>JAGSMP010000040.1:4776001-6150252 GCA_029286625.1 Parnassius orleans
TACAGCTGTTTTCTTAGTCCCACCAATGCCTAAGTGGCTGGTGTTCAACTTGTCATCTCGATTGTTTCTGTTGAACTTACTTGATGCCGCAAGAAATTCATCGCGTAGTCGCGGGCTGTTGAATTTGACCAGTATCGAGCGGGGGCGAGGACTAGAATTATTCATCTTAGCTAGTCGCGAGCAATAGTGAATTTGTGTGTCGTTGATTGGGCACTTGATTACTTTTCCTAGCTGCATTACGGTATTTATCAAATTTTCCTGTTTATTCTCAGGGACGCATTGAATTTCCACGTTAGAAGAACGCGCCTGCTGGTCCAATTGGGACAAGCGAGATGAAAGCGTTTCATTGGTAGTTTTCAGTAGCTCAGTCTCTGATTTTAAAACATCAATTATTTTCGCCTGCTCCACACAATCAGCCTTCACTTTCAAGTTCTACATTGAAGTGAGCTACCGACGCTTCGAGAGAAGACATCGCAATGCGTACCTCCTGTATTTCGGGGTAGATTTTGTGAGTGAAATGAAATTGTAGTTCTTCCGGATTATATCTCGTATGTTGTTGGCCGTTAAACAAGAACAATTGCTACCTGTGCGTGACTTCGTTCGCTTCGTAACAAACCCGGCTGAGGTGATGTCGGGCGTTGCCAGTTTTGTTATGAACCGGAGTGTTTGAATTATCGCCTTTGCGTTCTCTACTTTGACATTGCGCGCAGATCCACTTAGATTTTAACTCAACTGATAGCGCCTTATACTCAGTTAATGTATAATTCATGCAGGAATGATGGTAACCCGCCTTACATTGTGTGCAATATATTGAAGGAATGTTTGCTATTTCATTCAAACAGGCGTTACATTTATTTGATTCTGCCATTCTGATTATGTTAATACTATTTATAATTTTATGAAATATTTCAAATTAAAATTCCGAATTTTAAAATATGTGTTGAAAAGAAATTGAAAATCAACTGTGTGTGTTGGATTCGAATTCGCGTCCGGTGAAGCGGTCTTTGAAATCCTTACCCGTTGTACCACGGAGAGTTAAGTTTAGACGATGAAATTTGTCAAGCAATCCGACAATAGTGTTAGGCGTCGATTGTGCAACTTATATTGCCATATAAGGTAATCCTCGCTAGTTGGTTATTAGACCAATCATAGCGACTTGAGGACCGATGATTCACCAACTAATTTACACCCACTGCACTGTTTTGTAGATAGAAAAGTAATTATTTAAGCACTTAAACACTGTATATCTTTTGTTTATTAGTGTTAACAGATCATTTATAGTAATGATAACTTATTAAATTGATTAAACGCTTATTAATTCAAAGATCTTAACAAAAACGAATATTTATGTACGGAGCCTTAATTGATACGTCTGCTCGCGGAGAGAGCCAACTTAGTCCTCTTAATAAACTTATTATCATTTTAGCTGTATGAATTTTAAAAACATAATGATCTTAACAGAGTAAAGTGCACCAAGTGTCTGAGGATACAGATGCACTCTGTATTCTCTCAATCTCGGTATGTTAAGAAAATAGTCACTCATTCATGGACTGACCGCGGCAAGTGCAACTTAATCTCGCAGATCTATTGATCTGCGCAGCTATTACTTAACCACGAGTTCCTCTTCTCTACGACTAACGCTGTAGGGGATGAACCACGCTATTTAAGCCCTCGGCACAATGTCGCCGGCCATCAAGCATGAATCGGGCATCGACCGTTGTGAGTATCAAATACTATGGAACGTCTAGTAGCGCTTCTGGAGCATTACTAAATATCTATACCTAACTACGCTAATAGTTTTATCATTGTGACTTGGGAATATAATCCGAAGTTCCGAAGCTCTGCTCAACCCCTTGGGGAAAATAGCGTGATGCTATGAATATTGTACTAGTGTGACCGTGAGGCTGTGCGGTTGGTTAAGTAAGGTTATACATTTATTTTGGTTGATAAATAGATACTTAGTTGGGTTCATAATGGCTTAAAGAGGATAATCTCAAGATTTTTTTTGTCTTTAATGTACTATAGTTTTATAATGTATGAAAATTTGTCTCTATATTTATCTAAAGTTTTGAAAGTTAAATTTTTGAAGTCTTATTGTAACAATATTTTACTTACTCGTACAAATAATAATAATTATTTGTACCAGTAAGTAAAATATAATATTAAGTTCTTCTTTGCATTCCAACCAACCCGTCCAATTAACCTTAACCATTTTTTTTTAATTATAGAATCCGGAGGGAATCTGTTTGACAAACAGCAAAATAAAATTACATTTTAAAACGCAAATCGAGGATTTATTTTCTTGTTGTGTGGGCAAGTCTATCGATTCATTATAAGCATTCAAGATAAATATCGACATTAATTTTGATATGGTTGAGTCAATCCCTAGCGTACATGTAAAATATTTTGTATAAAAATGTATTTACCAAATTCATGCAAATTATCAACAACGTGTCTTTTTTCTTTGCAAAATATCAAAATTAACAAAATAATTGAAAAGTATTTTAAACAGTATATAACATAAATTTTAACCAAAAATAAACGCTTCATACCATTGACGACGTCTTGAGAATTTACCTGTGAAATGTGCAATTATCAGTATTATTTCTATTATTAACACCACAATCACTCACAGAACAAGTGAGCACCTTGGAAAAAAGTTACTTACTAAAAATAACCACTATTACACTTTAAAAAATTAGAAAATATCTAGGAGCTATTTCTTGCGTGCCGAATTGTGCCGACCTGTCATTCAAAATCGGTTACAGAGTCATGAGATTTGGTATCCTTTTCTATCTTGCATTTTTGCCATAAGGAATTTTCTTCTCCCTTGCACACTATGTTGGTCTATACGCCAGTATATTCTAAGTCTATGCTCTATCATGTGCTATAAGTATTGCTAACTAACAATTGACATTTTATTTATTTATTTACATTTTACTCATTAAAAGTGACACTCAAAAAGCCGTTATATTCCTAATACAAGAGTACTCAAAAATACGCTCAACAAATGTTTTGTAAAACAAAGTATGCCGAAATTACAGTAAGTAACGTAATGTGTTAGGTATAGGTATATTATTTTAATAATTCTTCTCTTTCTTTTTCTCTGCTAGATTTATGCATTACATATTTTATACAATCTTAAACAAGAGTTTCTTCGTAACTTTCATCATGGTGAAGTATAGGGTGACCCCCAATAGATGGAGTGACGACCTGGTAAGATATGCAGGAAGTCAATGGATGTAGGTGGCTCAGGACCATGCTTTGTGTGATTTCTTGGGGAGGCCTATGTTCAGCAATGGACTTGTGAAGGGCTGTAATGATGATGATAATGTCAACGGATATGAAATTCTTGAAATCATTACCCATAGTCACGTCATTCAGCAGGCAATTTGGTGAGCACAAAGTTGATAATCCTCGAACTGATAATGCCCGTCACTAGTCTCTGAGATTTGGATTCAAAATGTTTGAATGATAAAAATGTATATAGTGGTCTTAAACCTTTGATTTCAGTCTTGCCAATCAGGTATCATGGTGCTCCGCGTGAAAGTGAGACATTGATATTTCGAAAAAACTTCTTGTATTTTTCAAGAGTGTATGTCGTAAATGTAGGTTTTATTTAAATAATAATGGTGACCAACGAGCACACAGTCCACCTGATGGTAAGTGAATGCCTAAAAGCATCTATCCTGGATTAATAATCAAAATGCACAAGCGTCACCCCGTAATTGATGCCCACCTATTAATATGATGCTTACGCATCAGACAGGTACCTGAACCTAGCCCCACATGGTTTTTTTTAATTCTTGAGTTTATTTTTATTTTTAATTAATTGTTCATGGTTTGTTCGTTATTGTTCGAACATGAAATGGTTTGTTTTTTTTAATTATTTATAATTAATTAAACAAATTTCATCCTTAGGTTGGCCCCTTATTGTAAATTTTAACTTTTATCCCTTAAATTAATTAATATTTACTAAATATCGTTTGTTTGATCGCTCTTGATGATTGTTCGACGATCATAAATTCAACTTAATTATTAATAATTGACCAAAAAGCGAGCTCGAAACTTGGGGCACCCAGACTCGGACAGGTTAGGTTAGAAGGAGATGGCGCTATCCCTTCGTGGTTATTTCTTTATAAACCACCCAGTAATAGGAGCATCGCGTAGCGGGGCTCCGTCGACTACTTAATAATATTGAATAGTTAACAATTAAGTTATATTTATGATCGAACAAACGATATTTAGTAAAAATTAATTAATTTAAGGGATAAAAGTTAAAATTTACAATAAGGGGGGCCAACCTAAGGATGAAATTTGTTTAATTAATTATAAATAATTAAAAAACAAACAAACAATTTTTATGTTCGAACAATAACGAACAAATCACAAACAATTAATTAAAAATATAAACTCAAAAATCTAAAAAATAAAGTTCATGTGGGGCTATGTTCAGGCACCTGCATCAGACAGGGCACTTCTATAGAGTAAAACTGAACTCAAGTACTTCTTATTAGGTAGGTAGTTTGTGAACCAAAGAGTTTAATAAGAATTTAATTTAGTATATACAGGAATTGTGAACTGAACTCGTCTAACCACAGATATAACAAAAATATATAAAATAATATAATAGAAACAGATAAAATATTTTTCTTATATCTATGGTCTAAGCTCACTTAATTATTTATTTATATATTTAGGTCATAGACTTAGAATATACTAGCGTATAGACCACCTGACAGCCCAAAAACACGTGACCAATTTTGATTTGTCATTGTGTGCGTTAGCTAATGATGTATATTTTACTTAAAAGGACTATCGAAAATGATTGTTAAGGAAGCGGTAAAAAGATTATAAAAAATTGTTTCTATATCTAATTGTTTCGAAATACTAAAAACGAAAGACAAAAAGCGGAAAATATTAGGGATTTCGATATTAGAAAACCCTTCAATGACTTTCTTCCACTTTTCAATCGCACCCATACTCTTGCCACCAGAAGTTGTGCTAACAATATCCAGGCTTTCTCTGATTATTCGGAATTCTTCATACAAGCAATCAATATTTATTCCTTCTATTTTAAAACGTTCCGCAGCTTCTTGAAAATTGTTGTAGCTTATTTCAGATTTAAAGTTTAAAAAGAGTACCTTGGAGTGAATGTTATTTTCTGAAAAATCATATCTTGATATCAGATAGCCTATGAAATTATTGTAGAACTGTAGAAAATTGTTTTTTAGTGATTCGTTTGCGTCAGCAGTTAATCCACGCATTATGGCTCTCGCTTGACTACCAAAAAAACTTATCTTTTATTCTTTGCTCGATCTTTTCGCGAATCCCATGTATTTCAGTATGCATCTCAACAACTGATAGAGTATCTGATTCAATCTTCTTCATTGTTACTTCTACCGAAAACATACATATAACAAACATATAAAAAAACATATAACAAATATGCCAAAGTATTTTTCTCTTTTTCTTCATTTGTAATTATTTTCTCTATTAAATGCGGATATAATATTATACATATAATATCATACATAAGGTCAATAATTAATAGTATATTTTCTTTTATACTATTAATTATTGACCAGTGCACTATTTTAACTTATAATACCGGTGAAAACTACTAGACAATCACTTTTATTTTGTTTCTAGGTTATTGTGATATTCATATTTTAATTGTTAATTTCTCAGTATTTCCGTTAGATACGGTAAAACTAATATTACTATTGTAATCTATTGGTTATAAGGAATAAATCGACAAGAGTTTCATTAAGTTACGCCTGGTTACGGTGGTGGGCCCAATCTCAATACAAAAAGAAATTGTCTGCTTTGCTCATTAATTCTATACAGTGTGACCATTTGTGGCAGATTTCTGCCATTTCGGCAGATTCGGCACCTAAGTTTGAACTCTGGCAGACTAAGATGACGATTCAAATAAGTGGCAGATTTGAAAGAAATCTTTATTATTTCTGGAATACATTATTGTATATTAGTATTTGTATTTGAAATACTTATAATACTGAGGTGGCAACATTTGTCCAGATAGTACGAGGATTTCCCATTTATTCTATTTTTATGGTACGCCATATGATTATGAACGGTAATGAATCAAAAATAATGTTTATTTTCTTATTAAAATAACTGATCGAGTTTCAAATCAATGTTTGTAGTCTTGTCTATCTGATAATCTGATCTGCCACCTTATTCTCGTTTAATTTTAATGAGTACAGTTGTCTTTATGATGAAGAGAAAATACGAGCGTTCGTACCGACCTGAGTGGGAGCAAGATCCTTTGCTTTCGTCCTGGCTTTCCAGAGCTAAGGAGGATCCTGATATTGCATTGTGCAAAGCTTTGTCTTCATTAAAAGAACATGTGTCATCCCAAAAAAGCTAATGATAAGAATGCTAAGAAGCATATGATTGGGTATAGCGGCCAATTATCGGTATGTATTTTACAATAAATGTAAACATGTTTTTTTTTTTAAATTCTTATACAATTTTACTGGACATTGCAAATTTAGATAAACGAATATTATTAAATTATTTCAGATGCAACAGTTTTTTAAGAGCTCTACCTTAGAAGAGGAAGTCAAAAAAGCAGAACTTAATTTTTGTGCTATGCTAGTGGAACACAATTTACCGTTTCGATTAATGGATAATTTGAGCGAAATTGTCTCAAAATGCTTTCACGGTTTTGAAATTGCCAAGTCATTTTCCTGCAAGAGAACTAAAGCAGGAGCGATAACGTTTAATGTTTTAAAGCCAGATCTAGAAGCAGAGATGCTTGCCGATTTAAAATCATGTAAAAATGCATAAAAATCCTACACCAATATTTTCCTTGGTAATAGATGAGACCACACATGTCACAAACACATCAACGCTTGCAGTTGTTACCAAATATTATTCCGAAAAAGATCTTCAGGTAAAAACAAAATTTTTAACTTTGGTGGACTTGAATGGAGCATCAGCCCAGGCTTTGTTCGATGCACTTTTCGAGGCGTTAAATAATGCTAACCTTAATATTAAAGATGTAATTGGTGTCGGGGCTGACACTAATAACGTTATGTTTGGCTAACAAGGTGGTATTATTGCCAAAATAAGACATGTCAATTCCCAATGCATATTCATTAAGTGTGTATGTCATGCTACTGCTTTGTGTGTATGTCACGCCAGTAAAAACTCTATACCAGGGCTATTAACCAAATAGTGCAAGAGGTTTATGGATATTTTGCACATAGTAGTAGAAGGCAAAGGGAATTTGCTGAATTCCAAGATTTTATTGGCACTGAAAAGCATAAAATATTAAAAGAATTTTGGAGCAATGGGATGCCCTCAATCTTTTTTTTTCAGTCCCAGTTTCTGGATGACAAAAATATTTCAGCTGAATTCTTATGTATTAGTTTGAATGAAAAGGTATATAAACTTTATTTTTATGCTTTGGATTATATACTGCAAATAATTAACAAACTGAACACTATATTTCAAGGAGATTATACGACAGTCCACACAGCATTCAAAGACATTTCTAATGTGTATATGGGCCTTTTAAGTTGTTATATGAAAGGAAATTATTTGAAAACCACAGATCCGCTTTGTATAGATTTAAAATCTAATGCGAACTTTTTACCTCTAAGGGAATTGTATTTAGGTGTGAACGTTAGTAAAGAAATTGATCGTCTATCTGCAGATGTAAGTTTAAAACCTGGAATTCAATCTTTCCTTCAAAGAATGCAAGCATTTTTAATAGGACTCGTAATCACTTAAAAAATCGTTTGCCACTGAGCAATGTTTTTAAAGACTTACAATATATTAGTATTATATAGTAGATGAAAATAGTCTTCAAAAAGTTGACGACGAATTTCGACAAATGAAATTCGACAATAGTGTAAGCGATTTGTTGGAATCTGGTGGCAGTAGCACCAGTACAATTTTAAGTGTGGACAAATTCTGGGGAGCTATTGAGAAAATGCGTGATGCAAATATAGCTCCAAAATATCCAAATATTGCAAACTTTGCGAAAGCTCTCTTATGTTTGCCAATGTCAAATGCCTCTTGCGAGAGAATATTCTCCCAAGTAAACTTAAATAATGCAAAAGTAAGGAACAGGTTCCTAAACAAACATGTATCCGCTTTAATCACAACATGAGGTATAAAAGAACACGGAGACTGTATCTTCTTTAAACCAACGAAAGAAATGATTAAAAAGATGTCGTTGAAATCAGTATATAATGAAAATGAACAAAATGAAGAGTATGAACCAAATGTTGAATTATAGTAGGTATCGTATCGTATAGTAAGAATAATAGTGTTGTAAAGTACTTGTACTCAACCAATTCTAAGAAATAACTTTTGGCGTTTCACATTAATCATTCCGCAATAACTTTCTACAAGCGATTCTACACACGATTTAAAATAACCTTTTACATAAATCTCAATAATTATGAAGTAATATATATTTCATTTCATTGGTGCCGGCGGGGATTGAACCCGAGTTGCTCGCGTGCTGTGTAACTTACAGCGAGCGCTAACCATCTGAGCTACCGCGGCTCTTTTATTTTAAGTGCTGATTTACCACGTGCTCGGCGGTGGAGGAAAACATCGTGAGGAAACCTGCATGTCTGAAAAATCAAATAAAATATATTTCGAAGACATGTGAAGTTCGCCAACACGCATTGGAGCAGCGCGGCGGGCATTTCCTTTCCAGTGGGACGTATATAGGCTGTAACTTTACTTTACTTTTATATATTTCATAACAACATGTATAGTTCTTTATCACTAACTTAAGTTAGAATCTTTCAAAAAAGTAAAATATAAAAAAAATACCAAAGTCTTTTTTGCCTGACGTTGTTTCAATGATATGTCGCTATGTACCGTACCGTAGTGTTTGAATGATTAAAATTAATTGTTATGCGAATAATCGGCAAAAAAATTAAATAATCGTTAAAAATATTCAAATAATCGAATCTTTAAATTTTTAAATTCATTATTTTTGTTTATTTAAATTTTTATTTTTAAAATTGCTTAAATTATATGAATCAAGAATAAAACAAAGTTTTTTTTATTTTGTTTTATTCTTGATTCATATTGTAGGCAAAAAAACTCATATTCAATGCTGCGCTGAAAAAACACTACGTAATTCCAATCTCTCGCCATTTTGGAAGCTTACTGTGCATACTTTGTGATTTTCTGTTTGTTTTATTATTTTGTGACTCAGCTATAACTTTTTGGACTGATTCTACTGTATCTTTGGCAAGTTATATACTGAATTCTGACTAAACAAATGATCATAATGTCGAAAAGAGGACGTAGTTGTTGTAGTCGCAGTTTAAACAGTCACGCTCGTGCAATGGTGGTGAAATTACACGAATATTTCGAACGTTAGTCACAAAACTGTGGGCCCCTGTTACCAGTGACGCAAGTGCGGGATCGTTACGGTGAAGCACTCGAAATTCGCAAATGCACCGTTGCGTTGCCTAGACTGAAAAGTACGGCCTTCAGAAAAAAACGAAAAAAGAACAAACCAGTAACATGTATCGATCAATTCGACGCAGATACTGTTAGAAACCATGTCTACGGCTATTTCACAAGAGGCGAATATTCTGTTGCGGTGAAGTTGCAAGAAAGTTTAGTTGATGCCGGCTTGTACACTGGTAGTATAGAGTCATTGAGAACCATTATAAAACGCATGAGCTTCCGATACAAAAAAATTGATAAACGCAAAATAATTATTGAGAAGCATGTCATAGTATTGCAAAGAATAACATTTTGAAAAATACAACCAATTGGGACAACGTCATATTCGTTGATGAAACGTGGTTAAATGTCAACCACACTGTGCCACAGATATGGACAGATGACACTGCAGCATCTTGCTCGAAGGTGCCCGCGGGATAGGTGGGTGCCTCATAATATGCCACGCGATAAATACGAAGAAACTGATAAATTTTGTGTTTTAAATTATCCGTTTCTAATTTATTCTGGTATTAATCGAAACAAAACTGCAAATGATTACAAACGCTAAAGAATCGATATCGATTTTTCTTTAGAATCGAATATTGTTCGTACCGATGTTTTAATTGGCATACCTAGTCCAATAAGTCTGTATAGGACAGTTACTATACTCTTTGCAGCTGTCAAAAGGTATTTCTTAGATTTGGTTGAGTATAAATGAAAAAAAATATGCGAAATATTATAGAATAAAGAAGTTCCTTTGAATACATAGTATTTTATTTATTCATACCCGTCTCCGTGCATGCAATAATATGATGGCATATTTTTGGCATTTTCTGGAGTTAATTTGGCAGATTTTTTTTTTTTTTATAGGAGAGGGTGCAAACGAGCATGCGGCTCACCTGATGGTAAGTGACTACCGCCGCCCATGAACAAGTGCAACACCAGGGGAACCAGAGGAATTGCAGATGCGTTGCCGGCCTTTTAAAAGGAGTAGGCTCTTTCTTGAAGGTCCCTAAGTCGTATCGGTCCGGAAAATCGCTGGTGGTAAACTATTCCACAAGGAAGTTGTGCGAGGAAGAAAACATCTTCTAAATCGCACAGTGGTGGACCGCCAATCATCCAGATGGTGTGGATGGTATCGGAGTTCTGCCGCGATGTGCGTTCGTGAAATTTGGCGGCTGGGATTAATCCGAACAATTCCTCAGAGCACTCCCGTGGTAAATGCGAAGAAAATGCAAAGAGATGCAACATCTTCGCAGCGCCAATGAATCGAGCCGATCGGAAAGGACTCGGTCGTCGACGATTCGAGCCGCTCTGCGCTGGATGCGGTCAAGTGGAAGGAGCTGGCACTGGGGAGCCCCAGCCCAGAGATGGGAACAGTATTCCATGTGAGGCCGAACCTGCGCCTTGTAAAGTTGCAGGCGTTGTGCCGGCATGAAATACTGTCCCGCTCTGCTGAGCACGCTGCTTTTAGAGGCCAATTTGGCCTTCTCTTCAAGTGACCGCGAAACTGCACGTCACCGATATGTCGACGCCGAGGATTCCGATACTGGCTGAGGCAACAAGGAGTGCCTTGAAACTGAGGAGATACGACAAGGGGTTCTTTTAGCGGTAAACGCGCAAACTTGTGTCTTCTGGGGATTAAACTGGACTAGATTTAGTCGCCCCAATCCGAGACTTTGTTCAGCAAAGACTCGACTTCAGACACAAGTTTGTTCCGGTACTCGGCGACGTTTTCCCGAGAAATATTCGCACGGCCGGCGTATAGAGCATCACCAGTGCTATCATCCGCATAGCAATGAATGCTACCGGTTTGCAACATATCATTGATATGCAGAAGAAACAGCGTTGGTGATAGCACGCAGCCTTGTGGAACACCAGCGTTAATAGGCTTGTAGTCGGAGCATGCACCGTCTACAACGACCTTGATGTCCGATCTGCAAGAAAGCTGGTGATCCAATTGCACAATTTCAGGAAGCCCATAGGAAGGAGCTTCGTAAGAAACGCTTTGTGCCAAACCCGATCGAAAGCTTTCGCAATGTCCAAACTAACGGCCAATGCCTCCCCCTTGGACTAGAGTCCAAGGGGGAGGCACTGCCTCCGCCCATCTATGAGTCAGGTAGACCAGAAGATCACCAGCTGATCGACGAAAACCGTATTGGCGGTCACTAATCAGCTGGTGATCCTCAAGGTACCGCATGAGCTGGCAGTTTATAATGGATTCCATTATTTTGGAGAACAAGGGGGTGATGGCGATAGGCCTGTAGTTGGACGGGTCTGAGCGGTCGCCTTTTTTAGGGATCGGTTGGACAAAAGCTGTCTTCCATGATTTCGGGACTACGCCTAGGAGTAGGAGTACCGGAAAAGACGCGTTAGAACCGGTGCCAACCCGGAGCACACGTCCTCAGCACAATTGGGGATTCCGTCAGGCCCACTCGACTTGTGGATGTCCAGGGTGAGGAGTGCTTTGCGAACCGAGCGCTGTGAGAACCGAACATCCGGCATGAGCACTCACACCGCGGGATGGCCGGCGGTGTGTTCTCCCGTCATTAAGAGTCGAGTTGGACGCAAAAGTGAGCCTAAAGGTCGGCTTTCTCTTTTGCGGCGTGGGCCAGTGAGTCGTCCTCCTGTGCAGAGATAGTAGTGATGGCTTACAGAAATTCCTTGGACAGCCTTGGCGAGACCAGAATGCACGGGTTCCCGAAGGAAGGCGAACTAGTTTCGCCAATTCTGCCTATGTGCTCTGACTTTGCCTTGGCAATAACACTTTTGAAGGACCTGGAGGCGTAGTTATACTTCTTTTTAAGCATGCTGGTGTTACATCCCGAGCCGCCGAAGCCTCAGCCCAGGCCTGATAGCACTCCTGCTACTGCGTAATGCAGTCTTACAGGAGCGACCAAACCAAGGCTGCGATCTGCCTCCGATGGGTACCACAGATGATGGAATAAATAGTTCCATTCCTGTAACACCACATCAGTGACAGAGTCAGCAACAGCGCTGGATCATCCGGCGAGAAGCAAACCCGCCCCATGGGTAGGATGCAAAGAAAGACCGCATTCCGTCCCAATCCGCCGACCTGTAATGCCAAACACGGCGGCAACCTGCAGAACGCAACCGCGAGGGGAGCGTGAGTGGCACCACACCCGGATCAGGCAATAGTCCGAAGAGCTGAGGGGGCATCGACGGAAACCTGATATCCGTCCGGATGAGGTCAGCAGAAGGTCCAACAGGGAAGGTGATGATCCTTCACATCTGGAATCCGCGTAGGCGAAGTAACCAGCTGTGTCAGACCATATGCCAAGGCAAAGTCATAAACAGATCTCCCGCATGATCGGTTAAACGTGAACCAAGCCATTCGGCGTGGTGGGCGTTAAAATCGCAAGGATCACGATCTCTGCGGATGGGACCTGTTGTAGCAAGGAATCTGTAGCCATTTGGACGTGGTCGATGAGTCGGTCTGTTTCGGCATTACCGCTATGGGACCTATAGAGGCACCCGTAGAGGCGCGGATGGTCGTCGCTATCTACGCGTAGCCAAAGGATGGACAGGTCCGAACCTTCAAGACTGCCGAGGCGTCGAGAACAGATGTCCTCTCTGACGTATACGCAAACTCCAGCCCGAGGCACAAAGAGTGTTCCAATTTGTACCCAGGTAGGAGAGATACGAAGTATCAGCCGGAGAGACACCTGCGTCTCGGTCAGAAAACAAGGCCGGCTTCGCCGTCTCGAGATGGTAGTGGACGGCGTTTGGGTTCGAGTGAAGTCCCTGATGTTGCATAAATCCACGGATAGCGCGGCGGGGTCGCCTTGGTCTTGTTGCTCAGTTTGCTGAGCAGTTATTGTTTTGAGCGGAATTTTGCCCCCAGAATACGCGGGGCACGCTCAGGAGTGGAGTAGCATGGTCGTGGATGCTCAGCGAGGTTCTCCAGGGTGCTGGTACCTCCTGGGGTAGTCTAAAATTTAATTCCGCTACCATGTTGATGGGGGGGGGGGGGGAGAATTGGGCCTCCGGTCACCTGCACTCACCAGACAAAACGCAAAAGCAGAGCTTCCACTTCACGCCGGTATTCTGTGAGGTCGTGGTACTAACCCGGCTCGAGCCTGCCCATACGTGCAACAGCAAAAGCTGCTGCGTGGCTCTACCACCGTAAAAACCGTTTTTCCAGTGTGTGTCAGATTTTTCATTTTTGAGATGGTCACTCGCTACTCTCTAGCAGGGCTCGGAACCGGTTTAAAAAGAGCGGTTAATTTCGATTAATTACCGGTAAATATATCGCTCCTTCAATTACCGGTTAAACAAGTAACCGGTTTTAACTAACCTATACGGTAAAGGTTACCGGTTACTTACCGGTTTTGACACCCAATTTAACCGGTTAATTCCGTAAAACGTAAAAGTAATTATGAATGGGATAGGTAGATTCATGTTGTGAGGTGCTTATGCCGTGTCGCCGCATGCGGGCATACTTATGGTCAATTATCTGCCTTTAAGCGACACGTTCTTTCACTCGCGATCGGAGTGTCTAGTGGGAGTTTGGCAATAACGAAAAACGTTAAAGTATTAGAGAAGTATAGCAAAAAAGAGCCTGGTGGAAAGGCAGTTATTGTGTTTGGTTTATTCGTTAAGACTGGACTTGTCTCATACGAAGAAAATAATTCATTTTTGTGTATCGGTTGTTTATTTATGATGTAAATAGAATTTGTTCCATGTTTACGTTTTAACAGTGAGCCACGCGGCAGCTTTTGATGTCACACGGATGGGCCGGCCCGAACCAGGGTAATACCACGACCTCGCAGAATACCATGAATGGTAGCGGAATTAAACAAAAACTACCCTAGGAGGGTACCAACATCCCTGGTGACGGAGAATCCCTCGCTGAGCATCCACGCCCAAGCTGCCCTACTCTTCCTGAGTTGTGCCCTCCTTCGTGCCCCGCGTATACGGGGGGGACGAAGGGAGGGGGGGACGAAGCCGACCTTTCTTTTTTTAACCGAGACTCAGGTGTCCTTAAGTGTCGCTTAAAGACTTATGACTTTGCATGTGGTTTTACACAGCTGGTTATTTCACCTACTCGGATTCCAGATGTGGAGGATTATGCACCTTCCCTATTGGTCCTTCTGCTGACCTCTCAACCGGATGGATATCAGGTTTCTGAAGACGCCCCTCTTGACTCCTAGGACCATTGTCTTGCCCGGAGTGTGGTGCCACTCACGCTCTTCTTGCAGTTGCGTTCTGCAGACTGCCGCCGTGTTTGGCATTACAGGTCGGCGGATTGGGACGGAATGCGGTCTTTCTTTGCATCCTACCGTTGGGTGCGGGTTTACTTCTCGCTGGATACTCCCAGGGTTGTTGCTGATTCTGTTGCTGATGTGGTACTTCAGGATATGGAACTTTTTACTCCAACTTCTGTGGTGCCCATCGGAGGCAGATCTCAGTAAAATAGCATCACAATATACCGGGCATAGACTGACGCATCAACATCTCGGGATGTAAATACCAGCTCTTAAAAACGCTCTTAAAAAGAAGTATAAATCCGCCTCCAGGTCCTTCAAAATATTCATTGCCAAGGCAAGGTCAGAGCACATCGGCAGAATTGGCGAGAAGCTAGTTCGCCTTCCTTCGGGAACCCGTGCATTCTGGTCTCTTGCCAAGGCTGTCTAACGGAACTTCTGTCAGCCATCTCTTCCATCTCAGCACAGAGAGGGACTTACTGGCCCATGCCGCAAAGGAGAAAGCCGATCTGTTAATCTTCCTCTCGACTCGAACTCGACTCTCGATGACGGGGGGAACACACCGCCGACCATCCCGCGCACGGTTCGCAAAGCAATCCTCTCCCTGAACGTCAACAAGACGAGTGGGACTTATGGAGTCCCACCCATTGTGCTGAACACGTGTGCTCCGAAGTTGGCACCGGTTTTAACGCGTCTTTTCCGGTACTCCTACTCCTAAGGTGTAGTTTCGAATTCATGGAAGACAGCTTTGGTCCACCCAATCCCTTAAAAGCCGTCCGCTCCTCCTTCTTCTCAAAAATAATGGAATCTATTGTAAACGGTTTTTGTCGGGGTCGATCAGCTGGTGATCTTCTGGTTTACCTAACTCATCGATGGGCGTAGGTAGTAGAGTCTAAAGGGAAGGCGTTGGCCGTTAGTTTGGACATAGCGAAGGCCTTCGATCGGTTCTGGCACAAAGCGCTTCTTTCGAAGCTCTATTCCTATGGGCTTCCCGAGAAATTGTGCAATTGATCAACAGTTTTTGCTGATCGGAGCATCAAGTTTGTAGTAGACGGTGTATGCTCTGATTATAAGCCTATTAAGGCTGATGTTCCACAAGGCTGCGTGCTATCATCAACGCTATTTCTTCTGCATATAAATGATATGTTGCAAACTGGTAACTTTCATTGCTATGTGGACGACAGCACTGGTGATGCTTTATATACAAGCCGTGCCAATATTTCTCGGTAAACGTTGCCAAGCACCAGAACAAACTTATGTCTGAAGTCGAGTCTGCGCGTTTATCGCTAAAAAGAACCCCTTTGTCGTACCTTCACAGTTTCAAGGCACTCCTTTGCTGCCTTAGCTAGCATCGGAATCGTCGGCGACATATTGAATAGTGTGCAGTTTCGTGGTCACTTGGAAGGGAAGGCAAATTGGCCTCTAAAAAGCTTAACGTGCTCAGCAGAGCGGGGCAGTATTTCATGTCGGCACATCGCTTGCAACTTTACAAAGTGCAAATTCGGCTTCACATGGAATACTGTTCTCATCTCTAGGCCTGGGCACCCCAGTGCCAGCTCCTTCCATTTGACCGCATCCAGCGCAGAGCGGTTCGAATCGTTGACGTCCGAGTTCTTTCTGATCGCGTCGATTCACTGGCACTGCGTAGGGATGTTGCATCCCTTCGCATTTTCTATCACATCTACCACAGGGAGTACTCTGAGGTTTGGATAATTCCAGCCGCCATATTTCACGAACGCACATCGCGTCAAAATTCACAATACCATCCTTTCCATCTGGATGCTTGACGGTCCACCACTCAGCGTTTTACTAGGAGTTTCCTTCCTTTTTTTTATAGGATAGGGTGACAAACAAGCACACAGTCCACCTGCTCGTTTGCGAATCAAAATGCAGATACGTTGTCACCCGTGAAGACTAAGATGGAATGCCTCTCTTCCAGTAAAAAGGGTCTCCGGTTCTCTAAACTCACCATACGAAACACAGCAGTGTTAAGCTGCTATTTTACGCTAATATTCTGTGAGCGTGGTCCTTCTTCGGTAGAGCCAGCCCATTCGTGCTACAGCTATACTACTAATATAGCTGCAGCATGGCTCTACCACGTATAAAACTAATAATTCCTTAAATAATTCCTTGCTCAACTTCTTCGGAATTGTTTACCACCGGCGATTTTTCCGGACCGATACGACTTAGGGACCTTCAAGAAAAAAGCTTACTCCTTCTAAAAGGCCGGCAACGCACCCAACTTTCATAATATGTATTTGGTTAAAATCTGTTATTTTGACATTACAAACAGATACTTCATTTTTATTTATTTAAATAGATTTAATTCCATATTGATTCGCGTAGTGTATATTTTCTTTGATATTGGTAAAGTATGAAAGGTTGTAAAAAATTCAAAAGCGATCACTATATTATTTTGATCTTGAGGCGTGAGGAAACTTGGTTGCACTTTTAATCATTCTCTTTATAATTCAATACAAGATCGTAAATATCAGTGTGATTTATACTGTTGAGTATCTAGTTCATTGGGAGTTATTAATAATTACTGTTAGTAAATGACAGGAATTTTCAGTATATGTATTTCGTGACAGTCGACAGCAAAATATAGCCGATTTTAATAATAATGATTTGTTAGATTCAAATTATTATCTTTCTTTATTGACTTCAGTATCAGTAAAGTCAATTTCGTCTATGTGGTTACCTTCACTCTATTTAAAAACTAATATTTTAGTAGCATCTTGTACGTATACAACATATTAAGATATGCTTCAGTTCCTCATTAAAGAGATGTGAAAATGGTAATTTATTTTATTAATATATATAATAACAATTTTTTTTTATCGTAAAGACACGACTTCTAATTAAACTTTATTTACCTCAGAAGTGGTAATTATTAGTTTTTGCAAAGACTGAGATAGAGGTTGGTTCTTACCACGAGCTTCTAAATCTAAAAAATCTGGTGATCTGCCTCACTTCAGTCCTAAAAATAACAAATACTGTAACATATAATTTCATCAACTTTTAAAAAAATCGTGTTTTCTGTTAAGAAAGTTCATCATTTATTGCGATATATTACTAAAACTAAAGGCATTAAATTAAAGATGCAAAGCGTAATTTTAGTAGAAAACTTTCAATATAATTAAAGTCAATATAAATATATAAGGTCAAATTAAACATGATATCGAAACTTAATTTTAAAGTGGAGATAACGCATAATTAATTGAAACAAAACTTATCTCTGTTATTTATAATATGGTAATTGCTGAAAGATGAAAAAATATGAGGGATGTCGTTATAAGGAAGTCGCGTTGATGCAATGAATATATCGTACGTGCGTCTAAAAACTTCGTGAATTCAACAGAGCGCAGCCGTACAAAGTTGAATACAAGCGGGGTAAGGGAGAGGGCGGGGACATTACAAAGCTTGGTTTTAACCGGTTAATTGTTACTACCTAAACCTAAATTTGTGTAAAACCGGTATTCCACAAAAACCGGTTTGTGGAATACCGGCTTAAATTCTAAACCTGTTTTGGGGTCAATGACCGAAACCGGTTTCGAATTTAAACCGGTTTCCGAGCCCTGCTCTCTAGTATATATATATATATACAGTAATCTATGGTCACACTGATTACCATAGATAAATAGATATGTAGCAAACTACCATAGACTTAGAATATACTAGCGTATAGACCACCTGACAGCCCGAAAACGCGTGACCAATTTTGATTTGTCATTGTGTGCGTTAGCTAGTGATGTATATTTTATTTAAAAGGACTATCGAAAATGATTGTTAAGGAAGCGGTAAAAAGATTATAAAAAATTGTTTAGTGCATGAAGTTGAATAACTTCAAAAATTAACTGAATTTTACCATGATAGTTCTAAAATAATTAAAAAATATTCATATAACATATTCCTGGAATAAGCTGAACCTACCTGCCTTTTGTTGGATTTTAATTCAAATGTATAAAATCCCAGGTGACTTTACCGAAAAACCTAAAAAAACTCCCCAATAATCAGATCAGAATGTTGTATTTTCGAGCTATGATCTTTGGAGAAAAATATTTACTGCCGTGGGCAGTTTCCCCGGAATTTATTTTTTAACATATTGTTAATATAAATAGGTAGATACTTAACTAAGTATATACCTATTTATATTTTATATATTTTATAAAATGTTTTGATGGGGAAACAAAAACGGGGACACGGAGTACAACATAATGGCTGCTTTATTTTTCATATAAGTATTACTTGTGATAATTACAAACATTTTTCACAATAATTAATAATTAAATAGATTATAGAAGTTTATTTTAACATTCGATTTAAGTATGAATGCAAACTTATAATTTAAGGAAGGAAACTTGTAGGAATCAGTTAAATAAGATTGCTCTATTTAAAGGCCAATATGTTTATGAGGCTTCATCATGCTTCATGTTTATATTCTTTCATCTGTCCCTGAAAAGTATAAAGAAATAATAAACTTAATTCTTTTTAGCTGCATGAATTTTAGAAACATAATGATCTTAACACAGTAAAGTGCACTAAGTGTCTGATGATACAGATGCACTCTCTATTCTCTCAATCTCGGTATGTTAAGAAAATGGTCACCATTCATGGACTGACCGCGGCAAGTGCAACTTAATTTCGCAGATCTATTGATCTGCGCAGCTATTACTTAACCACGAGTTCCTCTTCTCTACGAATAACGCTGTAGGGGATAAACCACGCTATTTAAGCCCTCGCGACAATGTCGTCGGCCATCAAGCATGAATCGGGCATTGACCGTTGTGAGTATCAAATACTATGGAATTTATACTATCACGTCTCATGCGCGGTCGTCTAGTAGCGCTTGAGGAGCATTACTAAATATCTATACCTAACTACGCTAAAAGTTTTATCGTTATGATTTGGGAATATAATCCGAAGTTCCGAAGCTCCACTCAACCCTTTGGGGAAAATAGAATGATGCTATAAATATTGTACTGGTGTGACCGTGAGGCTGTGCGGTTGGTAAAGCAAGGTTATACATCTATTTTGGTTGATAAATAGATACTTAGTTGGGTTCATAATGACTTAAAGAGGATAATCTCAAGATTTTTTTGTCTTTAATGTACTACAGTTTTATAATGTATGAAAATCTGTCTCTATATTTATCTAAAGTTTTGAAAGTTATATTTTTGAAGTCTTATCATAACAATATTTTGCTTACTGGTACAAATAATGTAGAAATGACTCCTTTTAATATATTGTTTTTATTCTACTTTTTCTTTTATACTTCTCAAGAAAATATTTGCTGCAAATTGTTGAGTTCTTCTTTGCATTCCAACCAACCCGTCCAATGAACCTTAACCACTTTTTCTAATTATAGAATCTGGAGGGAATCTGTTTGAAAAAAGGCAAAATAAAATTACATTTTAGAACGCAAACCGAGGATTTATTTTCTTGTTGTGTAAGCAAGTCTATCGATTCATTATAAACATTCAAGATAAATATCGACATTAATTATGATATAGTTGAGTCAATCCTAGCGTACATGTAAAATATTTTGTATAAAAATATTTACCAAATTCATGCAAATTATCAACAACGTGACTTTTTATTTGCAAAATATCAAATTTAACAAAATAATTGAATATATTCTATATTTAAAACAGTATGTAACATAAATTTTAACCAAAAATAAACGCGTCATAACATTGACGATGTCTTGAGAATTTACCTGTGATATGTGAAATTATCAGGATTATTTCTATTATTAACAGCACACTCACTCACAGAACAATTAACCATTTTGGAAAAAAGTTACTAAAATAACCACTATTATACTTTAAAAATTACAAAATATCTAGGAGCTATTTTTGCGCTGAATTGTGCCGACCTGTCATTCAAAATCGGTTACAGAGTCATGAGATTTGGTATCCTTTTCTATCTTGCATTTTTGCCAAAAGAAATTTTTTTCTCCCTTGCACACTATGTTGGTCTATACGCTAGTATATCCTAAGTCTATGCAAACTACTGATCACTACATTACGATACTAAAATTAGCTTGCTACATATTTATTTATCTATGACTAAAATCGTAGACTGGTATACAGTAATCTGTGTACTAAAATTTTATTCAAATCAAAGAGTATAGTAACTGTCCTATACAGGAAATTCAAATACTGAGTGTTTTAAAGTAACATATTCTTTTGTTTTTCATTTGTTTTTATATATTTCCCTCTTGGTAGAGAGTAATTGTGTTCTGTGTTTCCGTCTACAATGTCTGTTGCAACAAGCAGGGCGGCGTACAAACTAAAGATGGGCGTTACCGTTGCTTTCACGCAATGATGCAACCAGTTACATTTCTTTTAAGAAACCTGTTGCGACAACAGGTTTTTTTTGCAACAGGTTTCTAATAACCACGTAATCTTAACACGTTGTTTAAGTACTATTAGTTATTGTTTTGTATAGTCGTTACTAGGTAGCTAACTATTTCGTTATGAAACTAAAGCAATGAAAATATAATTTATTGGTAGGCAATAAATCTTAAATAAACAATTATTTACAGTATGATGGTCCAACATTTTATTTTTAATGACTTTTGAAATATTCAATTGACAAACCTTTTTGGTTGAAAATTAAGTCATTATGTCACTAGTCGACGCCGGGAAATAATATAACTAAAAAAGAAACAAAATGGACAACGTATTGGTAGCAGTGTTAACGCATTTAGCAATTGGCGCAACCTATTGTGCAATAACGTTTAGTTCTTGAACGTTACTGAAAAAACCTAATGCGCGATTTGTCGTAACAGGTTACATTTTTATTTTCGACGCAACCTGTTGCTGTAACAGGTTGCGAAAAAAACGACTCATCTCTAGTACAAACGACACGCATATTCAGGGCGGCGCAAATCTTTAAAACGAGTTCAAGGTGGACTAAGACGATATTACGTTGAAGAGAGGTAAGTAAACATGTTTCTTTTTCTTTCTGTATTCGGCTTCTTTGTAAACAAGGAAATGTTCTTTGTAAACGGCCAAGTTTGGATGGGATTTCATAAAATCACTACTGAATAACGGTAACCGCCATTTCACAACCTTTTTATTACCTACTATTTCTAAGTATCTACCTGCCTACGTTTTCTGTTGACAAAAGTTTACATTCGTAAATCGTATTACAGCCGTGTGAAAGCTTGGCGTTCTCAAGAAACGAAGAAGAAGCCAGTGAATGAAGAAATCGTCGTTGATAACTCTATAATGTATGTATCAAATAAGCATTTATTGTTTGTACTTGCTGCTCGTAAAAGTTACACTACATTTATGTAGGTGTAGGATATAGGTCATCACAATTTGATTTGTTTCTTTCAGTATCCAGAATACACAACCAAGAACATATGCACGTGTAAAACCAAAAATCGGCTTAGAGGCCACCTATAATGCTCCTAGTACTAGCACAGTGACAGCTGAACCTGTGGTTGAACCTTTAGAGATTAAAAGCAAAGATATAGGCAACATGAAACAGGAATGGAAAGAGTATAATAAGCATACAGAAATGGCCTTTAGTGAAATTTGTAGAATTTGTTTATGTGTTAATGTACGCATGTTTGTACTAAAGAAGACTGGTCTCCAAAATTTGTACAAAACATTGACGAACAGTTTTGTAAGTTTGTTAATATTTTTAATATTGCAAATTGAAGTTGCTGTAATTTGTTGTTATCGCCGGAGAAATACATTATAACTTGCCTGATATAAAATGCGATAGATCGGGCTAGGCTAAGGTGGGTTAGGCAGCGTTAAATATAGTGACATACAACCAGCACCTGAAAAACAACAATTAGCCTTAAATCCTACTACGTACTAGAAGAGACACCGAGACTCAGTTGTTTGCAACACGCGTTAGAGCCCGCGGGCTCAAACTTACTGAGTCTGTGATATAAAAAGGTACATTGTTCTTCCTTCTACGCAACCCGCACTGCTGCATAGATTTTTGCGCGGTGTCTGTTCTGGTACATATTACTGAGTATTATTGCGATTTGATGTCAAGAAATTAACATCCACTCTGGGTTGGTCTTTCACCCACTTAAAGCCATTCTATCAGACTATTAAAGTGGGAGATTAGAGTGCACTTGTGCTTACAGACACAGAAATTTCCTCACTCGTATTTCTCATATTCCTATCAGACTGAGAAATCAGAGAAGGGAATAAAATGCACATGTGCTTGCTTACACACACATGCAATATAATTCTATCCTGTGCTGATGACTTTCGACTATGTGTTGTTAAGGTTATCCATGATATTGCTATAGCACCGCACGCAGTCACCTCTATACCAGTTATTATTCTGTGCCAAATACACAATAGCACTAACGCTGCGTCGTGCTGCCGCGAAGCTGGCCGGTTAGGTCACACGCACACAGATATACTACTCGTACATGGAGAGCACTTGTGCGTTAGGCACAGGCGATGCGAACGACGACGCGCGCGTGAATGTGTGTGTTATGTGTGTTCTCTTTTATTTGTTTATCCAATTTCTTCTTAATTGGTTTATGATTTGTGCTGATATCACTTTTGTTGGCAGCTTGTTCCATACGTCAACCACTCTAGCTAAAATAGGCGAGTTATTAGGTGACACAGCTTTAGTCAATTTGAAGTAATGCCCTAAGATGTGTGTTGTTTGAGTACTGGAATAATTGTTTTTCGAAATTTTATGTGTTTCAATCAAGTCTCCTCATTCTCTGTGAATTTTTCAGAGTTGTAAGTTTAAGTGTTTTTAGACTTTCTTCATATAGTATGTTTTCAATCATCTATAAACTTTTAAATATCTGTGTTGAAGCTTCTCCAGCAACTCAATATAATTTGGAATGCATATTTCAAAATAGGTTGAAAATATGTTTTATATATTTTTAGTATCATTTCTGGTATTATTATTATTATTTGCCATAGTTGCCATGCTAGACAGGCGGGTTTGGAACTGCAGTTTTTTATTATTGCATGCCGTAAGCGCTAAGCGCGCAGGTTTGTTCTATTAGGGCCTAAAAATTAAGATTCCAACGTTTTGTCGCATGAAATCGTATCTAGCAATCATATTGTACATATAAGTGATATAAAAAGCACATTGTCAGAAAGATAAATGATTGTTGAACTTATTAATATTTTTTTAAATCGATTAATTGCTATTTTTACATAAAAAGGGGTTTTAGTGGCTTATGGTGTGGATTTATCAAGTCCGCATGGCTTCGTAAACACGATAACTTTTGAAAATATCAATTGTTCAATTCAATCTATTTTTAAAACTCTTCATCTATCATGTGGGAAGCCATTGAATGCAAATGGCAGTTTCATTTTGTTTACTTAAGTTATAATTAATTTTTTTCGGCTGCGAAATGTTGAAATATTCGGTGTTTTAGCAGCCTTGTATGAATTTATTTTTTACTAAATAGAGACTGCGTCACTCACTCAGTTAAAGCGGCGCCAATCGCCGTCGTGAGTGGACACTGTATCGGTTGTTTGCAGCGGCTCAAAAAGATCGCTGTACAAATACACAATATTGGAAAAACCAAATTTCTTACATACTTGATTATAATAATAATCAGAGATTTTTATTACAATATTTTAAAAGCACAGAATAAATAATAGTAGTATGTACTAAAAGTAAGTAGTTTATACTTAAATACGTCTTGGACTTTATGGAGTGACCTGAATGATGATATGATGATCATATGAGTATTATGAATCGTGCACTTTTGGATTTTCCAAACTTTTTTTTAAATTGAAGTTTGACATAAAATTATCGGAATATTGGAAGTATAATAAGGTTATTAGTGAAAACTTGTGTGTATTTAAACTACTTTAAAAAAATCCGTATAATCATGTTATACGTAATTTTTTATGCGCTTAGGGCATACCCAATTGGATTTACCAATATTTTTTGACCTGTTATGAAGAAAATGCTGCTGTCGTTATGAGATAAAATAATCTAATTGTTAGATGTCCAAACCCACATGGAACTTACTTCATACTGCAATTGATTTTTAATTAAAAAGGTTAAAACTGCTAAGCGATGTATATTGTTATTAACTTCCATTTGAAACTAAGTGACAGTGGCCTAATAGTTAAGGGTGTGGACTGCAAACTCAAGAAAGTGGTATGTTCAAAGTTGCCATTTGACTATTGTTGTAAATTACTCTTAGTGCTAGCATTTTTAGTTTACTTGGAGCAAATAAGCGAATAAGATATTGTTACGAGTTTGGGGTTCGAGACAATTAAAAACTGCCGAGTGAATTACCAAAATTGACACTTTAATTACAGAACACTAATTACAACTAAAAACCACACTAATAACAAAATGCAATTGTACTACAGATCACTTTAATTCGCAGTTGTATCGCTTCGAAGTATTCGCTTGTATCGCCAATTCAATACTGACTCGGTCGCGGTCTATACCGGCCTTATATAGGGCCTCAGATAGTTTCAGAACCTTCTACTGTAGAAACATCTAGAATGTTCGAGTACATATCGGTCCCGAAATTTCTAGAAGGATCTTGACTCCTAGTTCTGCTACTCGATACCAGAGGGCGCTAGTGGTAACTAGTGTTGCCATGTATAAACCATTAATAGTGGCGCGCAACACTGCCCCTCCTAAGACATGCTCGTCCCGAGCATTATTGGCCCCATAATAACGCGCCAGTCGATCCACATGGACGATCTTAGGAGTACCTCTTGCACCTTTCTGTATCCGGTAGGTTACGTCATTGATCCTTGTCACAATCCGGTACGGTCCGTCCCATTTAGCTTGAAGCTTAGGAGATTTCCCTTTGCTGCGAACTAGATTGTGTAACCACACTAGTGAACCTTCGTCAAACTCTTTGTTGTTCATTTTGCGACACCAGTCCTCGACATCGTCACGACAGTGGACTCAGTAAAACCGTTCTCGGATCTTCAGTAAAGTTCGTTTGACTCCCAAGTGGCCTCCTGCTTCTTGCCACCCTTCTTCTCTACATAGTATAAAACAAAGTAGTTTCCCGCCGTCTGTACGCTTAGATCTTTTAAACTACGCAACGGATTTTGATGCGGTTTTCATCAATAGACAGAATGATATGACTAGCTGTTCCCCGCGACTTCACCCGCGTGTTATTTGGGGTTTTAATATGTTTGCGCGGAACCCTAATTCTTTTTCTAAAATAAAAGTAAGTAACTCCTTACGACATCAGCTATCTGCCAGTGAAAGTCTCGTCAAAATCGGTCCAGCCGTTTCGGAGATTAGCCGGAACAAACAGACAGACAGACAAAAATTTTAAAAATTGTTTTTGTTATAAGCACCGTATATAATTTTATATGCATTTAGCCACTGCTACAACCATTATGGTACAGCTGTAGAACATCCAGTACTTTAGCTTTAGGGACAACCATTTGCAAATGACAACTGTCTCCCCGACCATTTTCCCATTTACGGCACAGGACTCCATCCTGAATCAGCAAGCTGTCCCATTGGGCCCAATAGCTTTTCGTGGTCGAACTCATCGCTGAGACGTCACTCCACTTGGGCTTAGGAGCACTGGCCTTCATCCATTCCAGAATCGGCTTCATGTCCGGATCTTCCTGCTGTGCATGTTGTAGGCTGTCCTTCCACTCATTGCTGAGCTGGTCTGTCCTGAGCATCCTCACAGACACCACTTCTTTACCCTCTTGCCTAGTACAATGCTTGCAATCTTCAGGACAAGGCCTTCTTGACAATGCATCTGCGTTGCCATGAGATTTCCCGCTGTGCTGGGCGGTGCTGATAGCCGCACTGCCCCCTCGAGATAGTTCACCTTCCCTTTCGCTTAGGGCAGCTGAATCGAAGATGGCCCCTTTCCCCACAGCTGTAGCACCTAGGCCTGTATCCTTTATTGCGGTCGCGAACTGTAGCTGCTGCAACCTCTCTGACGCGATGGGAACGATGATCCTGTCGCACGGCTTCCACCTCCAGTGCATGGGCCAATGCGGCCTTAAGCGTCTGGTGGTGCCCGAGCCTCACAGCAGCTCTGACTTCAAGGTCGCGGATGCCGTCGATGAATGTCTGCACCAGGTTCCCTACAATGAGCGCAGGTACAGACTGGTATGTTTTCGAACCAGCTTTTCCACCTCAAGGCCCACTGCTGCAGGTTTCGTTGCTGCGTTGCACGCGATCTTTGAGTTGCGCACGAAAGACGTGTTCCAGGTGAGCGTCGCCATATCTCGCCTCCATGCCTCAAGGAGCTGCTCGTAAGTCACTTCCTTACCGAGAGCTTCCAGAACAGTTAAGGCCTGGTCGCGCAGGCCTAGGTGAGAGCAGTCATGGCCTGACTTTTATTCCAGCCGTTCGCCTTCATGACAGCCTCGAACTGGATTTTGTAGGCCGACCAGGAAGAAGTCCCGTCGAACGGCGGCACTTTGAATCCACGTAGCGAAGGTGTTGTAGCTACCACGGAGCTGTAATTCCATCCCCAATTTTAGTTCGTCCAGCGTTTTCTTCACGTCAGCCATCACGTTGTTAACCCGATTGTTCACTTGGTTCATTCGGGTTTCACCTTCCGACAGGCGGTTGTCATGTTGAGCAACCCTATCCTTCACCTCCCTATCTCTTTCCCGAAGGTAGCGTGAAGGTCCTTCGCGAGAAGCATCTGCTCCTCCTGTCCCCGCTGCAGCCGCTCTTCCAACCGACGGGCCTGTTCTTCCTGTCGGCGGGCCTGTTCCTCCTGTCGGCGGGCCTGCTCCTGCAGCATCATCATCAGAGCACCTAAGTCAGGTGCTGCAAATGCAGGAGCTGCTGACGGGCCGACCTCCGTGGTCGGCAGCTGGCCCTCCGACGCTTGCGATGTTGTACCACCAAATCGTCTCTGGTCCGTCTCCTCTTGGCGTTGACTTCGGGTACGGATACCCTCCGTGTCATCTTTAGGTAAAATCGGCATGATTAAATCCCACTTCTGACACCAATTGTTACGAGCTTGGGGTTCAAGACAATTCAAAACTGCCGAGTGAATTACCAAAATTGACACTTTAATTACAGAACACTAATTACAACTAAAAACCACACTAATAACAAAATGCAATTGTACTACAGATCACTTTAATTCGCAGTTGTATCGCTTCGAAGTATTCGCTTGTATCGCCAATTCAATACTGACTCGGTCGCGGTCTATACCGGCCTTATATAGGGCCTCAGATAGTTTCCAGAACCTTCTACTGTAGAAACATCTAGAATGTTCGAGTACATATCGGTCCCGAAATTTCTAGAAGGATCTTGACTCTCCTAGTTCTGCTACTCGATACTAGAGGGCGCTAGTGGTAACTAGTGTTGCCATGTATAAACCATTAATAGTGGCGCGCAACAATATAATAGTAAAATAAATAGTAGCCTAATGTTAAAATTTGAAAGTAGCTTTAGTAAGATTTATTTTTTTTAAACAAAAAAAAAACAAACTAAAATACCTCAGTGAGGGTCCCAAGAGTCTGAATATACTTCTTTTAAAATTATATCTGTTAACGTCACAAATACTCCTACGTACTTGACAATTACAACATTTTAAATTAATTAGAGAATTAGCATAGCTCGCAGAACTAACAACAGATGAGGAAACATAATTCTCGAGTGGTAGCCTCATACTGGAGCAAATTGTAGAGTGGCTCCCCACTTGCTAGTGGCAATCTCTAAGACAGGAAGTTGATGGATGTAGGTGGCTTAGGACTGTGTTGTTGCAGTAATGATGATTCACTAGGTGGTAGGACTTTTTCTGGCTAGGAGTCTGTCAGGGTAGTTATCATCCTCTTACCTATTTCTGCCACCAAGCAGCACAGCAGTATGTGTCCCAGTGTGAAGGACATTGAGAGCCAGTATAATAACAGGTTGTGAAGCATTATATCTTAGTCGTCAGAGGTAACATCGCATCTGTAGCCTTTGCTTGAAGTTTGTTGCAGGTGCCCATGGGCTGCAGTTGCCACTTACCATCAGGTGGATTGTAAGTTCATTTGTCACTTCAATATATTAAAAATGACGTTAATGAAGAGAATTGTGGTAGCCAATAGATTTTACTACAAACATATATATTTAAGTGGTTTTCTAGATTTATTACCAACTTTCATATTTTCAGATGGACGAGAATGAGGGGCCCATAATTGTCTGTTACATCTGTCATGCAAGACTCATTCGTTGCAGAAGATTACAACAACAGGCTATTGAGTCGAATGCAGTTCTGGAGCAGTTGCTTGCAGGAGGGTCCATGGTATTATACATTCCATCCATTAAAACCTATAAAAGTTCACTGTTGAACATAGGCCTCTCTCATAGATTGCTTCATAGGAGGGATTTTGCCAAATTTGCCACAGGTTGGCAACTGCAGTTTATATTAGTCTGAGTTGTTATCAGGAAGATGCTGCTGCCCAATTCCTGTTCCTGTTTTTCTCTGTCGTCTCTTACGACACCCGTCCCGTGGGTAGGTATATAGGGTAGTGGATATTCTTGCACCGCCACTACACGGTGCACGGTATTATACTTCTTATTAATAAAAGTTTACTGCTTGATGGCTCATTCCCATTATAATGAAGTATTTTGCTTAATCATCACTTGTCAGGCACCTTGACGATCACTGTCTTGCTCCTTCTATGCTGCTTCTCGTTGCCATATGGGAGAATGTATTTTCTACTGCAAAGTTTAGTTTGTCCTTCAATCCAACTTACTTTTTCGTTGGAGCAATGTTCTATATTTTACGAATTTCAGTGAGTTAAGTACTTATTTTTCAAAAATAATTATCTCACTGTTTATACCTATAGACAGATCTTTGTCAATTTATGGCATTTGTGAAATTTATTCAAAAATTTTTTTTGGAAGTTTATTTGGAACCCGCACTTTTGTCCGGTTTTTATTATTTTTGGAGTTGTTGTCAGGAAGATGCTGCTGCCCTTCTCCTGTTTCAGTTTCCCTCTGTCCCTTTTTACGACATCTGCGGGATAGTATGGGGTAGTATGGATTCTCCTACGCTATCACTACACTGGCTTTTACTCTTATTTTTATTTATTTTTGATTTAAAAACGTTAACCCCACACTAGGATCTTCTCCTGTATCGTGGAGGCAGTTTACAAACATAAATTGCACAGGACAAACATCAGACCCGGAACAATAATTTGTAGGCCATACAAATACTTGTTCCGTGCGGATCGAACCCGCGGCTCCCAGCGCTGCAACTCATTGCTAAGCTAATGCGCCACTGAGCCGTCAAAAATTTAAAATTTAAAAAAATCTTTGGTTTCAGTCAATACCAAAACCGCATGAGGCTAGAGATGAGATTCAATTCACACCAACTTATCATTTAGATATCAGGCCAGTAGATTGTGATATAGAAAATGATTGTAAGGACGAAATTTTTAGCCTTGATTCCGTTAAAGTTGAGGAAGAGAATTTCGAAAATGAGAATTCCAAATTTGAAGAAAATGGGAATCATGTGACAGGTAAGATATACCCTTTTTTATATTATTAAAATAAAAATGTACTGTACTGTACATACAAACTTTTGTTCTTTAATTACACATGAACAAACATTAGAATCAAAATGATTATTTGTAGGCCATACAATTATCTTGTTTCAAGCAGGAACTGGGAGGATTCGCCAGTGGTGACCCAAGGTGTTATTAAGATGAAATAGGAAAGGGGATTCACTGAATTATTGTTAGGGCTTTTAACATATCTGACAAAGTTCCATTTATTTTCTCTCCGCTGTTGTGTCCAATAGAGGAATAAATGTGAAATAACAGTTTTTTTAAATTTTATGCAATTCCTTTCATTGTTGCTCGGCGTCTAGCTTGGATTGTTAAGGGAAAAAAATTTGGGGCACTTGATCATTTGCAGAGGTTGTAGCTGGATCTGCCAGGAGAAAATCATCAAAAATGTCATCATTTTTGTTTTCTACAGAATTCTTCAGATTACGAAGTATATCTTCACTATTTATATGTCGGCACGTCTATAAAATAACGGTTTAATCGTGTGAGCGAGAGGTTGCATCACTCTAGCGGAACGTCATATCGATGGTGGTGAGGTGTAATTGAGGGTATATCAAGAAACCTCCACTTGTTCGTGCAGTATAAAGTCCACTGTAGGCGCCGTGGGCGAGAGATTCCGCTTGAGTCATTCTACGAGTGAAGTCATTCTACGAGTGCTAATATAGTGTCGTGGTTCTGTTCGTTGTAGTAATTCTTCTGGTACACACAAGGAGGATATGTTGCTGAGAGGCTGCCCTCTGTTACACTGAGATAAGTAGTGTTGCTGTTGGTTTGCATACTTTGGTGTTATCATGTAATTACGTCCCTTACGTTGCACTGGTGTGATTGTGGCGGGGACGTATTACGGTGTAGTCGAACTGTAATTTCTCTATACTTAATTTATAGTGCGTTACGCTTTCTTATTACCGATAACGATTAATTGCGTAAGCAGGAGAGCAAGTTGAACATCCGCTCTCGCACTTTTACTATTTTTAACAATTAACGTTATTCTGATGTATTTCCGAGATCAGAAGTGGGATCTTCTGTTGAATTTCCGAGATATATATTTCGGCCATTCGGAATTCCAGATCAAGCATGACTTTTTAATACCGATACTCTTGGCGATGTTATCACCGTTGAATCTGCCATTTTTAATTTCTTTCAAAGTCTGCAAAATCGATGAATAATTATCGTATACAACTTTTGTAACTGCCAAATGTCCAGACCAGCGTTGTTCGAGGAGTCGGCCAATCCTTTTTCCACCATATAAGGCAGCTATTTTGCCATGATGAAAGAATTCATGTAACATGATGCATTGGTCAAAAAATAAACGAATGAAAGTCATTTCTGAGATAGTTCTGATGACTATTAAGTGCAAGCGATGGTTATAGCAGTGGACGTAAGGAATTTTTCGGCCCAATTTATTTTCTATTCTAGTCGCAACTCCTGAAACTTTCCCACTCATTACACTTGCGCCATCATAGCATTGGCTAAGCATACAAGAGGGGTCAATGTTATTTTCCGTAAGGGTATTTAACGTTAATTCCGTGAAAGTGGCTGCATCAAGGTTTTCAGTAGTCTTAACCATCAGCAACGACTCATTGACGACACCATCCTTGACGTAACGTATTGCTAATGCAATATTTTCGCGGTTATTTTTATCTCTCGTCCCATCTTCCATTAGAATAAACTATTTCACGTAAGATCAGATCTTTGACAATGGAACTTCGTACTGCTTGAACCATTGTTGAATTATTTGATTTTGAATTTCAGGTGAACGATATGTTGCGTTTTGTGGTATATGGTGAGAACCCGTTCAAATTTGGATCTTTCATACATGTGTATTCAAATAAATTCTGAAATAATCCTAGTTCTTTTCTTCTTCCAAAATATGATTTCCACGCAAAGCTAATTCGTTGACAATAAGAAATTGTATTACTTCAATGCTAGACTTCACGTAATACCTATATTTTTCTAATACTTTTGATTTATTAACGTGTCAACACTGCTAGATGTAGATATTCTTTGTAATTTCTCCGCCACATCGACATAGTTTGAATATGAGAAATTGATTTTCATGTTTTGGAAAACCAGTTTTAGAATCAGTGGCATTTTCCAGTTTCTAAATCCTGTGGAACTGTACGAAGTCTGTTTGCTTCCATGAGGTAAAAATTGCGCCATGGATAGCAAAGAGCAGCATCTTTCTCGACAGAATACTGCAACCATTTATAACGCTTGAACCAATCTCAAACAAAGGCACTGTTATGTTGTTTTGGATATGTGTCTAAAACAACTTGTTTTATTGGTTCTCCGATTTGTGCAATATCAGAAGGAATACCATAGCTAATATTACCAACATGTGTTGACCAACCTGTTGCCATGGAACTAAGAGTAGCGATTGCATTTTGTGCTTCCATCTGTTTTGAACAGTGAGGTTCTTCGTGGTCAATTTGCTCTTCAACTCTTCGTTTTTTTCCAAAGAAAGCGTATATCCATCATGAAATCAATGAGTCTTCAATTTATAGCAATTAGCAATAAAATAACAATTGTATCGATTTTGACTAAAACACTCTTTACCGTACACTTCACTTAACCAAACTACAAACAATCATAATCAATCTCTAGTTTATTTTTATTGTAGTTTAAAGGATTCCCATGCCATAGATTGCAATATAGCCCATATTGCAATCTATGGTATGGGGCTCCTACTCTGAATATTTCCTAATAGCACAGTTTGCTTTAGTAAAAGTTTATTTTACAAAAGTTTCCTTGAATTTTTCGTCAAATTTCCGTCAACTTCGGACTTTTCCATTTTTACGACAATTTGTATGCAACTTGTTATTGAATTTAACGTAAATTTACTCGTTTACTGCCGAATTAGAATGCAAATTCACATCAAAAGTTGACTAGAAAAAGTTTTCGTCAATTTTCTGGCAAATTTTATGTCAATTTATTGTTAATTTGACTTGAAAAATTTTAAGTATTTTACCGTCAAATTGTAGACAATTATGTATAAATTTGCTTACCTTCTGAAATGGTAAGAATGAACATTACCGACTTTTTTTCGTAAAAAGTTACCTTTAAATTGAAGAAAATTAACTGAATCGGCAATTCGGGCAGCAAATTTCAGGTAATTTCAACATCAAATTACCGTCAATTTCAAGCTAAAGTGGCTATTAGGGTTATAATTAAATAGACCCATCGCTTCATGTGATAGCGCTTAAAAGCCATCTATACACAGAACAAAAATTATTATAATATGAAATGAATGTCACAAACTGTGGTATGTTCGGAAAAGTTTAGATACCTATCGCTACAATTTTTTTATCTTAAACTATGAACAAACAATTTTTTGGTAAAAAAATGTTTTAAAATAAGTTAATATGCGATAAAATCTTTAAAACTTAGTTTCATTTAAATGTGTAGTATTCACGTAAACATAAAAATCATTACACAGCTTTATTACATTATTAGGCTGCTTTTTCACCGGCTTTTCACGCTGATATTCTGAGAGAGCGTGCTCCTTCTCGGTCGAGCTTACTCATTCGTGCTACAACCATAGTATAGCTGCAGCGTGACTCTACCATGTCGAAATACAATCCATACTATGTTATTCATCATGTTAGAAAGATCTTCATTTTTCCTTCTTTTTACCACGCTAGGACTTCTTTTCTGCTAGCAGTTCGTCTGCCTAAGCACCACCTATTACCAATATCTGCCGCAATACTACAACAGTGCGTGCTCTGCAGTGTTCGGTCTGAAGGTATAGAGAACCAGTATAATTACAGGCCGTGAGGCATTATATCTTAGTCCTCAGGGGTGACAATGCATTTGCATTTTGTTTCTTAAACGAGGATTATGAAGATGTCCGAGGGCCACAGCTTGCACTTGCCATCAGGTGGACTGTGTGCTCGTTTGACACCCTTATTCTATAAAAAATAAGTGTCGCTAAGATACAGAATGGATGACTATTTCGGGACGACGATAAATAACAAAGGTTTTATTTATACTTTATTAGCCCATAACAGTACAATACCTGACATGGGTCCTTGCCATTGTAAGGAGGATTAGCCTTAATCGTCACACTTGGCAGAAAGGATTGGCGATCGCAGTACCAGACATATTGCATTCATGACCATATGACGCTGGTCTGGATATTTTACCCTCGTATATAAGATGGTGTATCTCCATCATTTGGGAGCTGGAACATTTTGTGATATTTCCTATAGTCCTTTTACCCACGAGATGAAAAAAGTTTGTACTATAAGGAACGTAAGAACCGTAGTCGTGCCGCGAATACCGTTTGGTGATTTTGAGCATAAGGTATGTAACCCTCGTCGACACACTCACAATTCTTACAACGTTGTTAACAAGAGACTTGTGGACGATAAATCTGACACCTGCTCGGGACAGACGGTCGCTCTCTCGGTGATAGAACAAGATGCCGGATTCGAGGATTACCGTGTACTCCCCCTCTCTTAGGGCCTCTTTCCGGCTCAGATAATCCTATAATATCCCAGCGCAACTTGTCTCTTCTTCCAGCTCCAGGATCTTCTCGTCAGTCCTCAGGGTGTGTGCGTTAAATGTTGCCTGGTGGAATCGTCTTAGGTGGCAACCAAACCTACACCGGAGATTCTTAGCACCCACTGTCCCGCCGATACCATGGTCGCCACCGTAGCCAGGAATAACTTGACCACTAGGGGCCGTTTATTTTTATCGTTGCTCATGGGGGATGTTTACCATAATTGCCACGCTTGGCGAGCGGGTTAGCAACCGCAGTTTCTTATTGTACTATTCCTGTTATCAGAAAATATGCTGCTGCGCATCTCCTGCCTGTTTCCCTCTGTTGCCTCTTACTACACCCACGGGAAGATATGGTGTAGTGAATATTCTTAACCGCCACTACTTAGCTAACCTCTCTCACCGAATAAAGAATCAAGAAAACCAGCGTGAAATTAAATAGTAGCTTAATGCTGCTGTGTTTTACCATCAGATGGAGTGTGTGCTCGTTTGTCATCCTTTATATACATATAAAATTAACAATTTTATTGGTGCCGGTGGGGAACGAAACTGGGTTGCTAGTGTACTGTGAAATTTTACGGCAAACTCCTAGCCTCTGAGCTACCAGGGCTTGCTTTGAGTCTTTGTATGGCCTACAAATAATTCCTCTATCTTACTCGTCCCGTAAACTTTTACTGCTGAACATAGAGGGATCTCTCCCGATGTTGGGAGGATTTGCCTTAATCGTCGCGCTTGGCATAGGATTGAGGATCGCAGAACCAGACGTGACCATTGACGCTGCTGCCTGTCGCCGGTCTGGATATTTTAAATTAACGAGGTGGTTATACCGCCATCTGTCGGAAGCCATCAGATTTTTTTGGCAAACCTATAGTTGCCTCTTACGAAACCCACGGGGCAAAATGTGATGATGAATTCTTTTATGCCGCACTTACACGCCAACTTCGACTGCGCTGTGTGTATAATAACACTAGTTCTGTGTGGAATACGAAACAGCGATTATTATATTAATGTAATTATAACATGTTCAGAAGAACGTCACAATTATTATATGAATTTACTTTCTCTACCATTCTTTCTCTCCAAAAATGAATATGAGAGACATTATTCGGAGTAATTTCTAAAATACTTTATATCTAGCAATATTATTTAGTATAATTATGTAAAATATTATAATTTCTCCCTGGGTTAACTGATAGAGAATGCCATAAGGCACAAACTCCGCCCATTGTAAACCGTTTATGGTGTCTTACAATAAAGATGCAATGTCTTACAATAAATAAAATGTTCAATTTGTGTGTATTTCAGAACAGTACATCACATCGATAAATAATTTTTCACAACTGTCGGAGATGGAGATTAAATCAAATTCTACTGATAGTAACATAAATGTAGTACGTAAAGAAAACCTCGATTTTGAAGGCCCTACTATTAAATCAAACCCTAAAGTGAAAAAAGATAATCAACCAATTAATAAAACAGGAAAGCATCCTGCAAAGTTAATGAAAAAAATTTTTTTGAAACAAAAGAGTGTAAATATACTTACGAAAAAAACATCTGGGGCATCAACAAAATACATATTTGAATGTGATGGTTGTAGTAAAATATTTTCAACAAAAGACATTCTCGCCAAACACATTTCGTACAGTCATAATATGCAAAAGAACTCTGATACCGCTGCAGTTCGGATACAAGTTGAACAAACTCCAGTACCACAAGAAACGGAAATATATAATTATGATATATATCTTAAAGCACAAATGTACTGTTGTAATAATTGTGAATATAAATGTATTAAAAAATATGAGTTGCAAAGGCATATGAAAATACACACCACAGAAAAACATTTTTCGTGTAATATCTGTGAATATAGATGTATTACAAAAAGTTATCTGCAAAGGCATATGAAAATACACACCGGAGAAAAACCTTTTTCGTGTAATATCTGTGAATATAGATGTTATTTAAAAAGTAATTTGCAAACACATATAAAAATACATACCGGAGAAAAACCTTATTCGTGTCATATTTGTGAATATAGTTGTATTAGAAAAATTGATTTGCAAAGGCATATAAAAATACACACTGGAGAAAAACCTTTTTTGTGTAATATGTGTGAATATAGATGTATTACAAAAAGTGATTTGCAAAGGCATAGGAAAATACACATTGGAGAAAAACCTTTTTCTTAAGGTATCTGGTAAAGTATGTACAATATTTGTAAACGTGTTTTATATAAATATGAAAGTGTACCAGATAAAAATGTATTTTTTATGAATTTCTTATCTAAATCTTGGCCCAGCTTTATGTGTATAATAATTTTCATATGGACATTTATGATGATCACGAAGAGAATTCATTATTATAATTTTCGGAATTGTAGTTTAATACACACGGTTCCAAACTGGAATAGTATTTTTTGTCCTGTGCTCGATCTTATAACTATTTCCAGCGTATCGAACTCTTCGCATAACAGGTAAGTAATGAAAGGTGGAGAGAAAACGTGCATTTAATTTGCACCATAAATGTATTTTGTACGATCTAATGAAATAACTCTTAGTAAAGGCGTCATAACATCACCCACAATCTGAGGATCGATAATGTCGCAATATAGAAATAGTTGAGATGGTAACCCTAAGTGTAAATTAGCAGAACACTTTCCAAAAAGTTTCTCTAGGAGATTTTTATTTGGTTCATAACCTAGTTGTAAACTTAATTTGAGTGATAATGTTACGGATGTTATATTTTTATCCAAAACAGAAACAGACAAATTTTGTTATTTCATCATAGCGAAATTTCAAGTTCTCTCCGATACCATTTAACGCTCTTAAAATATGCTCAACGTTATCATAGTTGGTAGCTGGAATATGTTTTTTGTAGTACACTTTGGATGGTTTATCTTCATTAGGCATTAACATGGATTTTGTAATGTATATAACATTTTCATGATCTTGAACAGTAAACATGGTACATGGATATTGAAACTCGACAACTCCAACCGACCATTCACCTTCTAATTTCATAGCTTTTGGTAATTTCGTTGAAAAATTTGTGGTCTCTTGTTATCAGGAAAGTATTCCATTGAACTATTGCTGAGCAAAGTCAAATAAAAACTTTCTTTATTCATATTTCTTTTAAACTAGAAGCTAAAATCCAACTGTTAAATTTATCTGGATAACCTTTCCACTTCACTTATACTTCTTTTCTGTTATCTGAATAACGAGTGTCAATTATTTTATCTATTTTATATTGTGAGGTGGGGTTGTAAGTGATTTTCTATAATTCTCTTTCATAAAAAGTACCAACTATTGGTTCATTTTGTAAATCTGTTATTGTATAAACAACCCATGGAGATCTATCAATTATTGAAGATATAATAAATATTTCATCACTCCAATTTGATTCATATCCTTTTTGGAAAACATGTTTATATTTAGTTATTCGAACATAATCACCCACATTGAAATTTGGTTTTGGATTTTCAAAAGAAAGTGTTTGACCGTCTGTCATAAAGATTAGTCCAAACTCATAATATTGTTAGAATTTACATCACACGAGCATATCTTAATACTAGAGTGAAAGCTGTGATTATAAGAGTTTATTAAATCTTGTAAAACATCTATATATCTATAAGTATTATTATAAGTGAAATAACGCCACATTTTCGATTTTAGAGTTCTCAATCGTTCAACAATACTGGCCTTAATGTCAGGATTGTCAGTGGTATAGTAATTAATATTTTTGGATTTAATGTACTTTTGTACATCTTTTGAAACAAATTCTGTACCTTTATCAGATTGTATGTGAGTAGGTGTTAAATTACTTTCAGTAAATATACTTTCAAAACATTCGTTAGTTGTTTCTGAGTTTTTCTTTTTCATTGGTCTTGCAAAAGCATATTTACTAAACACATCAATAACACAAATTATGTAGTTGAAACCATCATTATATTGAGAATAAGTTCGCATATCACTTAAATCAGCTTGCCACAGTTCATTAATATTTGATAGAATGTACCTATTACGCGGGAATTTCTTTCGAATGGTTTTATGTAATGTGTATGTTTCTTGTGATTGTAACCATTCCTTTACTTGCTTTTTATCCATTTTACCCTTCATGGCTTTTGATAATTTATCAATACTACCAAAACCAGTGGGATTAGATGGATCGTAATAAATCCTGTTAATTTCTACTAGTAAGGGGTCCATTTTTCCCATTCAAGCTTTTTACGTATCTTAGTTATAGATTTTTTTATCTCTACTGCTCGGTGGAGAAAACTCTATTTTAGTTATAGATTTTGTATCTCCACTGCTCGGTGTAGAAAACTCTTGAACTTCAATCTCAGAGGGTTTGTTCAGATCTTTTGCTTGAAGCTGGTTAATAAACTCACATCTCTTTGGATTTCCAATATAAGTAAGTGGTACTTTAATATCTTTTAATGCTTTAGCAAATCTATCCCACCCTATCGGATCACTTCTTTTTAAGGGTCTTAGTGAATCATTTATTAAATCAACAATATTACTTCCAGAAATTTTTTCATTATCAATTATGACTGTGCCTTCATTATCCCAATGTATTTTACTTTTACTTGTTCCAACTAAGTTTAATAATAACTGACCTTTTTTATTATAAGTTTTTGGTATTAAACTGAGTATGTGAGCTGGTGTGTAAAGTGGATTTTCATAATTTTCTTTACTTTTAATGGATCGATTCTCTTCCAACAAAGATTCAGCATCAACTGAAGTTTTTAGATCTCAATTTTAGACTCATTTGAATCTTCATTAGATGTATCAGAATAACCTCCTCAGTCCCGACCTTTAAAAATATGATATATCTTGAAAGTTTTGATTAATTTACGTTCTTATAGATAAAATAAAGACAATAAATAAAAATAAAAAATCTTTAAGTGTAATTTTAGGAATTAAGGTAGGTATCACTATTGATACCTTGGGACTCAAGCATGTCAAACCAATTAAAATTCTTAAGCTTTTATTTCAGACTGTCATTACAATAAAATCGAATGAAATCTCTTGAAACAATTTCTCTCCCTGGTGAAACACAAAAACACCTTACAGGTGTCACAACGAACAAATGTTAGGCTTTTGCATCCTTCAGCACGACATTTAGACCTACTTGCCTGTTCATCATGACACATTTCGGGCAAATGTTTGGTCTTCCTTGCAATCTTGGGTGGTAGAGGGACCGTTCTACGCTGTTTAGCTTGCGGTTCATCACCAGAATCTGATTCAGTCTGGTCATCATCGGTATTGCTGTAAATCAGGTGCTCTGCTATATCTAATCTAAAGAAATAATATGATAAAATTTGCTTTTGGTTCAGTTGAGCTTGTTGGCTGTATTGAATCCAACAAGAAGCTGCAACAAAGTCAAAGAAATGGTGAAGAACCCTAATTGTCCATTTCTTTGTTCTTCCCCTCATGGCATACTTGGTAATAACTCGATCCAGTAGGTCTACCCCACCCATACATTGATTGTATTGTTTTATGGCGTGAGGTCTAGGTATTTCAATATATCTCTTGTCTTTTTTTGACCAACGACGACAGTTTTCGATGGGTTGTACCCCATGAGCAGTAGATAAAAAGCGAATAGGTTTTTTATCAAACCACTTGACAAGGGATATCACTCCATCATTTCTTACCGTTTGGTCATAAGAACCTCTCTGTTTTCTGAGCTCTAAATCTTTTTTCAGTCTTACATTTTTAGGAATACGACTAGCCATAATGGTTCCGGAGGCTAAAATGCTACGATGTTTCAACAGTGCATCAAACAAAGCTGTTGAGGTGAAATAGCGATCCATATATATGCGATAGATATGCGTTTTCTCTGGTAGGGTATCAGCTAAATTCAGCACAACTTTACCGCCAACATCCAGCTTTTCAGTCATAGGGACTTTGTTTGACTTTATCTCTCTACCTTGTCCTTCGTATAGTAAAAAGTCTAAAGGCAAGCCGTTTGTTGACGTCATAACGTAATTTTTTATGCCTACAGGATTAGGCTTGCCTTTGACGTATTGTCTCATAGCAACATGTCCTTCAAAGGGAATAATTTGCTCATCGATACTGACACTGGCCGGTCTTTCATACTGCAAACATTTGCTGCGAATTTTATCACAGAGGGGCCTAACTTTCCAGAAACGATCTTTTTCCTTTACCTCTGTTGTAACAGTATTTTCATCTACCATTATAAGATTGTTCCGAAGATGGTAAAATCTGTCTCTTGCAATGTTATCGGCCACAAGTGGATATCTTGTACGGGACTCCCAAGCCATTCTAAGTCGTGGAAAACCTAACAAGGACAGAATAATACTGGCTCCAAAAAATTTCTTCACTTCTTTGGTAGAAGTCTGCAGATCTTTTCCATTGCGGGAAACGCGAGCTCTTCAAAGAAGGAGTCATCAAAATATTCACGTAAATATTTTTCAAGTCACAAACGGTTTTCGAACAGTGGGTAATACGTCTTCAAGATCTTCGTGGATTTCTTGAATAAGAGGTGGGTCGAAATCATCCTTGTGGCGCCATTTTGGATATCTTTCACGCAATTGGGAGAGTGGAATGTTACTCTCTTCATCATCATCATCATCAGATGACTGCTCCTCATCTGACAGTTGAGGAGTCCTGGAGGGGCCTGCTATGAGCTCTTCATCGTTGTTGTCGTCTTCGATGTCCAAATCAGAGTTTTCAGAATCAAAATTGACCAATTAGTTCTCAATTTCTCTTTCTGATAACGCTGAAATCCAAAACAAATAAAAGACTAATAAAACATTATTTGTATCAAAACGACGTCGTTGAATCCAAAGGTATCATATTGGATACACAACTAAAATGACCCCACAGACAAGTATTTCTTAGCCACAAACTTATTTCTGACGTCATAATAGGTAGATAGCTTAGTAATTATGTAAATACAATCAAAATACTGCCGATTTCCACTAAAACAAAATAAAACTTACCATCACGATGTCCCGACATTGTAACGGTTCACGACCAATGACTTTGACAAGCTGCTGTCAAAAAAGTTTACGTCTCAGTGTTGCCAATTGATTTTTCTTAGAACTGCTAAATCATATCATATGTGATAGCTTTGGTTGTTACACGATCGCATAATATAGAGCGCAGAAAAAAAATTATTACCGTAGGTATCAAATATGATACCTAGGGACTGAAGAGGATAAATTGGTAATCTGAGTGGTTGACGATCCTCTTCGGTAAAATGAAGTTATCTTTGTAGTGTTTGTAAATATAACATCCACTTCTTTCGGTCTTCCGTCTTACTATTCATAATATTTTGCATTTCATTATCTAATTGAGACAAATTACTATTAACCTTATTTTCTTGTTTTAATTTTTCAATCAATCCAGATTCGATATCATTTTTTTAACTGGCTAGTCCACTGACTAATCCACTCAATATTACACCTAATATTATTGGTAAGAAAGCCCCTCCTTTTTGTATAATTATATTTTTTCTTAGTTTATGTTTACACTTACGCACCAGTTTGCGGAGTATATTTTTGTTTATCTTGATCTTTAAGAGGTACCTTTCCTTGTAAAACGTTATGAATACATTCACAAATACAATTTATTTCTTCTTCATCATACGTTTTAAGTATTGCTCTTTGATATTTTGGTTTAAGCGTATGCAAAGCGTTTAGCAAATTTTTATGCGTTGTCAGTCGATGATGCATCATTTAGAAATGATTTGAATTGTTTGATTCTTGGTGTATTTAAACTCTTTTGTGGGGATTAAACGTAGAATGTACAGAAACCATTAAATGGGAAGACATTTGTCTTGATACGACAAAAATCATTGGTATTCTGTTTTAAATCTACCATTAATAGTAATATCCATGCGCGTCTAGAGTTGCATCCCTGGAGGCATCTTCAATGAATTTTGGGTTATCTGGTGATACTTGTCGTGCTAAATATCTTATTTGAGCTTTATCTCGAGGGTTTTTAAAATATATAACTTGAGTTTAAAGAAATGTCTCTTTGACCTTTACCCTGATGAAATAAATTTTGTGTTAAATAAAATACACTAAAATTCCTGTGATGACTACTTACCTTTTGTAAATATATCCACAATTATTCCATCAGAGTCTCTCATTAGATCATCAATAATAACAAGATGTGGGCTTTCACCATCAAACATATTAAGAATTGGAATTCCTTGATGATAGTTAACATTTGGTAAATTATATAAAGGTTGCATTTCATTAAAGCACCATGTGATCTGATTAAAATCACAATTACATATTTCTGTAATTGATTTTATGAAATTTGTTACAAAATTTGACTTCCCACATCCACTTGGTCCTGCCACAATAGCAGTAAACGGATGGATAAAGTGAAACATTACACACGTTTAAAATTCTAAGGATGAAATAAAAATGAAAGTGTTTACGCCAACACAATTAATATATATTGCAAAAATTATATAAGACAATGATCTGTATACTATTTCTAACACAATTAGTACATCAGAATTTTACAATCACTTCAACCTCTAATGTACACACACGCACACACACACACACACACACACACACACACACACACACACACATTTTATTTACACACAAACATAAAAGTAAAAACTATCAACACTTAGCGCAATTTATAATGACCCCAAGCTAATGTTTCAATATTATTGTCTAAAATATGCCTCTTTGTGTCATTATATGATAAACCAATCTTATTTAATTTTTGTGTGAAAATTGTGTGCTTAATTGATTTAAATCTAAGCATACTATAATATTGCCCTTTTTTATTAAATAGAGCAGACTTATAACTATTCATTGTCATCTTTTTAGTGATACATTTATTTACCCCTTTTGCCTTGGTTATATAGTCTTATTCTCTAAGTTAAAAGCGTACATTTTAGATCGTAAACCTACAAATTCTTTCATGATTTTACCATTATTTTCATCTTTGACAAAACCTAATTTCTTTTTATTTAATTTTGGATATTCAAAAATATTATTTGTATCTTAATCTGAGGTATCAAAGTATGAGGAAACGTCAGGTTTTATATCAGTGTAAAAATCATCTGTAAATATATGATATATTAAACTATCCGTATCTGTGTACAATAATTTAATTTTACTAAACTTTTTAATCATATAGTTATAATGAAAATCGTACATCATAATGTCTTTGAAATATCTAAAATACAAAACCCTAAATAAATTGGTTTGTCATATATTAACTTAGTTTTTTGCAACTGAACCGCAACTAGGTCTTCCAAAAATATTGAAAGACTATAAAATTGTGGTTTAGCGATTAGATCTTGAGCACCTAAAGCTTTACCCTGGTTCTCCCAGTGTGTAACTAATTTTACGTTAACCCTTTTTTCAATATTGTCCATAGTCTTACCGAAGACTGAATTATTCATTAATTTATAAAAATCTTTTTCAAAAACTGATTTTGCTAACGTTCTTAATTTTGTATTTAGATCTATGTACATTTTCAACCAGGGAGACTGTTTAAATTTTAAAACTATAAATTTTAGTTATTTTAATCCCCATTTCTATGCACTGCTTTAAATTTCTGTAATGAATTACATATTTATCTTTATTATTTAAATTTGGGACCAGTTTATTCTCATTAGTATTGCCTACACAAATGTTTTCTGGGCATAAAGGAAAGTCCGAATGTAAATCAACAAAGAACTTCATCTGGATGTTCCAAATCAACTTCTAAAATAAAACCGAATTCCAATGTCTCATACACATTAAAATCTGTATTCGGACTTACCCATTCAAATCCACCAGTAGGAAGATATTGAGACATGGCATCAAAATATGTGATATATGAATTTGGTTTCCCTGCATCATAATCCCCCATGTATTTGTTATTAGCTCTAGCATAACGATTACTACATTGAGATGCACCACCCCTGATACCTGATCTAATAAATGCAATTTTCTCATAATCTGTTAAAAGTTCTAATTCTATTTTTGTATATTTTAGCATTGCGTCCTAACTTAAACCGGGAGCTGTGTAATAATGGGCAGGGTCTAAATCATAAGTATTAATACATAGCTTTCTAAATTTTTCAAATACATCGGATAAAAGTAAAACGTCTGTTTTTAAATACAAGTTTGAATAATCTAGCATATTACAACACCCAAAGTGTTCCCAAACATCTTTAGCATGATTGTAATCATCATTTGAAATATGGGAATCTGTGAGCGAGCTATAAAAATTTTTTTGTTCAGGGAGCGACGCTTGGTTTAAAGTTTAAACTATCATAATTATACTAGAATTATTTTGGGTCATAAATCATCGGAGTATTTTGCTCTCTCTCCCACTCACGGGCATTAGGGGCGAGCATAGTGATGCGCGTTATTGTTGTCGATAAGCGTTATCGATAGTGTATTTAATTTTGTCATTATGTGGGATAGTGATAAAAATGAAAAAAATGGATAAAACAACGTATTTATTAAAATAAGAATAATAATGATTTAAAATAAATTATTAATTAGGTATCTATGTATTAAAAAAACTATAAGTACAAATGTTTGGAATGTAACAAGTTATATTAAAATAAATATAAATATAAAGATAATATCTTATATCTAAAATTAAATCTAAAACTATTTACATTAAAATTCTACATCAGAATCATTAAACTTTGTAACTTTTCGAGATCTATTTTCATTTCAGTGAAAAATGTTAAAACATTGTTGATAACAACACGTGCTTGTGCTGGTATATTGGTGCCAACAGGCAAAATATTATTTTGAATAAATTCTGCCGTTTTGGTACAAAACAAAGGTGTAGCCATTGTGTCATTAAAGAAATTCAGAGAGCGAATGCGCAAAAACATATTTCTCTTCGATATATGTACTAAATTATCATTGCACTAATTTGCAGGTATTAGGCGGGGGTAATAATGGAAAACAAATGGCTCATAACATAACAATGTCGCACCATCCTTTGTATACCGCACCGCCGCCGTGTACCTGCCTTCGATGATTCATTTGTTGCTATCGATAATAGCGTTGCGCCCGCGCAACATGCTCACCGCCGTAGCCGGGCTGAGACCGAGCTATGATTTATGACCCTAACCGCACGGACAAAATAATTTTACTATAGTCATAAATTCATATGGATAAATCCCTTTCCGTTTTAAACGAATGAAATCTTCATTATTAGGGTAATTTCTACGTAATTCTTGAAATTGATCATTACTGAGATTTTTGGCTAATTCTTCTAATTTACATGATAAAAACTTAAATGAATCTACGAATCTCAATATAACTTCATGGTTATTCATTTTTAATTTTTTGGGATAGGATATATATTTTTCTTTATTTTGAGGGATAACTTCGACTTCACCATCACAAAAGTTTAATGCATGAACAATAAAATGAGCATCATAGTGACTAAGGTTGTGTAAAAATATTGGTATATGACGTGGTGTTCTGAACTTCGAGCTACATGATTCATGAGCAACACCTATAAAACTACCAGTGTACCAATCAAAATCATAAAAAAGTTCTTCTAACTCTGTTTCACAATATGACAAATGCTTGCATTTGAAATTTGGTTTTGCCTTCATTTGTTAGCGGAACTGGATATTTTTGAAGTCAATTTATTTCTTTTAAATTGTTAGATAAACTTTCCATAAACACTTGTGCACAGTTGGGTCCGCAATATATTTGTTTGGGAATCTTAGGACTAGTAAACTGACTCTCACATTGAGCGACAGGGTAGTTTCGTCCCAGAATTCAGTTATTATTATAATTGTTCTGCCAATTTTAGGATCCTTAAAGTTTCATATTTTGATAATTTATCATCATATGAACATTTTATATAATAACCAAAACTATGCACTTCATGTTTCTGAATATTATTTGTGAAAGGTTTGGATGGATCGTTAGAACATGATTCTATTGGTTTTAAAAATGCTTCAAAATCAGCATAAACTACGAATGGTATTCTTTAACTTTTTTTCATAATTATCAAATATAATTTTATCATTTGAAATAGGTTGACCAAACCAATTCTTTTTTAAAGTTTCACTGTTTGGTAATTCTGTACAAATGTGGGCACAATCGTATTGTTCATGATTATTTAACCTTTCCTGAGATGGAAAATGAAGTAGACATGCTTCGCAAATGTACATGACGTGACGGTCTTTTGAAATTTGTTTACTAACTAACCGTAATAATTTTTTATGTAACAATAATGATTTTTCGTACCCTGGAAAAAAATAATAAATTGATATGTCTATCTTTACGACACTTTGTTAAAAATAATGGGCCTACTATAGAATTACATCGTTTTTCTTTATTATATTCTAACCCAAAAACATTAATACTAATATCATTTAATTTCTCTACTTTTGCTATGTCAGAAATTTTAACTGGAAAGGAAATACCATCAAATTTAAGTTTGTTTGCATGTTTAGCGTATGATGATACCCGATCCGCGTTTTTGTTTACGAGATATAACGCTGAGAGTAACGCCCATTTAAAACAAAAATAATCTTCGTTTTTTACATTTATAACAGTTTTTTAATTTTATGTCACGGGGAAGATCTATGTATGAAGTACCGCGTAGGGGGTTAAATTTATTAACATTCATGTCTATAGATTTTATGTTTTTTAGACTCCATCCATGATTTTTTTCAAATGCACTAATTTTACTAGTAATTGTATCATATAAAGACGAAAGAAAAATATTTAAGTCATCTCCTTGACTAATAATATAGTTAAATGTTTGAAAATCGAACGTATCATGAATATCCTTAGTTTGTTGAACAAAATCAGCATGCAATATGAAATTTACTTTATAAATTATGTGTTGATTAATACACTTGTATTAAAATAAAATATCATCTTTAATAGAATTTAAAATGGTTCAGGAGTTTCAAAATTTACCTGTGTCGAACGATCTACTCTACTTGATTTTATAAATTAAAATCCTATTTCCAAAAGCAGATTCAATAACACTAACATTTGATAAAGAATTATGTGAATTTAAAAGATTATTTTTGTGAACATTACTTTTAAAATAATTTGCTAAATAGCTTTTATTGATAAATATTACGACACGTTAGACATTCCACTTGATGATCGTTAGCGACACTGTTCCTGCAGAGGTAGACACTTCTTCGTCTGTTCTTGGTTTTTGATGATCTTGGGTTCTTCGTTGCTCATTCGCTTCATTCCTCTTCCAAGTTGTAGTGGTTGACTGTTAAGATGTTTAAATTTATTAAAAACGATAAAGACAATGTGTAAATTATGATCGAAATTTATGTTTATTTTACTTAAACTGTGTTTCAACCATCGCACAGTGATTATACAACTCATCATCATATGATGAATCGAACAGTTCACGTTCTCCATTTCATCACAAACTTTAGATCACTCTATTTTCAAAACACCATTTTAATACATAAAACATTTTTAACGCACAGATTTTCTTATGAGTAAAACAGTTATACACTAAAGTATCTTTACAATAAAGTTCACAAAGAGTATTTAAATTGGGGGCTCCTAAGCAATTTATATCTATGATAGTATTATTTTCATCACAAAGATCTTGTACACATTTTATTTTTTCACATCCTTTAAAAAATCTTTTTATCTTTCAAATATGTCTTGATATTTCTGTGAAACTCTCTATAATCAACAAAGCCCTCACTCCATCGATACCCTCTATGCTTTTCAATTCAGCATCAAAATCCTTCACGGGGTAAACAGAGCGATAAAACCATGGTGGTAAAACGATAGCCGTGGAATTCTGCAAAATCAGGGGACTTCACTGAACCTTAACGCCGTCCAACTACCATCTGAGACGGTAGCCGGCCTTGCTCTTTTGTCCGAGACGCAGGTTTCCTCTCCGGCTGATACGTCGAGAGGCTATCTATTCTCGACGTCTCGGCAGTCTTGAAGGTATGGACCTGTCCATCCTTTGGCTGCACGTAGACAGCGACGACCATCCCCGCGTCTACGGGTGCCTTTATAGGTCCCATAGCGGTAATGCTGACACAGACCGACTCATTGACCACGTCCAATTGTATTTTCTCTTCAAGAGATAGTGAAGGAAAGGGTAAGGAGATTTAATTAGGAATATTTTGGTGTACGCTAGAGTGGCTATAGCAAATTCTTTTACTATAAATTCGTTTTGCTATTTTTGAACCTTGATGATCTACGATTATTGTATTGCTATTCATGATATTTTCTTAACGATATTACTCAGATTAATGACGATGTCATCACTTTCTTCTTGCTGAAGCTGAATGATTTCTGCAACAACACAATTATGATGTTAATATCAATTTGTTTACACTTAATCACACAAAAGAAAACTACAGAAAGAAAAGTAAGTTTGTCAATAGAATAAACACATACGTCCATGACCATTGATGCGTTGAAGTAACACAAACGTAGTATAGGTAGATTCACTGCGGCCAAACGACCATACACTGACTCCATGACTGCACCTGCTCGGTCTTATATAGCACCAGTAAGTTATCTAATCTTAAGCATTCCGCAGTGAAACTGGTAGTAACTTTATGAGTCAATGCTTATCTCGGGTTTTTTCACCCGAAAGAATGCGAGATAATATTGAATCTAATGAGTACACAGAAGTAATTTAGTAAACAGAATCACATTCACTAATGATCAGCTAATGACTGTCATTATTAAAAAGGTATTTTTAACTTTTCACTTTCTGCTATTGTCTTTGTAATATTGTATACGAGGGCGTTTGTGTTGTCGTAGATCGTAGATGTACAGACCGCGGTCCGCGGGCCGCATGCGGCCCGCCGGTCGAATACTGGTGGCCCGCCGACAGCAAAAATAATACTATCGTACATTCGAAAATATTGAATTATATTCCAGAATAAAACCAAAAAAATATGTTCGAAAAGTAATTTGAATCTCGCGCGCGCTCTTAAGTGCGCTTATCGGTGCGCCGTGCATGCGTCGGTAACAGCGGTCGGTAATGTTCGTGCTGATCTCGGTTAAATTCGTTTTTGAGGAACCGCCGCGGCCGGCGGCGGCGACGACGGCAGTGCGGTGGCGGCTTATCCACGGGTTATATTGTTAGAGCAAGCGAGAAAGCAATAGTCTCGAATTCCCGATTGCTCGCGTAGGTAGATACACGAAGCTTCCAGAGTCGGTTTCGTGATTTCTCCAGACAGTTTTCGACTCTATACGCGCGGTATAAAACCACGCTAACCGCAGCGACCGACAGTTCGGTTTTAATTTGAGTGAAGTGTCAATAGTTCTAGTGTAGATTTTAATTCGACTAGCCGGTGTCATATATTTTGATCCACATTCTACGTAGATTTCCGTCAAGTGCCGTGTATAATTGTGTTGTGAAATCGTAAGTAAAACTCTGTTATTAATAAGTGTTTCCTACCTATTTAATCAATTATTTTGGTAATTTAAAAAGGATGGGTAATTTAAGTAGGTACTGTAATTGTTTTAGGTGCTGTGTTAATCCTAGCCAGGATTAGAACGCAACATGGACAAGCCAGGACCTAGTAAAAAACGTAAGGTTAAAGATGAAAATCGGCAGTTTCAAGAAATTTGGACTGAGAAATACTTTTTTGTATGGTCGCATAACAAAGTCGTTTGTTTAATTTGCAATTCTGTTGTGATTGCAAAGGAATATAATGTAAAAAGGCACTATGAAACGCAGCATCCTACTTTTACCAAGTTTACAGGCGAATTAAGGAAGCAAAAAATGTTGTCTTTAAAACGGGAGCTTATTGGTCAGCAAGCTATGTTTACAAAACCCATTCAAGATTCAGAAACAGCTACAGAAGTTAGTTATGAAATTTCTCGAATGATAGCAAAGCGAAGTCGCCCCTTCAATGATGGGAATTTTGTAAAAATGCATAGAAATTGCCGCTAAGGAAATGTGTCCAGAGTAGCAAAGTTTGAGAAAATTCAACTGAATCGTATAGTCATACGATTCAGTTGAATTTTCTCAAACTTTTTCCAAACTTTATCCAAAGACGAATTATGTCTTTGTCAGGTAATATTGCGGAACAATTAAATGAAAAACTAAGATCATTGAATTTTTTCATTAGCACTCGACGAATCCACTGATATTAGTTCCACAGCTCAACTTCTGATATTCATACGAGGTGTTACTCAAGATTTTGAAGTCTTAGAAGAGTTATTAGGAATGTGTTCATTGAAAGGTCAAACCAGAGGTTGATATACTCAATGTACTTTTGGATGAGTGTTCAAAACTGATTTGGACTTATCAAAATTATCGGGAGTTGCGACTGACGGTGCTCCTTCGATGATTGGTGTCAATTCTGGGCTAGTTACTTTGCTGAAAAGAATCTGCAAGAAAAACATAAACGTTGAAGATCTCATGCAGTTTCACTGCATTATACACCAAAGCCCTCTGTTCTAAAAATTGAATTTCAAAATGTCATGAAAGTGGTAGTTTCGACTGTAAATTTCATAAAATCACGAGGACTCAATCACAGGCAATTCAAACAATTCCTTGATGACATCGAAAGCGAATATGGAAATTTACTGTATTATACAGAAGTAAGGTGGCTTAGTCGTGGATTGACACTGGAACGATTTCTAAATGTAATAGAAGAAATTGGAATATTTCTGGCAGAAAAGCAAAGGGATGTCCCGGAACTTAAAAATCCTGATTGGTTGTGTGATTTGGCTTTTTTAGTTGATATTACAAATCATTTGAATGTCTTGAACACACGGCTTCAAGGCAAAAATCAACTGATATCCCAGCTCTACGCTCATGTATCATCCTTTCAATGCAAGCTGACACTTTTCAGATCGCAATTGAATTCTGAAATTACAATCATTTTCCGAATTATAAGAAAATGCCTGAAAAATTCAACAAAACTGCGATTAATTTCAGTTATGTAGAAAAGCTAGATATTTTGATTCAATCTTTTCAAGACAGATTTTGAGATTTTATAAAAGTGAAACCTCTGTTGGACATATTCAGCAATCCTTTCACGATTTCAGTTGAAAATGCGCCAGAGTCAATGCAGTTAGAAATTATCGACATTCAAAACGACCAAGATTTACGCAACAAATTCAACGAAGGAGACTTGCTGAACTTTTACCGCTGCATTGATAAAAATACGTACAAAGGGTTGCGCATAAACGCTCTGAAATGTGCCAGCTTATTTGGTTCTACCTATATATGTGAACAAACCTTTTGAATACTAAATAATAATTAAACAAAAATCGAAACCGCCTTGGAAATGAAAGTTTGAAGCAGTTTTACGTGTTGCTACAAGTAAATTTGAGCCAAATATAAAGATTGTAAGCACTATGCAGTGCCACGCTTCAAATTAATAAATTCTTTTTCAATTTTAATACATTATTATCAATTCTTTATTGTCTTTATTACCTATACTTCTGGCGGCCCGCCATCAGTTCATAATTTGCCTGAGTGGTTCTAGTCTTATTAAGTCTGCATCACTGCGTAGATGCTATCCTTATTAGTTTTACATAATATTTAATCCTCGTGGAAGCATGTTTCCAATGATCACTAGTTGGAATCTTGGATAACTTCTTCATATCGTACTTTTCATTTTTATGAGATGCGCCGCTTGGTCTCCGTCGTCAGAATTAGTAGAGATGTATGATACACCACCTCTAGCCGCTCGTGCTACGGTTGACGATAACAGCTTCCTCTTTTTATTTTTATTCAGCTTCAAAAATGATCAATCGATTGCGATTTTCTTTTTCACCATCGCATGTCTTATTAATAATGACGATGGCATCACTCTCTTCTTGGGGGAGAGTGGCGAGTAGTAATGCTGTTTATAGGTATTTTCATCGAAGCTGAATGATTTCTACAACACAGTTATCATGTTAATATCAATTTATTTACATTTAATCACACACACACACACACACACACACACACACACACACACACACACACACACACACACGTAAGAAAACAACAGAAAGAAAAGTAAGTTTGTCAATAGAATAAACACTTACGTCCATGACCATTGATGCGTTGAAGTAACACAAACGTAGTATAGGTAGATTCACTGCGGCCAAACGACCATACACTGACTCCATGACTGCAGCTGCTCGGTCTTATATAGCACCAGTGTGAAAGTAAAGTGAAACTGGTAGTAACTTTATGAGTCAACAAGCTTATGTCGCATTTTTTCACCCTAAAGAATGCGAGATAATATTTACAAATCACTATAACTCTAATCTAAAGCATTCCGCAGTGAAACTGGTAGTAACTTTGTGAGTCAACAAGCTTATCTCGCGGACTTGCGGTACACCGATGAACAAAAAATGATGAAATCATCACAAAAGAATGTGATTAAATATTTACAATACACTATAATTGATCAATCCTATGTTAACCATTGAATAGATTGGTATTGTAATAATCTACTAATAGCAGTACTATCATGGATACACTATATGTACAACAACATCTGAAAATGATTCATCCCAGTCTAGAAAATAATGTTTATGCTGCTAATAGACTGCCCATGTATACCCACGTACCAACGTATATAATATGCAATTTGGATACAGATTATAAACCAGGCTCACATTGGATAGCTTTATATATCGATACGAATGGCATCGGTATATATTTTGATTCATATGGACGATCACCTGCGATATCATCTAGTTTTTAAAAGGAATTGTAAAAGATGGGACTGGAATGTTGATAGGATTCAGAATGAGTGGACTTCAGTTTGTGGTGAATATTGCTTAATGTATTTGCTATATAAGTTTCAGGATGTTCAATGCATAGTTTTACGAGCATATTTACAGGAACACACTGTACAACGATATTTTAGTGGATGAGATGTTTCGCTCTATTTTATAGATAATACAACAACATTTTGGAAATAAAATTGTAACAAACTTAAGGAATGTGTTTTATTGGTGATTCAGAATAGTGTGGTAGTAATGAATAAAGAAGTATAATACAATAGCACTGCTTAGCAGGGCGTACGAGTAATAGATAAAGCGGGCAATGACGGTGTTCAGGAACAATAGATAAGAGGAAAGGTGTACAATAGAACGCTAATGATGGTGCAGGCCCACCGGATATCAATTAGATATTAGTTAATTCATCTGCACATCTCCGGAATTGCGCATCCTACGCCAAAAAAGACCGTAGATTCGTGATCAGAGCATGCCAAAATCTTTTTGTTTCTTTTTTTTTAGGATTCGTTGACCCTCCGTCAGCCGATGAGGCAGTTCTGACTCAGTGAGCCAGAACTGGTACAAACTGACTACTAACTGAAACAAGGGTTTTGTACGATTGATGACCATATCTACCTAGTAATTAGAAACCCAACGATGCCACGAACTATTCCATCAAATAGAGATAAAATCACACAGTGCACTTAATTTCCAATTATTTACAGACAGACACCCAATATATATTCAACTAAAGAGCTTCTCTCCTAATCTCAGTTTTGTGTACACAATACTGGATACTGTGCACACAAAACACACGTGTTGTGTATAACAGTGTTTTTAGCCATTTTGCCAAACGTGGTAATTGTGGTAAATCATCCCGATAATGGCCACCGGTCTAGATATTTTTAAGTGTGATAATTTTTGATGCTGCGCGAATAAGTATTCAGTAGCATTCTAAAATTTAATTTTATCAGTTACTTATCATTAGTTTATTTAGCAGAAAGTAGAAACAGAAACAGAGACTTTTTATTCAATATAGATTATAAATAATACTTATTGAAAGTCACTCTTTGTTTAATTACCACTGGTTCGAAAAAACCTCTGTCCTGGGAAGAACCAGCAAGAAACCCAGCGGGACTTTTTTTAAATAACAGCTTACAATCATGTATGTTACACAATTAACCACACAAAACAAATTAGAAATAGCTTGGTAGCAAAACCTCATTACCTGGGGTTATTATCATCCATAAATTCCTTAATATTATAATAACCCTTTTATACAAACTATGTTTAATAAAGTTTTGAATTTTGAGCAGGTCGAATTTTGTATATTTTCTGGGATTTTGTTGTAAAAGCGTATACATCGCCCCAAGAATGAATTACTGACTCGGTGGAGTCGAGTAACTGGTACTACTAGCTTGTGTTTGTTCCTAGTATTTACAGAATGAATATCACTTATTTTGTATAACTACTTTTATTTTTGTTTACGTACATTACATTTTCATAAATGTATTGAGAGGCCAAAGTTTATATATTAATTTCCTTAAATTTTTGTCGGAGCGACTCTTTAGGTTTTAAATCATAGATTGCTCTTATGGCCCTCTTCTGTAAAACAAATATAATTTCAGTGTCAGTCGCGTGTCCCCATAGCAAAATACCATATGACATTATGCTATGGAAATAGCTAAAGTAAACAAGTCTAGCTGTTTCCACACTGGTAAGATTTTTAATCTTTTTACAGCATATGCTGCAAAACTAAGTCTGCTTGCTAACTTTGATATATGGGGGCTCCATTGAAGCTTCGCGTCTAGTGTTATTCCAAGAAAAATGGTGGTATCGACAAGACTCAGTTCCTCCCCATTCAAAATTACGTTAGTATTTAATTGTCTGACATTTGGAGTAATGAACTTCATACATTTCGTTTTAGTGCTATTTAAATGCAAGTTACTAACATTAAACCAATTTATTAATTTAGATATAGCATTATTTACTTCGTCATATTTTAATAATTGTCGTTTTAATTTGAAAATTAAAGAAGTGTCATCAGCAAATAATACTATATTATGGTTATCCCCTACTATGTAAGGTAAGTCATTAATATATACAAGAAACAGAAAGGGGCCGAGAATTGAGCCTTGAGGCACGCCCATTTGTACTATCGACCCGGAAGAGCTCATACTATTAATGACAACTTTTTGCGTTCTGTTACTTAAATATAAAACAATTAATTTAAGAGCATTACTTCTTACACCGTAGTGTTGTAGTTTCCTGATTAATGTTTCATGATGAACACAATCGAAGGCCTTGGATAGGTCACGGAATATACCCAAAGCATCCTGTGAATTCTCCCATGCATTGAAAATATATTTAATCAGCTCAACACCAGCATCAGTTGTCGAACGACCCCTTGTGAAACCGAATTGATTTTTATGAAGTAAATTATTAACATTAAAAAATTAACATTTGATCAAGAATAATTTTTTCAAAAATTTTACTTAGTGTTGGCAGTACAGAAATGGGTCTAAAATTGGCGGGGTCTAATGTACTACCAGATTTAAATAAAGGTATTACTTTACTATGCTTCATCAAATTAGGAAACACACCATATTCGATACTAGTATTAAAAATAATAGCTAGTTGAGGCGCGATTATATCGATTATAGACGCAATAACTTTGACGAAAATCCCCACAGAACCGCAGTTTTCTTAATATCAATAGTTTTAAAATATTTTACAATATCTTTTGATGATATTTTATGAAATGTAAAATTCTTTGTACACGCATTTACATTTTGTTTAAGTAATGATTCGGTGACGACAGAAGAATTCAGTGACTTAGTAGTTAAGATCGGAATATCCGTAAAATATTTCTCAAAACCATTGCAACATCCTGATATGATTCCGTTAATTTGTTGTTAAAACTTAACCGGTAGTTTGAATTGCGAGTTGACCTTACTAGTTTCACTATTAATTATACTCCACGTCATTTTAATTTTATTAGAAGCGTCTTAATTTTGTTGCTCAAATACAAAGACTTGGCTTTGGAGCACTCCTTTAAATATTTTGAATATTTTTACATATTCCTAAATTCGACGCTAGGTTATATGACCTTTCATGGTAAAGTTCATATAACCTTTGTCTCTCTTATGGACTCCTACTGTCGCCCATTCATTATACTGTCTATTTTTCCATGTAACGGCAACTTAATAATAAACCGTCATAGAACAGTTATCATCAAAATTATTTTCGTTTCGTGATATAAACTGTTAAGATTTAAATTCGTACTTTTGATCTTTTAATATCTTTCTAGGAACTAAGGCATCCATATTTCCTTGTTTGTGTTGAGACTGCGGTACAGCTGATGGCATCACGGAGGTTGGATTTGATGTCGAAGGCTGGCTCAAAAAGTTATCTTTTAAGTTAGTGCTGACGCAAGGGCTGGGACACCCAAAATGTTCACAGGTCTCGAAGATCTAGCAATCGTTTGCTGTTACAACGAAACTTGTGTGTACGCTTCTTTAAATCGCTGCCGTAAATGTGACTTCAGATTACCTGAAGTCGTCTGAAAACTAAATTCGTTTTTACAAATATTGCAACGCGCTTTTTTATTTACATTACCAGTTTTTTCGAAAACCTCCCACAAAACACTTGTGTTTTGTCGCGATATTGTTTCTTTATTATATTACAACCTAAAACGAAGCTAATATTTACAAAGTTTTTTGTTTGTTATTAGACTTCTTTTATGAACACTAATATCACAATGCGTGCTTTAATGCTTTCAAATAAACTTGGAAGTAACAAATAAAGCAAAGTTTTTAAATAATAATATTACACCAATAATTTATAATTGCACTTGTTCCTCAGAGAGACACAAGTAACATGAAAACTCAAGTTCAAAAGTTGAAGGACAGAAGGTCAATGCAGTTTAATCCTTACATTTTGGGGAACAAGTGCTATTTTTCAATATATGCCAAAAAGCCGTATTTACTGTGTAGAATTTTATAATAAACAGCACGAGGTTTAAAATTGCTTTATTAGAGACACATTGCCAATTTGAAATAGTTATACAAGTATTTATATGAAAAATAAAGAAATAAGCTTATTTCTCGAGTTTCGCTTCGCTCACCTACACGTTTCAACATGGGCCCCACTGCAGTTTCGTTCTTATCGTATACTACATAACATTTGTTTTTGTATGGCAGCGAGTGCGTGCGTTTAATCACGATTCCAAGCCAACGCAACGTTGCAGCGTTGCGGTTCAAAAGTACTCTGTGCGTTGCGGATCGTTATAAGAAATAGACAGTTATGAGCGTTATGTATAACTATCAATACGTTATTAGGAAAATAGACGTTTCCATAACTGTCTATACGTTATAATGCTCATAGCTAACAGCAACCACTTACCATCAGGTGGACTGTGTGCTCATTTGTCACCCTTATTCTATAAAAAAAAAGTTCGTAATAAATATAGAAAAATACTTAAATATATGTGTGTAATAAAATCTATTGGCTACCACAATTCTCTTCATTAACGTCATTTTTTAAAATATTAAGTGACAAATGAACTTACAATCCATCTGATGGTAAGTGGCAACTGCAGCCCATGACACACACATGCGATGTTACCTCTGAGGACTAAGATGTAATGCTTCACAGCCTGTTATTATACTGGCTCTCAATGTCCTTCAAACTGGGACTCATACTGCTGTGCTGCTTGGTGGCAGAAATAGGTAAGAGGATGATAACTACCCTGACAGATTCCTAGGCAGAAAAATTACTGCAACAACACAGTCCTAAGCCACCTCCTACTCGTACATCCATCAACTTCCTGTCTTACCAGATTTGCTACTACTACAATTTGCTTACCAGTACACAAACTTTCGAAAATTGTCACTACAGCATTGTAATTATAGGGAATTTATCAGAGCCTTAAATAAACCAAAGTCTGATTTTGATCTCTGTGTTTCGTATAAGATTTTGATTAAATACTAATGAGTCTAAATTTTGTTAGCTTGAAAAACCCAATATTTTCATTTGATTAATAAATAATTTAAAAGACAAATAGCTCTTCTTTTTATTTATCTCCTACATATAAGTATAATAAATATAATTTGCAAATACATGCAATTTGATATGCCTAGAGCCCTAGAGCATTAATTTATGTTAAAAAATTCGGGTCCGTCAGACCCACCAGGTATACGGCGTGATTTCAATCCACCAGGCATACCAAGAGTTAATCTTAAAGAAAATTAAATTACCCAGTAAAACTTAGATCAATCCAGATCATGGAAACTACACAGGATGTTTAAAGTCATTAGTTTGAGTCACAGACCATGATGCTTACGCATATTTGAGAAAGATGATATGGTGTTGTGTATTCAATGCTATTGTTTACTTGTATATATAGAGGTCAGAGGCTATTGTTGCTTGAAAATATAACAATCATTTTATATATTCCAAATAATTAATAAATAATAAAACAAATAAATAAGATAACATTTAAAATGGATAAAAATGAAGACATTTAAGATTTTAAAATTTTAATATACAATAAAAATTTGTAAAATAAGATGTAAATCGAAGTGTACATTATAGAATGAAGAAAACCATTCGGCATCCGAAGTGGAACAAGATTTCTAATATTAAATTTCGACTTACAAAATATTACGTAAGATTGGGTTTTACCCCATCCCCAAATAAGGACATGTAGAGATTTTTTAACCCCCCTCCCCCTTGGGACCCTTACATAATTAAAGAATGGCCTCAGTGTCAAGTACGTATTAGTCTCCTTGAGACATTACCAGCAGTAGCAGTATTCGGTAGTATTCAGCAGTTATTACAGAGGCTTTTTCAAGTTCTGGCTTTCAAAATTCAATCTTACTAAACCTACTTTCAAACTTTAACATTAAGCTGATAGCATCACTATTAAGATTACAAATACTTCTCTTAATTGCTCCAAGTAAACTGAAAATGCTTGCGCTAGTAATTTACAACAATAGTCAAATAGCAGATTTGAACTTACTACTTTCTTCAGTTTGCAATCCGCACTCTAATTATTAGGCCACTGCCACTTAGTTTCAAATGGAAGTTAATAGCAATATACATCCCCAGCAGTTTTAACCTTTTAATTTAATATCAATTGCAGTATGAAGTAAGTTCCAGAGGCAGCAGAGTTTCTTCATAACAGGTCAGAATAATAAAAACACTGCAGTCGCGAACCCGCCTGCCTAGCATGGCAACTATGGCAAATAATAATAATAATTAGTTGGTCATAATGGTATTTTGCTATGGGGACACGCGACTGACACTGAAATTATATTTGTTTTACAGAAGAGGGCCATAAGAGCAATCTATGATTTAAAACCTAAAGAGTCGCTCCGACAAAATTTAAGGAAATTAATATATTAACTTTGGCCTCTCAATACATTTATGAAAATGTAATGTACGTACACAAAAATAAAAGTAGTTATACAAAAATAAGTGATATTCATTCTGTAAATACTAGGAACAAACACAAGCTAGTAGTACCAGTTACTCGACTCCACCGAGTCAGTAATTCATTCTTGGGGCGATGTATACGCTTTACAACAAAATCCCAGAAAATATACAAAATTGACCTGCTCAAAATTCAAAAACTTTATTAAACATAGTTTGTATAAAAGGGTTATTATAATATTAAGGAATTTATGGATGATAATAACCCTGGGAATGAGGTTTTGCTACCAAGCTGTTTCTAATTTGTTTTGTGTGGTTAATTGTGTAACATACATGATTGTAAGCTGTTATTTAAAAAAAGTCCCGCTGGGTTTCTTGCTGGTTTTTCCCAGGACAGAGGTTTTTTCGAACCAGTGGCAATTAAACAAAAGAGTGACTTTCAATAAGTATTATTTATAATCTATATTGAATAAAAAGTCTCTGTTTCTGTTTCTACTTTCTGCTAAATAAACTAATGATAAGTAACTTATAAAATTAAATTTTAGAATGCTACTGAATACTTATTCGCGCAGCATCAAAAATTATCACACTTAAAAATATCTAGACCGGTGGCCATTATCGGGATGATTTACCACAATTACCACGTTTGGCAAAATGGCTAAAAACACTGTTATACACAACACGTGTGTTTTGTGTGCACAGTATCCAGTATTGTGTACACAAAACTGAGATTAGGAGAGAAGCTCTTTAGTTGAATATATATTGGGTGTCTGCGTGACACGATAAACATCGAGCTAGTGTATAAAAATAGTGAAAAAATTGTTTTGAAGTGATAATAGCCTAATACGTGCAATAGTAGTGCATAGTTGGTGTTAATATAAACTTTATACTGTTATCTTTTATAAAAAAACTAAATAAAACAAAAAAACCATACAAAAGTGAAATGTAAAAACTAGTACAAAACAATAAAAGACACAATTATACATTCATTTGAGGGTGTGTGATAAGCTAATTCTTATTTTGTGAAATTGAAAGCAATAAAATCGGTTAATGATCAATGTAAAAATCAAAGACCATTTGGTAAACTTTATAAACAAACCAGAAAACAGTGAATCAATAATTTTGTGACACAAATTATATGGTTATGTTATTCTGTTATTGCAAATTTTGTGCTCGTCCATTGAACTATAAAGAGATTTCATGTGAGTACCCACTTACAAAGATATGTAAATAGTGTGGTATTGCGATTAACATTTTCGCTTTTGAGAAACATAGTTAAATAGCTCAGCAGGCAACTCCTTGACTACGAAGTCGAAAATCATTGGTTCGAGCCTCAAATTGATAAAACATTTTTTAAGTTTTTTAATTGAATGTGTCTATCATAGCACTTTAAATATAAACTTAAAAAAATAACAAAATAAATCAATATTTAAGAAGTCTAAAAAAATATGTCAAAGATACAGCTGAACTGTTGCAACGAAGCGAAAGACGATGGAGATTGCATGTGTTTTACGAAATGTAAACATGGATACCACCGCGCGTGTTTGAAGTCGACCGGGCAGTTCAGCACAAATACAGAATCCGCGACTGAGTGGATGTGTCCCGCTTGCACGTCAAGAAGGCCGAAAGGGTATAGCGAGAACACACCCGTACGCAATAAAGACACGCTATCTGGCAGCGACCAGAATGTCACGAAAAGATCGACTAAAAGAGTTGCTGTTTCGTCACCAAACACAGAAAAATCCTCTCAGCTAAATGATATACGGAGATGGTGAGCAAAACAGTAAGGCCGAAATGAAAGAAATGCTGACAGAGATGAGAACTTATAAAAAGCGTACTTAATAGTGAATTAAAAGTAATAAGGGAGGAGATCACAGACATGAAAAATTCAATAAATTTTATAAACAGCCAATACGAGGATTTCTTGAAAGAACACCGTGCAAATGTAACAGCTGTGAAGGATCTTAAAGAAAATAATACCAAATTAGAGGCGACTATAAACGCCCTAAACACACGTGTAAATGAGCTCGAACAGCGATCTAGATACAACAACTTGAATTGCAATGTGTTCCTGAAAGGAAAACGAAAATCTGATAAAATCGTGGAACAGTTGGGCAGTATCATAAGGTTAGATATAACCACCGACAAAATTATGAATGTTACGAGAGTTGCTAAGGTAAACCGTCAAAGTACTCGACCGAGATCTGTCATAGTACAATTCAATTCTCCGCTAACTAGGGACAGTGTTATGGCTGCGGTGATAAAATATAATAAAGCAATCCTAGAGATAAATTGAATACGTCGCACTTTGGAATCGGGCTAAGTGAAAAAAACAACCCATTTATGCCATGGAACATCTGTCACCTGGGAATAAAGCTCTACATGCCGCGGCGAGACTTAAAGCTAAAGAAAAAGGTTACAAATATATTTGGGTTCGAAATGGTCGTATACTGATACGCAAGGATGATAATTCTGATTATAAAGTAGTTAAAAATATGGACTTTCTTAGTAACTTAAGTTAAAATGTAAGGTTGAGGTCACGTCATGGTGTCATAATGCTTAAAAGGCGCGTCGATTAATATGTTATACCAGAATGTTCGCGGACTTAGAACCAAAACCCAAGATGTTTACCGTAACATAGTAGTTAATGATTATGACATTATTATTTTGACTGAAACCTGGTTAAATAGCTCAATTTCAAGTGGTGAACTATTTGATATACGTTATAACGTGTATCGAAGGGACAGAGAGACTGCAAAACTTAGCACTAAGTCTGACGGTGGGGGCGTTCTAATTGCTGTCAAGAAAAACATAATTTCAAATAGAATTAGTATTTGGGAAAGCGATTGTGAAGATTTGTGGGTGGTTGTAGATGTGCCCCTCTTTAACAATATACGCCATATAGCTTTTTTGGTATATATATTCCGCCTCCAGTAACTAAGAACATATTAGATATTTTTTTAAATAATTGTAATAGAGTTTCGGAGCAACACAATATGTTAACATGCATAATTGGCGACTTTAATCTTAGCTGTATTACCTGGAATGTATCCTTAAACCCTGCTAACTGTAACTTTCCCCCAGCAGCACAGAGCTTACTGGATTTCATAACGGAAAATGGCTTGCGCCAATGTAACTCTATTCTTAATAATAGGCAAAAGATACTAGATCTTGTACTCGTAGACTTACCTGTATGTTCCGTTAGTTACTCTTATAATCCAATCAGTAATATTGACTCAATGCATCCACCCCTTGAAATAAACATACCTAATGTGAGACAAAATAGACTTGTGATTAATACTTCACACGAGCGATACAATTTTATAAAGCCGATTATAATTCTATAAATGAGTATTTGAAGGGAATCGATTGGCACACTTTATTGGACCTAGATAATATAGATGAAATAGTTAGAATATTCTACGAGAATGTACAAATTGCTATCACAGATTATGTTCCCTTAAAAAAATTTAAGAGTAATAGGTACCCTTCATGGCTAAACCACAATGTTGCAAAAAGAATTAAAGAAAAGCACAAAATGCTAAAACGATTTAAAAAATACAATAATCCAATGGATGAAATAGAACTAAGAGTGCTTAGTGATCGTTGTAATAGAATTACGCGTGATGCCTACAATAATTATAATGAAAACCTGGAAAAGCAAATTCAGAAGAATCCGAAAGCATTTTGGACGTTCCTAAAGAGTAAACGTAATAATTATAACTCGTATCCAGCTGCTATGAGTAACGGAGTTAAAACATCTACTAGCGGAGTTGAAATCTGCAATATGTTCTCTAGTTATTTTGCTTCAGTATATGAAGATTCAAATAGTTCCTGTCGTTTAGATCCATTATCTTATTTACGAAAAATCCTCTATTTAGGCTTTAGTGAAAATCTTGCAGGTATAGAAATAAATCAGAATGACATCTTCAAAAAGCTGAAAGGTCTCGATATTACCAAAGGTGCAGGACCGGACAATTTACCACCAGTATTTATAAAAAACAGCGCAACTAGCCTAACTTTGCCTTTATATCTTATATTTAAAGCCTCGCTGTGTTCGGGTACTTTTCAGCTTTATGGAAACAAGCAAAGTAGTTCCAATATTCAAGAGTGATGATGAGAAAGATATACGCAACTATAGGCCCATATCAATTCTTTCGATTTTCGCAAAAGTGTTCGAATCTTTAGTTTGTCCAATAATTCAAATGCATTTTAAACGTTTCGTTTCTGAGCATCAACATGGATTTTTGCCAGGTAGGTCTACCACCACTAATTTGGTTAGTTTCACTTACTCTTTATCAGAAGCTATTGACTCGCAGAAGCAGGTGGATACCATATATACGGATTTTAAAAAGGCATTTGACAAAGTTCCACACGGAATACTTATTGAAAAATTATCGTATTATGGGTTTTCAGGCCCGGTGCTAAAATGGCTTTCATCATACTTACACGACCGTTCCTTTTATGTAGTCGTTAATGGTTTTAGCTCTTTAACCAATTTGGTAACGTCAGGTATACCTCAGGGCTCGCATCTTGGCCCGATTTTGTTTAATATATTTGTGAACGACATTGTTTCTTGTTTTGAAAACTCCACACCATACTTATATGCCGATGATTTGAAAATAACTAGAACAATTTGTTCACCAAATGATTCGATTTTATTACAGAACGATCTAAATAAACTAACCAATTGGTGTGAATCTAATGGCATGCAACTCAACTGTAGTAAATGTCTTCACATTAAATTTACTAGAAAAAAATAATATTACCCCAACAACATATAAATTGTACGGTAATAGTCTAAAGGAAGTTGAGCTCGTGAAAGACTTGGGTGTTATACTTGATAGAAAACTGACTTATCTTTACCACATAGAAAGTGTAATAAACAAAGCTTCTAAATTATTAGGTTTTATTATGCGACAAGGTCGAACTTTTAAAGAAGCTAAAACAAAAATCTGTCTTTACAACAGCCTTGTCCGCAGTCACTTAGAGTACTGTAGCGTTGTTTATGTCCACATTATTCTACACACTACTTAAGACTGGAGCGTGTACAGAAAAGATTCATGTGGCATCTATCATACTCAGCGAAGATTTACAAAAAGTGGTGTCCTATAAAAAAAGGCTAAAATACTTTAACATCATGACTCTTGACCAAAGAAGAGAATTGTTAGATTTGATGTTTTATATAAATTACTAAGTAATAAGTTATACTGCCCCAGTTTATTAAGTAAAATTAATTTTCGAGTACCACGCAGATATCCGCGTACTGCTATTACTCCGGTCGTGCCTCCACGCACCAGAACAGTCTTCGGCGCCAACTCCACGATCCCTCGTTTATGTAAAATATGTAATAAATTCAGTCAGTTTATTGACATCAACATTGATTCGTCTCACACCTTTCGTAAATTAATTATCAGCAACCTAGTCAGCCAGTCATCCTGAGTTTGATTTTTCTCATATTAGTTATTACGTATATTTTCTTTTAGTTTTTTATAATGTATTTAGTTGGGTTAGATTATGATAATTGTTAAAATTGGTTGTAATTTTAATCGAAAAACTTATTATTAGTTTGATTAAATCTCTTTTGAAACTGTTTAAATTGATAAGGTTTTACAGGCTTTTACCAAAATTACTAATGTACATATTTTTTTTTGTTTGTTTCTGGTTTTGGTTTGTTTCTGTTATTAACTCACTTTCAGATTTATAAAGTAATACTAGCAAAAATAGCATGTAGTGTTTACCTTTAAATGATTTTACATACTCTGTGCAAGTAATATAGTAATAATACTTTAAGAAATGTATGTAACGTATGTATTGTAAAATCGCTGGTAGACCCAATGAATAAATAAATAAATAAATAAATAATTGGAAATTAAGTGCACTGTGTGATTTTATCTCTATTTGATGGAATAGTTCGTGGCATCGTTGGGTTTCTAATTACTAGGTAGATATGGTCAACAACCGTACAAAACCCTTGTTTCAGTTAGTAGTCAGATTGTACCAGTTCTGGCTCACCGAGTCAGAACTGCTTCATCGGCTGTCGGAGGTCAACGGATCCTAAAAAAAAAAAAAAAAGTTTTGGCATGCTCTGATCACGAATCTACGGTCCTTTTTGGATTAGGATGCGCAAATGAATTAACTAATATCTAATTGATATCCGGTGGGCCTGCACCATCATTAGCGTTCTATTGTACACCCTTTCCTCTTATCTATTGTTCCTTGAACACCGTCATTGCCCGCTCTTATCTATTACTCGTACGCCCTGCTAAGCAGTGCTATTGTATTATACTTTTATTCATTACTACCACACTATTCTGAATCGCCATTAAAACACATTCCTTAAGTTTGTTACAATTTTATTTCCAAAATGTTGTTGTATTATCTATAAAATAGGAGCGAAACATCTCATCCACTAAAATATCGTTGTACAGTGTGTTCCCTGTAAATATGCTCGTAAAACTATGCATTGAACATCCCTGAAACTTATATAGCAAATACATTAAGCAATATTCACCACAAACTGAAGTCCACTCATTCTGAATCCTATCAACATTCCAGCCCCATCTTTTACAATTCCTTTTTAAAAACTCTAGATGATATCGTGCAGGTGATCGTCCATATGAATCAAAATATAGACAGATGCCATTCGTATCGATATATAAAGTTATCCAATGTGAGCCTGGTTTATAATCTGTATCCAAATTGCATATTATATACGTTGGTACGTGGGTATACATGGGCAGTCTATTAGCAGCATAAACATTCAGATGTTGTTGTACATATAGTGTATCCATGATAGTACTGCTATTAGTAGATTATTACAATACCAATCTATTCAATGATTAACATAGGACTGATCAATTATAGTGTATTGTAAATATTTAATCACATTCTTTTGTGATGATTTCATCATTTTTTGTTCATCGGTGTACCGCAAGTCCGCGAGATAAGCTTGTTGACTCACAAAGTTACTACCAGTTTCACTGCGGAATGCTTTAGATTAGAGTTATAGTGATTTGTAAATATTATCTCGCATTCTTTAGGGTGAAAAAATGCGACATAAGCTTGTTGACTCATAAAGTTACTACCAGTTTCACTTTACTTTCACACTGGTGCTATATAAGACTGAGCAGCTGCAGTCATGGAGTCAATGTATGGTCGTTTGGCCGCAGTAAATCTACCTATACTACGTTTGTGTTACTTCAACGCGTCAATGGTCATGGACGTAAGTGTTTATTCTATTGACGAACCTACTTTTCTTTCTGTTGTTTTCTTACGTGTGTGTGTGTGTGTATGTGTGTGTGTGTGTATGTGTGTGTGTGATTAAGTGTAAATAAATTGATATTAACATGATAACTGTGTTGTAGAAATCATTCAGCTTCGATGAAAATACCTATAAACAGCATTACTACTCGCCACTCTCCCCAAGAAGAGAGTGATGCCATCGTCATTACTAATAAGACATGCGATGGTGAAAAAGAAAATCGCAATCGATTGATCATTTTTGAAGCTGAATAAAAAATAAAAAGAGGAGGCTGTTATCGTCAACCGTAGCACGAGCGGCTAGGGGTGGTATCATACATCTCTACTAATTCTGACGACGGAGACCAAGCGGCGCATCTCATAAAATGAAATGTACGATATGAAGAAGTTATCCAAGATTCCAACTAGTGATCATTGGAAACATGCTTCCACGAGGATTAAATATTATGTAAAACTAATAAGGATAGCATCTACGACAACACAAACGCCCTCGTATACAATATTACAAAGACAATAGCAGAAAGTGAAAAGTTAAAAATACCTTTTAACAATGACAGTCATTAGCTGATCATTAGTGAATGTGATTCTGTTTACTTAAATTACTTCTGTGTACTCATTAGATTCAATATTATCTCGCATTCTTTCGGGTGAAAACGCGAGATAAGCGTTGACTCATAAAGTTACTACCAGTTTCACTGCGGAATGCTTAAGATTAGATAACTTACTGGTGCTATATAAGACCGAGCAGGTGCAGTCATGGAGTCAGTGTATGGTCGTTTGGCCGCAGTGAATCTACCTATACTACGTTTGTGTTACTTCAACGCATCAATGGTCATGGACGTATGTGTTTACTCTATTGACAAACTTACTTTTCTTTCTGTAGTTTTCTTTTGTGTGATTAAGTGTAAACAAATTGATATTAACATGATAATTGTGTTGTTGCAGAAATCATTCAGCTTCAGCAAGAAGAGAGTGATGACATCGTCATTAATCTGAGTAATATCGTTAAGAAAATATCATGAATAGCAATACAATAATCGTAGATCTTCAAGGATTCAAAAATAGCAAAAACGAATTTATAGTAAAAGAATTTGCTATAGCCACTCTAGAGTACACCAAAATATTCCTAATTAAATCTCCTTACCCTTTCACTTCACTATCTCTTGAAGAGATAATACAAATGGACGTGGTCGATGAGTCGGTCTATGTCGGCATTACCGCTATGGACCCTATAAAGGCACCCGTAGACGCGGGGATGGTCGACGCTGTCTACGTGCAGCCAAAGGATGGACAGGTCCATACCTTCAAGACTGCCGAGGCGTCGAGAATAGATAGCCTCTCTGACGTATCAGCCGGAGAGGAAACCTGCGTCTCGGACAAAAAGAGCAAGGCCGGCTTCACAGTCTCCAGATGGTAGTGGACGGCGTTAAGGTTCGAGTGATGTCCCCTGATTTTGCAGAATTCCACGGCTATCGTTTTACCACCATGGTTTTATCGCTCTGTTTACCCCGTGAAGGATTTTGATGCTGAATTGAAAAGCATAGAGGGTATCGATGGAGTGAGGGCTTTGTTGATTATAGAGAGTTTCACAGAAATATCAAGACATATTTGAAAGATAAAAAGATTTTTTTAAAGGATGTGAAAAAATAAAATGTGTACAAGATCTTTGTGATGAAAATAATACTATCATAGATATAAATTGCTTAGGAGCCCCCAATTTAAATACTCTTTGTGAACTTTATTGTAAAGATACTTTAGTGTATAACTGTTTTACTCATAAGAAAATCTGTGCGTTAAAAAATGTTTTATGTATTAAGAAATGGTGTTTTGAAAACAGAGTGATCTAAAGTTTGTGATGAAATGGAGAAGCGTGAACTGTTCGATTCATCATATGATGATGAGTTGTATAATCACTGTGCGATGGTTGAAACACAGTTTAAGTAAGTAAAATAAACATAAATTTCGATCATAATTTACACATTGTATTATATCGTTTTTTAATAAATTTAAACATCTTAACAGTCAACCACTACAACTTGGATGAGTAATGAAGCGAACGAGCAACGAAGAACCCAAGATCATCAAAAAACCAAGAACAGACGAAAAAGTGTCTACCTCTGCAGGGAACAGTGTCGGTAACGATCATCAAGTGGAATGTCTAACGTGTCGTATATTTATCAATAAAAGGTATTTAGCAAATTATTTTAAAAGTAATGTTCACAAAAATAATCTTTTAAATTCACATAATTCTTTATCAAATGTTAGTGTTTTGGAAATTTGGAATCTGCTTTTGGAAATAGGATTTTAATTTATAAAATCAAGAGTAGAGTAGATCGTTTGACACGGGTAAATTTTGGAACTCCTAAACTATTTTTAAATTCTATTAAAGATGTATTTTATTTTTAATACAAGAGTGTATTAATCAACACATAATTTATGAAGTAAATTTCATATTGCATGCTGATTTTGTTCAACAAACTAAGGATATTCATGATACGTTCGATTTTCAAACATTTAACTATATTATTAGTCAAGGAGATGACTTAAATATTTTTCTTTCGTCTTTATATGAACAATTACTAGTAAAATTAGTGCATTTAAAAACAAAAAAACATAGTGGATGGAGTCTAAAAAACATAAAATCTATAGACATGAATGTTAATAAATTTAACCCCCTACGCGGTACTTCATACATAGATCTTCCCCGTGACATAAAATTAAAAAAGACTGTTATAAATGTAAAAACGAAGATTATTTTGTTTTAACCCTTAACCAGGCAAAGTACTATAGAGGACCACTTAAGTTTTTGGGTGATTTTAAAGGGCAAGATGTAGTTAAGGACCACAATATGTCAAACAGTCATAGACAATAATATTTTTTATGACTTGAAAGCAGTTGGAGTAAAGTGGAACGCACCTAAGAGACAAAAAAGAAAAAAATATTTGACATTTCTCACTTTTGATCAACAGATGATTGTTTTTGTGTGTTAGTTGCAGTAAATTGTAAAAGTATTGTTTGGTGTTCAGTAACATATATTTGAGAGTTTTTACATAATCTAAATGTATTTTGTTTATCGTTAACATTATTTTTATTATTGTAACGATTGCTTGAATTATGTGGTCCATATATGATCATTGTCCATTACGCACCTCGATTTGTAAGACATATTTTGATGAGTTTTCTTGTTTTTTAGCCCATGCCGCTGAAAGACAAAGATATTGAAGCTCATCTTCAAAGCCTGTTGTCATCAGAAGGTGAGGATACTGACGATGATGAATTAAATGAAGATTTTTCTGACATCTTGAACAAAAGGCTAGATAGGATACAAAATATCACTACTGAAGAGCTCCTAGATATACTTGGTAATAAAAACGAAGCATCATCTCATTCCTCTGCTGAGCCTGTAACTGAAACAGGTCAAGAAAGTCAAATAATACAACCTGAGGACTTGGGGATTGAAGGTTATAATACACCAACTAGCACAGTTGCCAATATTTTTGTTGCACCACCATCTCCAGTTCAACCATCATCTCCAGTTCGACATCCATCTCCGTTTCGACCACTATCTCTAGTTCAACCATCATATCCAGTTCAACCACCATCTCCAGTTCAACCATTATCTCCTCCAGTTAGTGATATTGTCACCTATACTCAATTGATCCAAAAAGACAGATCTTGGTCAACTAATATTGAAAATCAAGCATTTCCAGTCTTTGAAACTAAAGCTAGACCTACCACTTCTTACAATAACAGACATTTGCCTATAGATTACTTTGAACACATGTTTACATCAAACATAATTGATATTCTGGTGGAAAATACTAATCTATATGCTATAAAAAATCAATCAAGAAACTGGGTAGAAACAAATAATGAAGAAATGCGTGCCTTGCTTGGTGTTATTATAATGATGGGCTTAAATCCATTGACTGATGTTGAGCTTTATTGGTCCACTGATGATTTTTACAATAACCCAGTAATTAGCCGAGTGATGACCCTAAAACGTTACAAAAAACTAATAGAAAACTTTCATGTGAACAACCCAAACACTGAATTGGAACGCAGTGATTCAAATTATGATAAATTAGCTAAAATCAGACCATTGATTGGAATTCTAAACCATAATTTTTCAAGCATGTGTACTCAATCTTCATCACAAAGCATAGATGAGAGCATGGTAAAGTTCAAGGGTCGAAGTAGCATGAAACAGTACATGCCAAACAAACCAATCAAACGAGGGTACAAAATTTGGGCACGCTGTGACTCTGAGTCTGGATACCTATACTCATTTGATATTTACACAGGTAAGGCCACTTCAACAGATGAAAATTCTGGTGGTCTTGGATACAGAGTGGTAATGGATCTATGTAGAAATGTCCAACCATACACATTAATGGCATTTGATAATTTTTTTACTAGTTTGCCTCTTCTGGAGATGCTCCATCACAAAAATATATATGCTGTGGGTATAATCCGAGTCAACCGAAAAGGTCTTCCAGCTGAAATAACTGTAAAGAGGGGAACAAGAGACCAAATATGCCTAAAACCAGGAGAATTTATGTTTCAACATGCTGCTCCTATATCAGTAATCAAATGGATGGATACTAAAGATGTGTATGTTGCTACTACTGCATTTGATCCAAAAAGGGTACAAATCATAAAACGCAAACAGAAAGATGGAACAAAAAAAAACATGTTTTGTCCTTTGGCCATTGTAGAATACGTAAAAAATATGGGGGGAGTTGATCGCTTTGACCACTTCAGGAGCTCTTACTCTATAGGCCGCAAGTCAAAGAAAAGCTGGTTCCGCCTGTTTTGGTTCCTGTTTGAAGCTGCTCTTATAAATGCCTACATACTCTACAGCCAGGGACACGTCATGCGCAATAGTAGTCATCGCCAATTTCGTTTACGTGTTGCCAGGGGCCTAGTCAACAACTTTAGTTCCCGCAAGGCATGTTCCACCATATTAAAAAATAAGAAAGGAGGTGTCTACAAAATTTCGGATGAGGTGCGACTGGCCAAAGTCGGTGTACACATGCCACGAGCTGGAACTAAACGGCGTTGCCGTTTCTGCAGCACTAGAACTAATCCCAAGCGGTCTAAAATAGAGTGCAGTTCATGCAAAGTTCCACTATGCATATCACCATGTTTTGAAAGGTTTCATTTACCCTATGTGCCTCATAATTTGTAACATGTTCATCCAAATAAAGAAAATAAATAAATACTCAAGAAATTTAATTTTACTATTGATTCAGGGTAAGGTACCAATAGAGACCACAACATGTTTACCACACAGGGTAAGGTACTTATATGGACCACAGGCTTTTTTATAAAAAAAAAATGTAATTAAAAAAATCATGGTTTTGTTTCTTTATTTTTATTTAAACAAATTTCTAAATTTCACAAATATTACTGCCGTGGGCAGTTTCCCGGAATTTATTTTTAACATATTGTTAATATAAATAGGTAGATACTTAACTAAGTATATACCTATTTATATTTTATATATTTTATAAAATGTTTTGATGGGGAAACAAAAACGGGGACACGGAGTACATAATGGCTGCTTTATTTTTCATATAAGTATTACTTGTGATAATTACAAACATTTAATAATTAAATAGATTATAGAAGTTTATTTTAACATTCGACTTAAGTATGAATGTAAACTTAATAATTTAAGGAAGGAAACTTGTAGGAATCAGTTAAATAAGATTGCTCTGTTTAAAGGCCAATATGTTTATGAGGCTTCATCATGCTTCATGTTTATATTCTTTCATCTGTCCCTGAAAAGTATAAAGTAATAATAAACTTATTATCATTTTAGCTGCATGAATTTTAAAAACATAATGATCTTAACACAGTAAAGTGCACTAAGTGTCTGAGGATACAGATGCACTCTCTATTCTCTCAATCTCGGTATGTTAAGAAAATGGTCACTCATTCATGGACTGACCGCGGCAAGTGCAACTCAATTTCGCAGATCTATTGATCTGCGCAGCTATTACTTAACCACGAGTTCCTCTTCTCTACGACTAACGCTGTAGGGGATGAACCACGCTATTTAAGCCCTTGCGACAATGTCGTCGGCCATCAAGCATGAATCGGGCATTGACCGTTGTGAGTATCAAATACTATGGAATTTATACTATCACGTCTCATGCGCGGTCGTCTAGTAGCGCTTGAGGAGCATTACTAAATATCTATACCTAACTACGCTAAAAGTTTTATCGTTATGATTTGGGAATATAATCCGAAGTTCCGAAGCTCCGCTCAACCCCTTGGGGAAAATAGCATGATGCTATGAATATTGTACTAGTGTGACCGTGAGGCTGTGCGGTTGGTTAACAAGTTTTATACATTTATTTTGGTTGATAAATAGATACTTAGTTGAGTTCATAATGGCTTAAAGAGGATAATTTCAAGATTTTTTTGTCTTTAATGTACTACAGTTTTATAATGTATGAAAATCTGTCTTTATATTTATCTAAAGTTTTGAAAGTTATATTTTGAAGTCTTATTATAACAATACTCGTATTTTACTTACTGGTACAAATAATGTAGAAATGACTCTTTTAATAAAATTGTTTTATTCTACTTTTTCTTTTATACTTCTCAAGAAAATGTTTGCTGCAAATTGTTGAGTTCTTCTTTTCATTCCAACCAACCCGTCCAATGAACCTTAACCACTTTTTCTAATTATAGAATCTGAGGGAATCTGTTTGAAAACGGCAAAATAAAATTACATTTTAGAACGCAAATCGAGGATTTATTTTCTTGTTGTGTAGGCAAGTCTATCGATTCATTATAAACATTCAAGATAAATATCGACATTAATTTTGATATAGTTGAGTCAATCCCTAGCGTACATGTAAAATATTTTGTATAAAAATGTATTTACGGTAAATACATTTTATACAAAATATTTTAATATAAGTAAGTTTAATAATATAAGTAAATAATTTACCAAATTCATGCAAATTATCAACAACGTGACTTTTTCTTTGCAAAATATCAAAATTAACAAAATAATTGAATATATTCTATATTTTAAACAATATGTAACATAAATTTTAATCAAAAATAAACGCGTCATAACATTGACGATGTCTTGAGAATTTACCTGTGATATGTGAAATTATCAGGATTATTTCCCGTGGTTTAATAAACCTCTGATTAAACTGTCAAAAGAAAATATAAATTTCATAAAAATGGAAACGATATGGAAACCTGTGCGATTATCAAACCTTCTCTACTCTGAGACATCGCTTTAAGAAAATGGAGAAAATTTTTACAAAAGATTTATTGAAATTGCTGAAGAGAAAATTAAAGAGCATCCAAAATATTTTTGGTCTTTTGTAAAGTCTAAAATTCCACAAATGACATTCAGATAGAATGTTATACAAAGGTAAACTTTTATCTAATGGTAGTGAGATTTGCGATGCGTTCAATCAATATTTTCATTCCGTTTTTATTCAAAAATGATTCTCTTATTAAAATCATTCCATTAGCTCTTATCCCCTCTCAACTATAGATATAAACTCTGTTAATATAGACTATGATATTGTTCTTAAAGAATTAAAAAATGTCAACGTTCATAAGGGTGCAGGGTCTGATAACATTCATCCTATTTTAATCTCCAAATGTTCCAAAGAACTCGCAAAACCTGTAACCATAATTTTCGTACTTCTATTGAAACCGGTGTTTATCCTAGTAAGTGAAAAAATCTTTAATAACTCCTATTCCCAAAAATAACAGAAAAGATATAATTACTGAGTATAGACCGATTTCCAAATTATGTGTTTTGGGAAAGGTTCTTGAAAAAATTGTCACATCCTATATTTCGTTTTCAGTTCGTAATTACATATGTCAACAACTACATGGTTTCTTTAAGTACCGTAGTGTGGATACCAATATGGTAGCTTTTACTGATTATTTGTCGAAGGCCATGGATAATAACTTACAAGTGGATGTTGTATACACAGATTTTTCCTAGGCTTTCGACAAGTTAAATCACGATCAACTTATTGAGAAGCTTATAAGGGCTGGCATTCACGGCAACCTTCTCAGGTGGATAAAATCCTATATTAAAAATAGATTTCAAGCAGTTTGTGTAAAGGGATACTCTTCACAATTTCTACCCGTATCTTCAGGCGTGCCTCAAGGATCACACTTGAGCCCTTTGCTGTTTTCTTTATATATTAATGATATAGGACTCACACTAAAAAATAGTGATTACCTACTTTATGCTGACGACAATAAGTTATTCAGAGTTATCGAAACAGTTGATGACTGTGTAAAGCTGCAAAAAGACATAACTTCTCTATGTGATTATTGTTCAAATAACGAATTATATCTCAATATTGATAAATGCCATATTATATCTTATACACGTAAAGTCAACAATATAATATTTTATTATAGCTTGAATGACACTACTATTAAAAGAGTAGATAGTATTAGACATCTGGGTATAATAATGGATTCAAAATTGTCATTCAATCTACACATTGATTATATGTTAGGCAATGCATTTCGTAGCTTGGGATTTATTCTTAGGATTAGCAAACCCTTTAATAAAACAATAACGCTAAAAACTCTATACTTTTCCTTTGTTCGGTCAATCTTAGATTTTTGTAGTATTGTATGGAGTCCCTGTTATCATATACATAAGAATAGAATTGAAAGAGTACAAAAGATATTCCTAAGGTCACTTAACTATCGTAATAACATTACTAACGAATCATATGATGAATCTTTGCTTAGGTATAAATTGTTATCCCTTTGCAGTAGACGCAAATTGTTTGATATAATCTTTCTATATAAAATTTTGAATAATTTAATTGACTCTTCTCTACTTCTCTCAAAGGTATCATTTATTGCTCGTGCTCGTCTTCCAGTGCGATCCTCACGTAAAATGCCACTTTTTGTTCCTCCGCGGTTACATAAAAGATATACTCGTAATTCATTCTTATACCGTTCCACTGCAATTTACTAATATCGACCTTTTAACACATCTCTCAATACCTTAAAACAGATATTAAAACTCATTTAAGTAAGGTTTGCAAGTGAGTTGCATTTTTATTTTTATTGATATTCTTATATACCTATATATTTTGTACTTTTGTTATGTAAATAGTCACTATGTAGTGTTACCATGTAACTTTCTTTTAAATTGTGTTTAACTTTTCGGCACTGTAGGTCAATAACTTTCTTTTAAATTGTGTTTAACTTTTCGGCACTGTAGGTCAATAACTTTCTTTTAAATTGTGTTTAACTTTTCGGCACTGTAGGTCAATATCTAACAGATAGTTGTTTGTATTTTATTTTCTTTTGTATACGACTGTTTGTTGCCAAAATAAATAAATAAAAATTCTATTATTAACAGCACAGTCACTCACGGAACAATTAACCATTTTGGAAAAAAGTTACTAAAATAACCACTATTATACTTTACAAAATTACAAAATATCTCGGAGCTATTTCTTGCGTGCCGAATTGTGCCGACCTGTCATTTAAAATCGGTTACAGAGTCATGAGATTTGGTATCCTTTTCTATCTTGCATTTTTGCCATAAGAATTTTCTTCTCCTTGCACACTATGTTGGTCTATACGCTAGTATATTCTAAGTCTATGCTCAGAACCCAAAACCGTAAAGCCAGTTATAAATAAAAAATATTTTGTTTTTGTTTACCTGTCAGCCTGTCACTGATCACTCAACTCAATATAAAGAAGATTTGGCTTTAGCCTTTACGGTTTTAAAATATGAAGAATTAAAGAAAATAAGACTTGGCTTCGGCCTTTATGGATTTTGAAGAAACGGAAAGGAAAAAATAAGACTTGGTTCCGGCCTTTACACCTTAAAATTCTATATATTCAAAATAAAAAAAGACAAGGCTGTATGGCTTAGTTTCTTTGCCTACTCTCTCGAGCGAATAATAAAAACAACAATAAGTCATTGTCAATCAGAACCATAGATAAGAGTGTATATACGGAATAGATAAGAATCTCTAACGTAAAATTTGCCGCGACAACAGCGCCGCCTGGAAGCTAGTTTATTAACTACTACTAAAACTATACATAACTAGATATTTTATATACCTGTTCTGTATAGGTACTACTCCTTTATATTATTTTTATTAAGTATTTTGTCGATTTCTAAATAACAATAAAACAACTGAATGTTATTTAGAAATCGGCATAAATCTCTCGATAAATTGTGGGATTATAAGGCAAAAGAAAGATTTTCAGTATTGTTAACATTTTTATTTCACAATTTTAAATAAGATATGTCGAAAATAAAATTCTAACAAACGTCAGATGTTATAGTTTCATGTTGTCTGCACATATGTAGAAAGTAAGTAACTACAAACCATCATAAAAATTACAGGGTTGAAATTAACATATTATTTTATAACTCTTTATTATATTTATGTCACTGCACCAATTACAAAGACTACCTTAAAGTACATTCTTGAGCCCTATGATTTGTGCTATGGGAGGCATATGTTTAGCAGTAGACTTGTAATTGGATGTAATGAAGATGGTAAAATAAATTTAGAGACAGTATGACCAATAAGGTGATAAAAACACAATTATTTGAAAATAACTACATAGTTATACAAAAATCAATGAACATACACACGAGTTAGTGATGTTATATTGACATAATAATTTTAGTCATGTATTGACAATGTAAGCAAAAAAAGAATTCCTAAATTTGGGTGTTTATTAGCTTGTGGTTACTTTTAATTAATTATGTAATAATAAAATAACTTTTCTATAAACTTTTACACAATACTAAAATTTATATGTTAATCAAGTTTATTATTTGGTGCAGTTGCAAGGAAGCCCAATTTTAATTTATTGTGGTCCCTAACATTAATCACCTGTTAGGCTACAGCTTTTATACAACTTTATTATTTTATATTTTAAGATGTCATCGTGAAAACTAGCACCACTATTTAAAAATGCAAATATTGACGAAACAAAACATAAAATGTAAATATTATCTAAAAATCTTGTTAAATAACTCATACAATTTTGTTATTCTTTCCATAAATTGATAGAGACCATTTTCGCGATTTTCCACATCAAAGTTCACATAGAATATAAAAATCAGATTTAAAAATAGTTAAGTTATCTGCATTTTCAAATGGTAAGTGAACTAGTTTATGAACCTTCCATACAACTCTCACAATATTATAATTATGTAAAGTTACATCACCTATCAATATTAATAAAACTTAAAGAAGAGTAATAATAAATTCTGTTCTCAATTATCCCTCAAAATAAGTATTTAAGTTAAAATAGCTTTACATATTTAGTAGGGATTTTTTTAAATCAACATAGGTAATTTTAGTGGCGCTAGTTTCACTAGACACAGAGCTTAATTCTAAACTACATTTTGTGGTTTCTTCTTATGCTTAACAAAGTAATCATAAGCCAAGTTTTGAAATCATCATCTTTGTCCCAAAATGTGTCCTTTCCACACATGATACTATTTATTTCTTTACACCAATTATTATTAAAAAATCTATACTTTTGTTTAACAACCTTTTGCTAATTTATCTTTATGCCGAGAGCAAGTGAAAAGATAACTGTAAATTTACTGTGGCAATCATTTTAATATAATCTGAAATATTTGTTCTCTGCCCACTCGTTTTAAAATCTCATTACATAGATTTTCTAACTGGCAAAAATATTCAAACAAATTTTGGTTGGATAACACAGCCAAGTTTTGTCTTTTGTGTATTCTTTTGTTTTATAAATGAATGAAAATTCTCAATACTCTCTGTTTCTAAATTGTTTTTGCATATGTTGCAATTTTGTAAACTCTCCTAATGACTGTGCTAGCCAACCACTGCAGTAGCCTATTGCTGCACCTCTCCTTATCTGCCGAAGAATTGCTAACAGACTACTTGTATCAACTAAGTTAATATTTAAATGATTTTCATCCACGTTAATATCATTTTTTCATTTGTTACTTTACAATCTTTTTTTAAAAACGTTTTAACGACTGAAGGCGTTTGGTTTTATCATCCTCACAATTTGCTCCGACAGAATGAGGAGAAGTTAAATTATTAATTAATAAAGTTTTATAAGAGTTTATAAAATTAATAGAGTTGGGCATTACATTTCATGCATGAGCTCTTATTGCACCAAAAAGTTTTCAAGCGGGTCTTGGTTGAAATTTCTCAGCAATAGAGTTTACACCCTGATCTTGCAAAAATTTTATAATTTTTGAAACCCAGTTATTGTTTTATCCAACTGGATATAGAAGGCACTGTTCCTTTTTTTCCTTTCTTTGTTATAAATTTCATCGATTTTAAAACTGGTAAGCTGCTATTCCAGAATTTTAAATGAAGTGATTGTGGGGTTACAGCACTTCTCAATAGTTTTCCTTTTCTGGGTTTACTATAATTTCCATTCACTGAATCAAACAGTTTGTCAAAAAACATTAAAATATCTGCTGTCTCACAGGTTTCCTTTGGCAGTTTTCCCATTTCTGAAATAAAATAAAAAAGAAGGTTAAACATTTTATAAAGTGATATTTTTATTTCAATGCTGACCACTGAAGTATTTGATGAAACATAAAAAGAAAGCTAAATACTGAAACCCCACTCTGACATAAATTGCCCAAAATATTTTTACAGTTTATGTATAAATTTTTAAAGGTAATCCAAGTATTTTTGGAATGTACTCAATAAAACCTTTCGTTTGATACCAAAGTCGATATTAATATCTTTATTTTTTTTGGTAACACTAAATCTACAATAATACCTCATTTGTCAAAATACGACGAGTAGTTTAGATGGTCCAAGGGACAGATATAACATACATAGTTTGCTAAAATGGAGGTTATATGATTTTAGCAAGCTATGCATGTAGCTTGTTAAAATCATAACCCTCTTTTAACTTTGCCATAGTTAAAAGGCTGTAACCTAATAAACTAGAATCTGTTTCATGTCCGCAAGAAATGAACTAAAATGTACCTATAGTATGGAATTAGACAGCAAATATCAAAATTCGTGAAGACTGTGGTACCACGACTAGGGGGTCTTCCTCCATAAGAAAAACATGTCTTAGACCATAGTTTTAACCCAAGACTATTATATCAATAAACCACCATTTTGTATTTATATGGAATATGAAACAAATGTATATAATACTAAAAACACTCAAACTCATAATACATCAAACACTAAAAGGGAGTGATCTTCATTTAATAAAAACTTATATACTTAAGCACTTATTATGAATGTAATTTATGTATGTAGCTTCCCAGACAATTTAATTGTGCACCATTAGTGAATGAGTGAGGAACAACTTAAGTTATGATAAAAAAGCATATGGAACAAGGATGAGGGAGGTGTGAAACTTACCAGACATAAATCCCATAGCTGAACCAACACTTTCACTAAATACTTGAGTACAATGCTTTACGCATTTTGGGATGAGGCTTGGAACTACATGCTGTGCAGTGAGTTTGTGAACTATTTTCAGACGCTCCTTTGTACTCTGGTCCTCTTCTATACAAAGCTAAAATATGGTCCCATGTAGCTTTACATGTTTTTGATCAATTTGTATTCTAAATCTTTATTGATCAGGTTATTGCGAATACCCTTCATGAGATGTGGTGGGTCAAATATTGGAAAAATTTTTTGCCTTTTATTTCAAAAACCCATCTGTGTATCATTTATTTTTCTTAAATATTTAGCCTTTGTGTTATTTAATAATAAATTTATAGCGGCCATATTAGAAGAACCCTGGTCACAAACAGTACTGATCACTTTTAACCCTGTGGCTTGAACATTCATAATGACACTAATTATTTGTCTTTTAAATCATGTGTTTTAGTGCTTCCTTTGCAAAATGTGAATGATATGGGCTGTTTAAATTTTTACTACTCCTCGCACCATAAAACTAGTACATGATCACAAAATTCTTTTTTTCTCTCTTGTCCATTATCCACAAATCCATGGATGATGTCATTTTTTTTATCATATGTCAGACTTGGAGTAATTGCCATTTCGTCGAATATAATTGTACAATATTTGTGAGTTGTGGGCATTTTACTAACTCTTTTTTTTTAATTATTAAAAATAGATTCATTTATTCCTGCTCGAATATGCACTTTCTGTAGGAGCTTGTCCAGTGTTCTTTTTTTAGGTAACACACAGATATTACTTAAAAGTATATAAGCTTTTGGGCTTGGCTTATATAAAGAAAGTGCCAAAATCTTCTCATCTAAAGTGAATCTCCTTCCTCTTGGTTTTTTATGCGACTCATTGATTTGCATGCTAAAAATGTTTTAGCTGCTGGTGACATATTTTTAACAAGCATATTAAATGCTTTTGACTTTTGCAGTTTTTTTTCCAAATTTAATTGCAATTTATAAGCATCTTTTCCCTTTTGCATCTTCCTTAGTTTATTTTTCAAATCAATTATGACTTTTTTCAGGTTCGTTTCTGTTTTTGTCATGGGTATAGATGTTTTCCTACGTACTAAAAACGAAAAGAATAATTAATTCACTTAGAAAAATAAATTTAACTTAAAAAGACCCATACATGAAAATACATATAAAAAATTAATCATTTTCATCTTACCAAAGCTTAAATGAGATTTATTATCCTTTTGGGATGATGGAGGTAGTTCTCTTAATTGCACTGCAAATGAAAAACAGAATGAGAATTTAAGATATTTCATTGATGATGAAGAAATGATTTTTATTTGTTTAATCTTGAAAACTCATATTTTGCCTAACATAACAAAAAATAATAGTGTAGAATGGTGGTAGCTCAGAGGGCTAAGAGCTAGCTGTAAATTTCACAATATGGGAGCAACCCGGGTACAATCCTCGCCGGCACCAATGAAATTGTTCATTGCAATTTTAACTGCTGATTTACCACATGTTTGGCGGTGAAGGAAAATATTGTGAAGAAACCTGCATGTCTGAGAATGAGAAACTCGTCATCACGCATTGGGGCAGTGGGACATATATAGGCTGTAACTTTAACTTTTAACTTTAATAGTGTACAGCTACTTTCTGAAATTAAAATAAATAAATAAATAGTAACAAAGTATTAAAGCCGTTATTTAGTTGTGTAAGTTTATTGTTACTTTGTTTATATAATATACTGATCATATTATGTGGGAAATAACAATAAAATTATAATACTTTAAGTTTTACTTACCATCTTGTGATGGAATATTGCTCGAATGTTAAAATCCATTTGTACTGACAAAGGTTGTCGTTGTTCATTTAATCTATGATGTAACCTTTCAGGAAGTTGTCTGTACACACCTAAAAAGAATTTAATAAATATTCATGAAATAGCACATATTTTAAAAATTGTGTAACTTAGATATTTGAGTATGATGATGTTAACATACCTGATAAATTCAGAGAGGAACTGCTAATTTAGACAGCCTCCTAGTAGTAGGGTATATGAAAACCTCCTCAAAATGGTTATGACATATCCTTCTGTTGTCATAAATGTAAAGGTCATCTCTACCAACGATTTCACCTCAATCTTTATAACCCAAGTACGAAATCTTTCAATTTCTTTTGGATTACTTGGGTTAGGAAATCTATGCAGAGGACACCTGATAACAAACCATTAATTTCATTATTTATATAATAAAAGTAATAATACATTTATGATTACTCTAATAATGACAAAAGTGTGGCAAGTGATAATAAATAATTTTATTCCTCAATATCCATACAGCCAAGGAATTACATATATGATATAAATCAATTTTATCAAAAAACAGATAACTCTAAATTAGTTGTTAATGATGGTGTCTTTCAGTACAGTGCATCAAGCAAATTAAATTTCTAGGACTTGTTTACTTTTAAAGACACTTCCTTAATAAAAGGGAATGTACTGTTAAAAATATATTTTTCAATATTAAGTTTGATGTAACAAAAGTATTTTAAAATAATGATAGGTTTTAATGATCCGGTAACCAGACGATTTTTTTAAATAACCGGCTACAAGGGTTTAACTGGTTACAACTAGGTGCAGCTGATTATGGTTGGTTACTTTTAAGTGTATTCGATTTGTTCATGGCTAAAAGTACATGTAGGCAGTTGCTTTCGGCTGTGACTTTACAATCTACTTTTACATTAAGTAATAACAAAATCAGAAAGTACAGAGGTAATTTTATATTTTATGAACATATCAAGTTTAACTTACCATCTCCAAGTGTAACTGTACAGGTGGGCACACAACAAGATTGTTGAGACATTCTAGAGCAGTTATAGTCTTTAAATTTGAATGGTAATTAGTGAAAATGTTAAGTTAACCGAAAATAATTTAATCAACAATGCACTCTCAATCACAACAGTTCAAGACTTGGGTGTTTCGACAGCGATACTGATGGAAAGCGGAGGAGCGATAATTCAACTCAACTCGACGCAAATACACAAGCAATAGCGATAAAGCACTCAAAAATATGAAATCACAAGAAATAAGCACATGCACAAGATAACGGACATATTTCTTATAATTTTTTTTAATTTTTAATTCAGTGTTGCCTAATGAAACGAAGCTTTAACTTCTATTTCTTACTATTATTACTTCTAATATAAACCTCATGGTCAAAAATAAATAAGTTTAGTAACGCCAATATTTTTTTAAATGTAGTTAATATATGCAATAACATATAACAAAAATTTGCTTAATATAACGCGATTTCCTTTTTACCTTTATACCTATCATTAGAATTATTACTAATAATGCTTGATTTTTTGTGGCGGCCACACTACCTTCATTGATTTATCTAAAGCAGCTAAAATGCAAGATTCCAGAGCCGCTATAAATAAAAAAGTATTAAGTGTTTCATAAATCAATTACTAGATGGCGGTACTTTAACCAACAGTGAAATTTCTTAGAAGATACAATAGCATGATCAGAAGTCAATTCAATCAAATTTCAGGAATTAAATTGGGGCTTTCAACTTCTTTAGCTAAGATTCTAAAGGAAACTACCTAAAATAATGAACAGCGAATTTAAACTATCACATAAAGCTAAAAACGTATCAAGGAAGTTAAGAGGAAAGCCAGGCCTGGTAAGAAATTGTCTTTCTTTGATATATGTAACCTTAACTTTTTTTATTGTTTCATATTAGCAATAAATTTTTTGTATTTTATCACATCAGCTGAAGTTGTTCGTATTAAACGTAATATAAGCTTTAAATTAGGTTGTGGGCTCTCGGCAAGAACTTCTACGAGTGATCTCATGTCACACGTTTTTCAAAAACTAATTGACGCTTGAGTCTCATCAGAACCATTTAAGTTTTGAAACTAGAAAAATTGTAATTACTTATGATTGTTTTTAACGTTAAAATATAATAATACATATTTTAACGTTAAAAACAACAAAACAAAAATTATTTCATAGTTCATTAATTACAACCCATCATAAGTCCGCTGCTGGATGTGGTCTCCCTCGTAGATTACCTCATAGGGGATAATAGCCGTGCTTTGGCAAGCAAATTAGCAAGCACAGTTTTTTGTGTCATATTCAATTGTTATTAGGATGTACGAGCAAGTACATGATATTTCAACAGTTTAGAAAATAATGCTGATATTATGCCTGCGCGCGCGACACGTTCACTATAATTACATTTTTTATTCATAAGGATTTTCAGTACAATAAACGCTCTCTCGGAAACGGACACAGTTTTAATTACCACATCCCGTAACGTAGAAGATACAACCTACATTAATATACTACATATCAATTATATGTAGAGGGTCAAAACTCACAAAACCCCCTACAAGGAAGATGCTGCTGCACATTCCCTTTTTCAGTTTCCTTCTGACGGGTTGTCTATAGACGTCTGCTACTTGATTTTAATTATGTTTTCAGTTTAGGAGGCTTATTAGGGTTAACCATTTACACTGTATTTGGATGTCGGAAATGCATTTTGAATTAATTACGGTAAAAATAAATTTCACAAAAATTGCGTATAACAAAACACAAATATGTCAATTTGGTCTAGCATTATGAAGTAGACCGTTTTCAGGTTAGGAGGCTTGTCAGGGTTAAGCTTGAACCTTTTATACTGTTTTTGGATTTCGGAAATATGCTTTGGATTATTTACGATAAAAATCTTAAATCTCTGACTGACTAAAAATTGCATATGAAACAGGTCACCCATAAAAAAGTTAATTACTTGGACCCAGCCAATCCATTTAAGGCTGAAGATGAGACTCATACACAACAAATTGAGTAGCAGTGGAGAGCAGTCAAGAGGTTTTTCAGAAAACAAAATTATAACAATTCACATTACCTTGTTACATTTACCACTATCATAGCAAAGTTTAGGGCAACCTGACTTTATAGATAAGATAAGTTGAATCTGTACTAAAACCGAATCAGAATGCCCCGACTCCACATAGTCGTGTCTGCTCTACCCTAGTGTTTTTGTAAAGCCGTAAGCATGGAGGGAGAGCAGCCCCACCATCAAAAAATATTGATCTTTGAATGTAATACTTTTATGTGTATAAGACTTTTTATTTGCTCGTGAGTATGGTATTGATACTTTTTATTTTGATAACCCTACCCTTAGACACCTGCTGCCAATTTTAAATAAAGAACGCTACAGATGCATTGTCACTAGTCATGGGTAACTCATCTATTTTATTTGAGGATGAAGGAGTACCTCATTTTACTCCATGAGGTACTCACGAGGTACCCTCATTATGAGGTGAAGAATCGCTCATTGACGTATTCATCTCACAATGCGAGTTGCCTCCTTCCGAAAGTTCTTGAAAGCACGAATAAATTTTGAAATCATTGGTTATGTCCAGTAAGCATAAAATTGGTTAATATAAAAAGTGCGCATGATTTTATTTTCACACGCAAATATATGATTTGATTGTTTCATATTCCATTAACTGAAAATTTATTTTTGTTACTTATTAATCTTTTTCTCAATACCGAAACCTCACTCATTTAGATACTATTGCTGCAAAATACATAATCTCGATACTTTCTTGAACTATTTTTAATCAAGTCGTTCGCTCACTCACTCGCGATACGATTGGTATTGTCAGTCATATTATGTGAGGTCGTGAACGAGTGAGTGAGGTGTTCCAATGTTAAAATCGAGTAACTCTTTCAATTCGCGTCACGAGGACCTCAAACGAGGCAACTCATGAGTGAGGACACATCACTAATTGTCACCTCCACCTAAAATGGAATGCCTCACAGCCTGATATTATACTGGCTATCTATACTCTTCAGACCAGAACATAGCGATAAAGAGACTGCTATTTGGGGACAAATAGGTAAGAGGATGGGACCGACCCACGCAGACAGAAGAAGAAAAGGAGTCCCACCATCAAGTAAACTACAAAATCATCATCAATCATCAGATAACTGTAATCTATCAGTTACTTATCCATCTGTTAGTTAAAATATCGGATGGGCAGTTAAAGCGATAAGTTGCATTGTAAAGTTTATTTAAGTGCAGGTGTATTAATTAATGATGCATCCAAGTAACCTTTCACGCTACACACGTCAACTATTCTTTACATAAGTATATTATAAATTATTTTGAAATATAATCATACTTTTATCACAAATACTCAATTAATTCAATTGATCAACTCATGTCGCATCTTTTACAGTTTAATTTTTGGTCAAAAGTGAGACATCTGCCATGTTTATTTACCTTCTCTCTGATTAATTTGAATTGAACTACTAACATCAATAAAAATATTAAACTGTTAAAAATTAAATGTTATCTTGTGAAGGGAATGGTTACAAATTATAGCTATTTTATTTTTAACTTTACAGAACTAGTTGACAAACATCAATGGACAGCTTTAAAATATGCAGAAAATTTTGAAGAGTTCCTAAAATGCAATGACAATGTGGATCGAATTAATGTTAATGAAGTTCCGCAGGATTTATTTATAGAAAAATATGAAAAAATTTATAAGCCAGTTGTGATTACTAATGTACAGACTAATTGGAGAGCTAATCACAAGTGGACCCTAGACCGACTAGCCAAAAAGTACCGTAACCAAAAATTTAAATGTGGTGAAGATAATGAGGGTTATAGTGTTAAGATGAAAATGAAGTATTATGTAGAGTATATGAGGACAACAATTGATGACAGTCCTCTTTATATTTTTGATAGTAGTTTTGGTGAGCATCCACGCAGGAAAAAGTTATTAGAAGACTATGAGGTGCCCAGTTATTTTAGGGACGATTTGTTTAAGTATTGTGGAGAGGAAAGAAGACCACCTTACCGTTGGTTTGTAATGGGTCCTCAGAGATCAGGAACAGGAATACATATAGACCCTTTAGGTACTAGTGCATGGAATGCCCTTGTGTTTGGTCACAAAAGATGGTGCTTGTTCCCAACACAAACGCCAAGGGATTTGATCAAAGTGACTGGAGCTATGGGTGGAAAGCAGAGGGATGAGGCAATTACTTGGTTCAAACTAATTTATCCCAAAACACAGTTGGACACATGGCCTAAGGAGTATAAACCGGTACGATACACTTTCTTTAAATCCAGTTTATGATTAAGTATAATTATGACTTAAAATTTGAAATATATTAACATCCCACAGCTCAATCCATCTCATACCCCAGATGTCATTAGTAACTTAGGAAAATAAATGACAATATTTTGTTGTTGCCACTTATTTTACTATTTTTAGGAATTTATTTTCATATTAGAAGAAATGATTTATAATTTTTTGACTTTATGACTTTTTTTCAAAAAGAAAAACTAAAAATAAGTTAATAGACTAAACAGACAACTAATGGTAAACATGAGTCACAGACAGAACATTACATGTCATCATTTATAAATTGTATAATATTTTATGTCAAATTATTCAAATCATAAATAAAGTAAACACAGAAAAGCAACAAACACAATTAAAATTCAAAAATGTCTCAAGTAGTCTTGGACTGAATAAAAGCATCTAGTGAAAAGCCAGGAATGTAACTTTCTTTTAAACAATGGTAATGGCAGAGCTTTGAAACTTGGATGAAGCTTATTATAAATTTTGATAGCCATACAATAACAGCTTTGTCTGTATACTTGAAGTCTTATTCTAGGTTGCATTTGCATTTAGTGACAAAATGATGAGAGTGTTGTCATACAAAAATACACATTTATTTTATATACAGGCACGGTAGCGGTAGGATTCCAAGTTTCTTGAATTGATGATAGAAATGTATTTAGTTACTTATTTTTAGCACCCTCCATTTTTGTCACAAAATATATATAAAAAAATACATTGTACAGACACCTACAATTTACATTTAATACACATCATTTTTATCATATTGTATGTATAGATTGCAATAGTTAAATGATATAATGAAATAACATAATAAATGAATCAAATCATCAATGGCCATTTAAAGCACACTGATAATCATAGGCTTTTCCAAGAATGCAAGCACTAATGTGCAGCACAAAGGTGTTACAAGTATGCTTGACAATCATTTAAATTGTTTAGACTATGCAACTTTGTTTAATAAGCATTAAAATGTACACCTAGTTAGACAATGTAATCTATGGTGTAAGTTGAGTTCACCATCATTATTAGCCTTTTTAAGTCTTCTGTCAGTACTTTGCAAGCATAGACCAACTGATATGCATTACAACCATACTTATGTTGGGCCAAAGGATTGGCGAGTGCAAAGCTGACGAAAGTAATGCTTTCAACCACTATCAGTCTATCGAAGTTAGATTTAGCGTTATGGATGGTTTTTCTACCATTGTTGGTATTTAAAAGCCTCGTCTATGAATTAGCAGGGTGCTCTGTAGGCAGGTGACACTGGCATTTGGAGAATGGCATATAGAAATAGAAAAGTAAATAAGTAATAAAGCACACTGGTGTACATTATCAAAGCCTATTCACTCTTGCCTTGAAAATACACAATGTGCAATTATCATTTACTAGCTATACCCGCGACTTCACCCGCGTTGCTTGATATATCAAGAAAACACACATCACTGAACACATAGTGCTTATAAAAATCGTTGTTTCTTAAAACTTTTATAACTTTTTATTAAATGAAGATATCGTAATAATTCTTTTTTTAGATAAGGGACTGGGCGCATCACGGATAAACTACTGGAAATATTTCCAGTAGTTTTTCCGTGATGCGCCCACAGCTGCAAACTTCTATCATTTTATTTACATAGAGAAGGGAAGAGATTACTAAAAACTTGACCAAGTGGTGACAGCATAAGATCTATTAAGCCATAGACCTAAGATACATGGCGATATAACTACTACCTGGTTTGCGCCATGCATAACTTGGGTAGCTTTAAGAATTCAAAATAGTACATATTTTTTGACCCATTAATGTATAATCCAAAAATGTCACAAAAAAGGTTTCCTCCATATTATTTTAATTTTGTAATCATTATAATTTTATAAAAAAAATTTTTTTCTAACTTCCATTTTCGTAGTGCATGTCTATGATACGATGTTTTAAAATATATTATTGTATGAAATGCTCGGTGTTGGAGTTATCCATGAACTTGATCGACATTTATGAATTACTTCATCTTATATAAATATAAACATGTCATTACTATTTGAGTGCTGTTTGAGTTGTAACAGTAGAGTAGTTTTTAAAATTAGGCTCAAATTAATAGAGCTTTTAACCGAGTAAACTTACTTAACAATCAAAGAAAATTGAATAAAACTATTTTTACGGATTTTATCGCGTTTAATTTTACTATTTTTGATTCCCGACGTTTCGAGTGCTTTACAGCAACCCATGACCATGGGTTTGACGTTTAATTTTACTATTTTTGATTCCCGACGTTCGGGTGCTTTACAGCATTTTACCCATGGTAAAATCCGTAAAAATTGTTTTATTCAATGTGTAGTGTTTGCGTAAATATAAGAAATCATTAATCAAAGAAAATGATTCCATATGAAAGAAGTCTCAGACACAGCTAGTTATTAAATAAAAACTTTGATAACCATAAAATATTATTTTTCAGGTTGAAATACTACAAAAGCCAGGTGAAACAGTATTTGTGCCAGGTGGCTGGTGGCATGTTGTCCTTAATCTAGATGACACAGTTGCAGTGACACAAAACTTCTGCAGTCGCACAAATTTCCCAGTTGTGTGGCATAAAACAGTCCGTGGACGCCCCAAATTGTCCAAGAAATGGATTAAAACCCTTGAGAATAAAGAGCCTGACCTATACAAAGTTGCAAGTAGTATGGACTTGAACCAGGGCACTGGTGTTGCTTCAGACAGTTCATCTAACAGTAGCTCTTCTAGTAGCGACAGTGATAGTAGCTCTTCAAACGGTTCAAGTGAAGAAGACAGTGGACAGGAGAGTATTACTGCACACAAGAAGAAGAGAAAAAGGAAAGCTTGAAACATATATAACTTTAATAAAATTATATAGGAATAATGAAATGCACCAAATTTTGGAACTGGAATGAATTATTTTCACTTTTTAAATAAGTTGACCCATTTTGTATTACTAGTGTAATTTTTAATTTAAGTTTAACCTTTTCCTTTATTTTCTAAATAGTAAACAATATTATATATATCTTTTAACAGATCGTTGAACTGTGAATAAATTTTAGTATTATCATGAATTGTTCAGCTGATATTTTATTTTTGTACCTTTTCCTAGATTTAGGTGTCCTGAAACTCAACGTCAAACAGTTACCGGGCGAGAGGCCAACCTATAGCTGTTTTGTTAAAAATAAGAAAAAAAAAATACATGTCTCTTAGTTAAGTGCATATTATTGAAAAATGTAAAAAATCGTCCCTATAGATCTCACATCTTTAGGTACTATGGTAAGAAATTTTCGCAATTTTTACCAGAACAGTTGTTTAGACCTCTCGCCCGGTACCCGCTGGACGTTGAGTTTCAGGACCCTGTATATGTGGTATCAGTCTTGCTGCCTCTGCTCGGCCAAGGCTTCTCCCATTTCTGAGAGGATTATAGACTGGGTAAAGAAGTCCGCCGTAAGTGCACCAGTGGGAATCCATCAATTTTTCCAATAGTTCAATCACAGGGTTTTCTCGCGTTTTTATCCACCGCTGCGCCGTTAACATTTTCAATGGTATTGGCAGGGGTCAGACTGTGTACACCTATTTTTCCTCTGAAATATCAGTATACAGGTAAAACGTACGCGACATGGACATTACGCTGATTACTTTTTTTTAATTTACCTGAGCTGGGAATCAAACCAACTGAAAATACTAAATAGTAATTAAAACTAATAGTGAGTCAGCTGCGACGAGACGGAGTCTAGTCCCCCCCCCCCTCTGCCCGCGACGTCTGCGTTAGTACCGGTCGGCTTCGCTTGCGTACCGGTACGCGCCTTTAGGAGTGTCACGTTTACGGAATCAGTTGTGCGCGTTTGGTGTTCATGTAACAACACGATATTACTCGGTATAATTTTTATTATTTAATTAACTTGTTTGAAAATATTGGAAAAATATTGTATGACGCCTTAAGTAAAATTGAATTCTTACAACCATGTGAATGCTTTCCATCACGATTTTTAATTGAATTATATGTAAGGATGAGAATTTATTATATCATTAAATTCAAGAAAAGACAATTAAAAACTATCCAATTATAAATGACGTAAATATTTGTCGGTTGCACATCTGTAACGTTTTAAGTTAACGCGTTTTAAATTATCTTAAACCTGTTTTATTTATTCTGTTGTTCAACCCACTATCCAATATTTTCAGGCGCGGTCCGAAGGGGAGTGTCACAGGGGACATGACCCATAAATACATTCTGCTGAAAATATTCAAACCTCAAATACCGTAAAGTTTTTTTAATAATCTATTGGAAAGCACTCGCATTTCATAACAAATGTAAATTCTCGTTTAATATTTTACTACCAATATTTACAATGTTTCTTTCGAGGTCAAAATATTTGCGAAAATTTTGCTCAGGCAATTGAACAAACGCGATAAAATTTACAAGAATAATTATTAAAAAAAAACGATTTAACACTATCTTTATATAATCCTTGTAATAGCTGAAAAAATAATCTTTTCCCATATTTATAGGTTGTTCAGATCTATTAACGTACAGTTTTATTTTTTCACATTTGTGTTGTTCGAGACAACATTTTCTATACAAATATCCCGACACATAGATTTCTGGTAAATCAAATAGATAATAATTTGTTTCTAGTTTAACAGAGGGGAACTAACATCATCAGGTTGCGGTGATAGTGTATTAAGATACGACAATCGTCTGGTTTCATAAGTAACATATCGAAATCGTACTCACAATTAGTATTTTGAGGTTTTCCTAATACTTTGGTAATAAACATCTTATTGAAGGCAAAGCTAACTAGTCGAAATGTTGGTTCCTGGCAGCTATAGGTCCCGTCACGTAAAAAGAACGCTGGCCTTGTACCTGCGCACTGAGCGATTTATCGATTAAATTGGTGGTATGAAGGGGGCGCGACGGGGGAATGCTCGCCAGTATAACTGTGCGCACACGCTATTGATTCGTTAGTTGACAAAATACAGTCGCACACACAACTTTCTTTGCACGACGCGCGACGATTTTTTTAAGAAGTAAGGAAAGAAAAATGATTTATATTTATTGTTTTATGACTGAACTAGTGAACGAAAAGGTAAATATGATGGGAGAAGGTGAATGGGGAAAATTGTGCAGTAAAGCTAAACTATTGAGAAAGAATACCGAAAAAATGACCATGTGGTCGACCTGATGACGGAAACATGTATCATTCGCGTTGATTCTGATGATTCTGATGACGGAAGCTCAAGCGAAGATGAAAGTGATGATCAAGTAGCATCCAGTAACACCAACACACCATCGACATCTGGATTCCATGTGACCCAAGACGATATAATGGACGGCGTATCACCCTTAGCTTAAGTTTTCTTGTTACAATCTACTTTATACTTTACGACAGAAATAAAAAATTACCTATTATGATTATACAATAAAACAATTAATTATTCATATATTATAAAACAATAGCCTAGTACCATCTAGTGCTTTAGAACGCGACTGTACCCATGCGCAGACACACCCCCTCAGCGTTATTTATACGTGACGAGACCTGTGCCATCCGCCTGTCTAACTTTACCAAAGACATTTTCGAGACAATCTTAAATGAGACGTCTCGTAAATATAAATTAATTTAATTTCTTCTGATTTTAATTTTTCATGAAGTTTTATTTTCCCCGTGTAGTGGCGGGTAAGAATACCCACTACCCCATATCTTCCCGTGGGTGTCGTAAGAGGCGACAAAGGGAAACTGATACAGAAGATGGGCAGCAGCATCTTTCTGATAAAAGCCAAAAAACAATAAAAAACTGCGGTTGCCAACCCGCTCGCCAGGCGTGGCAACTATGGCAATATACCCCCCATGAGCGACGACACAAAGAAACGGCCCCCAGTCCCCGGCGGCCCCGCCATTCCTGGCTACGGTGGCGACCATGGTAACGGCGGGGCAGGGGGTGCTAAGAATCTCCGGTGGAGGTTCGGTTGCCACCTACGACGACTCGACCTGGCAACATATAACGCACGCACCCTGAGGACTGACGAGAAGATCCTGGAGCTGGAAGAAGAGATAGATAAGTTACGCTGGAATATAATAGGACTATCCGAGGTCCGAAGAGAGGGGGAGGACACGGTAATCCTCGAATCCGGCAACTTATTCTATCACCGGGAGGGCGACCATCTGTCCCAAGGAGGTGTCGGATTTATCGTCCACAAGTCTCTCGTTAACAACGTTGTAAAGATCGGGAGTGTGTCGACGAGGGTTGCGTACCTTATACTCAGAATCACTAAACGGTATTCGCTGAAGGTCATACAGGTTTACGCACCAACCTCGGCACACCCCGATGAGGAGGTGGAGGAAATGTATGAGGATATCTCTAGAGCCATGCATTCCTCCAAAACCCACTATACGGTGTTAATGGGAGACTTCAACGCAAAACTAGGCACAAGAGAGAGCGGTGAGCTGAAAGTAGGGAAATTCGGAATAGGGCAACGGAACCCAAGGGGCCAGCAGCTGGCCGACTTTATGGAGAAAGAGGGACTCTTTATGATGAACTCTTTCTTCCAAAAGCGGCCCCACAGAAAGTGGACCTGGTCGAGCCCCGACGGTTCGACAAGAAATGAGATTTACTTCATTATGACGACCAGACGACAACTTTTTAGTGATGTCTCAGTGATCGCGAGGGTGAAAACTGGCAGCGATCACCGAATGGTAAGAGGCACACTGAACCTAAACGTTAAGTTGGAGAGGTCACGTCTAATGAAGTCAACGCTCCGTCCCCCTCGTGCTCTAATCCAAAGTCCCGAAAACTTTCAGCTCGAGTTACAAAATCGTTTTCAGTGCCTAGAATTTTGCAATGAAGTGGACGATATGAATGACAAGCTTGTGGAAACTGTCCATGCGGTCGGAGCTAAGTTCTGTAAGACCCGTCGCAGAAGAACACAAAAACTCTCCGATCACACTCTTAATCTCATGGTTGTTAGACGGGAGATGAAGCTGCAGTCTTCAGCAGATTTGACAGCATACAGGCAACTGAACAGACAGATCTCCAAATGCATGCGGCGGGACTTGCGCAACTTCAATACAGCTCGTATTGAAGAAGCGAACGAGCGGAACCCGGGCTCCAAAGTCTTTGCCAGAGATCTGTCTGCCAGAAAGAGCCAACTGTCGAAGCTGAAGACCGATTGCGGCAGCATCGTTTCCGGGACACCTGAGATTTTGAGTGAGATTGAGAGGTTCTATGGGCAGCTGTACACGTCATCGTTGGAGTCACGCGCAAGTGTGAGTAACGATCCAAGAGCAAGTCCTATCCGACACTATTTCGATGATATCCCGGACGTCAGTCTGAGCGAGATTAGAATGGCTCTACAGCACCTTAAAAACGGCAAGGCCCCAGGCGAGGATGGAATTACAGCGGAGCTTCTGAAAGCGGGTGGAAAACCGGTACTTGAAGTCCTTCAGAAGCTCTTTAATTCCGTCCTCCATGGTGGCATTACACCGGAGGCGTGGAGCAGAAGTGCGGTGGTCTTGTTCTTCAAGAAGGCGACAACGCTCTCTTGAAGAACTACAGACCCATTTCCCTTCTGAGCCGCGTCTACGTGCTGTTTTCGAGAGTCATTACGAATCGTCTCGCATGCAGATTCGACGACTTCCAGCCTCCCGAACAAGCCGGTTTCCGAAAAGGCTTTAGCACCATAGACCACATACATACCTTCGGCAAATTGTACAGAAGACCGACGAGTACAATCTGCCACTTTGCCTTGCGTATGTGGACTATGAGAAAGCCTTTGATTCCGTCGAAATTGGCGGTGCTGCAGTCCCTTCAGCGGTGCCAAGTGGACTGTCGGTATATCGAGGTGCTGAAGTGTTTGTACAGTAGGGCTACGATGGCTATCCGAGTACAGAACCAGAGTACGAAACCTATCCAACTGCAGAGAGGTGTAAGACAGGGTGACGTAATATTCCTGAAACTCTTCACCGCTGCATTGGAAGACGTTTTCAAGCTACTGGACTGGAAAGGATACGGTATTAACATCAATGGCGAGTACATCACTCACCTTCGATTTGCCGACGATATAGTCCTTATGGCAGAATCGCTGGAGGACCTAAGCACTATGCTCAATGACCTCAATAGTGTCTCCCAACGGATAGGTCTCAAGATGAACATGGACAAAACAAAAATCATGTTTAATGTCCATGTCACACCTATGCCGGTAGTTGTTGGGAGCACTAAGCTCGAAGTTGACAAATAATTGACAAATAGTCCGACCAGGTAAGTCCAACTTCGACCGAGAGGTCAATCGACGGATTCAACTCGGCTGGGCAGCGTTCGGGAGATTACGACCCATCTTCTCGTCAGGCATACCTCAAAACCTCAAAACTAAATTGTACAACCAGTGCGTGTTGCCAGTGATGACATACGGAACTGAGACGTGGTCCTTCACTGCTGGCCGTATGAGGAAGCTCAAGGTCGCTCAGCGAGCTATGGAGAGGGCTATGCTCGGGGTTTCTCTGCGTGATAAACTTAGAAATGAGGATATCCGCAGAAGAACCAGAGTAACCGACATAGCCCAAAGGATTAGTAAGCTGAAGTGGCAATGGGCCGGCCATATAGCTCGAAGAACCGACAACCGATGGGGAAGAAAGGTTCTCGAGTGGCAGCCTCGTACCGGCAGGCGAAGTGTAGGGCGTCCCCCCACTAGATGGAGTGACGACCTGGTAAGACATGCAGGAAGTCAATGGATGCAGGTGGCTCGGGACCGTGCTTTGTGGCATTCCGTGGGGGAGGCTTATGTTCAGCAGTGGACTTGTGAAGGGCTGTAATGAATGAATGAATGAAGTTTTATTAAAGATTTTATAGGTACTTGAAATCCGTGAATGAAATTCATGCTACTTGTAACGTCTATCTATCTATCACTTATTGATTTTAAGTTCCTGAAAAATGTTAGCATTTTTTCTAAAAACTAAATTTGATAACTATCGCATCGAAAAGCTCAAGAAAAGAGTGTAAGAAATCAAACAAATTATTAATTTAATTTACAAAATCAGCGGTATCACTTGCGGCAACCTCGATAAGATTTAAATCTACGTAGGTATTAGTAAACCATATTTACACTTTTTTACAAAAGACACTTGTTAAATTTATTGTAAAACAAAATTTGACACTTGTTATTTTTCACAACCCTGAGTTTGGGCACTGGCCGCGCTGGTTTAAAGCAGTTCCTCTCTGTACGTGACAAGCCGCCAGTGCTCACGCACACACGCGCTTCAAGCTTGTAGTAGTATACCTATCACAGCGCGGTTGCATGAAGCTTTGCCTCTGTACGGTACGGTTTCTTTACTCATGTGGTATTACCGCACCTTTGCAAGGAATGTCAAATATTGATGAGATTGATACACACGGCGTTTGCATTCATCAATATTATTGACATACAAACACTACTCCCACATATTGATATGGATTTCAAAAAATTCTGAAATCCCATAATGTCAATATCATCAATATTATTGACAATACAGTAAATATTAACAGTAATATTGAACGTATAAACCCACCCATCATTTTGAATACTTCATTATCAAACGATTATTTGAAAGCAGTGCTTCCAGATCCCAAAAGTAAAATTACAGTGTTGCCAGTTAAAAAATACAGGAGTTTCTAAAAACAATACAGTAGATTTCAAAATCAATTACAGTAAAATTACAGGAAACACTTTGTTTAAATATTGATAGAAAAATAAGCTGCTTTATGACTCTTTATCAATACAAATTGCTATAAGTTATTAAATAAATAAAAACATATATTTAGATACAAGAAAAAACATTTATTATTGATTTACTTATTCCAGAACAATTTGCTCATGATTTTCATAAATCTTTGCTGTCATCCTTGAAATCATTTCCTTAGTTGGATTAAAATTCACGCAATTTTCGGAAGTCCGCCGAATGGCTTGCTGAGCTAGCATGTTGCCTTTGATGGTATTTGTGACTAAACAGTTTCTCTGCTTTGTTTTTATATTATTTATTTCACTAAACTTTCGTTCGCACTCAGCGTCGAGTGAGGCAACGATAAAACTTGGAGCATAAAATGAGGCAGAAAATGATATTTATTATCTCCGTTGCTATCTTTGATTTGAGACAACTGAAAAAAAAACAAATCTGTAAAATGTAAACATATGTGCAATATTATACGTAAAGTTCTTAAGTGATAAAATTTTACCTGATGCCAAAACACGTCTGCTGGTTGATTTGTATTCAAATGTTGTTCATCCGCAGTCAACATTAAATTCTCCATTCATCATCTAACGTCTGTTGATCATTTAAAGTTTGGGGTTTAAGCCTTGGCAGCACTGGGAACAGCGAAGACAAAGACTGTAGTCTATTATCAGATAAGCAAGAATCGGGATCCAACTTTGCGATTGAGCTCAAAACTGGGTCATTCAAACTGTATCTTTTCCGAATACCCACGCATGCTTTAACGATAAAATTCAGGCATTTCTGTTTCATCACTGTAACTTCTTCGGTACTTACATGTAGCTCTGGGACAGCAACTTGATTAGCAACACAATCCCAGGTATATATTTTCAGATTTATGTAATGTTGACTATCAGTAGGGTCAATTGCGTCGAGTGGGGTGTTCTTTAAATGATTCGGAGTTATGTATAAGGATAAGAGTTCTCTGTATAGCTCTTTCATTTTGTTATGGGCTTCTATAATAACCGGATCTTCGCTTTGAAAATATACATTGACGCGGGTAAACTTTGGCAACATCCAACATAAAAAATAAAAATATGCCTTGATGATGTGATCATTCAAAAGAATATGAATGGCTTGGCAATCTTGGTCTTCCAGCCATTTATCGTCAAAGTACAATCATAAAGCGTCCCATTGCTCCATAATTCTGTTCACAACACTGGAAAGAGACAACCAACGCGTTTGGGCTGGACGTAGCAATTTGTGTATGTTAGTGTCTGTAAATGCTTGAAATTCCTTTAACTCTGCTTGACGTTTGCTACTATTTTGAGTAATTGTATATCATTCGAGTCAGTTTTCTGCATCGTGGGCAATTCTTTGCAAGCGTCAGGCGCACAAATGTAAAGAATGGCAAAGGCATTTGATCACTGTAATACCTGGACATAGTTGTCTAAATCGTGAGGACACTGAATTATGGCAGCCCATCATCATATTACATCCATCAGAACCAAACCCGATAGTATTTTCTAAGGGTATATTTTTGTCTCGAAATGATTTTATTATTGAATTAAATAATTTTTCAGCCGTGGCTGAGTAATCACCAGACGTTCCAGCTTTTTTGTCATCAAATATTTGAATAAGGTCCCAGAATCGACTGACGATACGTCCTAAATTAGGATCATAATATTTGACTACAACACACATTGTTTTCACACTGGCAACATCGGTACTTTCGTCTACCATTATAGAGAACTTTTCGCGTTTTAAATCTTCGACTAAACATTCTCCTTCAGAAGCCCCGATAACGTTATTTATTATTGCTTGTAATTTAGTGTGTTTAAGTTTGATATTACTTGCGATTTTAGAATCTGGAAAAGCTTTTGGAAGTAAATCAACGAGATGATCCATCACTATGTGCGATATTTTATGTTCTGCCATAAAAGCCGATAATTTTAATTCTGTAATTTTCCGCTGATCATCATCACTTGCGCGTTGCTGACTTTTAAAAATATTATCAATGGTACGCACATGCGATAGGGCAGGAAGACGAAGTTTATGCTTAGCACCTTCACTGTGTCTTTTAATAGCACCCAGATCGGCAATCAAAGAAGAATCGCAAACAGTGCAAATGCATTTATAAATCGACTTTTATCACGCTTTAACCACTTACGGTAGTCTTGTAATTGAAGCCATTCATCACGGAATTGTTGCCGATATTTCTTTTAGCTCTTGACGGACCAGCATCGCTACGCATCACTTTCCTCACTGCTTGAGCTCATTTTACAGTAATAAATACAGTGAAAAATTATAGCGAATAAGTTTTAGTTTAAATTTTATTTCACATCACCCAAAACAATTAAAAGTTTAAATCTCAATTAAAATGTATGTACAATGGCAAAACTACTTTAAGTGTAATGAATTAGACGAAAAATACAATGTTCCTTTGTAAGACAGTTAAAACAAGTAACAAGAACCTACTTATGCTAGTTGCGTCCCAGAGTGCTCCACGTTAGTTCCGATTTGCCAGGGAATTCCCCGCAACTTTGTTACAAACTTACTGTACATTGTCTATGGATAATGGCGCTAGCACTCTTATTAGTTTGTGGTTCAGTGGGTGTAGATCATAGATAAATAAATTTGTAGCAAGGTAGTGTATTAGCATCATATTAGTCTGTGGTAGTGTAGATTAGCTGCGTTCTGTTTTACGTATTAGAATTGATAAAGCTATATGAAAATTAAATACAGTATATTCCATACACTGTATTTTATCATTACAGTATACAGTAGAAAAGTCTAAAATACAGTAAATCTACTGTAATTACAGTGAATCTGGAAGCACTGTTTGAAAGAGATCGGTACTTAGCAATAAGACGAAAAAGACCGGCTAAACCGAATGAACCTTTTCAGTTTTTAATGTTTGTAAGCATCCATACTTATATAATATTATAAATGCGAAAGTGTATTTGTTTGTTTGTTTGTTTGTCCTTCTTTCACGTCGCAACAGAGCGTCGGCATGGCATGATTTTTTGTATGGGGATAGTTCGGTGGCTGTAGAGTGACATAGGCTACTTTTTTCCGCGGAAAACCGTCTCATTCCCGTGGGAAAATCGAATATGTTGCACAAGTTTGTCCTTCTTTCACGTCGCAACAGAGCGTCGGCATGGCATGATTATTTGTATGGGGATAGTTCGGTGGCTGTAAAGTGACATAGGCTTTTTTCAGCGGAAAAACATATAATTCCCGTGGGAAAATCGAATATGTTGCAAAATTAAATTCAGGTAGGTGGCGCCACCGTGATTCTACAAGACGGACGACGGTACGATGGACGAACACAGAAGGTCAGAATATCTGGATTATTATGTCTTTTTACCAAAATTAAGATAAAAAAATGTATGGGTCTGTATTTTTCCACGCAGGACCGGGAAGAGAGCGATAAAAAACATAAAATTCACCAGCTGATTTTCTTCAAACGTTTTGGTGCATCGTAATTCACAGAATAGGCGATAACCTCGCAGACGATATTAAGTAATCCGTTGATGCTCTGCCTACCCCGCAAGGGTTACAGGCGTGATTATAAGTATGGATCAGAAATACTATCACCACCTGTCACGCTTTCACCCTTAACTATTACTTAACAATGGTAGAAACAGTTCTTAGTAAGCCTTATTAATAAGCCTTAGTAATATTTATTGAACGGAAATGAATACAGTTCTTATATGTGGTTATGAATGAATCGGTATTACAATAAGAAAAATTGTGCAAAATTATAAGAAAAATATTTTTTGAGAGTTCTTATTAACTAACGTATACATAGTTTAAATTGATTCCGCTAGATGTCGTTACTAGGTTTTAAAACGCGGTAACGAAATGTTTCCTGACATGTACTTAACTCCCGCCGTTGAGCCGCGCGTCAACTTATAGTGCATACGGTACCTATACGCTTAAATTGTTTCTATTTCGTAGCTTATTCGACTACCTGCTTTCGATTTCGGTTGTTTGTTATTTGCTTTGTGATTTGGTTAAGGTTGAATGGATTTATATTGGCTTTCATTTTCGGATTTGTGTATTTTCTTGGATCGGTTTTGTTGATTTGGTTGGTATTCCTTTACTTATACATATTTAGACTCTGGCTTTGATTTTGGATTTTGTTTATTTAGAATCGTGAATTGGTTTTCGTTGTTTTAGGTTGTTTAACAATATTTCAAAGGAATATTAATAGTATAGATAGTGTATACGGTACCTATACACTTACTTCTTTTTTCGTTGGTTATATTTATATTGACTACTGCTTTCGATTTCGGTTTTCTGCGATTTGTTTTGTGATTTGGTTTAAGTTGATTCGATTTTTTTTGGCTATCGTTTTCGGATTCGTGTTGTGTCTTGAATTGGTTTTGTTGTTTTGATTTTAAAAAATATTTAAAAGGAATATTTATTCCTTTTAGATATTTTGGTTGCTTTAAAAAATATTTAAAATTTAATTCCTTTTAGGTATTTTAACGTTTTTTATAAATAGGTTTTCTTACTTCACAATGCCTCGCAAACGTAAGTCCAGCCTTTCGAGAGTATCTTCAAAGACAAGCGAAAAGATTAGCTCGATCGCTAGAATCTTTAGAAGATGCTGAACTGAAAAGGCAAGAACAAGCAGAGCGTCAGGCTGCTTTTAGAGCATCTGAGACACCTTCTCAAAGTCAGCGAAGGCGTCTTGAACAGGCAGAGCGTCAAGCTACTTTAAGAGCTACTGAAACACCTGGTCAAAGTCAGCAAGGCGTCTTGAACAGGTAGAGCGTCAAGCTACCTTAAGAGCTACTGAAACACCTGCTCAAAGTCAGCAAAGGCGTCTTGAACAGGCAGAGCGTCAAGCTTCTTTAAGAGCTACTGAAACACCTGCTCAAAGTCAGCAAAGGCTATTCGAACAAGCGGAATGTCAGGCCGCCTTAAAAGCCGCGGAAACACCTGATGAAACCCAACACTGACTCATTGAGCAAGCTGAACGTCAATCTACTATAAGGGCATCTGAAACACCAGAACAGACACAGGCGCGAAGAGATGCAAATGCACAGCTCCAAGCTGAACGTCGACAAAATTTTCAAAGAAACAATTGGTCGGTTTTTAATGACGCAGCATTCAATTATGATCCGTTGATTGATTATAAAAATCACAGGTTAGTTGTTATCGGACTGATGGACAAGGCGTGTTGATTTTGCAGCGCTTTAAAATGGAGAGATGAGAACGCAGGCATGTGCTGTTCCAATGGCAAAGTGTCTTTTCCGTTACTTGGGGAACCAGAAGAACCTTTGAAAACTCTCTTTTTATATGATGCTAATGAGTCACGGCGCTTTTTAAACAGGATCCGGAAATATAACTCATGCTTTCAAATGACGTCCTTCAGGTTGACCGGGAAATAATAATGCCGGGATTTTCGCCTACATTTACGGTGCAAGGGCAAATTTATCATAGAATAGGTTCACTTTTCCAGCTGAAAACGAACAGCATAAATTTTACAAGTATATTTTATGGGTGACGAAGAAATTGAGGTAGACCGTCGCTGCCAATTTATCCAGGGTTGAGAGAGACACAGTGTTCAAAATTCAAAGATTCTTGCATGAACGTAATATTTTAGTCAAAACATTTAAAACTGCTTTAGAAAACCTACCTGAAGAGGATTATAAAGTCGTCATTCACGCAGATCGGACCCCTCGAGGAGAGCATGAAAGGCGCTACAATGCACCTTTGATAAACGAAATAGCAGCCGTAATTAGTGGTGATCAATTTTCTTCACGAGACATTGTCTTGCGAGCACGTGATGATACGTTGCAACGGGTAGCCGATACACACAAGTTTTATGACACTCTGCAATACCCATTGATTTATTGCAAAGGACAAGAGGGTTATCATTTTCAAATTCCACTCATTAACCCGGTCACAAAGGAGTCTACTCCGAACAAAAAAGTATCATGTATGGATTTTTATGCGTATCATATGATGTTGCGAGAAAATGATTTTAACCTCTTAGCCCGGTGTAGACAATTATTTCATCAATTTTTGGTAGACATGTATGTGAAGGTAGAAAGTGAATGTCTCCGTTATATATCTTTAAATCAAAAAAAGCTGCGCGTTGAGAATTATATACATTTACAAGATGCAGTTTCTAGCGACGCCAATGTAAACCCCAGAGATTTAGGTAAAATGGTAATTCTGCCCTCATCATTCGTTAACAGTCCCCGCTACCTACATGAGTACACACAAGACGTATTCGCCTATGTACGAACTTACGGAAGACCTGATCTTTTTGTTACTTTTACTTGTAATCCCACATGGAAAGAAATAACCGAGGAGCTAATGCCGGGCCAAAAAAGTACTGACAGACACGATTTAGTTGCTAGAGTATTTAGATTAAAAGTACAAAAATTAATGTATGTAATTAAATTAACAAAGGGAAAATTTTCGGAGAGGTGCAGTGCTTCATGTATTCAATTGAATGGTAAAAAAGAGGATTACCGCATGCCCACATTCTAATATGGCTTAAAGAGAAGTTGCGGCCCAGCCAAATAGACGACATAATAAGCGCCGAGATTCCGGATCCTGAGCAAGATAAAGAATTGTATGATACCATCGTCCGAAATATGATTCACGGTCCATGTGGAGCACGAAATTCAATATCGCCATGTATGAAAGAAGGAAAATGTACAAAAAATTCCTAAACAGCTATTAAAAGAAACAGTGCACAATTACAATGGCTACCCTTTATACAGACGCAGAGCTCCCGAAGATGGTGGCAGGAAAGTTACAATCAAATCTCGCTCTGGAGCGTTCGAAACCTTAGATAACAGCTGGATTGTCCCGTATTCGCCCATTCTATGTAAAATGTTTAATGCCCACATTAATGTAGAAGCATGTAGCTCTGTCCGCGCAATCAAGTATATCTGTTAGTACATAAATAAAGGAAGCGACCAAGCAATATTTAATCTCAGGAGTGAAGGTGAGGCAAATCCCGTTAATGAAGTACAGACCTTTCAAGCAGGGCGTTATGTCAGCAGTAACGAGGCAGCGTGGCGTCTCCTTGGCTTCCTTTACACGAGGCACCCAACAGTTACTCACCTTGCTGTGCACTTAGAAAATGGAGAGCGTGTATATTTCACCGAAAGAAATTTCCAAGAAAGAATTGCATCACCACCAAAAACTACACTAACAGCCTTCTTTCAACTTTGTCAAACCGACCCCTTTGCAAAAACGTTGTTATATTCTGAAGTTCCCCGCTATTATACTTGGAACATATCTAGGAAGGCGTGGAAACGCCGTATTCAAGGCGCGCCTGTTGCAAATTGGCCCGGTGTAAAGTCATTAGATGCCCTTGGTCGTGTGTATACCGTCCATGTAACTATTTTGAATGTTTCTGTTTACGATTGCTGCTGCACCATGTTCGGGGTCCTACAGGATATAAAGACCTTAAAACTGTCAACGGTCAGGAATGCGCAAATTATAGAGAAGCATGTGAAGCTCTGCATCTTTTAGAAAACGATTATAACTGAGATGAAACCATGGAGGAAGCTGTGCAGTGCCAGTCACCAGCCAAAATTAGGGATCTTTATGCAACTCTCATATCATCTTGCGGGCTATCTAATGCACATAAATTGTGGGACAAATATAAAGAGTACATGGCGGAAGATATTTTGCAGAAGGTTACAGCAGACACACGCGAACATGACATACAATGAACACATTTATTATGAAGCACTTGAAAAATTGAAGATAAAATAATGGCAATGGTAGGCAAAAATTAAGCGACTTTGGAATGATAAGCCTCAGCGAACAACCGAAAATGAACTAAGTGATGAAATTATACCTGAAACAAACTACGATATACCAGCTTTGCAGCAGCAAGTAGCCGAATTGTACCCCGCTTGCGAACAAAAACGAGTTTTTGACAAAGTATTAGGACAAATTGAATCTGGAAATGGTGCACTTTTCTTTTTATATCCCTTCCCCCTGGACTTCGAAAGAGTATAGACGTGTAAAGTGCTTCTTTGTCTTAATCGTAAAAATAAATTCAATTCTGATGCGAAAATTAAATTTAAAATAATAAGATAGCATAAGCGCAAAGAGGTGTTCTTCATTACCGGCTCGTCACAACGTGCGCAAACGGCAGTGCACACGCACACAAACAGTGAGTCCATTCATTATTTTATTGTATTAATACGTGCAGCGTGTGATCTCAAGATATATGGACGGAACGTGCGGCTAGTCGAACACGCCGATCCCGTTCAAACTAAGCTGATCTCTACGCCTTACCTGCGACGCTGTCGCACACTGAGTGATACACCATACTTGTGGAGCAAGGATAACTATATTGAGTCATAAAGCGTAAGATCTGCGATAACTTCCTTCTAATCTATACTTGCCTGGTACCTTCCGCAATGCCACTTAACCGCTCGCCTTTGGGGCGTCAACATCGGCGCGCCGAACTAACACAACATTGCGACTCCGACCAAATATTCATACTACTCCAAAACGAGTATTATATAAACACCGCTCTAAGGAAAAACATAGTAATGATATTTCGGACGAATTAAGTATGATTCATGATAAATTCCTATCACTGTTTACGTCTTTCAAAATGAACAAGACAGCAAATATTCCAATTCTTGAATATGGGGAGATTAGACAACAGAATGAGGAAATACGCCAATCAATTAATTTTATGTCTGATAAATACGATTCTTTTGGAAAAGTACACAATCTAGAAGAGCAAAACAGTGCTTATTGCAAGCGTATTCAAGAATTAGAAGAAAAATACGAGCGTGAATCCCATGCTTCGAAAATTGAATTACGCAACGTCCCAAAGAAAACTCATGAAACCAAGGATGATTTACTAAATATACTGGTAAAGACAGGCGGAGTCCTGGGTTCAACACTTCATCAGTCGGACGTGAAAAATATATATAGAATTAATACTAAAAACGAGGGAAATAAACCAATTATAGCAGATTTTACAAGCTGCCTTACAAAGGATAAATTTATCTCAAACCTTAAAAAATACAACAAAACTCATCCCGACAAGAAGCTGAATACAAAAGATATTTCGATGGACGGACCGGCAAAACCTATTTACATCTCGGACAACTTACCGCAAAAAACGAGGCAGTTGTTTGCAGCCGCGAGAGATTTCGCAAAGAAAAATAATTATATCTTCTGTTGGACCTCAGCTGGAAGAGTATACTTAAAGCAATCTGAGCAATCCAAGCCTATCCTGATCAAGTGCCAGGAAGACCTTAATAAGTTATCTACCGAATGACTAGAGTTGAGCTATTTGTATGAAGCGTATTTTTACAAAACTTTTGCACAGTTCTTATTGTTAACTTATTCATTTCTTTATTTTGTCTTAAATTTCTGTAATAGTAAGGCCATTCACTCGAACTCACCCACCAATACACACATTGAATTTATTTACAATTATAATCACACAACATAACACATACATTACATAATATTATAATTACCGTTTCGTATCGCTGATCACATATCAACAGTAATACATACATATATATATCATGCGCATGTAACATTTCCACATTACATATTCCATAACACTACTCATTCATACTGCATGACTACAAGACTTTTAGAGTTTAGATCGTATTACATGCAAGCCCTAATTTCTACTACACTAATCACATATCTACAATCTACTATAACTTTTGAAAAATCAGTGCATTGTTGTCGATGTAACAATAGTTTGCTATTTAAATTTAAAATTCAATAATCAAAATAATTGTATTGTTCAAAATGAATTAAATGTCGTTTGTAACCTACTTGTACTGAGGTGGCGGACCTTGCTTTATGCAGGCGACTTGTCCAGGTAACACCAAACTCACTGTCTATTCTGTCAGTTAATATAGGAGTATCCACTGTAATTTGGATCATTTTTAGTGTTTGTTGAGTCGCAATATACCCATAGACATTCTTGTACTAACCGAATGTTGGACAAAGAGGTCAAGCCACCGCCGCCTTTAGATAACTATCTTATGTTCTATACAAAAAATAAACTGAACCAAAATGATGGTGTAGTAGCGTATGTGCGCAGTGGTATTGTGGCCTCTGCTAAAGAACCGGATTGTTCAGAAGGTAACTGTTTGGTTTTGAATATTGAAGAAAGCTGTGCGGTTATTTGTTCTTATAGACCAGCAGGTTTTCCGAATCCTGCAAATTATCTTAATTCTTTAGAGCGGATTTTGAAAGACACACCCCAAAATACTATAATACTTACTGGTGATATAAATATAAATATATTGCCGGGGAATGTGTCGATGAGTGGTGCAAGTTACATTAGTCTCATGGCATACTATGGCTTACTTCAGGGTATTGACAAACCCACACGCTTGGAATCATGTATTGACCACTTTATGGTTAAAACGAAAAGTAATTGGCAAACCTTTGTATTTGATCCATTAACTGACCACTCACCCATACTATTAATTTTGAATAGTCCGAAAATTAACAAGTCTGTACCTAATACTAAGCGGTTCAAAATTTACTTTGATGCGATAAAAACTCAATTGACTAATGAAAACTGGAATGATTACTACAAACTAACCTCAGTTAATGAAACTGCCGAATATTTAGTCTCTAAATTACAATCTGTTATTAGCATTAATACAAAGGCTTCCATACCACATAGAAAACAAAGACTAAAACCGTGGATTACTCCAGATATCCTTATTTCAATCCGTAAAAGGAATAAGCTTCAGAGACAACATAAAAACACACCAAAAGATAAAAATTTAAAAACCATATACTGTAGCTACCGAAACATATGTAACAAGCTTGTTAAATTAGTAAAACAAATTACTACCGCTCTAATTTCAATCAAAATGCAGGATGCATTAAAAGTACTTGAATTTAATTAAAGATGTTTGTAACTTGAGTAAAAACTGAAATTACAACTGATGAGCTTCTTAACACTAAAATATCAACGACAGAGTCTCTTGATGAAACGGGTACTTTACTACAATTGGTCTCGAATTGGCGAATAAAACTATTAACAAATTAGGACTTACAAAGAACAATTGTCTATCAATGCAGCCAGGTCGAACTCGTTGCCAAATTCTTTTCCTTGTTTTTGACCGATTGCGCGAAGTTCACAAAATTATTTCCAGCTTGAAATCAAGTAGTGCCTCTGGTTGGGACAGTATAATCACACATCATAAAATATACATGTCCTTATATTGTTGAACCTCTAACTTATCTTATAAACCTTAGCTTAAAAACCGGTGTCTTCCCAGACATCTTCAAAAAGGCTTTAGTTACACCTATTTATAAAGATGGTCAAAAAAATCTACCGTCGAATTACAGACCTATTTCATTACTTCCAACTCTCTCCAAAGTCCTAGAAAAAATTGTAAACAGTAGAGTGGTTAGCTACCTCGAGAAATTTGACCGGCTAAGCCCCAACCAATACGGATTCAGGAAGAACAAATCCACTGAGGATGCTATCCTCCATCTCACGTCCTCAGTGAGCTCTTACTTAGACAAAAATGAAAGGTGTATCGGTGTCTTTCTAGATCTTCAAAAGGCATTTGACACGGTGTCAATCCCTATATTATTGACAAGGCTAGAAAACCTGGGTATTAGAGGTGTGCCACTGCAATGGTTCAGGTCCTACTTAAGTAATAGGACACAAGTAGTCAGGATCAAGGAACATGTAAGCAACAGCGCTGTTTGCCATTTCGGTGTGCCTCAAGGTAGTACGTTAGGCCCGACTCTCTTTCTCGCCTATATAAATGACCTATGTAAGTTGCAGTTAAAGGGTGTCGACATCGTGATGTTTGCAGATGACACAGTACTTTTGTTTCACGGCACATCGTGGAGTAATGTTAGGAGTCTCGCTGAAAAGGGGATAAAAACTGTAACGTCTTGGCTTGAAGACAGCCTTCTCACTCTGAATACTGCAAAAACAAAGTATGTTTGTTTTGGTATATCAACCAGTTCTCGACCTGGCAATAACTTCCAGATTCAAATCCATACTCACCCATGTAACAGGCTACTGCGGGTACCGGCCGTGTAATTGTGATTATTTGTCACGTGTGACAAGCATAAAGTATTTGGGAGTTATTGTTGATGAAGGTCTTAGCTGGGTCCCACAAGTAACTGTCTAGCAGAGTAAAATAAGGAGGCTAGTTTACATATTTAAAATTTACGAGATGTGGCTAGTTATGATGTTCTTTTGCTAACCTATAGGTCCCTGTGTGAGAGCATCATTTCATATTGTATTTGCGTCTGGGGTGCGCAGCAGACACACCTCATACAACTAGAGCGTGCGCAACGCACCATCCTAAAAGTTATGATGCGGTTGCCTTTAAATACCCCACATATGACCTGTACAAGCGGTGCGGTATGTTATCAGTACGTAAATTATTTGTATATCAGTGTCTACGTAGATATCATCGCCTTCTTGTGCCTGGCCTTCCTAAAAGTAACAAACGAATAACAAGACTACCCGTATCTCGTGTCAGGACTGTGTTTGCAAGAAGAAGCTACAACTTTGTGCACCAATGCTCTATAATAAATTATTTAACAAAGTTAAAACTGTTAATAACAGAAATGTTAACACTATTATAAATCTTAATAACCACGAATTTAGGAAAATCTTAAAACAAACTCTTAACGGCTTGAATTACGATGCGACTGAAGATTTGTTCACGAAGATCACTTATAACACACGCACGAACACACACACACACACACACACACACACACACACACACACACACAACTCGGCCTTAGAATTAGTACCATATTATTATTTTTATATTATTTTGTAACCAACATATTTCTTTACAATACTAATATACATTATAATACTTAGACATTAGATGGGGAAGTCTGAGGCCTGTAGCACAGTTTTAACTAACGCAGGCTTCAGAGCTCAAAAATAACTGTAACTATAATGATGTAATGTATGTTAAATAAATTTCATTTCATTTCATTTCATTTCATATGCCCCTGGAGGAACTGGGAAGACATTTTTGTTAAATTTATTATTAGCGCAAGTACGGAAAGATAAAAACATTACTGTGGCCGTAGCTTCCTCCGGTATAGCCACCACGCTGCTAAGCGGGGGCCGCACTGCACATTCTGTTTTAAAACTCCCTCTAAATCTAGCCCAGGAAGAATCGCCGATCTGCAACTTTAGCAAAAATAGTGCACGAGGTATAATGCTACGACAATGCAAACTTTTAGTGTGGGACGAAAGTACAATGTCGCATAAAAAAGCTGTAGAAGCACGAAATCGATTGCTCCAGGATTTGCGCAGCAATACCGATGTATTGGGAGGAATGGTGGTTTTACTGGCTGGTGACTTTCACCAAACTTTACCTGTCATTCAAAAGGGCACACCTGCAGATGAAATTAAAGCATGCCTCAAGTCGTCTATTTTATGGAACAAGGTGACAAAATTCAGTTTAACTACGAATATGAGAGTGCATTTGTATAATGATATCAATGCTGGAAACTATGCTGACACACTATTAAAAATTGGCGATGGGCGGTTGGAAACGGATGCTGAGGGCTGCGTTAAATTGACGAGAGATTTTGTAATTTAGTACAGAGTCATTCCGAATTAATTGCGAGCGTTTATTCAGATTTAACGAACAACATGCATGAAGACAAATGGTTATGTGAAAGGGCGATTCTTGCACCAAAAAATGAGAGCGTTAACAAAATAAATTCAGATATATTAAGCGAAGTAGCAGGAGAAATAACAGAGTATTTGTCAGTAGACACAGTTATGGACACAGAACAGAGCACTTCATATCCCGTAGAGTTTCTAAATTCTCTAGAGTTGTCAGGTGTGCCCTCACATAAACTTCAATTAAAATTAGGCGTCCCAGTCATGCTAATGCGAAATTTAGATGCTCCTCGGTTATGTAACGGGACAAGGCTGCGTGTGACACATCTTGGACGGAACATAATCAGTGCTACAATTTTGACAGGCGTAGAAAAGGTGAAAATGTTATTATACCACGGATCCCTATAATTCCCACAGATCTTCCTTTTCAATTCAAAAGGTTGCAGTTCCCTATTAAGCTCAGTTTTGCAATGACAATTAATAAAGCGCAAGGGCAAACGTTACAGGTAGCGGGGGTCAACTTAGAAAAACCGTGCTTCTCTCATGGTCAGCTGTATGTAGCATATTCGCGTGTGTCAAATGCCCAGAATCTCACATTCTTTCCCGAATGGAAAAACATAACATTGTGTACAGTAGCGTCTTAAAATAGTGTTCAGTTAGTTTTTCCAAAATTCCACAATCAATTAATCAGAATTCCCACAGATCTTCCCTTTCAATTCAAAATTTCCTATTTAGCTCAGTTTCTTTTCAATTCCAAATGCTGCACCTCTGACGGACCTATTAAGCTCAGTTTCCTTTCGACTTAAAAGGCTGCATCTCTGACGGATCTTTTATTTGGCTCAGTTTCCTTTCAATTCAGAAAACTGCATCTCTGACGAATCAATTTAGCTCAGTTTCTTTTCAAAAGTCTGCATCCCTGACGGATAATTATGCTCAGTTTCCTTTAATTAAAAAAATATCCCATTTCCATTTGGAATAAACAGGCTATTTTCATGCTTTCCTATACGCTGCGTTTCAAAACATTTAAATAGGCTGACGAATCAATTTTGCTCAGTTTCCTTTTAATGGCTACATCTCTGACAAATCTATAAAACTCAGTTTTCTTTCAATTCAAAAAGCAATGGATAGTTCATTTCCCAGTGACCATGCGGGCGAAGCCGCGGGTAACAGCTAGTTTGTTCTAATTATGCGCAAGAATGGGTTATCAGACTACTTATCTTGTCCTTCAGGTCAATACGATAGGTACGAATTGTTAGATTTCATCGTTTTCTTTATTCATAAGATATAATGTTTCTGATGATATAATGATCGACTGGTGTCATAAAATTGACTGTTCGTATTTTTGCAATTTATAGTTGGTTTGATTCCCGGCTCAGTTAAGCTTTAAAAAATGTTAGTTGCGATCAATTTTATTTAAAAAAACAAAGATTTTTTTTTTGTAAAATTTGAGTAAAATTTGATATCCCCAATATTTATTGTACCTCCATGTCCCGTTCGTTTTTTTTTCTTTTTAAACTATATTTCTTTATATACGTCGCAGCCTATTGGCATAATCAGCCAGTTAATTCGACAGTAAGCCTACTAGTGTAACACGGGCATTCAACTAATTCGCTAGCCCCATAATATATACAGGGTATTTTTGAAACGCTCCCGAAAACGAAGACAGACGACAGTACTAACTATATCTTAGATGATGGGTGAAATATAAAATCGATCCTGATGAAAAAAATTTCATCTTTTCACAACGTTTTATTAGCTTTATTCACGCTCCATCGTGTTAGTATAAATCATCGTGTTAAATAAAACGTTAATTTCATTAAAATAAAACATGAAAATACTTAAACATTAAAGCAGCAATGGAATTTAAAATAAATAAACCATAAAATCAGCTGACTAGGGTCAATATCCGCGTCGAAGCCAAACTCAACGTCACGTAAAAAGAACGCTGAGCGATAGTGGAGGGGGTGTGTCTGCGCATGGGTACAGTCGCGTTCTAAAGTACTACATGGTACTAGGCTGTTGTTTTATAATATTATAATAGTAATTAATGGTTTTATTGTAGAATCATAATAGGTACTTTACTAGCTACTTAGAACTTTGGAAGAGGTTGAAATTCAAAATGGATAATGTTTGCTTGAGCATTATTTTTATTTCTATCGTAAAATAAAGTAGTTTGTAACAAGAAAACAAGCTAAGGGTGACACGCTGTCCATTATACCATTGGAACATGGAACATGGAAGCCAAATGTCGATGGTGTATTGGTGTTACTGGATGCTACTTCATCATCACTCATCAGAATCATCATCATCAATGCGAATGATAAATGTTTCCGTCATCAGGTTGACCACATGGTAATTTTTTCGGTATTCTTCCTCAATACATTTAACTTTACTGCACAATTTTCCCCATTCACCTTCTATTTACCTTTTCGTTCACTAGTTCAGTCATAAAACAATAGATATAAATAATTTTTCTTTCCTTCCTTTTTAAAACCATCGTCGCGCGTCGTGCAAAGAAAGCTGTGTGTGCGACTGTACATTGGGAAACATCGCTTTTTCAAAGCGCGGGAAGAATGAGGAACCAATAGCGTGCGCGCACAGTAATACTGGCGAGCATTCCCCCGTCGCGCCCCCTTCGTACCACGCGCTGCCGCCGCCCGGCCGACTGTGTGTCACCTCGCGTCAGCGCCAACATATGGGGAATTCCCCAAATTTACCTACTAAGATTTGTTTGCAAGCGACATAAGAATTAGAGGCGGCAATTACAATAAAACTTGCAAGTAATTTTTAATAGTTTTGACGTACCTCTTTTCAAATCAAAGTATTGATGGATTAAAACGGAAAGTCAATAAAAGTAAAGTAAAATAATTATTTTTTAGATTAATTACCTGTCGATCATAATTGCAATTGATTTTAACTATTAAATTATTCAATACCATTTTATTTCTATTTTCTTGTACAAAATCAAAGATAACCAAACCCAAGTAAGTACGTTTATTAATTTCAATATCATTTTGTAGTAACGAACTGCTTGTTTCGTCAGGGTACAATTGATTGTCTAATTGTATTAAAAAATTACAACTATAACTTCTAAATTCCATATGAAAGAGTAGTCGTAGGATCATATGGAAACTAAACTAATAAAATAAAAGTTGGCAATGTCATAACATTTGACGGTCTGTGGGAATGTTCAAAGTGTAGGCTTCAGTTTTGGCGGGATTAATTATTGATTTTAGTTTTGAGACAGTTCCGTGTTGACTTTGGACACGCATGCGCAAGCGACAGTTCAATTGTTTTTTTATTAAATTCTTATTGTTATTACTTGGTATTACCTACTTGTTATTACGTGTTATTCTTGTTGTTACGTTTTGTGTTTCTTTTTGTTTTAATAATGCCTAACGCGTACGTTTATAGTGCTCGTGAATACGGCAACATGTTAATGTGCCTTGGAGAAGCTCGCGGAATGCTTCGCGTGCATTACGAATTTACCGAGAGAAATTCCCGACCGCTCGACACCCAGCTGACTCTCGTCTGATAACAGCAGCATTTCAGCGAGTGTTGGAAAATCGGCCCATTGCTCCAGTAGCGGCAGGAGGTGGAAGTCAAATGACTGTTCACCCGAGGAGCGCATTTTAGATGTCGTTCGCCGGTATCCGAACCTAGGTACACGAAGTATCGCTAAATTGTTAAGACGTCGGGATGGAACAAATGTGTCATACTGTTCAGTTCACAAAGTGTTAAAGCGTAACCGAATGCGGCCATACAAAGTGCACAAAGTGCAAGTAGTTTCGGCGATCACGACCGCCGACGAGTTTTCTGCCGTTGGTTATTAGACCAACAACAACGTGTGCCTGGTTCCATTGAGCACGTTATCTGGACGGACGAGTCGACATTTACCAGAAACGGCATGTGGAACCGAAGAAATACACGTGTATTCAGAGGTTAACCCGTACGCTGTTCGACAAACCGGGCACCAAACCCGATGGTCGGTTAACGTATGGGCAGGTTTATTTAAGGATCGCATACTGGGACCAGTGTTTCTGCCACAGCGACTTAACGGACAGGGATACCTAAACTTTATAAATGAACAGTTGGTTGACATTTTAGACGACCTATCGTTGGATGAATATCGCCGTACATGGTTCCAGCATGATGGTGCACTCCACATGTCGTGAGGTTCGTCCGTGAGCGCCTTACCGAATTATTTGATGATCGCTGGATTGGCAGACTAGGACCACACGCTGCCACCTCGCTCACCAGATCTGACCCCGTTAGACTTCTTTCTGTGGGGTATGTGAAAGAAAGGGTTTTAATCGTGAGTGATAGTGCTGACGAAATGCGCCAAAGGATCGTGGATGTTTTCGACAAACTACGTGCGGACTGTGTCGAAGACCACGATAATGCCCCGCCTGCATGAGGAGACGCAACACCGAGCCCACATCTGCCTCGAAATGAATGGAGCACAATTTGAGCCGCATCTCATAAGACCACGGAGGATTTAGAGCGGTAAGCTGTTTCATACCTATTTTTTTAAATAACTTGGTACTGAACTGATCTGAATAGGTACATAACTGAATACATCAGAATAATAAACATACCTACGATGAATAAAAACGCATAACTCTAACCTTGTTAACTTTTCATTTAAGTATTTTTTCATTAGCGGGGAATCGAACCAGTTATTTGGTTTATTTAACCTGTGAATTTGAATTAAAGTGGCTACGTGGAGACAAGCACAGTGGCAAAATAGTAGGTTAAGTAGATAAGTGAGGTATTTAGACAAGTGTTGTAAATTATTATGTATTGTGGTACCATCGGTAGTTACGGGCCGCGCGAATTCGGCGTTCGCGCGTACATTGACTCCTAGTCAGCTGATTGTAATTCAGTAATTCCACTGCTGCTTTTATGTTTAAGTATTTTCATGTTTTATTTTAATGAAATTAACGTTTTATTTAACACGATAATTTATACTAACACGATGGAGCGTGAATAAAGCTAATAAAACGTTGTGAAAAGATGAATTTTTTTTCATCAGGATCGATTTTATATTTCACCCATCATCTAAGATATAGTTAGTACTGTCGTCTGTCTTCGTTTTCGGGAGCGTTTCAAAAATACCCTGTATATATATATAACGTGCAGCAACAATGGTGACTTTAATTTAACACACATATACGTTTTCCCATTTTCGTTTCATGAAGAAATTATATTTCCATTAAACGTTATTATTTACGGATTTATTTAAAATTTTAGAAAATAGCATCTTAGAGCATCCTGTACTTAGAGAACTGTCGCACAGCGGTCATTTGCCGGGGTCACGGACTCACGGATCATAACATCGCATCATTGAAATTAAAACGAATAAGCAATACTATTGAAGGAAAGAGACATCCCTTTGTCGGCGTGCGGGCGGCGCAGGCGACGCGCGCCCTCCCACCCCGCTGCACCGAAATCGAATTCTTTTTTTTTTGCTTTTTTAGTGCTAGCCGAATCCGTGTCCTTGACACACTTCTTCACAGTAGTGCGCATAATTCCGTCGACTAATATATTTGTGAACTTTTCCGCGAAAAAGACGCTTACCTATTGTTTTATTTATAAATTTTTATGTAATTAGAGTAGTAATTAGATTATGGTACTGCCATAAAGATGCTTTGTTTTGTTTTCTTTTTCTAATCTAGTAGGTATGTAATGATTTCTTATATTTACGCGAACACTACACATTGAATAAAACTACTTTTACGGATTATATCGCGTTTAATAACTTATTTTTATTAATTCCCGACGTTTCGGGTGCTTTACAGCACCCATGGTCACGGGGGATTGAGGTGATGGACGTCCCGATGTCAGAGTTAACCCGGAGTACCTTCAGCTTTTTTAATTATTAATTTTGGTCCGATCTACGCAGAATGAACTTACTGTGTCTTGAAGTCTTGCAGTGGTATGCTTGGGTTTAGTTTTAATTTTATTAATTACAGGATCCCAAGCAGGTGGTAGTACCCAGCCTTCCTCTCTATTGAAATTATACAATATTTTGAAGACCAACCCAAAACTAGCCTCCGCCAGAGCGCTAGGCATTTTCAAGTCTATCACAGAACCGTCCATAGGATATTAAAGCGCGAAAAGTCTCATCCATTCAAGTTTAGAAAAGTACATACTCTGCTATCGCGTGATAAATAATAATAAGAGTGAATTATTGTCAGTGGTTACTGAGTGAAATTGAAGAGGACAGTGACTTTCTTTCCCAAATTTACGACGGCTCCGTGGCGCAGTGGCTTAGCAATGAGTTGTTGCGCTGGGGGTCGCGGGTTCGAATCACACACGGAACAAGTATTTGTATGGCCTACAGATAATTGTTCCGAGTCTGGATGTTTGTCCTCGTGCAATTTATGTTTGTAAACTGCCTCCACGATACGCCAAGCCAGCCAAGGTTTGCCTTGGTCAGATTAAGACCAAGTTGTTTAATTGTTTATTATGGTCAATCGGTTCATATGTATTTAGGTTAAGGTTCATACGGTACGTATAAAAAAGACACAGCAAAAATTTCTTTTAAAATTTAATACTGATTAAAAAACAATCATCTTACTACAAAACAAATCAGTCATTTTTTTAAATAATGAAATTGTGTAAATTAAAGAGTTTTTCGGAGAATATTAAATCCTACCTCGTAATTATAGTAATTTTCTTCGCACTTTTTGTTCTGCAAAATCTTTAATAATATCTGATAAATTTATACTGTCGCAAACCTTGTGTTCTATTGAAATCATAGCCAATCCAGATAATCTATTCTGTGTCATGATGGATCGCAGATAATTTTTTATTATTTTTAATTTAGAAAAGCTTCTTTCACCACTTGCAACTGTTACTGGTAAAGTTAAAAGGATCCTGAGCGCAATACTGATATTTGGAACAAATCTTAAATCTGTTACAAATTTCAAAAAATTTTGAGGAGATAAATTACTATTTAAAAACATACAAAGGACTGACAACTCCTCACAAAGTTCTAATGCATTTATATCACTTGAGTTCTCATGAGTTAAAATCATCATCATCATTACAGCCCTTCACAAGTCCACTGCTGATCATAGGTCTCCCCCACGGAATGCCACAAAGCACGGTCCCGAGCCACCTGCATCCATTGACTTCCTGCATGTCTTACCAGGTCGTCACTCCATCTAGTGGGGGGACGCCCTACACTTCTCCTGCCGGTACAAGGCTGCCACACGAGAACCTTTCTTCCCCATCGGTTGTCGGTTCTTCGAGCTATATGGCCGGCCCATTGCCACTTCAGCTTACCAATCCTTTGGGCTATGTCGGTTACTCTGGTTCTACTGCGGATATCCTCATTTCTAAGTTTATCACGCACAGAAACCCCGAGCATAGCCCTCTCCATAGCTCGCTGAGCGACCTTGAGCTTCCTCATACGGCCAGCAGTAAAGGACCACGTCTCAGTTCCGTATGTCATCACTGGCAACACGCACTGGTTGTACAATTTAGTTTTGAGGTTTTGAGAGACGAGAAGATGGGTCGTAATCTCCCGAACGCTGCCCAGCCGAGTTGAATCCGTTGATTGACCTCTCGGTCGAAGTTGGACTTACCTAGTCGGACTATTTGTCCCAGGTAAACATATTCGTCAACAACTTCGAGCTTAGTGCTCCCAACAACTACCGGCATAGGTGTGACATGGACATTAAACATGATTTTTGTTTTGTCCATGTTCATCTTGAGACCTATCCGTTGGGAGACACTATTGAGGTCATTGAGCATAGTGCTTAGGTCCTCCAGCGATTCTGCCATAAGGACTATATCGTCGGCAAATCGAAGGTGAGTGATGTACTCGCCATTGATGTTAATACCGTATCCTTTCCAGTCCAGTAGCTTGAAAACGTCTTCCAATGCAGCGGTGAAGAGTTTCAGGGATATAACGTCACCCTATCTTACACCTCTCTGCAGTTGGATAGGTTTCGTACTCTGGTTCTGTACTCGGATAGCCATCGTAGCCCTACTGTACAAACACTTCAGCACCTCGATATACCGACAGTCCACTTGGCACCGCTGAAGGGACTGCAGCACCGCCCAAATTTCGACGGAATCAAAGGCTTTCTCATAGTCCACATACGCAAGGCAAAGTGGCAGATTGTACTCGTCGGTCTTCTGTACAATTTGCCGAAGGGTATGTATGTGGTCTATGGTGCTAAAGCCTTTTCGGAAACCGGCTTGTTCGGGAGGCTGAAAGTCGTCGAATCTGCATGCGAGACGATTCGTAATGACTCTCGAAAACAGCACGTAGACGCGGCTCAGAAGGGAAATGGGTCTGTAGTTCTTCAAGAGAGCGTTGTCGCCTTTCTTGAAGAACAAGACCACCGCACTTCTGCTCCACGCCTCCGGTGTAATGCCACCATGGAGGACGGAATTAAAGAGCTTCTGAAGGACTTCAAGTACCGGTTTTCCACCCGCTTTCAGAAGCTCCGCTGTAATTCCATCCTCGCCTGGGGCCTTGCCGTTTTTAAGGTGCTGGAGAGCCATTCTAATCTCGCTCAGACTGACGTCCGGGATATCATCGGAATAGTGTCGAATAAGTGAGTTAAAATAGCCTCGAGGTTCGTACAATGTTCTAACAATTCATCTTTTGGGAGTTCTCTTAAGGCATATATGTAATACAAAAAAGCAAAATGTTTACTGTGCTCAGAAATCTAAGAAAATCTTAATTCTAATGAGTTTATGGCTGTACCCATAATGTGAAAAAATACTTCAATTTTATATTTTTGACGAGGCTCAATAATTGGTTCGTCAAAATACTCATAAGTAAATTGCTTTTTCTTGGATCGTGCACGAGGTCTAGCCACATTTTCAAAGTCTAACACCTCGCAATCAATTTCAGAAGTTAAGGCTTTGGCGTCTTCAAGAACTTGAGTAAAATACTCATCTGAACGTGAGTTTTCAAAGAAATTTTTTATATTTCTAAGTAATTTAATGACGGAAACTATAGTTCGGCCGTTCAGAGAATGCGTTCCTGACACCTATCAGTTAGTCACGACTAGTGATGGGCACAACATAACACTGAGTTCGTTACCGTTCCTCCAAAATTAACCGCCGCGTTATTTTTAAGATTATTTTCGTTTTAAATTGGCGGAATCATTTAAAATTTATATTTTAGTAATATAAGTGGAAACCAAAAAAAGGTAATATTAATATAATAAAATTGTTTTATTTATTCTTTGTTACAAAGTTACAATCTGTATTTCTATGCAATAAAGTACATTGAATTGAATGCGTACAGAATATTAATCAGACCTGATTCGCTTGAGGAGGTGGTGTCTTCATCATCATCTTCGCCTACATGTATAATTATATTATTATCAATAACAGAATCAATGCTGATATCTCGGTCAAAATGTTCCACAATCAGGTTTTTAGTCTTCTCAACAACCTTTGCCCAGTCATCTCTTGTGACTTCCCCGCAGGCTTCTTTTAATAGGGTCATCATCTTTTTCGTGCTGAATGGCGGGGAAGTATTGTGGCGGGCGGCGTAACCTTTTATTTGAGCCCAGATTAGCTCAATCGCGTTATATTGGCAATGATACGATGGAATTCTTAGAACGCGATGACCGTATTCCAGAGCCAGTTCATCGATTTTGTATCGCACATTTGCCGCTTTATTTTCTTTAACTAATTTAATTAGCTCTGGTTTTTGCATCTGCATATTTGCGTCAATGCCTTTTGCTTGTAACCAAGCCACCATTTCTTCTTTTTTATTAGCTTGGGTAGGTGGTTTCTGTATTTGAACCGAGTGATAGGAGGCATTATCCATGAATATTACAGAAGGTTCTGGTAGGCTGGGCAAAAGCACGTTCAGGAACCACTCTTTAAATGTAGTGGCATTCATTTCCTCGTGGTAGTCATTTGTGGTTTTTGATTGAAATGCCAGTAACGCGTTCTCCACAAAGCCGTATTTTGCAGAACCTGCGTGGCATATTATCAGACGGGCCCCCTTACCCATTGGTACTTTCGACGTCGACGCTTGTGTATCATCCGTCCAAGAACGGGAAACCGTGTGATTGGCGTTTAGCCATGTCTCGTCAATGAACACGACATTACCCCAGTTATCAATATTTTTTGCTTCTCTCAAAAAACTTATCCGTTTTAAAATTATGTCGTATCGTTCTAATAAAATTTTCTTTTGTCTGTTTTTTTATACGAAAAACCAATATCTTTTAAGATTTTGGTTAAAGCAGTTTTACCCCCGCTAAACAGTCCAGCTTCTCTTAACGATGCCAAAAGCTTCTTCCTGTTGAGATATTCATTTCTGGAATAGTAACCATATATATGATTTTTGATTGCATCGGCGTCAAAGGTGTCAATATCTGTCACGGGTTTAGTTCTACGTTTCTTCTTCGGAGTACGTAAAATATTATCTTCCGTGCCAGTAGAGCCGAACTTTTCTTTATTAATATTTGTTATCGTTCGTTTGCTAACTCCAAGCGCCTGAGAGACGCGTTCTTGTACTTGTTCGACAGGTAACAGGGGTCCGCCATTTTGCTGCTCCCGCTCAAAGTAATCTTGCAGCTTGATGATTAACTCACGGGCTCCACTTTTCAATGTTTGTCCACGTTTAGGCATTATTATGCACCAAAAGAAAAAAAAAACGCAATACAAAACACAATTGAAGTCCGATTTATAGCCGATGTCAGTTTGAAAAGCAGAAACAGTCCATTAAACGAAAGCCGGGTAATCAAATAAAAGGAAACAGATCGAAAACACTTGAAGAACGTGGTCTATGCGCACGAAACGACAACAGACGACTGTTTTAGCGTCACAAAATGGCGGCCCATAACGCCATTTGGGGTTACCATTTTCAATCTAAATACTTTCTTTCGCGCGTTCGGTTTGGTCGTAGTTTTATTTTTATATTTAATAAAAGTTATCTTATAGTCCATTATTTTCAAATTCTTAAAAAGAAAAACAAAACGTATTATTTTATAAAGTATAACTGTATAAGAACAGATTACGATACTGTTATTGCCTGTTATTGTTAGCACAGCACTACAAATATAAAGCGCTGACATAACCTTGTAATAGCGCAGTATAGATTTAGAAAAATATTGTTTACCAAGTTATTTGACACTCAGTTTGGCACAAAATTATAACATTCATTGATTATTGATATAATAATGTTGTTTTAATGCTCATCAATTGTTAAAACGGTAAACAACCAGCAAAAATATTTTTATCGTAACTGCAACGCCATTACAAAGTTACGTCGTCAGTTCAACCGCGACGTGTCAGGAACGCATTCTCTGAACGGCCGAGCTATAAGTCAAAATCTTTACTTCGCATTATTATTATAATTTACTAACAGGGTTTATGCGATTCAATGTTTCGTACCAAATTATAATAGAACATAAAAATTTAAACTGTTTAATTTGGTTCAACAAACCCGAAGCTTCGTCTCGTGTGGAGGTATCCATATCTGTGTTTTGGTAAACACTAAACAATGCATCGTAAACTAATTGATGTCTTAGTGGTTTTATTGCTTCGATTCGACTTTCCCATCTCGTGTCACTAAGTGGTTTTAGAGTAATACCTTTTACATTCTTCAAAAGAATTGACCACCTTAATGTTGAAGTGAAAAAAAAAACATATATTTTTTGCACAGTATTAAAAAAAAATTGTAGCTTCCAGTGAGGACTTTGCCATGTCGTTTACCACTAAGTTTAAAGAATGACTACTGCAAGGAACGTAAAATGTGTGTGATGTTTTTAATCCTGGCTTGGACGCCACTTTGAATACCTTTCATATTAGATCCATTATCGTACCCTTGCCCTCTTATGTTTTCTAAACACAATCCAAGTGCTGATAATTGTTTCACGATTATTTCTGTTAGTGCCAGACCTGTAGATTTCTCTATGGGTATAAATCCTAAAAAACTTTTATTTATTACAATCTCTGACGTTCTTGAATGGTCTTGGGATTTTCAAAACTCTGCGTACATGTTCCTGCATAACGGGATCAAATTTGGCTAACAACTACTACTTTTAAAAATTACCATTGTTATGTTGATACAGATTATCAGAAGTACCTTGAAAAGCCAAGCCATTTTTAGCCAACATTTTGATGATTGTGGCAATTCGTAACAATACTCTATTCCAGTGTTCTATTTCTGATTTAATTATTCTCTGTGACTCGGCATCTATCGTACGACACGATTTGAGCCTACGTGAAAGTTCTACCAAAGATTTTACAGCTTCTACATGGTTTCGTGATGTCTCATGAGATTTAAGCATATCACCTACATGCTTCCAATTTTTGTAGCCATCTTTAGATAGACCGGAAGTTGTAGTTGTATTGAACATTTTACAGCAAAAGCAATACAACGAATTTTTTGCCACAGAATATACAAGCCAATCTCTCAAAATTTCTTCACCATTATTAAGCTTTCTCTTATAGTATCTCAAAGTAAACCTCCGACCATTGATATCTTGTGGAAATTCAAATTCATACAGTGTTGCAATAACACCTTCACCTACAATAGCAGCTTCACCTGCAATAGCACCTTCACCTGCAATAGCAGCTTCACATGTAATAGCACCTTCACCTGCAATAGCGCTTGACCCAGAAGTAGAAGCAACAGGTTCACAAATTATATTGGAATCGGACGTATTTTCTTCTCGAGATTTAAGCGGAATCTCAGCTATAGCATCGGTTTCTGGATGGTTTGTCTAGCTCACCTTTTTTCAAAAAGGACTCTAATGCCTTTGCTTGCTTTTGTCGCTCTGCATCTTCTTCAAGTCTTCGTTTTTTATATTGGTGTTCCGACAAGCGTGATCTACCGTCAGCCATTCTGTACGGTAAAAATAAAAATATGAAATAAATTTAAATAGATGTAATAACATTGCTAATGTTAAAAATTCGAGTCATTCTGTTTCTCTGACTGCTACGTTTTTTCGATTAAACCAATGAATCTATTTGGATCAATTTTGGTATGTAGATATAAATTGAAGTTTGGAAAAGGACATTGACATAGGCTACTTTTTACCTCAGAAAAGTTACTCATTCCCACGAGAATCATAATTATGGTGGGCGCGTGAACGATGCCGCGGGTGACTGCTAGTGAGCAGTCACAGATGAGAATTAACAAGCCGAAAGAGGAGCAATGTTAATTTTCACACGCTTAACATATCACTTAAAACATTTTTAACATACCTTGCGGTCAATAAATTAAGGGCCGGTTTCACCACCTGTTATTAAAGTCCCTAATAGCCTATTTGTCAAATAAGAACTGTCAAACTCATACAACAACTGTCAAAAAAATGAAAATTTAATTGACGAATAGGCTAACCGGAGATGGTGAAATCGGCTCTAAAATTATTTTACTATTTACCATAAGGAACAAAAAGTAAATACACTTTTTAGCAAGGTATGTTCAATATTACGTTTTCTTTTACATATATTTTACTTTATAAAACAGATAGATACTTACGTAGTAAATTCACACGCGCGCTTCAATATTTATATGATTAATCTGCCCCACTAAAATTCACGTCACTTTTAAATTTAAGAATAGAACCAACTTGTAGACTCAGCATATATTTCACATAAATAGATAAAACATTTTAATTCTGTATCACTTATTAACCGCTACATTATTCACGAATATGACGAAAATTTGTCTCTAGGGCAGAACATTTTTACTAGGAGTCTTCTAAATAAGTAATGGAAAAATAGTACAATCTTTTGCTTATAAATGATATTTAAGGGATTCCCCTAAAATGTCGCGTTGTACGAATGTAGCTAAAGGGTATATTCCTCCGAATGTTTGAGGGAAATCCCCATCAAACATAAAGAGACTGAAAGGGTTGTCAGTTCAGATATGTAAAATCGGCAGAAAATTCGGATGAATTTTTTTGGATTCTAGTTTCTAAGTTCTAGTCTAGTTAGTTCCTCATTTCCTATTTAGGTATTTCTTCTTCTTAGTGTTCCACAAAATTTCGAAAATATCGATACTTTACTCGATGCCAGTATCGTATCAGATTAATCGATACCGAGAAAAGTATCGATACATAATTATCGATATTGTTAGGTATCGAGTACTTTTTAATAAATTTTTAAAACTTCCTATTGACTAATATCCGTAATATCAAATATCATCCGAGAAATTTCGGAACTTGGAGTTCGGAACTTATTACCAATGAGACACTTAATAATGGTATCAAACTAACTAAATTTAAATTTCGACGTATTAAATTGTCGATACAAAAATAAATTAGAGCAACAGTAAAAAAGTAAATCAGGATTAAACTGTTTAAATCATTTTTTACTTAATTGATAAAAAATAAATCTACTAAATAGGTACCAATCACGAGAAACTGGCAACACACGCTCTATACATAAGCTATTGTCTATAGAAGGGTAACCCCCTACTCCTACGACCCAAATCTAATTGATGTGACTCAAATTTTGTTAAAAGTATCGAGTACTTATAAAAGTATCGATACCTCAAAAATATCGGAACAAAAGTATCGTGACCAAATATACTTAGTATCGAAATGAAAGTATCGATACTACTCAAGTATCGGTACTTTTTGCGGGTCCCTACTTCTTCTTTCTTTCTTTCGAACTAAAATAATTCAGTTAAGTAAAATACTTAAATATTTCCACTATCCAACCTGAAGTAGGTTGGAAGGTGGCACATAAAATTCTCAACCTGCCAACTTGGGTGGTTAATGGCTAGGTTGGAAGATAGGAATAAGTCAATTTTGCCGCCCCTCATTTTTTGACGCTCTGGGCAAATGCCCGGCTTATCCCCCCTTAGATTGGGCCCTGCTTCCATGTCTCTAAGCTAATTTAGTATCACTTTCCCTCACAGAACTCAGTGCCGTACCACTAAATCGGTATTTCGCAATCGGTAAATCGGCAAAACGCATAACTTGTAGCAGAACCACTGTCGCCAAACTCACACATACGCAAGAAAGAAATGTGTACCGACAATTGTGTACCATTTCAATAATTTTCGCGTGATTGGCTATTAAAAAATAAAAGAGAAAGGCGTTATGTTACTCACCATTCACTTGAGTACGAACCATATGTTCTTAAAAATAGAGATCATATTACTTTTCACCAACGAAGTTTCTAGAATTAATGAGCAAATTTAGCTTCTTAACGTTAGATGTCGCAATAATAAATTCACACTATTATAGACACAATGCTAATAGATATAACGTTGACATTGCCCTACCTAACCTATACTGCTACGTGAATGATGTTAGTGATGTAGTTACTCTCCCTGAAAGTGATCTGGCTTATATCGATATTCAGTATATGATTATTATCATGTATATAAAATGTATTGACTCAAGAAACAGAATTGAAAACAATATGATAAAATGAGTAAAATTCAAAATTTATTGGAAATTGTCTTGATGTATTACGTATATCCCCGTAATTCATATAGCCGGCATATAATTAATTGTAAATGGCATATGTGAAATTTATTGATTGTTAGCTAAATTATCATTTATGAAATGGAAACAAGGAAAATAATAAAAAACAATAGTTTTGCAATTGTTTATTGTCATTGAAATAACACATATTTGTTAAAAATTATCGTTTTCACACTTTAATATTAAAGTTTAGACGATAATTAATTCAGATACTAATGAACATCATGATCTTAAGATCACTTTTATTTCAGCTTCTTTCCTAAAGTCGTGAGTATTACTAAACTACTTATTTACTTCTCTGGCTTAGCAACCCTAACAAAACTTCATTCATAGGGTATCACCCTATAATTTCGTATATTTTCATAGACATCCAGTATTTGCAAATTTTCATTAATATGTTAGTGAATGAACAGGACGGTGATAAAATTTTATCGAAAACTTTAATATCGGCGTAGTCACAGCACTATCGCAGCTATTTTTATTCAAAATCTATTTATAGATAAATCTTAGTATAACGAAATAAGGTTGAATATAACTTGTAATAAAGGCAATTTAAATCAAATTGCCTTTATTACAAGTTATATTCAATTTAAATCAAATTGCCTTTATTACAAGTAATATTCAACCTTATTTCGTTATACTAAGGTTTATCTATAAATACATTTTGAATAAAAATAGCTGCGATAGTGTTGTGGCTACGCCGATATTAAAGTTTTCGATAAAATTTTATCACAGTTCTGTTCATTCACTAACATATTAATGGAAATTTGCAAATACTGGATGTCTATGAAAATATACAAAATTATAGGGTGATACCCTATTAATGAACTTTTGTTAGGGTTGCTAAGCCAGAGAAGTAAATAAGTAATACTCACGACTTTTGGAAAGAAGCTGAATTAAAAGTGATCTTAATATCACGATCTATATTAGTATCTGAATTAATTATCGTCTAAACTTTAATATTAAAGTGTGAAAACGATAATTTTTAACAAATATGTGTTATTTCAATGACAATAAACAATTGCAAAACTATTGTTTTTTATTATTTTCCTTGTTTCCATTTCATAAATGATAATTTAGCTAACAATTAATAAATTTCACATATGCCATTTACAATTAATTATATGCCGGCTATATGAATTACGGGGATATACGTAATACATCAAGACAATTTCCAATAAATTTTGAATTTTACTCATTTTATCATATTGTTTTCAATTCTGTTTCTTGAGTCAATACATTTTATATACATGATAATAATCATATACTGAATATCGATATAAGCCAGATCACTTTCAGGGAGAGTAACTACATCACTAACATCATTCACGTAGCAGTATAGGTTAGGTAGGGCAATGTCAACGTTATATCTATTAGCATTGTGTCTATAATAGTGTGAATTTATTATTGCGACATCTAACGTTAAGAAGCTAAATTTGCTCATTAATTCTAGAAACTTCGTTGGTGAAAAGTAATATGATCTCTATTTTTAAGAACATATGGTTCGTACTCAAGTGAATGGTGAGTAACATAATGCCTTTCTCTTTTATTTTTTAATAGCCAATCACGCGAAAATTATTGAAATGGTACACAATTGTCGGTACACATTTCTTTCTTGCGTATGTGTGAGTTTGGCGACAGTGGTTCTGCTACAAATTATGCGTTTTGCTACTTCCTCTTGTTTTTTATATTTCGTGGGTCCTACCGCAGACTCCACTCTCCTTCATACCGCGCTCCATCGTTGCTCCGTCTAGTCGCCGAGTTGACTCACTATTAGTATTTATTACATATATGGTTCTAGTAATAATTCTATAAAGCGAACTTACACATAGTAGGGCATAATGTCTTATGAGATTTTGCTATGGGGAAATGCGGCTGATTCAGAAACTATTTTTGTTATACAGAAGAGGGCCATTAGAGCTATTTACAACCTAAAACCGAGAGAGTCTCTTAGAGATAAATTTAAAGAAATAAATATATTAACTTTGGCCTCTCAGTGTATTTACGAAAATTTAATGTATTTTTACAAAAACAAGGGTAGTTTTAGTAAAAAAAGTGATATACACTCTGTAAACACTAGGAACAAACCGTAGACAGAGAACCCAATAGACAACGTGATGTCATCATCATCATTACAGCCCTTCACAAGTCCACTGCTGAACATAGGCCTCTCCCACGGAATGCCACAAAGCACGGTCCCGAGCCACCTGCATCCATTGACTTCCTGCATGTCTTACCAGGTCGTCACTCCATCTAGTGGGGGGACGCCCTACACTTCGCCTGCCGGTACGAGGCTGCCATTCGAGAACCTTTCTTCCCAATCGGTTGTCGGTTCTTCGAGCTATATGGCCGGCCCATTGCCACTTCAGCTTACTAATCCTTTGGGCTATGTCGGTTACTCTGGTTCTACTGTGGATATCCTCATTTCTAAGTTTATCACGCAGAGAAACCCCGAGCATAGCCCTCTCCATAGCTCGCTGAGCGACCTTGAGCTTCCTCATACGGCCAGCAGTGAAGGACCACGTCTCAGTTCCATATGTCATCACTGGCAACACGCACTGGTTGTACAATTTAGTTTTGAGATTTTGAGGTATGCCTGACGAGAAGATGGGTCGTAATCTCCATGTCGCTGATTACGACCCATGCCCAGTTCGCTGCCCAGTCGAGTTAAATCCGTCGATTGACCTCTCGGTCGAAGTTGGACTTACCTAGTCGGACTATTTGTCCCAGGTAAACATATTCGTCAACAACTTCGAGCTTAGTGCTCCCAACAACTACCGGCATAGGTGTGACATGGACATTAAATATGATTTTTGTTTTGTCCATGTTCATCTTGAGACCTATCCGTTGGGAGACACTATTGAGGTCATTGAGCATAGTGCTTAGGTCCTCCAGCGATTCTGCCATAAGGACTATATCGTCGGCAAATCGAAGGTGAGTGATGTACTCGCCATTGATGTTAATACCGTATCCTTTCCAGTCCAGTAGCTTGAAAACGTCTTCCAATGCAGCGGTGAAGAGTTTCGGGGATATTACGTCACCCTGTCTTACACCTCTCTGCAGTTGGATAGGTTTCGTACTCTGGTTCTGTACTCGGATAGCCATCGTAGCCCTACTGTACAAACACTTCAGCACCTCGATATACCGACAGTCCACTTGGCACCGCTGAAGGGACTGCAGCACCGCCCAAATTTCGACGGAATCAAAAGCTTTCTCATAGTCCACATACGCAAGGCAAAGTGGCATATTGTACTCGTCGGTCTTCTGTACAATTTGCGGAAGGGTATGTATGTGGTCTATGGTGCTAAAGCCTTTTCGGAAACCGGCTTGTTCGGGAGGCTGGAAGTCGTCGAGTCTGCATGCGAGACGATTCGTAATGACTCTCGAAAACAGCATGTAGACGCGGCTCAGAAGGGAAATCGGTCTGTAGTTCTTCAAGAGAGCGTTGTCGCCTTTCTTGAAGAACAAGACCACCGCACTTGCTCCACGCCTCCGGTGTAATGTTATCATGGAGGACGGAATTAAAGAGCTTCTGAAGGACTTTAAGTACCGGTTTTCCACCCGCTTTCAGAAGCCCGCTGTAATTCCATCCTCGCCTGGGGCCTTGCTGTTTTAAGGTGCTGGAGAGCCATTCTAATCTCGCTCAGACTAGCGTCCGGGATATCATCGGAATAGTGTCGGATAAGACTTGCTCTTGATCGTTACCACACTTGCGTGGCTCCAACGATGACGTGTACAGCTGCCCATAGAACCTCTCAATCTCACTCAAAATCTCAGGTGTCCCGGAAACGATGCTGCCACAATCGGTCTTCAGCTTCGACAGTTGGCTCTTTCTGGCAGACAGATCTCTGGCAAAGACTTTGGAGCCCTGGTTCCGCTCGATCGCTTCTTCAATACGAGCTGTATTGAAGTTGCGCAAGTCCCGCCGCATGCATTTGGAGATCTGTCTGTTCAGTTGCCTGTATGCTGTCAAATCTGCTGAAGACAGCGTGATGTGTTTTGTTTCATTTTCAAAACAGAAGAAGCATATATCATATTAGCAATTGTAAAAAAGAGATATAGCTACTATATTGTTCTCCTTATTCCCGTACCCGTTTGGCATTAAATTTAGTGGCAGATACTGCAACTGTCACGGAGTGTTTCAATGTTTATTATTTTGTTTCAAAATTTATTTGCAAATAAAACTCGATAATTGTAATTTTAGGTTAAAAAATTATTTGATTTTATACCATATCATGGTGTCGTACAGTGTTATGGGCTGTAAAAGCCGCAGTGAATTAAAATTTGAAGGTATTACATTTCCCGCGTAAGTAAACTTATTTCATGAATATGTATTTAAATAACTTTCTGAATCACGATTTACATGGAAGTATTAATTAAAACGATGTTCACGGTCATTTTTTTCTATAAATAATAATGATATTATCATTATTAGCGATATTATAACCTCAAACCTATGTTGCCAGCTAAATTTTATAATTACCCGAGGTTCGACCTCATCGCTTACAATTACAGCGAGAGTACCTAATGTATTATTATACTACATATTTACCATTGTGTTAATATACCTGTTATTATTATGTCATTCAAATTCATTCATCTTGATATATTAAAAAGAAAATGAGTTTTAGCAACCGGTAAGAAGAACGGGGAGCCTACTAAATACTCTCGACTTTGCTCCAGGCACTTTGAAAGGAATTTATTAGTCCGAAAAAGGACAAGAACTGAATTGTTTCGTAATGCTGTCCCAACACTTTATACCATAAAAGTTTGTATACTTAAATATGGTCGTATTTTAAATCATCTGTGTTTTTTTAATGCATTAGGTGGTTAACTAAAGTGTGTAAGTATAATATGATAGACTATAATAGGGTAAAAGGGAATTTAAAAGACATCATTTGTTTTACACTGAATACATAGAAGAAAATTGGAAAAAATGTAACACAACCTGAGTCTGATGATTTAGTGATGGAACAACCAAATACGGTGCGTCTTTAATTTTTCATTGCCTTGCTAACTAAACACTAGTACTAGTGATAAGAATTAATATAAAAGTTAAAGTTATCATGTAATGACATGCTGTTATATTTTTTTTATTGAATGCTAAATAATATTGAAATTATCTGATATTTTTCCAGGGACGTTAAAATTACTAAAAATGGGCATTAGATTGATGATGTAGTTATGGAACTACCAAGCACATTTGCGGTAGGTCTTAAGTTTTTAAAAGATTGTGTTGTGCCGCTTACGAAAACTGGTGGTACACCTAACTGTTATACAAGTGTGCTAAGGGATTAAACACTAAAACCAGAGACTGAACAGTAGCGTATGTTACCTTTACCTTTAAATTTGTATATGTAAAAGAAGCTGCAATACTCACTGACTGATTAGCTGACATTACGCACAGCATTATTTGTCGTTGTTTTTGAGAGAAATTGGTTTCCTTGTTTACATTTTGTATTTTGCTTTGCTGAATATGGTATATGTGACATGTAACATTATGAACACAATTGAAAATCTCTTGTTTGCGATAAATGCCGGCTTTCTATTTCAGGCACTGAGTACGCCAAGAAGTCTTACCAAGAGATTGAAATAGCAGCAAAATCTGTCGGAGAAGAGGTTGAGAATGGTGTACGCTCTTTGTCAGAAACAAGGCGTCTAAAAATAAAAGTGGCAAATCTGGAACAAATTCTTGAAGAGTTTAAGGCCAAAGCTCTTGTGAACGAAAAGGATAGCAATCTACTTAACTTGATCGATCCCATCAATAAAGATTTCCTTATTTTGACAATCATAGAATGCTTTTTATTAAAGCTGTCGCTTTAAGATATTTTGAAATAAGAATACATCATGAAACCTAAATTAGTTTTATTTCAAGGACAATTATAATTAAATTGGAATTACCAATACCTATAAGTGTAATTATTATGATTTTCTTAACAAATAAATATGTTTTAATATTTGTTATTAATATCACCTATTTGTTTCATTTGATTTAATTATCCTATCCTAATTACATGTGAATAAAGTGGCCTAGAATTACTGACGTACGCTTTACAAGCAAAATTTACCTATTTTGTGGGTAACATTGCCAAAATGGCAGCACTGTGATGCGTGAATGAAAGGCAGAATAGCGGTTACGCGACCCCGCCGTCTTTTGATTCTCTGTCTACGGAACAAACACAAGCTAGTGATACCAGTTTCTCGACTCCACAGAGTCAGTAATTCATTTTTGGGGCAATGTATACGCTATTACAACAACGTCCCAGAAAGTGTACAGGCTCTCCCTATTGCCAAGCTTAAATGTTTTGTTAAGCTGAAACTGTATAAAAAGGGTTATTATAATATAAATGAATACATGGTTAATAATAACCCCTGGGAATGAGGTAGTCGCTTCCAAGCAGTTTCTAAAATAAATTTTGTAAATAGTTTGTACAACCATTAATGTAAAATTTACTTTAAAAAAAAGTTCCGCTGGGTTTCTTGCTGGTTCTTCCCAGGTCAGAGGTTTTTTTCGAACCAGTGGTAAAGTAAAAAATGACTTTCAATAAGAATTACACATATGATCTTTATTAAATAAAAAATTATTCTATTCTATTCTATTCTATTCTATTCCCAACTTCAGGCTTCTCCATAAATTTTTGGGGTAAATAAGTGCGATGGGATTTTTTAGGGACTTTTGTATGTGTTTCCACTTTAGTTGATTTTTGTTTCGAAGTTGACGATGATTGCGGCGCAGCTGGCTATAAGCGTTTTCAAAATGTCTTAAAATTCGGGCTATATGTTTTGCATTTATTATCACGGTTGAAATTTCTTCTATGTCATCTATTGAAATGCTACAAAGTGCGATGATGGTCTGATTCATGAAATGGTGGAATAAGCAGAAGAAATCGAAATAATATTTTAAATAATAAATAATTAATATATAAAGAATATTACAAAGCAAAAAATAAATACTATTTTTATTTTTTTAGGGGGTTTTCAAGTAATTAGGGCAATTTTAGGGGTTTTTGAATTAACTTTTAAGGGTAAATATTTTTTGGATTTGGCAATACTGATACTTAATCTATTTTCATGGTTCTATGGTTTTCGGTAGCCATTTGTTATCGTAAGTTGCAGTCTCTCATCAGTAAAAATGCTGAAATCCGCCACAGGATCCCTTGTAAATGTCCTGAAAAGGTCATTGGTTCCTACAGTTAGGGCCAGTGCAATTCAAGTGAGGAGTTCTCACGGTGGTCCCGTTGAATCCGATGAAGAATTCGATAACAGGTTAGTTTTTAAAATTTTGACGTTATGTAATGAAATTTGCTGTATCTTATCGACAGTATTGTTTTTTTAGATATTTTAAGCTACTCCGGTATTACTTATTACTTTTCTGATATTATATCATTGTATGAATATCTAAAAATGTTTTAATTGGTTTAAACATCTCTTTGCTTCGGTATCGATTATACAGTCATTCTATCGATTTGCCTTGATTTGATATTACGATCTCTAACAGGAATTTTTATCCTACCGATAATCGTTGAAGACGAATAATGTTTGAGTTATTTGTAATTATTGCCTTTGTGGCATTTACGATACTTTTTTTTTTATTCAGGTATATTGTTATTGTTTTCAGATACGAAGCCTTCTTCAACAGAAAAGATATTGATGGCTGGGAAATTCGCCAAGGCATGAACGATTTGTGCGGTATGGACCTTGTCCCAGACCCAAAGATCATCAAGGCAGCACTCCACGCTTGCAGACGAGTAAATGACTATGCTCTTGCAATCCGATTTATTGAGGCATGCAAAAACAAATGTGGTAACAAAGTTAATGAAATCTATCCTTACATCATCCAAGAAATCAAACCCACACTGACTGAACTTGGTATTGAGACTCCGGAGGAACTTGGTTATGACAAACCAGAATTAGCATTGAAAAGTGTTTATGAGGTTTAAGGCTAGCAGAATTGATCGAGTTAAGCTGTAGAAGAATGTGTATTATAGTTTTTTTTGTTGAATCTATTTTATTGAATTGTGCAAAGCGCATCAGTTTCCGTAAAGTTTTTAGGTTCATCATATAAAAATCAACCAGCTTTTATCTAGTGTATTAAACATTAGAAAAACATTTATAGTGTTTCATTTAAGTAGTATACTTTTACTTTACCCCTATTGAGTTACTAAGTTTTTCTGACATGAAATTGCAGCCCAGAGTCAGGAAGTTGGTGGTATATCAATTATGCCGTGGAAAGCATGTAAAGCCGCTTGTTCTGTTCTGCTCTGGTCATGTCAGATTGATGTCCTATTGGACTATGAGATGGAATGTATAGAGGATGGTCCTGTGCTTATGCATACACTCATATACTATAATCCTGTCCTGTGCAGATGGCTAGTCTCCATTGAGACTGGTAGCCGTGATCTAGATTCGGTCTGGAGAACATTAATTTATACTTTACACCGCTTGTGAAAAATATCCACTATGAGCAAAGAATTAACAATTGTACATAATTGTTTTTAGTATAATGATCAGTACATAAATTGATACTTGGCGCACTCTGAATTAAAAATCATAATACTAACTCCAAAATTGCTTCTTTATGAAATAAGTTGTGTGATAAGAATAATTATTCATTATTTGAATTAAAACTATTGTATCATTTTCATCATGATCATTTGTAGAGATTATTCGGGTTGGCTTTAGTATTCAGTGGCACAATTTCATTGGCGCATTTGGTCTTAATCAATGCACAAAAATCTTTGACATACGGCATAGCCGGTGTTTACGTGAAAATTAGTAGTTTTCAAGAAATCATAAAGTTTTGAGTAAAACCAAAAATAATTAGGAATATCTTGTGGCACGATTTAGTAGGTGATTCGTTTAGATGTACAATAATGTTCAAATGCACACTTTATCACCTTTTTATATGAAAATATGAAGTTTTCAAGAAATTATATTTTAAAGGACATTGCTCTGCCCATACATTGTTCGCCCTGTAACCAAGAGCATCGGAAAATTATGTGATGTATTTTCGCTAATTAGTAAATTCCTATATGATCTTATTTTTATAGCGGACTAGCTGCAGAATAGATATATTTCAAAAAAAGTATCAGATTTTGAGGTTATAATCGAACCACGAACATATGGTTTTTCATAGCTCCGAGTGATTTTTAAGAAACTGAAAAACAATATCCAAAACATTTAGCTATTTTTAGTTTCTACCTAGATAATTGGGTATGTAGTTTTTGTTCGAAAGCCTAAATGTAAGTAAGTGCAACATATAAATGCCATAGAATATAGTCGCGTCTACTATCTAGTGCATTGAAGCCTTTGCGTCTGGACGGCGCTGTTAAAACGCGTGACTATGAAACCAGCCTTACCAGTTAGGTAGTAAGTTGTTTTTAAACCTACATTAACTTATTATTTTTGAATTAGAAATAAAACACAGATTTAATTTCATGTTTATTGTTCATCTTCTAAATACATAACGAGAATCGGAATATGCAGACAAAGTAGAAATGTAATTACAAAAAGAGGTGCAGTCCGTTGTTGTACACAGTGACGAATCTGTTCATCTTCCAAGAACATAGACCCAACAGCAGAGCTACAATTTACACAAAATACACTTTCCATTGCGTATGGGTAAGTCCGTTTATGAGTGCCAGGTTATCGTTTGAGCGGTACACAGTCACGAAAATCACAGCCAGGTAAATCGTTTTTGAAAGCAATCAGAGTCCGTTAAAATAGCCAAGTCGTAATATTGAATAGATAGTCCCGAAAGTCACCAAAACACACCGATATAATTACGAAGAGTGAGTGACAGCGACGCCAATGTAATTGACAGAGTGAGAGACCATAGACTTAAAATAAACTGGCATATCTAAGTCTATGTTAGAGACTGACAAGTGACAAGTGACCATTTAGTGAAGTCAAAAATAGGGGTGCTAAATACGATACGATTTATCGATATTTAATAAGATTTACTGTGGCCATATGTTACAAACAGTATAACATCAACTTTTGTCATACGATAATATTAATACCAAGTATGACAATGTCCTACTTTACTTATAATGACACGATACTTCTCTACTTCTTCTATACTTGTAACAATATTAATAATAACACTTTTTATAAAGAAAACATTTATAGTTCATGAAGTAACAATAAGTGTTTTTTTTATATTAATTGTCGTAAATTCTTTAGTGATCGTTTATTTAGAAGTAAACCACACACTTTTAAAAGTCATTAGAAAACCCTGAATTATAATGATCATGATGAAATATGTAGGTTTTGTTCACTTTAGCATTATTCTAACTACCTATAATTTAAAATCGAGTATGACCTCATTCATTAGGTATAGAAGGTTTTTTAAATCATACTTTAAGGGAATAATAATAAAGGAATGGTAATCGAATGTTTTTATTCAAGCTTCTATTTGCACTTTATTCGAAATAAATTCAAAATGTGATTCAGATTAAAAAATATGCAACATTGGGCATCCCTAATCATTTTTCGACACCACATGACGCTTGGCGAAGATGGCGGTGATTAATGTTATTAGTCAGATATAATTCTTTTTAATGTTCATTTCGGCATGCAGCTAGTCCGTGTTATAAAATTATGTGCAACTTATATAATAAAATAGACAATTAATTATCGTGTATGTCCGATGCTTTTATTGCACAGGGCGATTCTGGACATTGTCATTTGTACATAATTCTTTAATATATTACATATTTTTAATTATAATTTAATTTTCGAATAATCAATTGTTCAGTGTTAAGGAATTTTTGTCAAAAAGCCAACTATATCTCCTCTATGATGCAATCTATGGGGTAGGCCTACGTTCAGCATTGGACTTTTATGATGTTTTTTACATAGGCTCTCATGAATGAATGGATCAATGAATCTTTTTAATGAGTGGTTCTCTTATACTAAGGCATACCAGTAACACAGAGAGCTAGTAGATTAGTGGATAATACCTAAAGCCATTATGACCATTGTTTGTAAAATGTTAACATTAGGTGTGACCACGACAAAGCGAGGAGTAGCAGGTAGCTCTGGGTTATTGGTTACTACAACGCCCGTACGTGCTGCGACAGCTGCCGGTGGAGCACCTGACAAAAATTTTAAGGCATATCTGAGTACCCTATCACTAGGTTATTCTAGGGGGATTGGTGGGAGGTGACACCCGTACCTTTCCACCCCTCCCTCAACCCCCTATCGATGTAACTTTGAACTAGGGTTGCCACTTGCCACCCGTACTATAATATATAGTATCGTACTATATTTTAGTCAATTGTACTATATATTATAAAAAATTATATAGTACGAAAAATACTATATTTTGTCCTAATTCAGCTGTCGCGATATTTTATACTAACTGAAGTCTGGAACAAATAAATTTTACGGAAAGAATTTTTTCCGATATGAATTTATCGCTGCGACTGACAAGTTCCATAATTATGTGTTATTTGTAAGGTTTTGGGAAACAACAAAAAACGTGTTTTTGAATAAACAAACAGAAACACTGCCAAATTATTAATGCAATATAATAGATATTTATTTGAGACATATAAGAAATACAAAACTTTCCATAAATATTTGTTATTTATTAAGGAGCTAGAATTTTTTAATACCAAAAAGTGCACATAACTGGTTTAGAACCGTCTTAAACAATGACGTATACAGTTACAGCGTTATTGCACATGAAGGATTTGGCAATGTGACACTTTTTGATATTAGGTTTATCATTATGTGATCTTCAGGTTTTCTTAGGTTACAAAATACTTAGATAATAAAATTAGAAACTACTAGAACTATAAAATGATCATACATTACTTATGACAAACAAAAAGATATGGAGAGATATAGAATAGTGACTTCGTGACTAGTACTTCGTTTACTAAGTTCAACCATTCTTTGACAGAATGTGATTTCAGAGTTTAATTGTGGAATGGAACGAAAACATGCTGCTAATATACTTAGACTGAAGAAATAATACAAAGGTTTGTACTGTTGACGAACAGATAGCAATGTTTAATTCACTTCTTGTTCAATTCTATGATGCACATGCTCCTGTTCGTCCAAATAGCATCAGCATTTCTCCTCTACTTGCTTGGATAATATTGCAAAATCAACAACACTGACTCAATTTTCATCGTTTCCCACTCCTGACTTTTCTCCATTTGTGTTTAAGCAATTTGCAGATTGTGAGATATATACTCTCTATCCATCCTGACTCTGTCAGAAGTGATGACGTCAGTTGTAAAATGATCATTCCCTTGCTAGACTTTTTAACACCTATTATTACCTTTATCTTACATTTTTCCATATCCTCATCTTCTTTCCCTTCCCGAGGGCGTCCGAATCATACCTTCACACAAAAAAGCAAATTCTTCAAGTTTTTCCGAATGTCATCCTATTTCGATTCTTCTCTTCCTTTCCAAAGTCATAGAACGCCTTGTCCAACAACACATTAATTCGTTTTGTTTAATAAATAGCATCCTCAATCCTCTCCAATCTGGCTTTTGATCTGGTCATAGTACGATTACTATAAAAATTACGGACGACAATCGCTACGGTATGGAGAATCATCAAGTCATAGTATTGGTGTTGCTGGACTTCAGCAATGCATACTGTTGATCATGATATTCTGCTAGGGATAGTGCGTTCTCTTAATATATCTCCAACTGCAATTTCCTGGTTTCACAGTTATTTGTATGGACGCCGGCAACGAATTCGTGTCCAAGATAGACTTTCTTCGTGGTTAGATACCCTGGCTGGCGTTCCGCAAGGCGGCGTCTTATCTCCTCTTTTATTCGCAATCTTTATTAATACGATCACGTCCCCGTATATATTCTCTGTGCTACTTGTATGCAGATTATCTCCAAATATATTTACAAACAACCAGTAAAGATTTTCCGAAAGCAGTTCAATGTATAAGCAAGGATCTGGCTTTTATTTTCGACTGGAGTCCATCGTATGGGTTAACTGTGAACCCCTTAAAATCCCAAGTTGTAATTGGGAGTTCAAAATTGTTTTGTAAAATAAAAATAAATGTCAATTACAACCCGTTATATTTAATAGAGTCCCTATCCCTTATAATGACGGAGTTAAAATTTTTGGTATCCTTTTGGATCCCAGTCTTTCTTGGACTCCCCAAATTAATGCAATGAGCCGTAAAATGTTTGCAGCATATGCTTCACCCCGGAGACATATCTACTTTTTACCCATTTCCACTAAAGTTACGCTTGCACAATTTTCACTACTCCCTATCTTCGACTATGCTGACATTTGTTACCTTGATATCACCGAGTAGTGACTTAACAAACTTGAGTGACTTTAAAATCTTTGTATACGGTTCATATTTGGGCTTCGTAAATATGACCATGTCTCGGAATACCGCACTATACTCAAGTGGCTATCAATCCGTCTTCGTCGGAATACTCATATTCTTTCTGCCCTCCACTGCATCTTATTTAATATATCAAGTCCTCCCTATCTAAAATAACAAGGAAAATGTTTAGAACTCCTTGCTCCAATCGATTAAGTGCTCAATCCTCACATGTGTTCAAGAAACAAGTTTAGGAATACTATTTCTCTCTAACCCCTCTCTCTTCCTTCTCTCTTCCTGTTATTTATTATCATTGATCTACCTAAAGTATGTTATCTTTTTTACATAAGTTGGTATCCTTTCTTATTTTAGCTGCAGCTATATTATAATATTATGGTTGTAGCATGAATGGGTCGGCTCGACAGGAGACGCTTTCACAGAATACCAGCGTAATATAGCAGCTTAATGCTGCTGTATTTCGTATTGTGGGTTTAGAGTACCGGAGACCCTTTTAACTGGAAACGAGGCATTCCAGCTCAGTACTCAGGGGTGATAACGCATCATCATTTTATTTCTTAACTAGCATTTTACCCGCGGCTTCGCTCGCGTGAACTTGAATTTAGAAACATCATTAAATGCTATTCCGTGCCAAATTTAGCAAAATTCGATTACTTTTAGAGTCACCTCGGTGTCTGTGTCTCTACGTCTATCAAATATTTTTTTTGAATTCTAAAAGACGTAGATGATTTGTATTTGGCACAGATATAATAGCTACAGGAACACGTGCATATATGTATATGTCTAGAAACACCTACTATTTTTTATATCCGACGTGTCTTCCGATGTAAGAAAGGTAAATTGTCTTGGAATCAAAATATATTATTATTGTTATTTACATTTTACTCTTTACATTCATTCATAATTAAAGTCAATTTAATTTTAACAAAATAATGATGAATTTCATGGTCTTCTATCAATTTACGGTATAATGTTTATTAGAAAAAATTTATTCATATCATTGATCCTATTTAATATAGATTAGTACCATAAAATTAAAATAGATGTAGATATTTTTTTTACGTTCGAGTAGACTTCAAAATTTCATAAATGTAGTTCAATAATAATGTATACTACACATGGAATAAAACTAATGTCACGGATTTTATCACGTTTAATTTTAACTTTTTTTACGAGGAGTTTTTACGCATCTTTGGATGAAAGTTCCATAAAAACCCGCGTTAAGGAACATATCGTTAATGTGAAGCACCGACGCTCCGGGAAGTCTAAAGTGTGTCATGTCATATGTCAGTGATAGTATGTTTAGTATCGTCCTCTTGGTAGAGAGTAATTGTGTTCTGTGGTATCGTCCCAACCATTATATCGGATCTGATAGACAACAAATCTTTGCATTAGAACACCGATTCCTACCAATGATCATTCGCGAGGCTATTGAAATTCAAAAACATCCTAATTGTAAATAACAGCTTAGATTTAAGACATTATTGTGTAAAATAATAGCCTTTAATCCGACCTATGTAGTTATTAAAGTTTTAGTCTTATAAATCCTATAATTGTCTAGTACGTAAGCTTATTAATTTTTTATTGTTGTTTAATTAAATCCTTGTATGCCTATGAAGAATTCTTGTATGTATGTAAAGAATTGTTATATATGTCTATTAAGTATTGTTGTATTCCTATAAACTATGTGATAAATGTATGTTTGGAAAAATAAATGCTGCCTAAACATAATTACACACAACACACACCCCGCACTCCTCCCCTCCTATCCCGCTCATTGGTCGAACGCATGATGCGCGTCTCATGTACGCCCACGCAAGCTGTGCCACCAAAGGCACGAAATAAAAGACGTGCTGAAACCGACCTCTGACGTTACTCGCTCAACAATCATCTCCTTACCACGTCACGCTGCCCTGCCAGAAACACTCCACAAAGCAGCCCTTGTTTCTTTAAGAATAGTCTTTAATTTTAAATTCCCAAAAATACACCTATGGATAGAAGTGCCAAATTGTAAATGCCCCCCTTAGACCGGGCCCTGCCGCTATAAAATCTGTCAAATAATTTACCATATTCGAAAGTGGCGCCGCCCTGGTTGCAAAAAAGTCGTGGATGCCCTCATTGCATTTGTACAAATTACTGAAATTATTAGCCAGGTATATAAAAAGTACTCTGTGGGAATCAGTGAGCCGCGCAAATATTCGCGAGGGTCGAAGGACCACTAAAGCTCTAACGTATTCAAAGAAAGGGTTTCATTTTTGCGGTGTATGTTAGAAATTTTATAATATTGATAAACCCGTAGTTTTAACACTACTACTTTGGCAGTTTTAACTTTAACAGTAATCTTGAGCTAAAACTGAAATAACGCTAAGATTGCCTCGTTGGTCTAGTGGTCGAAATCCCGGTCGGGGTTCTAATCCCGGATCGAATTAAATTCAGTTATTAGGTTTTTTCTGTCAAGAAATTCTCAGTAGCAGCGCGGAGTCAGGAAGTTGGCGGTGTTTCATACCCGTGCCTTAGAGAGCACGTAAGGCCGTTCCCCCGCCTGATCTCTCTCTGGTCGTGTCGGTTTACCGTCCCATCGGACTATGGGAGTGAGGGAATAAAGAGTGCACCTGTGCTTGCGCATACACTCGGACACTATAATCCTGTCCTGCGCAGATGGCTATGCTCCGTTGAGATTTGAGACTGGCCGCCTTGACGGAAATTCGGTCTGGAGGACAATAATGCTAAGCCTAGCTCTCAATAGTTCGCCGAAATACTTTGAGTGTCGGACCATCAATCGGTTCTCTCTTTTCGGTTCCGTAAGTCAGTCTGTGTAGGAACACCCTTCTTACCTATTTCTGCCGACAAACAGCAGTGCCTGCACTGCTGTATTTCGGTCATTATAAGCCAGTACAATTACAAGCAGCGAGGAATCCCATCTTAGTCTTCAGAGGTGACAACGCATTTGTAGCCACTTACCATCAGGTGGATTGTTTTCGTTTATCACTTCAGTTCATAAAAAGCAATTACTTCGTCCTCTGGGCTTGAAAAAAAAACATCGCAAGGAACTCAAATATTTTGAAGATACGTGAAGATCATCTTAAAAACCCGCAGCGAATAAATCTGCTTTCCGCACTGTGCAGTAACGGTAAGCAGATATTTTGGCTTTAAGAAGTCGTTAATTATGGACGCGACCATTCCGCTAGTTTTCTGAGTTATAAAAAAAATAGTCTAAAGAAATAGTGTAGCTTCTAGATTTCAGGGTTGTTTAAAATAAATTCACTCTGTACGTAAATACTTTAATGATTGCAATATTCACACAGTCATACCACTTATTTACAATCACAAATTATTGTACTTAATAACAAAATTGTGCTTTATTTCATCTATTCATAAGGTACAGAACACAATTACCTTTTGGTGGTAAAAAAAATAAATTAGTTAACATAAAATATGAACTCAATACAACATTTGAAACAAAACAGAGATACAATACACTCACTAATTCTTACTTGTCTTTTGTATACACTTGAAATATACTTGCAAGCTTATATCTCTCACTTTGTACTCTTCTATGACACCTACGTTAATGACTAGCCATGAATATAATTTTAAATTATTTAACGCGAATCCTTTGGAATTACGGAGTAATGTCAATATTTGGCGCTAAGTGTAAAGAGCTAAAAGCGTTTATACAGCTGAATTGAAACCTATAACATTTTAAAAATTCGACACAAAGGATCACTGAAGAGCTGGAGCGCTTCGCGTTCGCGACTACATTTTGTCTCTAAAGTTGCCTAATGATCCTTTAATCGAATAATTATTGTATCTAGTTAGCTATACGGTAATTGGTAACCCTGCGCAGAAATATAGTTCCTACTGTCAAATAATTTACAGTAGATTATAATTACAATAATCTATCTATTCGTGAATATTATTTATACAAAAGTTTATCATATGAAATATATAAATTAATCACACCTCTTCTCTTATTTAATTTTATATTTATACAATTTGAAGACTAGAACGATTCGCTATGACTGGAGCAGACTAGAATATATTAGACACAACAAATAAAATAAAAAATAAATTAAACAAACAACGAATGGCTTAACAAGCACACTTAAATAAGTTTTATAATTTAATTAAAGGAATGTAAGATAGTTTATAAATAATCACTTTTATGGTGCAGCCGTTATATAACAAACGGAAGCTGTTCAAGCTTGTGTAAAAATAAATAGATATATTTTACTTTTAAATAAAAAATATTGCACAAATTTGGGGCCTTATTATTGCATTCAGTAAAACGATTTTGTGTAGAGTTCGACTAATTTTTATAATTTGCTATATAGGTATCTGATACTGTATTATTTCTTACATAAAGATGGTCAAAATATGTATCTTAAATAATATGAAAAACAATTGATATGTTGGCGACTGTACCACAAAATAAAGAGCTTTATTTTGTGACTGTACTATATATAATGCGGTCAAACTCTACACGGTGTTTTTTGATTATTAACTATCGCTACGTAAAAGGTCCTGATTTGCTACTAAAATAAAATTTAACCCTTCACTAATATATAAAATAATAACTTATCTGTAAATATTACTTCAATATGACGATTATGATCCTATAAAAATGAATTCTACGGAGAAATCGCTTAAAAATCAGAAAAATTGTAATAGCATTTTAATTTGCTAAGATGAAGGCGACACTCATAACAAATCTTTACACGAAATAGTTTATGTGAACGCCAGCGTTACATAATTTATTTCTATTTCATATAAAGATAAAGGTTTTTAATAAGTGTAGCTATATCGCGATGAAATATGCGGAAGCATTGTTGTTTCTCGGTGATCTTAGCTTGGTACCACACTGTGTACACTGTCAGTGGGTCGATATTTTAATATTAGCCCAGGCAAAACGTTCTTTACAAATGTTCTCGCAAATTTGTTTTGCGTGCTTAAGGATATCCCGATACTAACGCTACCTACAGACAAAAACACACTGTGATGTAAGATATTTTTCCAATGGCAATTGCCAGAACCCTCGAAGATTATGAAAAGTGAAAGCGATCAAACCGAGTAGCCGAGATGTGCCAGCAATGTTTAGGAGATCAGTTTGAGGGATGTTAGGCGTCGCTAGGTACGTTCCTCGAGCAACTCTCCTGGTGACCCCCCCATCGACATCAGCTAGGAGTCTGTTACTACCGCTTCTCGTTCTGCTTTCACCTGCTGTAATTTATATACAATTGTGTGATGTATAGAATAAAGTTGCACTGTTTAGTCTAGTAATCTATACATTTTTAAAGATCATCATCGCAGCTAAGTCCGCTGCTTAACATAGGTCTCCCTTACAACAAAGCAACCACAATGTTTCATCTAGTAGGAGCCCAACATTACAAGGTATCCAATCGACTTTTCTTCCCATCGGTTGTTGGTTCTTAGGCTGCATGGCCGGCCCATTGCCAATTTAGCTGATTCACTGGATATACTTTTATTTTCAGCATCTAAAGTTTACCAAACGAGAAGGTTAATCGCGATCCAGCCTAGTTGAATTCGCCGGTTGATCTTTCGGTCTAAGATGGATTTCACTGTTCACACATTTCGCCCCAGATATACATAATATACCCTTCCCATTCCAAAAACTACCGGTAAAAGTATGTAAAATTTAGGCGGTGTCTACGCTACAGCCTGCAGACCACACGTGGTCCGGCTTTCTATTTTTAGAATATAACATAACATAAAAAAATACTTAACAGTCAACTTTAAAATGTGTCACTTAGTCAGTATGTCCTGATAACACGCATTAAGGTGGATTTGTTCCAAATATCACTCGGTGGAGTGAGGCAGGGTAAGCGAGAGAAAAGATAAAAGGCTGTGATTTGTTTGTTTTGGAGGCCCGACTTTAGCTAATAGTTTTCTAGAATAGGCCCAAGTCCCCAATGAACCTATGCATCCATTTATTATCGTGGGTAAAGCCTCGTGGATAAATTCTGCTCATAAAATGTACAAATGCTGGAGTTTTTCACAATTGGCGAGGTTTTTACAGCTGGCACTTTTTCACTATTGGCGGAGTTATTCCGGATTTCTACTGGCTAAAACCAAAAGAGGTTACCCCCACCAGTTTGCACTAAGGTGTGCTGTAGAGTGTAGATGGAGGGCTGTCCCTCGCGAGATGACTCACCATGGCCTTGGTGAGCACGGTTGCGTCCTTGAGGCTGAGCACCTGCAGCACCTGCGCCTCGCCGCCGCCCTGCAGCATCACCTGCGCCACACCGCTGCTCATCGATATCGCCTCCAGAGTCTCGCCGTTCTGATCCACCTGCCACCGTTTCATTGCTATATTCATTTCTCGCAGAGTCGACTAAATAAAAAATCCTAACATGTCTGTAATGTAGTCAACCGATATGCGAGCTTAAAACCTATATTACACGACTTCAAAAAAGGGGATGTTAATAATTTTTTTAATTTACGTAGGTAATATAATGTCTCTTCTGAAACAAATTTTGATGATTTTTAATTAACAATAGTTTATGATTATAGTCTTTCTATATAAATTCCAACCAGATCAGATGACAAATTGATTTCAACATTTTTTTTTAATTTTAAACATAAATGTTTGTTAGTTAATATTTTGATCTTCTACCGCACGGGGCCGCTAGGGCCTAAAATGCAACCCTCATTTTCGTTCTTCTATAATTTTGTATATTCTTTAAAATTAATAAAACATTACAATGTTATACGTTGTAATTTTTTATCCTTATCTCTATCCGTGGCATGTGTTTTTTTTATAGAATAAGGGTGACAAACGAGCACACGGTCCACCTGATTGTAAGTGGACGATATCTACATTTATCCTCAATTAAGAATCAGAATTCAAATGCTTTGTCACCCCTGAGGATTAAGATGGAATGACCCGTTTCCAGTTAAAAGGGTCTCCGGTTCTCTACACTCACCATACGAAAAATAGCAACATTAAACTGCTATTTTACGTTGGCACTCTGTGAGAGCGTGGACCACGCTCAACCGGTACTACCATAACAGCTGCAGAGTGGCTCCTACTAGTGTGTGTGTGTGTATGATAAGTGAAGATTATCCCTATTTCAGAACTTTCAATGCTAGTGTTCTTAATATTTTAATCAGAATATAATAAAATAGAATCATTTTTATTCAATATAGATTACAGTAATACTTATTGAGTCATTTTTTTACTTTTACCACTGATTCGGAAAAAACCTCTGTCCTGGGAAGAACCAGCAAGAAACCTAGCGGGACTTTTTTTAAAAAGCACAATTTACAATATAATATTTTATACAATTGTTATGAAAACATTTAGAAACAGCATGGTAGCGATCACCTCATTCCCAGGGATTATTATCAGTCATGTTCTCGTTAGTAGTATAATAACCTTGCTAGACAATTTTTGATTAATAAATATTTTAAATCTTTTGATAGATAAGGTCTGCATATTTTCTGGGACTTTGTTGTAAAAGAGTAACTGGTATAACTAAATATCAGTTTTTTTTATCAAGATTTTTACTAGTATGATTTAAATTTTTCCATAATTACTCCACTCCACAGTTAGTAATTCATTCTTGGGGCGATGTTTTACACTTTTACAACACAGTCCCAGAAAATATACAAAATCCGACATCCGTCAAGTTTAAAAACTTTATATTAAACAAAGATTGTATAAAAATAGTTATTAATGTATAATAAGGGAATTTATTAATATATAATAAGGGAATTTATGAATGATAATAACTCCTGGAAAGAGGTGATCGCTACCAAGCTATTTCTAATTTGTTTTGTGTTGGTAACTATTATGTAACTTGTAAACAGTCCTTTTAAAAAAATACCCGCTGGGTTTCTTGCTGGTTCTTCCCAGGATTCTCCGAATCAGTGGTAAATTAAACATAAGAGTGACTTTCAATAAGTATTATTTATAATCTATACTGAATAAAAATGTTTCTATTTCTACTTCTAAATGCCCCCCGCCTTGCTACGCCCCTGATGCCGGATTTTCTGTATATAAAAAAACAATTCGATTTCCTTTACGACCCGCTTCAATTTCTTTTTTAAATACAGAATCTACTGTTCAGCAATCTACGTACCACATGAAGTTGTTTTTTTAATTTTTACTCATCACATGTTACCGAACGAAAACCTTGAAATTCATTCCATTCATTTATTACAACCTATAGAATGTCCACTTCTCACCACAGGACCTCCCCCATGGACTGACTCATAGAAATTCCCCCCTATTTGCCATAGTTGCCACACTTGGCAGGCAGGTAGGCTACCGCAGTTTTTTTTAATTATTTTGAGTTGTAAGTAAGATGCTGCTTCCTATCTCCTGTATCTTTTCGGTCTGCCGCCTCTTACGATACCCTACCACTTCACTTCCAGATTGGAATAAATACTTTTTTCTTGCACTTCGTATGTAATAAAACTGATCATTAAGGAGAACGAAAAGTTTTTGAATTGGGCATTAGTGAGGTCGAAGATAGGTGATTTCTATCATAAGCTAAGAGTACAAAATAAACAAAGTGTATGCGGCGGTATTACCAGAAGTTTGGCAAAAGTTGTATATTAAAAAAAAAACAGGAGTTTTAAGCAAATCTGGAATTAACTGTAGACAGACTGAAAAAATTGTAGTAATTAATGTAGAATGAAGCTTAAAAAAACTCAAGCAAATACCTAAACAAATTGAATACACACCTGCACATGCAAGCGAACGGCAAAATACTGGCAAACTCAAATAAAACAAACAAACAACATTCACATATTTATTTACGCGACATACATGGCAACACATAACAAATAGCAATTTCGACGAAAATAGCAAATACGACCGCACAATCTAATGCTGGCTCTACACGGATCGTCTAAACTTTTGACCGAACGACCTTCCAACTTCCAATACTCGATGTGTTAGAGGGTTAGTTTACGCTAATTGGGTGGTTCGCCTGAAAATCGGCAGTGGCGGTAATATATTATGAACGCAATATTGACAGTGTGACGCGGTCTTTACATATTAAACTGTTTTCGATGTATAAATAGCATCCAACATCGTCGTTTTCAAGCCATTTTTCAGTGCATACGTAGGACACTCAATAAGTTTTAAGATATACAAAAAGTATTCTAGATACTATTAATATTTATTTTACATCTTTTCAAAATATTCTCCATCATGCTCTATACAAAGTTCCATTCGCCTAAACCAACTCTGAAAACAATTTTGCCAGTCTTGATCTGACAGGTCGGAAATCGCTTCTTCGTAGGCAGCCACGGCTTCTTCGGCGCTTAAAAAAACTTTCCTTTTATTTTTTGTTTGACTCTTGGGAACAAAAAGAAATCACAAGGAGCTAAGTCAGGGCTGTAGGGTGGGTGACTTAGAGTTTCAACACCAGACTTCTCAATAAATGCTTTTGTTCTAAGGGAGGTATGTGAAGAGGCGTTATCGTGATGCAGCATTATTCCTCGAAGCCCGGTCTTTGGTCTTCTCCTGCACAGCTTGAAAAGCTTTGGGTAATACAACTGTAGTACCATTGAGAGTTGACAGACCTACAATTTTCCAGCATTGACGTCGACAAATGTCCGCCCGCGAAAAAAAACAGCCACCATTTTTTGCCGACTTTGCGAGGTCTTTGCAGATTTGTCGGTAACTGTCCTTCTGAGTAGACCCATACCGATGATTGCCTTTTATTTTTCGGATCATATTGATAGATCCATGTCTCGTCACCAGTAAAGATTTCTGAAACACGCCTAGATGCCCAGTTTTCCAAACGTAGACGCATTTCATGGCATCAATCCACACGAGTCTGTTTTTCGCTTTCGGAGAGCAAACGAGGATCCATTGATAACAAAGCTTCTCACCCAAGATGTTGATGTAGGATGGTATGAACGCTCCCCGAACTAATGCCTACAATCTTTCTGATGTCCGTATATGTGATTCGTGGGTCTTCTCGCACCAACATTTCAGTAGTCCATGCATTTTCTGCCGTTACTGCTGTTTGCGGGCCCCCGGTTCTTTGGTCATCTTTAAGATTAATTTTACCCCTTTTGAATTCAGCAAACCACCTAAAAATTGTTGCGCGTGATGGAGCTGAGTCCCCTAATGCCGATTGTAACCGTTGTAAACTTAATTGTTCGGTTAAACCAAATTTAAAATCATAATATATCATAGCGCGCAAATGTTCACGGTTAAGATCCATCGTTTCAAATGAAAAGCGCGGGAAGCGTTGCAGGAAAATTAATAGAACTTTGTTTTTTTTTTAATATTGAGCAATTGGCTTATGGAGTTCTATTTTTAAATAAATTTGCTTTTTAGAAACATATAACAAGGGTGCGTTACATTTTTAAATTTCGAGCATCTCAAAACTTATTGAGTGACCTACGTATGAAAGCAGGGTTTATGGTTCTAACGAGTTTGCACGAACATTTGAACGTGGACGGTTGGACGATCGTATAGTGCCAGCATACAGCATACACGAAACTAGTAGCGGAGGGGAGTAGCCATACGCAGGCAATTTGCAATACGATAAAGTATTGCGAATTGTGCTCACAACTCGTGCAGCTATCTGTACGCACAAATTAATGAGGGCATCCACGACTTTTTCTGCCACCAGGGCGGCGCCACTAGAAAGTGAGGTATAATATAATAATTTTTTATTTTTAAATTTTTATGTGTATTTTTATTTTATGTTGGAACCTGTGATTAGTTAAGTTTATTTTATTGCACCTATGTCTCTGGCGTTTACTGAAAATCAGCGTTATAGTTACCACTACGTGCTTTCTATAACATTTGTGCTGAGTAGACGCCATTTTAGTTCCATTCCATTAATTTATTTTGTTATGTTAATTTGTGTTTAAGTTTAGAACTATATAAATTATAATGTTTTCTTATTCTTATATTTTATTATTATTATTATCATAGCGGGGAAGTTAATTTGTTCGGAAAGTGTAAAAGTCATTGTTTCTTTCTGTACTTTTAGCTATATTTTATATTAATAACATTAAAAATAAATAAACCAAACCACAGATATTCATAAATGTTTTTTTTTTTTTAAGTTAAAAATGTGCAAAAAATTAAAGAGCAAACCACTGATGCATTGTTTTGTGTATTAATATAATACTTTAGGAACTGATAAACTTTTATTAAAAAACAACTTCTTAATGAAATTACTTTGTGTAACAAAAAACTTTAACTCAGTCAACTAGCGATATCTGGTGAGCAGAAAATTATTAGCCCTCATTTCCGTGTTTACATATACCACTCGATTACAACTTATTGTATTAAAAATTATAAATTAAATTTGATTTTGGCCCTTAACCCTAGAGTACCGTACATGAATTAAGTCCAGATTTTTTGACTGTTGAGTACCGTGGACATGAATTCATGTATGCTATTCGTCTTAATTAATATAAAATACAGTATATTTTCAATTACAAACTATTTATTCGATCTGAACGAACTAAAGAGTATAGCAAAGTTTTTACTACTCTACATAGACAAATTAAAAAAATAAAAGACAGTCACTTCAGTTATGAGGTTATGTAATTGTTTTCTGTTTGTGATTTTGTTGATTTTCTCTCAAAACTGGTAAGAAATGTTAACAATCTTTACTAGATAATGTTTTTGAATGATTTAAGTTACAATAACAGAATTTTTGTGTTTCAATTGATAAAAAGGAAAACAAAACACCTCTACGCGAACAATTTATAACGGTCAAGATAGATCTACCTTCTGAAATATTTAAATTTTTATATATAGTTTATTGCATGTATGTATATTTATAAATAAAAAACATTATTTTTAAATGTTATATCTATATCATTGTATAAAAATTAAGGAAGACCTATAATATTTTAAGAAAATTTTTGAAAATGAGGTAAAAAAACGCGTCTAAACTGTTTATGGTTGAACTTTAAGCAAATTTTGCAAGTGAAAAAGTAATTATTATGTAGTACATGCATAATTTCGGTTCATTTTAGGAGAGTATGTTATATAGATTATGATAACATAAAAATAAAATAAACTTAATATTTTCATTCATAAACCAAATCTATTGGCAATATTACACTTTTCATGGTCCTTGAAACAAGAGCTATACGAAACTAAATAAACATCTCAATGTCATTATTATTGTTTCTATTCATCTACAATCTTATCGGCTTTCAGAACTGTAACTCAAACTTCTTAAACGTAAACAAACAAAGGTGACAAAAAAGGTTGACTCAAGTGCTGCGCCAATGATTATTTCAAGTGGCCCCGGTATATAGCCGTTTTTTTAGTGCGGCAAGCTAAAGGGTTAAGGTGTCACAATTCCTAGTTTGAGCAGTGATGTCATAGAAAATATGTACAGTCGAAGCAAATACAAAGAGGAGAAGGCATAAGCAACTGAACTGTGATTCTTTAGGTCCTGACGTCATCACTGTGGGCGTGGCTTTACTTAGTATACTGTAAGCGTTCGTCCTGTGCGCTTATGTGTCGAAAATCGCAAATCGGTGTATTTTCGCAGCATTAAGAAGAAAAGGATGAAGTGTTGTGTTTTATCGTGTAAAATACTCAGATAGACGCTCTGATGCTATAAATTGCATCACATTTCATTTTAGAAGTAATTTTATACCTAATTTATTAAAGGTTCTGAAAATCTCTGCGTCGGTTTCAAATGTAATTAAATATATTCGACACTAGACGTACTTTGTGTCATAGGAACTAAAAATATAAGGTACGTAGAGCTCAGTGTTAAAATAATCATGCGAAGGTGTGGAAATTTGTTTTGCACAGTCCTAAAGAATTTTTTAATCGACAAAATATTATTTTTATAATCATTTTGTGAACAGGCCGCCATCTATTGTCTAGGTTAGCTACCTACATTGCAACATCGATATGGAACGATGTGAGTAGTTTTACTATTTATCGGTAGGTGGAAAATAGTAGTGGGCGGGGCTTAACATCCCTCACCACGCAAATTGTCACGCGTTGTTACATAGTGAAATCTAATTACACCTCCTCTTTGTATTTGCTCCGTGTACAGTCCGTCCGGATAAAGAATAGGATTAGAAATGGCGGCCCATCGAGCCCGTACCGTCAACATGCACAGTACCAATAGCGAAAACCCGCTAATAACGGTGTATCGTTAGAACTTTATTTTAGGTTAATTGAAATGTTCTATTAATGGGAAAATATTTTAAAAGAATTGCATACGCAAGTAGGTACATTAATTTTAAAAGAACATTAATAACTAGCGACCCGCTCTGATTCGCTCTAATTGACGACATAAAATAATCAATAAAGACCATTTATTTAATATTTCTATTTTAATAAAAATCTCGATAAAATTTAGTTTAGATCACTCCTGGTATTACTCTCTATTTGCTCGTAAAGTTTTATTATAATCAGTTAAGTCATTCCGAAGATTAGCTCGGACGGACAAACAAACTAAAATTTTATAAATAACTAATGTGTCAAGAACACTCTGAGAACGCGTCTTAGCTCACAAATTCGGACTGAAAAAATCACAAAACCGGACTGAAATTTATTTTTGTAGTTTATGACATTTTGTTATCATTTTCCAATGACAAGTTGGACTGTAGTTATAGAACGTACGAACATATCGCAACGTATTTTTTTGCAGTCTAACGGTGGGTAAGTGAGTATAGATAGCGACAATGTGCGAGCGAGAGGTGAATAGAGGCGACGCCATTTTCAATCCGAATCTTTGACTGCACGGGTAGTATTTAAATGTCAGTTTTTTTTATAGACCTTTAAGAATATGAAAGCCACATATAAGCGCTGTTCACCTTGTTAAAGAAACGGTCTAGCGCCAGTTACTCCCCACCAAAGCTCTGCAATTTTGTGTAACAAAGTATGGTCTTGTTCATGATTTTTTCGGATTTTTCTAAACGATTTTTTTACGAAAAAAGTATTTTTTTTGGCGTTTTTGAAAAAATATTTGAATAAATATAGAAAAGATCAGTTCCTAGTAATTTTCTGGATTAAGTATTTTAATAACAACATTAGATTTATTTTTATCTTTTTAAAATATTTTGTAGATGAAGAGCAGCAGTTTTAAAGCGATTTTTTGAAAATTTGTTCAATAGCACCAAAAACACATTATGATGTTTAATATTATTTTTAATAACTTTTATCCCATTTACCCCGTGAAACTAACTCCATATATGGAAGTTTCGGATTTTTAAACTTACGTACGTTTTCGGGCGGTCGGGTTTGTCTTGCGAATTTTAACATAGAAAACTATGCAACTGAATTCACTGTTGTTTATTTTTTTTAATACAAAGAGATTTCTTGAATGAGTGTTTAATAATACTTTCGTTGTGCTTAAAAATAAGCCATGCAACAAAAAATTAATACAAATAATTTTTCTTCAACAATTGCACTATACTAAAATAATAAGATCATTTCTGGCAACTCTGCCAACACCTCTCTGGGTAAAATTATTAGTTAAAACACAATATTTATATTTAACACAAAATAAAATATGAACTCAAGCAACATTTTAGCAACAAAAGAAATTTCGAGCAAATTGTCATATGGAATAGTTTCGTGGTCAGTTTTTATCAGTTCAACTTTTAAATAAGAAAGAGGCGAGTTTATTATATTTGATAAGGCCGAGAGAAATATGTATTATGCAGATTTATTATTATGAAGACTTTTAGTCTGTGCATGTGAACTATTAGTGGAAGCAACGAAACAAGTACTCCGGTGTTTGATATATGTAAAACTCAAGTAACATTTTTTTTAAATAAAATATAAAGTGTAATTTATTATTCACTGGCAAAAACATCACCGTACGAGTCCATAACAAAAGACCTAATGATACTAGAACCTGTATGATACTAGAACATTTAATATATGAAATATATAAAAACATTTTATTAATAGTGACAATTTGCTCCAACTTCAACTACTACCGCTTTCAGACTTAACAAACACATGTGCATTAAAATAAATAGACATCATCAGTAAACGGTAAGTATTCTCATATTTTTTTTGGCAAAATACTTTGGTCAAAATATATCACACATTCGCATACAACACCAGTACAGCGGGTGCTTAAACACTAACATATAACAATATCACAAACAAAAACTGCAAATTTCAAGCAACAAACATAACTCTAAACATAATTCTATATGTAATAACCATTTTGAAATTCATCAAATAAAAAGTGTTTCACTTCTTTACTATTTAAATAAATATATTTGTCTATTTCCTTATAATAAATTACTTATAATGTTTCAAGCATGCAATAAAATGGCTATAACAACTACTACAACAAAAAATAAATAATAAATTGTGAATTTCTCATGCACGTCCATTTATATACAAAAAAACTACAAAATGACTACATATCAAATGGCACACAACACAACAATGGCTTTAGCAGGGAACCTCTTACTACATTCACATAAAATCAATCGGCTGTTATACAGGGTTATTTTTCAAAGAGTAGCCAAATTTTAAACTTAAGTTCAAATATATAAATAATGATATACCGTTATTGTAGTTTTTGAAAATAAGAGTAAATAAGGCTTCTAACTTTATTTGAAATTATCCCAAACTGAATGTGATCTATGGGCAACAACTACGCGTACGCGCGCTCTTCTGCGTGCGATTCAATTCTAACGTTTTGGCCAACCGAGCCCTTACGAATGTGTGCGTGCGTAGTAAAATAGTAGACAATAAATTAAAATAATGCATTACCACGCATTTTGAATTTAAAATATAAAAAGGACAGCCATTCGCCTATATTACTTATTCTGAACCTTCTCTGCAAATTTGGCCAGTTGTTGCAAAATAACCCTGTATATAATAAAGTTTAACATTAGGGTCTTTCAATAGTTTCTAGTCAATCCGTTATTATGATTTTGTCTTTATATCTTTGGTTAATTTTACTAGCTTAATGATTAGTAGGTTATTGTGAGCCAAATTAAAACTAATTGCTGAAAGCATATGACATAATTAAATGGGAATTGAAAAATGTATTATTTTGGTACAAAAATAATTTAAGCTCTTTTCAGATTTATAGTATTCTATATAGCTAGTTATAGTCTTTATAGCTAGTTAAAATATGTAATTAATTAGTTTAGTGTAAGTAAAGTTATGTGTGTGTAGACACAAGATATATAAATATATAATTTTATCAATAATTAATTAGAGATCTGAAGTATCATATGATACCTAAGTATAAAAGCTAAAAATGTAAAAGAAGTGATTTTCCTCTAGGTAGAACCAGTTTTATACCAACTTCATAGAGATCTTTTATCAGTTAAAAGTGAATTTATGGTATGTAATTATGAAAATAAAGTATTTTATACATTGTTTTGTGTGTGGCTGTGGCACTAAACATTTTTTTTAAGAAATAAGGCAGTGTTGCCAAGCCTAGATCAATTTAAGTGCTTTTTTCTTAATACTTTAATTTGAAGTCAAGTAACTTTTGGATTAACTTTTTTAACATGAGTAGTATTTTACGTAAAAGAAAAAAATAACAATGAATAAATAGTTATAACTCCTTAAAAAGCCCGTTGCAAAATCTATTTTTTTTATCATGTATTACAAAATTCATAAATTTGCCTTCAAAATCGCCAACCAATTGGCGATTGTATTGTGTTCGTCCTTGTTGTTGTATAAGAGGTGTCCTCCTGCAAGCGTATTAGTCGACGTGACGGTATATGTGTGTGGCGTGTGTCACATGTGTCACGCGTGTCCCGCGTGCTACATGCGGGGACCTGCAGCGGGTTGTGTAATGAGGTGTCTACTGCGAGCGTATGGGTCGGGGTGGCAGGTGTGCGTGCGTGTGTCGCGTGTGACGTGGGGCACGCGCGCGGCGCGGGTCACTGGCGCAGCGCGGGTCACGCGTGCGACGCGGGTCACTGAGCACCTGCACGAGCGGCGCCATGCAGACGCCGTCCTGCTGCTGCATGGAGGCCACCATGGACTGGTACACGGACGCCGACACCGGCACCGTGATCACGCCCGACACCGACACCGGGTACCCTGCACACACATTCATCATGAGCTTCGATTTACCTACTAGAAATACTACGTTACACTCGTCAAATTATTGTATTGTCTTCTGTTCTAAATGCGTCCGCAAATTTTAAATCGTTCAGATACATTCGTACATATCGGTCAAGGGCCCTTTAACTTACAGACCGGTGAACTGAAGTGGAGCTCATAAATCGACAACTGATGGAGAAGAATGGTTTTTGAATGGCAGCCTAGTATGATCTAGCTCGACGGATGCAATGGCTCAGGACCATGCTGGCATTCTTTGGAGAAGGTTTAATATGTTCAACAATTCATACACGTGAATATCAAATAGACAACTACAATTAACTAATTGACTAATTATGTAAAAGAATATTCATCGTAATTACTCTGCGTTCTCAAATTACACCAAAGAGACAGCTGTCAACTGACTAACTGACTGTCTTGTTATTTTGTATTAATGTTTTCTTTTTCTTCATCAGTCTATAAAAAGTTTACTATTGGACATACATGGGCTTTCTCACGTTAGGCAGGCGGATTGACCATCGCAGTACCAGATGTTGCGCACCTATGACACTGGTTCTCAGCGCCCGTCTCAATATTATACGTCTGGCTACAGTCTAAGAACACACAGTCAGCCGTCTCGTTTGATGTTGCCAAAAAAAGCCAACAACGTCTAGACTTTCATCGTGAAGAATAAAATTGCAAGGGTTGGCACAACGGGAAGAAATACAAAATAATAAACTGATATTTTTTAATTCCACGTTTAAACAAATTAAAGAACTTAATCTGGCAATTGGTGTTCAGAAATAATAAAAATAGATTATAATAAGCACAGTTACAAATTATTATAAAAAATAGTCAACTGTCTAATATTTCCTCAGTCACTTCATCTGTTGAACGGACGAGCTGCCAGAGTTACTATTTCAAATTGTAATACAATATAAGCAGTTTATTACGGATCTTTGAGTAATAACAACCTACTTAATACTATTTTATTATTAACCAACTTCAAAAAAAGGAGGACGTACTCAATTCAACTGTATATTTTTAAGTGTGTTACCTCAGAACTTTTTTTCCAGGTGAACCGATTTTGCTGATTCTTTTTTTATTTGAAAGCTGGTGCTTCTCGTGTAGTCCCATATAAATTTGATCAAGATCTGACCAGTCGTTTTTGAGTTATCTACATTAACGATGTTCTCATTTTATTTATATTGAAGTCGGTTGTACAATTTTTTTAACTTTACGACTTGTTTGAATACATGAAATGTAAATGGAAGTTGTTATACACAATTTATATAAACAAAGATGACATACACATAAAATTACGTTATTAAGGTTATCGTCGAAGTTAGATCTCTAACATTGCCGATTTCCCATTTTGCGGGAGAGGACTGCAAAGAAAATTTTAAAGTGTATAATTTCAATATCGGCAATATTTTGGCAATTATTAATTTTTTTTCAGCTATCTCTATAAAATATTTTTAAGCTTTCTTTTAAGTGGTATTAAATATTTTTTAGTTATTAACCTAACTCAACTACTCCATTGGGATTAAATCAAAACATATTTACAAATGTGCAACTGACAGCCCTGCCGGACAGCTCCCGAACGACTAATAAGTGGATGTTCGGCCGTTAGGGAGCGTTCCGCCCGTGTCTAGCTCCTCATCGCACCGCGCGATTGCCCCGTCTACACGTCTTCGATGACTGACTTAGTTGTAGACTGTGGTCTGGCGTTACCGAAATAGTAATACAGATATATCGGAATCAATAAGATTTTTTGGCATATTCCCTTATCACCTCTTACGACACCCTCGACACGAAATGGGGTGTGGGGGGGGGGAAGGAACCTACCCAGAAACCTAACAGTGTTTGCACTGCTGTGTTTCGGTCTGAAGGGTTTAGAGAGCCAATATAATAATAGGTATTCCAATCTAAGCATGAGGCATTCATTTGGCTGGAGGTGTCGATGGACTGCAGTAGCCATTTACCATCAGATGGACTGTAAGTACGTTTGTCACTTCAGTTTAATAACAAATATATGCAGCCACTATTAAACTCAGATTCTGTTAGTGTTATGTAAAGCATAGAGCAGCGAGTAGTTCCGACCGTGTCCGTCCTCGCCGGTGAGTATGAGCTGTCCCTCGTGGTTGAGCGTGGCCTCGGCCACGGCGTTGAGGTCGACGGCCACGGCGCCCTCGCCCTCCAGCGCCTGCATCACGCCCGCGCCGCCCTCCCCGCTGTGGATCTGCAACCACCATCACCGCACTTCATTTACGCACTAGGACTCCTTTTTTACAGAGCGGATTAAGTGTCGACTGGCCAACAGCTCATCGACGCCCTTCTAGCGGCCACATATTGTAAATTATAACTACAAATTTTGCAAATAAACTACACTCATTGACAAATTTAATGGAACGCAAAAAAAAGGCTTAATTTCTCCTGTTGTAATTACCGTGCTTAGTGCTTACTGGCCACAAACATTAGTAAATACTATTAAAAAAAGTTTTGGAATGTGTTTTTTCGAATTTCTTTGGTTTATATGTAATTATTGCGTAATATTGAGGTATTCCTAGTAGTCTTACTTTAAAATGATCAATAGTCTTACCAAAGGGTCTTACAAGTAATATTACTGGGATTTCTTACCAAGTAGACCTAACTGGTAAGACCACTGGGAGAGAAAATTCTCAGTAGTCCTACTCTATACAATAGAGAATTTTTCATCACTACCGTAATACGTTTTTACGGGGTTTAAACTTTTACATAAACGTAAAAGAGGCAGTGGGTTAGTTGATTGGTAAGAAATCCCAAGTAATCTTACTCATAAGACTATTGGGAAGAAGAAAATTTTCAGTAGCCTTACTAGTAAGACTACTAATAATATCTCGTAATATTGTGTTCTTTCATACTGCGAAAACTATTGCCAATTTTTGAATTTGAGTTTATTTAGATTTAAGTTTTGTTTAAATCATTGCCTTGACTGCCTTGTTTGTCGGGTTAAGTGTTAATTGTTACTGCAAATAATTATAACTGGGCACACCTACAAACATGAGGCTCAAACATTACGAGTGTCAAAATCTCGTAAAAGGCATACCGGATAGTATAAGAGACTCGCAGGACAGGGACGTAAACGAAAAACTGTAGCCAGAGATGACCAGTTCATCGTTATCAGCGTGCTTAAAAAGAGGACCTTCACTTGTTCTGTAGTAAGAACGAAGCTACAAGAAGTTCGAGGGTAAGCACAAAAACTGTGAGAGAAAGACTGATCGGAATAAATTCACATTTTCTTGCCACCTGCCATCGAGTAGCTTGAGTTAAATTTGCTAGCAATCACGAAAATTTGAATGACGAAGCCTGGAGTCAAGTTCTATTCACAGAGTCCATATTTTGCTTGAGAGGTACGCTCAGAACAACATCATTGGAAAAGTGACATAATACGGTGGAGGATCGGTTATGGTATGGGGAGGTATTTGTATGGGGGCACGTATGGAATTCCGCGTCATTAATGGGTCACTAACAGCGGCACAATAATATGTAACTGAGATTTTTTAAGAAATTGTAGAGCCATTTGCCCCTTTTGTAGAAGAGATTTGTTTTTATGCATGACAATGCATGCCCCGATACTGCTGTCGTAGTTGTAGAATACAATCAACAATATGAAATCAATGCTATGGGGTGGCCAGCGCGCTCGTCTGACTTAACAAGTTATCATAAAACTGATTAGCTATGGACATTAATAGCCTTTCCTAAGCATTTAAAAAACCTGTTCCCGCGACTTCGCCCTGTTATTGGGGTTTTAATTTGCGCAACCCAATCTTTCTAAAATAAAAGTAGCCTACTCTATGACATATGCTAAAGTCCGTCAAATTGGTCCAGCCGTTTCGAGTTAGAACAAACAGACAGAGAGCAGACAACATTAATATTGATTTTGTTAGCATCGTATATGTCATATGCATTTAGTAGAGCTGTATTTACATAAAACAGACACTTCAATTTATTTATTTGTAAGATAAATAAAATTTTAAGTATAAAAATGTTTCTTTCCTGTAACATTTTCCTTTTTTTCTTTCTTAATTTGGTAAATTTTTGTCATTTGATCGACTTTTACAATATTAAAATTAACGAATAATAAGCAAAATCTAAATTAATATAGGTACTTAATTGTCACAAATATCCTTGATATTTTGTTTTATACACATTTTTTTTACGTTGCTCTAAATTTGTCCATGAGTGTCTATTATAATTTGTAATATAGTTTATTAGCAACCTAATAGTTGCAAAATAATTAGGACACGCGTTCTCTTAACAAGTGGGCGTGAATGAAAATTGTGATAAGAGAGTGATGTAATAGTAATCAAAGAGACGATTTATTTTTTCGTTTAAAACTTCCGCGTGCGCTCCTTTTTAACCGTGCGCCCCTAGGCATGTGTGTAGTTTGCCTTAAGGATAATCCGTCACTGCTTTTTTATATAAGAGAAGACAAACGAGCATGCGGGTCACCTGAACTGACTACCGCCGCCCATGAACACCTGCAACACCAGTGGAATTGCAGGTGCGTTGCCGGCAAATTGAAAAAGAGTAGACTTTTTTCTTGAAGGTCCCTAAGTCGTATCGGATCGAAAAAATCGCTGGTAGCAGTCGATTCCACAAGGAAGTTGTGCGAGGCAGAATACTTCTGGTAAATCGCTCAGTGGTAGACCGCCAACCGTCCAGATGGTATGGATAAAATCGCGAGTTTAGTCGCGATGTACGACGGTGAAATTTAGAGGCTGGAATTAGTCAGAACAATTAATATGAGCACTTCCCGTGGTAAATGCGATAGAATATGCAAAGGGATGCAACATCTCAGAACTCGGTCGAGGACGACTCAAGCCGGTCTGAGCTGGATCCTTTTCTACCTATGATGACTCCATCTGGCTATGTACAACGCTTTTACCTATTTTGTCTGTTACACATCTGCAATTACTTTCAGTTGTGTCAAACAGGATCGAACTTCAATTACTGTTGTGTTATGAAATTTTAAACGAATACCTTTATTAGCTACAACGGCAAATGTTTTTACATGTAAAGAAAAAATATTTTACTAACCACTTGAGCAGTAGTGCCATCGGGAAGCGTGATAATGGAGTTATTAGGGTCGACCTGTATTAGCGACACCGTGCCGTCTGGATTCGTGATGGTCTGCAGCACTGCGGGCGCATATTGAGACATCTGCAAGTGTATTTACACCCTTTACTAATGGCTCACATCTGTAGGTTTGTAGAAAATGAGAATATTTACTTTTTGAAGATTAGCTATGATGAAGTTTGAAATCCACAATACTTAAATATCGAAATTTTTGTGATTATAAGTGTTAAATTCAATAATCGATTACCTATGCTACCTTATACTTTAAATTCATCATCATCATCAGCCTATAAAGTCTAGTCTTAATTGTCACGCTTCGCAGAAGGATTAACGATCGTCGTGTAGTCTGTTCGCTTAGATACGGTCGCCTTTGTGTCGCGCCGCCTCGGCACGTGCCGCATCTTGTCAAAGGGCCGCCGAGACATCAAAGGTCGCCGCGTGCGGCGTACACCCGCAGGGAAATTTGACATTTTAAAACGAAGTGCCGTAGACCGTAGTGAAGGTTTCTTTGCTACCTAACTTGTGTTTATTATTTATATTCGTATTTTATTACAATAACCATAAGAATAAAATAGTATTCTATTTTATTCTTAGGATAGAAAAACATTTATTTAACGAACACAGTAAAAAATAATAAAATAAAAGCCAAATAATAAGGGCGCCTCCAGGTGTACCGACACTATCTTAGCGGACAGACTATACCAGACATGAGCACCTTTTACGCTACTCCCTGTCGCCGTGCCGGTCTGGGTATTTTACGCCTGGCGTAAACGAGACAGTTAGGGCGGTAGGGACTAATTCTTAGACTGGCGACGTGGAGCAACGTCAACTGCGATCTTCAACACTCCACTTTGCCCACGCTAGGTGACGATTAAGGCAAATTCTTCCTACAACGGGAGAGACACATGTTCAGCAGTGGAAGAAGACGAAGACTTGTGTGAACTATTGGAAAAAAATGCAGCGTCTAATATTTTTCGAATTATTAGTATTAAAAAATCTTTAAATATTTTTAGGATTGAATATTAAAATTAATAGCATTGACCCTTTTTAACAGCTCTGAATTTATATACTTTTTTTTTTTTAATAGATTTTTTCTTAGGACCGCAGTATTATGACTTTGCGCTTAACAATTCTAAGTAAGCGTGGTGAGTATAGGTTACAAGAAATTAATTTCACTTGAGGCATTTTTAGAAGGACCTTTATTCGGCAAAGGCGGATGAGGGGGCGGCTCACGCGGTTGTAGCCTCTGTAACTGTGAAGGGCCAAACGTCCTTCACAGTTATAGGAGGGACCGTTATACCAGTTCGTAAAAATCTTATTACACACAATAGGATATTAATGCCAACACAAACTGACGGAGTAAAAAATAAATTACAGTTGGCAATTTGAATTGTGTAACATTTCTTTAAAAGAAGCCTGTGCCTCTAAAGCAGAACGCACATTTGTCCGCACCGTACGCGTCGCACGCGCCGAATTTTACGGATGGCCTCGCACATTTGCACGTACGCACCGTCCGCACCGTACGCAAATCTTTTGTATTGCCAACAACTTTTGCAGTTTTTTCCAACCACTGGTGTGAAACAGTACAGTGGCATTGATCGCTCGAAATCACTGTGGAAAAAAGGATAGTAATAGCCTGCTTATTGGCAGAGGAAGAAGAGAAGAAAAATCGAAAAAAAAAAAGATTCTGGATTCATAATATTAATTTAAAAAGCCAATTGTATGGAGAATATTATACTTTATTTAAATACTTATTAGATGATGATAAACGATTTTTTAGATATTTGCATTTAACATACAAGAAATTTCAAGAATTGCTACATATACTAAAACCATATCTTTCTACGGAAAACTCAAGATTTAGAAAGCCAATTGAACCAGAGAAAAGACTTGTTGTATGTTTGAGGTAAGTATTTTTATTGATAATTAAGTATTCAGGTGTAATTGGGTTTTTGAATTAAAATTAACTATAATTTTTTTTTAGTTCAGTATTTAAATAATTTATCACTAAGTATTCATATTGATAATCGATGCAAAAAAATTTTTTCAAATTATGTATAATTAATTACGAATTAATTAAAAGTTATAAAATATACAAAAAATATCACGTAAGTCGAAACCACCAGTTTTAGTGGAAAATCCACTAAGTTGGCAACATTAGACAACACTGAGTATCAGCACGCGTCGAACGCGTCGCGTTATATGACGTCATCAGCATGCGTCCTTCAATATTTGGATACCTACCGCATTTTATAAAATTCGGCGCGTACAGTGCGGGTGTAATATGCGAGCTTTCATATGATTTCATACAACGAATTCTAAAATTCGACGCGTACGGCGCGTACGGGCGGACAAATGTGCGTTCAGCTTATCTCCTCAAATCCTAGAACCAAGGACCGCCCTCCCTTCCCCAAATTAAAACCCTGGATCCGCCCTCGATTATCAGCAGTGGATTAATAGAGAACGATAAGAACTAAACGGACGACTAGTAACAAGTAAGTCAAACAAAGAGCGTACATCAACATCGGCCAGGGTCATTTGATCAATGCAAACTTGGGACGAGGTCAAGACGGCTGATGTCTGTTGGTTGGAGCGAGCATTTCCGCTCGACGAGCCGCTCGATGAGTTCGAGCTCGCGTTGGGCATGCATGCCGATATCTAACCAGTCGGAATCGTTTTGATATAGTTGTGTGGTGTCAGTAAAATCAACGGTTACCAAATCCATGAGCAGCATTCCAAGTGAAGCGTGTGTAGAAAACAAATATCATTTTAGATGAGACAAATAAACAATAAAAACTAATATACCATTTTACCATTACAGTTCATTGCGGAACATAGGCATCCCCTATAGATTGGCATATAAGGAGGACATTTGCCTTTGTTGCCACGCTTGGCAAGCAGATGGACAACTGCAGCTTTTTTTTCAGCTGTTATCAAGAAGATGCTGCTGTCAATCTCCTGGTTTGTTTCCCCTCTGTCGCCTCTTATGACACCCACGAGTCATAACCATATACACCCATGGGTCATCCCATGTCATTATAGGGAGTGGATATTCTTACACCATCACTAAACTGTTAACCACTAAAACTAATATAATAATAACAGATTTTGTATCTGTTAGAGACAGAGGTTAGAAGATAAAAAGAGGGAAAGACTTGAAACCCTGTTCTGTACTGTATTTTATACTGTTTGAACAAATGAAGGTTCAATCTCTTCTAATCACTCTTTTTAACTTACATCATCCATCCTGAACATTCATTAAAGTCCATAGAACTAAATACTAGAAAAAGTTATGTTTAGACTCTATTTTCTGTAAGGTGCATAAACTGTTGACTCTGTACATAATACTGTAATTCATATTTATAAATATTATTACTGAGAAACTTGAGTTTGTTGAAAGGATATGTTTAGAGTACTAACGGGCTGTGTTTGTGGTTTGTCGTCGTCCTCATTGAAGGCAGGCAGAAGATCTTCGCGGCCGTGATACTTGTAGCAATTGATCACGATCTGCCGCAGTGCATGGGTCCACGACATCTAAGAACAAATACATTGCTTTACCTCTGTAGTTTTTTGTGAGTTATAATTTTTTTGTTTTTCTTTGATTTTGATTTTGATTAAATACGCTAAGTTATGTACTTTATTTTACTTTATTACTTTCAAATGACTACTCTTCGAAAAATCTATTTTTTAACATATTATGAGTACAAAGTTTCAGCGCTTGGAAGCTATTGGTTTTCGACAAAATTCATTACAATTACAAATTTTATTAATTTTCCTTATTTGATTGACATTAGCGAACACATCTGACATATTGCGATTTATTGCTAGTTTTGTTGGGGTTTTATAAAATTAAAACATTTTTATAAATATAAAAAATCTATATAATATTTTACTTAATAATCTATTTCTATATCTCAACTTTTTCTAATTATGATTCTTGAACTCTTCATCATTTTACTGACGATTTCATTATTGTTAATTAGCTTATTTGTATTGTAATATTCATATTTGTATTATTTTACTGCCTCATTGGTCTAGTGGTCGTAAACGCGACTACTGATCGTGGGACCCGGACCTAGGACGAGTTCGAATCCCAGGGTCGGGCCAAAAAACCATTAGTTATTTGAGTTTTTCTGTTAAGAAATTCTCAGTAGCTGCCCGGAGTCAGGAAGTTGACGGTGTTTCACTCCCGTGCCTCGGAAAGCACGTAAAGCTGTTGGTCATGCGCCTGATCTCTCTCCGGTCGTTTTACCGTACCATCGGACTATGAGAGTGAGAGAATAGAGTACACCTATGTAATGCTTGCGCACACACTTGCACTATAATCCTGTCCTGTGAAGATGGCTAGTCTCCGTTGAGACTGGCCGCCGTGACCGTCGTGAATCGGTCTGGAGGACATTGTTATTATTTGTATTAAAGTACAAACGTAAATTACTTTTTGCTTTTCGTCTTCGGAGCGCGCGTCCATGCGTACATTGGCCCACGGTAGGTCCTTGGGCCACCACGGTGGTCGTGTCGACTCCCGGCCCCAGCCCGGCTTGCCGCGAACTGTATATCATAAAGGCATATTAAATTCATTGTTATAGTGATATTTCTTTTTATAAAATGGCATAATATACTTTAAAAAAGAAACTTTCTTAGATGGACATAAAGAACAAGTGATTTGGTGAAAACGAAAGAGAAGCAATCTCTTTATTTCAATCCATATAATCCATCAAAACCAAAAAGACTTTATGATTTCGGATAGATGGTGGTCAATAACCTTGTATAGTATGGTTGTTGTGACTCCTTTTCTACTTAGGACTGGGTAGATAACACCTTCTTAACTATTTTTACAGTTAAGAAGCAGTGAGTGCACGGCTGTGCTCTGATATGAAGTGTGTATAGAGAAAGTGTGTTTACAGGCTATGAGGTATTACTTACGAGTTCTCAGATGCAGGTACCCATAGACTGGCGAAATATAATGATATTGACATGGTATGATCATAACTTTTAAATTATTTATATTACAATAAATTTAATAATCTTAATGACATCAGAAGGTAACCATAACTAAAGTAAATATTGTTATTGAATTTATCGAAATGTGACTTTATATAATATGTATTAAATATTATATTATAAACATGACATTTTTTTTTTATAGAATAAGGGTGACAAACGAGCACACAGTCCACCTGGTTGTAAGTGGTTGCTGTGGCCCATAGACATCTACATCTATCTTCGTTTGCGAATTTAAATGCAGATGCGTTGTCAGCCGTGAGGACTAAGATAGAATGCCTCTTTTCCAGTAAAAAGGGTCTCCGGTTCTCTACACTCACCATACGAAACACAGCAGCGTTAAGCTGCTATTTTACGCGCTGATATTCTGTGAGAGCGTGGTCCTTCCCCGGTCGAGCCGACCCATTCGTGCTACAACTATACTACTAATATAGCTGCAGCATGGCTCTACCACGTAAAAAGCAGACATTATGCTGTTCAGTAACAACTGTTAAACCACATTGTTGCAAGTAACAACAATTGTTCTATTGTTACTTGTACAAAAGTACTCTTTTTTGATAAAAATTAAATCTCATGATCTGAAGTTGGTGCTAAGACATATTTTATACAAGAATCAAAGCTCCAACTTCAGAATGTCAGATTATTAAGTTCTTTTACGTTTTTTGGAAAACGGCTTTTACAAGTTATATTTTACCCTTTTGAGTGCACTAGGGAATACAACGATCATAATATCTTTATAGTTCCATTAAAAACTTCATCTCCTATTTTGCAATTTAGGGGTACAATTTTTTCTCCAAGTTTTATATTTAAGTTCAAATAAATAAACTATTATATACCGATATTACATTTTTTGAAAATACGAGCGAATAAGGCTTCTACTTTTATTTGAAATTATCCCAAATTGAATGTGATTTATGGGCAACAAACTATTGTTACGCGCGCCCCTGTTCTGTGATTCAATTCACGTTTGAGTTTCTAAAGTTTCTGCTTACTGTTTACTTTCTTAGTGACACGCTTACTACTAATGTTTAAGACATAACTACACGACGCGAATTATGATTACAATTTTCCTTTTACACTTTTTAACGGTTTAGGATCGATATAATAAATAAAATTAAAAAATATATTTTTGCTTATCAACGTCGTAACCTACGACTGTTCTTATTATGCCGTATTTAAAAAATTGGAATAAAATATTTACAACTAAATTACGCAAGTAGTCCCAATATCTAATATTGGTACCTCAAAATGAAATCCGTCTCTCTTGTGAAGATGTGAATAACGAACACACCACATATTAAATAACCGTTTATTCACAACGTAAATTCAAAGTAGCGGATCGGAGCGCGAACGAACGGCTTGATGGCGTTGGACGATCGGATCAACTGGCAATGCGAGAAAAACCTAACCGGTTGCTTCCGCGCAGCCGAGGGCTTCGAATTGTCGAACGGTCGAACAGGCCGGACCATGCACTACATTCTTTATGCATAGACAAGCATGTTTTCTTAAAATATTTTTTACACTTATTACCTGTTCTTGAGCACTTTTAACTTCCGCGAACGCAGCAATAATTTTACTGTGGCGGTATTTATAACTTTGGACCTCTTTGACATAAACACGACTCTTTATACACAGATAAAAGACTAACGGTGAAAGTTCCGGCGAGTTTGCAGACCATAGTATAGGTATAGGGCCTCCGAGTGCAATCCACCTATCTTCATATTCACTATTTAAGTTATCGCTCACTGCACTTGAATAGTTTGATTATCTGTCAATTGTTCTTAGATTGGTAGGTTAATTACGACACGTACGTTAATTTCTTGCCGCGGTAAATTTCATCTCACTCATTTTAGTATCTTTGCGCGTTACGTCATTGGTAACGAAGCGTACTGTTACGGTTTCCCAATGCTAGGGAAAACCCTTAATCATGGATAATAACTGATTACATAGATTTCCTCTACATAGTCTTGTCATCCTTTAAAGGCAGCTCTGCTTACCGCTCCCGGGAACGAGTCAGTCTTTACCCGACCGCTGAATCCCTAACACCTCTGTATCATCGCGTGTCTGCCAGTTTCGACTCCGGGCCAATTAAAATTTGTAAACAATTCCGAAATAATACTATTTCCGTTGTGTAATAAAAGTGTTTTATTTAAAACCTAGTTTACGAGGTCCCGTATAACATTGGTGGCAGCTTAAGGGATTTAAAAGAAATAAGTGAATCCTCGGAACGCCTTAATTCAGTGAAAATTAAATAAAATAAATTCCATATCTACGTGTGATTGTGTCGGTAAAAAGTTCCGATCTCATCTCCGTGTCGCTGTATCTCTATTAAACACCGCTGTATCCTGCTGGCCTTATCAGACCCTCACGTGCCTTGTATGGCATACTCCGAAGACCTATCACTCACCTTGGGTGATCTCGCCTGGCTACGAAATGATTCGTGTTGCCGTCGTAGTTGCAGTGTTCCTGTAAGTACATTCATTCTACATCGAAGCTATTCGTGTTGTGAAAAAAGTGTCAGTGATTTAACTATAAAGTTCCATCGCATAATTCCAATTTAATTCAAAGTATTAGACTTTATTTAATTAATCATTCATTGTTCCATTGTATTATTTCTTTATCGTTCAGTTCCGAGAGTAGTGCAACATTCCATTCTAATCGCAACTCCGTACCTCACGCGTTATCTTTGTTTTGACTAACTTGCTATGCCTAAGGTCGAGCCTATTGCCCATGTCTAAAGAAATAATATTAAAATATATTTTAAGCCAACTCGAAGGCCGTTCCGAAAGTGCGTGCTCCATTAAAGAGTTCGAGAACTGGCAACAGTTAGAAGAATTTCTCAAAAACCAATTTGGCGAGAAAAAACATTACGCTGCACTACTCTCGGACCTCCAAGATTGTTGTCGAACTAATAGTGAAACGGTCAACTAGTTCGCACTACGCGTAGAGACATGCTATCAAAACTATTAACCGATATCAATATACCCACGAAAAAGAAAGGTGAACTGACTGGCCGTGTCGCTGCAATGCAAGACTTAGCATTGCATACATTTATAAGTGGCTTAAATCCTCGATTGTCAACGGTAGTCAGATGCCGTGACCCTGAAACTTTAAATGAAGCTATTTGGCTTCGCTGTATACGAAGAAAAGATATTGCAGACCTCTTCTAAGCGTAATCCTTCGGCAATTAATACCAGTTCACCTAATCAAGGACGTTGGCCTCAACGTCAATGCCAACAAATTCGAAACCCTACACAGCGAGGCTACTCAAACAATACCAACAGTCAAAGGCCCGTCTACTTCAGGTCATCCATTGTGCCGTTATTGTAAAAACGTGGGCCACATCGAGGATTGTAGGAAACGGGAATTCAATAATAACCGCTTCAGAGACCAAAATAATCAAAGACTATCTCCAAGACGCTATCAAAACAATCAAGCTCAAATCCACGCGGTAAATATTAACGAAAGCAGCGACTGCACGGAAGATCAGGGTAAATCAAACGATGATTTAAACGCATAAAGGGCTCACGGTGGTGTCTCGTGAGACCCAAGCATCGAATTCCACTGTATCCTTTGTATCCCCTAACGATAGGGACACGCGAATTAACCGCAATACTACATACACTGTATCCCCTGTATCACCTAACGATAGGGACACGCGAATTAACCACAATACTACATCCACTGTATCCTCTGTATTCCCTAACGATAGGGACAAGCGAATTAACCGCAATACTACATCCACTGTATCCTCTGTATCCCCTAACGATAGGGACACGCGAATAAACCGCAATACTACATCCACTGTATCCTCTGTATCCCCTAACGATAGGGACACGCGAATTAACCGCAATACTACATCCACTGTATCCTCTGTATCCCCTAACGATAGGGACACGCGAATTAACCGCAATACTACATCCACTGTATCCTCTGTATCCCCTAACGATAGGGACACGCGAATTAACCGCAATACTACATACACTGTATCCCCTGTATCACCTAACGATAGGGACACGCGAATTAACCACAATACTACATCCACTGTATCCTCTGTATTCCCTAACGATAGGGACACGCGAATTAACCACAATACTACATCCACTGTATCCTCTGTATTCCTAACGATAGGGAAGCGAATTAACCGCAATACTACATCCACTGTATCCTCTGTATCCCTAACGATAGGGACACGCGAATAAACCGCAATACTACATCCACTGTATCCTCTGTTGTCCTAACGATAGGGACACGCGAATAAACCGCAATACTACATCCACTGTATCCTCTGTATCCCTAACGATAGGGACACGCGAATTAACCGCAATACTACATCCACTGTATCCTCTGTATCCCCTAACGATAGGGACACGCGAATTAACCGCAATACTACATCCACTGTATCCTCTGTATCCCCTAACGATAGGGACACGCGAATTAACCGCAATACTACATCCACTGTATCCTCTGTATCCCCTAACGATAGGGACACGCGAATTAACCGCAATACTACATCCACTGTATCCCCTAACGATAGGGACACGCGAATTAACCGCAATACTACATCCACTGTATCCTCTGTATCCCCTAACGATAGGGACACGCGAATTAACCGCAATACTACATCCACTGTATCCTCTGTATCCCCTTATGATAGGGACTCGCGAAATAAACGTAACACTATATCCACTGTATCCTCTGCATCCACAGGATCCTCTACATCAGCTGTATCCTTTACACCCACTGTATCCTCTGCATCCTCTGTTCCCGCTGTATCCTCTGTACTCATTAACAATAAGGACTCGCAACCTAGTCGCACCACTGTATCCTCTGTATCCACCGGCCTCACCAAACGTAAAATCAATCATTACATATATCGTCGTTGCAAATTTAAAATCTCCCATGTGTAAAAAGTAACATATCGAGAAAAACGCAAAAAACTTCCCCCTAAAAATTTTCTTTGAAAACATTTTAGGTCCATTGGTTATTTAGTAGAAACTAGAAATTTAAATGTAAATGAAGAAGAATTGTTTTGTATTAATGAGTAAAGCTGACGATAAAGCCTATTTTTTTTTTTTTACACATGGGAGATTTTGATTGTAAGATTTTTGTCACATGGTAGTTTTCGAAAGTACATTAATTAAAATAAAAGTTAATATTTTTGTTGTGTTTAATAAATCAACAAGGTATTGCCATTTCATATTTTGACAAAATACAAATTTAAGATATCTTATACTTAACTAAATAACAATAAATGTATACTAAGTTCCCGAGATGAATCAAATTGAATCATGAAATGGATGTTAATTCTTATCAATTACATTTCTGTTGGACGATATGAATGACAAGCTCGTGGAAACTGTCCATGCAGTCGGAGCTAAGTTCTGCAAGACCCGCCGTAGAAGAATACAAAAACTCTTTGATCACACTCTTATTATAATGGCTGTTAGACGGGAAATGAAGCCGCAGTCTTCAGCGGATTTGACAGCGTACAGGCAACTAAACAGACAAATCTCCAAATGCATGAGGCGGGACTTACGCAACTTCAATACAGCTCGTATTGAAGAAGCGATTGAGCGGAACCAGGGCTCCAAACTCTTTGCTAGAGATCTGTCTGCCAGAAAGAGCCAACTGTCGAAGCTGAAGACCGAGTGTGGCAGCGTCGTTTCCGGGACACCTGCGATTTTGAGTGAGTTTGAGAGGTTCTATGGGCAGCTGTACATATCATCGTTGGCGCCACACGCAAGTGTGAGTAACGATCCAAGAGCAAGTCTTATCTAATACTATTTTAATACTAAGTCTCGCATGCAGACTCGACGACTTCAAGCCTCCCGAACAAGCCGGTTTCCGAAAAGGCTTTAGCACCATAGACCACATACATACTCTTCGGAAAATTGTACTGAAGACTGAAGAGTACAATCTGCCACTTTGTCTTGCGTATGTGGACTATGAGAAAGCCTTTGATTCCGTCGAAATTTGGGCGGTGCTGGAGTTCCTTCAGCGGTGCCAAGTGGACTGTCGGTATATCGAAGTGCTGAAGTGTTTGCACAGTAGGGCTACGATGGCTAACCGAGTACAGAACCAGAGTACGAAACCTATCCAATTGCTGAGGGATGTAAGACAGGGTGACGTTATCTCCCCGAAACTCTTCACCGCTGCATTGGAAGACGTTTTCAAGCTACTGGACTGGAAAGGATACGGTATTAACATCAACGGTGAGTACATCACTCACCTTCGATTTTCCGACGATATATTACTTATGGCAGAATCGCTGGAGGACCTAATCACTATGCTCCATGTCCTCAATAGTGTCTCCCAACGGATAAGTCTTAAGATGAACATGGACAAAACAAAGATCATGTATAACGTCCGTGTCACACCTATGCCGGTAGTTGTTGGTAGCACTAAGCTCGAAGTTGTTGACGAGTATGTTTACTTGGGACAAATAGTCCGACTAGGTAAGTCCAACTTCGACCGTGAGGTCAATCGACGGATTTAACTCGGCTGGGCAGCGTTCGGAAAATTACGGCATATCTTCTCGTCAGGTATACCTCAAAACTTGAAACTGTACAATCACAATGCGTTGCCGGTGATGACCTATGGAACTGAGACGTGGTCCTTCACTGCTCGCCGTATGAGGAAGCTCAAGGTGTGATATCCGCAGTAGAACCAGAGTGATATAGCCCAACGGATTGGTAAGCTGAAGTGGCAATGGGCCGCCCATATAGTTCGAAGAACCGACAACCGATGGGGAAAAAAGGTTCTCGAGTGGCGGCCTCGTAACGGCGGGCGAAGTGTAGGGTGTCCCCCCACTAGATGGAGTGACAACCTGGTAAGATATGCAGGAAGTCGATGGATGCAAGTGGCTCAGGAACGTGCTTTGTGGCATTCCTTGGGGGAGGTCTATGTTCAGCACTGGACTTGTGAAGGGCTGTAATGATGAACTCATGTTTTAACACTAAATTTACCATTAGGTGTCCTAGGTATCCCCGATGAATACTTTTCGGATATAATTAACATTATACTATCGCAGTCTCTTATTAAGTTCGCACAACGTATCAACTCTAGTATAATAGAAAAAAACTGATGGTCTGTGTTATCGCGCGACAAGTTGTAGCTGCACTTATGTCAAATGACGTGTAGCCTTGCCCTCTATTTATTACCCATCTTACAATAATGCGTAAATGATGTAACATTGTGCTCTCTTTCTAAGAAATAGACGCAAATTTGGCAGAACGAAGCGTCGAGTACCACATAGGAGATTACATGTTTTTGAAAAGTAACTGTTATTAAAACATCATATGTGTGCATCAGGCACATAGGAGATTTTGGTGAACAACTAAATACGGGCTAACACTTGAGATATTTTATAAATGAGACGTCCTTCAGTGAAGCAATAAGATATTCACATAGGAGTTTTTACAAACGGCAGCTATTCAAAATAACTTTTTTTAAATCTGTAAATCTCATTTTCAAAGAAAATGACACATAGGAGATTTTAAATTTGCAACGACGATATGCTAAACCTACCTTAGACTCAACTGTTCTTCGTCCCATTCCTGAAACCAGAATCTATGAAATTAATATTGGTCCATTCAAGAAACGTTTACCCCATATCCTTGTGTATTCCTCAGTGTCGGACACTACCTTATCTCTCCTTGTAAACTCTGGCGCAACTGTTAGCCTACTGAAACGAAAGATCGTTTCAGTAGGCTAACAGTTGCGCCAGGCAGGCTAACCGTAGAAGACTGTACAAAAACCAGTTGACATCGCAACAGAAGTAATATTTCTGAAAGGTATTGACCCCATTGATCAAGCTACACCTACAATGGGTCATTTTCCACTTAAGATAAAAATAGTATCACACATAGACTCCATATAATACCCCAAATAAACTTACCTTATGATGGCATAGTTGGCACTGATATGCTAATCGCTTTTGGCTGCACAATCGACTACACTCATGAAACTTTGACAATAGGTCGAAATGAAATAAAATTACATTTCAATGAACCTACTTATGTTATTCCTCCCAGATCTGAAACCGTCATAGAATGCTCTGTCTCCAACCCTGAAGTAAAAGAAGGACTCGTACTAGACCAATATTATCATGAAGATTTACTAATCGCTAATTGCTTAGTCACAGTCAAAGAAAACAAAAGAATTAACTTATCAGTAATCAATACCTCTGAAACTCCTATAACCCTACAGTCAAATCTAGATATTACACTAATTCCCTTAAGTTCTTTAACCAAACCTTTTGATCCAGTAAACACTCACACAGTTTGTCATTTAAAAAAACACAAACTCTTACCTCCGAACACAACAAGTATTAAACCTCCTTAGAGTCTCCCACCTCAATCCTGAATAGGCAAACGCTCTTCACGATGTTTGCTCTGAATACTCGGATATATTCTTTATTCCTGGCGATAAACTTTCCCACACAAATGCCCTTAAGCATAACATAAAAACTAGCGATCAAAATCCCATAAATGTAAAATGTTATCGGTTCCCAGAGGTACATAAACAAGAAGTCAAAAAACAAATTGACCAAATGCTCGACCAGGGAATCATAAAACATTCAGTCTCCATGGTCTTCACCAATTTGGATTGTCCCAAAAAAAATTGACGCATCCGGACAACAAAAATGGCGTATAGTTATCGACTATCGGAAACTAAACGACATCAGTGTTGGTGACAGCTACCCTATACCGCAAATATCCGAAATTTTAGATCAGCTGGGACAGAGCAAACACTTCTCAACCCTTGATCTTACGTCAGGATTTCACCAGATTTTGATCAATGAGGAAGACGCTCCTAAAACGGCCTTTAGTGTACCACAAGGACACTACCAATTTACAAGGATGCCATTTGGTTTAAAAAACGCGCCTGCCACTTTCCAACGATTAATGAATACTGCTCTCACAGGCCTCCAAGGCATACGGTGTTTTGTTTACCTTGACGACATCGTCATAAATTTTCATGATTTGAATTAACCTTTCGTCAGTATTCCAAAGGCTTCGAAATTATAATTTAAAACTTCAACCTGACAAGTGCGAGTTTCTCCGACGTGAAGTCGCATATCTTGGCCATCAAATAACTAAAGATGGTGTAAAACCTTACCCTGGAAAAGTAAAAGCGGTAACTCAATTTCCTACTCCCAAATCCCCGAAGGACATTAAATCCTTCATCGGTCTTTATTCTATTATCGTCGTTTCATTGCCGACTGCTCAAAAAATTGCTAAACCTTTAACTCAACTTCTAAAAAAAGGATTTCCCCTTTCTATGGGAAAACCAACAACAAGTCGCCTTCGACGAACTCAAGCACAAACTTACCTCTGCTCCCAACCTCATTTATCCAGATTTTCCATCCCTTTCATCCTAACTGCCTCTAATTATGCTATCGGTGCTGTACTCAGTCAAGGTCCAATTGGCAGGATAGGCCAATAGCCTTTGCCTCTCGGACCCTCAACAAAAGCGAATGTAATTACAATACCACTGAAAAGAACTCCTATTTTGTTCGGTTAGAAAACCTTTCGCATATCTCTATGGACGAAAATTCAAGATCATTACTGACCATAGACCACTAAAGTGGTTGTTAAATCATAATGATCCTAGTAGCAAGTTACAAAGATGGCGCCTAAAACTAATGGAATACGAGTATGAGATCGAGTACCAGAAAGGAAAACTTAATGCCGCTGCTGACGCCCTATCCCGATATCCTGTAAACCCAGTTCAACCATCAGACTCTGATCCTATTCCATCCAAATCTAATCAAAATGAAGATAATTCCACACCTCAATTCAGCCCTCATACTCTTGACGATCTTGATATCAAACTACCCCCTGATTCCTTAGACCTTGACGATAAACTACCTTCTGTAGACCTCTTGGAAAACGATGATTCACTACTAGGTATCGACGATCCTCCTATACCGATCACATCTAACAAATCCCCAGATCTCACACTAAATCCTTCTCGTGACGATAATTATAGCAAATTTCTAAAAACAATGAGCAACAAAGACTTTAACAGTAACGCTAACATCCTAGAATATAACGAAAGCATCCTGAAAACTAACTGCAAGATCATTGTCATACCTACCTCCATCGATCTCGATGAATCCAACCCTCACGTAGAAGAAATTCTAAGTAACCTCGAAAACTCTAAAGAACTCTTAGATAGGGAAATAACTCTTTACTCCTTCCTTCATCTCATTCGATCACAAGAGGGAAAAACAATATATTGCCTATTCACCAAAGTATACAACTTTCATAACAGCTCTTATGAAGACATTTATAAAAGCCTACTAAATCTTCGATGCGATATATTACGTAATTCCACTGATTCCAACCTAACTCCCACTGTTCCCTCATGATAAAAATAATTCAGAGTCATATTCGACCATCATTCCATCCTCCAAATATATTGGTATAAGCAGAGATAGATCAATGTATTGTAAGTTCATTGTCACAATGTATTGTGATCATTACCTTTGTCAAACACCAATACTGTATTCCTCTTTCGCGACGCCCTTCTGTGAAACCGAAATTATTACAAAAGTACTTACCTCAATCCCTTCGATTTGTGAAACCAAATTTATTCATGGTCACGTTGGCATCTGGCAGCCACTACGCAATAATAGATGGTTATTTGTAGTGTCTGAAAAAACTAAAATAAGTATTGAATGTAATAACTCCCAAGTTACTGAAATAGAATTTAGTGAAAATGGTATATTGTACTTACCTCCTGAATGTGTCGCCTACTGTAAAGACACTCGTTTAACACCGCATGAAAATCGTGAAATTCAACTGAAAACTATTGTACCTAATTTTAATATTTTAAATGATTCCTGTTGTAATATTGTAGCGTATAATAACATTGTATCAAACTTACCTGTAGTTAATCTTAAGAATGTTAACTTAGATTCCTTACCTTATGATGATCCTGAAATCCTGAAAAGCCTTAACAGTATAATTGAAAAACCACATATTGTTTTATATCAAAAATTTTATTTAGGTATCACAATTGTAATATAGTTTTTATTATGTGCTTTATTATTTATAAGATGTATGAAACTGGCATACACAAGAAAATAATGAAATCTAGAGAAAATAAAACTCCCGAAAATAAGGACATTGAATTAGATGACATTAACCCCTCAAACATTAACACGGGACCTTCTCTTCGAATCGGCTGATTTATATTTCATTTACATAAACTCCACTTTTAAGGGTGTAGTTTACTCTAAATCGGGGGCTGTTACGGTTTCCCAATGCTAGGGAAAACCCTTAATCATGGATAATAACTGATTACATAGATTTCCTCTAAATAGTCTTGTCATCCTTTAAAGGCAGCTCTGCTTCCCGCTCCCGGGAACGAGTCAGTCTCTGCCCGACCGCTGAATCCCTAACACCTCTGTATCATCGCGTGTCTGCCAGTTTCGACTCCGGGCCAATTAAAATTTGTAACCAATTCCATTTCTAAATAATACTATTTCCGTTGTGTAATAAAAGTGTTTTTTTTTAAACCTAGTTTACGAGGTCCCGTATAACAGTACGTAATGAGGTCACAGTCAACATTGTCAGCTTTCGGCCGGGCGAGTAGATGTAGGTGCTTAACGGTGTAACGGTAAATACAAGGGATGGGCGCAGGAAGACGCGCGACAAGGTACCTTACCGAGCGACCTTAACGAATGAGTGCGTGCGTAAAATAGTACCCGTCATATATTTATTTTATAAATGACAATCAGTTAAAATAATGCATTAGCACGCATTTTGAATTTAAAAGAATAAAATGACAGAAAATTTGCGATTATTTTTTAATTAATTTTTCTTCAGCATTCACAATATGGGCAATATTACTTATTCTGAACCTTCTCTGCAAAATTGGCCGGTTATTACAAAATATTTTATTTATTTTATTTTATTTTCTTCAGGACAACAAAAATTGTGTAATAACAATTCTAAATTTAGAGAGTTAAAGTTCTAATAACAATTCTCAAAAACAATCCTGTATATGTTCTATTTAATAAAAAAAGATTAATCAAGTCGGTTAACTATAAGTTCTTTATTAATGACTGAAGATGCAAAATATTTTTTTAAATTCGACAAAAAATGTGTAAAAGGCACTGACCCATGGAGTACTTGAGCATGAGCGGGATGAAGGCGCGCAGCTGGGCCTGCGTCATCTTCTCGACGGGCGTGGGGATGCCGTCGATGATGAGCGGCGGCAGCTCGAACAGCGACGGGTCCTCCTGCGGCGGCGGCGGCGCCTGCGGGCAGCCGCCCAGACCGAACTGGGGCTCGTCATGTGGCTGGCAGGCTTGGCAGGCCACATGCCTCCCGCCACCACCCACCACCCGACACCTCCCACCACTAACTAACGCCCCGGTGTTTGGACAGAGTGATGCAACAAGGATCCAATGCTGCTGCGTACCCACGCATCCCCACCGAGCTCCCACCACTAACTCAACCCCCGGTATTTAAGCAGAGTAACATAACGAAGATCCAATGCTGCTGCGTGCCCATGCCAACCAACGCCCGACATCTCCTACCACTTACAACCCAATGTTTGGCCAGAGTAATGCAATTTAAAATGTGGTAGAACCATACTACACTATCGTTGTAGCATGAATGGGTCGGCTCGACTGAGGAAGTATCACACTCTCACAGAATACCAGCTAAGAGTGTAGAGAACCGTAAACCCTTTTCACTGGAAACGAGGCATTCCATCTTAGTACTCAGGGGTGACAACGTATCTGCATTGTAAATCTTAATTAAGGATAGATTGTATATGTCTATGGGCAACAGCATCTACTTACCATCAGGTGGACTATGCGTTCGTTTGTCACCCTTTATCTATAAAAGAAACTAGGATCCAATGCTGCTGCGGCCCCGTGCGTCCCCACCAAGCTCCCACCACTAACTTATTCCCTGATTTTTGGACAGTGTAACACAGTAAAAACCTAGCTCTTTGCAATAATTTGCTTACGGACGCCCGGATACTTCTTCCCCGCACTTAGCCTGCCCCTTTTCAATCCTATTTCCCGCCTATAATGACGGTTGGACGGAGGACATACCGCGCACCGCGGCCGTATCTACGAAACGTTATATCTGTGGATACGTGTGAACTAGCGCCGAATTATTAAGTGTCTCTGAAGTGCGGTTAACTATTTGCCTGATTCCTATGCCGATTGGTAACGTACTACCATTTTGCTTACTATTGTCCTTTTACATTTCCTAAAAATGATTTCCTTCACTTTCATATCTATAACATTCTTAAATATGTCTGTAGACAGTGGGAAACTAAAACAGGAGAGGGGCAACAGCATCTTCCTGATAACAAACCTGCCCATCCTCTAACCTGCCCATCAAGATAAGATAAGAAGAAAAATTCTTCTTATGACGCAATCTATGGGAACGGCCTAGTTTTAGCTTTTATAGGCTGTAATGGATGGATGGATGTCTGTAAGCGACGCAGCATCATGTTAAGTTAAATTTTTTGTTTGTGAATTTTTAAATTAATTTTTTTGATTGTTTTAACATTCACATATACATCACGTCTGTAATCCCCAAGGTTAGGCAGAGTTCAAAGAACAGCGAGCCGCTCGGACCATGTTTAGCGAATAAATATATGGTTATAGAGGGAAAATTGTGGATATTGCTAACAGCTTTATCTTTTAGACAACCTCTGAATGGATAAGAGTCAAATTGCAGTCAATTAAAAGGGCGGGATGTGTCGGATGATTGAGTGTGTATGAGTTCATACATTCATATATTAGTCCAATAATGAACTTTTTTCATATCTCCATGTCTCAAGAAGAAATAATCAATAGAATTCATTCAAACGTAATAAATAAATATAAATACTTTTGATAAGCTTTATTTAAAATAAATTCTGTAGTTTTCTTGCTTTATACCTTTACATTTATAAAAAAATATCATAACATGATGTTATTATTACTGTGCACATTGGTAAATAAAAAGTTTATTATGTGAAATGGCTCACAAAATTGGATCAACAAACATGCAAAGCAAATTCCTGGTGACAGCGGCTTACCTGTTGTGCAAGCGCATTCTCCAACTCTTCCATAATCATGCAGCGCAGGTTCCGTACCACATCCTCCAGCGGCTTGGCACCAAAAACTCTATAAGATGTGTTGGGTTTCCCAGGAGTAGCCACAAGCACTACTGCTTGTTGACCGACACGTGTCGCAAATTCTTCTATTGTTTGCTGTTTAGAAAAACCAAATGATGTATTATTTACATTTAACTAACTTCCGGTGAAAGTAGTAATTGTTGCGATTTTGGAAGTCCAAATTTTAATATATTAGGTTTTGAGGCTCTTAAAGACTATTCTTACTGTTTGTCTCTCTCTCTCTCTCCTCTCTTTCTCTCTCTCTCTCTGTGTGTGTGCGTGCGTGCGGGGACTCGTATTCAGATGTTTGAATAATAAACTATCATTCAATCAATAAAATCAATAAAAAATCATTCCACAATAACTTTGTACATGCGTACTCACACGATTTAAAATAACCTTTTACGTAAATCCAAAGAATTATGAAGTTATCTATATTTCATTACAACATGTATAGTTCTTTATCACTAATTTAAATTCGAATTTTACAAACAAAGCAAAATATAAAATATTTAACCAGAATCAACTTTTATACTTAACGTTGTGTCAATGATGTCGTTATGCACCTCACCGTAGTGTTTGGATGATTCAAATTCATGCTAATGCGAATAATCGCTAAAAATATTCAAATAATCGAGCCTTTACATTTTTAGTTTATTGTTTGTTTCTTTAAATTTTAATTTTTAGAGTTGCATAAATTATATGAAAAATGAATTAAACGAATCTAATTTTTTTATAATTTCTGTGAATCCCATAGTCATTGAGAACCATTTGAAAAGGAATTGGCTTCCGATACAAAAAAAAATTACAAATGAAAAATATTTATTTAGATACACGAATGCAAAAAATTACATTTTTACGAGAAATTAAAAATATTACCAATTGGGACAATGTTTTATTCATTAATGAAATATGGCCAAACACCAACCACACTGTGCCACAGACATGGACAAATGACATGTGTCCGTGGGAAAAGATGAGCACCTCATAATTTGCCATGTAGGATCCGCCGGAGGAGAATTTGTAGAAATTACAACTACTACACAAGCGATTACTGGGCCAAAGTGATGCAGAAAACAAAGAAAATTGCTATGGACGACTATGAAATTGACATTCATTTTGAATGCATTATAAAAAATCAAATCATGCAGGCCAACCTTCACCACAGCGAAACTGCGTCGGATCAGTTACGCAAGTGATTGGACAGCCACAGCCCTAATCCAGAAGCCTTGGGTTGGGGCTGGTAAAATCAAAGGCCTAAACAACCTAAAAGGTAAATTATTCTACAACTCTGAGCACGACAAACTTAGAGCGTGTATCTATACTACTAAAGATATCTGTGCACAACCATTAACAGATTTCTGTTCCAGAGACATGTATGCCGTAGTAATACAAAATACACAGGAGGGAAGATTAAAGCCAGCTACTCACTTGCCTGCCGCAGGGGCAATCTAGGGTGTAGGAGTGGGGATGACCCTTAATTGCCTCCTTAATTGTGATGTGTGTATGCAAGCAGGGGCAATTTTCTAAGTCGGCCCTGCGGCAGGGCAGCAGGGCAGAAGACCTTCCTTGCTTCCTAGATCATGTACCGCTGTCGCGTGTGTAGCGCAATTGGGGCGATTTCAATCGGTTCGTTGCGACTTTCGCGCGGAGCCCGATGATACAAGTCATAAAGATACCAATAAAGAATGTGAAATGGAGACTGGTGATAAGAAGTATATAAGGCGTCTTCTTCGCAGTATCTCCTTTTTGTCTTCTTTGCGGTAACATCACAGAAGGAACGTTATTTGAACGTGGTAACGTTTTTAAACTATCTGGCTATCAAATTGTATCAATACCAAAATCTCAATCCAAAATCCTATTAATATCGCATAACGTAGATTTCATGATTACACCGAGAGAAAGTTTATATATCATTTTTAAGACATTGTACATATCAAAAACTGACATACAAAATAAATAAAGTGTATAAATCTGCTGATGCAGTATTACAATTACTGGAATATAAATAAAATGTCATTAACTAAATAATTAAATAATAATACATTTTAGTAATTAAAATTATTAAAAGTAATCATTAGAAAACTACTGGCTATTTGTTACTAGTTAAAACTATAGTTACTAAACACTAGTTAGTTAAGTTATATCACAGAATAAATTGGTTATATTAAATATGACCAGTGAAGTTGCGTCTCCGTGGCGCAGTGGCTTAGCAATAAGTTGCTCCGCTAAGGACCATGGGTTCGAATCCTGCACGGAACAGGTATTTGTATGGCCTACAAATAATTGTTCGAGTCTGAATATTAGTCCTTGTGAAATTTTATATAAACTGTCACGATACAGGAGAAAATACTTGTGTGGAGGTAACGTTTAAAAAAGGAAAGAAGTTAGTCATTTAATTGTTTTGATAGCCTATATATGCTGCAGCATAAGCACTATTTATGGTTGTAATTATTAATTAATTAGTTGTTTTATTGAAAAATGTGGGCATTTATGGGCCACAGTGTCCACTTACCATCAGGTGGGCTGTGCTCATTTGTCACCCTTATTCTATATAAAAAAGAGCAAAGGCTATATATACCGATTCATTGATATTTCGATAAAACTGGCGCCATTCTCAACGCGTGTGTCCAGCGAGACATACACTCATACTGAACGGCAGGCATGTGTGTAGAGACAGTTCAGATATTGCCCCGATCGCTGTACACCCTAGATTGCCCCTGCGGCAGGCATGTGAGTAGCGGCCTTTAGTCGTCGCCTCGGTCTACATGCCGCAGGAAGACACACCTCCCCCTCATGACCTCGTCAGGCATGTGTTGCTGGCATGTCCTGAGGTTGCTACATATAGGGCTAAACATGTCGGCACGCCGGGATCACTCCCCAAGTTACTCGCAACATGAAAGGACTGTTGACGTCTTCGGGGAGATTTCATGGCTCGAAAAGTAAAAAAGTAAAGTTACAGCCTATATACGTTCCACTGCTGGGCTGAGCCTCCTCTCATTTCTGAGAGGGTTTTAGGCAAGAAATGCCCGCCGCTCCTCCCAATGCGTGTTCGCGAACTTCATATGTCTTCGAAATATTATTTTTTGATTTCTCAGACATACAGGTTTCCTCAGATGTTTCCTTCACCGCCGAGCGTGGTAAATCAGCACTAAAATTGCAATTGATTTTCCATTGACGTCCGTCGAGTTTTGATATCACACGAAAAGTTTCAACGTGCGGAAACGCGTACTTTTTGAGAAAAAAATTATTGAAAATTAATTATTTTTGCAATAATAATATCAACCCCCAACTCGACGAACGTCAATGGAAAGTCGTACCTTGCAATTAACAATTTCATTGGTGCCGGCGGGGATCGAACCCGGGTTACTCGCGTACTGTGAAACTTACAGCGAGCGTTAACCATCTGAGCTACCACGGCTCTCATCTATCATGGCTCGAACAGTCACATTCATGCTCACACGCAAAATACGCGCTTAGACGTGGAGTTGCGGAAAACAGCCCGTCGTAAACTAAACTAACTAGAACATCAAATATAATTAATGTAAACAACGATGACGACGACGACAGCTCAACTATTTGTAGTGAGTGATTAAATAAATTTGTTTTAATCTAGTGCAGTCTTTAATTTATATAACTTTATCTCTATAAATTAGCAGTAATATATTTCTAATTTATTCTGGTATTAATCTAGATAAAACTGCAAATGATTACAAACTCCAAAGAATCAATATCGATATCGATTAAGAATCGAATATTGTAGGTACCGATTTTTCAGTTGGAATGCCTAGTTCAATAAATGTGATAACACGTAGTAACACAATGTACTCTTCACTAAAGTTGATTCAGTACTTATATGAAATAAATTTAAAAATTAGCCACAAAAACGGGAAATTTATAATTAGGGCAGACTAAATCACATCCACTCTCAGTTTCATTTTCACTTTAATTGTTTAAATATCAATAAATACTAGTCGAAACTGATTGATTCTCTCTAGGAGAATACTCCACATTTTTAAATTATTATTTATAATATAATGTGTGATTCATATTATATCACCGCTTGATTCTACCCGTGTCTTACTGAATGGTACTCACTCTAAGTTTTCTAAGTAGCCTATTCTGATGCCTCTTTCTGACGGATGGGTTTGTCTCAAATGAGTGTGGCCTTTTGCGTTTCTTTGACGATGCAATGGCTGCAGCCGCGGCCATGCCTACTGGTCCTAGAACAAACAGAATAAAGTTATTATCGAATAAAACTTAATATAATACAAAATACTTAAAAATTGGTAAGTTGAGCCATCATAATGTCGTCATTTTCTAAAATCTACTTCACTTGTAATGAGGATGAGACGTTAGATTAATAAAATCTGCCTCAGCCCCCAAAGTCTACTATACACTGGGACTCTCCTGCTGCAGGGTCAAGAATCGGCCTTAATCTTTACGCGTCGCAGGTGCATTGACAAATTTCAGTACTAGATATCTCGTTATACTACCATCCAACAGAAACCGTGAATTTTTCTAGCATTTTCCATAGTTGCCTGCTACTTACGACACCCACGGGGCGAAATGGGGTGACCGCTTTTACTGATAACAAGGCATTCCATCTTAGTCTACAGGAGTGATAACGCACATCTGCATCTTGATTCTTAGTCGAGGATTGATGTAGGTGTGTACAGACCACAGCATCCAGTTACCATCAGGTGGACTGTTTACATAGCGACCCTGCCAGACGGTGCGCTGAGACAATGCAAGCGCACCGCCGCGGCCTGCGTAAATTGTTCAAATAAAAAAAGCTATGGAAAATAATTTAACTGAAATTCACACATTTATACTGGATGTGACGAAATGGAAAATTAAAAGCGAATATGAGAAAAGGCCGCATATTACCAAGATAAGATTTTGAAGAAAAATATATTAAAAAGAACGAAGACATGAAGATAAATATTCCTACATTACATGGCTATGGTACTAGACTGAAAGAGGATAGAGGTAGGCGTGTATGGGCCACAGCATTCACTTACCATCATATGTTCTGAAAACCTCGTTTTAGAAATAACTGAAAAACCTCATTGCTAAAGTAAAATAGCAACAGTAATCTGGCGTTGACGGCTCCGTGGCACAGTAGGTTAGCAATGAGTTGCAGCGCTATGGGCCGCGGGTTAGAATATAGCACGGAACATTTGTATGGCCTACAGATAATTGTTTTGGGTCTGATGTTAGTCCTTGTGAAATTTATGTTTGTAAACTGCTCCCACGATACAGCAGAAAATCCTGGTGTGGAGAAGTAATGTTACAAAAAAAGAAAAGGGAATCTGACAAAGTGAGATCATCATCAGGCAACAACGTTTTTGCCTACCGATCGACCCTTACAAATGTGTGCGTGCACAGTACAATTAGTTAAAATAATGCATTACTACGCATTTTGAAATTAAAAGATTAAAAGGACAGAACGTTTGAATTTTTTTTTAATTAATTTGTCTTCACTATTTACCTATATTACTTATTCTGAACCTTTTCTTTAAATTTGGACGGTTATTGCAAAATAACCCTGTATAAAAACTAAAGTACAATCGCGTCAGTAATGATATAATATAATTGACAATGCAAGAAGTAATCTAACGAAGCGAAATCCTTAGAAGGCTCGTCATCCTTGTAGAGGAGTGGACTCACCAGCGGCAGCGAGCTGTTTGGTGACCTCGTCGCTCATGGCGTTCTTGATGACGTCACCGCCGTCGTCGTACGCCGAGCCGGTCGGCGACGACGCGCACTCGTCCTCATCCTCCGAGCCGCCGCTCATCCCGCATCCGTCCACCTGAGACATCTCCTGCGGAACAACCGTTACCGTTACAGCCTATTAAAATCCCCTGCTGAAAGTAGGCCTCCCCCATAGATTGTCTCATAAGGGGGCTATCTCATAGGAACGATAACTACGGAACCACGTTCTTTCGTAATGATTTCTGGTTGACGCGAACACTACACATTTAAATAAAACTAGTTTTTACAGATTTTATCGCGTTGTGCCCTCACTGCTACAGATATTAAAACAGTTCAGGGCAGAATAAAAGATAGAACGAAGATAAAAGTAGAGTACAGGCCTACTCTCTCATTCCTAAATGGATTTTGGAGCAAGGAAGTAGCCACATTGGCCCAATGATTTTGGCAGACTTCATATTTTATATAGTTGAAATAGTTTTAATTAATGCTGGGTTTCTACATTTAAAAAAACAATTGGGTACTCGAGTAGTACGATTTTTCTCCACAACTAAACTTCCAATTAGACAATCTTTTCCTCAAGCTCGAGGAACCGGACTTCGATCTCCATCAGCACCATTGATATTATTAATTGCAATTTCAAATCGTAGTTTCTTAAGGGCAAACTCACGAGAAGTTTGCTCCTTTGAATATATAAGAAATTAAGAATATAGCAACATGTTGTAGTCAATACTATGGCAGCGCGCTGTATTATTGACTGCTTAAACCTATAAGAAATTAGAGAAAACTCATCTGCTGCAGAGGGTTGTATGTAGACAGTTAGTATTGTAGTACAGTACCCTTGTCAGAGTATTTATAATTTAACGTTTTATTTATTATAGAAATATCATGCTATGAATATGTACCTCTTCAGCCATGTCCATGGACTCGGTGCTAACAGCGGAATTCATATTGCCGTAATCTGTGTCACCGTCGTCTTCACGGCAATTCACCTCCTGGACCATTGGGTAGCCCGATGGCCTAACAGCTTGTGCTCTCTTGTTGTGTACCAAGTTCCACTGGTTTTGATTAAGTTACCTGTGGAGTATTTAGAGATAGTTAGAATTACTAAAATATTATTTTGCTATATTTATTGGTTGTCGTGTAGTGGTAACGTAAAATAATTTATCGCCCGATTTCGTCCTGTAGGTAGCGTAAGAAGTGACTATGACAAAGGCCAGAATGGCATCGTGAACTCCAATAGAAGGTGGTACCAGTGTACAATCTCGCTTCTAACAAAAATGCAAATAGCAATATCTAATAGGTGCTGCGCTTGTCACTACCGTTGAAGTAGAAAAGGTATTTTTCTACTTCAACGGTAGTGACTTTGTATGTACTGTAGTAAGATTTCGAAGGGCCTAAATAACAGTAATATCGTACATCGACATAATATGTTCCCACTCGACGACGATATACACACACATACGCATTTTCAGCTACAACAAATGATATTTACCGAAATTCATCCTCAATGCGGCCACATATATGTGTAACTTTGTCAAAAAGCCCAATTCAAGCTACATTATATCAGAGACAAGCTTAAGGTGTGGGATATATTATTTATATATTACAATTGGAATTAAACAAACCTACAGTCCACCTGATGGTAAGTAGCTACTGCGGCCCTAAAAACCTGCAACCAACTTCAAATCAAAAAAGTAACAGATATGTTGTCACCTCTGAGGACTAAGATGGAATGCCTCACAGCCTGTAATAGTACTGGCTCTGGATTTGGATTCAGCATGGATTTGGTTTTGTCGCATTAGTCTGCGAGGCACATGCCTAGCATAACTGTTTTATCATCATCATCATCATTACCCTTCACAAGTCGACTGCTGAATGAGAGCGTTGAGGCTGAACTTTGGTGAGCCAAAGAAAGCTGCAAAGCACGGTCCTGAGCCACCGACATCCTTTCATCCGTTCATTGACATCCTGCATAGATATGCAGGATGTGTTCATCCGTTCATTGACATCCTGCATAGATATGCAGGATGTGAAAGATGTGAAGATTACCAGGTCGTCACCCCATCCAGTGGGGGGCCGCCCTTCACTTCGCTTACGCATACAAGGTTGCCACTCGAGAACCTTTCTTTCCCATCAATTACAATCAATTATAATTTCTTAAGTGAACAACTGTTTAGTTCTATGTCAAAAGTCTATGGGAATTTATGGTCTGCATGCATATCATCAACTCTATAGTAGGTAGACAAAAATATTAAAAAACCACATAGATTGGTTTTTAACCCCCGACAAAAAAGATGGGTGTTATATGTTTAACATGTGTATCTGTGTGTCTGTCTGTGGCATAGTGTCTCCCAAATGGATGAACCGAATTATGTAGATTTAGTTTTATTTGTTTGAAAGGTAACTTGATCGAGTGTTCTTAGCTATGATTCAAGAAAATCTTTTCAGCCGTTTGAAGATCATCAGCTCTTGTAATATTATTGATTTATCAGTCAAACAACCATCGATCTACAACTCAATGTATATTACCATGTATTAGGACATGCATACGCTCAACTAAACAATTGATCCGAGACTACCTTCCTCTTTAGTTGTGCATTAGCAATGTTGTAGCAAATTCCTTTTTTATTATGCTTTATGTAGAGTAAAATCATTCGTCCAAATATATTCTTATTTATCGAGGAAGTTGTAATAATTAAGTATAACAAGGTGCAGCAAAGCGACCAGCCAATGGATGAAACTAAAGAAAACTAGAAAATTGTTAACAGCTGGATCAATTGCAGGGTGCAACACCATTAAGTAAACAGTTTTACTGTCATGAAATTGTCACAAGCACACAACTTAACTAAACATTTTGATCAATTAATCAACTGTATAGATGCGGTGGGCCTTAAAAATGTAATTTATACCTTAAAGTCAGTAGTAGTTAAAATAAATATTACTTTTTTGGGTTCACTTCTAACTAAAGGTCAAAAAAAATGACTTTATGAAGGTAATAAAACTCAGTTGGATTAGAAACATTCTATATGTACATAGTTTAGATAGATAGATAACGACGAACTGTTTTCCGCAACACCACGTATAAGCGCGTATGTTGCGTGATGTATGTAGTTTGTAAGTTTTCTTATAAACATAAAATTAAAGTGTCTATCTGTAATATCAAAATAAACACCTTCTATTAAACTCAGGGGGTTATTTGTATTCTATAGACATATTCCGTGTAGACTATAGACAGTTTAAGAATATTCACTACCACATATCGTCGTGTAGGTAGTTTGTAAGAGGCGACAGAGGAAAACAAACCAGGAGATGGGAACCATTGTCTTTTAAATAACCTCATATCAATCAACCAAATAAAAAAAAAAGATTGAGAGGTTCTATGGGCAGCTGTACACGTCATCATTGGAGCCACACGCAAGTGTGAGTAACGATCCAAGAGCAAGTCTTATCCGATACTATTCTGATGATATCCCCGATGTTAGTCTGAGCGAGATTAGAATGGCTCTCTAGCACCTTAAAAACGGCTTGTACAGTAGGGCTACAATGGCTATCCGAGTACAGAACCAGAGTACGAAACCTATCCAACTGCAGAGAGGTGTAAGACAGGGTGACGTTATATCCCTGAAACTCATTGGAAGACGTTTTCAAGCTACTGGACTGGAAAGAATACGGTATTAACATCAATGGCGAGTACATCACTCACCTTCGATTTGCCGACGATATAGTCCTTACGGCAGAATCGCTAGAGGAACTAAGGATTATGCTCAATGATCTCAATAGTACCTCCCAACGGATAGATTGGGAGGAACTATTGAGCTGCAGCCTATATTAGTAGTATAGTTGTAGCACTAATGGGTCGGCTCGACCAGGGAAGGACCACGCTCTCACAGAATACTAGCGTAAAATAACAGCTTAGCTGTGTTTCGTGTGGTGAGTGTAGAGAACCGCAGACCCCTTTTACTGGAAAAGAGGCATTCTATCTTAGTCCTCACGGGTGACACTGCATCTGCATTTTGATTTTTTATTGAGGAGAGATGTAGATGTCTACGGGTCACAGCAACCACTTACCATCAGGTAGACTTGTGCTCGTTTGTCACCCTATCCTATAAAAAAAATAGGTCTTAAGATGAACATGGACAAAACAAAGATCATGTATAACGTCCATGTCACACCTATGCCGGTAGTTGTTGGGAGCACTAAGCTCGAAGTTGTTGACGAGTATGTTTACCTGGGACAAATGGTTCGACTAGGTAAGTCCAACTTCAACCGAGAGGTCAATCGACGGATTCAACTTGACTTGGCGTTCGGGAAATTACGACACATCTTCTCATCAGATAAACCTCAAAATTTGAAAACGAGACAGTACAACCAGTGTGTGTTGCCAGTGATGACTTATGGAAATGTGGTCCTTCACTGCTGGCCATATGAGGAAGCTCAAGGTCTCATACGTGGTAGAGCCACGCTACAGCTATATTAGTAGTATAGTTGTAGCACGAATGGGTCGGCTCCACAAAGGAAGGACCACGCTCTCACAGAATAGCAGCATAAAATGGCAGCTTAACACTGCTGTGTTTCGTATGGTGAATGTAGAGAAACGAAGAGCCTTTTTACTGGAAAAGAGGCATTCCGTCTTAGTCTTCACGGGTGACAAGCGCATCTGCATTTTGATTCTTTATTGAGGGTAGATGTAGATGTCTATGGGTCACAGCAGCCTTTTACCATCAGGTGGACAGTGTGCTCATTTGTCACACTATCCTATAAAGCCATGGAGAGGGCTATGCTTGGGGTTTCTCTGCGTGATAAACTTAGAAATGAGGATATCCGCAGGAGAACCAGTCACATACAATTCTTCCCAGGACAATACTTCTGTCCTGGGAAGAACCAGCAAGAAACCCAGCGAGACTTTTTTTTAAAAGTAAATTTTACATTATTGGTTGTACAAACTATTTAAGTACAAAATTTATTTTAGAAACTGCTTGGAAGCGACCACATCATTCCCAGGGGTTATTATCAACCATGTATTCATTTATACTATAATAACCCTTTTTATAGAGTTTCAGCTTAACAAAACATTTAAACTTGGTAATACAGAGAGCCTGTACACTTTCCGGGACCTTGTTGTAATAGCGTATACATTGGCCCAAGAATGAATTGCTGACTCTGTGGAGTCGAGAAACTGGTATCATTAGCTTGTGATTATCATATAATATCCATAATAAGACCTATGTTCAGCAGAGGACTTTTGACAGGCTGTAACCATTACGGTAAGACATAAATAACAATTTTTAAAATTATTGACTGTCTTTTCAAGGCCAATCTTTGAAATGGCTGAACCAAATGAGATGTTACTTCAAAAACGGATAGAGAGCAATACCAGGAGTGATCTAGGCTATGTTATATCTGAAAAACATTAAGTTTTTCTTATGAAATTGAAATCTGATAAAAAAATGGCTTTTGCTGATTATCTCAGGATAGATAGTCAAAAGTTCTTTTACACCTTAGGGATAGAAAGTAGTTTCTTGATAATTGTACTGCTAGGCCAAAGTAAGACCACTATTCTAATTGGCGTCAATTAAGCTGTGTCTCGCCAGCAACGCAAAGTCAGAAATTTGTATTTAGAAAAAGCAAAAATTAGGGGCTTTTTAGGTGGTAATTAAGTGCCAAGTTTAAAAATTAGGTGCTCTAAAATTTTCACCGCAACGAACTGTTACGACGTATCGCTAGCAACTCAATGACGATAAAAGATAAAGATACGAAAAATATTAATAGCAAGGAATTAAGTGCTTATTAAGTACTGCAAGTATAGGCGATCGATACTTAAAGGCAGTAGTGACAAACGAAATTTTAATTTCCTACATAGAAAAATTCAATTTGTAAAAAGTAAATAAAATGAAAATTTTATTTACTTTTTATTTTTATTTTTTTATTTTTAACAATTGGAACTGACACTTGCCTCTTAATCAAATGAATGTCGACTGACAAAGTCTCAATTAATAGGATCATGTTTCAGAAATTTTTGAGAGTAATTGACAAGTTGTCTCACCAGCAATGCAAAGTCAAGGCAATCATACCTTGACTGAACATTTAAACCTGTCCCAGTAAACCAAAGAATAGATTTTATTATAAAACTCCCCAAATTTTGTAGATATAGAATTAATAAAAGCAAAGATTTGACAATGTCAAGATGGACCCAAATTCTACTTATGGATGACCTCTGACCTTTATAAGGCCTCTGTAGGTACCTATATACTAGAAAATATATCATGTATAAAATCAATATCACAGAAACTCAATTGAAGTCCTCAAATCTACAAATGTATTTAATTAAATCAAAAAGACATAATATTTGTTGCTTTAAACTAAATATGTTATTCGAATTTATAAGAATTGCTGTTCCTTAAAAGAAACTTTTGTTGTGTGGGCACCAGGTCTTAAACGAAAAATCAATACTTGTCTTTACTTTAGGGAAAGTGACGAAACAGAATATCCTGGAATAGGGTGAAGAAAAGGGACTAAGTCTTAAGAGCGTAATGTTCGCCAGTAGTCTTTCCCTTAGTAATGACCATCATTCTTTCAGTACTAAACCAGAAGTACCTATTATAATAGTTTTAAAACCACAATTATGCATCTCAAAATGACGCATAATGTTTTGTGTTTTTATTTAGATGCAACTCGAAGCGGTTTAGCGCAGCGTAATAATTTTGAAGACGAATGACACAAACTCTTTTGCGGCGGCGTAAAGGATAAGCCCAAATGAATGGCCATCATGAAGGGGTCGCGCGTTCGAGCAGGCCCAGACAGCATAGAAAGACTACGACTGCGTACGCACCTGCGTGATTTGAAAGACATTTTGCAATCCTATTAAAAGCTCCGTGAATTTGTTGTGATGTAACCGGTCTAAAACTACACTTTTCAGTACTTTTTCACTCAACAGGACACTGTATTCACAAATTGCACGAAGTACACAGTAGACCCCGAAAAACGCGAGTCCTCCATTGATATCGATCGGCAAACCCGATATCCGAACATTGTATTCATATCTACAGGGCGCCATTTTGTACGAGTCTGCGCGGTGTGGATTTTCTTTTCACATGGAAAGGGAAATCGCCCCTCGGGTTGAGGGGGGATCGAATTTGTAATGTTGTAAGTACTAACTTAAAAATGGTCGCTTACTTAAAAAACTCACCTAAATTTGCTGCTAAATTTTGTAACTAATATTAGTAAATAAAGTTGTATGTGTGAGATGAGTGTTCAGGAAAAATTCCAAGTTTATTTTCGAAAACATTGATCATGTCACTAGTGGCGCTAACTACATAATTTTCCAGGAACTAAACTAAATTTGACAAGTGAAATTGTAAATATTTCAGATTCAGTGATGAAAAAATGTTTTGTACGGTGAAAAATTGTTTTCTTTGGTCATAGATTATACACTTTATACTGATAGCTGATACTGAAATCTTAGGTGGTGTAGTAACTATTGTCTTGTACATGTGAGATAATTAAACTGTGGGATAATAATAAGTAAGTTTATCTTTTATGTTTTTATATTGCATAGGGAAATCGTAACTATTTAGATACCTAATTTATCAACAAAATTTTAATTTCCTTTTAAACAATGTAGGTATTTAACAATTAAGGATAAAACCAATATTTCATATTTTTATCTATTAAATTTAACTTTATTAGTCCTAATAGCTTTTTATTGTAGTTACATTTTATTATGTAGTTCAATTTGAATTTGTTGCAGAAGCAAAACATGACACAATTTAATTTAAAACACCCTTTTTCATATAGTAATTGTCTGTAGGGTTACTGAAGTACACAAAACTATTAATTAATAATGCTTGTGAAGGAGTTACATGCAATTGTATTTTTGTATAGGTTAACTATTGCTAGTATTATTTTTACAAACAAGATTATTAATACTACTGTAACTGTACTATCTTTATCTGTCCATGTTTTAAGCAAATATATCAAATAAATAAATAAATAAAAACAACAAAAAGCCTGACTGCATAATTACTTAAATATTTTTTTTCAAATTACATTTATTTACATAACATAATATACAATATTTTACTAATTACAATATTAAAAACTATAAAAAAAAAACTAAAACTAGTAACTTAATTATCATACAGTCCTACTCCCCGTGGTATCGTTCCAAGAACGCTGGCTGCGTTTCCCCGCTGAATGGCTATACTTAGCCTTTGAACGATAAAAGAACCAGCCCTCTTAAAACCAGCAGCTACGACCAGTGGATGAGTTCCTTTAGGAACTTCACCGCCAAAGTGTCTCATAAGTAGCATCCCACACTAGGGCTTTACCTCTCTCCCATGGGACCAATGTCATACTGTTGGGTCTCCTGCCATCGTCTCTAAATATTCCACAAGGCTCTAAAACTGAGGGAACATATATAGAGACAAGAGCCCTTCGGATGACATTGTTCAAAGAACCGTGCCGTGAAAACCTACCAGCACTTTTCTTACATGAAAGTCCGTGGAGCCCAAACTTGTCGACGCTACTACCACAGGGGCACTGATCGGGTTGACAAATCGCTGCTCCTAGTCAGATTCCTACGGCGATGCGCAAGCTGTCCCCATCAAGTAATGTACCGAGATTACATGATGGTAAAGCGTGTAACCAGTGACTAGATTCCTTAGTCGAAACAGCTAGAAGGCGTGCCTGATCTTGGTCACTATGGAAATTATGAAACAAATCTTTCCGTACCAACGAAATATCCCACTGTTTTTGTTGGTTAACTTCCAGTGGAACATTTTCGCCGGGACAGAGCATTCGCCATGTCTGCCCTGCCTCCGTAGCAAAACATAGGTCTACTTTATTATTTAAAATTATGTTACATGATGTTACATGCCTGCTTTCCTCGAAAGCAGGCAATGCAACGCTAGAAAGATTTCTGACACCAATACTACCAAATTTTATAGGTAAAGTAGCTTGAGTCCAGGCTGTTGTATTTAAATTTAGATTTTTTTCTATAGCTATTTTAAGATTATTATCAATATCTTTTAAAATATCCGAACATTTCCAGACTGGACTTGAGCAGAGTAAGTATGTAAATCTAGGCACAAGGAGACAATATTTTAAAATAGTAAGAGCAATGTGGGGGTTTCATTTATACAATTATATAAATAAATACAATTTATACAATTATATTAAACATGTTTAGGAACTACTTATTGTGTTCCTGATATTCATCTAAAAATAACTTGTTGCTTCATAACATAGACTAAAGTAAACCCATCTACGGAAACTTTCTAGCAAAGTATAGTCTCATACACTGTGTGGCTTTCCTGAAATACTTGACGCTGGCAGAATGGATTGGTATATAATACATGTGGTGCAATTATGTAATTATGTCAATTGTTTAGTGGTGGTGTAAGAATATCCACTATCCCATGTTGTCCCATGAGTGTCGTAAGAGGCAAAGGAAAGAAATCAAACTAGGGGATAGGAAGCGGCTTTTTTTAATAAAAAATACTAGCAATGTAATTAACATTGCTAATATTCCCTTTAAGCATTCCTGATAAGTTTAAAATGCTTGGGTTAGGAGTGGCGGATTCAAACCCGCACCCTATTGAGTTTGCAGTCCCCACCCTACCATTATGCTACTGTCGCCTGCCAATAGTAGCAAGTGCCCTGTCTGTGATGCTACTATGGAGGAGGCCTATGATAGGCTGTAACATCTAATTATGTAGGTATTATGTAGCTTCAAATAAAAATGTTTCGTTCTTTCTTTAAATTGTTATTATATTAAGACCCCTGCAGGGCTAGCATGGGCAGGAGACAATTTTATCCCCAGGGAAAGGAGAAAATATTTATCCCCTCGCTTAGTTTTATCCACCCTTCGAACATGGGCACACCAGTGGATATAATATCCACAGTAGATAAAATGGGATATAGACTTAGATTTTTTGAATGAATATGAACTTAAACCCACGTCCAATGAACTAGGATAAAACTGCCCCTTTTAAAATGTTAAAAAAGCAAAATTTTTTATCTTTCACTAAGCTCCATGCTACGGATGGGAGATATATGTCTACTCATTATGTCAAACGAAGATATACTTCTCCCCGTTGCCGTGCTTTGGCATAAGGACAAGATAATTTTATCTCTTGTCAGTGGATATAATTGGGGGATAATTTTTTGTCCCCAGCCCATGCTAGCCGTGCTGGAGATTTACAAACTGCTTGAGTCAAACCTTTATATATTTGATCAAACCAAAATGTTGTTTGACTCTTGCCTATCATAGGGACACGGGAAGCTTTTTTCTCATACAATAATATATTTGTCAGAACTCAGAATGTGTTTCAAACAAGCACTATGTTTTCTGAGTGTAGTATTGATGTCAATAATAACTATTTAGACAGTGTATAATATCTTTAATAAGATAAAGCTAATAACACCTCTCACTTTCAAGTCTGTTGAAAGTGAGGAAGTTACAAATTAACAGACAAATCTACTTATATAAACCTATACACACACCTTAAGAACAAGCCTTCTGGGGTCAGGTGAAATCTTATGCAAAATAACTCTATTGCTATAGGCACATTCATGTTAGGTAGATTTATGTTTTCTATTGTATTAACTGTGCTGTGGGATTAAAGTTTTAGGCTTATGTAATTTAATTTTTACAAACAACAATAATAAAAAAAAAAACATACAAATATAGGTTTTAAATTCTTTGTATTTTATGTGAATATTAAATGACAAATAAGAGTAAATGCAAGACTGCCAAGTGCAATGTCTTCTATCCCATGTAATTATGTTATTTTGCAGATCTAAATTTCATTAAATTTCTACAGTAGATTCTAGGACAAAATTTTTAATATGTGGCAGTTATGCAGAATTCCGAATCGGAATATCGAAACGGAATCCCGAAACGGAATTCCGTATGTATGTGGCGGGCCTTAAAGATTACATTGTTCAAAGCGCAAATATTATTAGCTATGTTTTTTTTTCATGAGCTTCTACTGGCGGGTATCTTATTTCGTATTGTATTATTATCTATTCATTTAATCATCTAATCTCAACAACATTGTTAAACAAAATTAGTTGATTCTTAGTATTATAGTCTGTTCGCTTAGATACGGTCGCTTTTGTGTCGCTCCGCCATGGCACGTGCCGCATCTTGTCAAAGGCGCCGCCGCGAATACAAGGTCGCCGCGTGCGGCGTACACCCGCAGGAAAATTTGGCACTTTAAAACGAAGCGCCGTAGTGAAAGGTTCTTTGCTACCTAACTTGTGTTTAAAATACTATTCAATTTTATTCATAGAATAAAAAAACATTTATTTAACAAACACAGTAAAAAATAATAAAATAAAAGCAAAATAATAAGTGCGCCTCCGGGTGTACCGACACTGTCTTAGCGAACAGACTATAAACACATAAACACTGTTTTTTTTAGACTGACATACACTGTACACATGGAAGGATTATGCACAACTTAGTATTTCTAAGAAAAAGTTTTTTTAAGTCTCTAATTTTTATCAGGTAAACATGAGTTGATTTTTTTCATGTTACAAATTTCTTCATACTTGCCATAGTAAAGTAGGGCCTACGCATGATTTGAATTTCGTTATTTTGAATTGTTTTTTGCTGTTTCTAATTAAAAAGTTTACTATAAAAAAAATCTATGCCATACTTAGGATACTACTTCGTTCACTTATTACACCCTATTTTTTTTGCTCATGAAAAAATTATTAGGTATAAATTTATGTTTTTAATCATCATTGGGTTTGAAAAGTTTAAGATGATAATCCACTACAATGAATGTCACAAAGTTTTACTAGAATTTCCCTTACCAGGTCCTCCCTCCATCTAGTGGAGTGCCACTTACACTTTACTTACCGGTACGAGAACTACTCGAAAACCTTTCTTGCCTATCAATTGTCGATCCTTCGAGCTATATGGGTGGCCCATTGCCACTATACCTTACTTAACCTATGGTTATGGTTTGGCTATGGCTCTACTCTAACCAACTCTGGTTCTACTGCGGATATCCTCATTTCTAAGTCTTTCACGCAAAGAAACTGAGTATAGCCCTCTCCATAGCTCGCTGTGAGACCTTGAGCTTTTTCATATGGTATCAGTGAAGGACCACATCTCAGATCCCCATATGTCACCACTGGCAACACGCACTGGTTGAACAATCTTGGTTTCAAATTGTGATGTATATTATATGTGAAAAAAAAAATAGTTCTATAACCAAAACACTTTCAACATTCTGCAAAATATTAATAGTATACAGGATAAGCAATATTGAAAAATTGGATGAGTGTACTCACTGATTTTATTTTTCATTATTTGAAAAATTGGATCAGTGTACTCACAGATTCTATTTTTCAATATTGCTTATTGACTTTTTTTTTACTTGGAAAGTAGAAAGGCGAGGTAAAATGTAAGGGATCAACACAAATAAACCACCACAAAAATGTATAGATTATTTTATTATATTGAATAATTTAACTCTAAATTAGATTAATTCTTATGTCCTAAATGACTAATTTTAACAATATTACATTTAGTAAATAGAGCTGTAATTAATTTTATTAAATCACATGACAATTAAGTAAGTAAATATTTTTTACAATGTAAAGTACATTCAAAAGTACATCAGTGTAAGAATTGCATCAATAAAAATATACATTAAGTATATTTACTCCTGTTTTATCCTTTATCGTGGTCTTTTAAATTCACCGGATTCTTCTGAAGAACCTGCAAATACATTAACTATTATTATTATAAACATCTTAAAGCAGTATGAAAAAATTCTACAAAATACATTTCACGGTGCACACAACTTTTGAAACTCGCATTTGACATTATGTATTTAAATTATTTTATCAGTAGTTGAATTTAGGGACAAAAGAATAATTTTGAATTGGGAGGCAGGAATATCCTAAGTGCATGTTCGCAATGATTCAAGAGCGCGATGGCGGCCGCGGTCACGGATCTAACATGTGACATAATATCCTACTGTTCACGTATACGGTACGCAAGCGCGACGTAAATAGTGGCACATGAGTTAAGAATTCCTTGAGTTTCTTTCCTCGTGTGGTAATGGTGGTAATGGGCAAGTTTGCGACTGTCGCGCGTCAAACGTATGAAGTTGCTTGTGTGCGTGCGTTTAGCGCGATTTCGGACATGATTTTGACATGCGAGAATTGATAATTCTGGAAATAGTATATTATGCGCGGAAAAAAATGCAATGAATTAATTTTTATATATATCTTAATATATTAATCGAACTAAAAAAATATAGTTTTATTGCCGGGAAAAAACCGACGTTCGAGTTCTCTTTTTATTAAGCAAAAACTATATAATATTTTTCATTAATATGAAAGGTATGTTATTGAATTAGATTGTTCATAAGTTACATTTTTATTAAGATCCATTATTTCCTATTAACGAAAACGTTTGAAATAAAGTAACTATTTGTCCGCCGAATGTCGCACGCTTACTTCATGCTGGACAAATATGCATGCAGCGGAGAAGGTAGGAAATCCTCGCCTTAAGTTAAACCAGTTGTGAACTTGTCGGTTGAATTGATAGTAAATGAATGATCGTGGTCCATTTTTCAAAAACTTGCTACACCCGAGCAAACGGCTGGCGGTCAATGTGGCAAGACCACCACGAATTGTATAGGTAGACAGGCACGAGTCGAGAGATCTGAGCATCAAGTGACTGTAGACTGTAGCTGCGCATATACATACATTTTGCGCATATTATCATTTATATTCATATACAAAACAGTAACTGTCGTAAATGTAAATACAACTGCGTGGCATATTTATCTTGTCAACTACCCGCGCGATCCACAGCTGTGATTCAGTTAAGTCTAAATTGCCGGCCTAATGTACATAGAGGTGTTTGCCTATGAATCGACTATAGCGCATGTGAAGGCTGTGTCTTGTACGTGTGTACGTGGAGGAGCAGGGTTGGCAGGTGGCAGGTGGCAGGTGGCGGGTACCGTGCGTGCGGTGGCAGTAGCGGCCGCGCCAGCCGGGCTCGCAGACGCAGGCGCCCTGGCGGCACGCGCCGTGGCGGCAGGGGCGCGCGCACTCGCCGCGCCGGCCCACCTCGCAGTGGCGGCCGCCCAGCCCCGCCGGGCAGCGGCACCGGTTCACGCCGCGGCACCGCCCGCCGCCCAGGCACGGGATCACGCACTTGGCTGCAAGTCCACCACCACACACACGTGAAGGCTGTTAGCTCCCTCGTCAAACTCGAACATTCTTTGATATATACAACAGTGAGACGTTCACCACGACACAAAGTGAAGTCGCTCTTCAAAATCAAACATTCTTTGAGATATACACGATATAGAGAGAACAATAAACGCGAAGCATAAAATAATTCAACACAAAAAAAACTACCTCTAATTTAAATATGAAACTGGAGTATGTTTGCGAGCAGTTTTAAAAAATTATAAAGAGGTAATAAAGGAAAAAATTATTTCATGCACTTGTATGCTAAGTCCACAGTAGCAGCTTTCTTAAACAAATGATACACAATTTTCAATTACTAGGATAATTGCATGGTTTAGTGGCGGCGTAAGAGAAGCCGCTACGGGATAGTGGCTTCTCTTACCCTCTCATCCCGTGAGTGTCGCAAGTGGCGACAGAAATAATTGAAACAGAAAATGGGCAACAGCATTTTCCTGATAACTCAACTAAATTACAACTATGAGGCAATCTATGGGGAAGCCTATGTTCAGCAGTGGATTTTTAATAGGCTGTACTGAAGGAATGAAATTTTCTGAAGATTTTTAATGATAGAACATAAATAGAACCTTATATTAAATCCTAACAAAGATAGAACGGAAAATATTACAGAAATAGCATGGTTCACTTACAGAACTCGCACCGCAGTCCATAGTATCCTTTCGGACACTCACAGGTGTCTTTCTGTATACATTTCCCACCATTCAGACATTTCTGCGAACATATACCTAGAAAGAAAGAGAATATTATATGGATTACAAAATCAGGAAACAAAAATCAAGACATTGATTTTGATAATTCCCTTTCCCTCTATTTTATGATATTATTAAGAAGCCTCAACGCCATATTTTATTTTACGAATGGTATTCATTTACTAGTTCCTTGTGGACCATGCATTAGACCTTTGTTCAAAATACTTCTTGTTACCTCTTTCCAGTTTAAGGACATGCTGCGACCGCCAATATTGCATCATGTGCGAAGGGCTCATTCGGCCACGTGGAAGAAAAATCCTAATGTAAGATCATTTCTTTTATAAATAACTAGCACTTCGCTACTATCCCATCTGATATTAAGTTGTGCAGTCATGGTGGTAATTTGTTTATAGAATAAGGGTGGCAAACGACCACGTAGTCCACCTGATGATAAGTGGATGCTGTGACCCACAGACATCTACATCCATCCCTGGTTAGTGGTTAAGAATCAAAATGCAGATGCGTTGTCACCCCCGAGGACTAAAATGAAATGCCTCGATTCCAGTAAAAAGGATCTCCGGTTCTCTTCACGCACCATACGAAGTACAGCAGCATTAGGCTGCTATTTTTCATTTATTTACGCTGGTATTCTGTGAGAGCGTGGTCGTTCTCCGTCGAGCCGACCCATTCGTGCTACAACTATAGTATAGCTGCGGCGTGGCTCTTCCACGTATGCTTGCACTGGCTTAGTGAAAACTTATTTGTTCTCTCGATGAAACATTGTATTCGGATTCTGTAATGCAGGCAAATCAATCCAATTTTTTCTCTACTTATTTTAAATGAGGTAGTTGCTTCGTAATTGATATCAGTTGGGAACAATGAAAAGATGTAAACCCGCCGTGCGTCTTGTCGTCCGATGCCGATGTGGACAAATAAATCGTTTAATTCCTGAACCCTCTCCAAAATGTTTAGCATACATTTTCTAAACGTCGAGAGATTTTGTGAACGTGTCTGTGATCGAGGCTAAGCAGTTTGGCAGATACCAGATTAGGGTCACCCATATCACACTAATGGCTCTTGGCACGTGTCTCCGCGAGTCCGAAGTGGCTAGCTGCACTCCTCAATAACCAGACCTGTGTTTTGTACATAATAAGAGCATGTTCCGAAGTGAAATACTTTCGCAATTTCTGAAGACCCTTGGTTTATTCCAGACACATTCTGGAAAATAAGAGCCAAGGTGAACGAGCTCTATATTAGTGAGATCTATTTGGATATTGGTTGGATATCGGATATTTTTCTCAACTTTAGTTTTGTTCTAGTTGGGTGAGATACTAATCGCAAGTCCACTGCTGAACATAGACCTCCCCAAGTAATTCACAAAGCACGGGGAGCCACCCGCATCCATCTACTTCCTGTGTTTCTTACCAGGTCACTCCATCTACTGGGAGACCGCCGTACACTATGCTTATACATACGAGGCTGCCGCTCGAGAACCTTTCATCCCCATCGGTTGTAGATTCTTCAAGCTATATGGCCGGGCCATTGCCACTTTAGCTCACTTACTAGCTTTAAGACTTATTAGCTTGAAAAATTGCTTCAATAGGGTATTTTACACCATGTAAAAAAATCAAAAAATATATATTTATAATAGATTTTGTAAAAAGTAAACGAGAAAACTAAAAAAAAGAGAAAGTATTCAATTTAAAAAAAAATTATATGTGCCTCAAATCTGCAAAACGCTGTCCGCCATATGAGATACCGTCGTGACGTCACTGGTGAAGAGAACTAGCTAATGTGCTGTGTTATTTCGAATTTTTTCAAGTTATTATTACGATTGTTGAATTTTAATCCGAATTTTATTGAAAAGGCATCATGGAAGACGGATTCGTAAAAGCAGAAAGTACTAATCTTTATTCTATTAATTCGAATTCGTTTAACAGAAGCCATAATCTTACATTGTGTGTGATTTTCCATGTCATTTTCCAGCTAAAACATGCAATAATCTTTATGACATTTAAAATCAAACCGAGTTTATTACTTCGCTTTTAACACTAATGTTATCGATATTATAATATAAGCTTAGGTGAGAAAAACTTTTTGTTATATTATTTTATACAAACCATGTCATTATTCCCATATAATAGAAGAAAACACGAATTAAGTAAAACACTGCACTGCACTTGCAAGGGCTGTCAAAATGGCCCACAAAGGGCGTGACAGACGAGCGATTAACCTAATCTATTACAAAATTTGACTTGAAATAGGTCATGCACCTATCATGTCATGATGTTTTGTTTTGTATAAACGATAGTTAAATATAAGTCATACTTAAATCAAAGTGATCTTCACAGCAGTATAGTTTAGATTTTGTAGACAATGCCTTCGGGTGTCTTCTTGCCAGTTTTAACCAAGTATTTCTCATATTTCAATCAGTTGCACTTGAATCCATAACTTCCCCGGCGTTCATATGCTCGTAATTTTGCATTCAGGCACAACACAACAATGATATAGATGATAACTCATTATTAAACATCCAAAAGTATCTTATTCCTTTGCAAAATAGGCAAAATTCTAGGACAGTGACGTCACGAGTTGAACAGCATGGCGGCTATAGTTTTTACGCGAAAATTTAAAACGATAGATTAAAAGTAATTTTTATGGCACTATTCGGTTTAAAATAATTATATAAAAATTATAGTGGTTCATTATCACTCTAACATTCATCTAAAACACTTTTTGAAAATGGGTGCAATACCCTATTGTTTGTCATGGAACATTCTTCAGTAATCAAGTTAAGAGATCTTAACAGAAACACTTCTTAACAGCTGGACAAAATAATACGCGTGGACCACGCAGGCGAACTGGGTGCGGACCGTATATACGCAGGACAGATGGCTGTTCTGGGTAACACGGCCGAGGGACCACTGATACAGCACATGTGGGACCAAGAGAAGAAGCACCGGCAGAAGTTCGAGGAACTCATCTGCAAGTACCGCGTCAGACCTACAGTGATGACGCCACTGTGGAATGTCGCCGGATTTGCCTTGGGCGCTGGTAAATAAAGAATATTCAAAAAATTGTTTCGACAAATTGGTAACTTTGGGTGTCATATTAGAGTAGCAAATGAGCGAACAGCCGACCTGATGATAATTGCGTAGCCACGCTCAGAATTTAAAGCTTGAGTGTCCAGTAGTATTGGGCGATACAAATCGTATATAGATACAATATTAGATAGATAGATAGATATTGGATATTGCACCGATATATAGTATCGGTACAATATCTATATATCAGCCAATAGACTAACTGTGTATTAGATAATCTGACACGACCGGAGAGAGATCAGGCGCAGGACCAACTGCTTTAAGTGCATTTAAACGTGGTAGAGCCACGCAGCATCTATATTATGGTTGTAACACGAATGGGTCTGCTCGACCGGGGTAGGGCCACGTTCTCACAGAACACCAGCGTAAAATAGCAGCATTAAGCTGCTGGTGTTTCGTATGATGAGTGAAGAGAACCTTTTTACTGGAAACTGCATTTTGATTAGAAATCGAGGATAGATGTAGATGTCTATGGGCCACAGCATCCACTTACCATCAGGTGGACTCTGTTTGCTCGCTTGTCAACCTAATTCTATAAAAAAAACGTGCTTTCCGAGGCTCGGCGGTGTAACATCGCCAATTTCCTGACTTTGGGCTGCCACTGAGAATTTCTCGTCAGAAAACCCACTAACTGATTCCAATTGCGTCTTACCACACCCACGGGATAAAAGGGGTTGATGGATTCTCTAACCTCGTAACCACACGGCTTGGTGGGTGGGTAAAGATATTTTTATTTGTTCATGTAATCTGTCATCGAAATGGGTATGGAAAAAGTCTCATTAAAAATAATTCCAGGCACAGCGCTCTTGGGCAAGGAAGCTGCGATGGCCTGCACTGTCGCGGTTGAGACCGTCATAGTGGACCACTACAACGACCAGCTCCGCACCCTGATGGAGGACCCGAACGTCGATAAAGAGATCCTGGAGACCATCACGAAGTTCCGCGACGAGGAGCAGGAGCACCACGACACGGGACTCGACCATGGCGCAGAACAGGCGCCATTTTACAAAGCGCTCACTGAAGTCATTAAAACGGGTTGCAAAGTCGCAATTGCGATATCGAAGACTATATAGAATATATTACGGAACTGAAGAATTTTTTAATGAGGATAATTGTAAATAAAAAACTGAGATTATTAAAAACTCCAGACTTTGAACAATATTTTCCACAGTAGGAATCAAAAACTTCGTTCTTGCTAAATGTAGAAGCTTCTAAGTAAGTTTTTATAACATTTTAATACATGATAAAGACATAATTTTTATGAAAACAACCATAACGTAAGAAATAGAATTAAAGATTACAATTTTGTAATCAATGAGCGGATTTTCACTTTATGTGACCCATTGCAGGGCAAAGGCCTCTCCTGCCTTATGCCATTTCTCGTGAACGCGATCTCATATGATATTTCTTTCTCTATTTCTTTAAATGAGAGAGATATATATCCGATATTATATAAAGAAAAATATCCAATATTTAGTACATCCGTCTTGGAAGGAGACAATCTTGTCGATCCCTCTCTCTCTCCTTTGCCTATCTCCGCGCCTTCGACGTTCTTGTAGTGTCCAAAATCAAAAGAAGCCAGCTTGGCCCCTTTGCTCGATTCAATCGGTTCGGTGGACGACTCTTGTGACTTAGATTCAGTCACTGCCAAACAAATAGTGCTTTTATTAATGGCATGTGCACACGACGATGCAATTTCTCCTTTATTGCTCGTGGTCACTTTTCTTACGTGGAACAATGTTCTTACAGGCGTTTTCGGGATACGTTAATCGATTTTCGCCTTGCTTGTTGTTGAAAGATACTAACAGATCTACTTAGTTCTTCGACTGTAATTTCGTTAACATAAGTGCCTGTCATTTTACCTCGCTTTTAATCTTCTTGCTATTGGTCATTACGTTTTTGGATGATTCATCGAAAGTCCAGCTTTAAGTCTTGCCACGCTTATAATGAAAGAACGATTATATTCTATAATCGAAGCTAAGTCTATCTTGTCTTCGGTTTCAATATCCATTGACTTCTGCGAGGTTGCAAATTTTTGAAATCGTTCTGATAATTTGTGCAAGCAAATAGGAGGCGACAGGGTTACCAGCAGTCACGATTGTATTAAGTACCATCTCAGAACTAACTGTTGTTGTAATAACTTTTAAACTTGTATTTTATGAATTACACTGTGCCTTTTCTACGTACAAAAGCTCAAAAGTAATTGGACGTCGTTACGTAAAAAGTATCTAACCCACAAAAGGCTTACTTTTGAAATATTGACGTTTGAAGTCTTCTAGAAGTTTCCTAGTAAGGATGTAACTTTTTTAATAAATAATTCATGTATCAGCGTTTAGTTACTCAAACTCTTTCTCTATCGACAGAGAGTTTGTTAGAATTTCTTTTATGCTATGAAATAATAGATCCCAAATCCTTACTTTTGAATATGTACTCATTTCTGACCCGACTGTGGGTTTGGATCCTTTTTGCGTAACTACGACCAATTAACCTTTTGAAATCCAATAGATTTGCATTTTACCTAAAGGTGTTGTGATAATAGTAATATAGGCAAACAGATGAAACAATCGACTTGAAATGTCTACATGCTGAATTTACGTGAATATAGTTTTGATTTTAAAATAAAAATGTTTTTATTATTACCTAATATTATACAATGGTTTTCCTTGTTGTGAAAATCCATCACCTACGTTTGTTTAAGTAATTTAAATTGAGAACCGAGAAAATCTATCGAGATTCAACGGCAACAATACGCAATAACTATTTAATAAGTACACCCACCACTTCAAAAATCTTGACAGGAAACAGACCTTAATCGAGAACAATAAAGTTCAGATTGTAATATAGCGAAACACAAGGCACTGTGAGCATGGCATGGCACGATGTAACTGGCAATATGCCAGAGCAACGAAAATTAATTCTATGGGGTTGTTTGCTTGTTCTTCCCAGGACAGAAGTATTTTTCGAACCAGTGGTAAGTAAATCATTGTTTTTTAATAAGTGTTAAGTAATAAACTAGATTGAATATAAATATTCTATTCTATTCTATTCTAGCCGGTTTATATTGAATTATTAATAGATTTGGGTACGATTTTGTTTAAGAATCCGTCTGGGTGAGGAGCACTTCTGCAGTCTCACAGTGCATCCACTGTTCTGCATCTAGTTAGTGCCGGTAAGGAGATTATTGGCTTTTCGACATAGTCCCCAGGGATCTTTTTTTTTATATAAAACTGTAGTGACAAACGAACTTACAGTCCACCTGATGGTAAGTGGCTACTGCAGCCCGTGGACACCTGCAGCCAACTTTAAACAAAGAAGGTTAGAGATGCGCGTCACATCTGAGAACGAAGGTAAAACGCCTCACAGCGTGTAATTATACTGGTTCTCTATAACCCTCAGTCACAGCGGTGGAAGCACTGCTTTTTGGCGGCAGAAGTAGATAAGAGGATCTTACCTACCCAGACGGACCCAGGCAGAACAAGAAACCTACCTGCGACGCGTGGTCCTTCCCCGGTCGAACAGTTCTATTCGTGCTGCTCTACTACCCTGTATTCATTCCATTCGCACCAACCCGTATAAATGTCATATATCTGATCGAACGGTATTTACCCGTTAGTTTCCTTATCTATCCGACGGTAGATTGTCGGTTCTTTTTTTATTATACTTTTTTTATATTAACTCAGTTGTTTGTCGCGACACTGTTTTCGTCACTCGCTAAAATCGATTTCACTTTTGCACGAATGCTGGGTTAGTTAATAGAGTATTTGCTATTTGACGGTAACAAAATTGTTGTTACCGTCAAATAGCAAATAATATATTAAAAGAAAATATGTTCGGGCTGCATATTTGACTTTGTAACTGATTCTGAGAACTCATGCGATGCGTAAATACAATAGCACGAGTCAGTTGCTTGAGTTATACAGGTTGTACAAAATCTATATAAATAAAATTCAATTGACGCATGTATGAAAGATCACTTGAGGACGGCTGGACCGATTTTGATGAAAATTTTTGTGTGTTTGATTGGGTCCAGGGATGGTTTAGATTCACTATTGGACCCGGTAGGTGGCGCTGTTGTCGAGATCCAGAAATCACCCGTGCGAAGCCGGAGCGGATCCCCAGTTATAAATAAAGTTAATTTGTAAGTCCTAATGTATGTTTATAGCATATACCTATGTGTAAGTCTACATATACCGTGGAATCTCGATAACTCGAACTCCGCCCGTTAAATCGAAATCCTCAAAAAAAATGTCATTCCCTTCCGCTGAACCCCTAAATACGCGGTATCTCGACTTATTATTTAGACTTTATAACTCGACTCGAACAAAATGTTATTTCCCTGCAAAGTATTGATAGTACTCTTTAACTCGAATTTCAAAAAGCAGACTCCGTAAGTCGGTTTTAGTAAAATATAATGACGTCTTACATGGGATTCCCCGAACTGATAGCAATAAAATAAAATCCAAAAGGAATGTTTGTTGCTTAAGTTCTTTTGTGTGTACTTTGTAAGTAAGTAAGTTTTTTGTGTAACATTTTTAAGTATCACATCTGTGTTTCTCGAAATTCTTGTTAAGTCTTAAACTTGTTCATTCGAATTTTTCAGCATTTCTCTTGAATATCGAGTTATCGAAATTCTACTGCAATATTTGTGTGAATGTAAATGTAATGTGTTGTGGTGTGTTAGTGTATACATACATGTAGAAAATGATTCGTGGAGAGAGGTGGAGAAGGATGGAGAGAGTGTGTACCTCCTTCGCAATGTCGTCCCTGGTAGCCGGGCGGGCAGGAGCAGATGCCGGGCGCGGTGCAGTTGCCGCCGTTCATGCACTGCGGGTAGCACAGCGCCGTGCGGCAGTGCTGCCCCATGTAGCCCTCGGGGCACTGGCAGATCTTCTCGTGGTTGCACCAGCCCTGGTTGGCGCACTTCTTGTCGCACTCCGGGTCCGGCCCTGTGCGCCATAACTTTAATTTCGAACCATTGAAGTAATATGTTGTATTACGTACTAGAGCACCTTGACTTGGTTGTTGCAACACGCGTTACAGTGGCCCATAGACATCTACACTTAGGCCCGTATTAATAAACGTTACTCAGCTCAAGTACACGCACTTGAGTACAATCTTGAGGTTATGATCTTATTAATAAACATATCTCAAGATGCGGTTTAGGTTTACGATATCAGCCGAGTGCCACACTGATTAATAAACGAAACTCGACTCTCAAGTGTGTATACTTGAGTGCAAGTCACAGAACAGTATTCCTAAGTACAGCGTTTTGACATACTGTTTTTATGTGTTTATTAATTAGCAACGATCTTGAGATGCTGATTTCGTAATGAGGACGTATCAAATGATTACGCACTTGAGTTCGTCGTTGAGTAACGTTTATTAATACGGGCCTTATTCTCTATTGAAAATCGTAATGCGGATACGTTGTCGGAATTGTTGTGAGACGTGAGAGCGTAGTCCGTCCCCAGTTGTGCCGACACCCATTCGTGCTTCAACCATAATATAGTTGCGGCATGACTACCACGTAAAACATTTCAAACCACTGAAGTAATATAGAGTACGTACTAGAACAGACTCCTTGACTTGGTTGTTTGCAACACACGTTAGAGCTTTACAGGCTTAAACTTACTTAGTCTTTGCCACAAAAAGGCACTCGTGTAAGGGCACAGATTTTGTCCGCGGTGTCTGTCTGTACTAGTATGTAGTACATACTACTTCAATGTTTCAAACCACAATTGTATATCTAATGTTATCTCATAAAATGTATAGTAAATATTGCTATGCGCGCAAGATAAATGTAAGTCTCTCAAACTGACATTTTACTTCGGAATCTGCACTAACTTTAAGCGTGTTGTATAGGATGTGCGAAAATGACACTCATTTTGATTCTTAACCGAGGAAAGATTTAGATGTCTATGGGCCGCAGTATACTCTTACCATCAGGTGGAATGTGTGTTCGTTTGTCACCCTTATTCTATAAAAAAAAAAACACAAAAATACATTTAATAAATATTACATCTATTCATCCGTTACAGCCTGTAAAAGGCCACTTCTGAACATATGCCTGCCCCATAGATTGCCTCATATGTGGATTTTGCCATAGTTGCCACGCTTGGCAGGCGGATATGCAACTGCAGTTTTTTTTAAATATTTTGAGTTTTTATCAGGAACATACTGCTGCCCATCACCTGTTTCAGTTGTTCTCTGTTGCCTCTTGACACCCACAGAACGATATAGGGTGGTGTATATTCTAAACTTTAACTTTCCTTTATTGATTTTATGTTGTGAACTAAATAATTAAAATTATGATTTTAAAATGGCGGTCTCACTCATTAATAAGGAAATTGACGCTTAGAGAGGAGTAAAGTTATCAGTTAACCCAAAACTGTTCTCATCTTGCGCGCATATACGTAATTAGTTGTAGTGACATGTTAGTGTAACAAAATAAGACCAAAAATACTATTACAGTATTTTATAGGGAGAATAAAGTGATCTAGCCGATTTTTTTACATTATGTTTTTTTAAGGATATTTGTTTATTTAGACGGGGCCATGTGCACTTTATTCTCTTAAAATGAATTGTTTTTATCAGTTATATTATGCATAAAAACTAATAAAAGAAGTATTTGGATTATTGTTATTACGAAGCAAGCGTGTACCAACCTAAAAACGCAAATGATGTGAGCAGAGGCACCGTGAATTCAGCCAATCAGCGTTCTCGATGAAAAGGCACCCGGAAAATAACGCATTCTGGTTAATATAAGTCGGCGTACATAGCCGAGATCATACTTTTAATTGCAATATTAGTAAGTATAACATAATAAGATACAAACGAAATTTAACGTTTTAATAAATACAATATATTCTTATATACATTAGTAAATATGAACAATGAATATTAGGCACTTAGCAAGAAAAGTTTGCAAACACGTTTGCTACAATTAGCTTCTTGTTCTTGATTTGAAAATAACATATCATAATATCAACATATATAGCTGCTTGAGATTGATAAATTTAATTTTAATCATCGTATGAAATTAAAATAAAACGTTAAAACCTGTTTTTAACTAAAGTATAGATCGAATTAGTTTTGTAGCATATTTAAAATGAAATGTTCAGTATATTTTAAAACCAATAACAATTCCTTCATATCGACAGTTTGCAGTCAAAATACCAGGTCTCGTTTCTTTTGAAATACTAAATATTTCTTAATGTTTTATTGTTATGTCTTCACCACAAATTATTATGAAGGATTGTTTAAAACATTTATTCATTAAAATTGTTAACAATAGGCTCATAAAACGTCAATTGCCGTATTGTTCGAGCCGAGCACATGAGCTTTGGTGGATTAAAACAGCATAACAGTGACTGGTTGTTGCAGCTATACTTTAAACGACGGTCAATAAATGTATTATTAGTAACATAAGCGACGTTTGTTGGTGGAAATAGTTGAAATGCAATGTTTTAGTAAGTACTTAATGCGTCTTGATTTTCACATGATTCACGATTACCAACAAAGCTACGAGATTTAATAGATTCTTAATGACATTTTGAAAGCAGTAGAAAATTTGTTATGGGATAATCAGTAAAGAAAAAATAAAAAGCGTTACGCCTGTTTTTCTGTTATTGCTTTTTTTAAATGTCATATAATATGTTACAGTTATTACTAACCAGCATTACAAAAAACATTTCTCTTAAATATTCTTTATTTTGAAATTGTTGCTCGTCCTTATACAGTTATTTAATTGATAAACGATTTCAGAAGCTTTTTTTATTTATTTCATCAAAATATTTTTTCTTCGACAATAACAGAAACGCAAGCGTTGTAGTGTTAAAAATGCGTGGGCGATACAATACCTGTCCTTTCTAAATACACACCTCTCTGTGCGCATTCCTTCTTTAGATTTAACCTTAGAGGGGTGCCTTTTAGTGGTATGCCTCGGCCATTTTTAAGCACGAGCCCTATTTCAAATGTCGCCACGCCACTGTTGTTGCCCAGGCATATCAAAAATATACTGAACTCTGTGAACAATATTTTTCTAGTTAAGTACGAAAAATTATTTTGAGCAACCTATATATATTTTTATTAATCTAGAACATTGCTTCTCAAACTTTTTTGAATTAGTATTTAGTATCATTATTTGGTCATAAAATCCTCTTTTTAAGTCGGCTTAAATGTACAATGTGCATTTCCGTACATTCTACTCTAACGACGTATGTCCGTAACACATTAAAATGTAGTCATTATATACTCTGAGGTACACAATTCGCAGATATCACCAGGCATTTCAAAATGTAGAGGTAGGTAGAAATCAGAAACTACAAAAACTGGACCCATAACAATAAATTTCAAATAAAATAAAATAAAACTACGACTCTTACCATAATTTTAGTGTATTCTAAAAAGTGAACAATAAAATCTTTTTTATAATTAAAACATTGCACTATAACTTTTAAATATTTATTATTTTTAGAGAATGTAATGTTAAAGTTAAAGTTATAGCCTATATATATACGTCCCACTGCGGGGCACAGGCCTCCTCTCATTTCTGGGAGGGTTTTAGGGCAAGGTAGTGTCCGTCGCGCTGCCCCTATGCGTGTTGGCGAACTTACATGTCTTAGAAATATTTTTTTTCTTATTTCTCAGACTTGCAGGTTGCCTCACGATGTTTTCCTTCACCGCCGAGCACGTCAGTGGTAAATCAGCACTTAAAATTGCAATTAACAATTTCATTGGTGCCGGCGGGGATCGAACCCGGGTTACTCGCGTACTGTAAATTTACAGCGAGCGCTAACCATCCGAGCTACCACGGCTCTGATATGTACGGAACGTAATCTTGTTAAAAATACAAAAATAACCTTCAAATGAAATAGGAGTATTACTTTATTTTCAAGGCGTTACGGTCCAAAACTTCAAGATGGTAAAGTGGCGAAAACAATCACTATCGTCATTATCATTACAGCCTACCAAAAGTCTACTGCTGAACATATATAGGCCTTCCCCATAGAATAACCTCATAAGAGGGATTATTGCCATAGTTGCCACGCCTGGCAATCACAGATTTTTTATATTGATATGAGTCGTTAACGTTCTCGAGAGACAGTCGTACTGACAAGGGAAAGTTGAAAAAGGGCAATCCCCTACTATATGGAGTGACAACCTGGTGAAGCATGCAGGGAGTCGATGGATGCGAGTGGCGTGTTTAGTCAATCTATGGGGGACAGTATATGTCAGTAGTGAACTTGTGATGGAATACACGATCTTCCTTCAGCGATTACGAGGAATATGAATTCGCTGAAAATCCTCGGTTATTCCACAAAAAAAAATTGATCAGGTTTTCTTCAATATTCTGTTTTATGTATGTATTATATTTGTTTTACATAATATGTTATTCATTCGAAAAATTGTATTGTTGTAATAATAATGTAGTGACCAAAAAATAATATCTTTCAACGCGAGCTCCATTGAGGAGTTTCTATATTATATTATATTATATGAGCTGTAATGACGAATAAAGGAAAATGTTTACACCATTACATCTCGCCAATTGCGATTGAATTAATGAGAGGGAGAGGCGGTTTATCCATTTAAAAGACTTGGCAGCAGTATCATTATCAGTGCGAGAGCACTGGTAATGCTTCTGCCGCATTGACTATGTGCTCTAATTAAAACTGTCTAGCGTTGTATGGCCAAATCTTTGACCTTATAGATGTCAGTTATTTATTATTCAAAAAGCAAAAAAGCAAGCAATTGAAACAAATATGACATAACTAACGTCTGTTATCTCCTGAGAAGTTTTTAAAACTTTACATTCACCATCAGGTGGAAGTCACGTTCGAGACGTTTGTCACTGTATTATAATAATAAAAAAAAAGAAAAATACCTTTCGGAGCTTTAGGCACCCGCCCTTGAGTTTTTATAGAGAGGACAGGCGGCTTTAACAACTTTGGGTCGGAGGAAGTCAGCGTGTCGAAGTTATAGTGGTAACGCTTCTTGGAGCGCCACGTGAAGTTCACGTAGCCGACTTCCGACGGGATCGTGGGCAGCTTGTGTGAAAAATTTGGGTCCAATATGTACGGGGATATGTGGCCATTGAGTATCGCGAATACTTGCATAGATATGCCTGGAATTATAAAATTACTTGTATTATATTATTACGCTTAAGTTTAGTTTACATTTTTTTAAACATCGTCATAATTACAACACGTCGTTTATAGATTTTCTTATGGCGGTGACATTTGGCCATAGTTGCCATGCAATTTTATTATTTAATTTGTTATCAGGAAGATGCAGCTGCTCATCTCCAATTCCATTCCCTCTGTCGCCTCTTACGGTACCCATGGGATGATATGGGGAGTAGTATTGTTTTCGTCAGGTTTTAATAGGATATTTAAAACCAATATTAATAAATTACTAAATTATATAATTTTACTTTTCGTTTTTTTATCGTTTTAAGCTATCTGTTTGATGTAAAGAGTCTTCAAACCTCAAAAGCCGCGCTATAATTCTACGCACTTTACTTTTTAATTCGGAAATACAATTTAACATTACCTTACCTGTATGGTGGCAACGTAAGAATGTCTATCGTCATTAGCCGTATGGTGGCGGTATTATAAAATTCATCGCCCTATTCCAAACTCTTGGGTGCTGTACGAGGCAACTATGAGAAAGGCCAGAGACCTCGTGGACCTTCGATAGTTCTCAGTGTACAGTCTTGATATGGGTAAGATGGGCAAACGACACTACGAATATTTTAGCCTTAAAATTTATAGTCCACTGCTGAACATAGGCCAATGTTTAGCTGGCAACTATTAGGTATTACAGGCTGATAAAGAAGACTAAAAAATGTAAAAGTCGAATCCCTATCAAATGCGTTGCTTATTTACTCTCGAAAGAGAATGTGAAATTCATATTTTTTATATACTTAGTGGGGGTGACAAACGAGCGTACAGTCCACATGATGGTTAGTGTATATTGTGGCTTGTGGCCTATAGACACCGACATCTATTCTCGATTAAGATTAAAAATGCATCGACATTTTAAATCTTAATTGTCAACCGTGAGAACTAAGGTTGCCTCGTTACCAATAAAAGTCTCCAGTTTTCTACACCCGCGACACAGCAGTATTAAGCTGTTTTTTACGCTGGTATTCTGTGAGAGCATGGTCTTTCCACGGTCGAACCGACCCATTAGTTCTGCAAACATAAAACAGCAGCAGCTTGGTTCTATCATACGATGAAAACTATCTATAATCATATTTGATTGTTGGATATAATAATTTCTATAGTTCCAATAATTTGTTGTCAAACCTACCACTAAACATGCGGACCTGTCGCTCGTCGATCCAGAGTGAGATGTCCGAGGCCTGCTTGACGTCGAAGTCCTTGTAGTCGCGGCGGCCGGCGGTGATGCTGAGCGACATAGTGAGCGCCACGCCGGCGCACAGCCGCGCGCTAGTCCACGCCCGTGGCCACCTCATCCTCAACGATAAAAAACCAAATGTCAAACACGTCACTGCCAATCTACATGTCTTCCCGTCCGAATACATTCTAGTCGTCTTCAAGGCAAGAGGGAATAGGCTTTTGTTACATTAAGACAGTGCGATTTACCATCTAGGGCTTCATCACCACTTACCACCAGGTGGGATTGTGGTCAAGCACTGGCTTACAATAAGTTAAAAAAAATACTGTAATTATCCAACAAGCGGAAGTTCGAGACACTCATAAATTTCATATTATGCGGGTAATTCGTTCGATCCACGTCACGTTATAGATATGCCGCCAAGAATCGTAAAGAAGTTAGAAGAAGAGTAAAGCTTGCATTTTTGAAAAATTCAAATGTTGACTTCTACCCAATATATATCTAATAATATATCTTTGCGTGACGATGGCCAATAGGAAGCATTCACATAACCTTCAGCATGTATGATGAGCGAAAGAGGGGAATGTCAAACCCACAATCAGTGCCTACCATTCTGGGAAGCAGATGGTAGCAGAATAAAACAATTTTTATTCAATCAAGGTAAAAAGTAATACTTATTGAAAGTGGTTCATGCTTTTTAATGCACGAAACCCGGCTGGTACATCCCAGGTTACAAGCTTTTTAAGCATAAAGGTGACAAACGGGAGACATGTCCTCCTTCAGTTTCTTAATCAGCGAGAGCGTCGTCCATAACGTAGCTGCAGCGTAGCTATACCAGGTTTGACTTCTTTTTTAATGATTTATAATGTATTTTGTATAATTAAAAAACATTTACAAATAGGATGAACAGAAATAATTGCAATGAATGTATTTTTTATCTTGAATTTAATTTATCTTGAAAATAAATTTTAATGTGTGAATTGATGGCTTCCGTAAGAATACATAAATTATTTGAGCCGTGACCAAGTGATATCCGTTACAACGGCGCTTTTGCAAGATGTGGTTCGATGCCTGGGACTGGGGTGTAATTCTAAACTTGATAGCGGCATGACGTACTCGTATTTATGCACACTGTAAGTTATTTTGTTGCAGTCGGTTAAAATTACATACGAAGTTAATTTATTTTCGTTTCCTATCTGAAACAAGAGTGTAGGTAACAGAGCAATATATCGACAGACGTCATAAATTATATATTATAATTATTTTTTCTCACAAATAAGTATACTTTAGCTTACAATTTAGTGTGTATTACTTTAGCTTACAATTTAGTGTGTATTACTTTAGCTTACAATTTAGTGTGTTTACTTTAGCTTACAATTTAGTGTGTATACTTTAGCTTACAATTTAGTGTGTTTACTTTAGCTTACAATTTAGTGTGTATACTTTAGCTTACAATTTAGTGTGTTTACTTTAGCTTACAATTTAGTGTGTATACTTTAGCTTACAATTTAGTGTGTTTACTTTAGCTTACAATTTAGTGTGTATACTTTAGCTTACAATTTAGTGTGTATTACTTTAGCTTACAATTTAGTGTGTTTACTTTAGCTTACAATTTAGTGTATACTTTAGCCACAATTTAGTGTGTATACTTTAGCCACAATTTAGTGTGTTTACTTTAGCTTACAATTTAGTGTGTATACTTTAGCTTACAATTTAGTGTGTATACTTTAGCTTACAATTTAGTGTGTATACTTTACCTTACAATTTAGTGTGTTTACTTTAGCTTACAATTTAGTGTGTATACTTTAGCTTACAATTTAGTGTGTATTACTTTAGCTTACAATTTAGTGTGTTTACTTTAGCTTACAATTTAGTGTGTATACTTTAGCTTACAATTTAGTGTGTATACTTTAGCTTACAATTTAGTGTGCAGGTATTTTGGATAGGTACTTTACGTATAATTGTGATTAGAGTTGGATTTAGTTTTAAATGTATTGCTATATATCACAGACTACTAAGAGGATACTACGCATCTATAGATTTTTTATTCATAGAAAAAGGGCTTTGTCGCTGATGCGATTATGACGCCCTGGTAGTTACATCTATAGATTTTACGAACAACTGTAGCTCTGGGGCAAAGCGCCCGCCGTAAATTTCACGGTACCCGAGCAACCTAGGTTCGATCCCCATCGGCACCATTCTAATTTTTAGTCGCTATTTTAAGAGTTTTATTAAAGATTTACCACATGCATCGGCATGTCTTAGAAATAAAATATTTCTAGAGCACGTGAACACCCACTGGAGCAGGGCGGCGGACTTATTGTTCCGTAATCCTCTCTGAAATAAGAGGTTTGTACCTAGCTATGGGACGTATAGAGGCTGTATATATGTCGCAGCCACAAACTAATAAGAAGGTCCCAGCCAACTAGCTTAGTTAGCCTTTCAGTTAACAGCCCAGCCTTTTTACTAAACAGCGCCGTTCAACAAGAGGCAGGAATAAACGTAATTTAGCTGTCTCGTCTCGTCTTTAATGAATTTAATAAGGTGACCATGCCATGTAATGTCGCTGGTATAAATGTACGGCTTTAGGGTGGCGCACGGGCCACCCCAGCCGTACCACATCCTACTATCGCTGGTATTACAAGATAGGTGCAATGTTGTATTAGACGCATCGGCTGAATATCATTCAGGCCGCTAGTTGAACCGCGCCGTTTAGTAAAAAGGCTAGACTTGTATAAAAAGGGTAAAATATTAAGGAATTTATGGATGATAATAACCCATAAGGATAGGTTAAGAATGAGGTGCTCGCTACCAAGCTATTTTTAATATGTTTTGTGTTGTTAATTGTGTAACATATTATAATATGGTTGTGTTATTTCTTTTTCAAGAAAAAGTCTCGCTGGGTTTCTTGCTGGTTCTTCCCAGGACAGAGGTTTTTTCCTAGCCAGTGGTAAATTAAACATAAGAGTTATTTATAATCTATACTGAATAAAAAAAAGTCTGTTTCTGTATTCATTCCTTCATTTTACTCGTTATAGCCTATTATTTATTTTGTTATAATATTATTTTATTTTGTTATACTATTTTTAATTGATGTGTCTATAAATGATAAAATTTAAGTACCTAATGATGTTTGTGGCGTGTTGCAATAAATGTTTATTTCTTTCTTTCTTTCTATTAAAGTCCACAGCTAAACATTGGCCTCTTCATAGGCCTCTAAAGGAGATGTTTGCCATAGTTGCCAGGCATGGGTCGGTAACCGCAGTTTATATTTTTCCAGTTGTTTGGAAGACGCTTCTGCCCATCTCCTAGTTTATTTTAATCTGTCGCCTCATAAGACACTCACGGATCCATATGTGGTAGTGAATATTCTACTATATACCCCCAACTTACTGTCACCTTAACTTTTATAGATTTTGTAAGTCCTCCAAATCCTTTTCACCACGCTTCTCTGCAACTTTAACCCGCAACGTCATTTTCGTCACTACATATTAGTAATACGTCATAGCACTCTATGACGTATTACTAATATGTAGAGTATTGAAGCTGATCTACTCTGAAGTTGTTATAACTTAATTTGGTTAATTCCGCGTAAAGAAAGAAAATGATGTGACCTGCCCTGTTTGAAGGGGATCTCCCACCCTCCGGGGATCTCCCACACCAAGACGTGTGGTGTGTCGTTCCTAGTGTGGTGGTTTTGGGAGTGGTGGTGCTGGGAGTGGTGGTGAGGGTTATAGTGCATGCAATTGAGGGAAGGTGGGAGGTCCCCTTCAAACTGGGCAGGACGCATAATTTTCTTTCTTTTTTATGCGGAATTGAGCAAATTATGTTATAACAACTTCATTATAATGGATTTCAGAAAAGTAACGCCTGATCCTATTAATTACCTGATCTACTATGTCAAGGTCACAGAGCTCTAAATTTCTCTCCTTTGTATTGTTTCCGATTTATACATACATACATAAACACTCACGCCTGTCACCCAGAGGGGTAGGCAGAGACTACGGACTTCCACTTGGCACGATCCTGGCACACCTCTCTCGCCTCCTTTACATCCATATATCTACGCATACACGCTCGCCGGTTAAGGGTACCCTAATCTGGCCCATTTTCAATATATCGCCAATTTGGTCGATAAACCTTCGTCTAGGGCGTCCCTTTCCGACTCTGCCGTTCACTTCTGCAGCATAAATTTGCTTTGTCACTCTTTCTTCGTTCATTCTTTCTACATGACCAAACCACCGAAGCATTCCTTTCTTAATCCCGGTCACAACGTCATCTTGCAAACCACACTTTTCTCTTATCACACTATTTCTCACCCTGTCATTCAGATTCAGCCCTAGCCGTAATGACCGCATTTCTACAGCATTTATTCTACTCTCATGCTTCTTCTGCCAGACCCAACTTTCACTACCATACATTAAAGTAGGGACTAACACAGCATTGTGAATTGCCAATCGTGCATTTTTTGACACATTCTGACTCTTCACAATAGCGTGTAGAGCCCCATTCACTCTATTTCCTGCGTTCACTCGTCGTTCTATATCCTTATCATATCTACCATCCCTGCTAAATAAACATCCCAAATATACAAACTCATCCACTTGCTCAATCAACTCCCCTTCTATTCTTATTTCACATAACGTTTTACTTTCTTCTTTCAAAACCATCACTTTCGTCTTACTTGCGTTCACTTTCATACCTCTTTCTTTTAATGACCGGTTCATTAAAGTAACCATCATTTGTAACTCGGCCGCCGACGATGCAAATATGACTTGATCATCGGCGTACAAAAGGCATTTGACGGTTAACTCACCCATTCTCAACCCACATTCTTCAACTTTCAAAGTTTGCAAACAACTGTCCATAAATAGGTTAAACAGCCAGGGGAAGCTACACAGTCCTCGCTCAAACAATGACACAAATGAGTTAAGTGTTTGCCATAACACATTCCTGTCCACTCTGTCATAAGCCTTTTCCAAGTCCATGAAAGCACAAAAAACTTTCTGGTTTTTGGCCAAAAACTTCTCCGCAATCATGCGCATGGAAAATACTTGATCCGTACACCCCATTCTCTTTCTAAATCCAGCTTGCACATCCCAAATTTTTCCATCAGTTTCTTCCATAACTCTTTCAATTAACACCTTAGCATACAGTTTACCCACAATGCTAAGCAAGCTGATACCACGGTAGTTTTTACAGTCCTGCTGTGACCCTTTTCCTTTATATTGGGACTATAATGGCTTTGCACCAGTCTTCCGGTACCCGCTTCAGTTCCCAACATAAATTAAACAAGGTGTACAGCAGGCCTGCCACCACTCCCTCTCCAGCCCTTAGCATTTCGAGTGATACTCTATCATATCCGGCTGCCTTACCTGCTTTCATGCCTTTCATTGCTTTTATTATTTCATCTACACTTATCTCCCTACCTCTCCACTTCTTTCGGAATTTCTTTTCACTTAATTCAGACGACCTTTCACTCATAAACACGCTTTCAAAGTATTCCTTCCATCTCTTTAAATTGAAACTTCATCATTCAGCATACAGCCATTCTCATCTCGTATAGCATTCATTCTAGGCTGTTTTGAATTTCTAGCAGTTCTTACGAGTTTCCAGAACATTTTAATATTTGCCTGAAGTTATCAGATATCCTTCTATCATTCTTATCCGTTCTTTCTTGCTTTTTCCTTTCAACAACTTCTTTTACTCTCTTATTTATAAGTCTAAAGTCTGCCTTTTTTCTTTCAATCTCATCATTCATACCGCCAGAATTACCAGCTTTGGTTGCCAGTAAATCCAGCCATGCTCTCTTCTTTGCTTCAACTTCCATCCGAATCTCATCATCCCACCACCACGTATTATTTTTCCTTTCATTCGTTCTCTTACTTACACCACATACTTCGGTGGCTGCATCCACCAAAACTTTCTTAACATTATTCCATACAGTCTTCAGGTCTAAATCATTTTCAATATTTCATTCAAACCATTTATATTCTCCCTCAGTCTACATTTATACTTCTCTTTCACACCTTCATCTTGTAACCTCTCTGTTCTTATACGCTGTAACGCAGTGGTAGACACAGATGTCCGATGCCGCCAACGCCTGAATAGACCATTAATTCGGCATAAGACCAAGTAATGATCCGTCCCTACGTTGGATCCCCGGTAAACTCTTGTATCTACCACTGCGCTCCGCATTCTTTCATCCACAATTATAAAGTCTATCATGCTTCTATCATTACCTCTTTCCCATGTATACATGTGAATCCTCTTATGGCGAAAGAAAGTATTCGTCACAAAAATATTATTTTCCTCACATACGGCGAGGAGGTCCTCACCATTCTCATTTACACTTTCATCGCCAAACATTCCTAATATCCTTTCATAACCAGACCTCTTCACCCCAACCCTTCCATTAAAATCTCCTAACATAATGATATTTTCATTTCCCTTACATTTCATCAACACCATCCTTACCATGTCCCAAAACTGCTCGGATATAAGTGGGCTTAGACATGTCTGGGGCGTACACCCTAGCACAAACAACTTCTTTAAGCCCACTTTCATTCGTATCCACAGCAGCCTTGGGCTTACACATTCATACTCTTTCACACATTGACCCATTCTTTCTGAAAGGATGACACCGACTCCTGGCATGCCCGCTCGGTCTCGTCTACACCAGACCAGTAAGCGGTATACATGCCATGTGCAGTGGCATCCTTTCCTTTCGTTTCGTCTCATTTACACATAACACGTCTATTCCTCTATCAGTTATCATTTCGCATACTTTATCCATCTTATCATTCATTGCTCCACATACATTCAGCGTAGCCAGACGGGCCTCCGCAATCCACTTTTCGCCCTCCGGGAGACAGAACGTGACGGGTGGCGAACCTCGTCGCCGGTTTTACTCCTGAGATTCTTCGCACCCTGCCCCATTAAAGGGCGCCGGAACTCGGGGCCATTTCTTTACTGTGTTGGCTCATGGTGCGATCTAAGGGGGTGGTAGATTTTACGCCGCTACCATACGGCGAGGAGCCGAGTCTATCCTTTCGGCTTTGTCGCTCGTTTAGCACCACCCGGGAGACACGTGTAGGGTGGGCCTAGGGTTAGGTGGTCGAAGCCTACGGACGCGAGCGACTCATCCACACAACGACTCATGTTTCCGATTTAATCTCAAATATGTTAACATCTCTTTACTGGGTGGTAGGACACCTTTTCTGCTTAAGTCCGTCTGAGTAGGTATCACCCTCTTACTTATTTCTGCCGTCAAATAGCAGCGCCTGTAGGTACTGCTGTGTTCTGGTCCGAAGGGTACAGAGAGCTTTTACAATTACAGGCTGCGAGATATTCCACCTCAGTCCTCAGAGGTGACAACGCATCTGTAGCCTTCTTTGTTTCAAGTTGCTTGCAGGTAGGGTTGCCACCCTTACTATAATATACAATAGTATCGTACTATATTTCAGTAAATTGTACTATATATTATAGAAAAATAATATAGTACGTAAAATACTATATTTCACCCCTAATTCCACTGTCGCATTTTTATATTAACTGTGACTGGAAGTCTGGAACAAGTAAGTTTTACGGAAAGAATTTTTCCGTCATCAATGCAAATTGGAAAGAAGAAAGAAATAGAGCATGTATTCATTTAATTAAAAATGAATTGTAATTTATTTTAATATGAATGTAAATTGCTCAGATTCATATAATTATTTTAAAGGTAATAGATCATTGATGGCCAAAACGAAGAGCAATAACAAATATATGTGGAAAAATACATAAAGATTAAAAATAATTGTGTACTTTTTCCTGAATTTCCCAAAAGTACTATATTTTTGCATCTTTTTTGGAAAAAATATTATATTTGTTCAAAAAAAAGGTGGCAACCCTACTTGCAGGTATACATAGTTAGGTTGCAGTAGCCACTTACCATCAGGTGAACTGTTAGTTCGTTTATCAGCAAACTCGGTTTTATTAGTTCCAATCGGGGATGTATCGCCAGTGAACCGCAGGTTGTTCAAAAGTTTGGCGTTTCAATATTCTGCGCATAATATGTTCTTCGACAAGATTATGTAGTTGCGGGTTAGTATGCATCCTTGTTCCACTTCTAGCTCATTTTGAAGGGTTGTGATACTACGCCGTCAAGTGAAACCTTTGATCGTTTATTGATATAGAGATTCTACACAAGAAAGACCAGGTGTTCTTATTTCTTATTCGGGCGAATTGTTTTGCAGATATCGTGATGAGTGAGTGAGTGAGCTATCGCCACCGCAGGTGTCTATCGATTCATCTAAAGTTTAGACATTAGACATTTCAATGTCCATCCAGCTGTTCGGATGCTCGCGGATATAAAGAATGAGTAGTATTTGGTTATTATGTGGGGCATAACTCCCAGATAGCTACGCTTGAAAAACATAACTCTGTCTTTGCTGCCGCGCAGTCGGGTAAAAAGAACTGTTCACTCTGTAGGTATAAAAAGACTTATCTTAAAAGCAATTGTACTAACTTAATCAATGTATCGTTTCCGTATGTGGCACGGTTCAAGTATTATTTTAGGTTTTACGAGCGAAATACTCGTATGTAAGATATTAGGTTAGTACTTATCTGCTTTGTGTATGGCGATCTTAGTTCTTCATGTCTGCTATTTGAGTTAAAATGTATAATGTTATGACATCATATCTATTTATTCAACATCACAACAATTTGATGATAAGTGGATTAAAGTTCTCTTACATATTACTTCCGATACTAACGTTCTAGCAGATGCGAAGATCCGTAATAGAAATTGAAAAATAAAAAAATAAATGAAATATAAAAAGTAAAGGAATCGGAGACCCTTTTATTGGTAAAGAACTGGTGCTCAGGGGTGAGAAATGTTATTCGGTGATAGATGAAGATGTCTGTGGAGCTCAACATTAACTAACATTAACTAAATGCATATGAAAGTATATACGGTACTTATAACAAAAACACAATTTTTTAAATTTTTGTCTGTCTGTCTGTTTATTCCGGCTAATCTCCGAAACGGCTGGACCGATTTTGACGAGACTTTCACTGTCAGATAGCTAATGTTATAAGTAATAACTTAGGCTACTTATATTTTAGAAAAGGAATTAGGGTTCCGCCCAAAAAAAATTAAAACTCATAAAATCCAATCGTAATAAATTACACGCGGGCAAAGTCGCGGGGAACAGCTAGTAAGTTATAAGTACTTATGTGGTATAAATAGAGCAAAAACGAAATCACTTCCCAGACGTTAAAATTTGTAAGCTTGTCAAGCTTTAAAAATATATGTCAATAATAACCGTGTAAGTGTCGAATAATACGTCTGTTGACCCAACGAAATCGTTTTTGGGTCTCGTCCTTAGAAAAAAAAAACTACAGAAAAAGTTCGAATTATCACAGTTAACATAATTGATTGGGCCCGTTTGGACGTGCTCCCACAATAGTATTATCGTGAGAAACGCCTGCGCACATAAAAACTCGACGACTTCATTAAATATCCCCTGTCAAAAAGTAATGTGTACAGCTTTTTTTTCTCGCTCCCGATGTCGAATTATCCTAACAAAAGGTGTAAACAAAAAAGAGGACATATCGATCTATGGCGCGGGGTACACAACAGTTTTGTCTATGTTCTATTTCTAAATTTTATTTGATATTCGGATTGTGCAAACTCATTGTTGTGGAATTTTCGATTGCTTTGACTTCATGTTCATCCACATATTACAAAAACTATGAAAATGTATTACTGAATATCTTTGTAACAATATTGAAATTGAAAGTAGGTAGGTACGTATTTTCCTAGGTAGGTAGGTGCATTAGATAAACGTAAAGATCACAATCACATTCTCAAAGCTACTTATCGCAATGCAAAATGTTATGTTGTGTTTAATGTGTAATGTTTTGCGGTCACTGTATGATAACCTATAATTAGCGACATAATAATATTATTATATAGGCGATAAAGTTGATCAATACTGCTTCATTGTTCCCTGTGATTAAATAAAACAACTTTCGGGTGTAACCAACGCTTCTATCACGTCGTGTTGTATGATATGGAATAGGTATTGATTCTACACAAAATAAAATTTGTTCAAGGTCTTAAAAAATTATAAAGGTACCTAATTGTAAAATTGTGCATAGATCTAGACTGTAGTTTTAATATTTATAACACTAACCATTTCGAGCCTTACGTAACTCAAAAACTACTAGATTAGACATACTTAATCACTTGTGATTAGGTATGTCTAATAACAACCCATTGAACACATAGAACCTGAAATTTTATGAACAGACCTATTATAGTTATCAAGTTATTAAGGTCTGAATAGCAACATTTTTATAAATCACTAATTAATTAATTCACTGACTCACTCATCAAAAATCTAGACCATTTCTAGGTGATTTAGAATCTTAAAATTTGTCATTAATGTTAATGGTCTATATAGAATATTAGGCGTATACCAAGAAGATTTCAGAAAACTACAAGTGATCGGTGTGATCGGTATTCGGTTTCGACTGCACCAATAACTTTGCCGACATTTAATTAGTTAAAATAAAAAAAAAAAGACAAAAGCAAGACACATGTTGTATTTAGATTAATTAATAATAGGATTAAACTTTAAAAAACTAATGATTTCCCACCACAAAATATAAGTGCAAAAAAGGGGCCAATTTCTGTATTAAACGACGATCGGGGTTGACGGCTTCGCCGATATAAGAGTTGAGATCTAAACAAACCAAGTTTCTCAGCAATTACTTAAATTATTTGATCTAAAGAAATGTATACCGAATACTTTTTTTTTGGAAATGTACAACGTTCTTGGCCATGAACGGAGTTTGTACCGAATTTGCCTTTTCATATTTATATTTTTTGTGTATGATTTATACTTACTCGTGATTTTGAAGCCCTTCATGTTATAATAAAAAATTACTACAATCCTTTGTAAACCTATTCTTAGCAGCTTTATAGTTTTGATATAATATCGAGGGATATCGATAAAAATACTAAGGATTTAATCTCACATATGAACAGATATTTTAACAGGACTTGATGAACTGATATTTTTATCGCTATTATACTACTGTAAAAATATTTAATATTTTTGTTAAAAGTTAATGACGATGAATTTGACCGAACACGGTATACATTAAAATAATCTTGAAAACTGATTTTTGTCATTATTGAGATTCATTTGAATTTAAATTCAATAAAATTGCATATTTATATATATTCGTAGGTGTTATCTATCCACAATCAGCCTTTTAAATTCCACTGCTGAACATAGGCCTCCGCCATAAATTGCCTCACCGGGGGATTATGCCTTAGTTGCCACACTTGGCAGATCAGTAGCAACCGCGGTTCTTTATAATTTTGAGGAACATGCTGCTGCCCAATGCCCATTTCCTCTTTCAGTTTACCTTCGTCCACTCTTACGACACCCACAGGAGAGGATGGCGTAGTGGATATTCTTACACCGCCACTACACGGTTATGTAGCTATTGTAAATATTATAGATATATATTATAATACAGACTAACGTTTTTATTTTAAATTTAAATTTTAAACAATTGCTATAACGTCTCGTTGAATTTCTAAAAATAGCGTTAAAACGAACTGCGCAAAGGATTTGTTTAAAATTAAGTAGGTACTTAGAGTATGCAATACACTATTAATAAAATGTCGTCTCACTCGTATAAAAGCTGTTTGCGTGACTGTTTGTAAATTTAATAAGATATTAAAAGTTAAATTTACAGCTCATATACCTACCGTAATGAGGGCGGGAATCGAACCAAAAAAGTCAAATTTTACTGTGAAATTGACAAAGCTTGACTGATTAATTGTAAATTGAATAAGATTCATAATTTTTGAATTAAATTGTAAACAGTAAATAAACTTAAAAGATGTACATAATCATTTCACAGATATTATCTTCTGTGTACAAATAAATCAGACGATTTAAATCTCTGATATAAAATAAATGCAGTACGTACACAATGATAAAACATACCTATATTATTTACTATTTACATAGGTAGACGGTATGTTTATTATTTTTAGTGTCGAGATAATATTAAATTTTACAGTAAGTAGTAAACAAAGTATTGTACCAGTCTAATACTTTAATTACTCGTAGTTATAAAGGATGTTTTTTAAGAGCTTGAGAACTTTAAATAATAATGCAAGACAGAAATATTATTGGAATGAATTTTTTATTATTATAATCTGGTAGATAATTTCATGGCATTTATTTTTTAAATATGATTTCCGGCATATGTCCGCCGCGGCTACGAGTTACATAGTCCATTCGATCAATCCAATTTTTTTTTTCCAATAAATCTGGCCGTATGGCGTCAATGGTGGCTTGAATATTAGCTTCCAATGCTTCAAGAGTTGCTGGTTTGTTGGCATAAACCAATGACTAACATAGCCCCATAAAAAGTAAGTAACGAGGGGGTCAGTTAACAGGACCACTTCTGGAAATAAAGCTGTTCTGTTAAGCGCGCTGTATGGCAAGTTCCTGTTGGAACCAAATGTCGTCGATGTTTAGCTGATTAATTTTTGGAAACAAAAAATCAGTCAGCATGGCTCGATAGCGCTCGCCATTCACCGTAACGGCAGCTCCTTCCTCATTTCGAAAGAAATAAGGACCGATGATGCCGCCAGCGTGTAAACCGCACCAAACAGTCAATTTTAATGGATGTAATGGTGATTCGTTAATGGCATGAGGATTGTCTTCGCTCCATATACGGAAATTTTGCTTATTCACGAAGCCACTTAACCAGAAATGAGCTTCATCACTAAACACAATTCTTCGATAAAAATGCTCATCTTCGGTCAGTTTCAAATTAGCCCAATCAGCAAAAATGCGACGTAAACGATGGTCATTTGGCATTAATTCTTGCACGAGCTGTATTTTACAGGCACGTAAGCCAAGATCCTTATGTAAAAATTTCCACGTAGTCGAAGGACAAAGGCCAACAAGTTGAGAACGGCGACGAATCGACATTTCGGCGTCTTCTTCAACACTGTACTGACTCCAAATCAATTTACATTATGCCAGTAGCGGGTCAGCACTGACTTGCCTCGAATTTGGAGCCAGTTACTGTCCCTGTGTAAATCAGCCATTACTCTGTGAACCTTACTGAACAGAAATGTCAACACAGTTTGACATTATCAACTGTCAAACCATAGACAACAATCATCGAAACTTCTGATGCAGCTAAAAATACCCAATACATTAACCAACTGCAACTCCCGCCATGGGAGCACTAAGCTCGAAGTTGTTGACGTGTATGTTTACCTGGGACAAATAGTATATAAGTATCATCATTACAGCCCTTCACAAGTCCACTGCTGAACATAGGCCTCCCCCAAGGAATGCCACAAAGCACGGTCCTGACTCCCGAGCCACCTGCATCCATTGACTTCCTGCATGTCTTACCAGGTCGTCACTCCATCTAGTGGGGGGACGCCCTACACTTCGCTTGCCGGTACGGGGCTGCCACTCGAGAACCTTTCTTCCCCATCGTTTGTCGGTTCTTCGAGCTATATGGCCGGCCCATTGCCGCTTCAGCATACTAATTCTTTGGGCTATGTCGGTCACTCTGGTTCTACTGCGAATATCCTCGTTTTTAAGTCTATCACGCAGAGAGACGCCGAGCATAGCCCTCTCCATAGCTCGCTGAGCGACTTTGAGCTTCCTCATACGGCCAGCAGTGAAGGACCACGTCTCAGATCCATAGGTCATCACTGGCAACACGCACTGGTTGTATAATCTAGTTTTAAGGTTTTGAGGTATGTCTGACGAGAAGATGTGTCGTAATCTCCCGAACGCTGCCCAGCCGAGTTGAATCCGTCGATTGACCTCTCGGTCAAAGTTGGACTTACCTAGTCGGACTAGTTGTCCCAGGTAAACATATTCGTCAACAACTTCGAGCTTAGTGCTCCCAACAACTACCGGCATAGGTGTGACATGGACGTTAAACATGATTTTTGTTTTTTCTATATTCATCTTAAGACCTATCCGTTGGGAGACACTATTGAGGTCATTGAGCATTGTGCTTAGGTCCTCCAGCGATTCTGCCATAAGGACGATATCGTCGGCAAATCGAAGGTGAGTGATGTACTCGCCATTGACGTTAATACCGTATCCTTTCCAGTCCAGTAGCATCAAAACGTCTTCCAACGCAGCGGTGAAGAGTTTCGGGGATATTACGTCACCCTGTCTTACACCTCTCTGCAGTTGGATAGGTTTCGTACTCTGGTTCTGTGCTCGGACAGCCATCGTAGGCCTACTGTACAAACACTTCAGCAATTCGATATACCGACAGTCAACTTGGCACCGCTGAAGGGACACAGCAAATTTTCACGGAATCAAAGGCTTTCTCATAGTCCACATATGCAAGACATAGTGGCAAATTCTTCTCGGTCTTCTGTATATTTTTCCGAAGGATATGTATATGATCTATGGTGCTAAAGCCTTTTCGGAAACCGGCTTTTCGGGAGGCTGGAAGTCGTCAAGTCTGCATGCGAGACGATTTGTAATGACTCTCGAAAACAGCACGTAGACGCGGCTCAGAAGGGAAATCGGTCTGTAGTTCTTCAAGAGAGCGTTGTCGCCTTTCTTGAAGAACAAGACCACCGCACTTCTGATCCACGCCTCCGGAGTAGTGCCACCATGGAGGATGGAATTAAAGAGCTCCTGAAGAACTTCAAGTACCGGTTTTCCACCCGCTTTCAGAAGCTCCGCTGTAATTCCATCCTCGCCCGGGGACTTGCCGTTTTTAAGGTGCTGGAGAGCCATTCTAATCTCGCTCAGACTGACGTCCGGGATATCATCGGAATAGTGTCGGATAAGACTTGCTCTTGGATCGTTCTCAAGGATGACGTGTACAGCTGCCCATAGAACCTCTCAATCTCACTCAAAATCTCAGGTGTCCCGGATACGATACTGCCACATTCGGTCTTCAGCTTCGACAGTTGGCTCTTTCTGGCAGACAGATCTCTGGCAAAGACTTTGGAGCCCTGGTTCCGCTCGATCGCTTCTTCAATACGAGCAGTATTAAAGTTGCGTAAGTCCCGCCGCATGCATTTGGAGATCTGTCTATTCAGTTGCCTGTATGCTATCAAATCTACTGAAGACTGCAGCTTCATTTCTCGTCTAACAGCCATGAGATTAAGAATGTGATCGGAGAGTCTTTGTGTTCTTCTGCGGCGGGTCTTGCAAAACTTAGCTCCGACCTCATGGACAGTTTCCACGAGCTTGTCATTCATATCGTCCACTACATTGCAATCTTCTAGGCACTGAAAACGATTTTGTAACTCAAGCTGAAAGGTTTCAGGACTTTGGATTAGAGCACGAGGGAGACGGAGCGTTGACTTCATTAGACGACACCTCTCCAATTTAACGTTTAGGTTCAGTGTGCCTCTAACCATTCGGTGATCGCTACCAGTTTTCACCCTCGCGATCACTGAGACATCACTGAACAGTTGCCGTCTAGTCGTCATAATGAAGTCAATCTCATTTTTTGTCGAACCGTCGGGGCTCGACCAGGTCCACTTCCTGTGGGGCCACTTCTGGAAGAAAGAGTTCATCATAAAGAGTCCCTTTTTCTCCATGAAGTCGGCCAGCTGCTGGCCCCTTGGGTTCCGTTGCCCTATTCCGAATTTCCCTACCTTCAGCTCACCGTTCTCTCTTGTGCCTAGTTTTGCGTTGAAGTCTCCCATTAACACCGTATAGTGGGTTTTGGAGGAATGCATGTCTCTAGAGATATCCTCATACATTTCCTCCACCTCCTCATCGGTAGCTATGTGCCGAGGTTGGTGCGTAAACCTGTATGACCTTCAGCGTTTGGTGATTCTGAGTATAAGGTACGCAACCCTCGTCGACACACTCTCAATCTTTACAACGTTGTTAACGAGAGACTTGTGGACGATAAATCCGACACCTCCTTGGGACAGATGGTCGCCCTCCCGGTGATAGAACAAGTTGCCAGATTCGAGGATTACCGTGTCCTCCCCCTCTCTTCGGACCTCGGATAATTCTATAATATGCCAGCGTAACTTGTCTATCTCTTCTTCCAGCTCCAGGATCTTCTCGTCAGTCCTCAGGGGGCGTGCGTTATAAGTTGCCAGGTCGAGTCGTCGTAGGTGGCAACCGAAACTCCACCGGAGATTCTTAGCACCCCCTGCCCCACCGTTACCATGGTCGCCACCGTAGCCAGGAATTGCGGGGCCGCCGGGGACTGGGGGCCGTTTATTAGTGTCGTTGCTCATGGGGGGTATATTGCCATAGTTGCCACGCTTGGCGAGCGGGTTGGCAACCGCAGTTTTTTATTGGTTTTTGCTTTTATCAGAAAGATGCTGGTGTCCATCTTCTGCCTCAGTTTCCCTCTGTCGCTTCTTACGACACCCACGGGAAGTTATGGGGTAGTAGGTATTCTTACCCGCCACTACACGGGCCTATATAAGTATATAATAAATAAGTCCAACTTCGACTGGGTATATAAGTATATAAGTAAATAATAAATAAGTCCAACTTCGACCGAGAGGTCAATCGACGGATTCAACTCGGCTGTTCGGGAGATTACGACACATCTTTTCGTCAGGCATACCTCAAAATGTATGGATCTGAGACGTGGTCTTTCACTGCTGGCCGTATAAGAAAGGTCAAGGTCGCTCAACGAGCTATGGAGAAATCAATGCTCGGGGTTTCTCTGCGTGATAAGACTTAAAAATGAGGATATCCGCAGTAGAACCAGAGTAACCGACATAGTTCAACGGATTAGTATGCTGAAGTGGCAATGGTAAGACATGCAGGAAGTCGATAGATGACCGTGCTTTGTGGCGTTCCTTGGGAGAGGCCTATGTTCAGCAGTACTGCTGAATCGTGCTGTCTTATCCTCGGAATTTCCAAATCTGCGCATTAATTTTCCGTTATCACGATGTATGTGTCTAATTCTTTTTAATAAACGATACCAGATAAGCGTTATATATGTAAATACGATTTTAATCTTAAAATATATTACCCGAACTGTAATAGAATTTCCGCCAGAATCTTAACTTCCAATAGGAAGTTTTAGTAACTACTGCGTTCCATATATTATGTTGTTCATTATTGACAAGTATAAAGATAGTATTACGAATTAAGCAGACAATGATATTAATCTATTATTCAAAGTCAAAATTTACTTATTGAGTTTCGTGTCCTCTGTATCTCTAGAAGTTAGTATCTATAAAATGACGCTGTCTTTTATTAGGTAAAAAATAAGACTTTAATATCTGATGCCAAATGGTTCGATTGCATATAATACGATTAGGTATATAAAAACTATAATTATGTTCCAAATGTGTCTTTCGCCAGTAACGACTGACGCATCCTGTGATAAAGCGCGCCGCGAAATGGGAATGACCCCGCGACTTTGCAACAGTCATGCAAAATTTGAAAAAAAAACGCTCAATACCACCACACGCGTACTGATTCAATTTGCAAGTCAATTAATTTTCAACAATGAAATTAATATAATAATCAAATAGGAGCATTGGATTTTTTTTACGAATAATTAGTGAGGTATGGACCTTGTTACGTGCCATTTTTACGAGTCACATCTAGTATCTAGTTCCACCGTTGGCTAAACTAACACAGATTTAAGTGTTAGCTCTTTCTTTTTTCTTTTCTCTTTCCTTTTTATATAATTACAAAAAAAGTTTTGCTAAAGCTCGAGATACATTCAAAATTAAATTCAAATTGTTTAATTCAATTTATTCTTGTTCATAGCACTTGTGAACGTAGAAATATATACAGAGTCGTTAAAACAAGACCACAGAGATGAACCGGCACGAAAATGGGATATTTTTAATGACATGTTACCTCGGCATTTTAAAGTTTCATTTACACTTAGTAATAAAATTAATACAATGTCATATGTAAACTGTAAAATAATATTATTTTTAAATATTATTCATGTCAATTTTTAAATATATTAATAGCCTTGCTATTAGGGGCTTGGTAGGTACGTGCAGAGTAAAAGATATTTCCTGACATCATTGTCCTCAACCGTTATCATTACAGCCCTTCACAAGTCCACAGCTGTACATTGGCCTCCTCCAAGTAATGCCATACAGCACGGTCCTGAGCCGCCATCGACTTCCTGCATGACGACTTTCAGGCCACCCCAGTGTACGTTGTCCTCAAATAAATCTATTTTATAGTAGGCGTCTTTAAATTTAACACACAAAATACGAGTAAAGTATTTTTGTATCTACCCTAAAGGAAAAAATGTCCATATTTTTTTAAAACGTTACCACCACCCTAGGTATTTTTCCTGTATCGTGGGGGTAGTTTACAGACATAAATTTCACAAGGACAACCATCCAGACCCGGAACAATTACTTGTAGGCCATACAAATACTTGTTCCGTGCGGGATTCGAACCCGCGGCCCTTAGCGCTGCAACTCATTGCTAAGCCACTGCGCCACGGGGCCGTCGTCTCTGCCGTTATCCGTATCCGTATCTGCCGTTTGAGAATCGCAGTACCAGACTTCTCGTAGACGTGACGCGTTTGCCGGTTTAGGTATGTTACTTCTGGCATAAATATATGTTTATAGCGCCATCTATCAGAATTCATGAGAACTTTTAGGATTTTTCATCTTAGATCAGCAAAGGGCACGGAGTTTCATTAGGTGATAGATTCCGTGAAGAAAATATCCGACTATTTCATGTAAGACGGCTCCACAACTAAAACGAAATGAAACTCAGATAAGACGTGCATAAAAGCCACGGCACGACATAAATTATCCTATTTACCTAGCTATCAGATAGCCTATTTACCTAGCTGTCGTCCACGTGTAAATTTGTAATACGGTTTTTGTAGCAAATCCGAAAAACGAATTTCGGATTATTTTTGTTTACTTGTGCTGTGAGGCCTTGCTTCTTGCCAAATTTAATCATTCTAGATCAACAGGAAGAGTGCTCTATATATGGTATAATACATGGTTTTGATTTACCTCAGAGGTTAAAAATATAAAGAGGATAAAATTTGTTTACGTGCAATTTTCGTCACTGGTGAAATACAACGGATGTGACAAAAGCGACAAAGGTGTGGTACCCCTGCGCCGCACTTGTTAGGCTAACCAGCTAGTGGCCAATACCCGTTCGGGAACAGGTAACAGGATAAAAAGAAAAAAGTCCGGCGGACGGACTGCGGCCGCTCCCGTCCGTGGCCGACCGCTAAGGATTGCTGTTCACGGGCACTGACGATAGCTACTTTACTTTTTGTAATGCTATTCGATTCGAAATTTTCTATTTAAAGATTGAGTCTTGTGCGACGCATACAATAATATAAGGGTGACTCTAAATTGAGATTAGAATTATAAATTAATTTTATTGCAAAGTAAATGTCCAAATGTTATAAATAATATTTAAATTAAATAAGTTGTTGGTTGCTTTTAAATGAAATGTCATTTTATTTGAGGTATAAAAATATTACGAAATTAATAAGGTAAATAATGGGAATTTCACGGATTATAAATGGAATTTAATTGCAACTTATATTATAGTACCTTTTTGATTATTATGAAATTGACATGATGACGTCAATAATATAGCATTTTTTGTTTCAGATTTTTTATTATTTTTTTGCAAAGGTCACAGTTTAACTCTAAACCGGTTAACGTTGTGCTGTTCAGTTAGAATGAACAAGATACTTAACAATTAACGGAGAGCTTTAGGCGGGTTGCACTGCAAGACGAGACGACTGCTTCGATGTTGTGTTAACAACAAATGATCTCCTGCGACACTATTAATAACATCATGTTTACATCTTCCACATACAATTGTTTACGTTTTTACGGTTTCTTACTCAGTTTACTAATTTTACTTCAAAATTTTAATTGATTTGTACAATTTCTATGATTTTCTTGCACATTTTTATTTATTACATTGTTAAAAATATAATAGTTAATATAGGTTCATATGAAGACAATACGAAATTTATAATTAGTAATTACCTGTAAAGTCGCGTCAGGACAAACACACATATAAGTTTAAATAGTAACACATATAATTATTAAACTTTTCCGCAATTTATTTCACAAGTATTATTTTCACTTTAAAATGACAAAGCGGGCAGGATCCCTATGCGAGAACTGGACAAAATGCACTCGATCGGTATCGTTAAACAATTAAACATAAGTGGGATCAACGATCTCTCGTTATCCCGATCAAATTTCGCGAAACCAAATTATTGAATACAAAAAATATCTCTACCTGCAATACGTCCTTCAAAACAAATCAACTACGAGTCCACTGAGCACTGTATCATAATTTAAGAACTCATCGCACACTGATCACGATCAAAAAACGAAACTAAAGAAAGAAATCCCCGATGACAACACATGTATCACACGACGCGTTCAAATGTGGACTGTGGTGGACTGCCAATATTTTGTGACTTGTGACTTCACTGAATGTGAATGGGACAACTTTGTGCCTTATCTTACGTGACGTTTACCATACGTTTACACAATTTTAAGCTTTACTTAACATGAACATAATATTAATAATTTTTCGCATTTAGATACCTACATTCGTTCAAAATAACTTTAGCAAATTAAAGTGCAGTATGTGCCACTGAATTTATATTGCGACGATTAAACAATCGGCGTGCGGTTCAGAGTCGAGGCTGTGAAAGATAGTTTAATACAAATATTGAATTAGGCGTTGCTTAGGGGAAATACGTATCCTTTTATATAATTGAAGTGACAGCGAACTTACAGTTCACCAGATGGTTTTTTTTTATAGAAGAGGGGCAAATGAGCATGTGGCTCACCTGATGGTAAGAGACTACCGAAGCCCAACTGCAACAACAGAGGAATTGCAGGTGCGTTGCCGGCCTTTTAGATAGATATAAGTAAGCTCTTTTTGAAGGTCCCTAAGTCGTATCGGTCCGGAAAAATCGCTGGTGGTAAACGATTCCGCAAAAGATAGTACGAGGAAGAAAACTTCTAGTAAAACGCAAAGTGGTGGACCGCCAAGCATCCAGATGGTGTGGATGGTGCGTTCGTGAAATTGTGCAGCTGGTAGTAATTCGAACAATTCCTCAGAGCACTCCATGTGGTAAATGCGATAGAAAATGCAACCTTCGCAGCGCCAGTGAATTGAGCCGATCAGAAAGAACTCGATCGTCGACGATTCGAGCCACTCTGCGCTGGATGCGGTCAAGTGGAAGGACCTGGCACTACTGGGGTGCCCTGGCACAGAGATGAGAACAGTATTCCAAGTGAGGCCAAACTTGCGCCTTGTGAAGTTGCAAGCGGTGTGCTGGCATGAAAAACTGTCCCTCTCTGCTGATCACGCCAAGGTTTTTATAGGCCAATTTAGACTTCCCTTCCAAGTGACCACGTAACTCATTCGATATGTTGATGCAGAGGATTCCGATGCTAGCTGAGGCAGCAAAGGAAATGCCCCGTAATTGAAGAAATACGAAGGGGTTCTTTTTAGCGGTAAACGCGCAATCTTGTATCTTCTGAGGATTGAACTAAGCTAGTACTAGATTTAGTCGCCCCAATCCGAGACTTTGTTTAACAACGACTCGACTTCATACCCAACTTTGTTCCGGTACTTGACGACGTGATCCCGAGAAATATTGGTAAGTGGGTTTACAATACTGTTGACTACTAAGGTATTGTCACCCTGTGGGCTATCATGAAAGGGCTCACAGCTTGTAACATACTAGATTTTATACCATTCAGATCGGAACACAGCAGTGCACGATTTGCTGCTTGGCGGCAAAAACAGAGTAAGAGGATGGTATTTATGCAAGTCGACTCGTGTAGGAATCGAACCAGCGGCCTGCAGCACCTCAGCCAATTGCTTAGTCACAGCACTACGGAGGCGGAACCACATTTTATGACATTTAACCAACGCATAGACTTTACAAATGAACTAGGTGGTCGGACTTTTTTTCTGCTTAGGAGTAAGTCTGGGTAGGTAGTCCTCTTACGTTTTCTGCCGCCAGATAGCTGTGCTTGCTTTCCTGCGTTCCGGTCTGAAGCGTATAGAGAGCCAGTATAATGTTAATGTCTCAGAACCTCAACGGCCTCTCCCTTTTTCAGACAATTCATGCGATCTTCTGTTTCTGCGACATTCTTGAAACTAAAGACGGGTTTCATCAAATACGAATATTTGGCCGAATGCTCGGCAAAACTTATACCCGAACGGTATTCTGGAATATTCGGCCAAATATTCGGTGTAATTGATACCATAGCTAAAAGTTCAGGTCTGTATTTGTTGCATATAAGATAATTACTATGCTGTTAGCGTTTTTCTTGATAAACTGTACTGTCGAATTGTCCATACCAACAACCATATTATTTCAATGTTCACTACGTGAATCCTTCTTCTATTATTACGCCGATCCTTCAAAAAGTCAAGTAGAAAATTATAGGCCTACCTATATCAAAACTGTGTCTGCTGGCCAAAGTTTATGACCGTATAATCAGCATCGTTTTCCTTAAGCCTCATTTAATACTCCAACAACATGATTTTCTAAAAGGTAGGTCTACGATCTCTAACTTAATAATTTTTAATGATTTTTAACGAGTAATATGGACAATGGTAGTCAGATAAACACACTACTCGTATTTACACGGATTACAGCAAGCTTTTCGACCGCATTAACTATTGTCTTTACAATCGAAGCGTTATGCTTTAGGAATCCGTGGCAATTTATTTCGGTGGTTTACATTCTATGTACGAAATAGAACGCAGGCAGTTGTACTAAATGGTTAATACTCCTCGTCATGGGTAGGTAAGTATTTCCTCTGGCGTTCCACAAGGCTCCTTATCCGGCCCTTATTAATTTTTATAAATTATATAGGTATACTTGTTTTTCCTACTCAAATATTGTTTTTTTGCAGATGTTACGAAACAAATTAGATTTAAACGTATGTAAATTTTCTATTATTTTAATAATATATTTAAAATTAAATCAGTTTTTACGAATTTTATCGCTTATGTTAAGTTAATTTATATCCCCGAGGTTTCGAGTACTTTGCAGCACCCATGTTGGTCTTGGTGGTCAAAGGGTCTCCCCGGGATGTGATGTAGGATGTGTAGTGTTGTTAATTATTATTATTATAGTTTATTTGGGTCCAATTGACTCAAACCTTTGGCGGCGTGGAAGTTCTATCTTAAATGCTTCTTATTCACTTCGTTTCAACAATATTTATTTATTTTAAAGGAGATCTTACGGTAGTTACAATACTATTTATTGCTTTCTATCTTTGCATTACATATTGTGCTTATTGAACTACAGATTACAGGTTGTTACAACATGATTAAATTTAATGAAAAAAGAAGAAAAGGTACAAAAACATACGAAAAGGGCCAATATAATATAACATGAATAAATAAAATACATAACAGAGGTGCATCAGCCACTCAGAATAATTTTTCTTTTATAATTATGTAAGGTGTCGTTAAAAATGTCGAGATCTGTGTTATCAGTTAAAATCATAGATATAAACGTTAGTTAGTTACTAAATCTATGGTTAAAATATAAAATAATATAAATAAAAAAAACAATACATTTATTTCTCAATAAACTTTTTCATAAATTAGTGGTGAAACATCCCAGAGAGTAATTTAACATAGGTAGGGGTGTTTCGCTCTTACCAAAAGTAAAATAAAATGACAAATATAAAGTTAATATTTAAATGCTTAATAACATTTATCAAGATTTTAATATTTAATAATACACGTATTTATGTATTATATAAAAACTAAACTAAAACTAAAACCTTATTTAATAATTTATATTTGTTTCAGTGAGCGCTATTTAATGTGTGTGTGTGTGTGCGCGCGTGTGTGTGTGCGTGTGAGTGTGCGTGTGCGTGTGTGTGTGTGTGCGTGTGGTGTGCGTGTGCGTGTGTGTGCGTGTGGTGTGCGTGTGCGTGTGCGTGTGCGTGTGGAGGACAAAACAGAAGGAGGTAGGTACTCAATTCGACTGTATGTTGTTATTTTTATGTGTGTTACCTCATAACTTTTTATGGATGAACCGATTTCGATGATTCTTTTTATTTGAAAGCTGGTGCTTCATGTGGTCCCATATAAATTTGATCAAGGTCTGACTAATAGTTTTGGAGTTATTCTTAATAATTTATATTGAAGTCGGTTGTACAAAATTTTAAATTATTTGAATTCGTAATGTGGCATACGATATATTTCTAATTTACGATTTATAATGTTATGTAGATAAGTACTTTGAGAGGTGTAGTGACAACTCGCGAAAACAGTACCGACAAGGCTGGAAGGAGCTACAATATCTTTTCTTCTTTTATTTAATTTAATTGAGTCATACGACAGTGTTCTGTGAAAAATTAAGGTCAAATTTAGAATGTACAGTTTTCTTATCGATAAGAGGTTGCAAAGTTTATAAAGGTTTTCTGTGAAGAATCTATAAGTCTTAAAATACATAACTTTAATAAGTGATATTTGTGCCCTTTCAAGATCAATTAATTTACTTTTTGTAGCACCTTCCCACACCGGAATGCAATACGCTATGATGGACTGAATCAGGGAAATATAAATTTTGTTAAGGAGGTCATTTGCCATGACATAACGCAGTGTTTTAATTATCCAGATGAACTTTCTAATTCAGCTAACTACCAAACCAATGTGTGGATGAAACGATAATCTTTGGTCCAGCAAAACTCCGAGATACCTAGTATAAGTGACCTTTTGAATATCAGGACAATTACAGTATCTTAAGTTCGGACTGTTAGATACATGGATCCGCACTGGTAGGGGTAAAACATACATAATTTGTTTTAGCTGTATTTAAAGTAAAGAGATTTGAATTCAGCCAACTTGCTATCTCAGAGAGACCCAATTCAACATCTGTTTGTACAGTTTCCCATGAGTGTCCAGAAAAAACAACAGCAGTGTCATCTGCATAGAAGAAAATCCTTCCACCACCCCTTTTTAGTTTGCATAGTTCATTTATATAGACCAAAAATAGTGTCGGGTCCAGGACGCTACCTTGTGGTACTCCATATGTGACATTTTTTCACAGCTTTGAAAACTATCTATTTTAACCACTTGTTTTCTTTCTGTGAGATAGTTTTCGAATAAAGGCAGCGCCGTACCCCTTACTCCGATGGTTACAAGCCTTCGCACAAGAATGGGTATAGAAACGGTGTCGAAAGCTTTTTTAAGTCTAGGAAGACAGCGAGACATTTTTCACCTTTTTTTTATAGAATAGGGTGACAAACGAGCACACAGTCCACCTGATGATAAGTGGATGATGTGGCCCATAGACATCTACTTTTATCCTCATTTAAGAATCAAAAAGCAGATGCGTTGTCACCCTTGAGGACTAAGATGGAATACCTCTTTTCCAGTAAAAAGGGTCTCCGGTTCTCTACACTCACCATACGAAACACAGCATGAAGCTGCTATTTTACGCTGGTATTCCGTAAGAGCGTGGTCCTACCCCGGTCGAGCCGACCCATTCGTGCTACAACAATAATATAGCTGCAGCGTGGCTCTACCACGTATAAACCTCTTTTCTCACCTTTGTCTAGCTTTTCTGAAATAAGAGTTATAATGTCTTTAATTGCATCCTGAGTTGATAAGCTCTTTCTAAAGCCATATTGGCAGTTTGACAGTATATCATTTTTTGTTAGGTAGCTCATTAGTCGTTTATTCAAGAGTTTCTCCATGATTTTCGATATACTGCTTAGCACTGATATGGGTCTATAATTATTAACATCGTCTCTGTCGCCTCCCTTATATACAGGAGTAATGAAAGATCGTTTGAGTGCCCTAGGAAATACACCCGTTTGAAAGCTTAAGTTAGTAAGCTGACTTATTAATGGAACTGTAAAATCTCTGCAGTGTTTTAATACTTTTATTGGTATACCATCCATAAGTATGCTATCAACTTCCTGGGGTTTAGTATCCAGTAGCACGAACGAAGACACTTGAGAATTAATAAAGGTTGTTACACTGTTTGCCATATTTCGTGATAATCTCTTCCGCGAATGTCTTTACTACACTAATAAAAAATCGTTAACGCGATTTGTTGAGTCCAGAGGATGTGATGTTAAATAGGAGACTGGCATTTGAAGTCTTTGGAGGCTTAAACTTGGTTATTTCATTAATAGCAGACCAGAGGTTTTGAATTTTCGCTGAGTCATCAATTTTCTTTTATTGTTCTTAAGTTTTCTAATTAAATTACACAATAATTTCGAAATCGCTTGTAACGTTTTAATGTCATTGTGGTTCTTTTCTAAAAAGTAGCATTATATTTTAACTTTATACACCGTAGAGCCCTTTGGTCATCCAGGGTTTTAAAATTTGATGTCCACAAGTAAAAGTTATTATTTTTGTGTTTGAGTGTAAAACATCTAGTGGGTAAGCAGACTGCAGGTAGGAAACCATGTGTAGACAATACTTCGAAATATTTTAATTGATTATTACGTTGTTAGGTAGTTTCTGTAGTTTTAGTTATTAGGTATATATCACTGACAATAATAATATTTTTATGCGAATCTAAAGTTTCAAGATGAGAGTCTATTGAGGCAATAATATTATCAGCGTTTAAAATGGATGGCGAGCGGTAAACACTTAAAATCGTTAGATTAGGAGTGGTTATTTGAAGTCCCTTGCATGTATTAAGTCTATTTCGGAAACCTGAACTTGATGGTTGCTTTTAATAAAAGCCACAACTCCATCGTTTTGATTCATTGTGTTTACTGTAAAATATAACGGATAATTGTCTAAAAGAGGTATTTGCTCATTTCGATTAATCCTACATTCTGTCAGGACTATGATTGATTTTATATTATAGGTACATGTCAAACGAAACGTTGCCTACTTTGCCTTTAGGTTACTTACAGACACCTGGAACTGACTACAAACAAAGGCTACAGATTCGTTGTCACCTCTGAGGACTAAGATGGATTGCCTCACAGCCTGTAATTGTACTGGCTCTATGTAACCCTTCGAACAACGACGAGAGAGTGGACTTTTAAAGGCTGATAAAAAAGAAATATCAGTAGTCCATTTTACAGAATCAAATATGGTCTTGTTTATAAATATCTAGTATTGGAAAATCAGCTAAAACCATACATTTAGTAACTGACTAACGTTAGAATAGAGTGGCAATGCAAAGAAAAGCATAATAAAATAAAACATACAGTAGTAGGACGACCCTTTGATCTCGTGGTACTCGTAAATGCCGACAACGTCTAGACAGCGTATGGAGGTTAGTTGTCACAAATTAACAACTTTACTAATTCCATTATTTATTTTAGATCTACATCGTGATCAACAATATGATTACTAATATAAAGAATAAGTAATAATTTGTTCTTACATTTTTCCTGAAAGTACTCAAAACGCTAATTGCACGCCTCACAACGTGAGGGAGTGCTCTACTCGATATGTGGCCATACCTCAGTTTCACATAAAATCGTTCTTATACTCTTAGCTAGACATCAAACTATATATATATATATATATATATATATATACGTTACAATGACTACAGACATTGAATTATTGGTTTATTTTATAATTGATTCACTTTAGATCACACAACAAAAATGTAAAAATATATCGACTGCCGTCCGTTTGTCTATGCGTCTGTGAGTCTTCTCGCTTAATAGAAATGTAAGCAGATTGAGATATAGTATAAATAAGATTCCATATTTTAAGGAGGGTCCTTATTGATTTTGCTATTGAACTGAACACCTTATTTATTTTAACTTTTATTTATTTTTTCATCAAAATTAAATGAAACGCTCATGAGGCGTGCATTTTGGATTTTCCAATATTTTTTGTTGCGCCCAGAAGCAATTAGAAAGGGCTACCCGTTACGCGAGGAGGTGGTGAATGCTTTATGCATACCACGACAGCCGGTCTGTCGTGGTTATGTGGGACTCACTGTGACTAAACCCTAACCTAACCACTACCCTAAGTGTACCACTAAACACCAGCTGTGGGACTGGCAATGGTGGATTAAGCTCTTTGCCGGATCGGAAGCGACCTTCTTTGGGAGAAGAGGGCGCAGGCGGCTACGAGCCGCTGAGGAGAGCCTACTTAGGCAAAATTTAAGAAGAATCGGCCTGAGCCGCCGAGGCAGTTCAGGTTGGTTGAAATTTTATTTGCGGGTCCGAGAGAGACTCTCGGCCTGAGGACTCGATAGCGAGGGGAGTGGCTGCATATTTATATATTATGGAGTTTATCGTGAGGCATCTACTTAGCTGCCTCACGAATAAAATGATTGGAATCAAATATTTACTACTACTATAACTATATGGACACCTGTTTTGTTACTATATAATCGATAAGAAAAAAAACTATAAGGATATAATAACTAATTAATTTCTAAATCAGGAATTATAAATAGGCAATTGACAAATATTTTCGGTTTTTAGATTTACTGGATTTGAAATTTCTATTATTGAACTTAATATATAAAAATTCTCATCCTAATAAATAATTTATTGGGAAGCATGCACATGGTTTGGTGTTGAACTCTATTAGTCTCAAATGCTCAAACAACTTGAACCCAATGTTCCAGTAAAAGTAAAATCGACATCGATTCTGTTTCAAGCTATGTATAATCCACAAAATCATCTGGAGGACTTGTAGTCCTCCAGAAACCCGAAATTGATACCCATATCAGATTATTAAAAATGTCTGCCATCTTGGATATGAAAATGGATGCCAGTTTCGTAATAAGCACCCCAAGAAACCCTGAAATTGATACCCATATCATATTATTAAAAATGTCCGCCATCTTGGATATGAAAATGGATGCCAGTTTCGTAATAAGCACCCCAAGAAACCTGAAATTGATACCCATATCATATTATTAAAAATGTCCGCCATCTGGATATGAAAATGGATGCCAGTTTCGTAATAAGCACCCCAAGAAACCCCGAAATTGATACCCATATCATATTATTAAAAATTGTCCGCCATCTTGGATATGAAAATGGATGCCAGTTTGTATTACACCCCAAGAAACCCCGAAATTGATACCATATCATTATTAAAAATGTCCGCCATCTTGGATATGAAAATGGATGCCAGTTTCGTAATAAGCACCCCAAGAAACCCCGAAATTGATACCCATATCATATTATTAAAAATGTCCGCCATCTTGGATAAAATGGATGCCAGTTTCGTAATAAGCACCAAGAAACCTCGAAATTGATACCCATATCATATTATTAAAAATGTCTGCCATCTTGGATATGAAAATGGATGCCGGTTTCGTATAAGCACTCCAAGAACTTCGAAATTGATACTCATATCATATTATTAAAAAATATCCGCCATCTTGGATATAAAATGGATGGCGTTTTCGTAATCATCACCCCAATAAACCTTGAAATTGACATCCATATCCTATATATATAAAAAAATGCCATCTTGGATTTAAAAAAATGCTTTAACCCTTTAATGCGCAGAAAAATAAAAGTTATGTAAACATGTTTTTTCTGTTTAATTGCATTAATGTTGACTAATTATAGCCAAAAAATAGAAATTATTATTATTATTGTATACTTTATCAAATATCGTATGTTAAAAATACCAACATTGCGCTGACATATTGGAACATTACCTAATAAATTGAGCGTTGAGTATTTTCAACATGCCTTGTAAAGGTAGTTTACTAATATATTAAAATAAAAGAACTATAGAGAAAATCAAATAAAGTTTTATTTCTTATTAATTAATCATAGAATAAGTTGGCTAGACACAGCCTTAGTAGAAAAATCAAATTCATATTATTATTAACATGGTAATTATAAAAACAGTTTCTCTTACTAACTAGACACAGCCTGAGGATACATTTTGAGCAAGTAATATTTGTGTACCCATTTTTACAGTATTTGCACCGTCCATACGACACAAACATGGGTAAATGTCCATTGTTGTCATATCGCACATCAGCATCGGTCTTGGAGCAGCTGGAGTAATTATTTTTTAGGAGGATCGCTTTCCTGACTCACTGTCACCCTCGTTCTGTTTTTATGTAAAAGCTCAGATACTATCTGTATCCGAAATTTTTGAGAGGTAAACGGTCTTTAGGATCAGCATGATCTCCTATGTAATAACCAAGCATTGTTGACGCAAATATCCAGAGAGGAAAACATGGTCATGTACCACCTCTTAGTTTTAAAGTTTGAACGGTATAGAGCGATAAGCATGTCCGCCAAGTCTACGCCCCCATATGGGCATTATATTGCTTCACAATCTGAGGACAATTGACCTCCACCTAGATTCTGTATCTTTGAATACCTTTGAATCTTTCCCATTGGATGGGAATCGACGAATGAACTAGCCAATGTCACCGCTTATTGTCATACCATCTGACAACAGCAAGTTTCGTGTCATTGCAGACGATCTGGGAGCTTGCACCCGTCCTTTTTGCGAGAACTTTATCTGCTAGTAGTTTATTTTGACAACCTCTCAAACGATTACTTTTATGGTACCAAGACTAAAAATACGTATTCGACGCAAATGGTGAATTAGCTCCAATGACGTGAAATTGTCAAAATATACGACTGCAGGTTTATCCTCAATGGTCTTGCAAAGTGCTAGCACAACTTTGCTCCAAGACCGAGGCTCTCCTCGTATTCAGTAAAAGAATGATTTCTAAACGTGTCTTCTCCACCATAAGGAATGAAATCACACTAAACCAGAGACGCCTGCTCGAACGAATAACTTCATCCCCATTTTTTGGTTTTAGGTAGATATTGGCGCCTACTTCCCGCTCTTGTCCTTTGTATGGGACCATCATTTCGTCGACGCTGTAGCGTTGTTCCTCCTTCATTTTAAGCAATTAAGCCTAATTTTTTCAATAATTGGTCGAACTTTGTAGTAACGGTCGTCGTTAATGTTGCTGTTGTCGGCGAAATGTAAATATTTCTTATTTTCTCATACTTTTTAAAGGCATGATATCAGCGACAGCTGGATATCGCAAAATCGACTCAATAATCTCTGTAAGAGGGCATTTTCACTACCCCATAATGAGTGTAATCGCTATGAAATCTTTCATCATCGTTTGTTATATTTATAGATCTCGAATCGGTTTGAACTGAATATAAGTTTGTCTGTTCTACTATTAATTGAATATGTCATTTGAAAAAAGTCAGTGAAATAATCTAAGATTGAATGATGTGGATCGGGTGAGAAATCGTGTTTGGTGGTTCAAATATAGCTGCGTACTGTAGTTTTCCTGCTCTGAATTTGAATGATAGAGGTTTTTTACAAACTTTACTTTTTTGCCGCTGGTGTTTAGGTTTTGTGTTCTGTCGTCGCTTTGAACGTATTAGGTGCTGCTGGAGACATGTTAGGTGATAATACTGATGAGACCGAATTCAGTGTGAATGGGAGCGGCTGATTTGACGGCCTCAGAAAACATTTGGTTAATTAAAGGAGACAAGGGAATTGTTGGTATGTGGAGTATGGAATCATTCATTATATCTTGTGGCATCGACGAGACGAAATCGAGTTTGGACTTCAGAACATGGTACTTCAGGTATGTTGCAATCATTTTGTTGAGGCGGAGTTGGCGGGAGGCGTCGTCGACGAAATTTTCTTTGGAATTGGGTAAGTATGACTTGCTTTCATTTTGTAGCTGTAGTGGCCTAGGTGATGGCGTCGCAGGAATCTCATCTTCGGAATGTGAATCTAAGCTTGTCATCAATTTCAGAGGATAAGAACGTGGTTCAGATGATTCAGTAGTTGTGTTCTGAGTCAGATGATTGTTGTTTTTCGGTTTTGTGTAATTATTGATTATAACTTCATCTTCAGATGCTGCTGTCATCGGAGGGTGCTTTGGAGGAGGTACAAGCGCCATAATTTTTTTGCGTTGCCATTTAAGCATTTTCTGAAGCAAAATAACACAAAAACGTAGGGCATCCAAAACCAAAGCGAAAAATGAACAATAATAGGGTCTCAGATAAGAGGGAATAAATGTTAGTACACGCGCAATGTTGAATATACTCATCATGTTAAGTTATAGGACAAAACCTAAAGCATTTCGCAATGTTGAAAATACTCAACATAGAAAAATCAGGTGAATAATAGTAACATTCGCATTGTTGAGTATATTCAACATTCAACTGAAAACCATCAAACACATACTAAACCACAATATTTTCAGGCTTTTTTTCATTACGCATAAAATAATAATTTAAAATTGAAATGCAAGGCAATAATAGGTATCAATATGATTTAAATTGCATAATAAATTTTATTTACCTTAGGTCCAAACGGTGCAGATGAACGTGATGCCATTTTGCCGCCACTGTCAAAATCTGACGTTTGTGACACACAACTTTCTTTTACGAGTTGCGTTCGTTTCACCTTTTTCAAAGTAAAAATATTTTTCTACGCGTTCAAGTTTTCATACAGGATTTATTTATTTCGAATGTTGAGTATTCTCAACTTTACGAATTAAAGGGTTAATCGTAATTAGCACCCACAAACTTAAAAATTGACCCCAAATCTTAATATTTTATAAAAAAAACTTGAAAGACCGAAGACGAGGCACTATAGTATGGCTAAAACCTTAGCCTGTCCAACCACACGATTTAGATGAAGAAAAATCAGTAATGCCCAGACTAGTAACCTATTTTTACGTCCACCATTTCTTTTACGTTGGCTATTTGGCATGACATGACAAAATATATGTAGGAAGGTCATTAAAAATATAGAGAACTTAAATGGAAGCTTTATTCCACTTCTTATGAAGGATGTTATTATGATGTATAGTCACATGAAAAGGCTTTTAGAATAGAATAGAATCTCTTTTATTCAATATAGTACTACTACCACCGGTTCGGATAAAACCTCTGTCCTGGAAGAACCAGCAAGAAACCCAGCGGGACTTATCTTTTAAATAAGGTTAATTTACAATAGATTACTTAATACTAACTATAAATTGTACCGAGACTAATTTTGTAGTTGAGAATAATAATTAATTCGTTTGCACGAATTAATTATCAAGATAGCTTAACGGGATACGACAAGCACCGTTCCACACCAGAGCCAAGACTACCCTAACGGCGGCCGCTCCGTCCGTTTTATACAACCAGAACGGGCGCCACCGCAGGTATTGGCGCAGGTGTGCGTGCACGTGTTGTTAACAAGAATTCTGTCTAGCACACCGACGCCGCCACACGTGCAATGGTGCTGGTGCCGTCATATACATAATGTAAAAATAATAACAATATTTATTTACCTTTCTTCCGTGTGCGGAATTTGGTGAAATCGCAGATCTTTATTTATGCGAGATGACGACTTGCAATCTCTCACAGCACACGTCAATGAACCATTTTAATCTTTGAAGTCTTTAGAGTACACAAGAGATAGTCAATGTCACCTTAGACCCCTCAAAACAATTTTTTAAATGATATTTATAAGAATTATACAACTCAAATTCTAAGATTTTATTAGAATTAGTCTCGTTACTAAATTACGCTTTTATAAATTAAGAGATTTACGTCAAATTACTAGTTTCCGCCATGATGCGTCGCGTTTACTACAGTACGTCTACTTTCGCGCGAGTGCAAGCCACTGTATTAATTATAAGTTCTAAGTGTACCCTTTAAAGGAAAGTTTGTTGTGAGTTTTTTATACAAAAGGTAAGTAATTACACAGTTTAAAAAAAAAGTTATTTGCATATATTTCATCTCGTAACAATTTTTACTAAATTTATAAAATTGGTACTTCAAATACTGTCGTTCATATAAATAAAATAGTCAATAAAAGTAACTGAAAATGAAATATAAGGTATAAATTATCACCATAAATCATGTAAAAAACACAAATTTTCATATTTTACAAAGTCCAATGTGCGAAAATTACGTTTTATGTTATAATTTCGATATATCGTGAAATTGTTTTCAACAAAAATGGCGTTGGTCAAAGATAGCGTAATAAACTATATACCTATGATTGATTTTTTTTTTATTAGAGGCTCCTAATGAGTGTATATTATTACGATATCGATATAATAATGTTATATATTTCTTTTCTTTATGAAATTTCGAGTGTTTTTTTTCTACATAATAGTTATTTGAGTGTAGTAATTTGGTATTTCATAATTCTTATTATTATTCTTATTATTTATTCTTATATGTTATATGTAAATTTATAAACTTTCTATTAACTCTTTTTGAGCCTCATGAAGACACAAAATTTTCAAATGTGTGTACTGTACTACATCCATTTTCAGAAAAATGCCGGAATTTGACGAACTATTTCGCGACTCGGACGACGAATATCTCAGTGACAGAGAGGAAGAAATGTTTTCATATTCTGTTGTAAGTAATTTATTATACTCTTTTCTATATTATAATTATAAATATGAGTGCATATACTGGATGTATAAAGTGACTGCTGATCATGAGGTCCCGGGTTCGAATCCCGGTCGGGTCAAAATCATTTATTAAGATTTTCCGTCAAGAAATTCTCAGTAGCACCCTGAGTCAAGAAGTTGGCGGTGATAAATGATAAATTATCTACACCTATCATATAACGCAAACATGCGTCTATGAAAAGGTCTCCAGATTTTCTCACTTACTAAATAAAAGGCAGCAGCACCATCCTGGTCAATTTAATTCATAACCATAAAAATATGTCATATGCATATCTAAAATGTCTTATTATCATACATGTTTTCAGGAGACGATATGCATCAGGGGACTTAGGTAACTCAATGAGGTTATCCTACTGGCCATGTTTGATGAACATGGGCAGTTGGAGTGTCCAAATCTCCTTTAGGACCCGCATCTTCCACCGAGCCAGCACAAGAAAATCCGCCGTTGGCATCGTCACCACCTTTTCCGTAAGTAAATTTTGTTATTATGTTTGTATTAAAGCTTTTCAAAAATGTATGCAAGTAGAAGCTACCACAGTTTTAAAATTCTGTCTATATACAATTGAAATTCTTCACTCTCTAAATTAGAGATATGAAAAAGTCTCTGTCCTGGGAGTGACCAGCAAAAACCCAGCAGGACTTTTATTAAATATAATTAATTCACACAATAATAACTTTTATAGAATAAAATTAGTATGAAAACATTTAGAAACAGCATGGTAGCAATCTCCTCATTCCCAGGGTTCCAGGGTTTATGGTTGATAATAACATCAACCATGTACTCTTTATTAGTATAATAAACCTTTACTAAACAATTTTTGCTTACTAAAATTTATAACTCATTGATAAGGTCTGTATATTTTCTGGGACTTTCTTATAAATACATATACCTATGTTGCCCCATGAAGGAATTATACTGACTCTGGAGTCTAGTAACTGGTATAACTAACTTGTTACTACTTTCATCTTTGATTCAATCTAATTCATTTGTATATAATTATTCTTCTATTGTCTAGTTACAGTATTTGTTTATACTTATGCACATTTATGTTATATGTAATAGTTTTAAAACATATATTTGTACTTTTTATATATATATATAAACATACTAGCTGACCAGGCAGACTTTGTTCTGCCCTTTCCAACCCTTTGTCTTCGGAAAGGGCAGAACAATTTGTTGTTTTGAGTTCATCGCAGACAAACAATGTGACACTATAATTTATATATAAAGATATTAATAAGTATGTATTCATCCTATCTATGTACTTATATACCATTTTATTTTATGCATCTTTATTACTATTTTATGGTTTATAATAAAAAAAATGCAATTTTGTATCTATCTGATAACACTTCATTGTGCGCTAAAAAATCTATCTATAATGCTTGTTCTGTATTTTATAAAATATGTATGCACTCAATTATATTATATTGTTTTTATATATGTCTTGTAGGCGAAATGTTAGTCTAGAAGTGGTCGTTGTCGTTGAGCGGTTGGACGGCGACGAGTACTTGTTCGCGGACGAACACGAACTTTTCCACGAGGAGGTGTTGGCGAGTTCAGTGGTGGTGCTGAGCAGGGCGTGCAGGGGCGTGCGGGGCGTACGGTAACAGCAGGCCGGCGACGGGCACGAGGCGGTCGACGCGCCCGTGGTGCTCGCGCCTCCGTCTCCTCATCGTGGCATAATATAATACGTTTATCAATATTAATATACTACAAAGGAACTTCGTTCAAGCGAGTGTTCCGACACTCACAAATGTTTTTTTTAAATTTTAGTAATAGCATTGTTCCATTCATGCAAAGCATATAAGTATTGAATGTAAAAACTTGCGTTTGTTTGAAAATAGCTTAACCTATATTTTCATCTGGCTTTTATAATATTTCATACTTTAATTGTAATATTTTTAAAACACTTATTGAAAGTCATTCTGTGTTTTTAGCACTGGTTATTTTAAAATAAACGTGTTTTTTAGTCGTTATTAAGAAGATGCTGCTCTCCATTTCCTGTTTCAGTTTGCCTCCGACGCCTCTTACGACACCCAGGATACTAGATGAAACTAGGGTAGTTTATATTATTAATCCGTCACCACATGGTTTGTTTTTTATGATATAACCTTTTTTTATTTAATTGGCTACTTCAGAAGGTGTGTTTTTCAGTACGTATGTATGGATGTATTTTCTTTGCGCTCTGTAGCCTAAACTGCTTGATGGATTTTAACATACGGGTGTTGTTCGATTTGCCTTAGTAATAACTAACTATTTAATAATGGCTATTTGTCACATTAATTGGTTTGACATGTGTATTCTTTAGATACTGGTATGTTTTTTAAGATATTATTAATCCGTCACTACGTGGTTTGTTTTTATGATATAACCTTTTTTATTTAATTGGCTACTTCAGAAGACGGGTAATGTTTTTCGAGTACGCATGTATGGATGTATTTTTCTTTTACACGCTCTGTAGCCTAAACTGCTTGATGTCTTTTAACATATGGGGTGTAGTTCGACTTACTTTAGTTGTGAAAGTGACATAATATTTGATTTTTTTTCTTTTCAGGAAACTTTTGGTTTTGTTATTTATTACTGTTTTACCCATTGGACTTGTTTATGCAACTTGTTTAATAAATTGTTTGATGTTGATGTTTGATGACTTTTTTACACACAAATATTTTATCAAATAATAAAATTAACCTCCCCTTCCTCCTTTTAGTTTCCTTACAATTCTTTCTTTATCATAAGGTCGTAACAATCCACTACTGCCATGGGTCATAGAAATAAGAGAGCTCAAGATTTTACTGCCGCAAATGTCGCCCAGCGACAACGCTGTTCTAAATATAGCACGAACACCCGCGTTCCGCCGAGACTAAATTAAAAAAATGTTCGTCCTTTTAGTCTATTAAAGTCCACTACAGATCATAAGCGTCCCCCATATATTGCCGGGATATTTGCCATAGTTGCTACGTTTGGTAAGCGGGTTGGCAACCGCAGTTTTTTATTTTTAGTCTTTATTAGGAAGACGCTGCTGCCCATCTTCTGATTTGTTTCTCTGTCGCCTCTAATCATGGTGATTAACCCATTCAAGGCGGCTCAAAAAATCGCTCTTATTACGTAGGTGCGGGCGGTTCAAAGGACTAACGCCGGTAGGCGTTTAACGCATCTCATATTTAAACACTGACGCCGATCGGCGTTTCCCGCACATGAAAATTATTTCTTGCTTATTTAGGCAGAATTTTACTGACGCTCATCAGATTACGCCATGTGCAAGTGACTGCGTACTCAGTGGCGAAATTTCATTTGTATAAGTTATTTTGTGATCAACAGTGCAGTTTTATTAAAAATACTGGCAATTTCCTATTTACCATAAATATGGCTGGAAATAGTAAGTGAATTTGTTTCTTTTCTATTCAGTATAAAGTAAGGGATATTTTCCACATTATAGAAAGATTTCTTATTAAACTGAATAAAGAAATTGGTTTTTATATTAATATTTTCGGAATTATTGAAATATGACCAGGGATTGAACCTTTTCTCTGATTTGTTAAGTTAAAATACTTTTAATAATAGTATTTAGTCTACTATTTTAAATGTACTGAGTATAATAAGTAGAGTTTTGAATTAGTAGTTGAAGGGAAGAGAAAACATCGAGAAGGGTATTCAGTTACATACTATTTCTAGTGCAGCGTAATTTGTTTCACTTAATAATTAATAATGATTTAAAGGTTAGGCTCGACCATCGTCACAGAGTTTATTGAGTGACGGTGTGAGACCATTGGTTCATGAAAAGCCCTATAACTGTTTTTAATTCCATAAATTAAGTAGCAAAATAAATATTTAATCAAAATGTTTTTAATGTTGATAACCTTTGGAAGACGCCGTTTGGCGTTTTCCGCGCCTGAGGATAGTTTTGTTATTTTTCTAAAATCATTATTTACAGAAACTGCGACTATAACGATGTATGTATGTAAAACATGCACATATAAAAAGTATATCGCTTTAGAATAGAAATTGGCCAAGTTATGGCTAAAATATAATTTAGGCCGATCGGCGTCATCCGCCTAAGAATGGCAATTTAAATAACGCCGTTGTGCGTGCACCGCAATGAATGGGTTAATAACGTCAGGGTGGAAAATAACGTTTTGGTCCATGTCTAATGTCGATTTTATTAATCATGTCTAATGAGTAATGGACGTGACAAAGTGATATTTTACTATTATTTTTATGAATAGAATAGAATGGTATTTTATTCAATATTGATTATTACATAATACTTATTGAAAATCATTTTTTATTTACCACGGGTTCGGAAAATATGGAACTAGAGCATCCGTCACGGTTATTAAAAATAACACCTCTCAGTCTAGTCTCCTCTTCCGACACCCACAGTATGATATGAATATTCATACACAACCACTACACGGTAATTGATAATTTCTCAAAACATTTTATTTATCGACAACGTCTTGCAATCGTCGTTTCTCTAGCGTTCAGTTGACCTTCATACAAGTAATGCGATATTTTAATTGTTGATAATTTTTTATTTTTGGATAAGAACATAGTAATGACTCTAAGTTATATTTACCATCATTTACAAAAAAATATTGTCTTTGGCCTGACCTACTATACTCTTTGACTTGACCATAGGTCTGACTAAGTTGGCCCAATAAAATGTCAAGGCCTGAGAAATTACCCCAGTATGCAATACACTATTAATAAAATGTCGCCTCACTCGTATAAAAGCTGTTTGCGTGACTGTTTGTAAATTTAATAAGATATTAAAAGTTAAATTTACAGCTCATATACCTACCGTAATGAGGGCGGAAATCGAACCCATGAACCTCGCATACTGTCAAATTTTACTGTGAAATTGACAAAGCTTGACTGATTGATTGTAAATTCAATAAGATTCATAATATTTGAATTAAATTGTAAACAGTAAATAAACTTAAAAGATGTACATAATCATTTCATTTATTTTAAATCTCTGATATAAAATAAATGCAGTATACAATGATAAAACATACCTATATTATTTACTATTTATAGGTAGACAGTATGTTTTTTATTTTTGTGTCGAGATAATATTAAATTTTACAGTAAGTAGTAAACAAAGTATTGTACCAGTCTAATACTTTAATTATTCGTAGTTATAAAGGATGTTTTTTTTAAGAGCTTGAGAACTTTAAATAATAATGCTAGACAGAAATATTATTGGAATGAATTTTTTATTATTATAATCTGGTAGATAATTTCATGGCATTTATTTTTAAATATGATTTCCATATATGTCCGCCGCGGCTACGAGTTACATAGTCCATTGGATCAATCCAATTTTTCACTACTTTTTCCAATAAATCTGGCCGTATGGCGTCAATGGTGGTTTGAATATTAACTTCCAATGCTTCAAGAGTTGCTGGTTTGTCGGCATAAACCAATGACTAACATAGCCCCATAAAAAGTAAGTAACGAGGGGGTGAGTTAACAGGACCACTTCTGGAAATAAAGCTGTTCTGTTAAGCGCGCTGTATGGCAAGTTCCTGTTGGAACCAAATGTCGTCGATGTTTAGCTGATTAATTTTTGGAAACAAAAAATCAGTCAGCATGGCTCGATAGCGCTCGCCACTCACCGTAACGGCAGCTCCTTCCTCATTTCGAAAATAAAGGGCCGATGATGCCGCAGAAGTGTAAACCGCACCAAACCGTCAATTTTAATGGATGTAATGGTGATTCGTTAATGGCATGAGTTGTCTTCGTTCCATATACGGAAATTTTGCTTAATCACGAAGCCACTTAACCAGAAATGAGCTTCATTACTAAACACATTCTTCGATAAAATGCTCATCTTCGGTCAGTTTCAAATTAGTCCAATCAGCAAAATGCGACGTAAACGATGGTCATTTGGCATTAATTCTTGAGCTGTATTTTATAGGCACGTAAGCCAAGATCCTGACGTAAAATTTTCCACGTAGTCGAAGGACAAAAGCCAACAAGTTGAGAACGGCGACGAATCGACATTTCGGCGTCTTCTTCAACACTTCGTACAGCAACATTCTCTTCGGTACGCACATTTATTTGTCTTGTTTGTCTTGTTTTTGTTTTTATTTGGCTTTGAATCGAGATGAGTAAAATTAGTGCAAAACGATAAACAACTGCACGAATGCTTGCTAGGCCGATTATGTTGACCGACGTAGTGCTCTATGAACTTCATGAAAATATTTTTTTTCAAAGTAAATTTCCACAATTTGGAAGCGTTTTTCTGGCGTTAAACGATTCATGATGTATTGCCAAATCTTACTTTCAGTATATATAAAGTTAAGGCTGATTTACACGGGGTAAGTAACAGGCGCCAGTGTTGGCGCCGAGGACTGACTCCTGTTTACTTCTTTAGGGTGTAGGCACGTTATTGAAGTCAGCGGGAAAAATGAATTCACGGAAACGGCAGAATTTACAACGATTGAAATATTTATTGAGAAAATGTTCCTATCTGCTGTTGAAAGAGTTGATGGAAATGTTAGAAGAAGAGATATTTAAAAAGAAACGACTTTTGATAAGAAAATGAATAGACGGCAGAAAAAAACAGGTTCTGCTTTGTTGTTTACGTGGCGTCACCCTACAATGCAGCGCCAGCGACTGACCAATACTGACTTGGTCGTTTAGACAAGGTTAATACCACTGGCGCGGGTGGCTGGACTTGGATTTGATTGGACTGACTTCAAAATATTCAAGCAGGAATATTGTAGTCAGCACTGGCGCGAAAGTGCTGTACTGACTCCAAATCAATTTACATTATGCCAGTAGCGGGTCAGCACTGACTTGCCTCGAATTTGGAGCCAGTTACTGTCCTGTAAATCAGCCATTACTCTGTGAACCTTACTGAACAGAATGTCAACACAGTTTGACATTATCAACTGTCAAACCATAGACAACAATCATCGAAACTTCTGATGCAGCTAAAAATACAATACATTAACCTACAGCAACTCCCGCCATGGGAGCACTAAGCTCGAAGTTGTTGACGTGTATGTTTACCTGGGACAAATAATATATAAAATCATCATCATCATCATCATTACAGCCCTTCACAAGTCCACTGCTGAACATAGGCCTCCCCAAGGAATGCCACAAAGCACGGTCCTGACCCCGAGCCACCTGCATCCATTGACTTCCTGCATGTCTTACCAGGTCGTCACTCCATCTAGTGGGGACGCCCCACACTCGCTTGCCGGTACGAGGCTGCCACTCGAGAACCTTTCTTCCCCATCGGTTGTCGGTTCTTCGAGCTATATGGCCGGCCCATTGCCACTTCAGCATACTAATTCTTTGGGCTATGTCGGTCACTCTGGTTCTACTGCGGATATCCCCGTTTTAAGTCTATCACGCAGAGACGCCGAGCATAGCCCTCTCCAAAGCTCGCTGAGCGACTTTGAGCTTCCTCATACGGCCAGCAGTGAAGGATCGTCTCAGATCCATAGGTCATCACTGGCAACACGCACTGGTTGATAATCTAGTTTTAGGTTTTGAGGTATGTCTAACGAGAAGATGTGTCGTAATCTCCCGAACGCTGCCCAGCCGAGTTGAATCCGTCGATTGACCTCTCGGTCAAAGTTGGACTTACCTAGTCGGACTAGTTGTCCCAGGTAAACATATTCGTCAACTTCGAGCTTAGTGCTCCCAACAACTACCGGCATAGGTGTGACATGGACGTTAAACATGATTTTTGTTTTGTCTATGTTCATCTTAAGACCTATCCGTTGGGAGACTATTGAGGTCATTGAGCATAGTGTTTAGGTCTTCCAGCGATTCTGCCATAAGGACTATATCGTTGGCAAATCGAAGGTGAGTGATGTACTCACCATTGACGTTAATACCGTATCCTTTCCAGTCCAGTAGCTTGAAATGTCTTCCAACGCAGCGGTGAAGAGTTTCAGGGATATTACGTCACCCTGTCTTACACCTCTCTGCAGTTGGATAGGTTTCGTACTCTGGTTCTGTACTCGGATAGCCATCGTAGCCCTACTACAAACACTTCAGCACTTCGATATACCGACAGTCAACTTGGCACCTCTGAAGGGACACAGCAAATTTTCACGGAATCAACGGCTTTCTCATAGTCCACATATGCAAGACATGTGGCAATTGCCTCCTCGGTCTTCTGTACAATTTGCCGAAGATATGTATATGGTCTATGGTGCTAACCTTTTCGGAAACCGGCTTGTCGGGAGGCTGGAAGTCGTCAAGTCTGCATGCGAGACGATTCGTAATGACTCTCGAAAACAGTACGTAGACGCGGCTCAGAAGGAAATCGGTCTGTAGTTCCTCAAGAGGCGTTGTCGCCTTTCTTGAAGAACAAGACCACCGCTTCTGCTCCACGCCTCCGGAGTAGTGCCACCATGGAGGATGGAATAAATAAAGAGCTCCTGAAGGACTTCAGTACCGGTTTTCCACCCGCTTTCAGAAGCTCCGCTGTAATTCCATCCTCGCCCGGGGACTTGCCGTTTTTAAGGTGCTGGAGAGCCATTCTAATCTCGCTCAGACTGACGTCCGGGATATCATCGGAATAGTGTCGGATAAGACTTGCTCTTGGATCGTTACTCACACTTGCGTGTGGCTCCAACGATGACGTGTACAGCTGCCCATAGAAACTCTCAATCTCACTCAAAATCTCAGGTGTCCCGGAAACGATGCTGCCACATTCGGTCTTCAGCTTCGACAGTTGGCTCTTTCTGGCAGACAGATCTCTGGCAAAGACTTTGGAGCCCTGGTTCCGCTCAATCGCTTCTTCAATACGAGCAGTATTAAAGTTGCGTAAGTCCCGCCGCATGCATTTGGAGATCTGTCTGTTCAGTTGCCTGTATGCTATCAAATCTACTGAAGACTGCAGCTTCATTTCCCGTCTAACAGCATGAGATTAAGAATGTGATCGGAGAGTTTTGTGTTCTTCTACGGCGGGTCTTGCAAAACTTAGCTCCGACCGCATGGACAGTTTCCACGAGCTTGTCATTCATATCGTCCACTACATTTCAATCTTCTAGGCACTGAAAACGATTTTGTAACTCGAGCTGAAAGGTTTCGGGACTTTGGATTAGAGCACGAGGGGGACGGAGCGTTGACTTCATGACGACACCTCTCAACTTAACGTTTAGGTTCAGTGTGCCTCTAACCATTCGGTGATCGCTACCAGTTTTCACCCTCGCGATCACTGAGACATCACTGAACAGTTGCCGTCTAGTCGTCATAATGAAGTCAATCTCATTTTTTGTCGAACCGTCGGGGCTCGAACAGGTCCACTTCCTGTGGGGCCGCTTCTGAAAAAAAGAGTTCATCATAAAGAGTCCCTTTTTCTCCATGAAGTCGGCCAGCTGCTGGCCCCTTGGGTTCCGTTGCCCTAATCCGAATTTCCCTACTTTCAGCTCACCGTTCTCTCTTGTGCCTAGTTTTGCGTTGAAGTCTCCCATTAACACCGTATAGTGGATTTTGGAGGAATGCATGGCTCTAAGATATCCTCATACATTTCCTCCACCTCCTCATCGGTATGTGCCGAGGTTGGTGCGTAAACCTGTATGACCGTTTGGTGATTCTGAGTATAAGGTACGCAACCTCGTCGACACACTCCCAATCTTTACAACGTTGTTAACGAGACTTGTGGACAATAAATCCGACACCTCCTTGGGACAGATGGTCGCCTTCACGGTGATAGAACAAGTTGCCAGATTCGAGGATTACCGTGTCCTCCCCACTCTTCGGACCTCGGATAATATGCCAGCGTAACTTGTCTATCTCTTCTTCCAGCTCCAGATCTTCTCGTCAGTCCTCAGGGGCGTGCGTTATAAGTTGCCAGGTCGAGTCGTCGTGGTGGCGAACCTCCACCGGAGATTCTTAGCACCCCTGCCCCACCGTTACCATGGTCGTCACCGTAGCCAGGAATAGCGGGCTGCCGGGGACTGGGGCCGTTTATTAGTGTCGTTGCTCATGGAGGTATATTGCCATAGTTGCCACGCTTGGCGAGCGGGTTGGCAACCAGTTTTATTGGTTTTGCTTTTATCAGAAAGATGCTACTGTCCATCTTCTGCCTCAGTTTCCTCTGTCGCCTCTTACGAAACCCACGGAAGATATGGGGTAGTAGGTATTCTTACCCGCCACTACACGGGCCTATATAAGTATATAATAAATAAGTCCAACTTCGACCGGGTATATAAGTATATAGTAAATAATAAATAAGTCCAACTTCGACCGAGAGGTCAATCGACAGATTCAACTCGGCTGGGCAGCGTTCGGGAGATTACGACATCTTTTCGTCAGGCATACCTCAAAATGTATGGATCTAGACGTGGTCTTTCACTGCTGGCCGTATAAAAGCTAAAGGTCGCTCAACGAGCTATGGAGAAATCTATGCTCGAGGTTTCTCTGCGTGATAAGACTTAAAATGAGGATATCCGCAGTAGAACCAAGTAACAAACATAGTTCAACGGATTAGTACGCTGAAGTGGCAATGGTAAGACATGCAGGAAGTCGATAGATGACCGTGATTTGGCGTTCCTTGGGAGGCCTATGTTCAGCAGTACTGCTGATCGTGCTGTCTTATCTTCGGAATTTCCAAATCTGCGCATTAATTTTCCGTTATCACGATGTATGTCCAATTCTTTTCTATAAACGATACCAGATAAGCGTTATATATGTAAATACGATTTTAATCTTAAAATGTATTACCTGAATTGTAATAAATTTCTAACAATCTTAACTTCAATAGGAATTTTAAACTACTGCGTTCCATGTATTATGTTGTTCATTATTAACAAGTATAAAATAGTATTACGAATTAAGCATACAATGATATTAATGTATTATTCAAAGTCAAAATTTACTTATTGAGTTTCGTCTCCTCTGTATCTCTAGAAGTTAGTATCTATAAAATGACGCTCAGTCTTTTATTAGGTAAAAAATAAGACTTTAATATCTGATGCCAAATGGTTCGATTGCATATTATACGATTAGGTATATAAAAACTATAATTATGTTCCAAATGTGTCTTTCGCCAGTAACGACTGACGCATCCTGTGATAAAGCGCGCCGCGAAATGGGAATGACCCCGCGACTTTGCAACAGTCATGCAAAATTAAAAAAAAACGCTCAATACCACCACACGCGTACTGATTCAATTTGCAAGTCAACTAATTTTCAACATCGAAATTTAAAAAAAAAACTGAATTATCACGGAGAATCAAATAGGAGCATTGGATTTTTTTTACGAGTAGGTAGTGAGGTATGAACCTTGTTAAGTGCCATTTTTACGAGTCAGATCTAGTATCTAGTTCCACCGTTGCCTAAGCTAACATAGATTTAGGTGTTAGCTCTTTCTTTTTTCTTTTCTCTTTCCTTTTTATATAATTATAAAAAAAGTTTTGCTAAAGCTCGAGATACATTCAAAATTAAATTCAAATTGTTTAATTCAATTTATTCTTGTTCATAGCACTTGTGAACGTTAAATATATACCGAGTCGTTAAAACAAGACCACAGAGATGAACCGGCACGAAAATGGGATATTTTTAATGATATGTTACCTCGGCATTTTAAAGTTTCATTTACACTTAATAATAAAATTAATACAATGTCATATGTAAACTGTAAATTAATATATTTTTAAATATTATTCATGTCAATTTTTAAATATATTAATAGCCTTGCTATTAGGGGCTTGGTAGGTACGTGCAGAGTAAAAGATATTTCCTGACATCATTGTCCTCAACCGTTATCATTACAGCCTTCACAAGTCCACAGCTGTACATTGGCCTCCTCCGTAATGCCATACAGCACGGTCCTGAGCCGCCATCGACTTCCTGCATGACGACTTTCAGGCCGCCCCAGTGTACGTTGTCCTCAAATAAATCTATTTTATAGTTGGCGTCTTTAAATTTAACACACAAAATACGAGTAAAGTATTTTTGTATCTACCCTAAAGGAAAAAATGTCCATATTTTTTTTAAAACGTTACCACCACCCTAGGTATTTTTCCTGTATCGTGGGGGAGTTACAGACATAAATTTCACAAGGACAACCATCCAGACCCGGAACAATTACTTGTAGGCCATACAAATACTTGTTCCGTGCGGATTCGAACCCGCGGCCCTTAGCGCTGCAACTCATTGCTAAGCCACTGCGCCACGGGGCCGTCGTCTCTGCCGTTATCCGTATCCGTATCTGCCGTTTGAGAATCGCAGTACCAGACTTCTCGTAGACGTGACGCTTTTGCCGGTTTAGGTATGTTACTTCTGGCATAAATATGTTTATAGCGCCATCTATCAGAATTCATGAGAACTTTTAGGATTTTTCATCTTAGATCAGCAAAGGGCACGGAGTTTCATTAGGTGATAGATTCCGTGAAGAAAATATCCGACTATTTCATGTAAGACGGCTCCACAACTAAAACGAAATGAAACTCAGATAAGACGTGCATAAAAGCCACGGCACGACATAAATTATCCTATTTACCTAGCTATCAGATAGCCTATTTACCTAGCTGTCGTCCACGTGTAAGTTTGTAATACGGTTTTTGTAGCAAATTCGAAAAACGAATTTCGGATTATTTTTGTTTACTTGTGCTGTGAGACCTTGCTTCTTGCCAAATTTAATCATTCTAGATCAACAAAAGAGTGCTCTATATGGTATAATACATGGTTTTGATTTACCTCAGAGGTTAAAAATATAAAGAGGATAAAATTTGTTTACGTGCAATTTTCGTCACTGGTGAAATACAACGGATGTGACAAAAGCGACAAAGGTGTGGTACCCTGCGCCCACTTGTTAGGCTAACCAGCTAGTGGCCAATACCCGTTCGGGAACAGGTAACAGGATAAAAAGAAAAAGTCTGGCGGACGGACTGCGGCCGCTCCCGTCCGTGGCCGACCGCTAAGGATTGCTGTTCACGGGCACTGACGATAGCTACTTTACTTTTGTAATGCTATTCGATTCGAAATTTCTATTTAAAGATTGAGTCTTGTGCGACGCACAATAATATAAGGGTGACTCTAAATTGAGATTAGAATTATAAATTAATTTTATTGCAAAGTAAATGTCCAAATGTTATAAATAATATTTAAATTAAATAAGTTGTTGGTTGCTTTTAAATGAAATGTCATTTTATTTGAGGTATAAAAATATTACGAAATTAATAAGGTAAATAATGGGAATTTCACGGATTATAAATGGAATTTAATTGCAACTTATATTATAGTACCTTTTTGATTATTATGAAATTGACATGATGACGTCAATAATATAGCATTTTTTGTTTCAGATTTTTTATTATTTTTTTGCAAAGGTCACAGTTTAACTCTAAACCGGTTAACGTTGTGCTGTTCAGTTAGAATGAACAAGATACTTAACAATTAACGGAGAGCTTTAGGCAGGTTGCACTGCAAGACGAGACGACTGCTTCGATGTTGTGTTAACAACAAATGATCTCCTGCGACACTATTAATAACATCATGTTTACATCTTCCACATACAATTGTTTACGTTTTTACGGTTTCTTACTCAGTTTACTAATTTTACTTCAAAACTTTTAATTGATTTGTACAATTTCTATGATTTTCTTGCACATTTTATTTATTACATTGTTAAAAATATAATAGTTAATATAGGTTCATATGAAGACAATACGAAATTTATAATTAGTAATTACCTGTAAAGTCGCGTCAGGACAAACACACATATAAGTTTAAATAGTAACACATATAATTATTATTCTTTTCCGCAATTTATTTCACAAGTATTATTTTCACTTTAAATTGACAAAGCGGGCAGGATCCCATGCGAGAACTGGACAAAATGCACTCGATCGGTATCGTTAAACAATTAAACATAAGTGGGATCAACGATCTCTCGTTATCGATCAAATTTCGCGAAACCAAATTATTGAATACAAAAATATCTCTACCTGCAATACGTCCTTCAAAACAAATCAACTACGAGTCCACTGAGCACTGTATCATAATTTAAGAACTCATCGCACAGATCACGATCAAAAACGAAACTAAAGAAAGAAATCCCCGATGACAACACATGTATCACGACGCGTTCAAATGTGGACTGTGGTGGACTGCCAATATTTTGTGACTTGTGACTTCACTGAATGTGAATGGGACAACTTTGTGCCTTATCTTACGTGACGTTTACCATACGTTTACACATTTTAAGCTTTACTTAACATGAACATAATATTAATAATTTTCGCATTTAGATACCTACATTCGTTCAAAATAACTTTAGCAAATTAAAGTGCAGTATGTGCCACTGAATTTATATTGCGACGATTAAACAATCGGCGTGCGGTTCAGAGTCGAGGCTGTGAAAGATAGTTTGATATAAATATTGAATTAGGCGTTGCTTAGGGGAAATCCGTATCCTTTTATGGATTTTTTTTATAGAAGAGGGGCAAATGAGCATGTATCTCACCTGATGGTAAGTGACTACCGAAGCCCAACTGCAACAACAGAGGAATTGCAGGTGCGTTGCCGGCGTTTTAGATAGATATAAGTAAGCTCTTTTTTTGAGGGTCCCTAAGTCGTATCTGTCCGGAAAAATCGCTGGTGGTAAACGATTCCACAAAAGATAGAACGAGGAAGAAAACTTCTAGTAAAACGCAAAGTGGTGGACCGCCAAGCATCCAGATGGTGTGGATGGTATCGTGAGTTTTATCGCGATGCGCGTTCGTGAAATTGGGCGGCTGGTAGTAATTCGAACAATTCCTCAGAGCACTCCATGTGGTAAATGCGATAGAAAATGCAACCTTCGCAGCGCCAGTGAATCGAGCCGATCAGAAAGAACTCGGTCGTCGACGATTCGAGCCACTCTGAGCTGGATGCGGTCAAGTAGAAGGACTTGGCACTACTGGGGTGCCCTGGCACAGAGATGAGAAAAGTATTCCAAGTGAGGCCGAACATGCGCCTTGTGAAGTTGCAAGCGGTGTGCTGGCATGAAATACTGTCCCTCTCTGCTGATCACGCCAAGGTTTTTATAGGCCAATTTAGACTTCCCTTCCAAGTGACCACGTAACTCATTTGATATGTCGAAGCCGAGGATTCCGATGCTAGCTGAGGCAGCAAGGAATGCCCTGGAATTGAAGAGATACGAAGGGTTCTTTTAGCGGTAACCGCGCAAACTTTTGTCTTCTGAGGATTGAACTAAGCTAGTACTAGATTTAGTCGCCCCAATCCGAGACTTTGTTTAACAACGACTCGACTTCATACCCAAGTTTGTTCCAGTACTCGACGACGTGATCCCGAAATATTGGTAAGTGGGTTTACAATACTGTTGACTACAAAGGTATTGTCACCCTGTGGGCTATCATGAATGGGCTCACTGCCTGTAATATACTAGATTTTATACCATTCAGACCGGAACACAGCAGTGCACGATTTGCTGCTTGGCGGCAAAAACAGAGTAAAAGGATGGTATTTATGCAAGTGGCCTCGTGCAGGAATCGAACCAGCGGCCTGCAGCGCCTCAACCAATTGCTTAGTCACAGCACTACGGAGCTGGAACCATTTTATGACATTTAACCAACGCATAGACTTTACAAATGACTAACTGAATATAAATGAATAACTAGGTGGTCGGACTTTTTCTGCCTAGGAGTAAGTCTGGGTGGTAGTCCTCTTACGTTTTCTGCCACCAGATAGCTGTGCTTGCTTTCCTGCGTTCCGGTCTGAAGCGTATAGAGAGCCAGTATAATGTTAATGTCCCAGAACCTCAACGGCCTCTCCTTTTCAGACAATTCATGCGATCTTTTGCTTCTGCGACATTCTTGAAACTAAAGATGGGTTTCATCAAATACGAATATTTGGCCGTATGCTCGCAAAACTTATAGGGAACAGTATTCTGGAATATTCGGCCAAATATTCGGTGTAATTGATACCATAGCTAAAAGTTCAGGTCTGTATTTGTTGCATATAAGATAATTACTATGCAGTCAGCGTTTTTCTTGATAAACTGTACTGTCAAATTGTCCATACTAACAACCATATTACTTCAATGTTCACTACGTGAATCCTTCTTCTATTATTACGCCGATCCTTCAAAAATTCAAGTAGAAAATTATAGGCCTACCTATATCAAAACTGTGTCTGGTGGCCAAAGTTTATGACCGTCTAATCAGCTTCGTTTTCCTTAAGCCTCATTTAATACTCCAACAACATGATTTTCTAAAAGGTAGGTCTACGATCTCTAACTTAATAATTTTTAATGATTTTTAACGAGTAATATGGACAATGGTAGTCAGATAAACACACTACTCGTATTTACACGGATCACAGCAAGCTTTTCGACCATTAACTATTGTCTTTACAATCGAAGCGTTATGCTTTAGGAATCCGTGGCAATATATTTCAGTGGTTTACATTCTATGTACGAAATAGAACGAGCAGTTGTACTAAATGGTTAATACTCCTCGTCATGGGTAGGTAAGTATTTCCTCTGGCGTTCCACAAGATCCTTATCCGGCCCTTATTAATTTTATAAATTATATTGGTATACTTGTTTTCCTACTCAAATATTGTTTTATTGCAGATGTTACGAAACAAATTACATTTAAACGTATGTAAATTTTCTATTATTTTAATAATAAATTTAAAATTAAACTAGTTTTTACAATTTTATCGCTTATGTTAACTTAATTTATATTCCCGAAGTTTCAGGTACTTTGCAGCACCATGTTGGTCTTGGTGGTCACAGGGGTCTCCCAGGATGTGATGTAGGATGTGTAGTGTTGTTAATTATTATTATTATAGTTTATTTGGGTCCAATTGACTCAAACGTTTGGCGGCGTGGAAGTTCTATCTTAAATGCTTCTTATTCACTTCGTTTCAACAATATTTATTTATTTTAAAGGAGATCCTACAGTAGTTACAATACTATTTATTGCTTTCTATCTTTGCATTACATATTATGCTTATTGAACTACAGATTACAGGTTGTCACAACGTGATAAAATTTTATGAAAAAAGAAGAAAAAGTACAAAAACTTAAGAAAAGGGCCAACATTATATAACATGAATAAATAAAATATATAACAGAGGTGCATCAGCCACTCAGAATAATTTTTCTTTTATAATTATGTAAGGTGTCGTTAAAAATGTCGAGATCTGTGTTATCAGTTAAAATCATAGATATAAACGTTAGTTATTTACTAAATCTATGGTTAAAATATAAAATAATATAAATAAAATAACAATACATTTATTTCTCAATAAACTTTTTCATAAATTAGTGGTGAAACATCCCAGAGTAATTTAACATAGGTAGGGTGTTTCTTTTACAAAGTAAAATAAAATGACAAATATAAAGTTAATATTTAAATGCTTAATAACATTTATCAAGAATTTAAAATTTAATAATACACGTATTTATGTATTACATAAAAACTAAACCAAAACTAAAACCTTATTTAATAATTTATATTTGTTTCTGTAGCGCTATGTGTGTGTGTGTGTGTCTGTGTGTGTGCGCGCGTGTGCGCGTGCGCGAAGTGCATGTGCGCGCGTGTGTGTGCGTGTGCGTGTGGTGTGCGTGTGCGTGTGCGTGTGCGTGTGGAGGACAAAACAGAAGGAGGTAGGTACTCAATTCGACTGTATGTTGTTATTTTTATGTGTGTTACCTCATAACTTTTTATGGGTGAACCTATTTCGATGATTCTTTTTTTATCTGAAAGCTGGTGCTTCACATGTGGTCCCATATAAATTTGATCGAGGTCTGACTAATAGTTTTGGAGTTATTCTTAATAATTTATATTGAAGTCGGTTGTACAAAATTTTAAATTATTTGAATTCGTAATGTGGCATACGATATATTTCTAATTTACGATTTATAATGTTATGTAGATAAGTACTTTGAGAGGTGTAGTGACAACTCGCGAAAACAGTACCGACAAGGCTGGAAGGAGCTACAATATCTTTTCTTCTTTTATTTAATTTAATTGAGTCATACGACAGTGTTCTGTGAAAAATTAAGGTCAAATTTAGAATGTACAGTTTTCTTATCGATAAGAGGTTGCAAAGTTTATAAAGGTTTTCTGAAAAATCTATAAGTCTTAAAATACATAACTTTAATAAGTGATATTTGTGCCCTTTCAAGATCAATTAATTTACTTTTGCCACCTCCACACCGGAATGCAATACGCTATGATGGACTGAACCAGGAAATATAAATTTTGTTAAGGAGGTCATTTACGACATAACGCAGTGTTTTAATTATCCAGATGAACATTCTAATTCAGCTAACTACCAAACCAATGTGTAGATGAAACGATAATCTTTGGTCCAACAAAACTCAAGATACTTAGTATAAGTGACCTTTTGAATATCAGGACAATTACAGTATCTTAAGTTCGGACTGTTACATACATGGATCACCTCGAAACTCTGGTCCTGGTAGAATTTCAACATAATTTGTTTTAGCTGTATTTAAAGTAAAGAGATTTGAATTCAGCCAACTTGCTATCTCAGAGACCCAATTCAACATCTGTTTGTACAGTTTCCCAGTAGTGTCATCTGCATAGCAGAAAATCCTTCCACCACCCCTTTTAGTTTGCATAGTTCATTTATATAGACCAAAAATAGTGTCGGACCCAGGACGCTACCTTGTGGTACTCCATATGTGACATTTTTTCAGCTTTGAAAACTATCTATTTTAACCACTTGTTTTCTTTCCGTGAGATAGTTTTCGAATAAAGGCAGCGCCGTACCCCTTACTCCGATGGTTACAAGCCTTCGCACAAGAATGGGTATAGAAACGGTGTCGAAAGCTTTTTTAAGTCTAGGAAGACAGCGAGAATTTTTCACCTTTTTTATAGAATAGGGTGACAAACGAGCACACAGTCCACCTGATGGTAAGTGTATGATGTGGCCCATAGACATCTACTTTTATCCTCATTTAAGAATCAAAAAGCAGATGCGTTGTCACCCTTGAGGACTAAGATGGAATACCTCTTTTCCAGTAAAAGGGTCTCCGGTTCTCTACACTCACCATAAGAAACAAAGCAGCATGAAGCTGCTATTTTACGCTGGTATTCTGTGAGCGTGGTCCTACCCCGGTCGAGCCGACCCATTCGTACTACAAAATAATATAGCTTCAGCGTGGGTCTAACACGTATAACCTCTTTTCTCACCTTTGTCTAGCTTTTCTGAAATAAGAGTTATAATGTTTTAACTGCATTCTGAGTTGATAAGCCCTTTCTAAAGCCATATTGGCAGTTTGGCAGTATATCATTTTTGTTAGGTAGCTCATTAGTCGTTTATTAAAGAGTTTCTCCATGATTTTCGATACTGCTTAGCACTGATATGGGTCTATAATTATTAACATCGTCTCTGTCGCCTCCCTTATATACAGGAGTAATGAAAGATCGTTTGAGTGCCCTAGGAAATACACCCGTTTGAAAGCTTAAGTTAGTAAGCTGACTTATTAATGGAACTATAAAATCTCTGCAGTGTTTTAATACTTTTATTGGTATACCATCCATAAGTATGCAATCAACTTCCTGGGGTTAGTATCCAGTAGCACGAGCGAAGACACTTGAGAATAAATAAAAGTTGGGTTGTTACACTGTTTGCCATATTTCGTGATACTCTCTTCCGCTAATGTCTTGCCTACACTAATAAAAAACTTGTTAACGCGATTTGTTGAGTCCAGAGGGTGTGATGTTAAATTAAGGAGACTGGCACTTGAAGTCTTTGGAGGCTTAAACTTGGTAATTTCATTAATAGCTGACCAGAGGTTTTTTTAATTTTTCGCTGAGTCATCAATTTTTCTTTTATTGTATTGTTTCTTAAGTTTTCTAATTAAATTACACAATAATTTCGAAATCGCTTGTACGTAATTTTTAATATGTCATTGTGTGATTCTTTTCTAAATTTAAGTTGCATTTTATTTCTTAACTTTATACACCGTAGAGCCCCTTTGGTCATCCAGGGTTTTAAAATTTGATGTCCACAAGTAAAAGTTATTATTTTTGTGTTTGATTGTAAAACATCTAGTGGGTAAGCAGTGACCAGGTAGGAAACCATGTGTAGACATTACTTCCAAATATTTAATCGATTATTACGTTGTTGGACAGTTTCTGTAGTTTTGGTTATTAGGTTTATATTTATATCACCGACAATAATGATATTTTTATGCGAATCTAAAGTTTCAAGATGAAAGCCTATTGAGGCAATAAAATTATCAGCGTTTAAAATGGATGGCGAGCGGTAAACACCTAAAATCGTCTGATTAGGAGTGGTTATTTGAAGTCCGCTTGCATGTATTAAGTCTATTTCGGAAACCTGAACTTGATGGTTGCTTTTAATAAAAGCCACAACTCCATCGTTTTGATTCATTGTGTTTACTGTAAAATATAACGGATAATTGTCTAAAAGAGGTATTTGCTCATTTCGATTAATCCTACATTCTGTCAGGACTATGATTGATTTTATATTAGGTACATGTCCGAAACGTTGCCTACTTTGCCTTTAGGTTTTTCTATAAAATTGAAGTGACAAACGAATACAGTACTTACAGACACCTGGAACTGACTACAAACAAAGGCTACAGATTCGTTGTCACCTCTGAGGACTAAGATGGATTGCCTCACACTCTGTAATTGTACTGGCTCTATGTAACCCTTGGAACAACGACAGAGAGTGGACATTTAAAGGCTGATAAGAAAGAAATATCAGTAGTCCATTTTACAGAATCAAATATGGTCTTGTTTATAAATATCTAGTATTGGAAAATCAGCTAAAACCATACATTTAGTAACTAACTAACGTTAGAATAGAGTGGCAATGAAAGAAAGAGCATAATAAAATAAAAACATACAGTAGGACGACCCTTTGATCTCGTGGTACTCGTAAATGCCGACAACGTCTAGACAGCGTATGGAGGTTAGGGTTGTCACAAATTAACAACTTTTACTAATTCCATTATTTATTTTAGATCTACATCGTGATCAACAATATGATTACTAATATAAAGAATAAGTAATAATTTGTTCTTATTTTTTCCTGAAAGTACTCAAAACGCTAATTGCACGCCTCACAACGTGAGGGTGCTCTACTCTCGATATGTGGCCATACCTCAGTTTCGCTACATAAAATCGTTCTTATACTCTTAGCTAGACATCAAATCCATATATATATATATATATATATATATATATATTACAATGACTACAGACATTGAATTATTGGTTTATTTTATAATTGATTCACTTTAGATCACACAACAAAAATGTAAAATATATCGACTGCCGTCCGTTTGTCTATGCGTCTGTGAGTCTTCTCGCTTAATAGAAATGTAAGCAATAGATTGAGATATATAGTATTAAATAAGATTCCATATTTCTAAGGAGGGTCCTTATTGATTTTGCTATTGAACTGAACACCTTATTTATTTTAACTTTTATTTATTTTTTCATCAAAATTAAATGAAACGCTCATGAGGCGTGCATTTTGGATTTTCCAATATTTTTGTTGCGCCCAGAAGCAATTAGAAAGGGCTACCCTGTTACGCGAGGAGGTGGTGAATGCTTTATGCATACCACGACAGCCGGTCTGTCGTGGTTATGTGGACTCACTGTGACTAAACCTAACCTAACCACTACCCTAAGTGTACCCACTAAACACCAGCTGTGGGACTGGCAATTGGCGGATTAAGCCTCTTTGCCGGATCGGAAGCGACCTTCTTTGGGAGAAGAGGGCGCAGGCGGCTACGAGCCGCTGAGGGAGAGCCTACTTAGGCAAAATTTAAGAAGAATCGGCCTGAGCCGCCAGGAGGCAGTTCAGGTTGGTTGAAATTTTATTTGGCGGGTCCGAGAGAGACTTTCTCGGCCTGAGGACTCGATAGCGAGAGGGAGTGCGGCTGCATACTTATGCATATTATGGCATTTTATTCGTGAGGCATCTACTTAGCTGCCTCACGAATAAAATGATTGGAATTCAAATATTTACTACTACTATAACTATATGGACACCTGTTTTGTTACTATATAATCGATAAGAAAAAAACTATAAGGATATAATAACTAATTAATTTCTAAATCAGGAATTATAAATAGGCAATTGACAAATATTTTCGGTTTTAGATTTACTGGATTTGAAATTTCTATTATTGAACTTAATTATATAAAAATTCTCATCCTAATAAATAATTTATTGGGAAGCATGCACATGGTTTGGTGTTGAACTCTATTAGTCTCAAATGCTCAAACAACTTGAACCCAATGTTTCAGTAAAAGTAAAATCGACATCGATTCTGTTTCCAAGCTATGTATGTAATCCACAAAATCATCTGGAGGACTTGTAGTCCTCCGAAGAAACCCCGAAATTGATACCCATATCAGATTATTAAAAAATGTCTGCCATCTTGGATATGAAAATGGATGCCAGTTTCGTAATAAGCACCCAAGAAACCCCGAAATTGATACCCATATCATATTATTAAAAATGTCCGCCATCTTGGATATGAAAATGGATGCCAGTTTCGTAATAAGCACCCAAGAAACCCTGAAATTGATACCCATATCATATTATTAAAAATGTCCGCCATCTTGATATGAAAATGGATGCCAGTTTCGTAATAAGCACCCAAGAAACCCCGAAATTGATACCCATATCATATTATTAAAAATTGTCCGCCATCTTGGATATGAAAATGGATGCCAGTTTCGTAATAAGCACCCAAGAAACCCCGAAATTGATACCCATATCATATTATTAAAAATGTCCGCCATCTTGGATATGAAAATGGATGCCAGTTTCGTAATAAGCACCCAAGAAACCCCGAAATTGATACCCATATCATATTATTAAAAATGTCCGCCATCTTGGATATGAAAATGGATGCCAGTTTCGTAATAAGCACCCAAGAAACCTCGAAATTGATACCCATATCATATTATTAAAAAATGTCTGCCATCTTGGATATGAAAATGGATGCCGGTTTCGTAATAAGCACTCAAGAACTTCGAAATTGATACTCATATCATATTATTAAAAATATCCGCCATCTTGGATATAAAATGGATGGCGTTTTCGTAATCATCACCCCAATAAACCTTGAAATTGACATCCATATCCTACATATATAAAAAAATGACCGCCATCTTGGATTTAAAATAAATGCTTTAACCCTTTAATGCGCAGAAAAATAAAGTTATGTAAACATGTTTTCTGTTTAATTGCATTAATGTTGACTATTTGGCATGACATGACAAAATATATGTAGGAAGGTCATTAAAATATAGAGAACTTAAATGGAAAGCTTTATTACCACTTCTGAAGAAGGAAGTTATTTTGATGTATAGAGTCACATGAAAAGGCTTTTAGAATAGAATAGAATCTCTTTTATTCAATATAGTACCACCGGTTCGGATAAAACTTCTATCCTGGGAAGAACCAGCAATAAACCCAGCCAGACTTTTCTTTTAAATAAGGTTAATTTACAATAGATTACTTAATACAAACTATAAATTGTACCGAGACTAATTTTGTAGTTGAGAATAATAATTAATTCGTTTGCACGAATTAATTATCAAGGATAAGCTAGTAACGGGATACGACAAGCGCATCGTTCCACACCAGAGCCAAGACTACCCTAACGGCGGCCGCTCCGTCCGTTTTATACAACCAGAACGGGCGCCACCGCAGGTGCATTGGCGCAGGTGTGCGGTGCACGTGTTGTTAACAAGAATTCTGTCTAGTTACACCGACGCCGCCACACGTGCAATGGTGCTGGTGCCGTCATATACATAATGTAAAAATAATAACAATATTTATTTACCTTTCTTCCGTGTGCGGAATTTGGTGAAATCGCAGATCTTTATTTATGCGAGATGACGACTTGCAATCTCTCACAGCACACGTCGTATGAACCATTTTAATTATAATTATCAACACTAAATTTAAAATAATAACAGCAAGCGCGCGTTAACCCTGAAGTCGTGTCCCGAGCTACTAATACCATTGGCATAAGCAGATCGGGCTCGTCCTTCCGCGTCTCACCCTCACACCCGCACGATTGCCCCGTCTAGACGTCTTCGTCGGACGACTGTATGGTTATAGACTGTGATATTAGTTTACGCGTATGTTAGAGCGCGAAAGATAGACTAGCTAGACCATTCACATTCACGTACACGCTATCGGGCTGTGAACAAAACAAATCCCGCTTGTATTTACAAAATCTCAGATTTCATAGCGGGGAAGTTAATTTGTTCGAAAATGTAAAAGTTAATGTTTCTTTCTATACTATTAGCTGTATTTTATATTAATAAAATTAAAAATAATTAAACAAAACCACGAATATGCATAAAAGTAGAAAAATTAAAAAATTGTTTAAAATGTGCCAAAAAATTAAAGAGCAAACCACTGAGGCATTGATTTGTGTATTAATATAATACTCTAAAAACTGTTAAACTTTTATTAAAACTAACTTCATATAACATTTAATTAGAAAAACTAACGAGATCTGGTGGACAGAAAATTATTAGCCCTGATTAATTGCTCCTTAAATGCTCCCTTAGAATCCGAAATTGCTCCACGTCTATTCCTATTAGTTAATTTATAATGAATTTTCGAAAATTTAATTTTGCTATAAAACAAAATATCAATTGTTTTTAATTAAACTGTATGCCAATTAATTGCTCCTTAAACACTCTCTTAGAATCCGTTATTGCTCCACGTCTGTTACGATTAGTTAATATTTAATTAATTTTGAGAAAGAGTGATCTCATTTGAGTAATAACGCCATCATCAATAGAACGTAGTAACATTCTATAGGTAAACTCATTTTATCGAACAAAAATCGATTGACTCTCAAGGTGGTACGTAGAGTAGATGCTAAATGGCATAAACCCAAAAAAAATATTAATCGGTAAGTTTTGAAATTATGGATTGTTATGAATGGATTGGACAAACGTGATAATATTTTTTTTTGTGTTTAAGCCATCTATCGTCTTTTCTACGTACCACCATGAGAGTTAATCAATTTTGATTCGATAAAATGACTTTACTTATAGAATGAAGTAGATGGCGCTATTAAAAAAATGAACAAGGAAAGTAATTTAAAGCCCAATAAGGCAGAGCAGCGTTTATTTAAAATAATAATTTGTAAATTTTCATTTAAATAAATTTCTGTTGTCATAATATAAAACTTTGGTTTAACTAAAATAAAATAACATATCTAATAGATAATTAGTAATTACCTAAGTAAGCCGATAATTTCTCTTCTTAAGATCGAAAAGATGATGCACTGTGACACATATGTATATAATTTTATGTTAATAAATGAATGATATACACAATATATGCTATTCAAAAGTCATTGATGAATAATTGAAATGTTCGGAATTACACCTTTTATTGGATCGCAGACACGATATCTCAATATTTATTTAATTAGTATAGTCATTCAACAAGGAAACGCAGCCAGCGTTCTTGGCACAATAGCACCAGGTGTAGGACTGTAGGATAATTTAAGTTTTTGTTTTAGTTTTTCTTATAGTTTATTAAAATATTAAAAATACAAACAATAGTATGTATTTCAATGTTTCATTATGTCCTGAATAAGCCGCCATGTAAGTTTTTATGTGACTTCATGCAGCTTATAACCCGCGAAAGGGCAATGCTATTAAAGATATCTAATTTGTAAATATACGATAAAGTAGTTTAGAAGATCTGAGGAATAGATGAACATACATAGCCTTCCATAATTGTAACCATCCTCTTGGCTTCGCCATAGTTGGGTAAAAATATTCACTTACATCATGAGCGTCAAATCCACACACACGAATATACTCCAATCGGAATCGATAATTATAGTTGAGGCAAGCAATGCATGGTGCAGCACTATTTGTCACCTACACATGCACATTACACGCACACTGGTGTATTTTGATTTTGGTCTCGCCCTTATCACTCCATTGTCAATCTAAAAACATAATTGACCCCATTTTAATGACAATATGACACCATCTGATCCATTTACTTAACACCATCTATTTAAATTTAATTAGAATAACATTTTTAGTCTCGCAATGCTCATGAACCCTTTTCTTGCTAAGCAGTGCGGTTCACAAATTCTTTTTATAAAGAAGTGAAGGTGAAAAAATCACACAGTCCACCTAAACTCGACCAAGAATAAAAATGGGTCGTCACTCCTGAAGACTAAGATGGAATGCCTCGTAACCAGTAAAAAGGCTGTTCTGTTCTAGTCACACTTATACAAAACACGTTGGTATTTAGTGTTCAATAGAAGAACATGAATAAAATAGGTGACTCATACGATAAGCAAAATTGTATATTTAAATAATAAAAATATAAAATAATTTGGTGGCGATCGGGTCGCGAGCTATCGGCGAGTGGCGGTCTTAGGCGCGGTCGGGAGAATCCCCCGCGCATTTAGTGTGAGCGTGATCCTTTCCCGGATCATGTACAAATCCATCTTAAATTCGGCTAAGGAACATTTTCTAGTTATCTTTTTCAATGCTACATAATAATACGTTGCATTCTGAATCATGTTGACCATGTTCTTTTCCCAATTTGGAATAAACTTTCACACTTTAAGTAAGTAAGAATAAAAACACAAATTAATTTCTTAAAATTTATTTTCTATGCAACATAAAAAAATATCCATCGTAGTTACGCAATAAATTACCATCACTTAATCCAAACTAAAATGTAAATCATTAATTCGTGAACTCCCGCTGCGTCGATGTCGCCGCGAGATCTTACAATTTGTCATGTTTCAACTTGTTTAAATGCAAACTATCATCTAATTCAACAAAACACCTCGGGTTGTAAGAAGCTCGCATAGTAAATATTGCCGATATAGACGCTTCTTCGTCAAACTGCGTCTAAGTTTCGTTAAGGGGCTATTTAAAACTTCGAAATGGACCTAATATACACAAATATAGATCAATTATTATCTATGGGTACAACAATGGTAGTTCCATTATTTTAACTCAATCAGCCTGAATATAATGCAAATTTTTCACGGAGAAACGTCTATAATATAAATAAATTAACATTGAATTATACATTGAACAGCACAACAAATAATTTCAACCGGTTGCGTTCGGTTTTAAATGGAGAATATTACCGTTACAACAATATAAGCTAGGAGAAAATGTTTCGTCTATTACATACAAATAGTCACTGCTGAAACTATGCCATATAGAGGCAGCCTAATGAAACTCGGCAGTCAAAAATATAGCTGCACCGTATTGACAGTATTTTAGAATTAGTGTACGTAAATGCACTTGTGCTCGCGAACAATATGAACATGACATTCCTCGTTATTATGAAGACAATCCAATTTCAAAAGCTGCATACAGGCGCGTACAGACGAACGACGGCTAAGAGAGATCTATTTAAATGTATATATACACGGTGAACTTTACAATGAACACATTGCTAATTCTAAGAATTTTGAAGTAAAGGCAGTGTTTATCACCGTATTCAACAATTATTACAAACTTTATCAAATTTTTCCATTTTGAATGCCAACAAATATTTTAATGTTAAGAAAAATATTTTTTCTCAATGATCAACAGCTCGGTATAAGAAGCGACAAAACAGACGCGAATAGAACAAGGCTCTCCTACCGTATTAATTAATTAATATTAATATACATTATATTACCAATAATTCTTACTAGACAATAGACATGATAAAGACTCCTTAACAATTAACTCAAAGGGGCTAATAACAGTGCGATCAAATATAATAATGCAATGTTTAAGGTACCAATGGTTACACTTTAAGCTCTAAATCATAACGATCGAGGTGCTAGCATCGAGAACACATACAAGTTAGAGGGCAAATAAATATACAATATGAATTAAACATAAGGATAAACTCCGTTGGTTTCAGTCATACACGGCAGTATCGAGTTTTTAAAACAATCTCTCAGATTACATCTGACCGACGTATGTGTGAAACAAGATAAAAAAACAGACATCTATAAAATCAACATGGTTTTACCGCGTGGAATGTACTTAGGACCCGACACCTTACAGGTGAAGAAATAAATAAGATAGTTGAATGAGAAGGGAACTCTCACTGCCAGACAAATTAAAAGTACCCACAGAAATTTCTTTTTCCTAAGCAAATTTAAGTTTGGCCGACAGTGACATTATAAGAAATATTTATTTAATAAGCAAAGAATAAATACTTAATAAGAGTAAAAATGCGACAAGCGAGCGCTTTAGCTGTCTAAGATTAGTTAACACGAGAATCTAGCTTTAATTCTAAGAGATACAATTAAGATTCTGTCGTACGGGATCAAGATGGCCTTATTACTATACAAATAAAGGGGATAATAGTTAGGTTTGATACAAATTTTAATATTAACTCCATGCAACCTGATACGGCAAATGAATAAATTACTTTAAGGAAAGTGCTACAATACTGTCAGAGATAAAAAAAATTAACACTACTGTCTAGCTTTATTTTGTTATTTTGACAAGATTGTTGATGACAACACTCAATGAATGGTACCGATGTATATAGTATCAGTTTGCATAGAGTAATAAAATTTAGCCTAACCCCTTGCAAAAATTTAAAAACTTGAATTCTTATTCAATGTGCAGTTGATAAATACAATATAATATTAAATACAAAAAGCCATAAAACATTTAATTGCTACGTTATGTAAAGGATATAATTTTTTTTACTAGCCGCCATTTTGAATAACCTCACTTAACATCAATGAATAAGGATTACTTAACATAGAGCAAAAACAAGTGGAAGTACAGATGTTTTGCCTCACGAAGGCGGGCGAGCCTTACTTGTATTTGTGTTGTCTATTGGACACGGGTGTTTGTGTGCGTAACTGCAGGGAGCGTTAGTAAGATCATCGTGAATAAACAAAATAACTTATCTAAGTTCATTTAGCTATGTAATAAAATAAAAATATTACTTTCGTTTTTCGACAAAGGCAATTTATTCACATTTGAATTACAGTTTGGATCTATATAACTATTAAAGAAAAGCTTGTTGTACTAAATTTAATAATATATCTATTTTAGTTTTAGGTAATGTTGTTATAATATCGGATCCATTCGATAGTGCAGGATATTTCTCACCCCTTTAAATATCACCAAAGGGGGAATGAAATGCCCAGCTGCATTAATGCAAGCTAGCACTGTAGTTGTTGTGCCTTTTTCAGCATATGTACGATTATATACATATTTTTTTCCTATTTTGGTGATAATCTTAGTAGGTTTGTTGACGTACATAAGTCCCGTTTACAGTTCCATATCCTATCTGGACAATCCAACAAGTTATGATTAACTAAAGTTGCTTCTAATTTTTCATAAAAATCGGCTAATATTGTGGGATTTGAGCAAATAGCACGGCCGGAAGAAAGATTTTGGAGTTGAAAGTGATAACGACTGGTCAGTTATGGTTATATTAAAATTATTTTTCGAACAACTGTTATCTAGAAGCTTTAATACATTACCTATGTAAGATAATATTATAAATCATTTTAATATAATTATTTTTGGTTGTAAGCGAGAATAAACAGTTATATTAATCATATTGTTTTATTTATGTTACATAATAATCAACTACCGACATTCAGAGATGCAAATAGATATCTTCAGAAGTGGCTTAATTTTTAATCTTAATACAAATTATAAACACAGTTGCACATTCTTAAACAATTAAAATTTATTTTCACTATGTAATATTAACATTATATTCCTATAATGGCAAATGTCATTACCATTTAAAGTAGGTATCTTAAGTTAGCAACGATGTAATTTTAAAATATTGAAAACGATAGTAATAAATAATAGAATAATTTTTATTTCAGTAACATAAATCGTACAGTTTTAACAGTGTTCGGAATCTCTTCTTAAGTAAAAAAGATACTTGTGTTGGGATATGCAGAGTTTTAATTTGATATTGAAAAAAATACTTTGCATGACTGATACTAACCTCATCTGACAGTCCTTACATTAAACTAACGCTCCGCTGCTTAGCAAAGGGCACATTAATTATTTTCTTACATCACTACAAACAACTTTTCACCGGTTACTTTCCCTTCTGACAGTACCAGATATTGATTTTTGACTCTGCATATGCACACTAAAACAATGTGCACTACAAATAAGACCAACCCGCCATCGTGCGATAAAAATATTACATTAGAAAGTTAGAGATTCGCAATAATATCTTTGTTCTCATGTTATGGCTGCTTTTTCGAGAATCTTGACAATACCTTGTCATTTTGTCAAACTGTCCAATTTCAATAAAATGTTTTTTTTTTCTACATGTACGCTTCTTTTAATCGTCATTTAATAATAATTTCAGATCAAGTCAGTTCAGTTCACCTATTTCGCATAAAAAATAATGAATTTATTTCTGAAGACTAAACAATCATGTTGTTCTCAACCATATAATTTTCTAAAATGGTTTTAGGCTAGAAGTTACTCATTTCCAACATATTTTTAACCATTATAATTTTCTGAAACAAAAAATAAATAAAACATGTCAGAAAGGAGTCTAACTTCCAGCCGGAAACTACCGTTTTTGATGTAGATTTATTCTTTCAAAATGTTACACTCATGTTTATTGAACTGACGTGTTAGGTGGGAACAATAAAAAGTCGAGATTTTTCCATGCGCTAACTCTACGACTCTTGCAATCACAACACAGATACATTAACTTCTATTTCAACATCTTCCCAAAGCACCAAAATCGCCCGGTGGTCAAACTGCTCAACGTACAAAAATATTTCGAACTCTAGTTATAATATAGATCGATTCGTAATTGATAACGTTTCGCGACCATTTTCATTGGCTATGTCTGTAAAGATCAATATACAGTTTAAAGTTTTAAAAGTTCACATGAAAGTGGTAGTTATTATAATACGAGAGGGGCAATGAAAATGATCTACAAACACAACAAAGCTCATTTAATAGATATATTACGTAGAAATATTGATATTTAAGCATGAAAATATACATCTTAAAGTTTATATTTTATATGTCAGATAATAAGATGTTATATTGTAAGAAATATTTTTTTGTTCCTGGTCCGTAGCGTAGTTTAGTAACTTATTTAGATATGCATTAGGTACAAAAATAAATCATAAGATAATTTGTGTTGATATTCATACTTTTTCTAGATCTTAACGATAAGAGAATAAATGCTAAGGGATAAATTCTCATCGGAATATTGTATATAGTATTAAGCAATAATTATAATATTATATTGATAAATGCAAATGGTAAAAATATTTTTCTCAATTGTCACTTTTAAATATATTGTGTCAATAACGTTTACGAATTGATACATAATTCGAGAGCAAGTCTGACCACCGGTTTTCAGAGCTAACTTTACATTTAATCCAATACCCTTAATTCTTCTTCCCTTGTGACAAAAATAGCTTCTCTTAAATTTCAATTTTTAACCAGCTACCGTATCCTTAGCTTATAAATAATTGATATCGAGCCAAGAAAAGTTCTACCTTCTAAAGAGCCGTATGTGTGTGGTCGAATACATATCAAATTAAAAAAAAAAAACACTATATTTTCGTAAAAAGTAAAATCGGACTCTATATGATGTGTTCGACTAAAAGTGCTAGATTATGACAGACTATTTAACTTCATTACTTAAAATCAGTCTCATAAATAAACAAATGTATGCAACAACATCGATAGCTTTTTTTAAAATTCTTAGTTAAGTTGTTTTGCAGTCTGGATAATATACTGCTGCAAAAAAACCTTTGCAGTAACATAGAAGTGTTGCTTGTCTGCATTAGGATATTTATTAGCAAATAGAAAATCTAGGCTCACGCTTCTGCTTAAACTAACTTGGCCTTGTAACTAATAAATTTTAACTAAATATCAGAGTCATTATAACAGTACCGAGTACCGAGTCAATAAATAAAATGATACGAATCACTGGTAATAAAGTTTCCACAAATAAAATATTTCGGCTCCTCGCCCTTAAAAATGATAAATGTTGCAATCGAAATTGATATTAAGGCGAATCGATTAAAAAGTGATACATCGATTTGCGTTCAAACGAGGCCATTAATTTGTAGTACGATCTAACAAAATGCTTATATTGTTACACCGACACTAAGAACATTGACGTTATAAAGCATCCAAATACATTTCGACCCTAATACTATCGCTTCGTGACGAGAGAGAGAGAGAGAGAAAGTGAGAAGTAAGAATGCAGTGGGGAATACTTTAAATATTAATCATGTCTGTTAAGTAATTGAGGAAACAAGCAGTAATTTCCCCTTTATTACTAGTATTATTATGTCAGTTCCGTCGATACAGTTACAAAGACAAAACTGTCGCATCGCCTTCTAGATGTGCTCCCGCAAAATATCCATAGGAATAATTTCAAACGGTTGGGTCAGCTGCCTTACAACTAGGAATCAGTAGTGGTTGTGTAGTGTCGTCCCTCTCGTCGCGTCGTGTGTCGGACCCCCTACACGTAGGTGGGGGGCTGCGGGCCGGAGGGGCCGGGGGGCCCGGGGGGCCCGGGCGGGCCGGGGGGCGCGGGGGGCGGCGGCAGCACGCGGGCACCCGGCACGTACTGCCCGATGAACGACCCGTCCTCCGTGAACCGACCTGCCCCATAAAACAACACTTCCTTTGGTTATGAACTCGTACGATTATACTTTTGTCAAGTAATAAGAAAACAACCTGTATAATAATTTGTTTTAAAAAAAAATGTTTCAAAATCTTCTTCACAATATACCGATACGTTGATAAGTTCTTGGGAGATTTTAATGACAGCAAAACCATAGCATAGTCACAGCCTAAGAAGAACATACAGTCAGTCATCGCGTTTGATGTTGTCGGAAAAGCCGACATAAACAATAAATTGCTAGGGTTGTCAGAACGGGACGCAATAAACAAATTAATGTGTATGTGGAGACTGATGAAACTAATTCCTTATCATTAAATAAAGACAACCCACAGTTTTTTACCGCACATGTAGTGTGAACCATTTTAATTTATTTGCGTGACAGGACGATTGCCCCGTCTAGACGCCTTCGATGACCGACTGTTAGTAGTTGTTAGACTGTGGCATAGTCGATAACGACAGTATCTCAAGTTCTTAAAGCGCCTAAGCGGACAGAAAAAAACTTAAGGTTTATATCAACATCGGAGGACATGCTTTGTCGATTCTACTAATATTTCACATGCGCAGACACTTAATACACAAAATGGCATCATCTATTTTACTTATCAAAACCCAATTCAAACTATTCCCTCTAAAATTCCAGGACAACACTTACCTATTTGTACCTTGCACTTTTTATACAGAATGTTGAGTTCCAATAAATGATACGGCTAACTCTATAGTGCTTTTTTCATACACAAAAGACAAATACATTCAATAGTTTATACCGTATAGTGGCGGTATAAGAATATGCACTACCCATAGCTTCCCGCGGATGTCGTAAGAAGGGACAGAAGGAAACTAAAACAAGAGCTAAGCAGCAGCATCTTACTTAAAACTTCTTAAATTTATTAAAAAGTGCGGTTGCCGACTCGCCTGCCAAATGTGACAAATATGGCAAAATCCACCCAAGAGGCAAGCTGCTGGGGAAGCCTATGTTCAGCAGTGGACTTTTAATGATAATGGAATAGTTTAAACACTTTTTAATTTTTAATTTCAATATCAGAAATAAATTAACAATTTTAATAAGTCAGTCCGCCGTGTTGTGGCAGCGCATAAGAATCCACTAATCCATATTAATCCGTAAGTGTTGTACGAGGCGACACAAGAAATTTACGGGAAATGATCATCAGCATTTTTCAGACAACAATTCAAAATAATGAAAAACTGTGGTTGCGAATCCGCCTACCAAACGTGGCAACTATGCCTAATATCCCTCTATTAGGCAAGCTATAGGGATATTATGTTCAGTAGTACGACTTTTGATAGGCTGTAATTAATGAATTAACTATTTTCATTGAACTAGTAATAATGGAGCTTTTATTTCTTACTACTATCAGAAAATATTTAAAATTTTATTTTTTATTTTTTTATATACTTGACGGTCCCATAAAAAATTTGGGAAATAAAATAAATCCTAGGGGTGGGAAAATCATAACAATCATCTTAAAATTTTACACTACAGATTAAATAAAAAAGTAAATTATCTAAAAACAGGCTAAAGCAAAACAAAACAAAAGTAAAACATATGATTAAAATAAAACAAATTGAAATAAAACATACCTCAACAAAAATCAAAACAAACTGGCTGCTCGTGCATAGACAAAAATCAAAGGAGAAGTAGACAAGGACGGAAACGAGGATACGTCTAATCTATTCTAAAATTATTAAATGCAAAACCAATAACGTAACACAAAGCTCGTGCATATAAAATCTATAAGTAGAAAAAAATATTTCACTGCAACTCACTCTGATAAAATTATAAAATATTTTTACAACCTAATTAGGCTTAACTTATTGTGTACTTAACGCCTAACCTAAAAGAAGAGATTCGTGCAATATTTGCATTGTAATTTGTGGATGCGTGAGCACGTCTTTATAAAAACTATTTTTGAAATAGTATAATAAAGACCATGAGCATCCTTCAATATAATAAAGTACTTAAAAGTTTTACAACCAATTTGAATTCTTATTTTCTTTGATTGATATCAAAAAGATCAAGTTATAATCTCTTGGACGAATGTGGAATGATTTTAATGTTATAGCATATATTATTGAATTTATTAGGATGCTTACTAACAGTGGAAAAAGCTACTTTTAATTAAAAAAAATCAGTAATAAACGTAGTACAAAAGATTTTGAATACCTGTGATGCAATGGCACTATGACAAAGAACACATTAGTTGCATAGACATACATAGCTACTTTTATTGTAAGTAGTTTTGGAAAAGCCAGCGGGAATGGGACAAAGAAGTTAAGGTGAAGTCAGAGGTTATAGGGTTGGGTTCAAACGAGCGTTGCGAACGCCTGCGAGGCGGAGTCTGGCTGACCAGATGTGGGGGGGCGGCGTTTGCGCCCGTACTGGCCGATGAATGAGCCGTCTTCGTTCATGCCCGCTGCAATTGATCATCATGCATACAGGCAACACACAAAACAAATCACGACAAATGAAACACTAGCATGCTAACGTTGAAAAAAATATAAAAGCAAGAAATAAGATAAAAATAATATAGGAATCGATTTCGTAGCTATACCATATGCATTTCAGGATGAATTTCTACTCGCATTTAAATTACTTTTAATGTATTATTATCATCATAATAATGATAATGGTGATGATGATGTGCATTTAATAGTCCATAACAATGTAATTATTTGTTATAATATTTTTCCTCATATACAATACAATACCTCAAGCTTCGTTGAATGCGGTATAGCTTCTAAATTAAAAAGTTCGCTTACACAAGCTGTCATGAAAATTTAATAAAAGAGACGAAATAAATATTTTGACATGTAAATTATTAGAAAATGTTTATCACAAAGTCGGAAAAATTATTGTTTTTCGGCATTAATTTTTAAACGCATCCAGTTCAAGAAACAATTCTTTTTGCCACAGTAAAACAAATAACAAAGCATTTTGTCACTAGAATGCAATGTTTTGTATGAAAGCGATTTATAATCAAGTCAAATAAAAAGTAAAGCATTCTTTTGTCTGTCGTCACGTACCTGTCTCGCCTTCGCCGTACTCCGCCATAGAGTCGGTATCGCTCTCTGGGCCCGGTTTTGTGCCACTGCTCATCGAATGCCGTGATTTGTTGTCAAGTCTGAAATCAAATATGATTGTGTTAACGAAGTAGTAGCCGTGGTAGCTCAGGGGCTAAGCGCTCGCTGTAAATTTCACAGTACGCGAATAACCCGAGTTCAATCCTCGCCGGCACCAATGAAATTGATAATTGCAATTTTACCACGTACTCGGCGATGAAGAAAACATAGTGAGGAAATCTGCATGTTTGAGAAATAAGAAAAAAAAAACAGATACGGATGTGTGTACTCGTGTACGTACGGGTGCGTGTACTCGTGTACGTACGGGTGCGTGTACTCGTGTACGTACGGGTGCGTGTACTCGTGTACGTACGGGTGCGTGTACCGTACGTACGGGTGCGTGCTCGTGTACGTACGGGTGCGTGTACCGTACGTACGGGTGCGTGTGCTCGTGTACGTACGGGTGCGTGCTCGTGTACGTACGGTGCGTGTACTCGTACGTACGGGTGCGTACCGTGTACGTACGGTGCGTGTACTCGTGTACGTACGGGTGCGTGCTCGTGTACGTACGGGTGCGTACCGTGTACGTACGGGTGCGTACTCGTGTACGTACGGGTGCGTGTACTCGTGTACGTACGGGTGCGTGTACTCGTGGAAGCCGGCGTCGGGGTAGTCGCGGCGGCCGTGCGCCAGCTCGCGGTCGTGCACGTCGTACTTGTGTTGGTGTACTCGTGTACGTACGGGTGCGTGTACTCGTGTACGTACGGGTGCGTGTACTCGTGTACGTACGGGTGCGTGTACTCGTGTACGTACGGGTGCGTGTACTCGTGTACGTACGGGTGCGTGTACTCGTGTACGTACGGGTGCGTGTACTCGTGGAAGCCGGCGTCGGGGTAGTCGCGGCGGCCGTGCGCCAGCTCGCGGTCGTGCACGTCGTACTTGCCGCCGCGGTTGCGGCGCGCCACGCACACCAGCACCAGCACCAGCAGCAGGAACGCCAGCGCCAGCATCACGCCGATGAACCATCCCGCCGTCGCCATCTTGTCGTCGCGCATTATCATCGGCCCGTCTGCAACACACATCGCCAATACAGCTTATCTAAATTCCACTGCTAATTACAGGCCTCCCCACTCATTACCTCATTTGGCATAATTACCACGCTTGGCAGGCGGGTTGTCAACCGCAGTTTTTTAGTTTTTAGTTGTTAGTAGGAAGACGCTGCTGCCCATCTCCTTGTTTGTTTCCCCTGTCGCCTCTTACGACACCCACGGGACGATATAGGGTAGTCGACGTAGTACAATATAATGGAATGCAATCATTTTTATTTAATACCAGCGATCCGCCCCAGCTTCGCACGGGTGATTTCTGGATCTCAACAACAGCGCCACCTACCGGGTCCAATTGTGAATCTAAACCGTCGAGGGAACCACTCGAACTCACACAAAAAATTTCACCAAAATCGGTCGAACCACTTTCGACTTTTTGCGAGACTAACGCTATTTGTTTTTCATACATATTGTACATGTAGATAGGATTAAAGTTACGAAGGAGGCCCCCAGTCCCCGGCGGCCCCGCTTTTTCTGGCTACGGTGGCGACCATGGTAACGGCGGGGCAGGGGGTGCCAAGAATCTCCAGTTCAGGTTCGGTTGCCACCTAAGACGACGACTCGACCTGGCAACATATAACGCACGCACCCTGAGGACTGACGAGAAAATCCTGGAGCTGGAAGAAGAGATAGACAAGTTGCGCTGGAATATTATAGGATTATCTGAGGTCCGAAGAGAGGGGGAGGACATGGTAATCCTCGAATCCGGCAACTTGTTCTATCACCGGGAGGCGACCATCTGTCCCAAGGAGGTGTCGGATTTATCGTCCACAAGTCTCTCGTTAACAACGTTGTAAAGATTGAGAGTGTGTCGACGAGGGTTGCGTACCTTATACTCAGAATCACCAAACGGTATTCGCTGAAGGTCATACAGGTTTACGCACCAACCTCGGCACATCCCGATGAGGAGGTGGAGGAAATGTATGAGGATATATCTAGAGCCATGCATTCCTCCAAAACCCACTATACGGTGTTAATGGGAGACTTCAACGCAAAACTAGGCACAAGAGAGAACGGTGAGCTGAAGGTAGGGAAATTTGGAATAGGGCAACGGAACCCAAGGGGCCAGCAGCTGGCCGACTTCATGGAGAAAGAGAGACTCTTTGTGATGAACTCTTTCTTCCAGAAGCGGCCTCACAGGAAGTGGACCTGATCGAGCCCCGACGGTTCGACAAAAAATGAGATTGGACTTCATTATGACGACCAGACGACAACTGTTCAGTGATGTCTCAGTGATCGCGAGGGTGAAAACTGGTAGCGATCACCGAATGGTTAGACACACTGAACCTAAACATTAAGTTGGAGAGGTCTCGTCTAATGAAGTCAACGCTCCGCCCCCCTCGTGCTCTAATCCAGAGTCCCGAAACCTTTCAGCTCGAACTACAAAACCGTTTTCAGTGACTCGAAGATTGCAATGCAGTGGACGATATGAATGACAAGCTCGTGGAAACTGTCCATGCGGTCGGAGCTAAGTTTTGCAAGATCCGTCGCAGAAGAACACAAAAACTCTCCGATCACACTCTTAATCTCATGGCTGTTAGACGGGAAATGAAGCTGCAGTCTTCAGTAGATTTGACAGCATACAGGCAACTGAACAGACAGATCTCCAAATGCATGCGGCGGGACTTACGCAACTTTAATACTGCTCGTATTGAAGAAGCGATCGAGCGGATCCAGGGCTCCAGTCTTTGCCAGAGATCTGTCTGCCAGAAAGAGCCAACTGTCGAAGCTGAAGACCGAATGTGGCAGTATCGTTTCCGGGACACCTGAGATTTTGTTTGTGATTGTTCTATGGGCAGCTGTACACGTCATCGTTGGAGCCACACGCAAGTCCGAGTAACGATCCAAGAGCAAGTCTTATCCGACACTGTTCCGATGAGATCCCGGACGTCAGTCTGAGCGAGATTAGAATGGCTCTCCAGCACCTTAAAAACGGCAAGTCCCCGGGCGAGGATGGAATTACAGCGAAGCTTCTGAAAGCGGGTGGAAAACCGGTACTTGAAGTCCTTCAGGAGCTCTTTAATTCCATCCTCCATGGTGGCACTACTCCGGAGGCGTGGAGCAGAAGTGCGGTGGTCTTGTTCTTCAAGAAAGGCGACAACGCTCTCTTGAAGAACCACAGACCGATTTCCCTTCTGAGCCGCGTCTACGTGCTGTTTTCGAGAGTCACGAATCGTCTCGCATGCAGTCTCGACGACTTCCAGCCTCCCGAACAAGCCGGTTTCCGAAAAGGCTTTAGCACCATAGACCACATACATACCCTTCGGCAAATTGTACAGAAGACCGAAGAGTATAATCTGCCACTTTGTCTTGCGTATGTGGACTATGAGAAAGCCTTTGATTAAGTCGAAATTTGGGTGGTGCTGCAGTCCCTTCAGCGGTGCCAAGTGGACTGTCGGTATATCGAAGTGCTGAAGTGTTTGTACAGTATGGCTACGATGGCTATCCGAGTACAGAACCAGAGTACGAAACCTATCCAACTGCAAGGAGGTGTAAGACAGGGTAACGTTATATCCCCGAAGCTCTTCATCGCTGTATTGGAAGACATTTTCAAGCTTCTAGACTGGAAAGGATACGGTATTAACATCAACGGCGAGTACATCACACACCTTCGATTTGCCGACGATATAGTCCTTATGGCAGAATCGCTGGAGGACCTAAGCACTATGCTCAATGACCTCAATAGTGCCTCCCAACGGATAGGTCTTAAGATGAACATGGACAAAACAAAGATCATACCTCAAAACTTTTAAAACTAGATTGTACAACCAGTGCGTGTTGCCAGTGATGACCTATGGAACTGAGACGTGGTCCTTCACTGCTGGCCGGATGAGGAAGCTCAAGATCGCTCAGCGAGCTATGGAGAGCACTATGCTCGGAGTTTCTCTGCGTGATAAACTTAGAAATGAGGATATCCACAGCAGAACTAGAGTGACCGACATAGTCCAACGGATTAGTAAGCTGAAGTGGCAATGGGCCGGTCATATAGCTCGAAGAACCGACAACCGATGGGGAAAAAAGGTTCTCGAGTGACGGCCTCGTACCGGCGGACGAAGTGTAGGGCGTCCCCCCACTAGATGGTAAGACATGCAGGAAGTCGATGGATGCAGGTGGCTCAGGACCGTGCTTTGTGGCATTCCTTGGGGAAGGCCTATGTTCAGCAGTGGACTTGTGAAGGGCTGCAATGATGGTGATGATGATGAGATAGGTTACAAGAATACTTATTGAAAGTCACTTAAGCTTCACCACTGCTTCGGAAAAAATCTCCGTCCTGGGAAGAACCAGCAAGAAACCTTAGCAAGAAGACTTTTTTAACCATTAATTTATAATATAATATTTTATGCAATTACGTATGAAAACATTTAGAAACAGTATGGTAGCGATCACCTCATTCCCAGGGGTTGTTTGTACTTTTATGCCTTCCACATCTCCATTATCATCATCAAAGTCTACCGCTGAATATAAATCGTCTCAACGATTGTCTCATGATGGGGATGATATTTGCCATAATAACCACGCTTGGCAACAAAATTTTTATATTTTGAATTGTTATTAGGAAGATGCTGCTGTCCATCCCCTGTTTCAGTTTTCCTATATCGTCTCTTACGACAACCACGAGATGCCTCTCATCCAATACTCATATTTTTTAAACATATTAATAAAAAGCCATTTAAATATACTTTTAGAGTATCCGACTCGACGGACCAAAACTTTTTTGATCCTCCTATAATACCGAACTGAAATTTAATTAGATCGTAATAATACATATTATTCTTATCATCGACTTATTATCAGGCCTTTACCGGACATGGACTAGCGATCACTGTGACGATTAAGCCATTTTACGTCTGATGTAAATAGGAAATCCTGTGGGGGTAGTGATAATTATTCAAAAACCTGCACGTCTAAGATATTAAATAAACATATTTTAGACTGTCAACACACAAAAAAAAAGCAGTACAACAGGCTCATTCCAGTACCAAGTCACTGAAAGAAAAAAACAATCATTTCTATTGTTCAACAGTGAGACGTATATAAAATGTAACTTTACTTTTTAAACACATAATAATTATATCGTCCTTAAGACATTTCCGAGCATTTCCCAAAGTCACCTCTAACGACATCCACGCGGCGAAGGACTCTCATAAGCCGCCACCTAAAAGTGGTACAATAAGCAATACTTAGAATTATTCAATCAAATTATTTTGACTTACCAATTGTGGTATCAACATCCTTGATTTCACTTGTACTGAAGTATTCGCCATCGTGCGCGGTCACCTTTACCTCGTAAACCTGACCTGGTTCAAGTCCCGTCAATATGACGTAATCGTCCTCGGTTATTTCATTAGTCTTCAACCATTCAGGATGACCCTTCAGTTTGTACCAAGCGACGAAATGTGTTCCTGGATGACCATCCAGCGATGGTATCCAACGGACGAGTATGTGGGCAGTGCCTTCCTTAGCTGGTACCGTCATGGTTTCGAACACTGGTATATCAGGCTTAGCGTTCACCATGGCCTTGGTAGTTTGTTCCACATAATACTTGTCTCCTTCACCCGCTTTGGTCTTCGCACGAATTTCGATCCTGTACTTGGTGTTTGGTTCTAAGCCGGCCAACTTCGCTCTATCGAATTTCGGATCTATTTCCTTCTTTCTCTCTTGCAAGGGTCCTAGTGCAGTGCCTGTTACTTTCTGGTAGTATATCTTGTAGCCAGTCAAAACACCGTTTTCCTCAATCGGTTTGTCCCATTTGAGAAGCATAGCCGACGAACCAATGGGGTAGGCTTCGAAGGTTTTTACTGTACCAGGTTTGCCTTCTGGAGTTAGGAAGCTTAAAATTTCACTTGGGGGTCCGTTGAAACGTCCGTTGTAAACTAAAATTCTAGCATTGTTCTTCTTGAAAGGTCTAAATTTAGAAACCAGAGCACTTGATGCGTCAGCTTTAACGAGAATTTCTTTGATGCTGTCCTCTTCTCCATCAGTCCAGGTCTGAATCTTGTAGCCTTTGAAGTGTCCACGCAGAGATTCAGGTGGAACTGGATCCCATCTGAGAAGTGCGGTGGTGCCGGTAGTAACCTGGACGAGGGTGAAGTTGGTGGGCGCTTGTAACGGGGTGTCCTCTCCAGACCAACCAATAACCTCAACAGGAGCTACATTTGAAGTTCCTTTAGAGTTAACAGCGATGACCTGTGGGAGAAAATTATTTGAAGATTTAGTCTTTTTCTAAGGCAAGAGAAAAGGACGAATTTAACAATCGCCTAACTAACATAAAAATCAACGTAAATTTACAAATGCTTGAAGTTGTTCTCTGTCATTTTTCACTACATAAAAAGAAAGAGACAGGTACATAGAGATAATTATTACTTAATTTTAAGTAAGTCATAATCAACGATTATAAGTGTCGGCATTATATTTAATATATAAAGTAAAAAATATTTATTGTTGAAAAAATTTATACAGGTAATAAAATCAAATAACTCTAATCTAATGAATGACTTTACCTGAAAAATTTAATATTTATAACGGTGAAATGTTAATAAGATTTTATTTGTGTTTAAATATAGCACCTCATAGTAACGAAAGCTATATTATTTCGTTGCTAAATAACATTAAATAAAATATCATTTAAATTATTCTTAATGCTTGTAAATAAAATAAAATAAACATACTAAATAAAATGTCTTATTTTTGTTTCATTACAAGTTGTATATTTTCGATCAAAGGTGAGTTGAGTACATACAACTATAAAAAAAAAAACACTTCATAAGTTGTTACAAGTGCATCGTAATCTTTTCAGAACGGCCTTTAGGCTTATTAATAATTATACAGACTTTTTTTACTTTTAAACTGGAACAAACCAGTGTATATACAGTTGGCGGCAGAACAAAGCAGTGTATGCATAGTTGGCGTGCGACGTAGACAAGAGTGTGGGTACCTTGATGCGGTAGGGCTGGAAGGTGGGCGTGTTGGGCACGACGAGCTCGGTGTCGCGCCAGTCGGGCACCTGCTGCTCGCTCCACGCCTGCCCCGAGATGTTGCGCCGCCACGACACCAGGTAGTAGAACCCGGGCCCGTTGTGCTCGATTTGAGGCATTTTCTGTCACCGACTCACACACATCAAATCTCATTGCCTAATTTGAATAATACATCTTCATCACAATAATAATGTCATGCCTCTAAACGAAGCATCCTCAGGTGAAGTAGACTCTGCGGTATCTGACCGCTAAGTGAGCGGCGAGCCAAAACAGCTGCTATTTATACAACTCGCTGACGCAACCGCTCCCGACTTAAGTATAGTCTGTTCGCTTAAATAGTGTCGATACACCCGGAGGCGCACTTATTATTTTTCTTTTATTTTATTATATTTTTTTACTGTTTGTTAAATAAATGTTTTTCTATTCTAAAAATAAAACAGAATACAATTTTATTATTATGGTTATTGTAATAAAATACGAATATAAATAATAAACACATGTTAGGTAGCAAAGACCCTTTTACTACTTTTACTGCGTTTTAAAATGCCAAATTCTCCTGCGGATGTACGCCGCACACGACGATCTTTGATGTCACAGCGTCGCCTTTGACAAGATGCAGCACGTGCCAAGGCGGCGTGATACAAAGGCGACCGTATCTAAGCGAACAGACTATAATTTATCTCTTTAATATTTTTAACAGTTAATCTAGTGATGGGCGTTGAATTAACGAACTAGTTAATTCAACAGTCGACGTACTGTGAACGGTTTACGAACAATCAATGGACTATTCGAATCCGTAGACGGCTAAATTGAAACTCCATAACGTTCATTTCGTCTAGCAACGCGACGACCGACACGAGAGCGTGGTCGGATCATACTAGTTCATATTGTGTTCGTTGAAATGACATAATTGCGCAAACAAATTAGAACTCTAAATGTAGACAGCGTAAGAGTATAAATAGCAGTTTGTTATTGTGTTAAGTGGAGAAAATTGTGCCGTCACGTGCAAAGGAGAACGGCGAATTAATACATTCATGCCGTTACACTAGCTACGGTCTACGAATGTCTACTATGTCGAGCCATAGACGACGTCGCGGAGTTTAAATTAAACCGTCTGCAAAACCAAGTTTACGCGTAAACTAGTTGACAAATTTAACTAGTTGATCGACTAGTCGACGAACGAAAATGGACGGTCTAGTTTCGTTAACTACAAATAAGTCGACGACCCATCGCTAGTTTGATCATAGATAAAATTGGTATTTACCGTTACCGTTACAGCTACAGTTACTAGACTACCTCACAGGGGGGATATTTGCAAGTGGACTGGCAACCGTAGTTTTTTATTTTTAGTCGTTATTAGGAAGACGTTGGTGTAATTAGTATTTAACAAATTATTGTAATTTAAAGTTTTGATTTCAACATAAAAAAATAAAGATGATTGATGACCTTATGAGAAATTACATGAAAAACTCACCGTCCAAGAAATAACCATGTTAGTGGGATCGCGTCCCTTGCCTTCTACATTGTCCGGGTTCTTATACGGGACATCGGGCTGGGTCGTGCAAACGTCGGAGTGGGATGATGGCGTGGAGGGCCCGATCTTGTTCCAAGCGATGACCCTGAAGGTGTAGTTGGCCCAAGGGCTGAGTTCAACAGTCCACGACGTATCAATGGCGGGCACATTGTCGCTCGCTACATCCCAGGTGTCCGGCGTGAAGGTTGTGTTGTATTGTATAGAGAAGCGAAGGATAGGCGCTCGGTTGTCTCCCATGGAGTGCCAGCGAAGTGTTGCTACTTTCTCGTGGCACTCAACGCCGTCTAGAGCTGGTGGGTTCGGCTTGTCTGTAACAGTTTTCAGTGTTTGGTATGGTAAAATGAATTATTATTACCATTAATTTGACGAAACACTTTGTTGTGTATATATGAAATGGTTCTTTAAATAAAAATAGCTCAAGTGTAATGTAGTGTTAAGTAAATTTGTGACTTAAGAGACATAATATGCAGAAAGATGAATGTGGTTTGCTCCTGATTTGACGATTTCAGTGCGCTCAATCCCACAATTTGAATATTAAAACGTACCCTGCACTGTGAGCGTCGCCTGCGCGATGCAGGTGTACTCGCCGGAGTCCAGCTCGCCGGTGTCGGAGATGAGCAGCGAGTGGGTGGGAGAAGCTATGACGTACCCTGCACTGTGAGCGTGGCCTGCGCGCGCGCCTCGTCGAACTGCGTGCGCGCGATGCAGGTGTACTCGCCGGAGTCCAGCTCGCTGGTGTCGGAGATGAGCGGCGAGTGGGTGGGAGAAGCTATGACGTACCCTGCACTGTGAGCGTCGCCTGCGCGCGCCTCGTCGAACTGCGTGCGCGCGATGCAGGTGTACTCGCCGGAGTCCAGCTCGCTGGTGTCGGAGATGAGCGGCGAGTGGGTGGGAGAAGCTATGACGTACCCTGCACTGTGAGCGTGGCCTGCGCGCGCGCCTCGTCGAACTGCGTGCGCGCGATGCAGGTGTACTCGCCGGAGTCCAGCTCGCTGGTGTCGGAGATGAGCAGCGAGTGGTCGTTGGTGACGCGGAAGCGCGGCTGGCTGTCGAAGTCGATGGGCTGTCCGCCGCTCAGCCACACGATCTGCAGCCGGAGGGAATCGTCTATGTGCGCGTTGCAGCGGAACGTGGCCGACGAGCCCGCCGCCACCTCGTAGTTTTCCGGCTTGTCCGTGATCACCGTGCGCTCTGACCACAAACAATACTTTCCATTAGTCAAATTAAAAATGATAATTCAAACACGCTATTAACATTACTAATGCTCTCTTATATTTAGAACTAGCGATCCGCCCCGGTTCCGCATGGATAAAATGACCATTTATTCTATCAATGTTTCCATTTAACAAAAAATATCTCTATGTTTTTCAGATAAAAGAGAGCTTAGATCACTCCTGGCATTGCTCTCTATATCTTCATAGAGTTTCATCACAATCGGTTCAGCCATTTCGAAGATAGACACAAACAGATAAACAAACAAACAGACAAAGAAAGGTTTTACGAATATTAGTAATGATAGTAATAATATAACAAATGTTAATAACATCACTAACATTACTAATGCTGAATATTAGTAATATTAATAACATTAATACTCTTTTATAAAATAACATTACAACATGTATTGTAATATAACACTCATGTGCATATTAAAGACATAAAAATAAAAAAAACACAAATTGTATCTTCGGAATCAGAGTGCGATAAAAAGCATTACTTACTCTTGACGGCGAGCGTGCCAAACGCAGACTTCTCCCCGAACTTATTCTTGGCATAGCACTCGTAGGTACCAACGTCGGTGTAGGACACGTCGCGTATCACCAGGTCGCCCTCCGGAGTTATGTTGTACCTGCGTACAAAAACACGTGGTCAGGGAATAAAGACGTTAAGCTTTAAATTTCAAACTGAGAACTAGACTGAATCCTATTGATGACGTAAAGGGTATTTCTTTGATTCGGATGTTTTACCCGATTTTAAAAATGTCATAATAGTTAACAATATTATGTCAAAAATAATTAATGTATTGGTAAATCCAATTGGGTATGCCCTAAGCACATTAAAAATTACGTATAACATGATTATACAGAATTTTTGAAAGTAGTTTAAATACACAAGTTTTCACTAATAACCTTATTATACTTCCAATTTTCCGATAATTTCATGTCAAACTTCAATTTAAAAAAAAAGTTTGGAAAATCCAAAGTGCACGACTCATAATGCTCATATGATCATCATATCATCATTCAGGTCACTCCATAAAGTCCAAGGCGTATTTAAGTATAAATATTACACCCTACTTACTTTGAGTACATACTACTATTATTTATTCTGTGCTTTTAAAATATTGTAATAAAAATCTCTGATTATTATTATAATCAAGTATGTAAGAAATTTGGTTTTTCGAATATTGCGTATTTGTACAGCGATCTTTTTGAGCCGCTGCAAACAACCGATACAGTGTTCCACTCACGACGGCGATTGACGCCGAACCACGCCGAACTAACTGAGTGAGTGACGCAGTCTCTATTTAGTAAAAAATAAATTCACACAAGGCTGCTAAAACACCGAATATATCGACATTTCGCAGACGAAAAAAATTAGGTATAAATAAACTAAACAAAATTAAACTGCCATTTACATTCAATGGCTTCCCACATGATAGATGAAGAGTTTTAAAAATAGATTGAGTTGAACAATTGATATTTTCAAAAGTTATCGTGTTTACGAAGCCATGCGGACTTGATAAATCCACACCATAAGCCACTAAACCCCTTTTTTATGTAATATTTTTACATAATTAATCGATTAAAAAAATATATTAATAAGTTCAACAATAATTTATCTTTCTGATAATGTGCTTTTTATATCACTTATATGTACAGTATGATTGCTAGATACGATTACATGCGACAAAACGTTGGAATCTTAATTTTAGGCCCTAGTAGAACAAACCTGCACGCTAGCGCTTACGGCATGCAATACTCGAAAAAGTTTTTTGTTTTTTCTGAAGAAGGCTTAAAATATCTGTGTCTTTACTGACGTAATTTAGATTTGTTTGTTTTACAACAACGGCCTCAGGTGTCCTGTTTGCCAGAAGATTAATGATCATTTACTCGACATAATACGAAGATAATTTACTTTATAAAGAAAATAGATTTTTTTTTATTTAGTGCAATAATATAAAAGGAAATCACTTTAATCTTCTAGAAACGAGCTAACAATAGCAATTGGCGCCAAAATTACTGCGTCATCTGATTTTTCTAACAGTCTTCCACATCTAAGCCGAAATGGGCTGATAGACACTGTCTTACTCATTCCCTCTCTCACTCGTTAACATCGATACGTAGGTTTTGAACTATATAGAGGTTCAATACTCACTTGCCACCGGTAACATCAACATCGTCCCGCATCCACTTAACGATAGGTTTAGGAGCTCCGAAAACACGGCATTTCAATACGGCTTCGGAACCGTCCACTTTCGTAATGTTCTCCGGGCCTTCTTTAATTTCGGGTGGTATAGCTGTAACAGAGTACGAAAGTTATTAAACAGGAATAAGCAGACAGTTTTAACTTGTAGAAATAAGTTATATAATAATACACTTACATGATTTCGTTATATATAAAATATAACGAAATTTAAATGTAATACAATTTATGTATGTAAACTGCTTTCACGATACAGAAGAAAATCCTACTGTGGGGGTTACGTATTTTAAGATCGAAAAAATATTATGCTATCTATTATATTATGTAACTCTACCTTGAATAGTGTGTCCTGGGAATTACAGCTGGAGTCTTTTGGCTGCAGATACAATTTATGTTTTTGCACTTGTTTGTTTTATGGTTTGGGTGTTCTTGTCAGTCTCTGTGTTTTACAATTACTCCATATTTTTTAAACAAGTAAGATTAACAAGTATAAACGTGCTGCGTCGTTCATCATGCGTACAGCAAAGGAGTGGAATAAGTTGCCATCATCTGTGTTTCCATCCGATTACAATGTGGGTGTCTTCAAGGCAGGAGTGAATAGGCTTTTGTTAAGTCAGCGCGCTTCGCCATCTTAGGCTGCATCACCACTTGCCATCAGGTGGGATTGTAGTTAAGCGCTGGCTTAAAAATATTAAAAAAAATACACAAAGTCCGTTTAATGGTAAGAGGATATTGAGGCTCATCGACGCCTACATCAATCATTAATGAAGAATCAAAATACTGATGCGTTTTCCCTGAAGACTAAAATGGAATACCTGGGTACCAGTAAATAGGGTCTCCAGTTTTCTACCCTCACCAAATGTGCTTCGTCAAATCTTACGGTGGTATTTTGTGAAAGCGCGGTCCTTTCATTTGAGCTGGCCTATTCGTACTGCCGCTATATTATTACAGCGTTACATAGAGTACGTAAAGGCGAGGACACACATTTCTTATCGTTCGCAACTGAACATTTCTGATTTAAGTATCTATTATGTGTTTTATTCAGAATAGATAAATTCTTGATATTTAATTATGATTCATATAAATTTATCATGTACACGCATTATTAAAAAGGTGAAATCTCATTTCAGTATTCAGACTAATTGTATTTTATACTTGTATGTACAGTAGCGCTAGACTATACGGTGTACAAATAACGACGTCCGTCCATTTCGGACCGCACTGAGGTGTGGGCGTGTGATACTGCTGCACATCTTATAAGGATGTGCCCAATAGAACTGGCACATCCTACCGCTAGGAAGTGTTCTGACTTCTGACATACTACGAGTGTGATTTGATTATATCTTAAGATTTTAATGCAGGACATAGATGAAAATGGATACACTGTGGTTTTGCACCATGTTTGTAAAATAATTATCGCAACTTGCCTTCCTCGAACGTATAGGATTTTAGGGAGTTATGGCAAGGTAAACAAAAAAAAAAGAGTGAGTGCGTTAAACAGCAGCTTAATGCTATGTTTCATATGGTGAATGTAGAGAACCGGAGACTCTTTTCACTGGTAACGAGGCATTCCATCTCAGTGCTCAGGAGGCTTATTCGAGGATCGAGGTTGGAGGTGGTATCTATGGGCCACAGCACCCCGTTACCATATGATGGACTGTATGCTTGTTTGTCACCCTTGTATTAAAATATGAACAGCCTAATCTCACGTCTTCCAAAACTTCAGATTTAATAGCAAAGTGTATTAGTAGTATTATATTTAACCAGTTAACAAAAGAATTTAAGTCGTTAAAAAACGTCACTCACTGTGAGAAAAAATGCGGGCAACAGCTAGGGATGCATCGATACGCGCTTATTCCGATACCTTATAGATACCGATACGGTTATTACGGTTACTGAATTCAAAAGAAGGTAAAATAAGACATTAATTAAGGTTCCATGATATTAAATGGATTTTAAAAATTGGGTTTCAATGAAAATTATGGTTGTAATTGGTTAGTTTAGTTTTCAAAAGTTTTGCGGCGAAAGGTGATTTCACAAGTCGGTTTGGATGAGAAAAATAAAACATAACAATGTACAAGTCGGTTTGGATGAGAAAAATAAAACATAACAATGTACAAGTCGCGGCACGTAAGTCTAGCGCTAAACGAAACTTGGAGGGTATAGCTGCGCATCGCGCTGTCGCGCACGTATCACGTATCAGTACGTGGGACGGAATGCGACTGGAGAGCCAATCAGCGCGCGGAATCCGACTGGAGAGCCAATCAGCGCGTGCGAACGATACGCACGCCCGCCCCGCGACCCGCTTACTACCCCATGATACCTTATTTTCAACTTATGCGCAATAACGGTCACCGCTAGACTTACATGCCGCGACTTATATCGGTAAACATTGTTCACGCCGATATATCGGCAAATTCAAAATGTCGCCGATATATCTATTTCGGTATCGGTATCGGATGCATCCCTACAGCAACAATAAATCTCTTCCATAAAAGCGACAACAATAATATACAATGCATCCGTGTGGATGAACGATTACATAAAGAAATCGAACCCCAAACAAATGAAACCGCACCTGGGCGAGCACTGTATACGATGTATTGCCTCAGGTAGCTTTTACGGTATGGAGTCACGCGAACACCTCTGCTGTTGCATTTCTTAATGTTTGAGAACAAATCAGAACGTACTCGTATTATCACGCACAGAAACATTAATTATTATATTATTGTTTTTATTTGGGAAACATTGTTTTTTTTTTATCTTTTCTTTAGTTAAAACAATTAATTAAACAAAAATCTATTGCCTACTATTACTTACGTAAACACTACCTTTGACAAATCTTGACGGCATATTGCATCAAAGACAAACATTTTAGTCATAAAAAAGTGTAAAACAGCTGAAGAAACACACAAAGAAAACATTTTCAAATTTTATTTTGGTTTAAATATATGTAGCTTTTAAAAAAAATGTTGTCAAAGTTTCAAGTTTTCAAATGAACAGTGAACTTCGATAATTGAAATTAAATTTTTAGTAATTAAAACATTTACCAAAAAGAGGTCCCGAAATAATGAGTTTCTTAACAAATAACTCGACATACTATTTACGTGACAACCCTTAATATAGTCCACCCCGAACGAAAAAATGTTATCGCATTTTTGGATCCCCTCGTCAGGGGAAAATATCGAGGGGTCTTGACCGTCATAGCACACGGGTCATTCCACTTCAGAATACCAATATCCATGTAAATGTAGCGGGATACATCTAAAGATGGGAAAGGACTATTTTCTATATACATTACATAGGTAATATTTATTTTGTTCCTCACAGCATAAATTTTTAACGATTGTGACCATTGTATAATCGTTTGATGAATTTTTGTCTTTTGTATGTTAGAGGCGTTGTTTTTTGCTTTATCTAAATTTAAGATATGGCATCATAAGCTTTAAGCAACCAGCACGGCTAGCATGGGCTGGGGACAAAAAATTTATCCCCCGATTACATCCACTGACAAGAGATAAAATTATCTTGTCCTTATGCCAAAGCACGGCAACAGGGAGAAGTATATCCCCGTTTCACATTACGAGTATACATATATCCCCCGTCCGTAGCATGGAGCCAAATGAAAGATAAAAAAATATGCTTTTTTAACATTTGAAAGGGACAATTTTATCCTAGTTCATTGCACGTGGGTTTAAGTTTATATTCATACAAAAAATCTATCTAAGTATAAGTATATCTCCCATTCTATCTACTGTGGATATTATATCCACCGGTGTGCCCATGCTCGAAGGGTGGATAAAACTAAGCGAGGGGATAAATATTTTCTCCTTTCCCCGGGGATAAAATTGTTTCCTGCCCATGCTAACCCTGCTGGACCTATTTACAAATATTGTAACTGGTTTGCAAAATGTTTTGCTTAAGTGATATACCGTTACAGCCTATTAAAGTCCACTGCTGAACATAGGCCTCCCCATATATTGCCTCATAGGGGGGGATATTTGCCTTAGTTGCCACGCTTGGCAAACGGGTTGGCAACCGTAGTTTTTTATTTTTAGTCGTTATTAGGGATACGCTGGTGCCCATCTCCTGATTTGTTTCCCCCTGTCGCTTCTTACGACACCCACGGGACGATATGTGGTAGTGGATATTCTTTACGCCGCCACTACAATGATCGAATGACAGTTAAGCCTACGTTAATTTGCGTTTTGATATGTCTTGTTTAAGTTTTACACTTTAAGTTTATGTCTTTATCAACCTTAAACAGTTCACATTTGGACAAGAAAGAGCCTCTCCCAAGTGGATTTGCCAAAATCTTTTCTATTAATAACAAAAAGCGATTTTTTCCACCAATGCAAGTTTATTATTTCATTGTAAATCTATTCATTATGTATAAAAAACGAAAAAAAAACTGCAACGATGCAACAACAATCCGTGAGAGATCAATGAACCGCATTCATGCGTTTGTAAACGTGTGGAGTTTTTCGAAAAAGTAAGAAAGCAGATGTTAAGCCTGCTACATGGCATTATCACCCTAAACACATAAAACATAAAATTGACTTTAGCTTGCTCATCTTGGTTTTATATGATTAATTGTAACTGACAGTTATTGTTATGGTTTACCGTACTACTAGTGGCTGTAGAACAACAGGAATAACCGTTTTAGGTTGTCTAGTCAGGATGCGCCCAATTAATTTTTATTTGTAGAAAGGAATTCAGAGGTTAGTGTTTATTATGTGACATGGTATTAGGGTATTCCTAAATTGCGCTCTATGTGAAGGAGATACTTTCTGTCTTAAAATGATGATATCCCATAGTCGATTTTGACAACGGCGGCAACCACTGAATTACTTAAACAATTTTACTACTTTTTTATATAGAAGTAAAGGTGACCAACGACCACACAGTGGACTGTTGGTAAGTGAACAGTATCCTACTGGGGGTTCAAAACTATATTTAAAAAATAAATATAGAAGGCTAAATTACTATATTTTAATAAGGGGTGTAACTGTTAATAAATAAATAAAAAAATGCTTATAGTAGAGGGTATGGACTATGAAACTAAAGTCACGAGCTCGGATCTGCCATTAGACTGTCGTGAACATTTCCTATATAGTACGAGCAGTTAACTGGTTTAAGCTTAATTGCGTAGTTAACAAGAATATTATTGGTGTTAATAGCACTGTTAGTATTTGTTTTTTCTATTTGGTCTATCTAAAAACTCTACCATTGTATTTGAAGGATTGTGAGTGGACCGGCTTTTTAGTCTCTTAGCGCCCCTAATTACAGCTAGTGAGTGCTTTTGTATACATTACCACAGAATAAATAATAGTAAAGAACAGAACGATCACTCTCTGATAGCAAACTTGCGAGTTTAAACTTAGTTACAACGTCGCTAATGTTCATAATACTTTGCACGCCTCGGAAGTGACCTTCGTGAAATTAGCCTACCGTTTATATCGTCGAAAAAAAATTACACGGCGCGCGTATTAAATCAAAATGCACCTTACGTCCGCGTGCGAGTGTCTGTATCACTTAGCCCGTTACGCGCCTTTGTTAAGACCGCTTCTACTGTAGGGTTAGGTGTTGTGAGAAAACAAATTGAATCCTTTGATATTAGTTGGTATATAGTAGAATACACCGAGGTGTTATGCAATGTATTACTTTTTTTTTTTGTTAAAAGAAAACGTTATTTTGGATTTTCTCCTGTATCGTGGAGGCAGTTAACAAACATAAATTGCACAAAGACAAACATCTAGACCCGGAACACTTATTTGTAGGCCATACAAATGCTTGTTCCGTGCGGGATTCGAACCCGCGGCCCCAGCGTTGCAACTCATTGCTAATCCACTGCGCCACCGAGCCGTCAATTTGCTGATAATAAAAACTTTATTGTTCAATGTGAGTAAGGTTAATAATTAATATGCAACATCAAGGAAAATTAAGATTATAACAACGTCTTTGAAACTCGATAATTATAATTTACCTACTTACCATTTTAACCGACTTCAAAAAAAGGAGGAGGTACTCAATTCGACTGTATTTTTTATATGCGTTACCTCAGAATTTTTTAGGTGAATCGATTTTGATGATTCTATTTTTATTTGAAAGCTGGTGCTTATAATTTATACATCCCATATAAATTTGGTCAAGATCTGACCAGTAGTTTTAGAGTTATCCTTAATAATGCGTATTAATATTGGAGTCGGTTGTACAAAATTATTAATTTCATTAGTTGTATCTCTTCCTCTCTTTTTAAAAAACGTTACCTCCACACTAGGATTTTCTCCTGTATCGCAGGGACAGTTTACATACATAGAACAGACCCAGAACAATTATTTGTAGGCCATACAAATACTTGTTCCGTCCGGGATTCGAACCCGCGGCCCTTAGCGCTGCAACTCATTACTAAGCCACTGCGCCACGGAGCCGTCACTTGTCTGTTTCACATTTTTTGCTATTTGCAAACATGCGACACGCGACCTTATTATTAATGAAAGAGTGGCAATCTCTTTCTTTTATCAACCAAGTGTTAAACTAATAAGCAGTATATTATGCTGATCTTTCATTAGTAGGCAGTCATTAGTACTGGGAGGTCTACTTACACAGAACGAATTTTTAAGGTCATTGGCATTATACGCAAAAAAATCGAAAACTGCGAAGCTGTGGTCGGGTCACTAATCAAATAATAAATCTGTAACTATGGCGTCAGTAACTAAGTATCTAATTATCTAGATCTACCTATAAATAATAATATATTATTACCTTTCGGTATCGTTAGGAGCAGTAAAGAATGAAAAGTCGACATTCCTATTGTTATTTAAGCACCCGTATGCAATGCAGTACCTTTTGGCTTTTTGAGAGGCCATACTTGAATAAAAACTCAAAAATAAATATCAAAAGTGCCTAAATACTTATTAGAGAAAAATAATTTTTATGTTAACGTAAGGCGCGGGTCAGCTCGAGCGCGCGCGTGACAACCTCACGGAATTAGCCTCATGTAGACGGCCGCGCAGCGTAGTTATATTTTCATGCCTAAAGCTAAAGCGCGGAGTGACACAGGCCTGACATTACAAAGCCAGAATTATTGTCACAACATGTAACAGCAGATATGTACATTAGAAAATTTAAAAAATACCCATATGCCTAAATTAAATTAGAATATATATTCGTGTCTAATTTTTTAAAATAATTTACATTAAAATGTTGTAATGCGTTCTCGTTCTTTTTCTCACGGATGTATATTTTTTGAACATCTAGGGCTTGAAGTCAAGCACTGGCTTAAAATACGTAAAAAAAAACACCATTACACGTTTACAAGGAATAACAGTAGAACATATTCACCTGCCTCTGAGATCAATGTATGAATGATGATGAATCTTTACAAATATCAATAATTCCTATATATATACATTAATAGTCAACAAAATATGTAGGTCAAAGTATACTCACATTGCACGTTTATATAGACGTCCTTGTACACATATCCGTTGGAATTGGTCGCGTTACAACCGTAGTTGCCCGTGTCCTTCTTCACCAGGTCAGTGATGATGATAGAATTGGAGGTGACTTGTCGCCTAGGATTGGGCTCGGCCTGCTCTATGGGCTTTCCGTTATGAACCCACGATATCTGAGGCTCCGGTGTACCGCCGGCGCGACAGTTAATCACCGCGGTCTCTCCTTCCGCGAGGTTCTGGAACTGCGGCTCCTCGATGAAGAACGGTGCGGCTGTGAAAGAAGGTGGTGATTAGTTCCATGATACTGATTAGGTAATAGAATCATACTTTAATTGGAAGATTTATTAACTATTTAATAACACTAACAAAAAGCCGAAATAGCTTGGAAAATAATTAAATTTAAAAAAAAAAGCAAAAACGAACTCAAAGACCTAAAAAGAATATGTGTAATCTCGAAATCTTCACACTTTTCAAAGGCTACGTAGCCCTATAAAAATACTAAAATAGTAAAAATACATAAAGACGCCTGTGAAACAGTTTATATTACATTTTTGAAAGGGATTTTGCTTATAAACTGTTTTATCAACCGACTTTAAAAAAAGGAGGTGGTTCTCAATTCGACTGTATTTTTATTATGTGTGTTACTTCAGAACTTTTTTCTAGGTAAACCGATTTTGATGATTCTTTTTTTTTGAAATAATGTGCTAATGTGCTAATGTGGTCCCATATAAATTTGATCAAGATCTGACCAGTAGTTTTTGAGTTATCCTTAATAATGCGCATTTAATTGACCTGGACTACATTAAAATTTTTAATGTAGTAAAATTAAAAATTTTGTACAATCGACTTCAGTATAAATATAATTTATTGTTGATTTTTTTAAGACCACTCGACCGATTTCGACAAAATTTAAATGAGACCACCTGGGAATTATACCCTTTGAAACAAAAAAAAAAGAATTTTCCAAATCTGTTCAGGCGTCTTCGAGTAATCGGTGTACATACATAAAAAAAAATATTTCGACGAATTGAAAACCTCTCCTCCTTTTTGAAGTCGGTTGATTAAATTAGCTAATAGATTCATTTTTCGAAAAATAAAGCGGAAAATGCACCGATTCGCCACGAAAGTCTAGTAAGGGCTTTTAAACTTTTAAAATCAATCTCAGCGAGGTTGCGAATTTGCCATGGAATTCGGCCAAAATACTTTGCGGCACACACAGTAACCCCAGTGCGACAATTAATAAATTTTGCGCCCGGATTTGCCGGGGAGACTCCTGTTGACCTACTAAGCAAGCACTTGATCCACTTATGTTAATGAGTCTTGATGGAATTGCCACGGTTACAATTCATTACAGCGTTCTGTAATAAATTGTAAATGGCTTCTTTTTGTTAAAACGACATAATAGGTCGCTTTAAATTAAAATTTAACAGAATTTTATACTTTGTAAATGTAAATAAAAATTGTAATGAAGTCTTGGGCTGTGAAATATTTTAATTTTGTGCAGTACTTGTCTTGAGTATACACTATCAAAATAGAACTTAATAATTTTAACATAAGTAATTAAAGAAGGTAAAGTACGGTATGTTTGAAATTTCAATGTTATCAAGTAGTGATAGTGACAATTAACCCCGGAGCTACCACGGCTTTTACTACGTGCTCGGCGGGGACAGAAAACATCGAGTGAAAACCTGCATGTATGAGGAACGGTAGCGAAGCTTCCATAGAAGCCGAGAAGCCGGGCTTACCCTATCAAACTGCTCAATCAATAATATCAACTAATAAAATAACTCTTAAACTGTTTCAAACTACAGTCATACCTCGACTTACGCTATCCCGTTTTACGCGAATTCGGAGATACGCGGTTTTTCATTTGCCCACTTCGCTCTGTCAGTGTTCGGTTTACGACAAGTTCGAACGTGTTACGCAACATCATTCGTAAACGTCATGGTATTATCGCTCAGATGGAAAAAATGTTAATAATTATGTATTATATTCAAGTAAGACTTAAAAATTGTCCTGTTGACCAAAACACAGTGTGCTTTCAAGCTAAGCAGATTTTTGAGAGACTAATAAAAGAAGCTGGGGAGGCGGCCAAAAATGAAGAGTTTTTAAAGCTAGTAACGGCTGGTTCAGCCGATTTAAAAGCCGTTGTAATTGGCATAGCATCGCAGAAAGTGGAGAGGCGGCAAGTGCTGACAAAGAAGCTGCGTCTCTTTATCCAGAAAAACTCAAGAAAATGATTGAAGATGGTGGCTACTCTAGCCAAACCATTTTCAATGTAGACGAAATCGGTCTTTTTTGGAAGAAAATGCCTAAAAGAACTTTTATTGCGCGTGAAGAGAAAAACTTTCCAGGTTTTAAAGCCGCCAAAGATCGATTGACAGTGATGGTCGGCGCGAATGCAGCTGGTGATTGTAAATTGAAACCTCTCTTAGTTTATCGCTAAGAAAATCCAAGAGCCTTAAAAAACAAATGTAAGGCTGGTTTGCCCGTCATTTGGAAATCTAATGCGAAAGCTTGGGTGACAGTTTCTCTTTTGAAGACTGGTTTAGTCATCATTTTATTCCTGAAGTCGAACGTTATTGCCAATTGAAAGAAATTCCATTTAAGGTGATGCTACTAATTGACAAAGCACCAGGTCATCCTCCTATAACTCTAATTAATTTCGATTCACGGGTGGAAGTTGTATTTTTGCCACCAAACACTACCAGCTTGCTTCAACCATTGGACCAGGGAGTCATTAAAACATTTAAAGCTTACTACACAAGGCGATCATTTGCACATCTAAATAAGATATGAGACTAAATAACGAGCTTTCTGTCAAAGACTTTTGGATTCAATGTTTTAGATGCTGTAAGAATTATTGGACAATCTTGGTCTGGAAAAAGCTGTATCCATTTTTTACCACAAAACCCGAGGAGAATCAGCCTCAAATCCTGAACAAATTGATGGTATAATTGAAGAAGTGGTCAATATTGCCAAACAATTAAATTTAGGGTGGATAATGATAACGTTTAAGAATTGCTGGATTCACACAATCAAGAGCTAACAATTGACGAGTTTATGAAAATGCGTGAGCATGATGAAGATATTGAACAACCTAATTCGTTAGACCCAGTTGAATCGGAAAATCAAATGACGATTTCAAACTTAACAGAAGGCCTCAGTACAATTGAAAGGGTTACAAATTTTAGAAAAATAGATACAAATGAAGCGAATGAGCGCGTTTCTACTACAAAACGGGAAATAAAAAGTTACTGGCATGCTACGAGGAAATTTTACGTGAGAAGAAGAAAAACTTAACTCGTCAGGCGACATTGTTAGAATATATGAAGCCTTCGACATCAAAATAACTTCGGTTTATGTTGTTTTATTCATAGTAATGTAAATTGTTTTTATTATCTAACATTTTATTAAACATGATTCTTCTAAATTATTGTTTTCTTTAGACTCTGGTCCCGATTTCACAAACTTTATACGTATTTATATGCAAAATTGAACCCCGACTTACGCGAATTCGACTTACACGGCTATCGCTTGGTCCCACCTATCGCGTAAGTCCGGGGTATTACTGTATTGCAAATTTCCCGCGCGCTCCTCTGTTCTACACAGGTCATGACTTCGTAGCCTTATTATGTAACGTCAACACTTGGCAATTCAAATACACTGATTCGTGTTCTCTCTGTCTCAAAGCGAACACGCAATGGACTGTCAAAAGCAAAGCAATATGGATGGACCCCGGTCGCGGCAAAACTGCGCGATACTGCTGTCATAAAAAAGGAGTTGAGTTGAGCGATTAGTCGTCTCTCTCGCACGCGTGGGCTTTTTACCGGGCTTTCGAGAAGACGATCGCTCCCTTTCTAACCTGTGGCAAAATGTTCTATAATGAAATATAACTACGATTGTTTATATAGCAATTAGTATGGAGCGTTAAGCCGGGCTTTCGGTGTGAAGTTAGTCGAGCGCGGGGGCGCGCGGGCGATACGTTTGCAAGTTCACTTCACATTTCAATGTTTACTCTGTGTGTTTACTTGAGCGAATGAATATTGCGAGTTGAAAATTTATGCTTTTTTAAAGATTTTTAGTGAAAATGGAGGATAATAGTGTTCCTTGTGATGAATTGAAGTGTGTTAAAGTGCTAATCGGCGAGGAAAAGGTAAAATCTTTAAACTTTGTTGAGAAAAAACAGCTCATATCCACGCCGAAACCAACGCCTGATCTGTGTATTTTCATCACATTTATGAAAGCACATTGCAAAATAACTCTGCTCCTCGTTTGAGACGCAATGTGCGCTGTGCTGAGACCGAATACAAACGACTTTATGTTGAAATAATTGATAACATATCTTCAGAAATTAATGCCGATATTCTGAAATTTTCTAATTAAATTTTTTCCAATTGTTCAACAACAAACTATTCGAAAAATATCGTTCAGATTTTCCTTTAGAGGCATTAGATTCATTATTTGAAAATTACGCAAACCATTTTGATAAACAAACATTGAAAAACCAATTGATTTCATTGTATTCCTCCCTGAATTAAAAGACCGCAATGTTTTCGTCACAAAACACGTCCTCGGCAGCACTGAATATGAAACTGAAGAGTGGAGACAGATCAAGATTGGTGTATTTTATAAAACTGCTAAAACAACAAAACCATATCTTGGGCATGCCCTAGTTTGGAGCCCTAGCTTCGCCACTGATGAGGAATAAATAATTTCGAAGACATATAAAGTTTACTCGGTACACTCTCAGTAATGAAAGGTCTGTGCCCAGCCGTAGGAGGTAAATAGGCGGTTGTTTTAAGCAACCCTAGGTAAAGAGTATAGATCTGAGTAGTCATCTATTATAAGATCATAATTATTATATCCTATAATAGTAATATCATAATTATTGATATGCTTTTAATGCATACTTAGTACGTGGTGAGTCATGCTGCAGCTATATTAATTGTATAGTTGTAGCATGAATGAATCAACTCGACCGGGGAAGGAGTGTAGAGAACCGGAGACCCTTTTTACTGGAAAAGAGGCATTCCATCTTAGTCCTCACGGCTGACAACACATCTGCATTTTGATTCGCAAACGAGGATAGATGTAGATGTCTATGGGCCACAGCAACCACTTACCATCAGGTGGACTGTGTGCTCGCTTGTCACCCTTATTCTATAAAAAAATGTCCTTTTGCCCGCATGTACAAAAATACCAAATCCGCAGTTGTTTACGATCAACTTCAAATTTAATCTGTGAAAATGATACATGCCGCGCAGTGAACGAGGAAACGAGAACGGTTCCGGAAATATTCGTGTAAAGAAATGCGTGTAGTTCTAAATAGGACGGGGCTTTTAGGCGCTATCGTCACGTGTCCCTAATTAGCGCACGCTAGGACCGATTTGGTGCGAAATAAGCCTGCCGCTGGCGGCTAAAGTGGGCAACGTACATATTATTATGTATCGTGACGATGTATCGTATTAGGATGATGAATACATTCCGATTACTATTTATAATATGCATGTATTGATGGTGTATAATAAATCTTCAACAGGCTATATGCTTAAAATAATGATAGGTTTGTAAAGCGCTACCTATTAAATATTTTTAAGCATAGAAAAGGAAATGTGTCACAATATATAAAATTACAAGACTTATAATTTTGCTTTTCATATCATACAAAAATCCTAGGACCGTGTGGGAAGTTATTGTTTGGAAATAAATATTATATACCTACAGGATTCCATCCATCCATTCATAACAGCTCTTAAAAGTCCACTGCTGTATATAGGTCTCCCCCATAGATTGCGTCATAGTGGGATTTTTCCATAGTTTTAACGTTTTGCAAGCAGGTTGGCAGCCGCAGTTTTTTAATAATTTTAATTTGTTATGAGGAAGATGCTATTGCCCATCTCCTGTTTCAGTTTCCCTCTGTCGCCTTTTACGACACCCACGGGACGATATGTGGTGGTGGATATTCTTACACCGCCACCATAAACAGTTATATATACAAGCTTGCTAAAGTAATAATAAATACAAGTATAAAAGCAGTAATTAACAATTTTCTAATGAAACCTTCCAAATTCTCTATTCAATAATCTATTTAACACAGGTGTTGGATCGACCCTAGTACATAACGAAGCCTACTAGCTTAACATATGACATCGTCTATATCGGCCGAAATAACTCCCTATATATGGCAATACGGCCCACTGCCTCGCCAAATGAATTACGACCGCATACCGCATTGCACGGGACCCTCCGTACGTAACTTGCACCTCTACACGACATCGGACGCGACGCAAATACGCTTAATTGATTAAGGAATTATGAAGACATAGAACATTGGCGAATTGAATTTCACATGCGGTAGTAAATACCCACCACATAAGCCATTTATGGAATGAAGGCAAAGGATAGATTAAACACAAAAAGTTACCGTTACAGCCTATCAAAAGTTTACTGCCATTTGCCATAGTTGCCACGCTTGGCAAGCGGGATGGCTACTGCAGTTTTGTAATCTTTAGTTGTTGTTAGAAAGACACTGCTGCCCATCTCCTGGTTTCTTTCTTGTCCTCCGTCTCCTCTTACGACACCAATGCGATGATAATATGGGATCATCAACATAACCACAATCCCATATCATCGCGTACACCACCACTACACGGTGACAATAATAACTGTTAATTTAACTCGCCACATATCGAATATTAACGTGTAAAGAGATATTTCATACACTTCATCTAAGAAGGTTTTTTCTCTATTTTTAAAAATGTTGTATCACAAAAAGTGAAACAACACAACTTTTATAAAAACATGTTAAGTACAATATGATATTATAGTCGTATATGTTGTACTTATATCCCAAAACAGCAAGAACATTAATTTCAGTTGCACGTGTTCCTGAATTGTTGCAGAATGATTGAATCCTTCATCCCATCTAATCCCGTGGGTTTTGCAAGAAGAGACTACATGTCCGTGAGACATGTTAAATACCCATACCGACTGGGGTGGGAAAGAAGCGTCAATGACACAATCCTTCTGGTACTGGGATCGCCAATCTGCCTGTCAAGCGTGACAAATCCTTACCATGGGAGGAGGAAAACATGGGTGTTTAGCTGCTGTATTACTGTTTACTAGCTGATCAGGTGGTACATTTTTATATAAGGGTGACAAACCAGCACACAGTCCATCTAATGGCTTTCAATTGCTGTGACCCATAGACATCTACATCGATCCTCAGTTAAAGATCAAAATGCAGATGCGTTGTCACCCCTGAGGACTAAGATGGAATGCCTCGTTTCCAGTAAAAAGGATCACCGGTTCTCTACACTCACTATACGAAACAAAGCAGCATTAAGCTGCTCTTTTACGCTGGTATTCCGTGAGAGCGTGGTCTTTCCAAGTCGAGCCGACTCATTCGTGCTATAAGAAAAATACTGTTGCAGCATGGCTCTACCACATAGGAAACATATTTCTTAGCGGTGTATGCTATATGCATTAATTAATGTAATTGTTGAAACTGTGTCAGAAATAATAAAATTCAGTTCACGAAACTATTCCTAATGCTCATATCACGTGGCCGTCACTTGTCATTAGTTTACAAACGTCTCATCGTTTTGTAGCGAGAACACGCGTGGTATAGTCACTATAGGAAGTTTTATATCATCATCATCATCATTATCATCATTACAGCCACAAGCCCACTGCTGAACATAGGCCTCCATTTATATTTATTTATCCCTTTATTTTTCTCCTTTTATATCATAGTGCTTATTAAATATTTCAACTGCAAGTGACGTGAAATTCTCAATTTGATGATTACACAGCCTAATATAAATTTTCTAGGTAGTCCCTTTCGGCACCCTTAAGCCTTCAGGCCTAAAGTAAGTACCATTCTATTATCTGTGTTTTTATCTGAAATATATTATGTAAATCCAGTATAAATAAAGCACGTGATGCATTTCATCTTGTACCTCAGGGTTATAGTGCATCTGTTTGAAGTTGTTTGCAGGTTTGCACGGACTGCCACTTGCCATCAGGTAGACTGTTAGTTCTAGGACGATTAGGTTTATGTATATTATGACATTTTTATCATTTTTTTCCCAACACATAAGTAGTGTAATATTTTTGTTAGTATGAATGTCACAAATATCACCAATGCTATAATATGTACTGAAATCCAAATTTGTTTAGTATTCCTTAACTAGGCTAACGTACGTTCTAGTAGTAACCTGACAAAGAGAGGTAAGCCCGAAAATCGTGTCAAGAAATTTAGTCCATAATACGTCAGACGAATCTGTGACATACGAGAGCTTTTTCGCTTTTGTATGATAATGGATGTTTGCGAACACGGTCTATGTTTCGCTTCTACTCTCTTTAATGGTCTTAGGGAATTTTACATAAGGCGAGGGGATCGAAGTGGGAATATTGGATTATGTGTACTTAATTTGTTTAGGCAATTGAATTTTGAAATTATGCTACGATTTTAGTTAATGATATAATGATGAACCACAAAATACTTGACGAATTAGGAGGAATGAGGAGAGACATCTACCACGGAAATCACTCGCAAAAACTTCATTATTACTTAAAAACAGTTAAGTACTTATTATTTTAAGATCGACACTCACCCTCGACGTTGAGCTGTATGGAGTATGACTGGGCTGTACCGACGCCGTTGCTGACTTCGCAGGTGTAGGTGCCCTGGTCCTCGTAGCCTACGCGCTTGATCACCAGCGTCTTGCCGTAGTTGTCCTGCGTGATGCGCTGCGAAGATATGATGCGGCTGCCGTTCTTCTTCCATACAACTTGCGGCAGCGGTCTGCAAACGTAGATGACTTACAAATCTGCTGTAAAATATCGTGTGTTTCGAAGGATCAATTTTCAAAAGCACTATAATATCTATTTTCAAGTTCTAACATATATCCTATATATCCTAAGATCATATTTTGAACATTATACCTATAGTTTAAAAATATTATGCGTTAAGTGTGAACTAGATTAAGTATTTTTGTAGTAGACAAATCTTAAACTGCAATTTTAATCTATTTAATACAGATTTTTTTTTGCATAAATCTTAATTTCATCATTCACAGAGTCAACTAGCAACATTCCTAATCCCTTATTATTGTAGAAACTACCTTTTCACAGCCTAAATAAATAATATAACGTTCAATAATAAATTCGTCCTAACAAGATAGCATTTAAATTACATAAGGTCGGGTCCACATTTAATCATCTTTGTATATCAAATCTCCGTCGAGTGGCGCCAATTATTGTTTTATAATTATATAGATTAAGAATATGTAAGGTTTTACAATGTCTTTTTGTTATCTTTTATTACTGTATCTCTTGCAGTCATCAGTTGCAACTGCTATTAGTTTTCATCTTTTTATATGCTTTACGTGCCATTAAATAACATGTTTTAATTAATTAGCTTAAAAGTTTATAGAATTTGAATAGTTCACCCTACTTTCACACACTAATAATTATACAATTTCATTTTATATATTTAAACCTACGATAATCACTTTGCATTAGTAATTTTAGAAAACACTCGTTTATATTAGAGCATAACCAAGGCGCCTACGACTGAATTTGTTCAAAACATTACTTACAAAATGTTAAGCAAAATAGGAGAAAATTATGTAATCACCACACGTAGTCTTTTTAAAACAACTTTTAAATAGAATTAGCAGTAAGACAATTACGTATCAAATAGCGTAATTTGTTTCTCCACTCTCAGTGTGTAATAAATTTATGAAAGTTGTGTGACCAATGTAAAATGTTTGTGGAAAATTGACAATATACTCCCGCTGGGGGTTACAATCCAGCGGAAACCAAAAAAATACTACTCGGTATATGTCCGATCATCAAAGGCGATATTATATACACCATTTTACGGTATTGACAAATTTGATTGTGGATGCATTTGATTGCTCTTCATCATGTAGTTTTCTGTTTCTAAACACGTTTAGCAACCACCACCGCAACCTTCGTCTTCTTTATTTTTTAAGTTTCTTAACCACAATATGATACTGTAAGGTATGGGCGCTTTTTTAGACGATACGGCTAGTGATAAGATATGGTTGAAATGGGCGTCCATGCTCGCGATACAAGTACTCGATACGATACGCCTGATCAAGATACGTCTTGATTTTCAAATGTGGACCCGGCCTTACATAGATTCTGTTGAATGTAATGCAGTAAAAACCTTAAAACAGGCTAGGCGATAAAATTGCATAAAATAACTGACAGTGAGGCATTCCGATTTAGTTCAAGGGTAACAACTGACAACGCACGTTAGCACGATTCTTTTAAAGCACAGATAAATGTGACTAGTTTTCTATGGGTAAACACTGCGGGTTATGTCATCAAAATTAAGCAAATATAAAATTACTTTTGCTTAATCTTTCGACTCCTATTATTACGGAAAAGAATGAACGAGAGGAATATAAATTCCAAATACCCTCCACATCTGCGTCCAGCGCATTCTACCGACTAACGAACGGGGCTCTAGTCAATTAATGGCGATATAAACGTTAGAACAGGTCGCACCCAAATACCATGGACTAGTAATAAAGACCAGTGTGAGGGTGTCGGATTTGCACTCACCAACCCGCCTGCCCTTGGATTGTGACTATGGGCAAATCTTTCAAGTTATACATACTAGTTGGCGCATATTTGAAAAGACCTAAACCCAGTTATTAAAAATTGTGTGACCCAGTGAATTAAAAAGTAAATATTAAATAAACACTTAAGCTCGAAAAACTAGCTCGTTATCAATAATCAATTAAAGATTAGCATCGACGTAAGAAGGTTCGAATGCTGTGTTGGAATTATTTTGTAAACTAAGCAAATAAAAATTTGTATCACATAATATCGAGCTTGCAATTTAAGTGACGAGCATAGCACTCAAACAAACATACGCCTACACACAAAACTACATCGACATAATTCAATAAAACTGGAAATCATTTTACGCAAGCGATTGAGTCATCATAACCGTCCATAAATATCTCCGAGTGAATTACGTAACCGCTTACAATTACATCCACTACCCTAGTGACCCGGGGTCGCTATAACATGAGCAAGAGTACTAACGTGTCGGAAAAATCGATACGTTTATTATGCACTAGGACAAAGGGAATTGAAATATGACTCGACACTGACGTCATTGGTCAGTAATCGATTGACTTTTACGATTTAGCGTTCAATAACTCTCAATAGCATCCGAAAGGTGTGTCGGCATGGTTGAAAATCGGCCAGGAAATTAGTGTATGTTAACTGCAATACACCTGCACTAAATTGTGTAGTGCGGCATAAGAGAAGCCACTACCTCATATCATCTCTTGGGTGTCGTAAGAGGCGATAAAATAAAATGAAGCAGGGGATGGGCAGCAGCATCTACCTGATAACAACTCTAAAAAATAAAAAACCGCGAGTGCCACGACGTCTGCAAACCTTGTTAAAAATTGCAAATATCTTCCCAATGAAGACAATCTATGAGGGAGGCCTATAAACAGCGAAGAAATTTAATAGGCTGTAATAAATGATATATATCAAATAATATTCTTTATCTCAAAATTTTATCATTTCAATATATCTCCGATATGACATTTAAAATGAATCCTCCAGTCGCAGTGCCTCCTTATTTATGTCACAAAGCCCAAATAAATAAGCTTTTTATAAACGAATTGCTGATTACAGATCATTTAGATTATTTTAACAAGAATACTGTTATCACTGACCATACTTAAGAAACTAAAGGGTAACTATATAGCAATATATATTATGTAATAGAATATCTTCTATAATAAATTGTAAACAGTTAATTTTTTATAGAATAAGGGTGACAAACGAGCACACAGTCCACCTGATGGTAAATGGATGCTGTAGCCCATAGACATCTACATTCATCCTCGATTAAAAATCACAATGCAGATGCGCTGTCACCACTGAGGACTAAGTTGGAATGTCTCGTTTCAGTCCAGTGAAAAGGGTCTCCGGTACTAACCATACGAAACCTAGCAGCATTAAATGGCTATTTCACGTTGGCATTCTGTGAGAGCGTGGACTTTTTCCGGTCCAGCCGACCCATTCATGCTACAACCATAATATAGCTGCGGTATGCCTCTACCACGTAGAAAGAATTCAATACAAATATATTGGCTTAAAATTCCTTCGTATTCATCTCTCACAAAACCTTAAACATAAAACCTATTAATCTTGTATATAATATCGTATTGAAAATATAGGATTACATTACTTAAAACTAATTTCTCATTGTATAAGTTAAAAATCGTATTGATTGAATTTCGCAGAGGAACTAGGACGCTTGTAAACTTTGTTTGTTGAAGTTATATAATAGTCTGGATTATTGCTTTTGAATAAATATATCATAATCATATTTTTTGTTATATATAAGGTAAAATATGAAATACGGAATACTCACGTTCCACCATAGATGCAGTAGAGCTCGACTTTCTTGCCTCGCCATGCTTTCTCGACCCTCCTGGAAGTGTACTGACGGACCGGCTCGTGCTTGTTCAGCGCCGGCGATATGCCCGTGTTCTGCACTTCCAAATACACCTTATTGCCCAGCTTGTACTCATTACGGAACACCGATTTGGCGGCGCAAGTGTACGCGTAGTCGTTACTAGCGTCGTATCGAGTTACGTTCGAGAACCACAAGTTCCCTTCGGGATCTAGCGTCATGCGGGAGTTATTTATGGTCTTCAATTGTCCCTGATCGCCTTGCAACATCCAGTAGACGTTCGGACTAGGGTGACCGTCAGGCGGTTCACAGGTGAGTTTAAACGGGAACCCCTCCTGCGCGGTGATTGTCTGCTGAGGGCCATCCGCCTCCTTGAAAGAGTTGAGCTCAGCTTTCCGTACGAAGACGGAGTTCGACGTGGCTGTGCCCCACTCATTGTAGGCGAAACATTGGTACTGGCCGAGGTCCTCGTCTCGGGGCTGGCTGACCACAAGAGTACCGCGGCCAGGCTGCTGTGAGATTCGGTTGTCGTAGCTCGAGTATTCGAACGGTTTACCGTTCTTAATCCATCTGTACCTGTGGGACAAAAATAGAAATGTTAATTTATGACTCTTTAAACATTTGTTTTTTTTTAAAAATATCAATACAATAATGAAGATGAAGTTTCGACAGGTGAAAACAATCGCAAGTCTAAATATTATACATTTCAATTATTACGAGTACTTATTTATTTTATTCTTTATTGCACCAAATATTTGTAAAAAAGTCGAGCTTAATGTTATATGGCATTTTCTACCAGCTAACCTTGGGTAGAACAGACAGTGAGTTTGGGCAGTTAAGTTGTTATGATTAAATTCAATTCAAATATATACATGCAATACATACATCAAATATACACATATAAATAAAATATATATAATTGATACACATATATAAATAAATACACACATTTATACATATATATCTCAATAAATGTATATATAAATAACTATAAACATAACATAAAGTAAGTTGACTCAACTTTAGCATATCCGTAATATGCTCGTATAGTTTTCTTTAAAAAACATTTTTGGCAGGTATTGTTCGCAGGTCAACAGGCAATTTGTTCCAGAGGGAGATGGAAGTAACTGTGAAAGAATTTGAAATAAACCCAGAATGGTGGAGAGGAGTAGACAGTAATAAACTGTGTGAAGAACGGAGATTGAGAGAATGAGTGTCACTACGGAATTGAAATCTTTCTTTTAGATAAAGGGGTGAGGAAGAATCATTAAGAACTGAAAACAGGGTGGACAGGATTAGGAAATCTCTGCGCTGGCGTATAGTCAACCACTTTAACTGAGAGCGAAATTCTGAAACGCGATCATATTTGCGCAGGCCAAAGATGAATCGTATACAGTTGTTAAGTAACCTGTCCAACCTGTTTAGCAGCTCCTGAGAAATATTAGTGAGACAAACATCGGCATAGTCAAATGATGGAAGAATTAGAGATTGGACGAGAAGTTTAGTTGAAGGAGGCAGAAAGAACTTAAGGCGAATAGGCGATAGATGGAACGAAGTATGCCTGTGACTTTACGACAAACCTCTGACACCTGTAATATCCAACTAAGAGACGGGTCGATAATTAAACCCAGATCCTTGACACTAGTGCTGAAGGGAATTACGCAGTTTTCGTAGTGAATGGATGGTAGTTCAGATATGTTAAGTTGTGACACCAAGTGACGACTCTCAATGACGATAGCCTGGCATTTACTGGGATTTACCGTAATACCAAAGCGCTGTGACCAGTCTGAAATACGTTGTAAAGTCACGATTAACAGCTGCGATAGCAGTATCAATTTCAGCCAAGGACGCTTGTGAGTATAACTGGAGATCGTCAGCATAGAGGTGGTAAGAACATTAAAGGTGGGTAGTTAGAAGATTGATGATGATGCATTTAAATTCGCAAACGAAGATAGATGTAGATGTCTATGGGCCACAGCAACCACTTACCATCAGGTGGACTGTGTGCTCGTTTGTCACCCTTATTCTATAAAAAAAAAATGAAAATTAATTGCTGCCCGTTAGTTTCGCTAAAACTCCAAACTAGCTCGACCGATTCTGATGAAATTTTTTGTGTGTTTGAGTGGACCATGGATGATTTAGATTCACAATTGGACCCGGTAGGTGAAGCTGTATATGGAGATCCAGAAATCACCCGTGCGAAGCCGGGGCGGATCGCTAGTAGATAATAGAAATTAGTAAAATATTCTGAGATGTGTGATGACATTTGAAATTTAGAAAGATTTAAGAAACTAAAAAAAGGTCTATGGTTAAAGTTTTTATTATTATATCTTTGTAAAGAGCACCGTGTTCTGTCGCTTGTTGCTCACAGCAGTGAACACTTCTGGCGACCATTTGGTAGTGTTGCACGCCACAATTAATGCCTGGTACATGGCGACACTAGTTACCACTAGCGCATTCTAGAATCGAGTAACAGAACTAGGAGAGTCAAGATCCTTCAAGAAATTTCCATGGAAGAACTTTCTAGAACTAGCGACACCTAGTCAGTCGGGACCGGTATGTACTCGAACATTCTAGATGTTTCTACAGTAGAAGGTTCTGGAACTATCTGAGGCCCTATATAAGGCCGGTATAGACCGCGACCCGGGGCAGTGTTGAATTGGCGATACAAGCGAATACTTCGAAGCGATACAACTGCGAATTAAAGTGATCAGTAGTACAATTGTTTTGTTATTAGTGTGGTTTTAAGTTGTAATTAGTGTGCTGTCATTAAAGTGTCAATTTTGGTAATTCACTCGGCAGTTTTTAATTGTCTCGAACCCCATGCTCGTAAGAGTCGTATACTACCATTCGACATTGATGCTACTCTGATTTCTTAAAGACCAGGTATCCCGTCTAAGTAAAAAAACTAGAGATAAGAAACTTCCCTGTGCCGATCGCTTCACTTTGGTAGGCCTTGCTACATTTTGAAACAGCCAAACCGTCGAATAGCTCTTCCTTTATGCATCGTATTGATAAATTCAAGATTCATCATCTGTAATAATGTCGTAAACATGCCGAGCGAGCCTACTGAGCCATTGATATGCAGAAGAAACAGCACGTTGGTGATAGCACGCAGCCTTGTAGAACACCAGCGTTAATGGGCTTGTAATCGGAGCATGCACCGTCTACTACGACCTTGATGCTCCGATCTGCAAGAAAGCTTGTGATCCAATTGCACAATTTCTCGGGAAGCCCATAGAAAGGGAGCTTCGAAAGAAGCGTTTTGTGCCAAACCCGATCGAAGGCCTTCGCTATGTCCAAACTAACGGCCAACGCCTCCCCCTTGAACTCTACTGCCTCCGCCCATCTATGAGTTAGGTAACCTAGAAGATCACCAGCTGAGCGACCTCGACGGAAACCGTACTGGCGGTCACTAATCAGCTGGTGATCCTTAAGGTACCGCATGAGCTGGCAGTTAATAATAGTTTCCATTACTTTGGAGAACAAGGAGGTGATTGCGATAGGCCTGTAGTTGGACGGATCTGAGCGGTCGCCTTTTTTAGGGATCGGGTGCACCAAAGCTGTCTTCCATGAGTTTGGGACTACGCCTAGGAAGTAGGAGTACCGGAAAAGACGCGTTAAAACCGGTGCCAACTCCGGAGCTCACGTCTTCAGCACAATTGGTGTGACCCCATCAGGCCCACTCGACTTGTTGACGTCCAGGGAGAGGAGTGTTTTACGCACCGAGCACTCACACAGCGGGATGGTCGGCGATGTGTTCCCCCCGTCATCGAGAGTCGAGTTGGAAGGAAAAAAGAGCCTAGCAGATCGGCTTTCTCCTTTACGTCATGGGCCAGTGAGTCGTCCACCCTGTGCAGAGATGGCAGAGATGGCTGGCAGAAGTTCCCTTGGACAGCCTTGGCGAGAGACCAGAATGCACGTGTTCCTGAAGGGAGGCAAACTATTTTTCGCCAATTCTGCCGATGTGCTCTGACTTTACCTTGGCAAAGACGCCTTTGAAGGACCTGGAGGCGGAATTATACTTCTTTTTAAGAGCGCTGGTGTTTCATCCCGGGACGTTGATGCGTATGATAGCGTGATGCAATTTTACAGGAATGACCAAACCATGGCTGAGTTCTGCCTCCGATAGGCACCACAGATGATGGAATAAATAATTCCATTCCCTGAAGCACCACATCAGCAACAGAATCAGCAACAAACGTTGGGATCATCCGGCGAGAAGCAAACCCGCCCCCAAGGGCAGGATTTTTTTTTATAGGATAGGGTGACAAACGAGCACACAGTCCACCTGATGGTAAGTGGTTGCTGTGACCCATAGACATCTACATCTATCTTCAATAAAGAATCAAAATGCAGATGCGTTGTCACCCGTGAGGACTAAGATGGAATGCCTCTTTTCCAGTAAAAAGGGTCTCCGGTTCTCTACACTCACCATACGAAACACAGCAGTGTTAAGCTGCTATTTTACGCTGGTATTATGTGAGAGCGTGGTCCTTCCCCGGTCGAGCCGACCCATTCGTACTACAACTATACTACTAATATAGCTGCAGCATGGCTCTACCACGTAAAAAAAAGACCGTATATCAATACCACGCAAAAAGGATGCAAAAAAAGACCGCATCCCGTCTCAATCGGCCGACCTATAGTGGCAAACACGGTGGCGAGCTGCAGATAGCAACAGCGATGGGAGCGTGAGTGGCACCGTACTCCGTATCACACAATGGTCCGAAGAGCCAAGAGGGGCATCGACGGAGACCTGATATCCGTCCGGATGAGAGGTCAGCAGAAGGTCCAACAGGGAAGGTACATGATCCTCCACATCTGGGATCCGCGTAGGCGAAGTAACCAGCTGTGTCAGACCATATGCCAAGGCAAAGTCATAAACAGACCTACCCGCATGATCGGTTAAACGGGAACCAAGCCATTCGGCGTGGTGGGCGTTAAAATCACCGAGTATCACGATCTCTGCGGATGGGAGCTGTTGTAGCACGGAGTCTGCAGCCATTTGCACGTGGTCGATGAGTCGGTCTGTGTCGGCATTACCGCTATGGGACCTATAGAGGCACCCGTAGACGCGGGGATGGTCGTCGCTGTCAGGCCCGTACCTTCAAGACTGCCGAGGCGTCGAAAACAGATGTCCTCTCTGACGTACACGCAAACTCCAGCCCGGGGCACAAAGCAGTGTTCTAATTTGTACCCCGGGTAGGAGACATACGAAGTATCAGCCGGAGAGGACACCTGCGTCTCGGTTAGAAAGAGCAAGGCCGGCTTTGCCGTCTCCAGGTGGCAGTGGACGGCGTTAAGGTTTGAATGAAGTCCCCTGATATTGCAGAAACTCACGGAAAGCGTGGCAGGGGTCGTCTTTTACGTTTTGCTCCACTTGCCCCGAGCAGATGCTCAGCGAGGGATTCTCCAGGGATGCTGGTACCCTCCTGGGGTAGTCTTCCGTTTAATTCCGCTACCATGTTGATGGGGGGGAATTGGGCGTCCGTCCACCTGCACTCACCAGGCGAAATGCAGAAGTAAACTTCTACTTCACGCTGGTATTCTGTGAGGTCGTGGTACCACCCCGGTTCGAGCCGGTCCATCCGTGCGACAGCAAAAGCTTTGATTAAATAGAATTCCTTTATTCTATTTAATCAAAATTTTTACTGCTAACACTTTACTTTCACTTTCACTTTACGTTTCCTTTCGTAACAGCCATCAAAGGACGACCACTTCTTTCTTCACCTCTCAAAATTTGCCGACCGTGCTGAAATTTGTTATACTTGTACCAACGGTACCTTAGAAGGATCTTTATTCATAAATGCTATATAAAGTCTATGAAACGATTCAATTCTCCGCGATACATGAAAGGTAAAGTTTTTATAGTGGTATCACTGTAACCATAATGCGTTATACTCGTAAACTAAAATTATATTTTATGTTTAATGAAATAACTAGCCTTTAAATGACTTGCTGATACGACAATTTAGCCTTTATGATCGATCGTCATTTGCGGATTAAGCGAAGTTTATTAAAAAAGATTACATCATGTGGCCACAAGCGACTACAGAACACTATTGCTCCTACATACCGTTATGACACGTTTCCCGTCAATGGTGTTGGCAAGTCGTCCGGACGATAACAAAGACACATTTTTATGAGCACGTGATATGAGGGAAATATTGGTTAATCACGAGAAATACTCTTTCTCCAATTGCGAATTTAATCTGTATCTACTTTCCTAATTTAAACAGACGTTAGACCCATGACCGAAAATCAACGCTTATGACATTGATTCGTCTAATTATTATAGCTAAATCAAAAGTCTGTCAACAACATAGACTTTTTACGTGGTAGAGCCAAGCTTCACTGATGTTATGGTTGTAGCACGAACGGGTCGGCTCGACCGGGGAAGGACCATGCTCTCACAGAATACCAGCGTAAAATAGCAGCTTAATGTTGCTGTGTTTCGTATGGTGAGTCTAAAGAACCGGAGACCCCTTTTACTGGAAACGAGGCATTCATCATTTGAGACAACGCATCTGCATTTTGATTCTTAATCGAAGATAAATATGTAAATGTCTATGGGCCTCAGCATCCACTTACCATCAGGTGGACCGTGTACTCGTTTGTCACCCTTATTCTATAAAAAGAGATTGTCTCATATTTTGCCTTAGTAGCAACCCTTAGTAGGCAGGTAGGCAGGTAGACAACCGCAGGTTTTAATTATTTTCAAATGTGATCAGGAAGATTCTATTTCATTTATCCGTGTCGTCTCTTACGACACTGACAGGATGATATGGGGTAGAGGATTCTCTTAAGTCGCTTCCACATCCCACAACTTACTAGTAAGGTGGCTAAAGATAATTTATCTACGCGAGAGCAAAGATTAAACAATAGTTACTGCAGACATTATCGGTTATCAAACCATCTCTCTATGTATGTATAGGTTTTTTTTAAATTGGATAAGGGTGACAAACGAGCACACAGTCCACCTGATGGAAAGTGGTTGCTGTGGTCCATAAACATCTACATCTATCCTCGATTACCTACGAATTAAAAAGCAGATGCATTGTCACCCCTGAGGACTAAGATGGAATGCCTCGTTTCCAGTAAAAAGGGTCTCCGGTTCTCTACACTCATCATACGAAACACAGTAGCGTTAAGCTGCTTATTTTACGCTGGTATTCTATGAGAGCGTGGTCCTTCCCCGGTCGAGCTGGCCCATTCGTTCTACAACCATACCAGTAATATAGTTGCAGCATGGCTCTACGACGTAAAAATAAAAGGTCTAAAAATCATTCAAAAATTATTAACGATCTTAGAATATTATGCATGTATTTCGCACAGTCTCCTCTTACGATACCCATGGGACGAAATTATTCTATTACACTACCACCATCTGAGACTTACAGCGAGCGCTAACCATCTGAGTGACTCGGATGGTTAGCGCTCGCTGTAAGTTTCACAGTACGCGAGTAACCCGGATTCGATCCCCGCCTGCACCAATGAAATTGTTAATTGCAATTTTAAGTGCTGATTTACCACGTGCTCGGCGGTGAAGGAAAACATCGTGAGGAAACCTGCATGTCTGAGAAATAAAAAAAAATATTTCGAAGATATGTGAAGTTCGCCAACACGTATTGGGGCAGCGCGGCGGACATTTCCTTGCCCTAAAACCCTCTCAGAAATAAGAGGAGGCCTGTGCCCAGCAGTGGGACGTATATAGGCTGTAACTTTAACTTTTTTTTAACTTTAACTACTACCATAAGTAGATTTATAAATGAGCCTAGGTTTTAAAACATGTGACAAACAGAAAATTAACAATAATGAAAATTATTGTAAAGACACTTCAATATCGTCATAGCCCATACAAGCGCAACCTTGCCGTCCAAGATTGTAATTAATTGGCAGCTCGTAAACATTGATGTCACGCAGTCGGTTTGTTACTTACGAATTAGCCACGTTGATTTTCTACAATTATTAACGTTCATAGAAAACTATTATAATTAATGAAATGACAATTTCTCAGATGTAAGCCACGTTGATTTCAATAATTTTTAACCGAGTTCAAAAAGCGAAAAAAAAAACGAGAAGTTTCTGTATTCGACGTGTAATGTTTTTTTATGTATGTTCACCGATTTCTTGGAAACAACAGGTAAACAGGTTATATACATCAGGGTGATCTCATATAACTTTAAAGAAACAAATCCGTCCCTAACGGTGAGGGGAAATGGGGAATGAAAAAATTTAAATGACATTTTAGTTGTTACCTGTAACATGTGTATTCCACTCAAAAGGGTAATATAATTTAAAAAAATTAAGCTATAATTACTTAATATAACATTTAAGGACAGCTTTGTTTTTATGACATTATATTATGTACAATTTTGCAATTATACTTTTTCTTAGATTTTATTACCCTAGGACTAATAATTGCTAAGAATATACCTAAGAATTATATCACAACAATTATATTATAAAACAATTCTCCATCGCTTTCTTTTTAATTTAATTGGTGGTTTTGCTTGAAAATATGTTTTAATGACCAATATTTGCTCCATGCCAATTTAATTCTTCTATTTACTTCCGTAATTGTTAAGTTGTGAAAGGAAACATTTTGCCCAAGATAAATATATTCGTTTACATATCTGATTTGTTGGTTTTGAACCTGAACAAGCATTTTGTGCTATTTGTCAATATACAAGTTTTATCTGGGTTCATTTGTAGGCCACATTTTCTGCTTTCTGTGTCTAAAGACTGAACCATATATATAAGATCTTCGTGATTTTCGGCAGTTAGGTAAGGCTAAATAAAAAATATGCAAACCCATTTTGCTACATACGAATGACAATTTCTAAACTATAGTTATTAGTTTCATCTAGTGTTTTAAATAATCTGACAACCATTAATAGAAACTACGTCATGAATCTGTACACTGTAGGTAGAGCCCGCATCACTGACCTCAGCACAAGTGAATAATAATATAATGTCATCAGCTAATGTTTCCAAGTTATCCGGCGCCTCTCTCAGTGCCGTTGACTCAGTGGAAGCTGACTCACAAATTATTTATAATTCATTAATCACCGTAATGTGCCCATGGGTTATTTGATGTTAACAGCAGTAAAATTAACCCTCAAGTGCTTTTCTTGTCTAGATCATAAGTGATTGAAATTATATCGTGTTGAGTTGAAATAAAAAGAAGATAGTTAGAGAAGAGTGTTATTACATCCATCCATCAATTACAGCCTAAGTCCACAGCTAAACATAGGCCTGCCCCATATATTGTCCCGTAGGGGGATTTTGGCACAGTTGCCACGCTTGTCGGATGGGTTGGCAACTTTTTTATTGTTCTGAATTGTTATCAGGAAGATGATCCCGTTTCAGTTGCCTTGCAGAAAGCAACTGTAGTTGCCATCCCGCTTACCCCTATGAGACAATCTATAGAAGAAGCCTATGTTGAGCAGTGGACTTTCAATGGTAATTATCGCTAATTAGTTTTGGTGTCTAATACCAAATTTGGTTTTAATTTTAAATAAAACTTTTTTAACAACCATTTTGATGTAAGCAGAAAAGGCAAAAAAAAATCTCCAAAAACTTTAAGTCATGCGAGGAATTCAGCAAACCAATTTTTCATATTTAATCTGTCAGTCAGTGACATTGCTCGAGTGCACAATAGAATTCGAATTAGGACTATTCACTTACTACCGGCTTACCACTCCATTATTTCGATGGCAATAAAGGCTCATTGAGTCAGCGATCCTCTGTATAATCTTTACAAATGTCATATTAATAGCAGTAAGTTTCAAGTTGAATTCCATCAGATAGACATATAACCATAAAATATAAATACTTATATAATAACATAAACAACTTAAATTTGATTTAAGTAAGCTTATTTCAAGTGAGCCTTATGTGATTTTGAAATTATTGCTTATGCAAGTATTCAAAATGACAGTTTTTAAAAATATAATAAGGGTGACAAACGAGCACTGAGTCCACCTGACGGGAAGTGAATGCTGAAGCCCATAGAAATTTACATCTATCCTTGATTACGTATCATAATGCAGACGCGCTTTCACTGTTGAGGACTAAGATGGAATATCTCGTTTCCAGTAAAAAGGGTCTCCTGTTCTCTACACTCCCCATACGAAATACAGCAGCGTTAGGCTGCTATTTTACGCTGGTATTCTGTGAGAGTGTGGTCCTTCCCCGGTCGAGCAGACCCATTCGTGCTACAACTATACTACTAAAATAGCTACAGCATGGCTCTACCACGTAAAAAAATATAGTATTTCCCTCGGCTTTATTGTGCATATATATAACCAATGCAAATTAAAGTTAACTAAAATAATAATAAAATAAAATAGTAACTCCATTAAGAGGATTGTGAAGTGCCGATACGCGGCGCGAGCAGGGTGTTTTCAAAAATCCTGTCTGTTTCATGCCGCTCGCTCCGTATCGCCGTATTGTGCGATAGAGTTGCAAGCTTTGGAGACAATTGCCTACATTTCCTTTTTGAAATATTGTTTTGGGCGATAACGTTTTCACCCCCCCTAAAACTTTACCGAATGAGACAACGTTGGTCTCATTAGATTCAGTACACCGTAATGTAGGTTTGTACGTTTTTCTTTTTTAGTAATTCAGTTTAATTTGCCATGGCATGAAGTCAACTTCAATAGGCTACATATCTGGTTTCAGCTCTGACTCTGAGGACTAAGATGGAATGCCTCAGAGCCTTTAATTATACTGGCTCTCTCTCTATACTTTTCAGACCAGAACATAGCAGTGCAAGCATTTCTATTAGGCGTCTGAAATAGTTAGTGGGTGTAGTACACCCAGACAGATTCCTAGGCAGATAAGAAGTCCTGCCACCTAGAACATGTTAAAGTTTTATCCAAATACCGCAGACCGGTGTTTTTTATCGAAGTACCCTCACGATAAACGACCACACAGTAGTTCACCGGATAGTAACCACTTACTATCCGGTGGACTACTGTGTACTCTGTGGTGTAGATAGGCCACAACATCCACATATTGTGGCCTATCTACACCTACACGTATCCTCGATTAATAATAAATATATATGTATAGGTACGTAGCAGTAATGTATGTAGATGCTGTGTGAACTCTGAAGATTTAGATGGAATACGTCGTTATCGGTAAAAAGGGTTCTCGTAGCTGAAGATACAAAACACATTGCCACTATGTGGCTATTTCACGCTAGTACTTTCTACTTTCCGATCGAACCGACCCATTCGTGCTGCAGCCGTAGTATGCTGGGTGGCTAAATATAACTTTTAAATTAGGAAACAGCAACACCAGTGCGAGGGTACCAGCTCATCCCACCCATCCAACGTAGTGATGCCTGTATCTTGCAAGCGCGCAAGCCTTTATTAGAAGTTTGAAAATAACGACATACGGTATCTACTGGATTTTTAGACGCTGGTAAAGAGGAAAATTAAACATGTAAATACAAAACAATTTCACATTTATCTTCCGAAGACGGTGAAAAGAAAAGCGGACAGAACAATAATTAAAGCCTCGACTTATGTTAACCCTGACTTCAGAAGCTTTTTAATGAAAAAATACTTTACTTTTTATTAAAAAAAAATTACCTTTATAAGTGGACTAGGGAATATCACAAGCTCAAAGTAGCAACTATAACGTCGTCTAAATATTTACACTAAAAACTTCATCCCCCGTTTTCCCCCATCCTTACGGGTAATTTTTTTTCCAAATTTATATGGTAACCCCTGAAGTATATATCCTATTTAATAAAAAATATAAAATAATCAATAAAATCGATTCACAACCGTCGAAGATATCGCATAACATACCTACAAAAAAAAAACACTCGATTTGAGAACCCTTTCTTTTTTTGAAGTCGGCTAAAAGTGCCTCCCTCATAATATACCTTTTATTTTTTTTATTATTAAAAATAAAAAATCTCGATTATCCGTATTTTTACGACAATTTAGACGCAGAAGCGTTGCGCTGTGTCAACATATACTTTGTACAAATAACTCGGAAATAAAATGAATTTAAATAAATCCCCTATTAAAAATGAAAGAAGCACGGGGAAATTCGAAATGCCATTCATTTTCCAGGTTCAGTAACCTCACAGGAGTTTCATAAATGCATTTTTCCTCCTGAAACATATTCGCACCAGGTCAACGAGCCCGCCGGAATTGAGAGGACTCTTCGGATTTTGAAACAGAACTGTAAATTTTAATTAAATTCCGACCACCTCTACAGATACCTCTCTACTTCAAAATTAATTCTCATACTTCACTAGTTCACTTAGAGCAGATTTAAATTTTAACTGACATTAAGTTGACGGTATATTAAAAATTGCTTTGTATATTTGGAAATAAAATATTTCTGACTTAGAGTAAACATAAGCAAGCTATGCTTATGTATACTCTAAGATTTCCGAGGTGTAATTATAAAATTAATTATAAATTAGGTTTTTAAATGATTCTGATTTCTACGTAGGTTCTACGATCTATAATAATACCTAGCCTACCGTTCTTTGCCAGTCAACATTTTTTTTAGATTTTCATCTTGTCTAGAAGAAATCGCTTTCAGAGCGATAAGACCGTTGTACCTTCTATATATGTATATTTGTTATTTTTTCGTTTTAATGTGTATTGGTGTACAACACAGCATATATTGATTGATTGATTGAGAATTCATCTCCACACCGCATTATGAAAACCAGAACCAGAAAAATCTCCAAGCCTTTAACAGATGACGGATTAACTGATTTGATTATTTATAATAAAAAGAGTGCGAGGTGTGTTACTGTAATAATAATAATAATTTCGATAGCAAGTTTGGTGATTACAATTTACAAAATGGCCTCTTCTGTTGTAGGGAGGATTTGCCCAAAATGTAACACTTGGTAGGCGGATTGATGACTGCAGTACCAGCGGTCCCACCTTTGACGCTGCTGCCCGTCGCCGGGCTGAGTATTTGACGTCTGGTCTGGCGTAAATGAGATTATAACGCCATCTATCGCCATTCATAATTTGGCTCTCAAAGCTCTGGCATTTCCTAGAGTCACCTCTTACGACACCCACAGAACAACATGGGGTAATGCATATCTTACGCCGGAACACGAATTAAAATGAGCGAAAGCAATTACCTACATGGTAATTAGTAATAGCAGCTTATAATTATAAAACCTTTTGCAATGTTGTTTATTATTTGTTAAAAATAATAAGTTTTCCTAACCACTAGACCTTCCAAATATTTAATCATAATCAAAATCGTAACAGAAAATACAAATAAGCTATTTGTCTAAGGACATTCAATTTATATTATTATAAAGTACCATAACAGCGGATCCCCCGGAACTATATGGATTGGTTTTCCTACGATATAAGTAACGGATATACTTAACATTATCTTTTTTTGTGCTCTATATTTTTAGGGAGAGTTATAATTTGTAGAAGCGTTTCCCTTGTGTAGGGTGCTTTGAGATCCCCACATGTGAAGGGATAACCACTTTTATTATATTCCGAAACCACTGAGCAAGTTCTAATAAATCAAATTGGTTTATGAAAATTTCATATATCCTCATATAAAATGACAAGGAAAACAACGTAGGCATTTCATGGGATTCGGTTGTCTCAACCGAAACAGCCAGTGCATGTTGCCAATGATGACAAATGGATTTGAGACGTGGTCCTTCACATCTGGCAAAATGCGAAAGCTTAAGGTCATTCAGTGAGCTATGGAGAGGGCTATGTTCGGTTCTAATGTGATAGAACATTGTAATGAGGATATGCGCAGAAGAACCAGAGCAACCATGGATCAGTAAGCTAAGTATAGTTCGAATAACCGGCAACCGATAAGGTAAGAAAGTTTTTTTTTTATAGGATAAGGGTGACAAACGAGCACACAGTCCACCTGATGATAAGAGGTTGCTGTGGCCCATAGACATCTACATCTATCCTCGATTACGTATCAAAATGCAGATGCGTTGTCACCCGTGAGGACTAAGATGGAATGCCTCGTTTCCAGTAAAAAGGGTCTCCGGTTCTCTACACTCACCATACGAAACACAGCAGCGTTAGGCTGCTATTTTACGCTGGTATTCAGTGAGAGCGTGATTCTTCCCCGGTCGAGCCGACCCATTCGTGCTACAACTATACTACTAATAGCTGCAGCATGGCTCTACCACGTAAAAAAATAAAGTTTCTCGAGTGGCAGTCTCGTACGGATAAGCGATGTGTAGAGCGGCCCTCCACTATATATGGGAGTGATGACCTGATAAGATATAGAGGAAGTCGATGGATGCGGGTGGCTCGGGACCGTGTTTTGTGACATTCCTGGGGGAGGCCTATGTTCAGCAGTGGACTTGTGAAGGGCTGTAATGATGATGATGATCATTTGGAAGTTCGTGACCATCAATATCAATCATCGACACAAATAATTAAGTAATCCTCTTTGTTGTGACGTCAGCAAAGTAATAAAAATAATGGAAAAGTACCCTGAGCAATACCTAGACAAAACAAAATAAATGTTTAAGCAGTTTCGTTCAAGGATCAATTTTAAATGGTATTTCACAATTTACAGGTAATCACAGCTTTATGAAACATTACGTAACATTTGGAAATGCGGTATCAATATTTACGCAAAAATTACACAACGTAAGTTAAAATAAAGACAAAAACTCGTAAAAAAATGTTTTATTTAATTATTTTATTCTTCCGTTGGCACACGTATTTTGCATATTTTCATTGACTATCATGTTGTTTATGCCAATAGCCCTCCAGACATTTTATTTATAAATTGTACATAAAGCTTTTCACTAAAATAATTATTTGTTGGGAGATTTAATTTTCTTTCGAGGATCTTTAGCTTATTATATCAGTTAAATTTCGAAAGAATCCAGACGAAACCCGAACCCCGACCCGCCTTTACTTTATAAAACTTTGATATTGGTATGTTTTAGTTAACGAATGGTCAACAGTTTACACCAACAATTGCAACCAAGTACCAACTTGTGTATTGCAATTTCAAGTGCTGATTTATCAGGTGCTCGCCGAAATGAGAGGAGGCTGGAGTATTTTAGTAGACGTATATAGACTGTAACTTTACTTTTATTGTAGGCAAAATTGTTAACTATTGAAAAAATAAATAATAATTAAATAATGTTTATTGTTTTTAAAAAGATAAAGTAATGTATTTTTTCGCGCAGGTCATTTCTCGCGACATCATCCCTAAAATCCAGGCATTATTAAATAATCTCCAGGTATTCCGGCTTTTCAATCTGACAGCCCTATACCATGCGTCCACCGTCCACTGACCAGTTTGTCTGGCTCTTTATTTAGCAGTGGTCCCAAATAAAACGTCCGACAAACCAGTGTGGCCTCTTGCATCTTCCGGTCGCCGATTCGGAGTGCATGTTTATTTATGAGACGGTAAATTCTTAACACTTCACGTCACTTCTAGTGTTTGTCGTCACGTGTTTGGGTTTGGTGTACTTATAAAACAACAGTAAAGTAAAGTTAACATATAATGTAATGTTAAATCAACTTACCCTGTCTAAAGAGCCATAGGCTTTGAGATTGAATCATGGCTGAATTAAGACTTATGCGAAGTTACGCTCATTTGCTAAGTTATTTTAGACTTTAAAAAGGAGGAGGTACTCAATTCGACTGTTTGTTTTTTTTAATGTGTGTTACCTCATAACTTTGTTCTACGTGAACCGATTTCGTTGATTCTTTTTTTATCTGGTGCTTCTCATGTGGTTCCATATAAATTTGATCAAGGTCTGACCAATAGTTTTTGAGTTATCCTTAATAATATATATTGAAGTCGGTTGTACAAATTTTTTAATTTTAAATTATTATGATACTCTTTCTAACTAGCGTCGTCATATTGATTTAAAAAAAATATGTGAAAAATTAGTTACCTTGTGTGCACTTCGAGACTATATTATATTCTATTATAATAACTCATTATATTGGTTGTATTAGACATGAAAGATAACTCTGACGCATATTTTCGTAAAACGCTATGGAGGGATTGTCTTCGCCCTAAAAACTGTTATTAAAAATATAATTTTGCTCTGTAGTGTCCTAAATTAAGGCTTCATCTTTCTTAAACCTGAAAATAAAATTATCTACTCACATCGTTTCGATATTGACCTAGAAAGAACCCAAAGAGATTTAAATATATAGGTATACTAACTTAAATGTCTTTGAGAGAACCCTAAAACATGAAGTTTTTGACGCAAATTGGTTGCACGCTCTTAACCAAATTTACTTTAGTAAATTTAGACGTTATCGCTTATATTTCGAAAACTATAAAAATGACATATCTCAGCGCTATGATCCCCCAACCCGCAGACATTCATAACACAAAAAATATCTAAGCCACTAAACTATATACGTATTAAAAATACATGTGTACTGGTTCTGGTAAACACTGAGGAAATGAAATCCAGAAATATAAAGCGAAAATTTTTGCAGGTAAACAAAGTTAAACTTCAAGTACTGTAAAGATGAATACACATGGTCGCACCGAGATGCAAAGAAACGGAACAATGTATTCCGAGCCGCATCGTTGTAACACAACTGATACGGGGTGCATAACAAAATGGAAACGTTTTGTGCGCTTTTATGCATTAAAAGGACTGGGGTAAGAAAAAAGGAAAGTATGCGAAGCACTTAAATTTAGCGCATTTTCTTTAGAAACGCATTTTGATTTAAGCATACATATATAAGGACTAGACTTATTACAATCAGTGATATTTTTTCTTGTATAAATATGACTAATTTTATGAGCCTTATTCGTTTTGTAATTCGTAATCTACGGTAGCAGGTGTACTATAAAATTAGTTATAGGAATAAAATAAACAAACTTCGTAATGGTAAACTTAATCCAACCATAAACACCTTGATTCAGCTTATAGCTAAAACTGTAAGCGATGTTTATAGCGTTTTAGATGGATTTTTCGCCAGAGCCTCGATAAATAGTTAAGGTGTGGAAGGGAAAGGGGGCAACGATACTTTTCCCACAAATGCCAAGCCCATGTGTACCAGACTGGTACCAGAATATGCCAACAAAATTATTTAGAATTCAAATCCCACGACAAATTTCCCAATAAATCATTTTGGGAAATTCTCACACAAAAAACCACATTGGGAAGTAAACTTAAATAGACTGGTTCTAAAAAATATTTCTTAACAATTATGACTCAAATGACATTAGAAAGTTTAAGAGAATTTTCAGTCCTCTCTGTGGACGTGGGTGCTGCAAAGCGCTCAAACCATCAGGATTTCAAAATAAGTGATAATAAATTCGATGAACCCGATAAATTCGTTTTATGTAAATGTAGTATTACCGTAAATATAAGAAATTATTATAACGAACGAACTCGTCATCAATTTTCGAGAATTTCTTAGAAAATAACGCAAACGCTTGTCTATATTCAATCGCTTGCACTTACAAACAAGGACAGTGCCAAATGAATATTACACATATGTTTAAATTATGTTATTTTACGGCAATGCATGTTCTATAAAAGCGAGAAACGGCCTCGTCACGTCGGTCCGTTGCCGGCTGAAGCCCTTCACATTTGAAGACTAACGCAGCGATGACATCAACGCGTATGCGCTGCTCGGTTCTATATATGCGCGTTGAGCCCACCTAGTGTTATTGCAGACAGCACGCGCTCGTTTCCGAGGAAGTAAGGCGGCAACGCCTTAGATTCAGCATCGACACTTCTAACTTCGACACATTTGTGATTAGCTACGTGATCCCTAACAATAATACTTAAGTGTAATGAGAAAACAAGAGGCAGTAAAAATACAGCTGTATTGAATGCTCAACTCAATGAAAAAAATTTAGAATTTAGTTGTGATGATTCTAGAGAGAATTATCCTGGATACTGGGATAAAATTATTAAATTATATGCAAATTTTCTACAAGTTGGTGAAAGTTACATTAAAAGATTCCGTTACATATACAGATAGATAGATAGATGCACGCGAAACTAATAAAATGTAAGATCCACGTACTTTGTTTTTGAACGTTATGTGTCAAAGATATGTCTAAAACGTACAAAAAACTATTTCTTGGCGTTGACTTTAATTTACTAAATCTGACTTGTGTATCGTGTTGACTTAAAACTTTTAAAATTCCATACAATATGCTGACTTGAAGGAAGGGTCGCGACAGGAAGGGATGATTCCAATTCTTTTTAAACCACCCTTCTCTTAACCCTTTCCATAACGTTTGACAACATCAATTGTATACACAGACAAACTTTGTTACAAATTTATGTATCTGGAGGAACTGACAGAAATATTTACGAATTCTATAGCACCCCTGCATTTATCAAAGCAGTTAAATTATGAAAAGTTCATCTTTACAAGTGCCGGTAGATATGCCGGGGCGAGAGCCTGGGGATTTTGCCATAGTTGCTACGCTTGGCAAGCTAGTTATCAACCGCAGTTTTTTATTAATTTAAATTTTTAATGATTTCTTATATTTACGCGAACACTACACATAGAATAAAACTACTTTTACGGATTCTATCGCGTTTAATTAACTTATTATAAGAATAAGTTAATTAAACGCGATAGAATCTGTAAAAGTAGTTTTATTTAATTTAAATTTTTATAAGGAACATGCTGCTGCTCATCTCCTGTTACAGTTTTCATCTGTCGCCTCTTACGACACCCACGGGACGATATAGGGTAGTGAATTCTTTGTTTAATACAGCTCTCCTTCATCAGTGTATGAAATTTGAGTTCAGTATAGTATAATCAAAGTCAAAGTCAAAACGTTTTTATTCAATTGGCACTTTTTTGGTCAAAAAAGTTAGGCCATCAGTTCAAAAACAATCCCTACTGCGCGAGATTTTCTAAGAAGGTATATTATTGTTGTAGCACAAATGGGTCAGCTCGACCGGGAAAGGACCACGCTCTCATAGAATTCCAGCGCAAAATAACACCTAAATGCCGCTATTTATTAATTATTAAAGTTTTTCGCATAGTGTGTGAAGAGAACTGGGGACCAGTTTTACTGAAAACGGGGCATTCCATCCCAGTCCTCAGGGGTGACAACGTATCTGCGTTTTGATTCTTAGTGGAGGATAGATAGACATCCACTTACCCCATGTAGATGTGTGTGCTCGTTTGTCACCCCTATTCTATAAAAAAAACTTGTCTGCGATATATTACTAGTAAATAAGACACTTCACTAATACACTTACTTTACCCCTCAAACACAGTTTATTAAGTAAACTTCCTGTCTATACAAATTGCCCTTACCCCTAACTAATAAACATGCGTTACAATAATTAGCAACTATCGATCCCTTGTGCCTGATTAACCCTTATTAGTACGAAGTACATGCGCTTAATGCTTGGTTGAGTTGACTCGACAAGTATATACCAGCTGATAATAAAACGTTTAGCAAAAATACTTTTTTAAATTCTCTTATTGATTTTCTTTCTAGTAACTACGTCTAAATATTTCAACAGGTCAATTTAATTAACTGTGACTTTACCAAGTTACAAAGATGTATCACAACCGCCAAGCTACAGAGATCGTATGACCCGATACTCATTTTTTTTTATAGGATAAGGATGACAAGCGAGCTCACAGTCCACCTGATGGTAAGTGGCTGCTGTGGCCCATAGACATCTACATCCATCCTCAACTACGAATCAAAATGCAGATGCGTTGTCAGCCGTGAGGACTAAGATGGAATGCCTCTTTTCCAGTAAAAAGGGTCTCCGGTTCTCTACACTCACCATACGAAACACAACAGCGCTAAGCTGCTATTTTGAGCTGGTATTCTGTGAGAGCGTCGTCCTTCCCCGGTCGAGCCGACCCATTCGTGCTACAACTATACATTATTAATATAGGTAGCTGCAGCATGGCTCTAACACGTAGAAAACTCTCACGACTACCACGTCATATAATTCCGTCTGACGGCCGCCACGGGATTTTCTTGGGATTTTTTTTAATCGTCTTTCACAACACCGACGAATCGAGATGATGAGGTGTGAATGTGATAGATTCTCTTATGCGCCGACATCGATTCAATTTTATTAATCTAGATAGGCACTTAAACGCAGAACAGACCGTGTACTCAATATACACTAGCCTCCAAAAAAATTGACCCACCCGTTAATTTTGAGTAACAAAGTTGTTATCTTAAGCATGCGTTGACATATTTGTATGTTTTTGCTTATGCGTTATAAATTAACATCTGAGTACCCACTTGATAATGTTTTAGAGGAATACAAGTGCTATTGTCTGTATTTGTAACATTTTAAACGCACTGTTAAATATTGTCGACTTGTGCATAGAGTGCAAAGGTTAGTTTATTTCGGATTTTTGACGCGTAATATTCTTGGTTCTGTGCATCGTAGTGACTTAATCTTTTAATTCTTTGTTGGAGCAGACATATCGTTACTTTTAACCATAAAATATGGATACCACTGAAGCAGAAGCCGCTCAAGTGGTAGCTCTCGTTCGTGAAGGGCTAAGTCAGCGAAATGTGGCAAGGACATTAAATTTGAGTCGATCAGCAGTGCGTAGAGTTTATAAATGATACTTAGAGACGGGAGAGTACCGCCGGAGACCAGGGTCTGGAAGAGGACGTCTCACAAACCCGACGAATGACGTTTTATTGCCTTAACTTCTTGGCGAAATCGGCATCTTTCTGCTGTTGATGTTCAGGGTAGGCTGAGGGAAACTCGTGGAGTGTCTGTAAGTGAGAATACGGTGAGAAGAAGACTTCGGGAGCATAACCTGACACCACACAAGCCAGCGACGGGACCAAAACTCACTGCATCTCATCAGTAAGCAAGGTTAGAATTTGCTAGGCAACACGTGCAATGGAATCTTGGTCAATGGGAGACAGTTCTCTTCAGCGATGAAAGCCGAATGACCCTTGTAGGCTCTGATGGACGTCGTAACGTTATGCGAAGACCAGGAGAACGTTATGCTCAGTGTTGCATAAGAGAAACAGTCCGGTTTGGTGGAGGCTCTACAATGTTTTATGGTGGCATGTCTTTAACCGGATGTACTGAATTGGTTTTCTTTCGCAATCGTGCGGTTAATGCTGAAAGTTACATTACGGACATTTTGCAACCTCATGTGATGCCTTACGATGGGTATATTGGGGACAATTTTCAACTCATGCATGATAACGCAAGACCGCACGTCGCTAGAATTGTAACTGGATATCTTCAGGAGGTCGGAATTCCAGTTATGCAGTTGCCAGCTAATAGTCCGGACGTAAATCCCATCGAGTATCTCTGGGACCAGATAAAAAGAAAGGTTAGAGCCCGAAATCCAGTTCCCGAGACGTTGGATCAACTGGAAACCGCTTTAACAGAAGAATGGGAACAGACACCCCAAGAAGACATAAAAAAGCTGATCCGTTCCCTTAATAGGCGTATGCAGGCGGTGATAAAAGCAAGAGGAGGAAACACCCCATATTAGAGTAAGGTTTACATTTTTTTAAATGTCAAAAAATGTAAATATCGATCTTCACAGTAAAATCGTAAATTTTGTAAAATGTTATGGTTTCAATGTTTCATCACATTTGTATGTATAAAATATCCCGTTTCACGCGCCGTTTTTTAGTTTTTTACAATCCTATAATTGCATTATTACATTATCAACATAAAAAATATCTATCGATTGTGGTAAATACCCATAGGACACTTTTTTGCGAAAAAACGTAGGTGGGTCGATTTTTTTGGAGGCCAGTGTATATTATTTTTAATACATATCCAATTTAATTGTAACACAAAATAAAAAATTGAGCGTGTGAGCTCCGACGCGTGACTGGAGTTTACTCATGAAAAACGATTGTCTTAAAATATATACATTAGGCAAAGGAAGTAAATGAACCCATTTATTTATTTATATTGATTTGATAGAATATAATATTACATAAAAACATATGACTTATATTACATTATACATTTCGCGCTATGAGATGCGCGAGTATGTTCCGCAGAGGAAAACCATAACGGCTTCACTTTTGTTAACGTTTTACTACCCTTCTATTTTTCATACCGTGCGCCATATATGAAACGATAAATGTTTGCGTTCAAGTTTGAAAACCGCAGACAGATATTTACTCATATTATTTATGTAAATCCCCCTTCTCATCAGCGGACTGTAAAAAGTCCACTACTTGATATGCAAGCATATTTTATAAATTTTGAATTGTAGAGGTTATTCCCTAATTAATGAGGTCATAAGATACTGACCTTAGAGTATTTATAACTTATTTATACTCTAAGATACTAACGTTACAGTTTATTTGTTTATATTATCATTTACATCAATACATCGCTGCATCCGATGAAACCACTGAGAAAAGCACTTTGCCCACTCGTCCTTAGGGGTCTCTTCGACGGCATTTTGAAACGCAGCCACTGCTTTCTCGGCGTCCATAAAACGTTTTCCTCGAAGTTTTTCTTTTATTTTCGGAAATAAATAAAAGTCGCAAGGTGCGAGGTCAGGGCTATAGGGTTATAGTCGGTGACCCAGTAATTCCACGTCTGACGTCGCCAAGTAGTCGATTGTTTGCTTGGCGGTGTGCGACGAGGCGTTGTCGTGGTGAAGAAGGATCCTACTGCGAGGTCGTTTCTCCCGAACTTTTTCCAAGACAAGTGGCAAACAATTGTTAGTGTACCACTCTGCAGTAACTATTTTTCGATCCTCTAAAACAATTGTTGCGTAATGACCTGTCCTTCCGAAGAACGAGGCCACCATCTTTTTTACCACGCTTCGACCTCTCTTCAATTTAGTTGGTAACTCCTCGGAAGGCAACACCCAGTCAGCAGACCGTCTCTTAGTTCCAGGATCATGACAATAAATCCAGCTTTCGTCACCCGTAAGTATGTCGAACACAGCATTTGAGTCATCTCCGTTAAATCTTTGAACCATTTCACGACACCAATCAACACGACGGAGTTTTTGGGCCTTTGTCAAGTTATGAGGTATCCACCGGGCACAAAGCTTCCTGACCGCTAAATGTAAATGCAAGGCTAAAACGATAATAAAAACCTATATTCGAATTTCTTATTCTGAACTAACCACGAAGGTAAAGACTGCATTCAATGCCGTTTGTCGGTCTATCTCAAACACAATAGGATAGGAATAGATGACATTGTCGCGTGGGCTACTTGGCCGGACCCTCATCTACGAATAACTTAGGGTTGGCAGGCAACTGGTGTTACATTGTCAAACATAAAACTAGCTAGTTTTATATATGTAATGATTTCTTATACTTACGCGAACACTACACATAGAATAAAACTAAAATTGCGGAATTTATCGCCGTTTATTTAAAATTTTTAACCGACTTAAAAAAAGGAGGAGGTTCTCAATTCAACTGAGTTTTTTTTTATATGTGTTACCTCAGAATTTTTTTCTAGGTGAACCGATTTTGACGATCCTTTTTCTTTGAAAGCTGGTGCTTCTCATGTGGCCCATATAAATTTGATCAAGATCTGACCAGTAGCTTTTGAGTTATCCTTAATAATGCGTCTTTAATTGACTTCGACTACATTGATGATTTTCACAATTTTATTAATATTGAAGTCGGAAGTACAAATTTTTAATTTCACAATCAGTTTTACTCTTTTCAAAAGTTTAATTTTCTTACCCTATTAAGTGGACTATAGAATATCACAAGTTTCAGGAAAACCATAACGGCTTCACTTCTTGTTAACGCTTAATTTTACTACTCATATATTTCTCCTACTGTGCGCCATATATGAAACGATTCTTAAAGAGTAAACTCCAATAAAAAACTTCGTCTTACCCTTAGAGGTGAATCTTTTTCTTAAAATTCATATGGATGCAGCCCTGAACTAACCTATTTAATAACAGGAGAATCATTAAAATCGGTTCAGCCGCAATTTACAACCAACCAAGATCAAATATAAAATCACAAGATACAAGCGTAAAACAGCAGAATAATGCTGCTGTGATTCGCATGGTGAGTGTACTAGTAACGAGGCATTCCATTATAGACCTTAGGGATGTGCAACGCATCTGCATTTTCATTCCTAATCGAGGATAGATGTCTATGGGCCTTAGTATCCACTTTCCATCAGGTGGACTATGTGCTCGTTTATCACCCTTATTCTGTAAAAAAAAAACTTTCTAGTTTTATGAACGCGATCAAAACAAATTAATTGTTCTTTGCTTATCCAAAAGCCAAGAATTTTATATTTCTACATATCAATAAAATTGAAGTGTCTGTCCATAATATCGATATAATAGTGTTATATTGAACTGGGGAGGGGGTTTAAAAATTTTTGTCTGTCTGTCCGGACTAATTTACGAAATGGCTGACCCGATGGTAATGAAACTTTACGAACAGATAGAGAGAGAGCAATGTCAGGTGTGATCTCTAGGCTATATTTTATTCGAAAACTTAAAGATATTTCTCTAAGAAAAAAAACCGAATAATTGATAAAATAAAATGGTTTTTGATCATCATAGCTCGCTGAGCGACCTTGAACTTCCTCATACGGCTAGCAGTGAAGGACCACGTCTCAGATTCATAAGTCATCACTGACAACACGCACTGGTTGTACAATACTGTTTTTAAGTTTTGAGGGCTATGCTCGGAGTTTCTCTGCGTGATAAACTTAGAAATGAGGATATCCGCAATATATAATAGAATCAGAGTAACCGTCATAACCCAACAGATTAGTAAGCTGATGTGGTAATGGGCCGGCCATATAGCTCGAAGAACCGACAACCAATGCGAAAACAAGGTTCTCGAGCAGCCTCGTACCGGCAGGTGAAGTGTAAGGCGACCGCCCCACTGGATGGAGTGACGACCTGGTAAGACATGTAGGAAGTCGATGAATGCAGGTGGCTCAGGACATTGCTTTGTGGCATTCTTTGGGGGAAGCCTATGTTCAGCAGGACTTGTGAAAGGCTGTAATGATGATCCAAATAACGCCACATTAATAGTAGAAAATAAAATTAATGGACATCGTGTTGTTGGGCACTGAACTTCACTGTATGAATAGTATACAAGCTTCCTGGTCAATTTAAGCAGCATGTAAGTTAAAAATAATATACGCTTATAACTACTCACTGTACTTTTAATTTACACTATAAATCCCTGTATATAAAAATCAATTGCTGTCCGTTAGTCTCGCAAAAACTCGAAAATGGCTGGACCGATTTTGATGATTTTTTTGTATGTGTTTGAGTGGGTCCCTGGATGATCTAAACGGTTCAAAATTGGACCTGGTAGGTGATGCTGTTGTCGAGATCCAGAAATCATCCGTGCGATGCCGGGGCGGATCGCTAGTATATAATGAGACTTTAAAACATTACACTTTAAAATGAAACCTAATAATGCATACATAAGAAACCTCAAAAATCGCGTTGTCATCCCTATTTATCTAGTTACTTATTCTAAATCTAAACCACGTTCAAAACATCGTTGGCCAAATTGATGAATAGAAACAGTCTTAAAATTTGATTAGACGAGATGATTACGATTTACGAATTACGATAGAGGAATCTCCAAACTGTACGCACACAATATACACATATCATTTACAAATACAACGCGGGTTCGTTGCCCGTATGGCATGGTCCGCAAATAATCGTTTCTCGTCTGGATGCTTGTCCGTGTGCAATTTTTTTATACGTGGTTTTTATACACGCTGCAGCTATATTATGGTTGTAACACGAATTGATCGGCTCGGCCGGAAAAGGGTCACGCTCTCATAGGATATTAGCGTAAAATAGCAGCTTAAAGCTGCTGTGTTTCGTAGGTTGAGTGTAGAAATCTAGTCGTCCTGTACAGAGTTAGTCCTCAGGATCAGGAGTAATAACGCATCTGCATTTTGGTTCTTAATCGAGGATAAATGTTTATGGGCCACAGCATCCACTTACCATCAGGTGGATTGTGCTCGTTTGTCACCCTTATTGTATAAAAATATATATTTCTAAAATGCTTCCGCAATAGACGAAAACATCCTAGGTGTTTTAAAAAAGAAAAAACTAATACTGCACGCTCAGCTGTTTTCATAGACACTAGCTTATGTTTCTTATAGAAAACTAAAACTAACTCAAAACTGATTACCTTCCTTATTTATACTGGTGAAATCCAATATTTTCCAAGTAGGTGTATAAGGTTATACAGCTTAAGTAAGCACGGTACGCTGAAATACGTCAATTTCTCCTCGGGGAGTAATTGAGTTGCGTTTGCACGGAGTCCCTTTTCAGGGGGAGCGAGAAGCAAACGGAAGAGGGTTCGGAAGACGCGGAGTCGGTAAATGAGGATAGCTCGAGGGCTTTTTCTATTTGTTGAAAAACTTGCTCTAAGAATCTTAGAGCAAGCTGAGATCGATAATCTTGTCCCTGATAGGTAGTTAGGTATATCAAGAAAACGTTATTTGCTAATTTCAAACCAATGCTTTAACTGAAATGATATTAGAGTTTATAGAAACTTAAACAACGCGCATTGATCATGAGCTATGATGTTCCTAATAAATTACAATAATTAATAAAATATAAATAATGATTAAGAACCAGAGATAATGATTAAATTTCACTGGCACCAATGAAATTGTTAATTGCAATTTTAAGTGCTGATTTACCACGTGCTCGGCGGTGAAGGAAAACATCGTGAGTAAACTTGCATGTCTGAGAAATAAGAAAAAGTTTTTTTTTCGAAGACGTGAAGTTCACCAATTCGCATTTCTTTGCCCTAAAACCCTCTCAGAAATGAGAGGAGGCCTGTGCCCAGCATTGGGACGTATATAGGCTGTAACTTTAACTTTAAATAATGATTAAATACAATAATTTCATACCGTGTAGTGGCGATGTAAGAATAATATCGACTCGTGGGTGTCGTCGACAGAGAGAAACTAAAACAGGAGATGGGCAGCAGCATCTTCCTGATAGCAGCTCAAAATTTTGCAAAGCTGCGATTGCCAACCCGCCAGCCAAGCATGGCAACTATGGCAAAATGCCCCATACGAGGCAATCTATGGGGCGGGCCTATGTTCATGACTATGACGTAGCTAAGTCATGAAATTGTCATCGGTTCTCAATACATCCCGCAAAGATTATTCAGACGTTTGGAAGTGGGTGGAACCACACAATTCCATTACGTGCATCCATACATACATATTATCTGTATATACACAGGTCGAACATATAAAAGCGAGAAATAGTAGTAATTGCATGTTGTGTTCAATTTCGCTCAAACAGTGAAACGTGTACTTGCCTGTATCTGATGAAAGTACATATCCTCACGTTCTATATGCTCTGCGCAAAATAACAGCGACAAATAAGGAGACCAACACAATAATATTTGCTATATGTTGTGTCGTGTTCTGAAGTGACGTACATAGTGATCGTTTATTACTAATTTAAAACCCTTTCAGATGACAGCTTTACGATTTTTAGCGGTCAAGTTTAAAATAACTTATTCGAAGACGTTATTAATTTATATCCCATTGCAATTTTATCGCCACTAAACTTTGTGTCAATTGGCACAAAGTAACTAATACAGTTGAATAAAACTATTTTACGATATTTTATCGCGTTTAATTTTTCTATTTTGATTCCCGACGTTTCGGGTGCTTTACAGCACCCAAGGTCACGGGGGGGGGACTCAGAATAAACGTCGGGAATCAAAATAGAAAAATTAAACGCGATAAAATCCGTAAAATAGTTTTATTCAATGTGTAGTGTTCGCATAAATATAAGAAATCATTAACTAATACAGTTTGTGTCGCAGCTCGCAGTCGCACTTGGCGCAGAGTATGGTGTTTGTGATCTGAGAGAAACAAGTTGGCCAAATTTCAAACGCTACTCAATTTTAAAATTTCGTTAAGTCTCCTACTGTCTCTTCTTTGACTTAAAGTGACTGTGAAATTAATTTATTTTTATTAACTTACTAGCGAACCGTCCGGCTTCGTCTGGGTGGAATCTATTAAAATTACGTTATTTAGATTTTTTTTTAAATAATCATCAATGTCCATTTTTCCATATCACAAAAAATACAAGCTTTTCGTATAAAATATAGCTTAGATCACTCCTGACATTGCTCTCGGTTCGTGAAGTTTCATTACAATCGGGTCAACTAACCTGACCACAATAAAAGGCAGTAGTTATATTTATATTACAGACAGACACTTCAATATTATTTATATGTATGTATAAAATGTATTGGTTAAGTAATTTTTGTCTAAACACGCTAAACTATATAGTCTCACTTTTAACCGACTTCAAAAAGGAGGAGGTACTCAATTCGACTGTATTTTTATGTGTGTTACCTCCGAACTTTTTTCTAGGTGAACCTACTTTGATGATTTTTTTTGAAAGCTGGTGCTTCTCATATGGTCCCATACAAATTCAAGATTCAAGATCTGACCAGTAGTTTTTGCGTTATCCTTAATAATTCGTATTTCAGTTGTACAATTTTTTTTCATTTTACCACTTGTTGACGACACATATTGGTATTATACGGGGTTAAAGCCTAATTATTAAAGTTTATTTAACTTCAAAGGTTTACGACAAACAAGAATCACATTGTTCGTATGTTATAATAAATAAATTTTCTTTCCATTAAAACAATCTTTAAATGTAAATCCCTCAGAGTTTTCACTAGATAGAGTGATGTGGACAGAAGGTTTATGGAACATTTTAGGGCAGGGTCCGTCTTAAATTGAAAACGATGCAATACAGGTCACAGCGCATATTTAAAATTATGTTACGCCGGTACAAAAGTTAACTGGCAACGGTCTCGAAGCCGTCACGCGCCGCTGGCACGGCGACGTCGGTTCGATGAAATAATGTTCATACCACTGGGCCAATGTTTACTGCTGTCCCAGTTAAGCTTAAACAGCGTACGTTTAGAAATAAACTAGCTGTTCCCCGCGACATGGATTTCATGGGTTTTAATTTTTTTTGCTCGGAACCCTAATTTTTTTTTCTAAAATGAAGTAGATTAATTTACTCCTTATAATATCAGCTACCTGCCAGTGAAAGTCCCGTCAAAGTCGATCCAGCCGTTTCGGAGATTAGCTGGAACAAACAGACAGACAGACAAACAGAAATGAACCCATGAAATCCAATCGTAATAAATTCCACGCGGGCAAAAGTCGCGGGTAAAAGCTACTATTAATCAAATATATGAATATGAAAATTTGTTTGTTCGCCTTATATTTCTATAAACCTTCATCTAATAACGTTTAACCCTTGTTGCAGTGGATGGCAGAGTCAGGAAGGGATGACCCCGACGAAAGTTAATCGACCACATTGGCGATATATTGAAGATGGGCCAGATTAGGAGTACCCTTAACAGACGAGCATGTATGCGTTGGTATATGGACGTAAAGGAGGCGAGAGGTGTGTCAGGATCGCGGAGGACTCAGGAATATCACAAACGTAAGGTAACACAACTAGAATGTCGTCTAAATAGTTACATTAAAAAACCGGACAAGTGCGAGTTGGACTCGCGCATGAAGGGTTCCGTAGGTACCATCGTACAAGATTTAATACTATGTAGGTACTTTTTAAATATAATTTTATATTATGTGAGCATTTCAAGCGTCTACTTGTTGCCATTATTAAGATCGAGCAAAATAAAAGCCAAAAAAAAACACGTTCCTAGCAGGGCTCCCCTTTAATTTTTAATTTATTTTTATTTTTATTATTTGTTGTTATAGCGGCAACAGAAACACATATTATGTGAAAATTTTAACTGTCTACCCATTACGGTTCATGAGATACAGCCCGCTGACAGACAGACGGACGGACGGACGGACGGACGGACAGCTGAGGCTTAGTAATAGGGTCCCGTTGGTTACCCTTCGGATACGGAACACTAAAAACTATACAATATCTCTCTAAATTTATATGGGACCAACCCTATTAAATAAAAAAATAATCACAGAAATCGGTTGTCAATTGACCAAGATATCGCGTGACATACATACCAAAAAAATACAGTCGACTTAAAAAATTCCTTTTTTAGGTCGGCCAAATATAGGTCAATTGTTTCACTTTTATATTCAGTCAGGTTGTAATTTAGTTGGTAAACAAATTTTACCTGATTATTGAAAAATCAGCCCTAAGTAAAATGGAAGCATTTATAAGGCTCACTGGGAGCAGCCTTAAAATTTTAAATTTCTTAAATTTAGCCGGTTTTTCACGTATTCTTCTACTGCGGAGTACGTAGTTAATTATCTCACTCGTTAATTGCAATTAACAATTTTAATGGTGCCAGCGGACGTTCGTGTACTATAAGGTTCAAGGCGAGCTGTTATCTCCTAAGCGAGCATGGCTCAGTTTGCAAAAAAATCCAGGCCTGAATAAACTCAAGAAACGCAGAGACTGGTCGTTATAAGGATTAAACGTCTTAAAAGTAGGAGAAAGTACCTGATGAATATCTTAACATGGATATCTTGCTTTCAACTTTTAAGAAATCTTATGCACGTCTCGTGCATCGTGAAGCAGCGCTTTTACTGCTGCATTTTTAATGTTACAAAATGAAAAGTCTCGCAAAAAAGGCGGGCAAAGGCAACATGGTGCACAGACACTTAAGTAGTGCTCTTTAGTCAAAAAAAAGTCTATAAAGTCCATAACACATTACACATATTTTGTGTAATTTTATTCATAATTTAAAGTTATGAATAAAATTACACAAAACACACACACACACGCACGCACACGCACTCACACGCACGCGCACACACACACACACACACACAAACACGCACACACACAATTTTTCATTTTTAATTGGTACAGGAAAACCATTACACATTTTATTTGTAATGGTGTTCCTAGCATTTGTACCAATTTTAGCTATATAGAATTAATTATTACCTACCCCTATTTTTTGAGCTTGCCAGCCCTAGTGGGGAAAAGTGGACGAGATTTATTATAACAGTGTAATTTGTCCCACCAAGAAACGATTAGTGGGGAAAAGTAGACGAACACATTTTAAAGAGTCCACTTTATCCCACCAGTGGGACATTTGGTGGGAAAAAGTGGAATAAATCGAAATTTACTACATTAATCAACTCGATTATATAATATAATACATCTCCACACATTTAAATCGGATGTAAAGGGGATGTAGCAAATAGTTTGCTAAATGCCAACTTCAAATATTCAGGCTCCATATACATATTAAAGATATCATAAATTATTCAGCTAAAAGCGGCGTAAAAAAAATGCGTGTTACTTAATTTAAAGAATACCTCCCGCCCTCCCTTAATTGCGTGCTCTAACCCCAACACACAGTTTCCTAGTGTAATGTTAGGAGTAGTGGTGTTGGGATTACTGCTGACGGGGATAGCGATAGTGCACGAAATTGAGAGGGCGGGAGGTGCTCTTCAAACTAGATAAGACACATCATTTTTATTTTCTTACGCGCATCTTAGCTAACTTTAAAAAGTAAAGTTACAGCCAATACTCATAAGTCCCACTGCTAGACACAGGACTCCTCTCATTTCTGAAAGGGTTTTAGGGCAAGGAAGTGTCCGCCGCGCTCCCCCAATGCGTGTTGGCGGACTTCACATGTCTTCGAAATATAATATATATATCTTTTAATTTCTCAGACATACAAGTTTCCTCACGGTGTTTTCCCCGAGCACGTGGTAGTTAATTAATTTTTAATATCATTATCGTCGATTTTCATTCATATAGTAGTATGAACAAAAATAATGGCTACAGAGTCTATTTTAATGTTAGTGGTAGTGACACTGTAATGTAGAAAAACATTATGCAGAAGTGTTCTAATTAATATAAAGGACCAGAATAAAACAGAGAACGCGCACTGAATGCATAATGTGGCCCAGTCTAACTTTACATCCACTAGGGATTGCACCGGTAATTATATTAAGTTACAATAGAACACTAATTCTCACAACAAAACAGTGCTTAGGACTTACAATGCTTTATTATTGTACTGTTTGGGCTTTCTGACCTAATGTTTGGTGCTAAGATAATATAATATTAGGCAAATTGATACTACAGACAAACTTAGCATGATATCTGATGGTAAAACAACACATCTTATTTAATGACCATCGTGACTGCGCATTGTTTTAGTATTGCGTTGCGGCGCTAAGGGCGGCGGGTTCGAATACCGCACGGAGCAAGTACTTGTATGGCCTACAAATAAAATTCCCGGGTCGGGATGTTTGTCCTTGTGCAATTTATATATGTCAACTGCCTCCACGATACAGGAGAAATTCTAGTGTGGTTGTAGGAACGTTATAAAAAAAGTAATAATACAAGAATGTTTCATTTCATTTCATTCACTTCATTTTCAACTTTTAAGCTGCTTGACATAATAACAACGCAAGATGCACCCTATATGAAGCTGGTCTTTCTGGAAGACTACGACGCCTGTCACCAAGATTGGCTATTCCAATACAAAAGAACCGAATCACTGGGAGAGATGGAACCTGCAGTGTGACTGTGTAACTCTGTTGGGAAACGTTGTTAGTTTCTTTATGACGTTTGAATTCGTTTTAATAGGTAAAATATATAATCAGGATCTATTATAAACCAATTATTCTTCAATAATGATAATAGTTTTCACAATATTTTTTTTATTAGAAATGGGCTCACTCTTAAGCTCCATTTGGCCCAAGGGCAAAGATGAGGTCTACGATGGAGCGAGTTTTCCCAGAAGAAGTCTCTTCACACGCACCTTGAAGAGGTTCAGGTTATATGCACTCGGAAAAACAGACGCCGGCCAGGGCATTTATTGTATTATCATTAATGTATTATTATAAAATACTAGCTGGTACCCGGCGCGTTGCTGCCACAGAAAAATAATTGAAATATCGTTTTAAATTTGGAATAGTAGATTTTCTTTTTAAGTTTCACTGCTGGTTTTATGTTTCAGTATTTTCATTTTTTTTTGTGAAATATCGTTTCAATTAACTGTAACAACATGATGGAGCGTGAATAAGGTTAATAAAACGTTGTGAAAAGATGGTTTTTATTTTCCTCGGGATCGAATTTCGTTGTGACCCATCATCATAGGTATCCTTAGTACTATCATCTGTCTTCGTTTTCGGAGCGTTTCAAAATACCCTGTATTGTTTAATTAGGAATGATAATACATTCATTGAAGTTGAGTGATGTATAACTTTCAAATTTTGTCGATTTCGCGCCACCTATTGTAAGTTAGTTGTAATATGCCTATAACCTTCCCACAGGTGCAAGCAATAAGTTGACAAAGTTTTAGGGCAATCTGATGAACGATATGGCAGCGCATAAAGTACGAACAAACAAAAATTAATTTTTATATATTAGATAAACACAAAACATAACGCATCTAGCATATTCATTCCCATGGACACACGATCACCACCAGAATAACGTAATCGCACTGCTGGTTGCTCGCGTACCATGATCTCATCTCTACGGCGCCGTTATAATTTTAGTATTCAATAAGGGCTATTTTTACGTAACTGCCCAGAAGGAATGTAAGGTGTTTCGGGTGTATGCACGTATATAAATTGTTCTTTTGTGATTGCTTGTATCTTAAACGAGCATGACGCCGTTTCAATCGTCCGTCTTTTTCTCCTATATGTCATGGGTCATCTTAAGCAACTTTTGAAAGCATTGGCAAGGATTAGCCGAGTACGTAAACATTATTGGTAGGATAGTGCGTTTATAATTAATGGAATCGGGCGTTTCTTTGCGGAAATCCATTATATTAAAGACTAGCTGTTCCCCGTGACTTCGTCCGCGTGGAATTTATTACGATGGATTTTATGGGTTTAAATTTTTTGCGGGAAATCTTAATTATTTTTCTAAAATAAAAGTAGCCTAAGTTACTCCTTATAACATCAGATATCTGCCAGTGAAAGTCCCGTCGAAATCGTTTCAGCCGTTTCGGAGATTAGCCGGAATAAACAGACAGACAGACAGACGGACATACATATTTTTTATTTTTGTATTTTTGTTATAAGTATACCGTATATACTTTCATATGCATTTAGCTTTAAGCTGGTATTTTGACATTACAAACAGACACATCAATTTTATTTATTTGTATAGATGTTAACAATAAGATCTGCGTAATAAAAAAAATGATGTATCTGAAGACCAACCCTTCAAATTAGGTAAGATCATTTTATCGGACGCGTATCTTAGCTAATTAATTTTTAACATCTTTAATAGTGTGTTTACAATTGTTAATTTCAAGTCACTAGCTTCTGGCACAATGTACAACCCTGTCTCGATTAATATCGATTACTCCTTTAAATGTACACAAAGGGACAAAGGAAAAAGCAAAGAAGTGCGTCTGACTTTGCGAAGACATTTAACTTCACATCCATTGATAACCACCGGATCATTTTTTTCACTTTAAATCATCAAATATAAAAAAAAATATGGCTTACAGGTTCCAATTACTAGATTTATAAAAATAAGGTTGAGTAAAATCTTTTAAATTTATGTTGATGCATACAGTGTTTCTTAATTTTGTATTATTTATGAATTGTTAGGAATTGGGCCATAAGACGCATAGATGCGTAGATTATAGATGTTAAAGACTTAAAGAGGCGAAAGTGGTGCGTCAGTATCGTGGCAAATGGAAGTTCGCAGTCTCTGCCTAGACCTCAGGGTGAATAGCGTGAGAGTTAATGTAATTATGTATCTAGATTATGCTTTATCATTTAAATGTAAAAGCGATTGGCAGACGGTGTAGCCAACATAGTACCAGAGACAGCGCACCTAAAGAACTGCCTCATCCCCCAAGTGAATATAAACCTTAAAATTGTCTTATAGTTTATGACTAGTCTGTTATCCAATGGATCCCTATAATTTATCTGTCTATGAGATAAGACATAATAGATTACCAAAATACTATATATTGACAGAATAATGTCCTACAGACCGAATTTCGGTCACTGCGGCCAGTCTGAACAGAGACTTGCCATCTATGCAAGAATTATAGTGCAAGTGTTACAGGGCGTGTGCACAGGCACAAATCCACTCTCTATTCTCCAACTCTTATAGTCACACGGGACGATATTCCGCCACGATTGGGGAGACATCGGGCGCGGCGCAGGACCATCGGTTTTACATGCTTTCATCATCTTGCTTTCTATATTGGTCTGAGATTGAGAGGTAGTTTTTGACCAAATTATTATGAAGAATATTTACTTTTACTGGACGTGGCAAAAGTACAACCGTAAGAGTCCATTACTAAAGAAAGATATGTAATGCAAATAAAAGCAAGTGCATGTGAGGACTACAAGAAAAGGTGTTTTGCTGGGCAGTTAAAACCCTTTTGTTAATCTTAAATGACATAAAAAATTTACTCAAAAATATTCTACTAGAATGGGTGTGAAAGAGAAAACACAATATTTGATTTTTTATTGATTTTGGCCCAACCTGGGATTCTAACCTATGACCACATCAGCAGTTTCGCTTGCAACCACTAGACCAACAGATCATACTGGTCACAGTAATAGAACCAAATTTAGTCATGAATTGCTGCTTGCACAAAAAAATCTATGTTCAAAATAGGTCATTTAAAACCATGTTGCTGTTATTTCTCTAATCAACATAATTATACATACTTGGGAGCCGGCTCGCCTTCCGCTTCACATTCAATTATGAAGGGTTTGTCTACTTCTCCGGGTTGTGCTACTTGGAACAACAGCTCCTCAACTGTAGGCTGCTTCACAATCCGAGGCGGCGAAGTCACTGTTCAACAAATGTAAAAACATCTCAATAAGTATTGATAACTGACAGAATAAGTCTAAGCAGGCATAACAACATATAATGTAAAAGCATCATTACAATATGGTAAATTGGAACCATTCTATATCACAGATTTAGAACAGATTTGAATTAGATTAATGCAATTCCAATGGAATGCCTACAACAGTAAATTTTTTTTTGGACAAGTGCAGTATGTAAACATTTCATATTTTGTTTAAGATATTGAAATGGGTATTACAGAAACTATTGAAAATTCCATTGAAGTACTATATACTACAACAGACACCGTGAACAAAATCTGTATGGCAGTGCGGGATGCATAGGAGGCACAGAGTACATTTTAATGGCACATACTAAGTAAGTTTGAGCCCACGGTGTTGCAACCAAAAGTCTCGGAGTCTCTTTTAGTACATAGTAAATATTACTTCAATGGAAAATTCAAGGTAAATTGCTGATTCCATTATTAATTGGATGTGATTTAGCCGTTTGACCATATAAACTTTGACCCAACATAACCCCAAACCATTTATTAAAAGCATGAACTACAACCAGAATTATGGATAAGACTAATTATTGACCCTATATCTTTAGAATATAGATATGCCTAGTTCCATTTGACATATACAGCATTAATAATTAATCATCTGCAATTGCAAATACTTATTGGTCATTACCAAACACATAGAATGATCAATGATCATTGTATAATAATTAATAAAAATTTTCAGTTGTTTTTATATTTTATACAGTTCAATTACCCCTTACTAATAAGAACCTATAAAATATTTAGTTAAAGCTGAAAGCTGTTAACCGTTGCTGGATTTTAATATCCATAACAGAGTATACGGGAATATATGTCTTGGAAGGCATAAGGAAATAATGCTGACATATAAAATTTAAATTATTCAATAAATCTCCAAAAATATAAAATATTCCAATAGCAATCTGAACCATTTGTCTTCTCAAAAGATTTTAAAAAAATGTCGCCTAAAATGTGACAAATTGTTTGATAGACTGTAAATAATCAATGTGGTACCTCTGGTATAACAAAATTCAACATGGTCGACTTCTTTGAAAAAACTTATAATAAAAACTAACCTAGAACTTGTTTTTAGTTTTGCAAAACTTTCTGAGTGGCATAGTTTTTTCAGTCAAGTTTGTATTTGCACCAAACAGGCCATCCAAAAGGATATAATTAAAAATTACTATAATATTTCACATTTGCCGGCAGTAAGAACATTGTTAGGTAAATTCCCAATTAAATAATATTGATTTTCAGTAAAGTCAATGACTGTGTATTAAAGAGTTCTTTTTTTTCAATTAAAATTAAAAATAATGTAGACTAAAATAACAGATTTTATGTTATGTCATCAACTGTCATGGATTTATGTTTTGTACCTCAATAAAAGTTACGCATAATTTAAAAAAAAAATTTATAAAAAATATAGATAATTTACATAATTAGATCAACAAACCAAATATAATATGCAAAATTTTATAACTAATATTATCAAAATTAGTTACAGTAAGCAGGGCCTGATTTACCCACAGACTAACTAGGCTGGAGCCTAGGGCGCAAGATTCGAGGGGGCGCTGAGCTTGCCTTTGCAAGCACCTCCTATGTACAAAATAAAATTCGGTATACATAATATTCTCAATAAATAATTAAGTAAGTGCAGCAAGTATTTTACTTGTTGCCATTTCTTTCTTTTTGATACAAAACGGATAAAAGTAAGTTGTAAAAATAAGACTAAATTATTTTGTACCTTTCGTCTTTAGTTCACTGACTTTAAAGAATTTAAACAGCTCAAGATCTCTTCTGTGCCTCTAATTTTATTACGTGTTTCGTTAATGCTGTCCAAGGGAACTTCTGCCAGCCATGTGTTCCATCACAGGGAGAATGATTCACTAGCCCAAGCTGGAGAAAGTCGATCTCTTAGGTTTTTTTTTTTTGAATCCAACTCGACCCTCGATAACAGGGAGTACACAACGCCGACCATTCCACTGTGTGATTGCTCCATGCTGGATGTGCGGATTACATAGTGCTCAGTGTGCAAAGCATTCCTCTCCCTGGACGTCAAGTCGAGTGGGTCTGATGGAGTCTCTACTATTGTGCTGAAGACGGGTACTCCGGAGTTAGCACCAGTTCACCCGGGGCACCCAGTGCTTTCCACTTGACCGCATCCAGCAAACAGTAGCTCGAATCATCGAGGACCGAGTTCTTTCTGATCGGCTCGATTCACTGGCTCAATTTTCACGGGGAGTATTTAGTTAGACAAATTGTTCGGCACGCACATCAGGACAAAACTCACAGTACCATCCACACCATCTAGATCCTTGGCGGTTCACAATGACTGTGCAATTTAATAAAGTTTTCGCCCTCGCAAGACTTCTTTGTAAAATCGTTTACCACATGCAATTTTTCCAGACCTATACGACTTAGACACTTTCAAGAAACAAGCTTACTCCTTTTAAAATGGCCAGCAACACACCTGCAATTTCCCTGGTGTTGCAGTTGTTCATGGGCGATGGTCGCTACACTTACTATCAGGAAAATTTGATTTAATGTGGACGAAACCGAAGGGTGGAAAGCTTGTAAAATATAAAAATCTAGTAAATATATTCGTGGGCTGGGCATGCATAGACAGAACAGACTGATGGGGGTGAGGAGGGGGGGGGCATATTCATAGATAGGCTAGGGCTGTCGCAACTCTTAATCAGGCTCTGACAGTAAGCATAAAAATTATTAAATCTATACTATGGAAATCATTATTCAAACCAATAGCTCATTACAACATAAACTTGAAACAAGGTCTAATATTGAATTAGCACTTTTAGTGTCATTATCATCATTACAGGCCTTCACAAGTCCACTGCTGAACATAGGCCTCCTCCAAGGAATGCCACAAAGCACGGTCCTGAGCCATCTGCATCCATCGACTTCCTGCATGTCTTACTAGTTCACATTACATTTTAGCTTAACTTACTTACATTATATGAGTTAAAACTTACATATAGAATTAACAGATAAAGGAATCGGAAGACAAAAAGAAATCATAGCAAGGCCAGGACAAAACAATTCACCAATTGAATGTGTTTTTAATAAATTAAATATCTCACTAATCAACTATTATACGAAATTGATTTAACATTTTCAAATATTAGTACAAAATAGTACCAGGACTAGTAGTAATATTAAGCAAGTCAGTTGATAATGTCAAAATTATTACTCAATAATGCAACTTTGAATTAAACAAAGCAAGAAATATTTTCTTGCCTTACTTTATTAAAGTAGAATTCATAATTTTTTCCTTAATCTAACAAAATATAAGTAAGTTAGTATTTTTTTTTAAAACAAAAATTTTAACACAATTTGTGTAATGCTAGCCAGACTTATATGAACAGCAACATTTCCATGGTTTATGAGAACATTGAATTTAGTGTGAATAGCATTTTAGTGCTATATTATGGTTCACAGCAGTAAAGTCTAGTAACCATTGCATGTTGGCTCAAGCAGAGAAGGATTATTCTCACAGAATACCTTTGATATAATTCTAATTTGTTTCCAATGGGGAGTGAGGAATGATATTATATAATGTGTGATAAGAGAAAAGTGTGGTTTGCAAGATGATGTTGTGACCAGGATTAAGAAAGGAATGCTTCGGTGGTTTGGCAATGTAGAAAGAATGAACGAGTAAAGAATGACAAAGCAAATTTATATTATTGCAGAAGTGCAGGAGATGCCCTAGATGAAAGTTTATCGACCAAATTGGCAATATATTGAAGATGGGCCAGATTAAGAGTACACTTACTGACGAGCATGTATGCATAGATATATGGATGTGAAGGAGGCGAGAGAGTTGTATCAGGATTGTGCCAAATGGAAATCGGTAGTCTCTGGCTACCCCTCTGGGTGACAGGTGTGATTGCTTAAGTTAAGAGGAATGACTGATATTATTACACCAAATATTGATATAAGTAAAATAAACTACAAAAATTACAAACATCTTATGACTGATTTAGTGAATAATTTGAATGAAATTTAAATGTTCTATCATACTTAAATTTATTAAATGGTTTTAGGATTATTACAATTAACGAAAGATGAAATCTAATATTAAATAAGCAATAAATATAACTTGAATAAATGTCATATTGGATAATTGATTTACAATGTTTATGATGACAGCAAGAAAAGATGAATGAACCTTTAAAAGTTAAGACGCCAATAATTCAAAATAATAGAGCTTCATACGACTGATAGTAAAATAATAAATCAAAATACTTACGTAGAGCCGCCGCCTGAGACACTATCACGAACATACATATTAATTTATAAGTATCCATGTCTGCAACAATCCACAGCTTCGTAATCTAGTAAGAAACGAAACAAGCTAGTTTAGATTTAGACCAAAACACATTTCTCCGGCACACATGTCCAACGCACTTGATGACCTAATCCGAATAAAGCTCTTACAATGACAACACCCACTAAAAATAGTAGCATCAATATCACAAATTACAGCTTATTTATCACACAAAATCTTTAAAAATCATTTATAACAAATAGTAAGCTTTTTATTTTCTTTTATTACAATATTTATGAGTAAACGAGTTTGAAATAATCAGTTTCAAGACACTGATGATAGATCGATATTTACGTTTTATCTTAAGCCTTAGAACTTTAATTAAGCGGTAAATGTGGTATAATTTTATATATTACCTAATTGTGTTTTATAAAATTATCATCGCGGTGAAACTGAGTTAACCGTATTTACAGATTTAAAGGCGGGGCCTCTCAGATTCTCGTTTCAATAGTGATCAATTCAATCACTAACATAGACAAACTGAAAACTGACAAATAGATTCTTGTTTGACTTTCATGTTTCATGCCACCATGCCTATTTTTGTCTCACTTAGTCTTACAAAAATTACAATATACCATTTCTGTTTGATGACACAGATGATAAAATTACTTTCTCAATCTCTCTCGTCTATGGTCTATCTCCATCTTCTAGTGATTTATTATATATTAGCTTGCTACATATTTATTAATCTGTCTAGTGATTTAAATAATTTTTTAGCATCTACGTATTCATATATTCAAATTCAATTATTGTTACGATACTTAGTTCGGTATCGTTAGAGATACTGTTCAAGGAGTTTGAAATCACTACGTTTTAGTACCTACAGTTTTTTATTAAGATTTTTGGCTTGGATACTTGTCTTTTCAGCCTCAGTACGGTTAATGTTGCTTCATAGACAGAGAATGGACTGAGCGAGCGTTAAGCCGCGTATGAACCAAAAATGTTGACAACATTTATGTTTCCAACTGTTTACAACTCAACAAAAGTTATCAACATTTGTTTCCGATCTTTCCGCACCGAATTGAAACATGTCGCCAACAATTTGAGAAACATTTTTGTTGACAACTTGCTGTCTCCACCAAAGTTTTGTTGGCAACAATATGTCTTCAAGTGACGATATTATGCAGGCAGCCGCAGTATTTATAATTGTATGCAAAAAAAAAACACCAGTAGTTTTAGAGTTATCCTTAATAATGCGTATTAATATTGAAGTCGGTTATGGGCAAAATTATTAATTTCATTAGTTGTCTCTCTTCCTCTCTTTTAACAAAACGTTACCTCCACACTAGGATTTTCTCCTGTATCGCAAGGACAGTTTAAGTATATAGAACAGACCTAGAACAATTATTTGTAGGCCATATAAATACTTGTTCCGTCCGAGATTCGAACCCGCGGCCCTTAGCGCTGCATCTCATTACTAAACCACTGCGCCACGGAGCCGTCACTTGTCTGTTTCACATTTTTTGCTATTTGTTTGTAAAAATGCGACACGCGACGTCACTATTAATGAGAGTGGCAATGGGAACTATTAAACGAATAACTAGTGTATGCTGATCTTGCATTAGTAGGCAGTCACTAGTACCGGGAGGTCTACTTACACTGAACGATTTTTTAAGGTTATTGGCATTATACACGAAAAAATCGAAAAATCAAATAATAAATCTGTAACTATGGCGTCAGTAACTAAGCACCTAATTAGATAGATCTACCTATAAATAATAATATAATTTTGATTACACACATCCCATAATATATTTTGTGAACGACATAAATTAATTAATGTGTCGGTTAACTCGTTCGTCCACGTGACAGACATGTTGCCGACAAATGTTTCCAACAAGCGTCTCCACAGAGGGAACAAATGTTTGCAACAAGCGTATTCTTTTGATGTTGCCGCCGAAAATGGAACACACGGTTCCCGACATTGTTTCAAGTTTTGTTGCCAACACTAAGTAATTACAGAAACATTTGTTACCAACACGTGATGACAACACAAAAGTTGGTAACAAAACTTTGGTGGAGACGCGGCTTTAGCCTCACAAAAGTGACCATTGTCTAGAAAGAGACAAAGCGACTGTGCGGCCCATAGACTTAGAATATACTGGCGTATGGACCGACAAAGTGTGCAAGGGAGAAGAAAATTCCTTATGGCAAAAATGCAAGATAGAAAAGGATACCAAATCTTATGACTCTGTAACCGATTTTGAATGAGAGGTCGGCACAAGTCAGCACGCAAGAAATAAGCTCCTAGATATTTTGTAATTTTTTAGAGTGTAATAGTGGTTATTTTTAGTAAGTAACTTTTTTTCAAAATGGTTACTTGTTCTGTGAGTAACTGTGGTGTTAATAATAGAAATAATCCTGATCATTGCACATTCACAGGTAAATTCTCAAGACGTCGTCAATGTTATGACGCGTTTATTTTGGTTAAAATTTATGTTATATACTGTTTAAAATACAGAATGTTTTCAATTATTTTGTTAATTTTGATATTTTGCAAAGAAAAAAGTTACGTTGTTGATAATTTGCATGAATTTAATAAATACATTTTTATACAAAATATTTTACATGTACGCTAGGGATTGACTCAACTATATCAAAATTAATGTCGATATTTATCTTGAATGTTTATAATGAATCGATAGACTTGCCCATACAAGAAGAAAATAAATCCTCGGTTTGCGTTCTAAAATGTAATTTTATTTTGCCGTTCGTCAAACAGATTCCCTCCGGATTCTATAATTAGAAAAAATGGTTAAGGTTAATTGGACGGGTTGGTTGGAATCCAAAGAAGAACTTAACAATTTGCAGCAATCATTTTCGTGAGAAGTATAAAAGAAAAAGTAGAATAAAACAATTTTATTAAAAGGAGTCATTTCCACATTATTTGTACCAGTAAGTATAATATTGTTATAATAAGACTTCAAAAATTTTACTTTCAAAACTTTAGATAAAAATAGAGACAGATTTCCATACATTACGTGAGGTCTCACTGGTACAATATTCATAGCATTACGCTATTTTCCCCAAAGGCTTGAGAGGAGGTTCGGATTATATTCCCAAGTCACAATGATAAAACTTTTAGCGGAGTTAGGTATAAATATTTAGTAATGCTCCTGAAGCGCCACTAGACGCCCGCGCATGAGACGCGATAGTATAAATTCCATAGTATATGATACTCACAACGCTCGATGCCTGATTCATGCTTGATGGCCGACGACATTGTACCGAGGGCTTAAATAGCGTGGTTCATCGCCTACAGCGTTAGTCGTAGAGAAGAGAAACTCGTGGTTAAATAATAGCTGCGCGGATCAATAGATCTGCGAGATTAAGTTGCACTTGCCGCGGTCAGTCCATGAATGAGTGACCATTTTCTTAACATACCGAGATTGAGAGAAAGGAGAGTGCATCTGTATCTTCAGACACTTGGTGCACTTTACTCTGTTAAGAGTAGATAGATGTTTTTAAAATTCATGTAGCTAAAGTGATAAGAATATTATTACTTTATACTTTTCAGGGACAGATGAAATAATATAAACATTAAGCATGATGAAGCCTCATAAACATATTGGCCTTTAAACGGAGCAATCTTATTTAACTGATTGCTACAAGTTTCCTTAATTGAACTATTTAGTTTACATTCATATTTAAGTCGAATGTTATAATAAACTTCGAAATTATTAAAAGTAAAACTTATATGAAAAATAAAGCAGCCATCTACATCTACAGTATTCCGTGTCCCCGTTTTTTATTTCCCCATCAAAACATTTTATAAAATATAAATAGGTATATACTTTCAAAGATCATAACTCGAAAATACAACTTTCCGATCTGATTGTTGGGGAGTTTTTTTTAAGTTTATCGGTAGAGTCACCTGGGATGTTTTACATTTGAATTAAAAATCCAACAAAAATAATCAGCTTATTCCCAGGAACATGTTATATGAATATTTTTAATTATTTTAGAACTATCATAGTAAAAATTCAGTTCATTTTTGAAGTTATTCCATTTCGTGCACCAAACAATTTTTTTTAACCTTTTTACCGCTTCCTTAACAATCATTTTTCGATAGTCCTTGTAAGTAAAATGTACGTCACTAGCTAACGCACACAATGACAAATCAAAATTAGTCACGCGTTTTCGGTCTGTCAGGTCGTCTATACGCTAGTATATTCTAAGTATATGGTGCGGCCAATACTTGTCTCTTTCCTGCAAGCTTGATTGATCCACGTCCTGCAAGACAGTGACGTGGACCAATCAGAATTTGACGTGGACCGATCAGAATTCTAGAAAGAGACTACTACTGGCCGCACATTCGCTTTGTCTCTCTCGCACTTTTCAGTCTGTATTCACGGCACAAGTGAATACGGAACGCATAGTCCATTTTCTCTATGTCTATGCGCTGGTTTACGGCACAGACCACAAACTAACTCAAAATTAGAGTTTAGTATTATATTGGTAATGTACACTGACCTCTATATATACTAGTAATATAACGGTACTCTGTGACTAGTACGCTGGACTGGTTATAAGCTACAAAACGCTTGTGCCGATTTGAAGCGTCGCTAGTGAGTGTACCGGGAACTAAGTTTGACATTAACTCGATTAGCATTATATAACGCGTTTGCTAATTCTATAGTCAGCTATGGCCTCTCCAGTTATTGGCGAACTTTCAAGACATATCTGGATAGGATATATAATCTTCAAATAAGAATATAAAAACAAGTGGTCTAGCCTAACATTTTCAACAAACAACAAACAAAAAATTTCGTCAAATGAAATACCTACAATTATTTAAATATTGCAACCAAAGAGATTTAAATACATAGGTATACTATTTTGCATACAAAAATTTTGTGCTCGCACGTGTGTGACGCTCTCTAGCTAAACATAGCAAAACTACGCTGAATATTTATTAGGAAAACATTTCAGCTATTCCCCAGTAGGTGACGCTAATAAATGTAAAATAAAAACCTGTTTTAGGCATGTTACCGTTTCGACATCAAAGTATCGATAATGTTGTTGAAGGTTACTTAGTTTGTACATTATACTTGCGATAATAAACCGAAATCACATTCAGTTTTTGCTACATATCGGGACTTACAATAACTTAATGCACTATGAGGCAAATTTTCTTTAAAAATATTTTTTAAATTTAGGAAAGGAATACGTTTTGAGCTTTTGACGATGTCACTAAGACTAAATGACACAAATCCGAAATATATCCTATAGGACATAAGTAAGAGGTGACAATTTTGTTGCTGATGTCCGGTCTATTACTACTACTACTTAAATGTCTTTGATTGCAACGTACTACCAGTGCACGACCAGTTCATACTCCAACTTCTTAAAGAAGATTTTTTTAATAATTCTATTAAAATTAAAGTTGACCGTAATAAGGGTACTCGGACGATCACTCGCGGCAAGTTGGTCACGATAGCAGCGCAGAACACTTACGGCAGACGCACTGCTATATACTTAATTCCTGGAATCCTAAATAAATTGGATCGTGATTTTAGGATCTCTATTAATGAAAAAAAAAACTAAAGATGTTTCCAGTGAGTTCTTTGGATAGCAAAGATCGCATAGTTATATGAATAGGTATAGGTACTTTTTTCTAAGCATAGCGAACTCAAGTATAGAAACTAAACCTCAGTGGTTTGCGCTGTGTTTAATGTATATTACTAATTGTAGAATTTTATGGATAATAAATTAAAAAAAAAACACAATTTTCAAATGGCCGCTGTGTTCCTCAAAACATCTAAGAGTATTTTAAAGTTAAAACGAGAAAAAGAGTATACTTATGTTGTGTAGTTCGGTTATGTTCCATGTCAGTAATATAATAAGTGTTTTAAGTAACAATGATAGTGTGCGTGATTTGTAAAACTCGTTATCAGAAGTGAAGTGTAGTAACATTACACAAGTAAGGGGATTTACAGTTTATATTAAAAAAATTAAAACTCACTTGACTTATTAATTGTAATTACTAACATGTTTGGCTTTAAATTACCTATTTTGAAAAACAATAAAATTCAATAGGGTTGACGAGTTCCTTGACGATAATACTTATCGATGTTTTTTCTACCTATATCTGTATATAACAATGAAAATTGCTGCCAAAAGATCAAATATTTATTAATTTACAGGTTTTCAACTGACTCTATACTAAAACTGTGACTAAAAAGCATAAAACTTATGAATTGGCATCCGGAGCTTATTGGTTATGACGTCAATGATTTGTGGTATGATATTCTTCTATGTAATTTAAAGTTTGTAAATTAATATTTGTACCTATAAATATTGTTGAAATAGGCATTATTTTGGCAGCTTATTGATTTTCTCTAGTACGAGGACTAAATGATATTACATGGTAGTACAGATAAAGTTGTTACGTTTGTAAATGAGCATTCATTTTTAATCGATCTATCGATAAGCAAATATTTTGTCATCGTCATGCAATCGAATTACACGTTTTGCTTCGTCTTTTGTAATACGTACAGCAAAGGAGTGGAATAATTTACCGGCGTCTATATTTCCGTCCGAATACAATCTAGGCGTCTTCAAGGCAAGAGTGAATAGGCTTTTGTTATGCTAAAACAGTGCGATTTACCATCTAAGACTGCATCACCACTTACCACCAGGTGGGATTGTGGTCAAGCACTGGCTTATACGAGGGCGACACTGAAAGTTTTTAGAACTGGCCACTTGTAAAGAATATAGTAGTAAAAAAATAAGTTTAAATTTTGAAAATTTGCCAATATTATTGTATATGTATTTTATTAATTTGTCATTTGTTTACGATTTGGCGGTAAATTGAAAATTGTCTGTGTCACGTCAGCAGAAAATTTTCGTACAATGATTTTTTATGACTTTCGATGTCATTTAAGTCAACAAGAAAGTTATGATAGACTTCGATTGGCTTTTCACGATGAAGCCCCATCTCGTGCCACTGTTTACAACTGGTTTAATAAGTTTAAACGTGGTCGCACTAATCTCACCGATGATCTGCGTGAGGGACGGCCTTCTACGGCTACGACTGAAGATAACATCAGTGTTGTGCGGCGTATGATAGAGACTTACACAAGAGTGACTTATCAGCAGATTGGGACAAGCTTAGGCATCGGTATGAGTCAAGTGCACAAAATCCTCCATGAACATTTAGCGGTCAGGAAGCTCATAATTTTACAGAGGCCCAAAAACTCCGTCGTGTTGATTGGTGTCGTGAAATGGTTCAAAGATTTAACGGAGGCGACTCAAATGCTGTGTTCGACATACTTACGGGTGAAGAAAGCTGGATTTATTATTATGATCCTGAAACTAAGATGTCTCTTGCTATGTCTAAATTAGTAAATTGGTTCAATGTTAATAATTTGCATTTAAATGACACTAAAACTCCAAATGTCAGACATTTAAATACTAATGTAATTTTAAATCGATAGGAAGTAAGTCTTGTCGATACCACCATTTTTCTTGGAATCACACTAGACGCGAAGCTTCAATGTAGCCCGCATATATAAACTCAAACTTAGTTCTGCAGCATATGCTGTAAAAAGATTAGAAATCTTACCAGTGTTGAAACAGCTAGACTAGTTTACTTTAGCTATTTCTATAGCATAATGTCGTATGGTATTTTGCTATGGGGACACGCTACTGGCACTGGAATTATATTTGTTTTACAGAAGAGGGCCATAAGAGCAATCTATGATTTAAAACCTAAAGAGTCGCTCCGACAAAAAATTAAGGAAATTAATATATTAACTTTGGTCTCTCAATAGATTTATGAAAATGTAATAATGTACGTACACAAAAATAAAAGGTACAAAAATAAGTGATATTCATTCTGTAAATAATAGGAACAGACACAAGCTAGTAGTACCAGTTACTCGACTCCACCGAGTCAGTAATTCATTCTTGGGGCGATGTATACGCTTTTACAACAAAATCCCAGAAAATATACAAAATTTGACCTACTCAAAGTTCAAAAACTTTATTAAACTAAGTTTGTATAAAACGGGTTATTATAATATTCAGGAATTTATGGATGATAATAACCCCTGGGAATGAGGTGATGCTACCAAGCTATTTCTAATTTATTTTGTGTTGTTAATTGTGTAACATACATGATTGTAAGATGTTATTTTAAAAAAAAGTCTTCTTGCTGGTTCTTCCCAGGACAGAGGTTTTTTTCGAACCAGTGGTAATTAAACAAAAGAGATAAAACCTAATAAATCAAAATGCGTAAAATAGTCACGTAATAAGTCATTTTAATGTTCAAAGTATCTGACGTTATCAATGAGACAAAGTCACGATGATTTTTCACTGTTACTTTTTTGTAACCGGAACGACAGACACGATGATAGTAATATAACGACTTTGTCACAATCTCTTTATTATAACCGCGGATACAGGAGTAAAGGAAGTGACAAATTCACAGTTATTTTTATGAAACTGGAACGACACTCACGGTTATTTAAAAATAACACCTTTCCCCAAGTCTAGTAGGTAACGAGACTAATTTCTAATAAAATTTGTGGTGGGAGAAAGGAGTGTCGGTATTGCGAGGCGCCACTCTCCCTACCTGGTGAGAGAGAGGAGTGTCATTTCATTGAGATAGATGAGTGTCGGTATTGCGAGGCGCCGCTCTCCCTGCGTCCCGCTGGTGGGGTTGCGGATGTTTACGAAAGCGTTCCCATGGCCCTGCCAATATGCAGCGGAGATAGAACACCGTGGGGTTTTAGTCGGTGCAAGTCAGACATAACCCGTCTTTGCCCCCACGAGATGTGTAAAAAAAAAGTCCACATATTAAGTACAAATTATGAGTAGCCAGCAAAGAGTATATATTCACTACGTTTTGCTGAACAGTATACTTGTATCATAGACTTAGAATATACTCGCGTATAGACGACCTGACTAGCCCGAAAACACGTGACTAATTTTGATTTGTCATTGTGTGCGTTAGCTAGTGATGTACATTTTACTTACAAGGACTATCGAAAAAATATTGTTAAGGAAGCGGTAAAAAGATTTAAAAAAATTGTTTAGTGCACGAAATTGAATAATTTCAAAAATTAACTGAATTTTTACCGTGATAGTTATAAAATAATTAAAAAATATATAACATGTTCCTGGGAATAAGCTGAACCTACCTACCTTTTGTTGGATTTTAATTCAAATGTATAAAATCCCAGGTGACTCTACCGATAAACTTAAAAAAACTCCCCAAGAATCAGATCGGAAAGTTGTATTTTCGAGCTATGATCTTTGGAGAAAAATATTTACTGCCATGGACAGTTAGTTAGTTCAAAATGTTTGCTGCAAATTGTTAAGTTCTTCTTTGGATTCCAACCAACCCGTCTAATTAACCTTAACCATTTTTTCTAATTATAGAATCCGGAGGGAATCTGTTTGACGAACGGCAAAATAAAATTACATTTTAGAACGCAAACCCAGGATTTATTTTCTTGTTGTATTTGCCTATACAACAAGAAAATAAATCCTGGAGTTCTATCGATTAATTATAAACATAGATCGGAAAGTTGTATTGAGTTATGATCTTTGAAAGTATATACCTATTTATATTTTATAAAATGTTTTGATGGGAAATAAAAACGGGGACACGGAATACTGTAGATGTAGATGGCTGCTTAATTTTTCATATAAGTTTTACTTTTAATAATTTCGAAGTTTATTATAACATCGACTTAAATATGAATGTAAACTAAATAGTTCAATTAAGGAAACTTGTAGCAATCAGTTAAATAAGATTGCTCCGTTTAAAGGCCAATATGTTTATGAGGCTTCATCATGCTTAATGTTTATATTATTTCATCTGTCCCTGAAAAGTATAAAGTAATAATATTCTTATCACTTTAGCTACATGAATTTTAAAACATAATGATCTTAACAGAGTAAAGGCACCAAGTGTCTGAAGATACAGATGCACTCCTTTCTCTCAATCTCGGTATGTTAAGAAAATGGTCACTCATTCATGGACTGACCGCGGCAAGTGTAACTTAATCTCGCAGATCTATTGATCCGCGCAGCTATTACTTAACCACGAGTTTCTTTACGACTAACGCTGTAGGCGATGAACCACGCTATTTAAGCCCTCGGTACAATGTCGTCGGCCATCAGGATGAATCAGGCATCGAGCGTTGTGAGTATCATATACTATGGAATTTATACTATCGCGTCTCATGCGTGGGCGTCTAGTGGCGCTTCAGGAGCATTACTAAATATTTATACCTAACTCCGCTAAAAGTTTTATCATTGTGACTTGGGAATATAATCCGAACCTCCTCTCAAGCCTTTGGGGAAAATAGCGTAATGTTATGAATATTGTACCAGTGAGACCTCACGTAATGTATGAAAATCTGTCTCATTTTTATCTAAAGTTTTGAAAGTAAAATTTTGAAGTCTTATTATAACAATATTATACTTACTGGTACAAATAATGTGGAAATGACTCCTTTAATAAAATTGTTTTATTCTACTTTTCTTTTATACTTCTCACGAAAATGATTGCGCAAATTGTTAAGTTCTTCTTTGGATTCCAACCAACCCGTCCAATTATCCTTAACCATTTTTTCTAATTATAGAATCCGGAGGGAATCTGTTTGACGAACGGCAAAATAAAATTACATTTTAGAACGCAAACCCAGGATTTATTTTCTTGTTGTATAGGCAAGTCTATCGATTCATTATAAACATTCAAGATAAATATCGACATTAATTTTGATATAGTTGAGTCAATCCCTAGCGTACATGTAAAATATTTTGTATAAAAATGTATTTATTAAATTCATGCAAATTATCAACAACGTGACTTTTTTCTTTGCAAAATATCAAAATTAACAAAATAATTGAAAACATTCTATATTTTAAACAGTATATAACATAAATTTTAACCAAAATAAACGCGTCATAACATTGACGACGTCTTGAGAATTTACATGTGAATGTGCAATGATCAGGAATATTTCTATTATTAACACCACAGTCACTCACAGAACAAGTAACCATTTTGAAAAAAAGTTACTACTAAAAATAACCACTATTACACTCTAAAAAATTACAAAATATCTAGGAGCTTATTTCTTGCGTGCCGACTTGTGCCGACCTGTCATTCAAAATCGGTTACAGAGTCATAAGATTTGGTATCCTTTTCTATCTTGCATTTTTGCCATAAGGAATTTTCTTCTCCCTTGCACACTTTGTCGGTCTATAAGCCAGTATATTCTAAGTCTATGACTTGCATTGTACCTACCAAAGAGAATATAATCACTACGTTTAGTACCTACCATAGGTTTGACTAAAACGTAGTAAACTCTTTGGGGTTGACCTGGTTTGATTTGACTTTGTACATTTTTACAATCTGACATGTTTTTGATCTGACTTACAATTAATATAATAAAACAATTTTTTTATTTTAGTAAGTAATCATTCTTTACATCTTATGCATTTTTCGCACAACTGACTACATTTATTTTTTCACCGTCCGTACGTTAATAAAATAATGACCTACCCGCATCGCAGTATAATTAAGCTCTCACACACTTGTGCCATCCATTCTGGAGCTTCAAGTATCACTGTAAAATATTTTTTATCGCACTACGCATATTCTATAAGCTACAGAGCTCCATGGGGATGCTTTGCACTGGTCTAAACTGGCCTAAGATCTTTTAACATATAATTGATAAAATATTTTCGACTTTGCTTAAACGTTAGAACCTCGTCGTTATTAAATTTATATTTTTGCAGTTTAAATCCTCCAGTCCGTGCTGACAATAATGTGTGAGTATGAAAAAATCTAAATATATATTGCCATTCAATGAGCTTTCATTAAAAGTTTTTTCTTGCAAAAAGTAAGCAAAATAATGTATGCATTTATCAACAGGTGATAGAAAATTAAAAATTCGTCGTCAGTGCCGTTCAACAACTCAGTCACACAAAGAACCAACCTATTCTGGAAGTTATCCGAAATCAGACACTATTATTGATCCGAATAGACTAAGAGAAGGCAAGAAAAATTTGGAAGATCAGGGATGTTTTGAACATAAAAATCCGTCTAAAGACTATTATAAAAAGTATGAACATGATGAACTGCCTGTAAAAGATAACAGCATACTGGATGATAATTTTAACAACGGTTGTTTGGAAAAAAGTGATGATGATATTAACTCTATCAAGGAGTTTGATTTAGATCAATTGGAATTTAAAATATACAGTAATATCTCTGAAGAGTTGCAGACAGACAGCAGTTACGTCCCTAGCCTGGAATCAAACATAAAATTCTTTAAAACAACTGTTCAAGAAATTTTCGATAATTTCTACACACATATGAAAGATTTCGATCAGTATAAAAAAAGATTTGAGGAAATCTTATCTAAGAGTAAAGAAGATTCAATCGCAGAAATGGAAGACTTTATAAAAGATATGATTCAACATATAATGATCTCGGATTCATCGCTTTCGAACTTTAGTAGAAAATCGGGTGAACAACCATCATCTGATGAAGATACAAATATGGCAGTTAAATATGATAATAGCACTAATTCTTATTCACCTGAAACAAATGAATCATTTGAAGATTTTAACCCCACAATTGAAGGCTACAAAAACGATAATTATATGTCTGATTCTATAACCGGTGTTAATTCTAGCATTAAGTCAGAGAGGAGAGACATATTTAACGTATATATTCTTAATCAAAAACGATGTCTTCAAATTAAAATGAAGAATCGAAACATAGTATCAGAAATTAATATGAGAGATTTCAACACGAAAGATGAAATTATAGATGAAATTGCGTCTGCAGAAAATATTAAGAAACTGAAGGCCAAAAACTTATATGTAAAATGCTTAAACCAACAAAATGATTGTCGTGGAGATGAAAGGAACATACCAGTAAAGATTTCGAATCCCAAGAAAAATATATATTTAAACGAAGACTTTACTAACGACGTAGGTAAAAACGATTTAAGCCGCTCCCTATTTTTTAAAATTTGTAATTATCTTTGTAAAAAAATACGTAAGACAACATAAACCTCGCCTTTTTCAGTAAAACAGTTTTATTTTCAATAAATTTATTGATGGACTAGACAAAAGTAACTATGCGGGCTAAACTATCAGGTTTCACTATGCTCCTCGAAGTTGTCTATGTAATACCACCTAATCCTCGTAATATGTTTGCACAGCTGCAATGCAAATTCCTTCTTCATGTGTAAGAAATCCCTAATGATTGGTAAATCCAGCATTATGAACGCCTGTCCATCAATTTCTTCTTGCTTCATTTTTTCGGCTATGAGCTTACAGTCTTCTGTGCTACTTAAATATGTGTAAACATCATCTACGCTCCAGTCCAGAGGATTCGGGGCGAGTTTATTCTTGCACTTTATCCATGACATGGCTGTTTCTTTTTCGAACATTTTATTATCAGATGGTAGAGGATCATATGAATTGAATTTGAGTTTCTTCAACTCAGGTTCCTCAGAGTCCGACACGTCAGAAATATTTTTGACGTCTCTCGAGGTGCAGCTACTTTCGTTGGTGTCGTTTTCTGTGTCGCTGTCCTGACAATTTTGTTTCTTGGTTACGCAAGAGTTGCTATAAATTGTTTCAACATCTTTCTTATTCCAATGCGCTTCCTTCATTTGAAGTGCAAAATTAGGGAGTTTGGCTCCTCGCGTTTTCATTTCCATTTTTGGGTAACTGCTTTTAGCTTCACGTTTCCTTCTATTGCCTCTTTTATAATCCGTCATGCTGTCCGGAGAGTTTGGTCTAGTTCCAGATTCGGAAGGCGGTGTAGAACCAGCGCTATGTTCGCTCTCAACCGACTCTCCGTCTCTATTTCCTTCGCTTTCTTGCGACGGTTGAAGTTCTTTCTCGCGTTTTTCCGGAGCAGTCTTTTTCTTTTTCTTCCTACCATTTAAGCTACCTTTCGGTCTGCCACGACGTTCTGTACCATTATCTGTAACATCGAAAGATTTATCAGTAATAGGGCACTAATCATTATGTTATAAGCTTATAAGTATTGAAAAGTTGTCTTAAACTTTCGATCATTTGTTTTTTAATATTTTTAAAGTTTTGGAATCTTCATTATAATATTTTAAATAGACAGATCCAAAAATATCTGGTATTAGGATAACGATAAATGAGCTGTCTATGTGATAGTTAGTGATTACTGTAGCCCAAGGACGTCTACAATGAACTTAACGTGACAAAAAAGCTGGCCAAGTGCGTGTCGAGCCACGCACAATGTAGAGGTAGTGTTCCGTAGTAGCCTGTCACAATTTGTGGGCTTTCTTGATAATGAGCATAATAAGTGAGTTCGCGGTTTGACAGCTATAACGACAAAAAAACTAAAAATGCCTAAATAGGATGATGGTAACTAAAGGACTTATTTTCAAATCAGACTTATAGGGAGTTGTATTCAAAAAAGATTAAAAAAACTTTTTGATTTTGAAAATTATACAATTTACATCAAATCATTCACATGTCAAGTAAATACAAAGATGATCATAGTTGACTATCTATCTATATATTCCCGGCAGTGCAACCCTAAGATATACATATAGGACCGTAACGAACCTTCACGTAAACCACCACTGCCCTAAATTATCCTGAGGTCGGTAGTAATTAGTTTGTATATTTGTATATGAAAATAAATTATTACGAGGAATACTGATAAAATATAATGTTATGATATTATTGGAAGTAAAGACTAGAAATGAGTTGGGGGGTGGCTCGAACTTTAGGCCTAGTCACTTTGAATAGCCTATCATGTAGAGGATGTCATGGGGGTCATGGTTGAATAGAGGCAAAAAGTTCTCATTACACTCCTAGGCAATCAAAATGGCCAAAACCCAAAAAATTTAAAATTCTTATTTCGGATATAACTCCGCCACCTTCGGAGGTTCTTACACAGTCTTTACTTCTCGCATCCCACTTGTTATTTAAGGAAATGTTTTTGTGATATTTTTAGCGACTTGACGTCGAGACAGCTTTGTAGGTATTTTGCGGTATAACAAATAAGTTGACCCACTATTAGTATTTATTACACATATAGCTGGGGCAGGGAGTGTTAGATCCACAAGTGAAGTGTAAAGTGCGCTACTCACAGAAGGTGGACATCTCGACTTGCTGGCAGTTGTTGGGGCAAGCGTGCGGGAACTCGCTGGGTCCGAACAGGCTGGGACATGGAGTGTTAGATCCACAATTGAAGTGTAAAGTGCGCTACTCACGGAAGGTGGACTTCTCGACTTGCTGGTAATTGTTGGGGCAGGCGTGCGGGAACTCGCTGGGTCCGAACAGGCTGGGGCAGGGAGTGTTAGATCCACAAGTGAAGTGTAAAGTGCGCTACTCACGGAAGGTGGACTTTTCGACTTGCTGGCAGTTGTTGGGACAGGCGTGCGGGAACTCGCTGGGTCCGAACAGGCTGGGGCAGGCCTGCAGGCGCACGCACACCGCCCGGCAGAACGTCGCCACGCGCCCTATCCTTCACGATCGCCACGTACGCGTGATACGTACTCGACTTCAGTCTGAACGAAACGATAATACACCACGTAAAGTAACTGGATTTATTTGTCCCACGCCTGGGGGTTTAGGTCTCCTCTCATTTAAGAGGATTTTTGGAACAGGGAAGAATCCACTGCACTGCTCCAATGCATGTGCTCTTTATTTTTTAAACTTAAAATAATATTATTACTATAGTAACATTTTATAAGGATCCTCTAACCGAAGGGCAGTGGCGTAACTAGGCGTGGGCGAAGTGGGCCCTTGCCCACGGCCTCGCACTTAAAGGGGCCCCGCGAGGCCCCTTTAAATGCGATGCCCCCAGACTTTACTACAGATGACTAATTAATTTGATCACTTTTACGATTTTTACAAATTTAAAAGCGTGTTTGTTTGGGGTCTCGCAAGAAGCCCGTGTTAAGTGCGACTGCGAGGCCGTTGTAATTACCCTCAAAGACCGCGACCGTTAGATTGACGGAATACGAGAATTCATCATCATCATCATTACAGCCCTACACAAGTCCATTGCTGAACATAGGCCTCCCCCAAGGAATGCCACAAAACACGGTCCTGAGCCACCTGCATCCATCGACTTCCTTCATGTCTTACCAGGTCGTAGCTCCACCTAGTGGGGGGTCGCCCTACACTTCGCCTACCGGTACGAGGCTGCCAGGAATTAATAGCAATGTCTTGTCAAAGCTGATGCGACTTCGCCCACGTCTATATTAGTCCACGCTACGCCTCTGCCGAAGGGTGCACTTTGCTAATGAACAAATGAAGCTGTAACCACCGACGAATCACGGTATATCCATTCCAAAACACTGTATCATACAAAATAGCATTGGAGTATACCAGGGATAGGCAGGAAGTTCGATTTGGGAAGAAGAACCAAAGAAAAACGACAGCATAAATATAATGTTTGATTATTATAGAAACTAATTTTTACGGATTCTATCGCGTTTAATTTAACTTTTTAATTCCCGACATTTATTCCATTTCTCTTCAAAATTGTTATTTATTCGATATAATATATATATATATATATATATATATATAAATGGGGATAAAACATCTAAAAAAATCGATATATCGTTCGTATACTTCGATGTTTTTAAAATCGATGTTTCACTTTCGAAAATATCGATGTTCTATTATCGATGTTTTTTATGAGCGATGTTGCATCCCTACCGCCATACCAATATTCTCAAGATAATAGAGAAGTTGCATTAATTTTTTTTTGTCACATTTATTTATATATAAATGAAAGAATAATTCATTTAAACTATATTTAAATAATTATTTTTTTATTAACAATTCAAGTTTTTTAGTAATTATTAATGAAAAATAGTTAAATTTTTGAATGAAAAAAAAACTACTTGTGATTGGTTGGGACGTCATTATATCCGTTGAGGCTGTGAGCCAAGCGCAATCATGCTATACTTTTGTATTTTCTATATTCGGATCACCAAGTGTCATAACAAAACATATACTCGTACAGGTTGTTTGGAAGATGGGCGCAAAGCCTCAAGGGCTTCTACCTTTTACTATATAGAACATATTAAGCTAAACTTGTTAAGCTTAATATGTTATGTCTGCTCCTTTTTAATTGAATTTCTAAGGTTTTTAACAATAAGACCCATTTTTTTTTTTCAGTTTATTGCTAATAGCGTCCAGTAACAATTGTTATATTATATATTTTTATTCATTTTTTATTTATCTAATGTGTGATTACTCAAACAAAATAATTTCCAAGCATCTTCAACATCAGAAAAATATTCTACGCACATTAAGAAACCAAAAAATAATTAGGAAATGTTGTGTTTATGCCATCATAAAAAAATAGCCTTTGTTGTCCAAACCCTTTTAAAAACATGCTTAGTTATTGCCCCTTCTTTTGAGGTATTATTGTTACGAGCTTGGGGTTCGAGACAATTAAAAACTGCCGAGTGAATTACCAAAATTGGCACTTTCATTACAGAACACTAATTACAACTTAAAACCACACTAATAACAAAACATAATTGTACTACTGATCATTTATTTCGCAGTTGTATCGCTTCGAAGTATTCGCTTGTATCGCCAATTCAACTCTGATCCCGGTCGCGATCTATACCGGCCTTATATAGGGCCTCAGATAGTTCCAGAATCATCTACTGTAGAAACATCTAGAATGTTCGAATACATACCGTTCCCGATTGACTAGGTATCGATAGTTCTAGAAAGTTCTTCCATGGAAATTTCTAGAAGGATCTTGACTCTCCTAGTTCTGCTACTCGATACTAGAGGGCGCTAGTGGAAACTAATGTTGTCATGTACCAGGCTCAGTCAGTGCTCGTCCCGAGCATTATCGGACCCATAATAACGCGCCAGTCGATCCACATGGACGATCTTAGGAGTACCCCTTGCACCTTTTTATATCTGGTAGGTTACGTTATTGATCCTTGTCACAATCCGGTACGGTCCGTCCCATTTAGTTTGAAGCTTAGGAGATTTCCCTTTACTGCGAACTTGATTGTGCAACCACACTAGTGAACCTTCGTCGAACCCTTTGTTGTTCATTTTGCGGTCATACCGGGTTTTCATCTTTTCAGACATTTGCTGGCCCGATTAACTGACGTGCTCATAAATATCATTCATTTTGTTCCGCAAGTAATTTGCATAATCAGTTATACTGCGTGGGGCATCAGGTGGTATTCCGGTGATCAAAAGCTGGTGTCACTGATGTACTTTCGTGAACAGCGCTTAGATATAACAAAAACGGTTGTATGTGCTTGTCACAGTCTCGTTGCCGATTTTCCACAACTTTTGCTAGGTACCTCTCCAATGTCTGCTTAAATCGTTCTACCATTATATCAGATTGTGGGTGGTAAGAAGTTGTTCTTGTTTTATGAGTACCCATAACTCGGCATGTTTCCTGGAATATTTGAGACTCAAAATTCCTTCCTTGATCGCTGTGAATCTCTAAAGGTACTTCAAAACGACAGAAGACTTCATGAACTAGTTTATCTGCAACTGTTGAAGCTTCTTGATTTGGAATGGCGAAGACTTCTGGTCACTTAGTGAAGTAATCCATCACAACCATGAAATACTTGTTACCACTTTCACTTTCCGGAAACGGCCCCGCAACGTCAAGGGCTATCCTCTCCATGGTGCACCAACATTGTAAAATTTGAATGCATCTCTACTACGAGTCTGAGGTCCCTTTACAGTCACACAACTTGTACATTTGCGACACCAGTCCTCGACATCGTCACGACAGTGGACCCAGTAAAACCGTTCTCGGATCTTCAGTAGAGTTCGTTTAACTCCCAGATGGCCTCCTTAACAACTATTATGGTACAGCTGTAGAACATCCGGTAGTTTAGCTTTAGGGCCAACCATTTGCAAATAACAGCTGTCTCCTCGAGCATTTTCCCATTTACGGCACAGGAGCTGTCCCATTGGGCCCAATAGCTTTTCGTGGTCGAACTCATCGCTGAGACGTCGCTCCACTTGGGCTTAGGAGCACTGGCCTTCATCCATTCCAGAATCGGCTTGATGTCCGAATCTTCCTGCTGTGCATGTTGTAGGCTGTCCTTCCACTCATTGCTGAGCTGGTCTGTCCTGAGAATCCTCACAGATACCACTTCTTTACCTTCTTGCCTTGTACAATTCTTGCAATCTTCAGGACAAGGTCTTCTTGACAATGCATCTGCATTGTCATGAGATTTCCGCTGCGCTGGGCGGTGCTGTTAGCCGCACTACCCTCTCGAGATCGATCACCTTCCCTTTCTACAGTTCACTTAGAGCAGCTGGATCAAAGATGGCCCCTTTCCCCACAGCCGTAGCACCAAGAGCTGTATCCTTTATTGCGGTCGCGAACTGTAGCTGCTGCAACCTCCCTGTAGCGATGGGAACGATGATCCTGCCGCACGGCTTCCACCTCCAGTGCATGGGCCATCTTTACACTATTGGATGATAAGAGTAATGTGATTTTGTTGTCTTTTATTTGCAATTGATAATAAAAGTATATTCTCTAATATCTTTCATTTATCTTATTTCATGGCTATCGGCCTAGTGTGATATTTAAAGCACAGTTTAAAAATACCTATTATTGCGAGTAATGCCCGATGTCCTATAAAAATAACAATAAAACTACATTTAGGTAGTTCAAAAGTCATCTATATCTGTACCACATCACCATGAAAAAAGTTACGGATGTAGAAAACGTGCACCCTGTTATTTTTTCCACCTTCACCTCTGGGCGGTAAGCACTTTATACATAGTCCTTTTTTAAGAACATGGGGCGGTAATTATTAAAACATATTTTTGCAAGCCCAAGCCTTACGAGGTTAAAATTAATAGCTATTTGTGCCGGACGGGCGAAACTCGGGAATAAATGATGTCGAAGATACTCCGCGAGTCGCTCTCGTCCTACACCTATAGGTTCCGGTGAATACTTCTACTGCCGTCTTTGTGGGTGCGGCTGGGGTACTGTGGACTGAAGTTCAATCAAACTGCACGAACTGTAGAATACAAATGACCAGGCAGTGGCCAGCGGTTCGACTGCTCAACTGTTCGGCGGAAATCTTATTTTATTTATTTTATTAACTATATTCAATAACCGTGGTTATTGACCACGGTTGTTGAATATAGTTGTTCAACTACGGTTGTTCTATATCGGTTGTTTACTATCGGTTGGTCACTATAATCTTCAGATGATTTCTTCAGTTGACTATTTCTTCAAGGTGTTCGGTAGTAACTTACTACCACTAATACTATCTGCTTTTATTATCACTGTTTACTAGCTGCTATTATCAGCTACTACGTTGTACTATGCTACTACTATCACTTGCTACTAGCTGCTATTATCAGCTACTATGTACTCGTACTGGAATTATTTTTAAGTAGGCTTGATGCTTTGACACAGCGAATGAGTTGGCCACGGTTTCTTGTGGTTCCTTTTCTATAACCTCTGTCTTCTCTTTTTTATCACTGTGGAGAAGTCGGTTGTGTGTCGCGGTGTATCCTTTTATTCCACACTTGATGGTCTTGCATCTTTGTGTTTGATTTCTGTAGCGTAGACAGCGGAAACATAAATTATTTTTCTTTGCGAGTTCATATCTTTTGTTGACATCTACTTCTTTAAATTTGTTGCATTCGGATCCGTAGTGACCTTCTTTTTCGCACATTCTGCATCTTGGAGAAAGTTTGGTAGTAGCTACGTGTGTTTTATGACGACGGACGGCGGTTGCTCTGCGCTTCGTTGATAATTTCTGGAGGCGCAAATGCACTGCAGAAGCGAGCTTGTTCGGTGATAAATTCGTTGAAGCAGCCGAGGTCTGGTCTGGAGTTGTACTCCTCCGTGTAGATTCTATACCACTGGGCGGGCACGTAGACAGTTCGGCAGCTTGTCGGTGAGATGTCGTAGTAGCTCTGCGTTGATGAGGTAATGGTCTCTCTCGTGCTTGAAGTGTGACGACGCCTCCCCTCACTTTGCTCGCGAATTGCAGATGTCTCTAGGTGCTTCTGTACAGCGTGCTAATCCTCGTAACGTCTCGGTCTCTGCTTGTGCGATTGAATCCGGACGTCCAAATTGCAGCTCCAGCTCTCGCATGATCTCATCTGGCTTAGCATGCCCGATGAGTTCTGAGCTGACTGTTTCCAAGGCTCTTCCCTGTAGACTTCTTCTTAGTCTCGCTGTGTTTTCAATGTCATTGAAGTAGCCTGGGGTTGTCTTGTAAATGGCATGGAATGAAAGCCATTCGGTGTGTTCTCCGCTGAAGCTTGGGAGTGTCATTATAGCTTTCGACGCTGCGAAAGTAGCACTCTCTGGTTTTGGTTTGTCAGCGAGTGCGGCGATTGCGGATGTGAGCACTGCTATAAATGGTCGGAGCCCCCTGTCTTCATTAGTGGTGGGTTCCGGGTTGAGCTTCTGTGGCATGGGATTCTTGGGTACATCTGCTGGATAGGGATCCTGGTGTGTGAGCTCCTTTTGCGGCTCACTGAGGTCGACGACTTCCGGGGTTGGCTTTGTACTGTTTTAATAAGTGGGGCCTCCCCTCCGGTGGTTGCGTCTTGAATTGGTTGCTGTTTGGCTGCGGAATCTTCCAGCCAGGATCGGACGTACTTATTTGTGGAGTGACCATCTTCATCGTAGTCGTCTGATTCTTCTTCTTCAGCCATCTGTAAGGAGATCTGTGAGAGTTCCAGTTTGATCTTCAATAGTTCTTCACGAGCCTTCAAAATTCTTTTATTGGGCCGAATAGTCTTCTTTGACTTCGCACAGTTAGCGGCGTGGCCCCTTGGTGGCTCTTCGGCGCGGGTGTCTTCCCGGGCGATCGGCGACGATGCACGGCGAATGTTCTCGTTGCCTTCTCTCTGTTCCCTCTGCTTTATAGGCCGGGTTGTAGTGGCCGGCGCGAGCAGGGTACCCCTCGGGAGGGTGACATGGCGTCTTGGCGCCCTCTATTGTCGACGGCGAGCTAGGCGGCATCTGATTCTGGATGGCGGCGGCATTGTCCAATGAGCCTCCTTCCAGATCGACAATCCACGCCTTGGCTGCCCTTTCATGCGAGCGAGTGATCGGCATCTTGAGTCGGCGAATTCAGCGGATTCTATACGGCACCGACTATGAATCCGGTTCCGAAGGACCAACGGATTTATCTGGTTCCGAAGGACCAACGGATTTATCCGGCTCGAACGACCAACGAATGTGCCGGACGGGCGAAACTCGGGAGTAAATGTTATCGAATATACTCCGCGAGTCGCTCACGTCCTACACCTATAGGTTCCGGTGGATACTTCTACTGCCGTCTTTGTGGGTGCGGCTGGAGTACTGTAGACTGACGTTTAAAATGCACGAACTGTAGAATACAAATGACAAGGCAGTGGCCAGCGGTTCAACTGCTCAACTGTTCGGCGGAAATCTTCTGACTATTGGTTATTGACCACGGTTGTTGAATATGGTTGTTGTATACCATCGGTTGGTTATTATATTCTTCAGATGATTACTTCAGTTGACTATTTCTTCAAGTTGTTCGGTAGTAACTTACTACTACTAGTACTATCTGCTTTTATTATCACTGTTTACTAGCTGCTATTATCAGCTACTACGTTGTACTATGCTACTACTATCACTTGTTACTAGCTGCTATTATCAGCTACTATGTTGTACAACTAGCTATTACTATCACTGGTTACTAGCTACTATTATCAGCTACTATGCTACTAGCTACTATTCACTATGTTCTATGTTCTGCTACTTGGTTCTGCTACTAGTCACTTCAGCTACTACAATGTTACTGGGCCCCGAGGCCCTAAGGTAGACTCGAGCTTTACTTTAAAGTGAGCCACTTGCCATTGTCCGTTTTGCCTCTTTATTGTTTGACATTTTCACTATACAATTGTCTTAAATTACAATTTTTCTATACACGATTCATTCTTACTCTAATGTACTATACATTGTTAAATCCGTAATTCAGTTGTCTATTAGCACACTATAAAGGTTTCTTAATATATTAACAATGTAAAAAGTTATTAACAAAAATATCCCAAATTTTCACAATACTTGGGTAGATTAATTTTTTAATTTTGCTATAAGTAGGAAATGAGTTTCATCACGCTAAATATTATTTTATTTCCTTAATCTATAAACCTTAATCTAATTCAATACCATGTTTACAAATCTTCTAGAGCATAAAAATTATTTCCATCATTTTCGGGTCTAAATATTATGCAAAGCCTAGAATGTTCCATAACGTGTCGCGCTCTGACTGGTCGACATTTTGTTTGTACAAATAAGAGTTATTTTCTTAACTATTCCAAAACGATGCTCTATACTATAATTCTAAGGGTTGTAAACATGTAAAATTACACTATTGCACCTTTTACTTAGGTTTGTCACTAATAGTTTTCCTAATTACACTTTTAATATTGTTTTTTAATCACTATGTTTTTAAACACTTTTCGCCGTCGCGAACACTATTATACAAATTATTACAGCACTGATCTAAAACAATTCAAACTAAATACACAGATATTTACATGGTCATATATGCGCATACATACATGCTAAATCCCAAAACAAGAATTTAATTTTGAAATCTTTAAAAATATAAAAAAACTAGATAATTTTTCACGATGCTACGATTGCAAAATACTCAGTTGTGATCTAAAGCCGGAACTATACTGGAAACACGCGATTTCTCAATAACCAATCACAGCGCCATCAGCTGCCGGCATGCCTCGATAAGCTATCTTTCTCGTACTTATGGCTGCGTATTAGACTTTTTTGTCGTATTCATTTGTAAACTTTATTCACGTCTGGGAATTGTTTAAAATCGCTAAATTTATCTCGCGATTTGCAGGTATTATAAAAACTACTCAATAAATACGTGATTAAAATTTGATATTGCCAAAAGTATATTTTTTGGGAATTTTAATAAAATATTTTTAGAGAGGTCTGGTAATACTTTACAACCCACAAAAACGTCTGGGATTTTTTTTAAATATATATAAATATATATAAAAACTAAATTAAAAGATAAAAAAGATTTTTTGGATATTTTTTTTGCAAATGTTATATGCTGCGCAGTAACGAAATAACCGCAAACGCTCTGCCAGACTTGCGGGACTTGATTCGCCAATTGACGAAATTATATTTTTCACAATATCAACTTGCCAAAGGACCTTCCCAAAATTCGTCGCCAGCTCTCAGACTATTAATAATGTATGCGCGTCAGATTGTAATAAGACAACACACTATATTATAATTTATATAAATAAAATGATAGAGGTTTGCAGTTGTGCGCGCATCACGGAAACTGGTTAGATTTCAATTAGGTTTTCTAAGTTTTATTTCTTAGGCACTTGGCCCTTATCTAAAAAAAATATTGTGATATCTTCATTTAATATAAAGTTATTAAAATTTTAAGAAACAACGATTTTTATAAGCATTACGTGTTCAGTGATGTGTGTGAGCAACGCGGACGAAGTCGCGGGTATCAGTTAGTTGTACATATTTTGGATATCAATATCACTCTGTGATTAAATTCTCGTATATACTCTTTACTTACTTTGCCCGAAGTAACTCTAGTTTCATGCCTTCCTCAGGCGGCCCCTCAGTCTCCCAATCTTTCAACAGCTTCGCTGGCTTATACGAAGCTGATATGATCTTGTTCAAGACCTCCTTCAATACTAGAGATAACGGACCGGGGCCCACATGCTTTGGTAACTGAGACAGTTTGTTTCGACTTATGGACGGCCCAGCATAGCATTTATAGTTGAAATATATCCTATCACACCACTCGTTAGAATTCGTTATATCTTCCTTCACGATCTTTACTTCTTCAGTCCTTTGCGGCTCCTTAATTGTAGTGTCGGGTATATGCAACTCATAATTGTTTGTATCACACCAGCCTACAGGGAATAATAGGTCACTGGTCTGCGCATACCAGAACTTCTCCCCGATCGGTATCAACTCGACGCACATCATATGCTCCACAATTGAAGTTATCGTAGCCACATGTATCTCTTCATGGTTCAACGGATTTACTGCTTCTAGCTTCATTTTTACTTCTATACCCTTCAAGGGTTCTTTGTGCCCAAAGCAGTAGTCCGGTGCCGGCACTGAAGACGTCATAGATAGATACTCGTCCCAATCGAAAGGACCATCTTTCCAGACTTTGGGCGGCTTGAAAGCAAAGGAATGTTTCTGAGCCCATCCTATCGGAAAGATGTACGGGTGCATGTTATCGCAGAGCCACGCCATTTTTGTGTCTTCGTAGTCATCTAAATTGTCGTCAATGACCACGAGGAAGTGAAGGTTGTTAAAGACAGTGGCGATTGTGGCGGGCCGGATAGACTTCATGTCGTTCGGGCTGAAGGCTTCCAGCTTCATACCGGTGACGAAACTATGTGCTTCTTGGGTGGGAGTTGGCTGCAATTATAATGACGTAAATTAAAAAACAAACGAAACAGGAGAATGCACGACAGTCTGCTGTAACTGCCAGAAGACTGATGCTAATTACCACCCAATGTTAGTAATGTAACCTTAAATATGCCTAATTTAATTTAATATCTTAGTAGTGGAACTATTAAAACTTCACTAAATAGTGTAAAACAAAACAAAATCGCTTATCCGCGTCCATTCCTTTCAAACTACTTGTTTTATTTTGATACGGTGTTTATTTTCAAGGGAAGAATTTATTATGAAAGATTCTCGTGTATAATAACAACTTGTACATAACAACCCTTTCTTACACATTTGATATAAGTACAAACATCTGGCAACTGACTTATGACAGTATATCCTTTCCGAAAACTAAGCACAAATCTCTAGGACTGGAAATGGGATGGTAGCATCACCTGTACAAGAGGATCAGCTCTGCGTCCACCAACGCGCTTGCACGTAGGCAGGCGGTTTGTGTATATAAGTATGGGCAGTTCATTTAAGTAAAAACGTACTGTTTTAGTTAACTGCAAAGACCGCTTAGAAATATCACACCAATATCTTTAAAAAGAAGGAGTTTTGAATGCATTTTAAAACGAATTATAAAATATAGGATTTTCCTACCTGAAAGAGATCTGCTGGAGTTGGTTCCTTAATAGACTCCTCTGCGCTTTGTCGCAATTGTGCGCTCAACTTGTTCTTGCATGAAAACTTGTTCACCTTGCCTGGGTACTTGAACTGCCATGGAGAGCCCTGCAGAGAATATCTACAGTGTTATCAAAAATAGACTTCGTAGCATGAATAGAGATCTCTAAAGGAGTATCAGTAACATTTTAAGTGTTAACCTTTAATACAGCCCTTTGCGCTATTTTTACTTTAAATAGATGTGGGTGCAACATTGTAATGTATTTTGCGGACAGCACATTTTTGTATGTCACCACACCGATCGCCCATAGTCACGCCAATCGTCCCCAAAACCTCTAATTGAAATAACATATAATAACGTTTTAGCGTAAGGACAATTGTGAAAGTGAATAGACCTTGTTGTTTGACCATACTCTAAGTTTCATTCCTCTCCAAATTATTTACCTTCGCCCGCAACTCAGTGAACACTTGGTGAACAGAACTTTACTATACATACACATACTAATTTTACATTGGTGACCCCCGACTTTAGTTACGGTGCGCAATAGAAAGTAGTGCAGTGTTTGACTTTGGACGAGAGACGACTCCACGTCGATTGAGGAAAGCGAACTGACTCGACGGGCAACTTCAAGGGAAACCAAAAAATTATGATGGCAGATAAGATTGCAGAGAATCTACATGCTGACGACGTAGCTGCATTTTCAGCGGCGACACCAGAACGCATACCAGTGACAGAATTATCAGCCATGATGGCCAAGTTGGAAACAGGGCTTAAGGAAATAAAGCAAGAAGTAAACGAGATAAGAGAAGGAAGCGTAGGATATAGATCGCAGTAGAATAGAAGCAGATCAAGATCTAGAGGACCACGTCGCACCCCAGATAGCCCGAATTGGTTGTGCAAGTATCATTTCCAGTATAGACAGCGAGCGAGGGTATATGAAAAATCGTTAAACTGGAAAACATCGAAAGCATCACCGTCGGAAAACTGAGCGCGCTGCAGTCGAGCACGGTAGGCGACTGCATTACAGCAGCAGGTAATCATCGATTTAGTATAACAGATAGAAAGTCTAAGATTCGTTTTCTAGTAGATACCCGAGCGAATGTTTCTGTGCTACCAGTACGTAGTGTAAGAAAAATGAGTGTGTCCAAAGTGATTATAAATTATATGCTGCCAATAACAGTGAAATTAAAACCTATGGTGTAAAGACATTAGAGCTTAATTTAGGATTACGTAGAGTTTTTAGGTGGACGTTAATTATTTGCGACGTCCAGCAAGCAATATTAGGAGCAGACGTTATTGAGGCACATAAATTAATTGTAGATTTATATAATAAGAAACGCATAATAAACTATTTTAAAACTTTTGTATCTTCCACATGAGATAGGTTTTTAAATACAAAAATAATGAGCTCACGGATACTATTTGTTATGAGGTCTATACGGGATTTAAAAATTAATGATAACGCCTGGATTTCCAATGTTATTAGTTTATTAGTCTATGGTTCAGGACTGGACAGTCACCAACAATCTTATTATCTTCATGAATACAAGCTCGAATCTTGAAATGATTTAAATCTCTCATTCCAGTGGATCGACTTATAAGTGACTTTAAATTTATCTACATATTATTAATACTCATTTATTTATTTTATCAAATACTTCTTGAGTATTATGAAATGTTTGGTCTCATGTATCCCAAGTAAAAACCATGGTAGTGTCATTGGCGTAAGCTATTAGTCTACTATTACATAAGTTTACAAGGTTATTAAGAATGGTATTGGTTCTAGGATACTTCTTTGAAGAACACCACACTTTAATATATTCGTTACAGGTGTGATTACCTATACTGACACTCTCAAGTTTGGTAACTCAAGTAGTCATAGAAAAATGATATCTATCCCTCTGACTGCAAAAGTCTCAAGTTTACTAATGAGTTTTGGAATCGATACTTTGTCAAATATATTTGCTAAATCGAAAACATACCTTAACATCAAGTGATGTGAAATAATGTATATAAAATTACCTTATTTGTGACATAGCCGAAGCTGCTAAGCCGTGGGTTAGAGAAAAATATCCAGAACTGTTGCAGGTCATCGTCGGCGCCGTCGTAACGCAGCAGCAATCGACCGCCTACATTCTCACTCACCTGGAAATTGTATAATTTCGTTGATTCAATCAAGTGCTGTTGATTGATTCAACTGCAGTACTTATATTCGCAATATAATGCTTTTTGTTATACTTCTACTATTTACGAGAAGGAATTAGGTGCATGTCAAATTTGATACCTACAGGCTTTTGAGATGATTCAGACAAGTACGGAGTCCTAATACGAAAAATGAGTGGAGAGCTTCAGCTTCACTCCTTCAAGAAGGAGCACGTAAGGCAACCGCCATTAGGACTGCGATAGTTTTTTATAGAATGAGGGTGACAAATGAGCACATAGTGCACCTGATGGTATATGGATACTGTAGCCCATATACATCTACATTTATCCTCAATTAAGAATCAAAATGCAGATGCGATATGACGATAGTGATAGTGACGATAGTGTTCGAAAGTGTTCCCTTAGCCCCAACAAAGTGTGCAGTGACGAACACCGTAAGGTTTTAGCCGATTGGATCCATATTTTTCATATTGTATTTTAAAATACCTTGTATTTTAAGTGCCGTGTAGTGATGGTGTAAGAATATCTACTAACCCGTATCGTAACTTCGTAACGAGGGTGTCGTAAGAGGCGACAGAAGGAAACTAAAACAGAAGATGATCTTCCTGATACCAATTTAAAATTTTAAAAAACTGCGGTTGCCAACCCGCCTGTCAAAAGCGGCAACTATGGCAAAATCCTCCCTATGAGGCAATCTATGGGGGAGACCTACCTATGTTCAGCAGTGGACTTTTATAGGCTGTAATAGATGGATGGATATTGTATTTTAAAATGCGTCAGGTGAGAATCGTCTCTTAAACGAAGTTACATTATATAATTTTCTTTTAACTTAAAAAAATTACAATTAAAAAACCGACTAACTGTGGCAATCCAATATCGGTAAGGGTCGATGACGTTCTGAATCTCCACTTTCATTCCGACCTTTATCCTGTCGATTGGGGACATGCCTTTGTTGTTCAACGCCTCGATGGACACAGACTGTCCGACTAGTAGTGCCTTCTTCATGATTTCTATGATCGTATCGCCGCATTTCTCATTAATTTCATCGGGCGGCTCCACCAACTCGTCGTACTTCCCACACCAGCCCAACGGGTGCACTTTGGTGTTCGATATGTCGCACCAGAAATCTGTGTCAGCCCCGATAAATTTGATTCGAAGGAGGTGACCGCAAACCATAGTAATTTCGGCTATCCAATAGACATCTGGATTGGTTTTATGGCACACTTCGAGAAGCATGCCCTGTTTGATGCCATTATTGAGGCTGGCCTCCACCTGCAACAAAAAAATTGTGAAGAATGTCAGAATCTGTAATATAATTCAAATACTTTTATGTACAACATACTAATATAATAGAATATAATATCATAGAATATAATATCATAGAATATGAGTGGATACTGTGGCCCATAGACATCTACATTTATCTTCGATTGAGAATCAATATACAGATGCGTTGTCACTCCTGAGGACTAAGTATCCTTGCCTCGCATCCAGTAAAAGGGTTTCCGGTTCTCTACACTCACCATACGAAACACAGCAGCATTGAGCTGCTATTTTACGCTGGTATTCTGTGAGAGCAAGGTCCTACCCAGGTCGAGCCGACCCATTCGTACTACATCCATAATAAAGCTGCAGCATGGTTCTACCACGTAATTTCATAATAGATATTAGAGTAACACGCGAGCAAACAGTCCACCTGATGGTAAATAGCTTCTGCTGTCTACATAGCATAGTATATACAGAATGAAAACGATAACAGACCCATTGTTAACTGAAATATTTTCTATGGTTAACTCAAATAATTTAAAATTAAAAATTGTAGAACCGACTTCAATATAAATTATTGAGAATAACTCAAAAACTATTGGTCAGACCTTGATCAAATTTATATAACACCATATGAGAAGCACCAGCTTTCAAATAGAAAAGAATCATCGAAATCGGTTAACTCAGAAAAAAGTTATGAGGTAACACACATAAAAAAAACATACAGTCGAATTGAGTACCTCCTCCTTTTTGAAGTCGGTAGAAAAGGACGATTAAAAATTTGGAACTAAATAGTATAGTATAGCGAATCTGAGCGGACAAACCCTGATCACAAATATTACGCAGCCATCGTCCTCCTCGACCATATTATAGGGGAATGTACGAGTATAAAATTGTATTATAGTATATCTACTTGAGGTTTTCAACAATCCATAATGTTAATCCAATTGGTTAATCAAATAATAAATCCATAGTTCTTCAACAATCCATTATGTAATAAATAAAAGATCAACAAATTTACCTACAAGAATTGTGTACCTACGCACAGTATAGTTGATAAGTTTTGTGTGCTTTGGCGATGGCTTCGATGTGCGCGATTGTCTCGCATCTCTGATAGCCCGTTTACACTCTCGCGCGAGCGGCGAGGCGAGTCGCGAGGCGAGCCACGAGGTGCGAGTGTAAACGCTAGCTCGTGGCTCGCCTCGCTGCTCGCCTCGCCACTCGCTGCGCTCGCGTCGGAGTCGGTTTTTTAGGCACGAGGCAAAGGGCCTCGCGAGGGACGCGAGCGTGGTGTTTACACTCGCGCTCTCGTTTCAGTTGGATTACGGCGCCCTTCCATAATAACATTCGAATTGCTTTTGTTTTAAAATTACATAAAATTATGAAACTCAAAAGGTTCTGTTTCAATGATCTCATCCACCATATTCTTCTTCAACGACGTATTTTTTTTTAATTTCTTTTTTTTTTTAAATGGTCAAGCATCGATAAATAGTTATTAAGGCAAGAGTTCATGCCGCTATTATTTCGACGTCTTCCATCGTTGCTGGCTCAACGGAAACTGAACGCATCGCGAGTGTAAACAGGCACTTGTTACCTCGCAACAACACGCGAACTGCGAGGCGAGATACGAAGCGAGGCGCGAGGCGAGAGTCTTAACCAGGGTTGACATATCATAAACTGATTTTGATAGAAGATGCGGTGTGCTTCCACACTATACATTCCTGTGTGTAGGATACCGATTCAAAAGATCTACGCTGCTTAGTGGACCACTAAACTGGAAATACTAGCCGAAGCTAGCATTTCGTGCTGATGTAAACACGGCACAAAATGCTAGCTTCGGTAACGTACACATATTTTTACGTGGTAGAGCCACGTTCCAACTGTTTTATGGCTGAAAGCACGAAGTGCTCTGTTTGTTCGCGGAAAACTACGCTCTCACAGAATACTAACGTTAAATAGCAACAAAAAACGAGACCCTTTTTACTGGTAACGGGAAATAAAAATAAAAATGACTTAAAACAACGCATCCGCATTTTGATTCTTAATCGAGAATAGATTTTTTAGATGTAGGTTTAGGCTGCAGGATTCATATATCATACGGTGAAATATGTGCTCGTTTGTCTCCCTCTTATAGCCTAAGATCCGGCTTAAGAAAATACCCCTCATTCTTTTCCTTGATGAAATATTTTTTTTATAATAAAATATATAAATAAATACAAATCAGGGTGAGTGACAGCCATGTTTTGGCAAGGCTATTTTTATTTGTCATTCTTTTCCTTGATAAAATTGGTCTCAATCGAAAAAAAATAATATATAGAAAATGCCACAGCGTGGTTGACTACCTTTTTACATGCAACAATACCTGTCTACCAGGTGTAAACAGGTAAACTGATATAGTAATTTACCCTCATTCTTTTTCCTAAAAAATTTAATGTGGAAATATAGATATTTTTATTGTGAATCCAATGGTGTATGGTTAACTTTTCAAATCGTGGCAATACTAGTGATTGACATGATTTAACGTTTCAATAATTTTATTTTAAAGTAGAGCGTGAAAGAGAACACTATATATTATATTATTACGTGCGGTAGGGAAGGATGCAGGCGCGCGTTCAGTTCTCTGTGTAATAGAGAAAGATAAATATATTCTCCCACCGAAAATTATTTTAGAGCAAACCACGTGGCAGTATTCACTTAAAAAAAAATTCTAACTTTAGTGTTATAAAAAATTGTAATTTATTTTTTCAATATATTAACAAAATTCAACTAATATTGACATACCTGTTTAAATTGCATATATTATACTAATGAAATAAAAATTAAATATTAAACAGTTAAAAATTGAAAAAAAAATTGTTATAAAAATATTTTTTATTTTAAAATTATTAACCATTACTACTATAATACAAAAAAACTATAAACTTCTAGCGCGCTATTAAATACGCTATGTTATAGTGCGCTATTCATAAGAAAGCGTGTGGGAGGCCGGCAAGGGCGTAAAGTTTTGCAGCACGCTATATCTCGTAGGACGTTACATAATGTCGTTCGTTGGATAGACCGCGCGCTATAAGAATATTATTTCGTAATAAGTCGCATTTTAGACTAAAATTAAATAAAGCAGTAAAGAAAAACGAATGAACACTCTTTCATACTTTCCAGGCTTTAGGCAGGCCTCTGTCACTCTTGCTACCTGCGTGAAATAATTACCTACAATAGCGAGCTGCCCCAGGGGTAGATCGCAATTGGGGCTAGCGCGTTCCAGGCGATTGAATGTTAAAGTTTTTTTAACGCTGTTTACGTAAATAATTTTTTGTAAATACTTGTTGAAATACTCGTCGAAATAGTTTTTGTGTTTAGTATATTTAATTGTAGGATAAAATAGTTGAAAAAGTTTTAATGTAATTTAAGAATAATATATATTATGTATATTACCTATCTATTTGATAAATTATAATGGCAAAACGTCGTTCCTACTATAATTGTTGCGGGGATGTATGCTTAATGAGCAATTAAAAGGATTCAGATATATCATTTTTTAAGTTACCGAAGGATAATGAAAGGTAAATTTATTTCATTTTTTTGTTAGATAGGTACTTATAGCGAAAAAATAATTAAGTAATAATTTAACTACAGAAGTAATACCTAAGTACTTTATTACAAAACTTAGTTGAAATTTACTTCACTTCCCAAGTACCTACTTACATACCTATACTCGTCTTTGTAATTAAAATATTTTAAGTTATTATAGCACAAAATACTGAAATTAAAACTTTGTTTACAAGATTTTCAACTAAGTAGATTACGATCATATTTCTGTTAGGAATCGTATTTCGGGTTTATTTGTTGTTTACGCTACCTACCTATACGAACCAAGCATCGCGATTCCCGACGAATGGCCTTGCAAGTTGCATGCATTGGGCATCACAGAACTCACATAGTAGATAATATGGTCGATTATAGTCAGCACAGGTACTTTACCTAAGTAACCTACCATTTCACAATGTATTTTTTTACTCTTTATTAACAGCCCTTAGCAACCACCGAAAGTCCGTTGTGACGTAGTAAGGAGAAAACATGCAAATTAATACGGACACTCGCGCGCAGCGATAAAGTTTTATTTAGATTGCGTGCGCGATCTATCTGATTAATAATAACTATGTAGGCTATTAAAACGTCGGCAAGCAGTCAACATCAAAAGAGTGCAACTTCTGTACGTAGTACTATTATTTATTCTGTGTTTTAGGACTGTCTATAATCGATGTAAACGTTATTTTAACATTAATATAAATTACAAATCAATTAAAGGCGTATTTAAAAGTTTATTGATAGTATATTCAAAAATCGGCTATTTACATACACTATTATCTTAATTTTTATATCTTTAATTATTATCATTATCCATATTTTATTTACATTTAGAAACATTAGTTAGGCTACTATTGTAGCAGACAACAGTGTTCTTCGATCACTTATAAATATACAGTATACACTAACTAACCAACGTCTAATACTTAATACGGTCGCGCGCGATGATTAGCGTGCTGCTAGATCAAATTTGCGTCATACGTCCACTCCCAACAGCACGCACGCGACATTTAGATGCTAGCGCTGCTGCTAGAGCTAGTTGCCGCTAGATATTCATAGCGCCATGGTGACTACTTACATAGCACGCGCTGTGCACTATGAAAAGATAGCGCGCTATATAAACCACCATTACTCCAGAATAATTTTCAGTGGGAGAATATATTTATCTTTCTCTATTACACAGATAATTGAACGCGCGCCTTTCTCTTTTCCGGCAAGCGTCTCACGCGCAGCTGCTATCGTGCATCCTTCCCTACTGCACATAATAATATAATGTTTAGTGTTCTCTGTCACGCTCTACTTTAAAATAAAATTATTGAAACGTTAAATCGTGTCAATCACTAGTCTTGCCACGATTTGAAAAGTCAACCATATACCATTAGATTCACAATAAAAACATCTATATTGACACATTAAATTTTTTAGGAAAAATAATGAGGGTAAATTACTATATCAGTTTACCTGTTCACACCTGGTAAACAGGTATTGTTGCATGGAAAAAGGTGGTCAACCATGCTGTGGCATTTTCTATATATTATTTTTTTCGATTGAGACCAATTTTATCAAGGAAAAAAATGACCGTAACCGGTAAAAAAAAATTAAATAAATTATATTTAAAAATAGCCTTGCCAAAACATAGGCTGTCAATCACCTCGATTTGTATTTATTTATATATTTTATTATAAAAAAAATATTTCATCAAGGAAAAGAATGAGGGGGTATTTTTTTAAGCCGGATCCTCTACTATTACTTGTATAAAAAAGCATGTGTTGTTTTCGTGTCTCTGATACCGCATCTCAATTTACTTTTAATATTATCGTATAAGCGTAGCCTGCAACGGGCTCGGGCTGGTTACGACGAACAAGTGATGACCGTGTTTTGTGGCATTCTTTGGGGTGGCCTAAGTTTAGCAGTGGACTTGTAAGGGGTTCTGATGATAAGGGTGATGATGATGCTGATTCTATAGCTTCATGTTCAAAGCATTGTTATTTTTTCACCCACACCTAGTCCTGCTCTCATTTCTATGAGGAGTTTGGTGCGGGATATAGAGTCTACCGTACCAACTGCCTCAACGCGTGTTGATAGACCCCACGTGTCCTCGAAACAATGTCTCAGACATGCGTGTCCTCGCGATTTTTTTCCCTTACCACCGAGCACGTGGTAGGTAAATCAGCAATCAAAACAATGTCAGTGTTTACGGCGGGTTTGAATCCAGGTTGCTCGCGTATTTAATTTAAAAGGAGCTTTTAGTCCCTGAGCTACCAAGGCTTTGTAATATTTGATATAAATTGCAAGCATGAAAGTAATTTACGCGTTAATAACATTCCAAATACGAACCAAACACCCGTTTCCTCACCTCATTCCACATATTATTTAAAATATAATAGGGGTTTTTGCGTTTAAAATTTCGAAACGTGATTTAAAAAATTGGGTATTTTTAGAATATGTTTTAGCTCTTATATTTATATCATTATTGACTTTCCTGGACTTCGCATTACAAACGTCGACACCCCCACACCCATCTCCCATAGATACCTTTTCCCACCCTTCTCCCGTCTCGCCCACACAGCTCACTACCGTAGTATCAACAAAAAAATAACAACGATATATATTCTCTCGACTTTTCTCCTTACGATGTTATTTTCAAAACATTTTGCATTGTGAAAAGCTTTCATAAATCAATACATAAGCAATATTCTGTGACATAAGTTACATAAAATGTAGTAAGTAACATGGCAATTATAACAAAGGATTTAAACATTTTATAGGTAGGTATTAAGATATCGTTAAAATGTAGAGGGAAATACCTTAAATATTTTGTAAGCCTTCGCTGGTTTTTATACGTGGTGGCCATGCTGCAGATATATTGTGGTTGCAGCACGAATCGGCTCGACCGGGTTAGGACCACGGTGACAAACGAGCACACAGTCCACCTGATGGTAAGTGGTTGCTGTGACCCATAGACATCTACATCTATCCTCATTAAAGAATCAAAATGCAGATACGTTGTCACCCGTGAGGACTAAGATGGAATACCTCTTTTCCAGTAAAAAGGGTCTCCGGTTCTCTACTCACCATACGAAACACAGCAGTGTTAAGCTGCTATTTTACGCTAGTATTCTGTGAGAGCGTGGTCCTTCCCCGGTCGAGCCGACCCATTAGTGCTATAACTATACTACTAATATAGCTGCAGCATGGCTCTACCACGTATAATGTATGCTACGATTTTGATGCTCCGATCTGCAAGAAAACTAATGATCCAATCGTACAATTTCTCGTGAAGACCATAGGAAGGAAGCGTCGAAAGAAGCGCTTTGTGCCACTAAACTGAAGAGACAGACTTGAGATACGACTAAGGCTCGCGAAGCGTGAGTCTAGGAAGGGCGAGGTCAGCTATATGGTAGCACTTCACGCTAGAACGAGGTGCTCAGCCTTTGGTGACAAGGCGAGTGTAACTTCACCACACGCTCGGCTGGCTAGCTCAATTGTCAACAAAGCATTAGACACGACTGAGGCTCGCTTAGCGTGAGTCTGGCGAGGCCAGTTTTATGGTAGCACTTAGCAGTTATGGAAGAATTTATGTAACGTACATACAGAAAATTTAATTTAGCACTTTAAAAATTGATATGCCTATAGATAATGACCAGGGTATTTTTAAATATGTATTGCAAAGTCATAAATGTCTTCGACAAAGTTAAATTTAACATATTGACTGAAGTAAATTATTCAGAATACATAGTGTCACTACAACATTAACTAATTTCTTCACTCGGCTCACACGTACGCGTCTTTCTCCTACAGTCAGTACATTAGGCCGACCGAACGTCATTTAAAGTTAAGAGACATCGCACACTGCAGACTTTTTATCGGACGAGAGTTTAGTCGGGTTGGGCTGCTATTGCGCAAACTAGCCAACAGTTGGCCAATCGTTTGCGAAAAAATTGTAGTTAGTAAGCAGCTCTTGAAGTGAGTAATCGCGTAATGAAACCTAAAATATTGTCCAGAAATATTATTATTATAACGAAGGAGACGGATCAAGAAGAGAAACCGAGAATACCTATATACAGTGACAGATTACTTCTTCCACCAGCTTTTTCTTTAAATTTACATTAGAGTACTCTTTTGGCTGTTTCTTATAACGCGCAGGTCGTTTTTCAACTTCCTCTATCAACTGCAAAATAGATGATTCGACAAGCAGCGTCATTTTGATGCATGCAATTTTGAGCGAGCGAAAACTTCTGAGCGAAGTGACGTTATCGACCGAGTCGGCCGACTTAACAATCGGCCTGTATCGCATCGAAGAACGCCATACTGATTTACCAGTTGACCGACAGTTTAGTTTGAAGGTGTAGCCCATCAAACTGATTTATTGGCCAACATCGATCACTAATAAAAAACTAGATACACAATCCCATGCAAAAATTCTCTAAAAACTGTCGCCAATTGTTTTGACGTAATTCTAGTTGAAAAATAAATATACATTAATGTAAATTCAACCTTAAACGCATTGCCTAAAGTTATATTCACAAAGCTACGTACAAATTAAAAGCGCACCCAAATGTTCGAGTGGGCGCTCATTCGGTAAGGACATTTTTTGTCACTGATTGTGTATCTAGTCTTTTATTAGTGATCGATGTTGGCCAATAACTAATCGTTATAATATGCGCACTTGCATACATCTTAATATTGATTAAGAAACCGACTAAACTCTCGCCCATTAGAAAATCTGCAGTATGCGGTGTCTTTAATGGTCGGTCTCCTCCACTACACCGCGGGATTTTCCCTCTACTACACCGCGCGCCATATGTGCCCAAAACTAGTATGGAACTTCTGATATATACATGTATACATATACATACTAGGTGGATATAGTATATGTAACTATAATTTATTTACATACACTACACCTAGTTTCTAGAAAAAGACCTGTAAATCTACTAAATATAACTTATAAATCCAACATGTATGTACTTCCGAAAACTAAAAATTTCTATGGAGCAAGAAAGTGGGCCCACCTTGTACTTACTTTTGTTAATGACTTGCCGCTAGAATTACAAAAAATATACGGTAAATCAAAACTGTTCAAAAGTAAACTTAAATCATATTATTTGTTAAATCAACCATACATACAATAGAATGTTGTAACTTAATATTAATACATAGCTTTTTTTCTAGGTTTGCATGCTAGTATTGTACTGTAATGTAACAAATATGCTTAATGAAATTAAAATAAAATAACTTCATGCTCGTACGAGAAGCTCGGCGTGTGATTACAAGACCAGCAAAACTTCTCCACACGCTCGGCAAGCTTAATTGTCAACAAAGCATGAGACACGACAGGCTCGCGTAGCGTGAGTCTGGCGAGGCCAGTTTTATGATAGCACTTCATGCTCGTACGAGGCGCTCGGCGAATGGTTACAAGGCGAGCAAAACTTCTCCACGTGCTTGGCTAGCTTAAATGTAAACAAAATATGAGACACGAATAACGCTCGCGTAACATGAGACTGGCGAGGTCAGTTTTATACTTATATTGCACGCTAGTACAAGGCACACGGCGAGTGGTGATGAAGCGAGCGAAACCTCTCCACACGTGCGGCTAAGCTCAATAGCCACCGAAACTTCCAAGGAGTTGCAGTTGGAGTGGAGTGCTTTGTGCAGTGACTTCGTGGAAGTTGATTTGCTGATTTGTTGATTTGATTTGGACAACTCATCTTCCCTACACTGTTGATGCCGAAATGATAAAAAAGAACCAAATTTTTTATCACTCAGCGACCTCCTTCTGAACCTGATTTTGATCACTGATTTACGCGAAGTTGTAGAGGGCACGCTCGCTACTTTGATCTTTGCACAAAATACAGACACGAAAGCGGACCCTCTTCACACCCGCGCTCGTCAGTACTCGTCTTTACTTGCCGCCCGTGAATTGCTAGCTTTATACGATTAACTTCAAACGCGTCATTAGGACTACACGTTATGGGAACCTACTTAAATGCGCGTCGCTAGAGGCTACGACCCACTAGCGACGCGTATTATACGGGTAAAAAGAACTCAAGTCGTTTGTAAATATCACCATAAGGGAAAGGCACATAAGACTGGCATGGCAGTGCATGCTCTTTAGTAACATCAAATGCGTCAGTCTACTAAACTCGAGTCGATTGTTAAATATCCCTGTGTAAAAGGCTTTACTGTGGCACCTGGGCATAAACCTGTCATATTTGTTGATACAGAGTAAAATTGAGGGAAGCAGAGTGCACAATGCGATAGAACATTCAATTTTTTTATATAAAATTGAAGTGACAAACAAACTGTCACTCTACCTGAAGGTAAGTGGCTACTGCAGCCCATAGACACCTGCAACCATCCCCAAATAAAGAAGGCTACAGTAGCGTTGTCCCCTCTGAGTACTAAGATGGAATACCTCACAGCCACACAGAAGCAGCTGTAATAATTGTACTGATTCTCTATACCCTTCACACCTGAACATAGCAGTAGTGCACAAACTGCTGTCAGAAATAGGTAAAAATTAAAGCTACCTTAATTTTGTAAATTAAATTTGCCAAAGACATCAGATCAAGAAAGGAATGATGATCACAACCACTTTGCAAAGATTGTTTTGAATAAGAAGAACAAGAGAAAAATCTAAATGGCACCCATAGTGACTATCATCTACAATCTGTTCGAATTTCAATCAATCAAAGTTCTAAATTCAGCTAGACAAACAAATGGATAGACAAATTTTAAACAGAAGATTTCAGGAAATCCATATTCCAGCAAAACATAAGTATTAAAAATTTAAAGTCACACCACACGTAATAGTTTATTCATTATGTTATGACGGGGTGGTATAGTGATGAATATCACAAGATTTAAAAAAAATAATGACATGGCAGAAAACAATAAATAATAGTGCATCTATTTATTCTCGTATTTCTTGTATAGCCTAAGAATAAAGGAAAAGATAAAAACATTTTGGTATAAGTCTTAATTGGAATGATTTACTATTATATACATTTAAGAAAAAGACAAAATAGTGAAGTTTTCATGCAAATTACATCATGAATAATAAATATTCTATTTCAGCTTTTATTTGTTGTGTGGCCATAGAAATATTATAATTTTGTCATCCAAATTATTTATAGCAAAACTAGGAATAAATAATTAATAGCTTTATTATTTTCTTTATTTTTTAACCAATCACATATTATGCAATTCAGAAAAAATATATGGTTTCCGTTAAAGATTTTTGTTATGCTGCCAAGGCTAAATCATATCTATTTTATATAAGGCAGTGGTTCTTAGCCTTTTAGTGAATAGGGACTGTTTATCCAAATATTATGTAAACTGTACAAAAGTTATCATCAACAGCCAGCAACAGTTTGCTGCATGAAAATAATAGAAAAAAGTTTAAGTTAATCATTAAGTATGGACAAACGTATCAAGAATGCATTTCAGTAGGCAAATGCTTTATTAAACTTAATTAAATATATAATCTATTTCAAAACAAGCTTTTAAAGGTGTTGCTAGGGCCAGCATTTCGGTGCATTATCAGATTAGCTTCATAGTACAATATTATTGCATTGTCATTGAAGTTACATAATGCCAAATTTCAGCTCAAACATATTATGTCAGCAAGCGATTTAAAAATTGATTCAAATTTTGAACCGTAAAGACATTTGACGAAGGAAATTTAATAAAAACCTTGTAAAAAGTAGGTATATATTATCCAGCAGTGTATTAAGATGGGCTGATAAAGATGATAAAAACATGTAAATATGAAATTGATTATTAATTTTTTATTATGTTCTTAATTACTTTAGATTTATTTTAAATTACTAGTCAGAAATTATGTAGTCCTGTAAAATGTGTTATTCTAATATACTTCTTATAATAATAAATGTAGTGTAGTCTGGTAATATTTAATTATACCTATATAATTCATTTAAAACAATATTATTTAATTCCTTAAGAAATAAATTTAAAAAGTTAAGTTACTTAAGTTTCTTTAACTTTTTATTTTTAGCCTAGTGCTAACTTAGACAATTAATTATATTGAAATAAAAACTAATATAAGGCAAATATGAAAACATGATATTATCATGTTTTTATCAAACATAAAACATTTTACATATTATGTAAAAATGTTTTGATGTTTAAGTATTAAAATTTAAAGTCACACCACACGTAATAGTTTATTCATTATGTTATGACGGGGTGGTATAGTGATGAATATCACAAGATTTAAAAAAAATAATGACATGGCAGAAAACAATAAATAATAGTGCATCTATTTATTCTCGTATTTCTTGTATAGCCTAAGAATAAAGGAAAAGATAAAAACATTTTGGTATAAGTCTTAATTGGAATGATTTACTATTATATACATTTAAGAAAAAGACAAAATAGTGAAGTTTTCATGCAAATTACATCATGAATAATAAATATTCTATTTCAGCTTTTATTTGTTGTGTGGCCATAGAAATATTATAATTTTGTCATCCAAATTATTTATAGCAAAACTAGGAATAAATAATTAATAGCTTTATTATTTTCTTTATTTTTTAACCAATCACATATTATGCAATTCAGAAAAAATATATGGTTTCCGTTAAAGATTTTTGTTATGCTGCCAAGGCTAAATCATATCTATTTTATATAAGGCAGTGGTTCTTAGCCTTTTAGTGAATAGGGACTGTTTATCCAAATATTATGTAAACTGTACAAAAGTTATCATCAACAGCCAGCAACAGTTTGCTGCATGAAAATAATAGAAAAAAGTTTAAGTTAATCATTAAGTATGGACAAACGTATCAAGAATGCATTTCAGTAGGCAAATGCTTTATTAAACTTAATTAAATATATAATCTATTTCAAAACAAGCTTTTAAAGGTGTTGCTAGGGCCAGCATTTCGGTGCATTATCAGATTAGCTTCATAGTACAATATTATTGCATTGTCATTGAAGTTACATAATGCCAAATTTCAGCTCAAACATATTATGTCAGCAAGCGATTTAAAAATTGATTCAAATTTTGAACCGTAAAGACATTTGACGAAGGAAATTTAATAAAAACCTTGTAAAAAGTAGGTATATATTATCCAGCAGTGTATTAAGATGGGCTGATAAAGATGATAAAAACATGTAAATATGAAATTGATTATTAATTTTTTATTATGTTCTTAATTACTTTAGATTTATTTTAAATTACTAGTCAGAAATTATGTAGTCCTGTAAAATGTGTTATTCTAATATACTTCTTATAATAATAAATGTAGTGTAGTCTGGTAATATTTAATTATACCTATATAATTCATTTAAAACAATATTATTTAATTCCTTAAGAAATAAATTTAAAAAGTTAAGTTACTTAAGTTTCTTTAACTTTTTATTTTTAGCCTAGTGCTAACTTAGACAATTAATTATATTGAAATAAAAACTAATATAAGGCAAATATGAAAACATGATATTATCATGTTTTTATCAAACATTAAAACATTTTTACATATTATGTGAAAACATTTTTACATATTATGTAAAAATGTTTTCACATATTATGTAAAAATGTTTTAATGTTTAAATTATTTAAAAAATTTAATCAATATGAATAAGGATGAAATTGTTTTATAAACTGATATGTTATTGATTAGTTTTAAAATATTTTATTCTATTATTTTCTTTTGAGTGCTTTCAAGCAATTGATTATAAATAAATTTTTATAGCTTAATTGATACTTTGTAAGTAAATGGATTGAAGTTTAGACCACCGACGTTTTAAAAAGCTATGAGCTGGCAAATAGGTGTGTGGCGTAAGAGCAACCCAAATTTGAAACCATATGGGAAAGTTAAAACGTCATTAATTATGAAGCGAAAACATATTTCAGTGACCTAAAAGCATAAAACCTTGAATATTTTGTCGCAAGCTAAAAATAGAGCAACTGTACATCGTTATGATACGAATATTTTTTTTAGATAAAGATTTCATTAGGAAGGTACTTTATCACAATACAGTTTATTTTAATTTTAAAAATATCGTACTCTTAAACATTCTTCACACTTTTTTCTTATATTTTTTGAGTTAATCAAATTTAAAAAGTATTTAATATCTAAAAGCAAGAACATATAAAAAAAAAATAAAGTCGCACTTACATGGGAAAATAGTTCCTCAGGGACAGCAATGCTTTTATTCGTCTCCAAATAATTGTTCCAGTCAAACTCCATCTCTAACAAATGTTATGACTTACGATTCCTTTATTAAAATAATTTATTTTGTTCGCTAAAAAGTAAAAACAAATCCTAAAAAAGCTGATCTTGTTTCTTGAAATTTCAGTTCCATGAACAAAATACCAAAGAGTATATAATCATTAACTACACTTTGAGTCTTTCTAGTTAGTTTGTGGCTTTTTACGAAATACAAAATTGAAAATTGAAATTCACCCACCAGCCGTATAGCACTTTATCTATGGTATCGCAAGCAGAAGCAATTTCCCCATTTCCACTTTCCTAATTTCCTATACTTAGAATTTGTGTTTCTTATCTCTCTCCTCAGTCCTCGCCAGAAAACAGAATAACAAAAAAAATTCAAATATATCTGTCTCATTACATTTCATATTAAAATATATGGTTATTTCATTCTAATTAACGTTCGGAAAATAATTTCAGCTTTTTAAAGTTTTTAATAAGAAATAATATGATGTATGCAATAGACAAATTAATTCAGGTGAAAATTTTATTATAAAATTTTAATAAAACATAAAAATTCAAATCAAATAAGTATTTGTTTCATTACACATTAAAAGCATATTTATCTCAGAACACTGACCTCCATATATAAGTAGTATGCTCAACTTATACCCTACAAAACGTTTGTGCCGATTTGAAGCGCCGCCAGAGTGTACCGGGAACTAAATTTGACATAATTTGTCGTCGTTTTACTCAAAACGTCTAAGAGTACTATTTTAAAATTTTAAACGAGAAAAAGAATGTGTGTTGAGTAGTTCGGTTATGTTTCACGTTAGTAAATAGTAAAAAAAAAGTAATAAAACTAACGCGTTAGTAATAAAAATAACGCGTTAGTAATTTAAAAATATTTTTAGTAACAATGATAATGTAAAATTCGTTCCCAGAAAGAAAGTGTGGTATCTTCCACAAGTAAGGGTATTTACAGTGTTCGCGACGACAAATCCTACATCAATACATATAGTGATTAAATCAATATAGTGATTAAAACAATATACTCTCTTTTTTTATAACTGGCTTTACGGCTCTGGGTTCTGGCCCTTCTGAGCCTGAAGTTACGATGTATAATTATCCTTCATATTACACTGCTTCACAATATGTTGATGCGTCACATTGTGCAGCCCTTGGGAGATTTTGACGGCAACTTGAGCCAGCAGACAGCTGACAGTTGGCGAGGGTATCTCAAGGCGCCTAAGCAGACAGACACCTTATCTTGAGAATCACATCACCATCAGAGCACTTGTTTTACCGTTTCCACTAATAGTTCACATGCGCAGACACTTAATACACAAAATCGCAACACTTTTACATATCAAACTCCACTTCAAACCATTATTTAAACAATAATACAGGAGCAGCAAACAGCCACCGGTCAAGTTCCCGCCAAAACTCAATATACTCTCTACGCGCCTGGTGGTACAGAATCTACACCGAGAAGTACAACTCCAGACCAGACCTCAGCTGCTTCAGCAATTTCATCACCGAACAAGCTCGCTTCTGCAGTGCATTTGCACCACCAGAAATAATCAACGAAGCGCAGTGCAACCGCCGTCCAGTACACAAAACACACGCAGCCACCACCATACCGTCTCCAAGATGCAGAATATGTGAAAAGAAAGGTCACTACGGATCCGTCTGTAACAAATTCAAGGAAGCAGATGCCAATAGAAGATGGGAACTCGCGAAGAAAAATTGTTTATGTTTCTGCTGCTTACGATCCAGAAACCAAACACACAGATGCAAGACCATCAAGTATGGTATAGAAGGATGCACCGTGATACATCACCGACTTCTCCATTATAAAAGAAAGGAAAAACTAGAAACTATAGAAAAAGAACCACAAGAAACCGTGGCTAACTCATTCGTTATATCAAACCCTCAAGCCTATCTCAAAATAATTCCAATGCGAGTAATTAGACCGGATGCAGAAGTAGACACACACGCTCTGCTTGATGATGGGTCAACAGTTTCGTTAATGGATGAAAAGATCGCCGAACAGATTGGAGCCACAGGGCGGTTGGACCCCTTCAAGATCACCGCTATCGGGAACACTACTCTCGACTCGCCGGGGTCCCGAAGAGTCACAGTTACGCTGAAGAGTCTCCACAGCGGAAAGGTGCTGTTCAGAGCACGCACGGTCACAAGCCTGAACTTGGGATCACAGACCGTGTGCGCAAGAAACATAGCCCAATGCAAACACCTGGAGGACCTAAAGGAGCAGCTGACATACGACTCCGGCAATCCGAAGATCCTGATAGGACAAGAAAACTGGAAGTTACACTAGCCAGCCAAATCCGCAGAGATCCACCGCACCAGCCGATCGCCCCGCTCACCGAACTAGGATGGGAATCAGCGCATCCACACGAAGCTGATCACAAGCGAGGAGAAGATAGAAGAGCATGTAATATATGAGTTAAAATTATACGCATGAACCTAACGGAAGCGTTATTAGGTCATGACGCAAATGAATGACGTGATTGCAACTAAGCAATATAATTTACCTATTACCTTAGTTTCTTTTTTTATAGGATAGGATGACAAACGAGCACAATGTCCACCTAATGGTAAGTGTATGCTGTGGCCCATAGACATCTGCATTTATCCTCAATTAAGAATCAAAATGCAGATGCTTTGTCACACGTGACGACTAAGATGGAATGCTACTTTTTCAGTAAAAAGGATATCCGGTTCTCTACACTCACCTTACAAAACAGAGCAGTGTTAAGCTGGTATTTTACGCTGGCATTCTCTAAGAGCATGGTCCTTCCCCGGTCGAGCCGACCCATTCGTGCTACAACTATACTACTCATATAGATGTAGCATTGCTCTATCACGTATAACGTTAGTATTTTAATATTATTGTAATTGGCTTTTATTCTGGTATTCAATAAATGGCCCTGAACGAGTAAAGTATCTTTCAATCGCTACACCAACCACCCTAATATTACATGGCAACCCTTGACATTGGAACTGACTGATTGACTCGTCACGACGGAGAGAACACTCAAGACTACATTTTCAAGAAAAAAGACATATCATGGGAAAATCCGCATCGAAGGGGCAAGTTGTAACCAAAAGAATACATTGCTTTAGAATCTTTCATCAACCCCAGAAGACTACAGTCAGATCGAGAGAGAGAGAAGAAGGCTGAAGACATACCTAACAGCAGCGCCGGACAGTTAGTAAACGGGCACATAGAGAATGCACTCCTCTGCAAAGAAAAAAAAGATATCGAGATGCCTGGCAACTCCGAAACAGCATTGAAGAGACTAATTTTCACCGAAAATAAGTCTACGTCAACGTCTTCCGAACCTACAGAAGAAAGAACTCGGACCACCATAGAGTCGTGTCGCGCTCCGCAACACAAAGAAGCCGTTCCTGATCCAGCCAGGTTCTCGAGATGGGAGCGTTTACTGTGAGCCACGGCTAGAATACTAAAATTCACAGCACTTTTTCGAAAACTCATAGCTAGAGCTTTCAACAAAGGAACTCGAAAGAAACCGAAAAAAATCCTCAAAAGGTTGTAAAACTTTCGATTCGAATAAACAACAAAGAGCCGTTACTCACATCTCCGTAGACAGCGAAGACGAGTCCATCACTCCCAACCACTTCCTCCTAAGAGGATCTGCGAGATTGCCAACACCTGGAGTATTCGGCGAGAAGGACATTGACAGCAAGAAGCACTGGCGATGCTCTCAGATACTCGCCGACATATTCTGGCAGCGTTGGGTCCGTGAATACTTACCGGAACTTCAACACCGACGGGAGCCTCATGGAAGAGGCACCAGTCTTCAGTTGGGCAACTCAGTGCTAATAGTCACGGCCAATTGTCTCGCAACACCTGGCCACGCGAAAGGGTGGAAACCATGTAGTATGTTTGTGTAGTTTAATGGAGTTCGCACCACAAACGGCATCATAAAAAAGCCGACCAAGAAGCTCGTGCCACTATCGAAGTAGCCGCGACGTCGCTCACTGGATGGATACAGCGCCGCTACGAGAATCGCAACGTTGCACGGCGAGAGAGATGTTCGCGACGACAAATAGTGTAAATCAATATGGTGATTAAAACAATATAGTGATTAAATTAAAAACAGTGCTTAAGACGCTATTAATTGCAAAAAGAACGTTACGAATCGTTATAAAATCATAAAATTATAAGTATAGTGTTAAGCTAATCGATTAAAATTAACAAACTGTCTTGAAAACCTTAGTCGTGTAACAACACAAAACCGACCAATCAGAGCACAGAATGCTGTAGACCAGCCATACTCAACCTTTTTTTTATGAGGGCCACAAACACGTTTCAGTAATGGTGTCGAGGGCCGCAAGCAAAAATTATTTAGGTCTTAATTAAAACGTAATTCCAAGACAACGATGTATTTACTTTATTAATGAAAAAAGAGGTTTTAACAAAGATGTCCATATGTTTTAATGCGATTTTTGATACAGTGGACGTCGTTTACTGACTTCCCAGTTCTTCCAGAAGGCTTTTAAATCTTCTGTGGTTCAATTCTCTTGCTCGTATATAATTAACAATATTGATAACTGTCTTCATTACAGCTTCTATTTCTGGATTTACAACACGCGCCGCCAAGTTTTCTTGGTAGATATTGCAATGAAATGTTATTAAATTGCTGAAATTATATTTTTCTTTAAATATCGAAATAAATCCATTTTCAGATCCAGTCATTGAAGGACAACCATCTGTATGTACACACTGGGGGCACTGAGGTGTTTGATGTCCCGATGTCATAGTTAGCCCGGCTACCTTCAGTTTTTGAATATTAATTTTTGGTTCGATCTACGCAGAATGAGCTTATGGTATCTTGAAGTCTTGCCGGACTTCCCGGAAGTGCAGTCTGAGTAATCACAAAAGCCGGCGGGCCGCAGGTTGAGTATAGCTGCAGTAGACCAATCGGTTGTTGTGTAGCTTAAGACTCGAAATAATTAGCTTAAATAATTTTTGTTTTAAAAGTTTGTAAATATCGTATTTAATAAGATTAAGATTAATACCTTAAGAAAACAAAACTTTATTTCGCGCATTTTGTAAATAACTTTCCAAAACTTTTACTTCTTAAGAAAGTATTGTTAAAATCTAATTACCTATCCAGTCATATACACACTCTAGAATAAGTAATATCTGTATAATGTAAAAATTTAAAAATATATGTTATTTTAATAGTGTAAATAAAGGGGCAAACATAGACAATGGCAAGCGGCTCACTTTACGGTAAAGCTCAGGAGTACGTAAGCGGCTCCGTAGCTCGGTTAAATCGTGCATAAGAATCTCCTAAGTGTGTGTTGTTTGTGGATTAGCAGTGGTCCCAAGCAACCGCCGGTACGACATACTCCGCCGATCGTTGAGTCCGTATACTCCGTGAGGCGTCGAGGTCACCGGCCCTTAGGCAGATTCTTAGGCACCCTAGAGCGTTCTCGTGCCCTAGGTGTCTAGTCGCGTTCTAGAGTGCCATCTAAGCACTTCCTCCAACCCTTTCTTTTAAGAAAGGGGTAGGCAGTGCGCCTAAATGTAAGCAGCCACCACCATTCATCACCCTCAACCTACCATTCGCGTCGCGCTTCATCGTCGGCTCGTAGGTAAGGTAATATTGGACACACTGTTGCATCGTATCATTACACAGTAGGGACTGTTAGGAACCAACAACGATGACGGGTAATTGGAAGGGGGGGAGCCCCCCCCACCCCCTCGCGTTAGTAAGCCCCCGGATCGCCCGGGCGTATTGGAGCGCCCTCTACTCGCCCGCGACTTATCAAACCCGGAACGGTCCGTAGTGGCTACATTTAGCCAAATTCCGCGCAGGAAGGCCCAATCGCCGACTAAGGAGCCCGCACCGAGCGTCGCGCTCTCGCCCACCGTTCATGAACGAACAGCGGGGCTGGAAACGACGCCCATGCCACAGCGGGCGAAGAAAACGGCGAGACGGCATACTCCACCGGAGATTGAGGCATCCCTCAATGAGAAGAGGCAATGCATCGGCTCCCCAATTCATCAAGCACCATCATCATCATCATCATCATCTTCGTCCTCATCGTCGTCCGAAGAGGATGAACCTCCAAGAACTGCGGAGCGGAAGAGGGTTCACAATACCCCACCGAAATCGCCATCACCACCCCAACCACCTACATGCATCTCACCGGACCGGCGCAGCCTCATGGATTCGGCCCAAGAGGAGCAAGGTGGTGAAGAAACGTACAGCTGGGAGTCCACCACCTACGCGACCCTAGCTGCATCCATCGGACGGTCATCACCGACGAACATCAACCCATCGGGCCTGCCGCAGGATGACGGACAAAGGCCCTCTACAAGTTACGCCCAGCTGGCAGCTGCACCTGCAATACCCAGGACAAAGGCGGCGGAAGCACCTCAACCTGAGAGGGAGGTTGAAAAGGCGAGATACCCGCCCATAGTAGTGGAATGCCTCCCGGATTGGACGAGGCATTTCAAAATATTGAATGCTATGTTAGGCCACGCCCCCAATGCCCGCCCATTCGGAAAGGGCGTTAGATTCGCCCCGCAGAGTCCCGATGAGTTCCGTACGATCCAAAAGTACTTGGTGGAACTCACGGAGAAATCACCACAGCTGTCCTGGTACTGCTATACCCCGGAGGAGGAGAAGCCCACGAAAGTGGGCATCCGGGGGCTGCCAGTGGGCACAGAAACCAAATCAATAGAGGAGGCTATTAAGGCAAAGGGCTTCCCGATACAGTTCGTTAAACCAATTCCGCCCAGCAGAGGAAGATTTGGATGCCTATACTTCGCGCAGCTCGAGCACCTGGGGCTGGAGCAATTAAATAGATTATACGCCATCGACGAACTCCTCTTTATGAGAGGAGTAGTCATAGAAGCCTGGCAAAGGAAAACCGGACCGGCACAATGCCACCGTTGCCAGGCTTTTGGACATGCCTCGGCAAATTGCTTCAGGCCTCCGAAGTGTGTTCGCTGCTCCGGGGAGCACATCGCCAGCCTTTGCCCCAGGGGTAGAGAAGAGGAGCCCAAATGCGCTAACTGCGCTAAAAACCACACAGCGAATGACCGCCGCTGCCCAGTCCTAAGGAGGGTGGCTAGGAAGCAGGGGATTACGCTGCCGGGACTACTGCCAGAGGACCCTAAGAAAATCCCCCAGAGTCGCCCGAGAGCGGTCACCATCCAGGAAGACGGGTGGGCAACCGTAAGAGGCAAGGGTAGGCAATCAGCCCCCACCCACAATAACACCTATGGAAACGGTGGAACCCACAGAAACAAGGGCAACCACCGGGGCGACTCTCCAGCCCCCCGCTAACGACGCTACTGAACGTCAACCCTCTAAGAAGAGGAAGCGGGTGAGGCGTAAGAAAAGCAAGGAACAGCCTCCTCCTCCGCAGGCTGTTACCTCTACCCCGACACCGTCAGTAAAAATAGCCGCCAAGGCGCAGGTTACGAAGACGGAAACCAATACAGATAGAGCGCCGGAAAGGGCTCTATCGGAAAATAGAGCCCGCTCTACACATAGAGCGCACTCTACCTCCAGGAAGGAGATGAATACCAACTTCCCGAGACCAGTACCAGCGCACACAAATAGAAGACAACCACCACCAGCCGGCCACGAGACAGCGGATGCCATCCAAAAATTGGTAGGCATCGCTATCGAGGTCGGCAGTCAAGTCCTGGCCGATATAAGGGCCGGGACAGATCCCATTACCGCCGTAATGAAGGCGCTGGCATCACTACTGGCTCGGCATTACGGAGGAGAGTAACCTGCGCCTCCTCTATTGGAACCCGGACGGGATACAACAGAGGATCCATGAACTCCGCACAGTCGCCCAACAACAGGACATCCAGGTGATCTTGCTGGGAGAGACGAAACTAAGACCTTCGACGCATCTGAAGCTGCCAAACTACCACATCTACAGGCGGGACGAGGTCAATCCTAATGGGACCGCCTATAGAGGCACGGCGGTTCTAGTGAGGAGAGACGTCCACCAAGAGCTGGACCTGCCAGACTACCAATCGATGCGCTCTATCGGCATAAAATGGAGGCGGCGGGCGAACTAGGATCTTTGCAGCATACCGCCCGCCAGGGACTCCATTTTACTCCTCAGACGTCCGGACGGTAATGGAAGGCACGACGACCACCATCGTCGCCGGGGACCTAAACGCCAAACACCCGGCGTGGGGATCTAGATTGATTAACCCGCCGGGTCGTGCACTGTACGAAGATGCGGAGAATAACAACTACGACGTTTTAGGTCCCGAGGAACCAACACACGTTCCTACTGACACACGCAAAAGTCCAGACGTGCTGGACATCGTGCTCTCTAGGAACGTCAACTACCCGATAGTGGTAGAGGTGCTGTACGACCTGAATACACAGCACCTCCCGATATTAATTACCCTTGGCCTCAAGGCGGTGACTACGTTGCCCAGAGCCTTTAAGACAAAAATAGACTGGAGGCTCTACCACCAACACCTGCAGGAGAGACCTCCAGCAGTTACGCCAATAAACACAGCGGACGACGTAGAGGCCGCTGCGACTAATTTAACCAACAAGATCAAGGAAGCCCTCAACGCGGCATCTACCATCGTCCCGACCACGACAAAAAAGAAGGTACTGCCGCGTAACATATGCGTGCAAATTAAGCGCAAGAGGGCGCTTAGGAAGCTCTGGGCGCGTACTCGCTGCCCAAACTTAAAACGCAGACTTAACCAACTTACGGACGAACTGTCGGTTGCAATCCAGGCCCACAGAGGAGAGGCCTGGGAGCGGCGCATCTGGAAAGCGGAAGAGCAAGATGCGTCGCTCTACAAATTTGAACCGACAGTTAACGAAAAACAAGACCCGCCGTTTGCCCGCTGACCAACAACGCGGGCGAACGCTGTTATGATGCCAAGAGTAGAGCGGATATCCTAGTAGAGCACTTCGAGGAGCAATTTATGCCGAACCCAACAAGTGCGGAGTTCATGGACCTTCATGCCCGAAAGGAGAGCCGCGTACAGGAGTTTCTGTCGTCGCCCGCGCCACCGCTTGCAGGAGAGTGGTTCATCTCCCCCGCCGAACTGCGGAGGACAGTAACCCGCCTGCAACCGAGGAAGGCGCCAGGGCACGACGGGATTACCAACGATGCACTCCGACAGCTGCCCAATAGAATACTTGTAGAGATGGGTCGACTCTACAATGGTGTACTGCGGACATCCCACTTCCCGGAGGAATGGAAGATTGGCAAGGTAATAGTGCTGCCAAAACCCGGGAAGAACAGGCGTAGAGCTGCCAGCTACAGGCCGATTACGCTACTACCGCACATAGCTAAACTGCTGGAAAGAATAATGCTAAGACGCCTCCGCCCGTGCATCCAACTTCGGGCGGAGCAGCACGGATTCAGGAGGGATCACTCGACAGCAACGCAGCTGACCAGAGTGCTGCACTACCTTGCGGACGAGCACAACCGCGGCCGCACATCGTTGGGCGTCTTTCTCGACATAGAGAAAGCGTTCGACAGGGTGTGGCACTCTGGACTACTCTACAAGTTAGAAGCACAAACCAGTATCCCTCCTGCTATGTTGCGGCTAGTAGCGTCGTTTCTCGCAGACAGGAGGTTCTACGTCTGTGTGGAGGACGCCGTGTCCGCAGCAAGACCCATCAGAGCCGGCGTGCCACAGGGCAGCTGTCTGTCTCCAGTCCTGTACGCGGCTTACACCAATGACATCCCAACCCTGGCAGGACTCCTGCGCGAGTGGGAGAACGAAGTTGAGCTGGCACTATATGTGGATGACAGTGTCTATTTCACGTCGTCCAGAAGAGCCCACATCGCCACTGCCAGGATGTAGCGACTGCTGGACCTGTTGCCACCATGGTTGGATGAGTGGAGGATGGCCATCAACGTTGGTAAGACGACCGCTCTGCTCACTCCCCGCTTCAGAAACATGCCACCACCACTGACGCTCAGAGGGCAAAACATACGTATGAGAAAACCGTAACGTATCTTGGATGCCGGATCGACAGGATGTTGCGCATGACCGCGCACGTAGATCTTGTTGTCCGCAACGCAAGAGGTGCGCGGGCGGCGCTGCGTCCCGTCCTGGCATCCAAGCTACCTATAAGAACAAAAATAAAAGTATATAAATTATACATTAGACCAAGAATAACTTACGCCGCACCAGCATGGTACGCCCTTCTGAGCGACCGACAGAGGCGGCGACTGCAGGCCCAGCAGAACATATCGCTAAGAACCATTGTCGGTGCAGGTCGCTACGTCCGGAATGACGTCATAGCGGCCAACCTGAAAATTGAATCCATCGAAGAATTTGTGGTCCGGTTGTTACGCGGCATGTTCAACCGCGCCGACAACGGGCCACACAAACACCTAAACAACTTCGCGCCGCTACACGCCCACCCCCCGGACAGGCGACCTGGACCAAGAGAACTCCTCCCTACATAGATTAGGGAGTCGAGTAACAACCCACAAAGTCACAGAATGACCAACTTAGACATACCTAATTTATACCTTTTTAAAAATTTGAGACCATCGGAGCGACCGGGGAACCGAACCCGAGATCGCTCCAAATTTTTATGATAATGCCGAGAAGGCACCCAGGACCGGCCCATAGTAGTGGGCCGTGAGGAAAATCCGGGTAATGGGGGACACCCCCGAGGCCCGATACCTGACAGGTGTCTAACACCTGCAGATGACAACGTTGCGGTTAAATCGTGTAGGATCGCCTAAGCGTGCGTTGTCTGTGGATTAGCAGTGGTCCCATTCAAACACCGGTACGACATACTCCGCCAAACGTCGAGTCCGCTCCGTGAGGTGTCGAGGTCACCGGCCCTTAGGCAGATTCTTAGGCACTCAAGCACGTTCGTGCCCTTGCGTGTATAGTCGCGCGCGAGTGCTCAACAAGCACTTCCTCCAACCCTTTCGTTACGAAAGGGGTAGGCAGTGCCCCAAAGTATTGCGGTCAACCGCCATTCTCCCACCCTCACCTCTCATGTCGTTCGTCTCTCGTCAGCACGTTAGGTAGGGAAATAGACAGGATACGTAGATTACCACTGATCAGATTGTAACAAAACAGTTAGTAACCAACATGACGGGTAAGGGGAAGGGGGAGCCCGCCCCTCACACCCTCGCGTTAGGAAACCCGAGCGTATTGAACCGGCCTCTACTGGTTAGGGACCTTTCGAAGCCTGAGCGGTCAAGGATTGCACCATTCAGACAGATCCCAATGAAGAATCCTGCGTCGCCGTGAAAGGAGCCCGCACAGAGTGTTGCGCTCACGCCCACCGTGCCTGAGCGTACGAGTGAGGGGGAACCGTCGCCTATACCACAGCGGGCGAAGAAATCGGCCAGGAGGCACACACCACCCGAGACCAACGCGTCGCTCTTTGAGAAGAGGCAATGCGTCGGATATCAAATCTCAACAGCATCATCATCATCATCATCGTCGTCGTCCGAATCCGAAGACGAAGGAGTCCCACCGTCGGGAGGGTTACTTCATACTTCATACTTCGCCACCCAAATCGCCGTCCCCACCGAAGCCAACTCCCTCCATCTCACCCGACCGTCGGAGTAATATGGATACGGCCGAATTAGAGCAAGGGGGGGAGGAGTCCTACGGATGTGACTCCAACACCTACGCTACGATAGCAACTGTCGGACGATCATCGTCTGTGCCCACTTCCAAACCGTCAGGTCAGTCAGGTCGATGGTCAGAGACCTTCCACCAGCTATGCCCAACTGGCAGCGATGCCAGTAATACTAAGGACCAAGGCGGCCGACGTGCCTCAGCCTCAACAGGAAGAAGAAAAGGCACGCAACCCGCCCATTATCGTAAAGTGCCTCCCGGACTGGACGAAACATTTCGAAGTGCTCAACGGAAAGTTGGGACATCCGCCCAACGCCCGTCCGTTCGGGAAAGGGGTACGTTTCACTCCACCAGAGCCCGGAAGAATTCCGGGTAACCCAACGATATCTCATCAAGATTTCAGAAAAAATACCAGCACTGTCCTGGTATTGCTACACCCCGGTAGAGTAGAAGCCCACGAAAGAAGGCATCCGGGGGCTGCCAATGGGCGTGGACACCGACCAGATAGAGGAGGCTATCAGGGCAAAGAGATTCCCCATTAGATGTGTGAGGGCAATCCCACCCCGCAGAGGTAGACCTGGGTGCCTCTACTATGAGCAACTAGACCACCTGAGCCTGGAGCGACTCAACCAACTGTGTCAGATCGGCGAACTCCTCTATATGAGAGGAGTCGTCATCGAAGCCTGGCAAGGACGAGCGGGTCCGGCCCAATGTCACCGTTGCCAGGCTTTCGGGCACGCATCTGCCAATTACTACAGGCCAGTGAAGTGCGTTAGCTGCGCCGGGGACCACATGGCGAGTCAATGCCCTAGGGGTAGGGACGAGGAACCTAAATGCGCAAAATGCGTAAAAAAAACCACACCGCAAACGATCGCCGCTGCCCAGTCCTGAGGAGGATTGCAAGGAAGCAGGGGATCACTCTGCCGGGCCTACTCCCGGAAGATCCAAAGAGGATCCCCCAGAGTCACCCAAGAGCAGTAGAAATCCAGGAAGATGGGTGGGCAACGATCAGAGCGAAAGGGAGGCAGGCGCCCCCACCCGTAATACCAATGGAAACGGTGGAACCCGTTATAACGAGAGCAATCACCGGGGCGACTCTACAGCCCCCCCGCTAACGGAGCGTCAGCTCTCCAAGAAGAGGAAGCGGGGGAGGAAGAAGAAGAAGGAGCAGCCTCCTCCTCAGGTAGCTGCCTCTACCCCACGGATGAGCTGTCGGTTGCAATCCAGCCCCCACAGAGGAAAGGCCTGTGAGCGGCGCATTTGGAAAGCTGAAGACCAGGAGGCGTCGCTTTACAAATTGAACCGACAGCTAACTAAAACTAGACACCCCGTCTGCCCGCTGACCAACAACGCGGGCGGGCGTTGTTACGAGGCCAAAGGTAGAGCGGATATCCTAGCAGAGCACTTCGAGTAGCAATTTATGCCGAACCCAGCAAGTGCGGAGTACATGGAACTTCATGCCCAAAAGGAGAGCCGCGTACGGGAGTTCCCGTCGTCGCCCGCACCACCGCTTGCAGGAGTATGGTTCATCTCCTCCGTTGAACTACGGAGGACAGTAACCCGCCTGCAACCGAGGAAGGCGTCGGGGCACGATAGGATAACTAATGCAGCACTTCGACAGCTGCCCAACAGAACACTTGTGTAGATCGGCCAGCTCTACAATGGAGTATTGCGGACCTCCCACTTCCCGGAGGAATGGAAAACCGGCAAGGTCATTGTTCTGCCGAAGCTCGGAAAGGACAGGCGTAGAGCAGCCAGTTACAGGCCAATTACGCTGCTACCGCATGCCAAATTACTGGAAAGAATATTACTAAGAAGAGTCCGCCCTTGTATACAACTAAGGGCGGAACAGCATGGATTTAGGAGGGATCACTCCACAGCAACACAGCTGACCAGGGTGCTACAATACCTTGCGGCCGAGCATAACTACGGCTGAGCATAACTGCGGCCGCATATCGTTAGGCCTCTTTCTCGACATAGAGAAGGCGTTGGACAGGGTGTGGCACTCTAGATTACTCTACAAATTGAAAAAAACAGACGAGTATCCCTCCTGCTATGCTGCGGCTAGTGGCGTCATTTTTAAAGGACAGGATGTTCTACGTCTGCGTCGAGGATGCCGAGTCCGCAGTGAAACTGATAAGAGCCGGCGTACCACAGGGCAGCTGTCTTTCGCTGATCCTGTACGCGGCTTACACCAATGCCATCCCAACCCAGGCAGAACACCTACGCGAATGGGAGGACGATGTAGAGCTGGCTCTATATGCTGACGATAGCGCCTACTTCACATCGTCCAGAAGAGCCCTTATCGCCGCTGTCAGGATGCAGCGCCTGCTGGACCTGCTGCCACCGTGGCTGGACGAGTGGAGGATGGCCGTCAATGTTGGTAAGACGACCGCTCTGCTCACCCGCCGCCTCAGGAATTTACCAACGCTACTGACAGAGTAGCGTTGAGCAGATCGCGTATCAGAAAGCCGTGACCTACCTTGGATGCTGATAGACAGGATGTAGCGCATGACTGCGCACGTCGACATCGTCGTCCGCAATGCCAGATGAGCGCGGGCTTCATCCCGTCCTGGCATCCAAGCTGCCACTGAAAACCAAAATCAAGCACTACATTAGACCGAGATTAACAGAGAGAAAATCGACAGAGACAGCGGCTGCAGGCCCAGTAGAATTTATCACTACGGACCATCGTCGGTCATCGTCATCATCATCGTCGGTGCAGGTCGCTACGTCCGGAATGATGTCATTACGGCCAACCTAAAGATGGAGAACATTAAGGAGTTTGTGGTCCGGCTGGCGGGCGGTATGTTCGACCGCGCTGACAACGGGCTATACCCCCACCTCAACAACTTGACACCTTTACATACCCGGCCCCCGGACGGGCGAACTCTACCAAGAGAACTCCTCTCTATAGAGATTACAGAGTCGAGTAACAACCCTCAATGTCACTGATCTACCAACTCAGACTTGATTGATACCAATTTGCGGCGAACGGGGAATCGAGCCCCCGTCCGCCGCTTGCACTTACAATGCCGACAACGGCTCCCACGACCGGTTCACAGAGTTGGACCGTGAGGAGAACCCGGGTAATGGGGCCTGAGGCCCGAAACCTGCTTTGCAAAGAAGCACACGCAGAATAGTAGCAGGGATGTAGCTACCGCCGTATCAGCCGTATCAATGATACGGGGCCCCTGTTTCCCAGGGGCCCCGTATCATTTAAATCGTAAAAATTCTAAAGACTTCTATGGGACAGGAAAGGCTATCAGACTCGTCACTATTGTCTATTGAGGCAGTAAATTTAGAAAAGCTAAAGTCGTCTTCAGCTATGAATAATATGATATAATAAATAAGTTCGCTGAACAAAAGGCAAGAAAAGTGTATACATATTTGATTTGAATTGTTTGGCTAGTTTAGTTCCTAGGAGTATTAATTTGTAAGTAATAACTTATAATCAATATATAATTATTTAATTCAATGCGAGCGTTTTTGTTCCTTATATGAAAAATCTTTACTCTTCATTTGGGCCACCCAATTAATTTTGATACAGGGCCCATCTAAGGCATGTTACGCCACTGCGTAGTAGGTTAAATAGTAGACAATCGCTACCGAATGATAAGAAGAAAAATCAACTGAAGAAGTCATCTGAAGAAAATAGTGAACAACTAATAGTGAACAACTAATAGTGAACAACTAATAGTGAACAACCGATAGTTAACAACCGATAGTCGACAACCGAGTCATCAGAAGATTTCCGCCGTAGAGTTGACCCGTAGAACCATCGGCCACTGCCTCGAATGGCATCGTACCCATAATTCGCGCATTCTTATTGGACGCCCATTCGTAATACCCCAGTCGCACCCACCGACGGTTGACGAACCCCGGAACCTATAGGTGCAGGACGTGAGTGACGCGTGTAGTATCTTCGATACCATTTACTCCGCGAGTTTCGTTTTTCGGAATGTAGATGGAAGAACAAAAAAATATCATTTTGTTCTTAAAATAATGTTCTAAGTTACAGTCAGCGCCAAAATGGCGAAAATCAAATCGCCTCATTATGTCACGGTGCATAGCCAGACCAGCGGTAATAGTGTTCTGTGGTACAGCGTACTTATAAACTTGTATAGAGGTCAGCGTCTCAGAAAAATATCAAAAAACTAAAGCATAGAAGTAACTCTAAAATAAAAAGTGTGTAACTACATTTTATTCCGTTCCATCTTAAGGCATTAATAAGGTTGTGAGAGTGAGATAAATGGTTCATATTATACTGTGTTTTAATTTTCTTTGGCTTGTCGTACGATAAACTGACATTTGGTTTTATTAGTTTTAATTCAACCCGACCAAATGCGGTAGTTCTTTGCTTCAAAGGCCGACAGTTCGAAACAGTATAAGGTCGGCCACATACATACGGAATTCCGTTTCGGAATTCAAAACGGGTCGGCCACACACATACGGAATCCCGTTTAATCCGCAAAATTTCGAACGAAAAACTACCGTACGTGTGTGATGGGTCATAGATTTTATATGGACTTGCTGCGTTCGGAATCCCGAATCGGAATTCCAAAACGGCATCCCGAAACGGAATTCCGCATGTATGTGGCGGGCCTTATATAATAACTACAGAGTCAATAGACAGTTCGTTCATTCACGTGTTCATTGTTTATAAATTTGTCAAGTCAATAACTCCAATGGTTACGATATTTTTTATAGTCTTTGCGTTGTAGCATGGTGCGGGTGACAGCTCACGCCTATGAAGTTTCGTATTTTTTTAGATAAACTGTGGAACAGATATTGTTGTACTTCGTACTTTAATGGGTACCGATCGTAGACAGAGAATCCGATAGACGGCGGGATCGCGTAACCACTATTCTGCCTTTCATTTACGCATTACAGTGCTGCCATTTTGGCAATGTTACCCACAAAATAGGGAGATTTTGTTTGTGAAGCGTTCGTCAGTAATTCTAGGCCACTTTATTCACACGTTATTACGATAGGATAACTAAAGCAAATAAAACAAATAGGTAATATTAATAACGTATATTAAAACACATTTATTTGTCAAGAAAATCATAATAATTACACTTATAGTTCTTAGTAATTCCAATTTAATTATTATTGTCCTTGAAATAAAACTAATTTAGTATGAATATTCCTAATTTTTTCGATGGACTCACTAATTTTTGTGGTTTCATGATGTATTCTTATTTCAAAATATCTTAAAGCAACAGCTTTAATGAGAAGCATTCTGTAATTTTCAATATAAGGAAATCTTTATTGACGGGATTGATCGGTTAAATAGATTGTCATCCTCATCGTTAACAAGAGCTTTGGCCTTCAACTCTTCGAGAGTTTGTTCCAGATTTGCATCTTTTATTTTTAGACGCTTTGTTGTCTAACGAAGAGTGCGCATGGTACGCCCTCTTCGTCAGACAACAAGGCGTCAACCTCTTTTCCGACAGATTTTGCTGCTGTTTCAATCTCTTGGTAAGATTTCTTGGCGTACCCAGTAGCTGAAACAGAAAGTTAAAATGTTTTAATCCATTAAACCTAGTAGCGGTCGTTATTGATCTCAAACAATAGATTTTCAACTGTGTTCATAATGTTACATATCACCTATACCATATTCAGCAAAGCAAAATACAAAATGTAAACAAGGAAACAAATGACTCTCAAAAACAACGACAAATAACGTGTGTGTCAGTGAGTTTTTCAGATTCTTTTACATATACAAATTTATACGTAAAGATAACATACGCTACTATCCAGTCTCTGGTTTTAGTATTTAATCCCCTTAGTCCACTTGTATGACAGCTAGGTACTACCAGTTTTTGTAACTGGCGCAACACAAGCTTTTAAAAACTTAAAATCTACCGCAAATGTACTTGGTAGTTTCATAACTACATCATCAATTTGATACCCATTTTTAGTAATTTTAACTTCTTCCTGGATAAATATCACATATTCTTAATATTATTTAGCATTCAATAAAAAATATAACAGTATGTAAAAATATTACATGATAACTATAACTTTTATATTAAATATTTGGCCCATTGGACCTGGCAACACAAATACACATATAGCGAAAGGCGCTAGCACTCGTACCTTGAAAAGCTGCCGGTGCAGTCAAACCCCCCCTACCCCAGCCTACGGATTTGGAGTATATATAAAATAAAAAATACTGACAGACGTATTTTAAATAGCACATTTCAAAAATATTAATTATTTAAATTGCACCCATGTAGTTTATACATAAAAAATAGGTAAAGATTGCTCACCTTATAAGATCGATATAACTTCAAATAATTAGAATTGGGTGCTTTTTGTAATATGAAAAAACTGCACCCTGCTTGTATATAATTTCACCATCGTTAAAAATTCATAAAATGCAATATTAATTGCAAAAAGTAAAAAAAAAACAAATTTGTTAATTGTCAACAAAGAGTGTATAATGACTAGGTTTAAGAGGCGGGACTTCCTTAGTCACAGAGCACAACTACTCTCTACCGAGAGAAGAATGCCAACTTCATACTAAATAAAGGAAGCACGTGTTTATACACGTAGACTACAAGCACCACGTTGGGAGCCCATATAAAACTTTTTTAGGGGGAATTTCAAACCTTTGTATTCTGTAACTTAAAGGGCGCCAAGCTACTTTACCAACATCAAGACATGAAGTTTTATAACCCCCCAGCCTACAAATTTAGAGTATATATAAAAGAAATATTTAAACTGCACCTATGTAGTTTATAAAAAAAACATGTATGCAGGTCGCATGGTAGAAGTGAAACCTTCAAAAAACTAAACTTCGAGAGAATGCGACGAATGCAGAATATCAGGAGTAGGATAATTGTAGGGTTTATTTAATATAATATTGTTATCAAATTTAAAATTATTTTAAATTTTATTTTACATAATATATTACATTAAATACTAAACAGACTCCAATTTCAATTTCAACAATTGACACGAGTACCTTATGGTAACTAAAGTATGAATATTATTTTAATATGATAATTTTCAACCACAAGTACGGCTTAAAATATAAGATAATAGTTTAAATTTATAGCAAACAAATGTTGCAATCCTTATTTATAGACATGTAGAGCCTAAATTTTAGTGTAATAAATCAATAGGTTATTTTCTTTCGAATAAAACTTTGTCGTAGCGCCAATTAAAATGTATGTTAACTATCTTTAAAGCACCGCACAAAGACGAGACCGAGATAATAGGAAAAACACAATTTTTTTTAAATTACTTGTAATGCTATTAACGTTACTAATATTCCCTTTAACCAACGTAAGCTAAAAATGCTTGTGTTACGAGCGGTTCACGACAGTTGTAGAATGGCGGATTACAACCCACAACCTCTTGAGTTCACTATCCGAACGCTGCCATTAGGTTACTGTCGCCTACTACACTGTATTCTATCCCATTCTCTCGTAGACTAAATCATATAGACGTATATGTTTGTCTCCTTTTAGTGTCGCTTTTTTCGTTTCATTGAGTTTCAAATTACAACGATTCTAAAGAACTATTCACTTCAATAAATAGGTAAAGATCGCTCACCTTACAACCACAGAGTAAGGAGTAAGGACCAGAGGAGAAGCTTCCTAACAACGTCGAAAATGTATACCTATTTTGATAGGTTTGTCACCTGATGCATGTGAAAATTTTAAGGAAAAAACAAAAGTATTGTATAGTTTAAAACAACATGTGTATTCCATGTAACTTAAATTAATAAAACAACATGTCTATTACTGTTTTGAGAATTTTCTTGTATTACAGAAAAGGGCAAAACGTGCAATTTACAATTAAAAACCGCGCTAATCTCTTCGAGAGAATTTCAAGGAAATAGATATTCTCACAGAAGTTTCACATTATATATTACTATCAATATCATTTTCGTAAGACAACTTATTCATGAGTACAAAAATATCAGCGATCTGCATGATGGACAAACTAGAAACCGCATTGAGCTCCGCCTCAAAAAGGTTCGAAAGTTATTCGTGAAAATGAGCGTGCTCTTCTATAATAAAATTCCACAATCTACTTTGGGCTTGCCCTTATACAATTTTGATAAAAGAGCGTGGATTTGATTCGCTTCAACTATCGTTGGGACTGCAGTTAATTATGTCAATAATTATAATTATTGTAATTTTAATTTTTTTAAAAAGAGCAACCGCCTATATCCTATTTTGCATATGGGTAAGGTCGTCAAAAAGTGTAATATAACGCACTGGAAGATACAACACACGATAACACAGTAACGCACTGGAATAACGTAAAGGTCTATGTTCACTTGGAAATAGGTTCAAATAACATCTATTTTAAAATATTATGAATGATTTATTTTCATGAAATTAAAATTCAATAACCAAAAATTAATCTTAGACTATGCATAGACTACAGACAGAGAAACATAACAAATTTAATAATTATGTGTTTAAAAATCAACAATTAGTACAGGTACCATAGAGATTATAAATATACCTATGGAGGCGGCATATTCTACTATAGCAATAATAGTTATACAAATATCTATAATATCGACACACACTTGTCAAAAACAGTTTGTCTCTTTTTAACAAAGCAGTAGCTGCAATAGAAAAGAGAGACAACTACACTTTGTCAAGTGCTTATTTTCGTAACACTTTCGTGTGACGTCATTAGCTTATCCATGCGTGACTGCGTCGCCATGTTAAGCGCCAAGTTTTGTGGTAGATCTGCTGTCAAACTGTCAAAAAGCAGTGACAAAGTGTTGTACTAGAAATTATTTTAATAGATTAATTTGACGACAACGTCTTATAAATTGGTTTGCCGGGTGACACTTCAAGAAACTGCGTTACGCTCCGCTCACGTTATGCGCTCACAATGAGAGCGAGTGAGAGGCACGCGTCCTTCCACTGGCATGGTTAGCCCGCCTAAGAGCGAGAGAGACAGACATAATAAAATTATTTTACCACTCAAAGTCGTTGTCACGTAAAACTTTCGCCCGTATACCGACTTTACAGGCAACCAATTTTGTTCAGAAATGAGTAAATAATATTAATAGTTTATAAATCCCGGATATCATGTTTCATGATCATGCCAGATTTTCGAATTTCAAATAAACAAAATTAATATTTTTCATTTAAAATCTGAATATATATATAAATAAAATATTATATCCAGCAGGACCGATATTCTTGTGTAACTTACCATTTGTGATCCATTATGTGCAGAACGTTCCTATATACCAATTAATAATAAATAAGTATTGATTTTTAAAACAGTTTATTTAATTTTTACTCAACTAATCATTATTATTTTATATTAAAAATACTATAATATGGGATTATAATATGGGATCAGGGATCTCCACCCAGTAATATTGTACAGTAAATAAATTTGGTATACAAGCAAAAATCTTCTTAAAAAATCTTCCCACTACTCCATCAATATTCATTTTTATTGTGTGCGTTATAACTTTTTAACTTTGTTAATTAACAAATTCAATTATATGAAATGAGAACAAATTCATATTAGTAAAAATATCGATATCAGCTGCCCATATTGCTGAGTTACAACCCTATAAAAGGCGGCCATTTTATGCGCCAGTGTATTGTAGGTAGTCACGCTAATTCTGTAGGTATGCCCAGTCCATATACTTCTAAGTCAATGACAGGTACTGTAATTATTACCACGTGTCACGTAGTTTTGTTTACGGTTTTTTTTTTATTATGAGGGCTATCCCATTTGACACTACTCACAGAGCCGTATTTATCAAGAAATTTAACTTTAAAAATGCATTTTTTTTAATGTAATCAATAGGCGAGCTATAAAATAATATTAATTTAATAGGTAATGATTTAAAAAAAAAAACTTTTATGTGTTTATCTATAATGCTGAGTTTGCATACAAATGTAATAAATGCCACAATAGAAATGTGTTTTTAATAATAACTTATTTATAGTTTGCCAATTAATTACATTTAAAAAAAATGCTTCTTATCATTTAAAACATTTTTTCAAATACGGTCCTATGCGAGTGCAAAAGGTGACAGAAGGCGACGACCCTCTTAAAAAAAGTATAACAAAACAATATTAATAAAACTAACGGTCAAAAATAATAATACTTTAAATAATCATAACAAACTTTTAGTTCTATGAGTTGTAAAATTATTGTCAAGTTTAAAAATCTAATCAAATATCGAAAAAAACATAATTTTCATCGCTAATTAAATACTCCTTGGGTTTTTCCATATTTTGTGTCAATACAATTTTTTTTACTATTGATTCTACCGTGACGGTGTCTCGATCTATTTTTTTTGTAACAACGAAATGGAGTCGTGGCTTTTTTAGTGTTTTTAAAAATAGCACTGTGAAGTAAGTTACCTGATCTGCAATATGTATGTTTTCTACGAAACCAATATAATATTTCCAGGAGTTTCTTTGGAAGTACCTTACTAGCACACTATCATTTGTTTGTACTCGTAATTCCATAATATTACTATCATCATCATAAGTCATATCCTTAACATTATTATCTTTTTCATTTGTTCTTTTGTCATGCTGTATATTCAAAACATTATCTATACTTATATTTGATATTTTATTAATATTTTCTTGTTTTTGTGTCATCCTGACATCATCTTTGCAACCGATATTTTTTAACTCCATGCCATTGTCTTCATCAATCTGTTCTATTTCACTATCAGAAATAAAACACTCATCTTCTGAAGAATTATGCAGGGAATATTGTTCATCAATATCTGTATCTGTGCTACTATCATAATTATTTTTTGATTTTTTTGGTTTACGTACAACTGATCCAATAGAAAATTTCCTTTTCGGCGTAATGCACTTTTTTTGTTTAGTACATGTTCTGGAACACGATGCAATGGGGTTTTTGTAAATATCTTCACATGCAACAGCGTTGGTCTGAGCTTGGTTTGCTTTAAATAGTTTCGTGTCTGGTTTAATAGTTGTAAGCGAAAATGGGCCAAATTTACGTAAATCAAAGAATGCTTTGTTTTTCAACGTGTTTTTTATATCAGCCAAAATTGTTACTAATGGTTTTTTAGATTTTGTAATTACTCGTTTTGTGTCTGTCTCTTGTTTTGTTAATGTGGCTAGTTGCAAATCTAAGCAGTAACAAAAACCTGGTTTAGTTCCTGTTTGTGAACAAAAACAGCTTAAACTGCGATATGATATTGTGTTTTCTGAATTCATGTTAATTACTTGATGTAATGTCATCGTCCCTGGTACAGGTATTAAGTCCATTGTTTGTATTTGAATGGTATCTTCAGGGATGTAGAATAGTTTTATTTGAATCCCAGATTTCTTCAACAGCTCAAATGCTGATTCAGCGTTCGTAATATCTGATCCGTAAGCTACCAAGGAATCCATTTTTCTTTTGATGGTACCGCCTATGCCGTCGGCAGCACCCTTACCGTGGGAGGCTTCAAAAAAGTTCCACGTAGCTTTTAAGCCATACATTGTAGTGTATTTTGAAAAGAAATAAAAATTCTTTTTTTGCCTATACTGGCTTTGGGGCCGTCGGAAAAAATGGACCGTATCGACAGGGATACTGATCTCTAATATAATTCAAAACCGGTTTTAGGTGTTCCCAAATAGCTTCCGGACCATGATAATTGTTCGCAGAGATAGAACAGAACGGAAAAGGATCACGATTACTATAGATTAAACCAGTATGGAGGGTAATCTGATTTCGAGATGCACCAAAATGCATTGCTTGAATTTCTGTGTTCAGTTTGGTGGCATAATTTTCGGAGAAATCGATGTGTATTGATACTGTGTTATTATCTAAATTTTTAATACACCGCTGGTGTTCAATATACTGATGATGAATTTTGTAGGAGTGTTTTTAAACTTAGACAATTCTTGGGTAAAAGCTTCAACCAAATCTTTCAATAGTCCAGTTTTTTCAGTTTTCGTTATTTTTTTCGTTATTTTTCTTTCATTACTATTTACTTTACCAGTATATTCATGTGTTTGCATCGACCATTCTTTCCATTTTACAATGTCTTCTAGATTTGTCTCATCTAAGTTGAATTCGAAGGACTTCTTTTCACAAGTAGAACATTCTCCATAGGAGCAATCTTTTGATTTCGGATTACATAAAATTAAGTAAAGTATTTCATCAAGAGACTGACTTTTGATCAAACCCAAGTATTTTAGAACTTTCACTTTCATAAGTATATTTTCATGCTTTATGCAAGCGCATGTTTCTCGCCTGTCAACTTTAGGTAGTAAAATGTAGAATGGTCTGTATTTTTTAAACGTCGTCAATTTGCCTTTCCCTCCTTCAGATTTATATTTCTTAAATAGATTTTCCAAAGTGTCCAGTAAATACCTTCTCTGTCTTTTATCTTTATGTAACGTTTTAAATTCTTTCTTGCCCGCCGTGGTCCGACTTACATCATCCCTTTCGAAAAATTCTTTAAGTTGATTTAGTAGAGCATAATTTTTTTTCTTCACGTGTATGTAACGTATTTTGCCTTTCTAGCCCTTCATTTTGTACTTTTCAACGAAAGAACCATCTACTACACTCTTAATAACGCGTTTAGAATAATTATTTCGTGTGGTTTTGTAACACTGTTTTAAAGAATCTACTAAAACATTATGCTCCAGAAGTTGTTTCTTAACTTTTTCTTTTTCTTCTATGGATATGTTTGGTAAGTTTTGGTTAATGAAACTATCCGCTTTTTTACAAGGAGTCATTTCGACATTTTCTTGAGAAACTGTATGGTCTGTGTATCATGTTCAATATATTTCAGCAATTCTATGTTTTTCCGCTGCATTCTGTTGATTTTTTTTCTGTATTTTTTCATTTCCTTAGTAATTGATAGTAATTTAGCTTTTAATTCCACGATTTCCTTTTTTAATCTATAATTGACTCTATTAATCCTTTTAGGCGGATTTTTATCTTCATCTTCAATATTATTAGATTTCTTGTTTTTTTCCTTCATTTTATCCTCTCTCCATTTTTTTCGCATTTCTTGTTGTTCTTTCTCAGATTGACAATCACTGATCCTTTTTCTATTTCTGTTTGTCCTTTCTGCATTTTTCTTTTTAATCACTTCATATTTTTCAGGGTTGTCTCGTTTCAAACGTTCTCTATATTGTTTTTGCCTTTCGGCTTGAGTAGGCATCTGTAATAAATAAAAATAATATAACACGTACCTAAATAAATACACACTATCTTAAACAATAGGTATATGTATTCAAGTTGCAAATATCATTTGTTATAAAAATATATAGTAATAATAAAAAGAGAAAATTACATTATAGCCTTACCCTCTGTTTAATTGATTTGGTGTTTAATGTATTATTACGTGTAGCAAAAAGTTCGGACCCTTTTAAAGAAAAATGCGCGCACGGAGGAGTGCGAGATTTGGTACAGTTGACGTTTATACGGACCTAATTCGACTACTGAGGGGTCAATAGTAATAATAAATCAGAATGGTATAACACTCTACTCTTATGCAGGTACGTCAGAATAACATTACTCTTTTTTTTATTTTGCCGCAGTCGGTTAAGTTATGTTAACAGTCTCCTTTATAACATTCCAGTGTGTGACATAACAAACACCATAACACACATAACGAACTGGAACAAACACACTCGAAAATTCAAACCTCAACAATGAATACCGGTCACAAATCATGCGCGATTTCTTTAATAAAACTTGATATACTCTGGTCATTTACTATGAATTTTGAATCAGGAACCTATTAAACGATATCTTTGTACTTACCACGTAGAAATTCACAGATAAACTGCCCGAAATTTGTGCACTAAATTATGGAATTTACAATTGTTTACGGTTGCGACCACAGAACACAATTACTCTCTACCAAGAGAAGAACGCCAACTTCATACTAAAAAAAAGGAAACACGTGTTTATGAATGTACACGAAAAGCGCCTCGGTGGGCGCCCATATAAAACTTTTTTAGCGGGAATTTCAATCCTTTGTATTGTGTAACTTTGAACTTTTATTTAAGGCATTTTTAACGATGGTGCACTTATATTTAAGCAAGGTGCAGTTTTTTCATATTGCAAAAAGTACCCAATTCTAATTGCTTGAAGTAATATCGACGTTATAAGGTGAGTGATTTTTAACTATTTTTTATTTCTAAACTACACGGGTGCAATTTAAATAATTATTAGTTTTGAGATGTGCTATTTAAAATACGTCTGTCAATAAAAAAAATATACATATACTCCAAATTCGTAGGCTGGGGTAGGGGGGGTTGCAGTCAACGCCGTACTGAAATTTACAGATGCTGGTAGCCATTTTATTTGTTTAAATGTCAATATGAATGTTGCAATCAACATGAAATGGAAGATGATTTTTATTTTCAAATTAATACATAGTATAATCTATACATTGAAGTGTCTGTTTGTAATATCAAAATAACAGCCTTTTACTAAATACATATGAAAGTATATACGGTATTTATAACAAAAATACAAAAACAATTTTTTAAATGTTTGTCTGTCCGTCTGTTTGTTCCGGCTTATAGCTGGCACTGGCAGATAGCTGATGTTATAAGGAGTAACACAGGCTACTTTTATTTTAGAAATTGAATTAGGATTCCGCGCAAAAAAATTAAAACCCATAAAATCCAATCGTAATAAATACCAAGCGGGCGAGGTCCGGGAACAGCTATTATGTAAGTATTATATCATAATTTGTATTAAACTTTAACTTAATTTTACATGCATTGTAGTTTATAAAGAAATATATGTTTCGGTTTAAATTTTTATATCGATAGCTAATCCATAATTTTTGCTTTGCTTTGCGCATCGTTAATCGCCTTTTTTTTAAATCGATTTAACATTGTTCCATCTCTAGACACGCCAAACTGTAATGCCTCCTCTACACTACTCGCGAAGTAACTTTGGCAAAGTGCTCGTCGAAGTCGATCGAAGTCCGAAGAACGTGTAGTCTACACACTCGTGCTACTTCGCGAAGAGCTCAGTCACCTTGAGTTGCCCGCACCTTTAACATGAATAACGTTCAAGAGACAGCTCCTATAGGTATCTAATTGTGTGAACAGTACGACGTCAATGCGTTAACCATAGATAAATAATTATGTAGAAAGCTACATATTTAATATTTATATATATAAAAAAATTAATATATAACTGGCGTACGCCGAGTAGTGTAGTGAGACGCTTCGTGTAACTTCGGGCCACTTCGCGAAGTCCTTTGACTCGGGCGCAAAACACCGACAGCGATTGGAAGTCGCCAGAGGCGAAGCGAGGTTGCACGAAGCGAATCGAAGTACCTCTCTACACTATTCGCCTCGTCCAACTTCGATTTACTTCGCGAGTAGTGTAGAGGAGGCATAAGCTGTCACCCGCATCATGCTATAACTTCGATCTACTTCGCGAGTAGTGTAGAGGAGGTATATTAGTGATGTGTTCCTCACTCACGAGTTGCCTCGTTTGAGGTCCTCATGACGGCGAATTGAAAGAGTTACTCGAATTTTAACATTGAAACACCTCACTCACTCGTTCACGACCTCACATAATATGACTGACAATACGAATCGTATCGCGAGTGAGTGAACGAACGACTCGATTAAAAATAGTTCAAGTAGGTATCGAGATTATATATTTTGCAGCAATATTATGTAAATGAGTGAGGTTTCGGTATTGAGAAAAATATTAATAAATAAAAAAATAATTTTCAATTAATGGAATATGAAACAATCAAATCATGTCCACTGATATCGTCTATTGTAACATAATAATATTATCAATATGTAGAAAGGATGTTAAGAATATAGAGAACTTAAATGGAAAGCTTTATTCCCACTTCTTATGAAGGATGTTATTATGATGTATTGAGTCACATGAAAAGGCTTTTAGAATAGAATGGAATCACTTTTATTCAATATAGTACTACTACCACCGGTTCGGATAAAACCTCTGTCCTGGGAAGAACCAGCAAGAAACCCAGCGGGACTTTTCTTTTAAATAAGGTTAATTCACAATAGATTACTTAATACAACTATAAATTGTACAGAGACTAATTTTGTAGTTAAGAATAATAATTAATTCGTTTGCACGAATTAATTATCCAACGAGTCAAGGATAAGCTATAGTATGTGCCAAATCGATTGAGAAAACGGACAATGACCTTTCGGTCGTTTAACCAGGGTTACAAACCTTCAATATATAGGCACATTTTATATGTAGTACTTTCTTTATTTATAATGATTTTTTATAATGATTGATATAATATATATTTATTAACTATTATTAAAAGTTATGTGAAAGATCGCTGTAGAAGAAAAATCATCTATTGTTATAAAGTACTTATTCATTTAACAACAAAACATTAATTTATAACACATATAAAGATTCGAGTGATAACGACACCGAATAAGTACGTACTTTATAAAGATAAAACTTTATTTTAATATTATATAAGAACTTTATTTTTATTCGGTGCAATCATCACTCGTATCTTCACTTGATGAACTATCTGTAACATTAATTATAAAGCGATCTGCAGTTTGGTCAATTCTATCATCCATGCCACGCATTTTTGTTCAACCTAAGGACATGCTGAACACAGTTTTTCCATTTATCTGGCGTGATTTGAGTTAAACCATCTTTAAGTAAATTTTAACATCTTTAACTTGAAAGTTGTATTTTTCGTGCAACGTACCCTTTCACATCTGCCCACACAAGTTCAATGGGTTAAGCTCACAGTGATAAGGAGGTAACCTTACCACTGTGATGCTTTTCTTTTGCCATCTCGTCGGTGACGTAACTGATAGTTATCTTTAACTGCCTTTATTTTTCCATTATGGGTCTTTGTGTCCGAGGGCACGTATGCGATCTGTTTAGATTCTAGCCATTCCTGCATATTTTGTTTCCGCCAAGACATTGTTGGGTTTTTCTAAACGTCTGGAGTGGTAACTAGCGTTATCCATAACTATGACATCGCCGCTTTGCAGTTTTTCTATTACTTTTCTAAACCAGTCCTCGAAATGGAGAGCGTCCATACTCTCATGGTAGTCACCAGTAGATGATGATTCAAATACCCAATCACATCCCTCCAAAAAGCCATTTTCATTGCCAACGTACAACTATTAATCGCTTTCCTTTACCCGAAGGGGCTGCGCCAGTAGAGTAGCCTTCTAACCGTGATTGACGAGAAGATTCAATTGTGGTGTCTTCCATACCTTTCCCATAGTATGACCTGCGTTAATCCATGTTTCGTCAAGGTAAAAAATGTTACGTCCCTCGTTTCTTAATATTTGTATTTCTCTCAAATATCTGGTACGCCACAGAACTATCTCTGGGCGATCTATTAGACCACTTTTTCTGTTTCTCTTTATATATTTGAATTTTAAATGGCGCAACACACGTCGCAGGAAGTTTTGCTCAAGTTTGGCAACTGGTCATCTTGATTTATACTGAGCAAAATTTTGTCTAAAGTCGGTAATTCTCCTGCAAGAAAGAACTGATGCACTTTCGCTCTTATAGCCGATTTATCAAAATCGTCCAACTTGTCAATTACAGACTTTTTTCTTTTATTAATTATTCCCTTTTCTGGTATTTTATGGAATCTCTATACACGCTTAATACGCGATATATAGTGCTCTTGCTGACTCTGAGATCTCCGAAACCTTTTCTACCATATTAACGTTTGAAGGATACACGTCTTCGGGCCAGGTGTTTTGACATATTTGTATACATTAATGATAATTCTTGTTCCCCGACCGACAAAGTGGTAGGTTTTCTTTTACTGGTGACGTTAAAGGTGCTCCAGAAGATGGGCCTGTAAATAAATGACAAAATATACTACCATAGTACTACATCACATAAATACATATTGTTTTAGAAAATAAATACCACATGGTCACATAAAAGAGCGCTTTAAGAAATAGAAAGGCTACGTCGTCGCATTTGTACCTATTTGTACGTACCTGCTACGTTTATTATGGGTCGGCGACGTCTCTTTCCACTTGATGTTGAAGGACCGGGTCCCACCAAATTCTCCTGAACTCATGTCGATTTAGTAACGACCGTCACAGTAAAACTAATATAACAGATTCAAAAACAAAACTTAACGATATAACAAATTTAACAGTAAAAACTCAACTAAAACAATGCAATGAATGCTATGAATTACCTGAGACGTACACACGCAAGCGCTATCCGAACACGAATGAAAACAAAATGGCGGACCGGCCCAAAAGGTGACGCATCTCTGGCTGCCATTGTCACGTTTCTTTTAGAACGAACTGACGTAACGCGCGTTTTGTTTATTTTAAGGGATGAATTGCAAAGCTCAATATGGTGATTATATTGCTTCAAATATTTTTTAATATGAAACTGTTATTAAATGAATTGTTGCGTTACTTACCATAAATTGAAATATAAAATATAACACATTTTTCGCGATGTACCGTAAGATTTTACTATGTTTATAGGAACCACAGACAATATTATTTAAGAAACAAAAAACAAAACATATGTGCTGACCTAGAAGTGAATAATATCAATATTTAAATATTGTTATCACATCTAAATTGAGATTTTGTGTTACGCCTTTGACACTCGGCTCATATCTGAGGTCATTGTCCGTTTTTCTCAATCGATATGGCACATACTATAGTAACGGAATACGACAAGCGCACCGTTCCACGCCAGAGCCAAGACTGCCCTAACGTTTTTTTTTTTTCTGAAAGTGTACGCTGTTGGCCCTGCGGCCTTTACAGCTTCATCGAATTTAGGCTCGTAAGCGAGGACTCACGAGCTATTGAGTGCAACGATTCGCCGGCGGCGAGGCGGCGCGAATGATTTTATGTTCTTTATCGAATCGAAGTATCTTAAGGATAACCCTTAAGATACGAATGAATGGTGGGCATGTCGAGGTCGCGGTGAAGATCCGCGTTCCTCACATAATAAGGAGCTCCTGTGATTTGACGCAGAATTTGTTTTGAACAACGAAGTTGTTTTAGCTTATTTTGGGGACATGGGCGTAGGACACTCCTGCGTATGTCATAATAGGACGTACGCAGGTTTTGTAAAGATGCAGTTTGTGTCTCAGGGACAGCTTACTGCTTTTATTGATTAAGGCGAAAAGACGATATACTACGAATTTTGCCTTATTCCTAACTGTTTTAATGTGCTGAGAGAAGCTCATTGCACTATCTAACAGTACCCCCAGGTATTTTGCCTCACGTACCCAAGGGATTGGGCTACCGTAGAGGGAGATCGCACCTTTTTTGTGTCTTTTCATTTTCAGGATTAATTTATTATAAAAATTTCTCCTGTTAAACATAATTGCTTTACTTTTGTCGGGGTTCAATTTATTCTCCATTTTCTGCACCAATCACCAAATGTGTTGGCTGCAGCTTGAGCCGAATGCAGATTCTAATAGGATGGATATCGGAATAAAAGATGGTTGTGTCATCTGCATATAGTGCAAGATGAATATCTGAAGCGAAGGGATATCACCCACATAGAGTGAGTATAGGGTAGGAGAGAGCACAGAGCCCTGGGGAACTCCTGCTCTGATGGGTCTGGAAGAGGAGAGAGTACCCTCAACGCGAAAACGGAAAGATCTATTTGAAAGAAAGTCTTGAATGATTTTGACAAGTCTAATAGGCACACCTGCATGAATAAGTTTAAAAACTAGTCCATTGTGCCAGACTTTGTCGAAGGCCTTGACCACATCGAAAACAGCGCTCCTGTATAAACAGCGCGCGTGTTTGACTTTGCAGCCTGATCTAAAATGTGCTCCGTGAGGCGGTGCACCTGTTGAACAGCTGAGTGTTTGGCTCGAAAGCCAAACTGCTCGTCCGGAATTAGCTTTTTACTTAGCGCGACATCCTTCAGACGGCTGAGGATGACGCGCTCGTAGATTTTCCCCATAGCATTGAGGAGACTGATGGGTCTATAACTAGTTGCCCTGTTTCTAGGTTTTTTCGGTTTGGGAATACCGATAACTACTGCTTCTTTCCACATTTCTGGGAAAGTGCAGGTGGACATTAGAACATTGAAAATAGCCACTAGGAGGCAAATCAACTTTGGAGGAAGGGCTTTGAAGACCTTATTGTTTAATCCGTCAGCGCCTGGCGCTTTTCGGGGCTTGAGATTTTTGATGATGGTTTTCACCTCATCGAAAGTAACGGGAGGGAGTGGATCATCCGTCGGTGAAGCGGAGGACAGATTAGCCGCTTCCTCGTTCACCTTGTTCAGGTGGACGGGGTCGATTGGCAGGGTGCTTGGAGAGCATTGGCTCTCGATGCTGTCCGCCATGCATTCGGCCTTTTCCGAGTCATCGAACGCTAACTGACCATCAGATCTAACTAATGGGGGCATCGAAGTGACATTTTCTGATTTAAGAGCTCTCGCCAGCTTCCAGAAGGCTGTATGCGAGGGCGAGATATCCTCCATCAGATTGTCCCATCGTGACTCCCTCAGCTGGGCTATGCGCTCCTTGACCTCTCTACAGAGGCGGCGCAATTTGGACCTATTATTGACGGTTCTGTAACGGTCATAGGCCCTCACCGCAGCGTTTTTCTCTCAGTAGTCTCCGAACATCTCCGGGGAGCTCAAAGCGACGATCACTCGACGCCCTGACCTGCCTCGAAGACTCTTCGGCAACCACCTTGATATGAGAGGTGATATGAGAGATGGCTTCTAAAGCCATCTCTTTGGTGTCAAAAACATCTGGCACTTTATCTAAATGTTCCGAGTTCATAGATTCGAGATTAGCCTCGAACCTATGCCAGTCCGTTACAGTTTTGGTTATAGGAACCTCACTGCTGGGCTGACCCAACGTCATTAGGACCGGGCGGTGGTCCGATGTTAACTCGTGCACCACTTCTATAGAGCGTAACCCTAAGGTTACGTTCCTGAAGAGTGCTAAATCGATTTTTGATGACTGCCCTAACGGCGGCCGCTCGGTCAGTTTTATACAACCAGAACGGGCGCCACCGCAGGTGCATTGGCGCAGGTGTGCGGTGCACGTGTTGTTTACAAGAATTATGTCTAGCTACACCGACGCCGCCGCACGTACAATGGTGCTGGTGCCGTCAAATATAATGACTTTGGTAACAACATATCTCCTTTCAAAAATCTTTCGGAAGGAGGTGACTCGTCTTGTGTGATGAATACGCCGGCCGACGAGCGATTCCTCGCCTCAAATGAGGGGTACCTCGTGAGTACCTCGCGAAACAAAATGAGGTACTCCCTCATCCTCAAATAAAATAGATGAGTAACCCATGACTAAGGCATATAATATTTCTCTTGTCATAGCACCATAGAGCAACGACAGATTAATAATGTAAGTGACGTAAGTGACCATACCATAGATAAGATGTCATTGTCAGTGACCAAGTGAAGCCGTGAACGTGAAGTGATCAAACAATACCTGATGTCTGATGAAAGCTAAAATAGTTTCATACATTTTCATTGAACATAAATCCTTTATTACTTTATTTAATTTTTAAAGTATATCTGCCTATAAAGTGTTTTAAAATAAAACCTATAACAATAGTGCAGTAGTGTTTTGCCAGTCAGTGGAATTTTAAATATAATGTGAATGCTTTCTCTTTATCTACCATTCTAATTGCGACATCAACAATACGATGAATACTGTTAATGGAATAATTTACACGTTTTCTTCAAACAGTTCCAATAATACGGATGAGGGCTGCATGTTATTAAATCCGTCGCAAAATGTTATTATTACTGGAGCTTACAACGGAATACCACAAACATTAATACTTAACTTGATATCATGGGTATGTCTAATTGCTTTGTTTACGGTACTCAGACGTACTGCTTGGAATTATGGTCGAATGGCGCTAGTTCAACGTACAAGAAGCCGTTGGACAAGTCTATTTTATCGCGGTGGCGACGAGGACACATTGGTGGAGAGGCGACGGAGCCATGACGAATCCTCAAACATCGATGAAGGTTTCTTCTCGTGGCTGCCAGCTGTCTTTCGCGTAACGCGTGAGCAGGTACTCGCCAAATGTGGCCCGGATGCTGTTCACTACCTCTCTTTTCAGAGACATGCAATAACTCTAATGTTTATTGTTACAATTGTCTCCATTGGTATCATACTGCCTATAAACTTCCAAGGAACAAATTTACAAGTTGATGCAAATACTTTCAGTAGAACAACATTGTCCAATTTAAATGGAAGATCCCATTGGCTTTGGGCACATACATTGATAAGCATCTGTTTCTTGCCGATTTCAGTATTGATCATGAGAAGATGCACTGGACGTAAACCAGTCCCTACATCTATGACAGGGACTATTATGATTTCAAATATCTCGAGAGCTGATAGGAATGAAGCAACCATTAGAGCCTATTTTACCCACAATTTCCCAAATATTCAAATTGTTGATTTGCGTCTGGCATACAATGTAAATAAACTAAATGAGGTTCAAGAGAAAAAGGAAATGGTAACTGAAGCACTCATTTACACAGATAATTATTACAAAAAGACTGGAAAGCGTATAACTGTAAGGCTTCGTCTATGTGGTCCGGAGGTTGATGCTTTAGAATATTATACAAATGAAGAAAAATGTCTTAAAAATGAAGCTAAAAGATGTCGAGCAATGGTATTAAATGAACCCCTCGGTATTGCCTTTTTAACTTTACCATCTTATCAACTAGCTGAACATGTTATAAACAACTTTAATTTGCATCATGGTTGGGTTCTCACTCATGCAACTAATCCGTCAGATATTGTTTGGGAGAACTTGAGCGTTCAACCTAGTGTTTGGTATGTAAAAGCTATAATTATTAACTTTGCCCTATTTATAGTCCTGTTCTTTCTAACGACGCCTGCCATTGTTGTAAATCTGTTCAACACCTTGATTGTTAAGCCTGATAGTCTTAGCAGAATCAGTACCATTATTTTTGAATTCCTACCAACCTTGTTACTATGGACAATGGCTGCTGTCATGCCCGCTATTGTCGCATTTACTGACAAATTTCTCTCTCATTGGACTAAATCACAGCAGAACTACTCCATAATGACAAAAACTGTTTCATTTCTTCTACTTATGACTCTTATTTTACCATCACTTGGGTTAGCTAGTGCAGAGGCTTTCGTCGCTTGGACATTGCATCATGAGAATGACACAATGCGATGGGATTGTGTATTCCTTCCCGACAAGGGTGCATTTTTTGTCAATTACGTCATCACTTCAGGTTTTATTGGTACAGCACTTGAATTGATCCGTTTCCCAGAGCTGTTCCTTTATGTTTGGTATCTTTTGCAATCGAAATCGAAAGCCGAAAAGAGTTATGTAAAGAAAGCAATCCTTTACGAATTTCCTTTTGGTGTGCATTATGCGTGGAGCTTGGCTATTATATCCATTACTATAGTATATAGTCTTGCTTGCCCTCTTATCTCACCTTTTGGTCTTATTTATCTGTTACTTAAACATATAGGCGACAAGCATAACCTGTACTTTGCTTACGGACCTAGTGATATGAGTGGAGTAGGTGGAGGGCGAATTCACGCTGCGGCCGTGAGAATGATTCGCGTGTCAGTGTTACTCTTACTTGTGAATATGGCTGCATGGGCAGGCTTGCGTTCGGGCTTCGAAGCGCGCACTATAATCTTAATAATGGCATCAATTGTTGCGTTTGGCACATTTTTGCTTCTCAGTCCATTCCCTAGCTGCACTCCACCTGCTCCTTTGCAGGCGGAGTCAAGTGTACGCTTCCAAGAGTATGTTGCCCCTGTATTATTAAAGCCAATTGACACCACACCTATATCCACACCTTCAACTCCCGATTACGGCGCATCTTCACCTGTGACTAACCCTACTTACAATTCGGATTCTGTAAATATATAAAAGGTATTTTTTAACAAAACTAAAATAATCCTTAGTAAAAATACCAGCATAAATACTAAATACGTAAGATAAGGATTATCATGAACAGCATATTGATTCTGACTAATTAAGAATGAGTATTATTGTGTCATGTAATATGTATAAATAAATTTTTAATATTTTTATATCAGATAGGGGAACTTATGCCTGGATCTAACTTGAGAAAATCATTCCTTTTTATGTCACATCTTTCTCTCTTTAAATGAATGTAATACTTTCATATCAATTTAAATTATTAACAATTTATATTTAATAAGATAAAATAAATGAAATTTTGTACATATTAAGTATTTTTTTGTATTTTTATGTTTGTGTATTATACTATCAGATACTCACAGTAGTGAGATTAAATAATTTCATATACCAAATTAATGAGCAGCTGAGAATTTATTAAATCAATATTAACCACTTTTTGATTTACAATTGTTAAACCATGTCATTATTGTTTTGTAATAAAAATAAATTTTAAAACTTAAATTGATTTTATTTCCTGCCATTTTTTAAATTCGCGTCGCTGCTTCTGAAAAACCGGACAAACATAAATAACATTAATTTTTCTGTGAAAAGGAGTTAAGTGCATTATTATATTAGTATTTACTAAACCCCATCAACTTAAAATCCATTTTGTGTTATTTCAACTGTTTACAAAAATATAAGAAAAAAAAATGACATACTAAGTTTTTATTTAAATAATAATATAAAGCTGAATGAAACTGTATTGTTATTCTTAATTAAAAGTTGGATTATTTTGTTTATTTGGATACGCAGGCGCAGCAATGATGTGTAATATTTCATATTAGGTACCTACTTCAAACAGCTTCTATCAACACAAAAGCTAAGAAAATAAATATACATACTATGTTGTGTGGTGTAGGAGCAAATGTGATATAAAATACCTAAATAATATGTCGTCATATTAATTCAAAGCTTTATTGCATTAAACACAATGTCGCTTAGTGGATCTCTAGTATTTTAGACTAAGCATTGATTATTTTAATTAGTTTTAGTATTAAGTATTTAGTTACATTAGTGAACAATTTCAAATTGCTATTGTTTGATTTTCCATTATGTAATTTTGCTTCTTGTGTTTTATTAGCATTATAGGCTAAATATTTATGTAGGCTGTAGGTACATAATATTGATAATATTTTTACTTTATGTTACAAATATATGTATATTATGTCTAGAAAATGCGTGGCCTTTTTTAGTCCAATAGCCGATTAAATATGTTTTACTGTTTTGTTATTTTTGTACATAAAAGTTTATTAATGAATTACATTGAAATATTTATCTAGGTATATTGTACTGTACATTTTCGTTGATTAGCTTATATCTAATACGTAATACTTATCTTTATGGTCGGATTACTTTGTTATAGCCTACACTATGTACAGTTTAATTGGGTTTGATTCGTTCTCCGATAATTTTATTAAATATACGACGTACGTAATTTTTACTTGCCTTTTTACTTTGGCATCATATTCATTTTCCTATTATTCCTTTGTAATATGTCCCGACTGCAGAAATATCACAAAAGGATAAAAATAAAAAGATATCTCTTTAAGGTTTATGATAACGGTTTTAAAAGATAATTAATATTTTTATGAAAGATACAGGCACTAGTAAACATTTTTATCTCAACATTATAATATGGTGTCCAAAGAAAATTATTTCATATAGTGAATTTATTTTCTGCTGTCCGAAAAGCAAAATTATATTGAGTATATTATATTCCAGTATATAAAGACGCCACCACATGCTTGGCAAACAACGGCAAACAGCGAACACCAAACAACAAACACGAACGTGTGGATGGTTGTTTGCCTGTTTTTGTTTGTGATTGCCAGTGATCGGCATCGGTGTCGGTTTTTGTGCACCAATCAAAGGCTGTTCGACAAACGTGTTTGCGATGTATGCAAACGCTTGTTAAGCCGCCTCCACATGCTTGGCAAACAACGGCAAACAACAAACACGAACGTGTGGATGGTTGTTTGCCTGTTTTTGTTTGTGATTGCCAGTGATCGGCGTCGGTGTCGGTTTTTGTGCACCAATCAAAGGCTGTTCGACAAACGTGTTTGCGATGTATGCAAACGCTTGTTAAGCCGCCTCCACATGCTTGGCAAACAACGGCAACAACAAACACGAACGTGTGGATGGTTGTTTGCCTATTTTTGTTTGTGATTGCCAGTGATCGGCGTCGGTGTCGGTTTTGTGCACCAATCAAAGGCTGTTCGACAAACGTGTTTGCGATGTATGCAAACGCTTGTTAAGCCGCCTCCACATGCTTGGCAAACAACGGCAAACAGCGAACACCAAACAACAAACACGAACGTGTGGATGGTTGTTTGCCTGTTTTTGTTTGTGATTGCCAGTGATCGGCGTCGGTGTCGGTTTTTGTGCACCAATCAAAGGCTGTTCGACAAACGTGTTTGCGATGTATGCAAACGCTTGTTAAGCCGCCTCCACATGCTTGGCAAACAACGGCAACAACAAACACGAACGTGTGGATGGTTGTTTGCCTATTTTTGTTTGTGATTGCCAGTGATCGGCGTCGGTGTCGGATTTTGTGCACCAATCAAAGGGTGTTAGACAAACGTGTTTGCGTTGTATCCACACGCGATGATTCTTATTACGCGCGAGCTTGCGGGCAGCGGAAGAAGTTACTTGTGGCTATTATTATTATACTCTACGCCAGTTACCAATCCGAAATTTGTCTCGGAGGTAAATATGTCAACCTCGTCGTCCGCCATGTTTGCCCATCCGGACCGGAATATACTAGCCCGTTCGCCAAGCATGTGGATGCCGTGTTTGTGTTGGGTGATTGTGGTCGTTGTTTGGCACGTGTTTGGTGATTCTTGCTGTTTGTGGCAAACACCAAGCATGTGGAGGCGGCTTTAAAAGTACTCTGTGATATTATACAAGCGACAAACATTTCTAAAGAAATAGAGATTTAAAAACTTTTTTTATCTACACCATAGACAATATACTATATATAGTAATATACTATATATAGTAATATACTATATATAGTAATATACTATACATAGTAATACATTCAAACCAAACCATAGAACACAACTCTTTACTCTACAACACAGAACACAATTACTCTCTACCAAGAGCTCTACAACCAAACGGTGTGCTTCGTCCGTAGACATCTGTCTACGGAGTGATGTGTAAGTAGTTTGTCAAACTAAAACTTACATTTCAAACGTCTTATGTCTTTCCATCTATTTACAAGATGTCTATATTTAAGGCAAGAGTGAATATAGTCAGTGCCCTTTACCAATTACCATCTTCGGCTATACCATCAAATCAAATACTCAACCTGGCTCATAATACGTAAATAATAGACAATTTCAATACTAATATTTTAGATATTAAAAGAGGAACAAAGGTTCCCTACGTTAATTTTTTAGTTTATTAAAAGCTTAATGGTACAAGCTTCAAATAAGTACAATTATCATAATAAATAATAATATACTAGCATAATAAGGACATGAAAGTACTTAGACGTGAATTATTATAAGTACACAGTGGTAATTAGGTATATTATGTAAAACGATTTAATTACCAAAGCGGATTAGTTAAGGTATACCCGCTTAAAAATTCAATATTTTTACGGAAGTAATACTAGAAGGCGTTCCCAATATAGAAGTCGTAGAAGTGAGAAGTAGGGAGAAGTGACGTGAATCCCGCTTATTTTGTTTTACGCGCTGAGCAGTCCGATCGAAATTATTCTATTCTTTTTAGTTTTGGAAGCCTGTTAAATTTAAGTAAAATTTTTTCTTCCTTTTTTGAGTGGGTAAAAAGTAACAACTAGAATGTAGTCTAAATAGTCACAATAAAAACCTCATCTCCTATTTTTCTGTCCTTAGGGTCGGAATTTGTGTCGAAACCCCTGAAGTATAAACATCTTTCATAAAAAAAGAATCATCAAAATCGGTTCACAATTGATGAAAATATAGCGTAATATACGTTTGTGGGCTACAACATACAACATACACTTACCATCAGGTGGACTGTGTGCTCGTTTGTCACCCTCATTCTTTAAAATAAAATAAATAATTTAACAAAAGTCGCTACATCGAATAATCCCGTGGATCTCGTAACAGAGAACAGAGGGAAATGAAACAAGAAATTGGCAGCAGCATCTTACTGATAAAAACTGTGGTTGCCAACCCGCCTGCCAAGCGTGGCAGCTATGTTATATTCAGTTGCGGATTTACACATTTGCCGCCAGTAGGCTATTGAAATTTTGCCGCCCCTACCGACCTCTACAGTTCGATACCCTAGTTGACAATCATATTAATTATATTTTTTTGTCAATCAAATTGTAGGTTTATGATTTGTGCACGATCTTCCTAATTACTCCAGCTTTTTCCCGTAATTAATATGATTGTGAACTAGACGATTGATTTGGCAGTTCCTAGATAATTTTTACAATCCAATGATTTAGTTAAGATTGCACAAGAAATAGTTTTTGGCTATATTTCTGATCTAATAAAGGCTCAATCATATACTACTAATAAGGCGGGGTAAGGCATGCCTTAATACTACTTATAAAGAATTATTTTTCACATAATTCAGTTTAAAAACAATAATTCATAATAAAGTAATACGTTTTTGCGCGATTTCCTATTCGCAAAATTCATTAGTTCTGACTCTATGCACAAAAGAGCTAAGGCATTTTGTTTTTCTTGGCTTAAGGTAAATCTTAGATAATTTTTCACCCGATTTAAGCAAAAAAAAAGCCTCCTCACCCGAACAAGTAAAAAAAGAAAGCATCTCATAGTTATTTTGATTTCTTTATCGGGTGTTTAATCATTTTTTATTCCTTTTCGGTTGTCTTTTTACTCCCATCTTTTGTTTAATTTAATGCTTAATTTCGGAATTAAGCAGTACGCTTAGTTCCGAAATTGTCGAAATACTTAAAATTTTCTCGTTCAGCTACGAAAAACTTGCAAGGAGAGTGATTAAACCTACGGTAGAAGCCTGAGTTCGTCTATTTCCAAAACGTAAGTTCCAAAATGTAAGTTGGTCTACATGTGCTATATCTGGTGTTGAATCGATGATAAGGAAAAATATTTCGCCCTTCTTATCTCGTCTCCAATCTGTTTTAAGACTTTATAACCCATCAAAAGAATAAACTCATCGCAAACGGTTTTTGATAAGTAATTAGTACTTCCAGATTCTTGATTACCAAATCGTTCAACATGACTGGCTAAAAAAGGATCGAATTCAGCTAATAGCTCCAAAATTATACAATAATTTTCGTTGTGCAGATCAACGAACTTTTCATTTTTTCTCCTGAAAGTGAGGACTCTTGAACACAGTCGCTTCATTCACTACGGCAACTAACTTCTTCAGAACGTTTCTCCAAAAAGTAATTTCTGCATCAATCTGGACAGGCAGTAAATTGTCGTGTCGACCATCAATCTCACTTCTAACTTTCAAACTTAGTATACTAGATTTATGACGCGCAGAGTTTTCATGCTGAGCTACTCGGTATACTGCATTTTTCAAGTCATTAAATCCTTTGTTCTCAAACTGAGTCTTATTCTCCGATGGACCGAATGCCAAACAGGGCCCGTAATATACAGATCTTTTACTACAGAATAAACCAGCCAATTTCGGCCATTTACATCATCATAATTTTAAATTTTTCTTTGGAAGATACTGGCAAGAAACGACGCTGATCAGCGTATATTTTTTCACTTTTAGAGAAGTCACAAGACTTGCTTGATCGGAGCCGTACCTTGCGATAATCTCCCTTACGGTATCGTTGATTTTCCATAAAGCTGGATTTTTGTATAGATTTACTGCTGTTTGCACTCGGTTATTACTTAACGTCTGATTCTGAGACGCATCTTCAATTGTTATACTTACTTATTGATGATTCCCTTACCGTCTCTTCGTCAAAAACATAAATATCTGTTTTTTTTTCTAAAGTAGATTGTTGCAGATGACTTTTGTTGTTGAGCCGCAGAGTTCAAATCTGCTTCATCTTTTTCTGATTGTATTGTGACAGTGCATGTTGTTGAAGTTCCTGGTCTTTCAACACTACTTCTACTTCCACTTTAAAAAAGCTGTCGATTTTATCGCTTTACGGATATCCTTGTTCTTATTTTTTCATTTTGGCCTTCTTTTTATACTCGGCTCCACTGTCGCCTTGTCCCATCACTCATTCAATTTTTTATCAAAGAACTAAAATAAAAAGGTTTATATTTTCTCTCGGGAGCGCCGCGCTCATGTAGTCAATTTGGCGTTTCGGTCAGACACACTTGTTACTCGTTCCCGCACCACAATCAAATGTGATTACGCAAAATGTAGAAACATTTATCTAAGTGGTGAAACATATTACATGTTGAATTGTTTGTGGACTTAATAACATTTAATATGAATCTTTTTAATTTCTGTAAAACACAAAAAAATTTGGACCCAAATTTGCCGCCCCTAAAATCTGTCGCCCTAGGCTCCAGCCTACTTAGCCTGCTGGTAAACCCGCCACTGGTTATATTATATACCCTTTATGAAGCAATATATGCTAAACATAGGATTCCACTTATGTTTGGCAGTGGACTTTTGATAGGTGTAATGATGAAGATGAACAACAAAAAATAAATAAATATCCGCCTGTCAAGCGCAGCGATTACAGCAAATCCTTACAATGGGGGAGGTAGGTACTAACTGAACTATTATGGGCGAAGAAAGAAGGAAATAATTGAAGGAAACATGAAAATATTATTACGTGCGGGTAAGTAAAATGCCCATTGGGATGAGAAAAGGATAGATTTTACACACAGCAATTACGGCGTTCAAAATCACTAAACAAAGTAAGTTTTTTTTGAAGATGTAGTTTTAGATCGTTTGCTCTATATTATAGTCGCTTTAAAGAGTAGAGTTCACTATAGCATACCTAAATAATTAACTTTGATCGCTAGTCCACAATTCAATTAGAGAAGGGTTATTAGAACATTCTTGGTCGATCAATCCGGTTCAGTTTATTAAAACATTGCCCTGTTTCAATGCGAAAATGCTAGAACAAATGCGATTAACAATATGTCTAAAGGAGAAAAGGCTTTATTCTTAAGGTTGACTCTTGTCTTCAATTCATCGGTGGATTTTTATCAGGTGGATGCTGCTGCTCGTCTCCTGACTTAGTTTTCCTGTATCGTCTCATACGACACTTATGGGATAATGACTGCCTCGTTGGTCTAGTCGTAAATACGACTGCTGATCATGAGCCCCCGGGTGAGTTATTGAGTTTTTCTGTCAAGAAATTCTCTGTAGCAGCCCGGAGTCACGGAGTTGGCGGTGTTTAACCCCCGTACCTCGGGAAGCACGTTGGTCCTGCGCCTGATCCCTCTCCGGTCGTGTCGGTTTGCCGTCCTATCGGAGAATGCTTGCTTGCACACAGTCGAACACTATATCCTGTCCTGCGCAGATAGATAGCCCCCATTAAGACTGAACGCCATGACCGAAATTCCGTCTGAATGATATTAAATATTATTAATTATTTAATGATAATATAGGGTAGTAAATTCCCTTACGCCCATAAAACACGCCATATGATGTCACAATCTTACGATCCCATGATCAATATCAAATTCAAATACGTTTTTTTTTATATATGATAGGGTGACAAACGAGCACACAGTCCACCTGATGGTAAGTGGTTGCTGTGACCCATAGACATCTACACCTATCTTCAATAAAGAATCAAAATGCAGATGCGTTGTCACCCGTGAGGACTAACATGGAATGCCTCTTTTCCAGTAAAAAGGGTCTCCGGTTCTCTACACTCACCATACGAAACACAGCAGTGTTAAGCTGCTATTTTACGCTGGTATTCTGTGAGAGCGTGGCCCTTCCCCGGTCGAGCCGACCCATTCGTACTACAACTATACTACTAATATAGCTGCAGCATGGCTCTACCACGTAAAAAAACTCATATCGATAGATACTGCTAAAATCATACATGTAAAGAGCGTATCTCATACAAAACAATCTTTATTTATATGCACGTTTTGTGATTTCTAAGGACCAATATGGATAATAGTATATTACTGTACTCTATGGTAACAGTACAGAATAAATTTATTAGATATTTATATATGCGTTATTATGGTGTATACCCATTTTATCCTTTAATGTATCCAACTTTGTTTATCTTAGGTATGGTAGGATATAATGAACTAAGAGTTAGAAGGGAACTTGCGCTCACCTCGTATATTTTTAAAATACTCAGAGGAAAATTGCATAACGAAGAAATGTTAGGGCAATTAAACCTATGTGTTCCTGAGAGGTATGTGTGGCGCCGACGGCAGCCGCAACTGTTGGTGGAGCCGCGCGGTCGGACCAACCTTCTGGGTAAGGCACCTCTGACGCGCGCACTCCATACGCTCAACTTAATAGCTAGTGAGACGGACCTGTTCTGTTGTACTCTAAGTGAATTCACAAAGACAGCATTGTTTGTAATTTGTTACAAAAATTAAAACATGAATACAAATCAGTTAGACAGCTACACTATCGCATTAGGTAATTCTGTAATGATAGTTGTAAGTTTCAGAAATAAATAAATAAAAATAAAAATAAACAGCTTGCTACATAAAGTAGGTACTCTGTGGTGCTGCTATTTTACGCTGACATTCTGGAGCCGTAGTAGCTCAGGGGCTAAGCGCTCGCTATAAATTTCACAATACACGAGCAACCCGGGTTGGTTCCCGTGAAATTGTTAATTTGCAATTCGCCAACATACATTGGGGCAGTGCGGCGGACATTTCCTTGCCCTAAAACCCTCTCAGAAATGAGAGGAGGCCTGTGCCCAGCAGTGGGATGTATATAGGCTGCAACTTTAACTTTTTCTGTGCGAACATATCTTTTTCCTAACATTATCCTTCACCGGTGGAGCTTCCCAGTATCACCCATCTACGTTCTTAGTTTAAGACTTTGTGTCAAGCCAATCCATTCTCTATGCATTTGATTATTTAAAAAAAAATATATTAAATAAATACATTTTTATACGATCGTAAATTATCTTAAAATCCGTTTCAAATTTCTATTATACCGCAATGAAAGTACAGTTTTTTTGAAATCTAACACCAAATGTATTGTGTAATATGTTTAAAAACGCATTAGAATGGAGAACCTCTTCATTTTTGGAAGACTTATCGTAAACAATTACTTTATGTAGTGAAAGGTATTAACGTGAAACAATTCATATTGCTTTATTACATCATCATCAGCAGGTCTATTCACAATCGTCTCGGAAAGGGAAATCGACTCGGATTCGATAACTTCTCGCACGGAAACCAATAAACGCTATTCACATTTGACGTTCGGATAAATATGACATTTGTTTTCGGCAATTGTGACAGTTTGCATCGGAAACTTCACGAGAACTCTGAGGCTGGCGAAAACTTTAATATTGATGATTAGAAGAAATAAATAAGCCCTTTTAATTATAAGGTAGGTAACAAAAATTTATTACAATTACCTATAGGACGTATTTCCATATAATTACCTTAATATTTGCACTTAAACCTAAAGCTAATATTTGGAAGAAAGGTGTGTTTTTATAAGTTTTCTATCACTAATTTTACAGATATAAGAAATGTCAGGCATTGTGGCATTAATTATCCATAGGCGGGTCCGCAATCAAGAAAAAGAGAAATTACGGATGCAAACTATGATACGAAACAAACGGTTTCGCGATTTGTCAAATCCGCACGAGACTCAAATTTTCAAACTACTTACCGACTCACCCGGACTTGGCCTTGGCTCTATTGAGAGATTTGAAGCCTGTTTGGCAACAACACCACTATTCAAGCTCACTCCTGTAGAACTGAAGGTAAATAGGTACCCTGGTTAGTGAACTCACTACCATACCTATGTTGTTACCTACTTTGTTATTTTAATTTTCTTTTTGTACTTAGTTCCTTTACTGCGTTACATTTTTCGCACATGGCTCTATCAAAAAACCTTACAAAGGATGTGGACTTTAAAGTTAGCCAGCTACTTCCACAGAGCCATTAGTGAGGCAGTGGCGGCTCTAAATCAACCTCAAATTATCAATAAATGGATTAATTTCCCAAATCGTCCTCAAATGGAGGCAACTGTTTTAAGGTAAATCTCAAGATTTAAATTACATAGGTAGCTATAGCATACTTATTCATATGAATCTATAGGTAGGTATTATTAACAGTATAATATGAATCAATCAGCAAGTAAACATTTCAAAAATTAAGGCGATCTTGTCCCAAGCAAATTTAAATTAAGTACCATCTACCATCTTGAAGTAAACCATGTGGTTTTCATACATTAGGGACTAACCAGGAAACCGCAGCAGCAGAATGCTACCTTCCTAAAATTCCAAAACAAACCTTCCCGTTTTCGAGAAATCTTTCCTAGCATTGTGAATAACCCGGCAGCTAAGTGTGGTGTAAAAGGCCAGACCCTTATGAGAAGGCTCGTGCCCAAGCAGTGGGACATAAATATGTTTATAAAGGTTTGTCAGAAAACTTCATGAATGATAAATACTTTTATATTACATAAATGATTTATTATTATAACAAGTCAACATTTCAATAAAAATTACAAAACATTAAAATTTTAAAAACTATAACTATGAACATGTAACTATGAACTTATTCTACTATATACATATTAAATAATTTTCAGTCTTTATAATAAGCAGTCAACAAACGATATGGGTACTTAAAACAAATGAACATTAATTAGATAGCAAAACACCTACAAATAAAAATAACAATTATCTTCTAAGTAGGTACCTAATTACCTCGACACAGATAGATTTATCCTTCAAATGTCTAAGGGCTAGTATCACAATCAAAGTCTAATTTTAATTTGCAGAAATTACCAAAACTTGAATTCCTGGAGTATTAGGCTATATTGATGGCACTCATATAAAACAGAAGCCAACACAACATGAAGAACTTTATGTAAATAGAAAAGGTGAACACACCCTTAATGCACAAATGGTAAGTACATTAGATTTCACCCATGGCTACACTCTCTGTTATGTTGATCCCTCGGGACCGTGTTATTTATATTTAAGTACGAATACCTTACAAAATTTAAGGACAATCGGTTATGGGTTTTAATAATAAGTTGTAATATTATGATTTCTGTATATTAATTATGCAAGATGATCAAAATTCTTTACTAATTTAATTCGCTTTTTCCAGGTTTGTGACAGTTCCTTAAAAATATTAAATGTGTGTGCACGATATCCAGGTGCAACACATGATTCCTTTATATGGAGGTTTAGTGCACTACGAAAGGTGATGATGAACCTTAATGGTGAAGGCAGTACTTGCTGGCTTCTAGGTATAGAATATTTTTGATAAATCTGAAACAAATAATCGCAATTTAAAACAGTATTGTTATGTTCTAGTTGTTTATTTGAATTACAGGTGATTCTGTATATCCCTTGGAGCCATAGCTCCTTACACCGATCCTTAATGCTGAAGAAAGCACACCTCAAAGTGGTATACCAACACCCATATAAAATCAAGGAACTGCATTGAGAGGTGTTTGTGTACTTAATCGAGGTTTCGATGTCTGCTGAGGAAGATGGAGTACGAACCAACAAAAGTAGGCTGCATTGTGTAAATGCATGTGCAGTTTTACACAATGTGTGCATAACAGCAGGACTCACTCTTCCCGAAATTGTTGATGAAGATGCTATAGCGCCAGACACGAGTACAGCAGATGTATATAGAGATAGGCAAATATATGAGCGGGGTCTTCAAGTGCGACAACAACTAATACAAAGATTATTTTATCAATAAATAGCTTTATTATTTGTTAAATGTAATATCTATATCTTTTATTCTTTTAATAGTTTTAATTAAACATAATTCATACCGATTAAAATTATTTAATGTATTGACCTACAGATTAAACTTGATTACTATTAATGGCCATGGGTTGAGGGCTGCAGCTAAATTATTTATGGCTGCATCCAGATTATTCATAGATAGTGAGAGTTGGTCCAGCACATGACTTCAGTTTCAAGCACTCTTCAATTTTATCTTCTAAAACAACATCGACATACATATTAAAAGATGAAATAATAGTAAACAATAAAAAGTAAACAATATAATTACGTTTTTTTGTTGTTCTTTTATTTTCCAGAATGTGTTCAGTGGCTTCATCACCAACTTCTGTAACACATTTGGGAATCTGTAAAGACAAAACGAAATGCATTGAAATCAAACTGTACATATCCTTCCTACTTCTCTCACTTATAAATGGGTTAAGGATCTCTTATAAGTCTCTACATACTCAAGAATATGCAGATGCCCATTTCCTTAGAATGAGTTTATTCTATTATGGACCAATACTGCAGGATATTTAATAGTAAATTTCAAATAGTTATAAACATACATTTACCAACTTTATTTATATTTTTTGTAATAAATGTTTGTTGTACCAAACAAATACAACTTACACTACAAAGCTCCATTTCTTTTATGGAATCGAAAGGAGACATGGAGAGTATTGAATCTAAAGTTAAATATGAATGTGTAGTACCTCTAAAGTATAAATAGCAGCAATGCCTTCTGCTACTTCGCCTAATAAATGCCATCAGAGATTCCTCCATGACAGATAGTGGTGCAGGTCCAGGGCCTCCGCCAGTCTGCTGTTGTGCATGGTGGATTTTGGCGGCTTTAGCCTTCACGTCGCTGCGCCAGTCCTGCCAACACTATCAGATATTTGCATTAATAAGGGCTAGAATGCACATTTGTAGGTATACATAACATAATTGGCCTTAAACGATCCACTAGACTAGCACTACAAAATGTATGAATTTGTAGTACCTAATTTTAACATAATACAGACATACCTTTATCCATTTGTCTGCACTTTTAGTTGCTCCTATGGCACAGCTGTTTAACAGACTGGCTAGTTCAGCCTGCAGTTTAATTTTTTTGTAGGCAGCATCTGCGCCTGCCACCCGATTTCTGGCAAAATCGGGATGCGCCATGATTCAACATTTTCACGCTGCTCGTAAGAGACACGTGTTCTTTTTTGCTGAAATATAAAATAATATACCAAAATTAGTTTCTATGAAGACAAGAGTAAATAGGTAAAACTTTAATCAGCCATCATCATCACAGGCAGACGCAGGGTTGAAATCAACAAACTTATTAGGTACTAGAATCAAAGAAATCAAGATGTAACAATGAAATAACTTGAATAGCTCTACTCACCAAGGGAATTTCCATTATTCATATAATTGTATCACAAAAACAATTTATATATAACAATTTATGACAACAATCAACTCTTGTTTCGCTCCGAAACGCAATGACAGTAAAATAGCATTTACGAAGTATGGTAGTAAAAAAGACTAATTTTCAATTATGAAAATATGGACCACATTAGTAAAGTATATTTAATATACTTTACTAATTTATTGTAATTTAACTTAATACTATTTTTATCGAAAATTTAGATTAATTTACTGCATGTGTATTAAAAATATAAAATATTTAAAGACATTAACGTTTTATATAGTTTAGTGCTATTTTCGACAATCCATCTTTATAAACACTACAAATTGGTGTGAGGACGGAGGTCACTTTCCGCGCATAGACAATCTATAATGCACTCCCACTGACATACGAAAACTTTCCGTGTCGAATCCTAAACGAGAGGAGATGTGAATACGAAAGTGTGACATTCGGATCGAATACTTGACGTACGAAACCTTCCCGCTTCGAGAGAAATCTTTCCGTGGCATTGTGAATAGCCCGGCTGTAACGTAGACAGAGCGTTACGTGATAGCACAGACTAATATGACGCGTGATAGACATTGAGTCTATTTTGACACCCTTAGGGGTAAATTTTCTTCTTCAGATTTATAATAAAATATAACCTATTTCATGAAAAAAGAATCTTCATAATCGGGTATCAATTAGCGAAGATATCACGTAACAGACAGACAAAAAAGATAAAAAAATAGTCGAAGAACTATTTGGGCTCGAAGGTCTTTTGATTTCTTTCAATAGGTTGCCGAAACGTCTACGCGTTAAGCCAATAATTTCAACAGACAGGCCCAAAAGCACGAAAATAGTTTCGGAGTGCTGACTAAAAGTATAAAATGTCCTGTAAAAGTATAAAAGTCAAGCATTTAACTTGTAATAGAGTAATCTATTTGTCGGAAATACACATCGATCACTAATAAAAATCTAGATTCACAATCAGTGACAAAAATGTCCTTACCGAATTAGCGCCCACTAGAACATTTGTGTGCGCTTTTAATTTGTACGTACCTTTGTGAATACAACTTAGCAATGCATTTAAGGTTGAATTTACATTAATGTATATTTATTTCAACTAGAATTACGAAAACTTTTTAGAGAACTTTTGCATGGGATTGTGTATCTAGTTTTTATTAGTCATCGATGGAAATACAAGAAGAAGAGCCAGTGCTTTATATTACCTACTATCCCATCTGATGGATGACTGAGATTAAAAAAAGCCACTCTTGCCTTGTAGACCGACGTTATAATCGGATGGGAAAGCAGATGCTGGCAAATTATTCCATTTCTTTGTTTTACGGCTCCTAAGAGCCGTGGTAGCGTAGGGGGAAAGCGCTCGCTGTAAATTTCACGGTACGTGAGCAATCCGCGTTCGATCCTTACCGGTAACAATGAATTTGTAAATTTTAAGTTCTGATTTACCACGTGATCGGCGGTGAAAGAAAACATCGTGAGGAAACCTGCATGTCGGAGAAATTTAAAAAATATTTTGTACGTATGTAAAGTACGTACAAAGTACGTAACACGTATCGAGGCTGCGCAGCAGACACTTTCCTTGCTCCTAAAGCCTCAAAGAAATGTGAGAGGGCCATTGCCCAGCAGTGGAACGTCAATAGTCTGTAAGTTTCCTTACTCTAAGTTTCAGTTCATTCATTGTCACTAGTAGAGTTCTCTAATTGAATCATGTTTGTTTTAGAGTCTATCATATCTATCACGATTTATTACTTCATTATTTATGTGTAACGTCTGATAAATACATTGCAACGCAATTTATTGAAAAGAATCCATCATATGACAGAAAAATCTAATGAACATGAATGACAGAAAAGTCTACGCAAAACGTAAAATACACAGACCGTTGACGGGCAGCAAAGTCAAAGGTGCGAAACGTCTGCTGCGATTGCCAAACCGTTTGCCAAGCATGACGACTAAGGCAAAAAAAAAACTCCCTTTCTGCCTAGGAGTCCGGCTGGTTAGGTACTACCATCTTTTTTTTTAATAGGATGGGGTGACAAGCGAGCACACAGTCCACCTGATGGTAAGTGGTTACTGTGGCCCATACATACATCTACATCTATCCTCGTTTGCGAATCAAAATGCAGGTGCGTTGTCACCCGTGAGGGCAAAGATGGAATGCCTCTTTTCCAGTAAAAAGGGTCTCCGGTTCTCTACACTCACCATACGAAACACAGCAGCATAAATCTGCTATATTACGCTGGTATTGTGATCCATCTTAGCTATTTCTGCCGCCAAACAGCAGTGCTCGGTGCCTGCACTGCTGTGTTCCGGTTTGAAGGGCAGTATAATGATTACAGACTGCGAAACAATACATATAAGTCCTCAGAGGTGACAACACATCTGTAGCCCTTGTTTGAAGTTTGGTGCACGTGTCCATTGACGGCAGTTGCCACTTACGTGTGGTGTGGTGAACTGTTAGTGCGTTTGTAACATGTATTAGATAGAGAAAATTTATCCTAGTCTTCAGAGTTTAAGAAGCATCTGTAGCCTAATTTGTTTGAAGTTTATACGTGGTAGAGCCATGCTACAGCTATATTAATAGTATACTATACTTATAACTCGACCGGGGAAGGACCACGCTCTCACAGAATATCAGCGTAAAATAGCAGCTTAATGCTGCTGTGTTTCGAGTGTTTCGTGAGAGAACCGGAGACCCTTTTTACTGGAAAAGAGGCATTCCGTATTAGTCCTCACGGCTGACAACGCATCTGCATTTTATTTGCAAACGAGGATAAATGTAGATCTATGGGCCACAGCAACCACTTACCATCAGGTGGACTGTGTTCGCTTGTCACCCTTATCCTATAAAAAAAAAAGAAATTTAGTGTTTGTTCTAACGTCAGTTCATACTAAATCTATGGTTTACACGTGGTAGAGCCACGATGCAGCTATATTATAGTTGTAGCACCGGGGAAGGACCATGCTCTCATAGAATACCAGCGTTAAATAGCAGCTTAATGCTGCTGTGTTTCGTACGGTGAGTGTAGAGAACCGGAGATCTTTTTTATTGGAAACAAGGTATTCTATCTTAGTCCTCAGGGGTGACTACGCATCTGCATTTTGATTTTTCATCGACGATTGATGAAGACGTCTATGAGGCACAGTATCCACTTAACACATAAGGTGGACTGTGTGCTCGTGTGTCACCATTTCAAAAATTTTGCATGTCAATGGTGTCGAGAATGTTAACACCACAACAAAAGTAGCGAGGCGGAGCGGATGTTACGAATTTCGGAACCTTTCTAGCGAGAACAAAGAAGTTTAGGGTAGGAGTGTTACCGGAAATGAAGCTTAGGTTTATCAATATAAGCCTGAGTCTAAACAAGATCCGTGTAGTGGCGATTTAAGAATATCCACCACCCCATATCGCCCCGTGGGTGTCGTAAGAGGCGACAGGGGGAAACTGACACAGGAAATGGTCAGCAGTATCATCCTGATAATAGCTAATTATAAAAACTGCGGTTGCCAACCCGCCTGCCAAGCATTGCAACGAAGGCAAAATCCCCCTATGAGACAATCTATGGGGGAAGCCTATGTTCAGCAGTGAACTCATGTAGGCTGTAATGGATGGAAACAAGATTAGATGCAAAAACAAACCCCAAAGAAATGCAAGATGTCACAATCGTCTGAAAAACTCATGGTCAAGTTTTGATATCTCAATATATCGCGAGTCGCTCAGACAAAAATTTAAGGAAATTAATATATTAACTTTGGCCTCTCAATACATTTATGAAAATGTAATGTACGTACACAAAAATAAAAGTAGTTATACAAAAATAAGTGATATTCATTCTGTAAATACTAGGAACAAACACAAGCTAGTAGTACCAGTTACTCGACTCCACCGAGTCAGTAATTCATTCTTGGGGCGATGTATACGCTTTTACAACAAAATCCCAGAAAATATACAAAATTCGACATGCTCAAAATTCAAAAACTTTATTAAACATAGTTTGTATAAAAGGGTTATTATAATGTTAAAATTTATGGATGATAATAACCCTAGGAATGAGGTGTTCGCTGCCAGGCTGTTTCTAATTTGTTTTGTGTGGTTAATTGTGTAATATACATGATTGTAAGCTGTTATTTTAAAAAAAAAGTCCCGCTGGGTTTCTTGCTGGTTCTTCCCAGGACAGAGGTTTTTTTTTCGAACCAGTGGTAATTAGACAAAAGAGTGACTTTCAATAAGTATTATTTATAATCTATGTTGAATAAAAAAGTTTCTGTTTCTGTTTCTATAAAAATCAATTGTTGTCCGTTAGTCTCGCTAACACTCAAAAACGGCTCGACCGATTTTAATGAAATTTTTGGTGTGAATTTGAATGGGTCTCTAGATGGTTCAGATTCACATTTGGGCCCAGTAAGTGGCGCTGTTGTCGAGGTCTAGAAATCACCCGAACGAAGCCAGGGCGGACTGCTAGTTCTAAAATAAAAACTCTTAATTAGTGTTAGGAGTGAGAGTAGAAAACTAATAAGCGTTAAAACTCCTCCACTCGTTCAAGCTGTATAAAATACAGCGCAGGCAACTAGCTTTGGCTGCATTGAACATTCCGCCACAGACTAAGGTGAGCTGTGTGTCGCCAGCAACGCAAAATCAGAAATTTGCATTTAGAAAAACCCAAAATTAGGGGCTTTTTAGGTGCTAATTAGGTGCCAAGTTTAAAAATTAGTTGCTCTAAAATTTTCACCGCAACGAACTATTAAAATTTGCGTTGCTAGCAAAAAGTATCGCTAGCAACGCAATTAAGTTATTAGCTACACGATAAATATTAATAGCAAGGATTTAAGTGCTAATTAAGTTCTGCAAGTATAGGCAATGACAAGGCGCCCCTAATAAAAATAAAGTCGTTATACAGAACAAAGCAGATGCAAAATTCAGGTTTTCTGAAAATCAGAATAGAATCAAAATTGCTTTTAGATAAAGCCCAAATTAGGGTCTTTTTAGGTGCTAATTAGATACCAAGTTAAAAAATTAGTTGCTCTAAAATTTTCACCGCAACGAACTGTTAAAATTTGCGTTGCTGGCAAAACGTATCGCTAGCAACGCAATTAAGTTATTAGCTATACGATAAATATTAATAGCAAGGAATTAAGTGCTGAAAGATTATTGAGGTCAGATGTAGATGACGGTAATATTTTGGGAATTATCGGGTCCAGGACCACCATTACCTTACTATAAGGTATGAACGGCATTTTTTGTTCTTTATCAGTTATATATTATAGATAAGATAGGTCGAATCTGTACTAAAACCGAATCAGAACGCCCCGACTCCACGTAGTCTTGTCTGCCCTACCCCTAGAGTGTTTTTGTAAAGCCGTAGGCGCGGAGCTTGTGATTTGCTACGCAAGGGCGAAGGGGCTGTACTTCCCACAGCGCCAAAGCCGTTGCAGAAGTAACTATGTGAAAATTTTAAAGCAACTAATTTTTTAACTTGGTACCTTATTAGCACCTAAAAAGCCCCTAATTTGGGATTTTTCTAAAAGCAATTTTGATTCTATTCTGATTTTCAGAAAACCTGAATTTTGCATCTGCTTTGTTCTGAATTTATTTTTATTAGGGGCGCCTTGTCATTGCCTATACTTGCAGCACCTAATTAGCACTTAATTCCTTGCTATTAATATTTATCGTATAGCTAATAACTTTTAATTGCGTTGCTAGCGATACGTTTTGCTAGCAACGCAAATTTTAACAGTTCGTTGCGGTGAAAATTTTAGAGCACCTAATTTTTAAACTTGGCACCTAATTAGCACCTAAAAAGCCCCTAATTTTGGATTTTTCTAAATGCAAATTCCTGAGTTTGCGTTGCTGGCGATATACAACTACTAAGGTGAGTAATTGCCCAGTACTTGCATTCAACGCGACTTTTTCGCTCTCGTTATTCTGTCCGTCGTGGTAATTCTTATAATTTAAGCCAATAAGGTTGATGATGATGATGATGCTGCAGAGAGGCTGCCCTGTGGCGCATTGTGATCATTTATTTTGATGATATAATATTATATTTACTTCTAAAACCCTAATCACTGGTGTAAGTAAATGATTTCATAATTTTAATATAAACTTTATAATTGTAGGCTTCATAATTATTATCCTAACTATGTATCAATGATGACGAGATATTTGCCGAGAAGGTTATTATACAAGGAAAACATACCATTTTAGTTTCAATGCGTTTCATGAATATTTTATAACGTAAAGTCGTTACTAATCAGCGAATTTTATTTAAATATTTGTGAGTATAATTATTAACATTAGTTGGTTACAAAACTAGACTAGAACAAGAATATTACTTGAAAGGTTGAAAGACACTAAGAGGGGGAAAAGGTGAGGAAAGAAGAAATTGAGCACTAGGTGTGTTGCTTTTGCACGATAACACGCCCGTGCATAAAACGCATGGTTTGAAGGCTTCTGTACAAATAATTGAAGCACCTACAATATCATACAATCCATATTTAGCACGTAGCGATTATTTATTTTCAAACGTAAAAACAAACTACAGAAAAAAATTAGGTAAAGAACGCGATCTATGCATATTTTGAGAAGAAAACATACAGATTCACATAGTGATTATTTAGGTACTGTTGGGGTTTAGCGGCTAAGAGACTTCGTGACAGTCTCTTCTATAAACCCGGAACTATCAATAAGCAACGTTTTGTAATAAGACGGATAATAAAGTCCAAAGGAAATAAACGTAATGAGGACATTCGCACTTCGCAGTAGAACTAGAATTACCGACATACTTAGCACAACGGATCCGTAACTGATATGGCAATGGGCCGGTCTTGTATAGCTCGAAGAGCCAATGGGGAAGAACGGTTCTCGATAGGTAGCGTTTTACCGGCTACGGAATTGTACTTTAAGCGAAATGTAGGGCGGGCCCCTACTAATGGAGCGACAACTTGATAAAGTATGCAGGAAGTTGATGGATACAGATGGCTCAGGAACGAGTTTTTTTGGGTTTCCTTTCAGTAGACATATGTTGAGTAGTGGACTTGTGAAGGGTTGTGATGAATATGATGATGATGATGTATTTGTAAACATGTCATAAAACGCTAAACATGTCTATTAAGTACGTTTAGTGGAATTGATAGCCAGGAAATTATTATTAGATTTTCAACGTGTTATTTACTAAAAGTTCTGACGTCATCGATCCAGTCTAAATATTTAGTCCAACAGTACGTAATATTGAAGTTCAAACAAAACTCGGACATCGCGCAGTTATCAACTCTATTAGTGGAGCATGAATATGAGTCATACATTCTTTAGTGTATTGTAAGTATAAACATCTTTAATGTGATACACGGAACGTTTGTAGTTTTTTGTGACGTAAGACAATTTAATAAAAGCTAGTGCCTAGTGCTTTAGCACTTAGGTCATCATTTTCACCCTTGGATATTTAATTTATTCCTAGTTGTTACTATACTCTATTACATTTACAATCGTTTCTAGAAGACTTGTAGAAAAGTCACCAAAAATTGGAAGCAAAGTATCCTAAGTCGCCCAATTTTTATAAGTGATTGTTTTTCTTCAAAACGCTTTAATTTAAAGGATTGTAAGTTTGTAAGAGTAGAAGAAAAAGACTACAATAGAATTTAAAAAAATACTTATCTTCTTAAAAACCAGTCTCAAAATCTACATTCTTATTTTCTATTACAGAATTCTTGTATATATAGAGGCCAGTGATAGAATTGCATTCTCTCTGAGATAGCCTAATGCCTGCTACACACGTAACGATATATTGTAACGATTAATCTGTGCAAACCGATTTGCGTAGATTTATCGATCGTGTGTACGACAAATCGTTGCAGATTATCGTTCATCGGCGGCAGTTTCAGTTTCTATTAGATAAATCGTTATTGAATGCGTTTGCACAATTTGGTCGTCACGTGTGGTTTTTTTTTTTTTTTTATAGGAGAGGGGGCAAACGAGCATGCGGCTCACCTGATGGTAAGTGATTACCGCCGCCCATGAACAACCGCAACACCAGGGGAATTGCAGATGCGTTGCCGGCCTTTTAAGAAGGAGTAGGCTCTTTTCTTGAAGGTCCCTAAGTCGTATCGGTCCGGAAAAATCGCTGGTGGTAATCGATTCCACAAGGAAGTTGTGCGAGGAAGAAAACTTCTTCTAAATCGCACAGTGGTGGACCGCCAATCATCCAGATGGTATGGATGGTATCTCGAGTTCTGTCGCGATGTGCGATGGTGAAATTGAGCGGCTGGAATTAGTCCGAACAATTCCTCAGAGCACTCCCGTGGTAGATGCGATAAAATACGCAAAGAGATGCAACATCTCTACGCAGTGCCAGTGAGTCAAGCCGATCGGAAAGAACTCGGTCGTCGACGATTCGAGCCGCTCTGCGCTGGATGCGGTCAAGTGGAAGGAGAACAGTATTCCATGTGGGGCCGAACCTGCGCCTTGTAAAGTTGCAAGCGGTGTGCCGGCATGAAATACTGTCCCGCTCTGCTGAGCACGCCAAGCTTTTTAGAGACCAATTTGGCCTTCTCTTCCAAGTGAACACGAAACTGCACATCACTCGATATGTCGACACCGAGGATTCCGATACTGGCTGAGGCAACAAGGGGAGTGCCTTGAAACTGAGGAGATACGACAAAGGGTTCTTTTAGCGGTAAACGCGCAAACCTGTGTCTTCTGGGGATTGAACTGGACTAGATTTAGTCGCCCCAGTCTGAGACTTTGTTCAACAAAGTCTCGACTTCGAACACAAGTTTGTTCCGGTACTCAGTGACGTTTTCCGAGAAATATGGGCACGGCCGGTGTATAAAGCATCACCAGTGCTGTCGTCTGCATAGCAATGAATGTTACCAGTTTGCAACATATCATTGATATGCAGAAGAAACAGCGTTGGTGATAGCACGCAGCCTTGTGGAACACCAGCGTTAATGGGCTTGTAATCGGGCATGCACCGTCTACTACGACCTTGATGCTCGATCTGCAAGAAAACTAGTGATCCAATTGCACAATTTCTCAGGAAGCCCATAGGAAGGGAGCTTCGAAAGAAGCGCTTTGTGCCAAACCCGATCGAAGGCCTTCGCTACGTCAAACTAACGGCCAACGCCTCTCCTTGGACTCCTGCCTCCGCCCATCTATGAGTTAGGTAACCTAGAAGATCACCAGCTGAGCGACCTCGACGGAAACCGTACTGGCGGTCACTAATCAGCTGGCGATCCTCAAGGTACCGCATGAGCTGGCAGTTGATAACAGTTTCCATTACTTTGGAGAACAAGGAGGTGATAGCGATAGGCCTGTAGTTGGACGGATCTGAGCGGTCGCCTTTTTTAGGGATCGGGTGCACCAAAGCTGCCTTCCATGAGTTCGGGACTACGCCTAGGGAGTAGGAGTACCGGAAAAGACGCGTTAAAACCGGTGCCAACTCCGGAGCACACGTCTTCAGCACAATAGGTGGGACTCCATCAGGCCCACTCGACTTGTTGACGTCCAGGGAGAGAAGTGCTTTACGCACCGAGCGCTGTAAACAGCACTTCCGCATGGAGCACTCACACCGCGGGATGGTAGGCGGTATGTTCCCCCCGTCATCAAGAGTGGAGTTGGAAGCAAAAAGAGAGCCTAGCAGATCGGCTTTCTCCTTTGCGTCATGGGCCAGTGAGTCGTCCATGGCTGACAGAAGTTCCCTTGGACAGCCTTGGCGAGAGACCAGAATGCACGTGTTCCCGTAGGGAGGCGAACTAGTTTCTCGCCAATTCTGCTGATGTGCTCTGACTTTGCCTTGGCAATGACACTTTTGAAGGACCTGGAGGCGGAATTATACTTCTTTTTAAGAGCGCTAGTGTTTACATTCCGGGACGTTGATGCGTCAGCCCAGGCCCGGTAACACTCCTGCTTATAGCGTGATGCAACTTTACAGGAGCGACCAAACCATGGCTGAGTTCTGCCTCCGATAGGCACCACAGATGATGGAATAAATAATTCCATTCCCTGAAGTACCACATATGTGACAGAATCAGCAACAACGTTGGGATCATCCGGCGAGAAGCAAACCCGCCCCCAAGGATAGGATGCAAAAAAAGACCGCATCCCATCCTAATCGGCTGACCTATAGTGCCAAACACGGCGGCGAGCTGCAGATCGAAACTGCGATGGGAGCGTGAGTGGCACCGTGCTCCGGATCAGACAATGGTCCGAAGAGCCAAGAGGGGCATCGACGGAGACCTGATATCCGTCCGGATGAGAGGTCAGCAGAAGGTCCAACAGGGAAGGTACATGGTCTTCCACATCTGGGATCCGCGTAGGCGAAGTAACCAGTTGTATCAGACCATATGCCAAGGCAAAGTCATAAACAGATCTACCCGCATGATCGGTTAAACGGGAACCAAGCCATTCAGCGTGGTGGGCGTTAAAATCACCGAGCATCACGATCTCTGCGGAAGGGACCTGTTGTAGTACGGAGTCTGCAGCCATTTGGACGTGGTCGATGAGTCGGTCTGTGTCGGCATTACCGCTATGGGACCTATAGAGGCACCCGTAGACGCGAGGATGGTCGTCGCTGTCTACGCGCAGCCATAGGATGGACAGGTCCGTACCTTCAAGACTGCCGAGGCGTCGATAACAGATGTCCTCTCTGACGTACGCAAACTCAGCCCGGGGCACAAAGTGTTCAATTTGTACCCCGGGCAGGAGAGATACGAAGTATCAGCCGGAGAGGACACCTGTGTCTCGGTTAGAAAGAGCAAGGTCGGCTTTGCCGTCTCCAGATGGTAGTGGACGGCGTTAAGGTTTGAATGAAGTCCCCTGATATTGCAGAAATCCGCGGAAAGCGTAGCAGGGGTTGCCTTTGTCTTTTTGCTCCGCTTGCCCCGAGCAGGTTTCGTCTTGAGCGGAATTTCGCTCAAGCAGCACCCACGCTCAAAAAAAGTAGGGTAGCATGGGCGTGGATGCTCAGCGAGGGATTCTCCAGGGATGCTGGTACCCTCCTGGGGTAGTCTTCTGTTTAATTCCACTACCATGTTGATTGGGGGTTGGCCCTCCGGCCACCTGCACTCACCAGGCGAAATGCAGAAGTAAACCTCTACTTCACGCTGGTATTCTGTGAGGTCGTGGTACCACCCCGGTTTGAGCCGGCCCATCCATGCGACAGCAAAAGCTGCCGCGTGGCTCTACCACTGTTAAAACGGCTGCTCAGCAAACCGAACAATTCTGCAGTCGTTCCGGAGCTACAGATTGGATTCTTTGCAACATATCGAAACAAGAAAGAAGGTAGACACCGCAAACAACTAGAGGAGTTTATAGAAACTTGCCTTTGGAAGACAAAATCAAAGGAGTACCATGATCGCAACAAAATAATGCCACCTACAACAGGCTACTCGAAAAATACAAAGGCTTTTTTTTAGGACACATAATCAGGCTCAATAACGCAAGTGCGTTATCATCTTCCATCGTGGATGACATGTTTATTGCGCGAGCTTCAGCGGAGAAGAGAACTGACCTGATTAAGCTTGCTACATATTTATTTATCTATTGAACAGACGATCGACGCCGATATCGGTGGCGGTGGCGTGTGGAGACACTAGGGGCGTTCGATTTAACTGCACAGTCTGAAATCGCTACGATATATCGTTACGTGTGGAGCAGGCATAAGAGACCAGTCGCTAATCGCAATTTTTGTAGCTTGCTTATGTATACTGTAAGCCCCGACCGGCTTTACATAAAACTTTAGCCCCGACGACCTTCTATGTACAATAAATAGCGAAAATCGTCTCGTCGTAAACGTAAGGGCAAAGTTTACGATTTTAGCACTGGAAAGTGGAAACTTGTAAGTCAATATTAAAAATAATATGTCCAATCCTCAGACTATAAATAACTAGATATCATAATTTTTTTAATTAAAAATATTTCTAATTAGTCGTACTTATTTTATTTATTCTAACCTGTGATCTGATCAAACATTCTAAAAATAATTAAATTTAAAACCTTAACAGTTTGCCATAAAATATGACTACTTAGAATTTAAATAATTATGTTGCATGAAATTTTTATTTCAATTACTTTTTGGGGTATAGATGAGAAAATTTAACTAAAATGAAGTCCTAAGCGTTATTATTTACTTCTTTTTAAAAATGACGAAAAGTAATAGGTCAAGGTGGATGATACGGCCTCACGGACTTGTGAGTGGAAAATTGATTGAGGCAACGTTTACCTCACTAGACGTCAAAAATACTTTTAATGCTTATTGCGCTGAGAAGTTTTTTTTTTTTACTTTTAAATAATTATTTTGTTAAAACTATTTTAACAGTTTTGTTTTAATTTAGAGCCGTGGTCGCTTAGAGGTCAAATAAAAATGTCGTGCATTACATGTAGGTACATACTTTTTAATGAACTCTTGATCGTATACGTACACTAGCGATCCGCCCCGGTTTCGCACGGGTGATTTCTGGATCTCGACAACAGCACCACCTACCAGATCCAATTGTGAATCGTTTAGATCATCTAGGGACCCACTCAAACACACACAAAAAATTTCATCAAAATCGATCCAGCTGTTAACGAGTTATAGTGAGACTAAAGTTTTCTCTATTAAAAGTTTAATTTATTTTATTTTTAACGCCCCCGCACGCCCCTTTGTGGGTGGAATTTCATAAAATCCGTTATTGGTAATTTTTAACATGCCAAAAAGAATATTCTGGCCAAGTTTTATATCTATAAGAGCTATAGTTTGAAAATGTGATTCTTTTTAATCACGTTATCTCTGGAATCATAAGGCCTAGAGACTTGAAATTTGGTAAGAATATTAGTAGTAAGGGGTTGCGGGGGCGTTAATTAACATTCAGTTAATTAACACAATTAAAATTCACATTCACCCCCGCAACACCCCTTGCGGGTGAAATTTCCCAAAAATCCGTTCTTAACTAACCTCTACTCGGCGAAAGGAATATTCCTACCAAATTTCAAGTCTCTAGGCCTTATTGTTCTAGAGATATCGCGATGAGTCAGTACTTAGGTGGAAATTTCTTATATATATAGAAGATAGATTAAGCTGTGTATAAGACGTTGACCTATTTAACAGGTCAGAGTCATAAATGTATTAAACCGACTTACCGTCTTTAATGAAATAGATCACCATGCCTAGTCTGAGTTTTCTACGTACATATTCGATCACTGTAACGTTTAATTGTATGGAATAAAAACAGCGCCAACTAGTGACAATAAACGGAAACACAATTCGCGAATGAGAGTTTTTTAACATCGAACATTGTTATAGCATTCCACGTGCGAGTGGCAATTTTGATCGCTCGAGACATGAATAATATAAACTTTAACGCGATAGAAAAAGTTATAGTATATTTTTACAGTGAGGAAGAAGAGTGAGAACAATTATTGAAGAGTTAATTTTGACCAAGGTGACCGCAATTGTAACGCCAGTGTTGAAGCAACAGCTCTTGCATCTTTCAATACGAAATTACATCTCACGGAGAGGCAATTTAAGAAAAGATATCGCTATTCCAAGAAAGAATTCAAGTTTTTGTGTAAAGAGCTAAGGCGCTTGACAAATTTAAGGTCTACTATGACTATTTAATAATTGAGCCTATTTCTCCCAATACTTCATACAGACCATCCTACCCCTTGCATTAGACGAGGGTTTGTTGAGGTCTCCATGCCTAAATACCAACATATTGTAGCAGGGCCGGCCCTAACCACCTAAGCGCCCCGCGGGCGAGTGATTCTTTTGGCGCCCTTTTATACTATTATAAACGTGAAAGTTTGTAAGGTATGTTAAGATGTATGGATGGATGTTTGTTACTCTCCCACGCAAAAACTACTGAACGAATTTAAATGAAACTTAACACAGGTACTCTTTTTTTGGGTAAAAATCTAGGTCAAGTTCAAAGATGAGCCAAATCAGTCGATTGATTCAAAAGTTGTGTCATTAGTTTTTCAAATAAAAAAAAAACGGTTTTGTCAATTCCTTTCCGAATTTCCGAATAACTTCGGTAGAATCTACTAGTTAATCTGTGCAAATAACTATTCGAATAAAAAGCGATAGCTTATTTCTGTTAAATTTATCTGAAAGCTAATTTCATGAACTATAATTTTTGTTATTTAACTTGCCATTTCGACACTTTTTCGAATAATTTAATGACTTTAATTGGTTGATTAGTTTGGAAGTTGCAGGTATTTTGAATTTTTCAAATTTGAGATAAAAACATTTTCTATTGATTTGCCTATAAATTACTTTAAACCAAAAAAATATAGTCGATTATCATTGAAGGTATTTTATTTTAAAGCTTCAATTTTTGTTTCTTTACTTGCCGTTTTGACAATTTCTTTGCATAGATTTCTGAAAAGTTCATGAAAAATGTCCAATAAATTTAAGTTATTAAACTATTATTATTATATTTTAGTAAAAACTAATAGGGACGAAATTGTAAGCATTTGAACGCCTCCCTCCAGTTTTGTACACCCTCATTCTTTGAAAAGAGAATTTCTTCTTAGACTTTTATAATTCTCACCTTATCCTTGAAATTTTTCGAATAACGGACTTTTGTTGTAATTCCACACGAATTAAAGAACTCTGTTATTTCCATAACTTTATTCGTCACTCCATCAATATTTCTATTTTATAAAATTTGTTTATCTTTCGACCAAACTCACGACTGCTTTCTTTTCTTTGATTTATTAGCGGTTATGTATTTATTGAATTACAATCAAAATAACACGAGCATAAAACACTATACAAATAAATAACACTAGCCAAACATAGCCTCGAACCACATGAGTAAAGAAATACGGTTTCTTTACTCATGTGCTCGAACTTAAACTGACACTCATTATTATTGTAATTTTTAAGTTTAAAAAGAAGTAAATAGCAACAATGTGATTAAAAATTACTTATATATCAAAGGTAAAGCAATATTGATCTTTTTGTAAATTTGACGTAGCAGATCGCTTTTTGCAACAAAAAAACTGAACAATTCGGCAATTTTGCAGCCGCGGCTGATACTAGTTTTATTAAACGCACAGGCGTTCCCAAATACGTATATGTAATTGGGAACGCCTACGTATGGCTACTCCCGTCCGATCCGCCGGTAGCTGTATGGAGTAAACATGGACGTATAAAAAGGAGTAAATAAATACATATTTGAGATAATTAGTTATTAGACATTTTATCTGCGGATTGAAAAATCGGCTCTTGAAAATTAGATCATAATTAATATACTTTAATTTTGTTCTAATTTTCAAGAGCCGATTTTTGTTTTAAGTTTTAATTTTCAGTAGAGCAACACGGTCCGCCGGTAGCCCGTGTTGCTCTATGATATACTCTTATAAGGAGATTGACGGCTCCGTGGCTTAGCAATTGAGTTGCTAAGCCACTAAGGGCCGCGGGTTCGAATCCCGCACGGAACAAGTATTTGTATGGCCTACAAATAATTGTTTCGGGTCTGGATGTTTGTCCTTGTGCAATTTATGTTTGTAAACTACCCCCACGATACAGGAGACAATCCTAGTGTGGAGGCTACGTTTTTTTTTTAAGAAAAAAAAGAAAAAAAGATCATATGGCATATAGGCGCTTTAATAAAACACTTTCACTTGTGTGCTAATTCTTTTACTTTTCATATAAATTATTTCGTAACAAATATGTAGATGACATAACTAATGAAACGATGAAATTAACCACTACTAATGTTGTGCGTACTAAGTGTTGCATTGAACTAAGAAAAATCACAAAGAGTATAAGAAACTGTTCTTTCTACTAGTACTACGTAAGTCTTTTTGAAACCTGTTTGTACTCCTGTTTAAATAATGGTATGAAATGGAGTTTTGATACGTAAACGTGGTGTGATTTCGTGTATTAAATGTCAGGGTACTAGTAATGATAATCATGAAACAAGTGTGCCTTGACTCTTGAGATACTGTCGTCATCGGCTACCTACGAGCTTAAGTTGTCATCGAAATCTTACAAAAACTCCGCATTTGCCATATCAACATATTTTGAAGTAGTTTTTAAACCAATTATTATAAAAAAATAATTACTTTTAACTTGACATTGGCAAAAGTACAATCGTACGAGTCCATTGCCTAAGAAAAAATAATAAAAAGGAGTAAATTTTAACACGAACTTCATGTTGTCTTCCCTTCTCCCTAGGAAGTAGTATATTTATTGTATTTAAACGAAAATATTACCCTTCTTTCGGGCTCTGCCGTAATCGGGTACAACACACAAAGGACTCAATTCACAACATTAGCAATCATTACCATAACTTACTTAAATATACCTTAACTAAGATCTTAACTAATGTGTCTTCTTGGGCTTAGCGAGTTTTTCATATTTGCTCTTTGAGGAGTACCACAGTCCAAAGGGAATGGCAAGTGATGGTAAAGTCATAACGGCAAATGCAACCCAATCCATAATGTGTGAAGAGAACTTGCGATCATAGTCTTTAAATGCAGCGATGAAGCCTTCGCCCGGAGCACTGCTTATAGAGTATTGTACCTGAAATACAAAAATATAGTGGATTAATACAAGCTCTAAGGTTATATGCAATAAAGCATTAATTACGGAAATATAATTAAGGTGAAACATAGTTAATCTGCTAAGACCTTTAATCGTTTCATGCATGTTGTATGTTCGATAGAAACAGGCAATAGATAAATTAAAGAGTGCAAATCTTGTGCACACTCAGAAATACCTGTTGATTACATTATTCATCTATATGCCTTCATTAGAGATTGCAGTTTAGCATCAAAATATGAAAAATCATCTCTGTATATCTACATGTTACTTCAATGAGTTTAAGACAACCAATTGCTACTGGAGCACCAACACCAACCTGAATGAGACAACAATACGCCAAACAATAAAGGGCGTGACCTTGATAGTAATTCAGTGGCCGATCTTTGGTGAAGTACCAACATATTTTGGTGAGATTACTAAGTTTTCTTATTGCTAGCTGTCTTAGACTCAATGTATAAACTGAAGAGGATCTATATCAGCATCCTGTATTTTTTTTACTTATTATAAAGCCAGTGCATGGTAATCCCAAATATTGGGTAATTCAATCTGGGCAGCCGTACAAAAAAAGGACAGAGAGATTTCGGCAAATTATTCCACTCCCTTGCTGTACTAATATCGACAACAAAGGGGGTGAAAACAGCTGGTTATCCGATGGTGGAAAGGGAAGGGAGGAATAAATGCATACAATTCCTGCACTCTCTCACCAGATTATCTCCAGAAAAGAGTGATCTCAACTAATTCAAAGTCACCAATAAGCCCCTTAGCATGTCTCTCCATTGAGTCCAACGCTGTTAGGTGGCATTTTGCAGCACCAGACCATATGAGATAGATACACTCTATGCCCAACTGGATTTGCACTTTATATTAGATAAGGAGCTGCCCCAACTTGTAGTACCACCACACTCTTGCAAGGACATCTAGTTTCCTTGCAGTTGCTTTGGCATTAGATTCAATGAAACACTCTTAGTTGACGTTTGGAAAAAATACAACTAAAATACTTGTTGCCACTGTCTAGGTTCAAATTGCAAACAAAAATAGAAGCAAACAAGTCTGATTTTTCTCTAACTACAAGTACCAGTGAGCCATCTGGTTTCACCAGTGTAGACTAGCAGTGGCAGAGAGCTTTGCACTGATTTATTTAATGTGGTTGAGACTAGGTTTCCATAATGCGTTTTTACAGGACATGATGGTTTGGTTAGCTCTTGATAGGCTCTCTTAATGGTGGCTAGCAACTGGAGCTAGGCGGGATATGCTTGTGCTTCTCAGCTCGGGCACAATCTGCATTAAGCCATGGAAGAGCTTTACCACTGATGGGTGTTAGTAAAGGGAATGATATTAATACTCAAATTGTGGTTATTCAAAATGAGAGAAACGCTTACAGCAGATGTCATTGCAGACATACAGACTCGAGGATTGTGAAAATTATGCTCTATTATGTACCCAGGTAGCCAATGTTACAATGTGAACAATTATTTCTAATCCATACAAATACTTATTCCGTGCGGGATTCGAACCCGTGACCCTTTGCGCAGCAACTCATTGCTAAGTCACTGCACCACGGAGCCATGCCTGAAAAGGATCTCTGATCTGTGTCTCAGTTAAGAAGAGCTGGCTTGTTAATTTTAAGGTGATAATGGACTGTGCTGAGGTTATAGTGCAGACCTCAGATGTTTGCAAGATGCAGTTTTATGGAGAGTGAGTGACCACTGTACAAACTCATTCTTGTTTGTAAATATAACTTTTTATAAAATTTCATGAACAACATGTGAGAAAACAAACTTATGATGCGATTTACAGGTGAAGAACCATTGAAGCATATTCATTTTATACAATATATCAAAAAATACATTATTCATTGATCTTATGTTAACCCTACCTTCCCAAAAGATGTTACAGCAATAAAAATAACAGAATCTAATTATTACATGTTTTATTAAAAACATATTGGTTGTATGTTGTGGCTAATTCAACTTCACAAGAGGTGTATGGTATCAACTTGACTTGGCTGTAATTATGTAGGACAATATCGTCAAGATGTTAACAAATTTTGCTGATTTTTTTAAAAATGGAAGTAATTGTTCAGTAATGTATAATTGAGGTTGGTTTATATTTATTCTATACTAGCAATCCACCCAGTCTTCGCATGGGGGATTTCTGGAAAACAGTAGCTAACAGAACCATCCAGGTGACTCCATAAGTAACTAGTTCATAGATTGTTGGCTGTTTAATAAACAATTTATTTTTCGTTCACAGTAGGTAGATGGATCTTTAAGAGGGTTTTAGACATTAAAAGGTTCTTTGTATATAGTGTTTATAACAGCCACTAACATGCCACAAGGTACTTAAACCCAAGTGACCACAAATTGGACCCTATCATGCAATTGATTAAAGGTAGCCGTGGTATCTCAGGGGCTTAGCGCTCTCTGTAAATTTCTCAGTATGTAAGCAATCCGGGATCTATCTTCGCCGGCACCAATGAATTGTTAATTGCAATTTTAAGTGTTGATTTACCACATGTTCGGCGGTGAAGGAAACCATGGTGAGGAAACCTGCATGTCTGAGAAATAAAAAAATATTTCGAAGTTGTCAAGTCCACCAATACTCATTGAGGCGGACACTTCCTTGCCCTAAAACTCTCTCAGAAGTGAGAGGCGGCCTGTACCCAGCAGTGGGAAGTATTATAGGCTGTAACTTCTATGCAATTGATAATAGAGATAGGGATAATACTTTTGCCTTTACAAAATTGAATTGTTAGTTAATTCAATAATGGGCAACAAGAAAAGTTAATTCTATAATGTTGTGTGACATTCACAGGTTCTTTTTTAGAATTGTACATACCTATATCAATTTTGTGCTTGTAGAATATAACAGATCTGATACATGATTAAGGAAAACCTTATACCTGGATAAGCTAATGGAACTATTTCAGTATCAGAAATTACCTAGTATGGAGCAATTTTAAAAATGGCCACGCAAACAAGACTATTTTTTCAATATAAATATTTTAAGAACCTATAGAACGATATTCTAGAAGGCATCGCCTCCAAAATCATACAAGAACATTAAAATCACGCTAGATTTGTTTTAAAAGCAAAATTAAGGATTTATTGATTCATATACTCCAGATCACCAACACTATCTATTCAAATAGTACATAATATGATATGATTTTATGTCTTACCTCAGTAGCATCTTCATTAGACTTGTATGTAACCTCTGCAGCAGTAAAGTTGAAGTAGCCATATCTGTTTGATCTCACAGTGACTACATGCGACACATTAGTTTGGGGGGGTATCCTGTCTATGTGTGCTGTGAGTTGTCCACCAACAACTGCAAACACTTCAGGATGGAAGCCGTTATCCACAAGCTTAACGTCTACCGCAGGAGCAGTTCCGACGTTATAGAGAGTGTACTTTACGAGAATATCCAAATTCTCTACCAAATATTTGTTTAGTACTTGTTTGGATACTAACAATCTTGCAACTGATGCTTCTTCATCGGCTGTCACTGCAGCAGCAATAAGGAGGAGGAAAGATAATAATTTCGCAGCCATTGTGTCTAAAAAATAGAAATTTATATGGTAAATCACACAGTATGATTTTTACACTTAATTATAAAAAGATTGAATGAAAATATTTGATTTCATTCGTAAGAAATAAGTAATAAGACTAATTTCTATTTAATAAATAAAAATCAAATAAAGCTTTTGAGTCTTACCTTATAGTTACTTATTTACTACAGAAAAATAGAATGAGTCTTTGCCAAAAGTGAAATGTTACATTGAAATGGATTTGTACGTGGCTGACGTTTCATTTCACGCGTTCAAATTGCGTGCGTTAAGTTGCCATATTTTTAAATTCATTACTGGTGGCTGGTGGCGTTCATCTTTACCTACTAAGGCCGGCCACATACATACGGAATTCCGTTTCGGGATTCCGTTTCGATATTCCGATTCGAGATTCCGAACGCAGCAAGTCCATATAAAATCTATGACCCGCCACAGACGTACGGTATTTTTCCTTACGGAATTTTCTCCGATTCGAGATTTCGTATGACCGCCTGTGCGTTCGGAATCCCGAACGGAAAAAAGCCGCTCCGAAAAAAAATTTTGTACGAGTCGCAACACACATACGTAAATTCCGTACGGAATGCGCTCAGTGTTCGTCGCACGACCGAAGCGAGTAGGTGTGTTTTTACATTTAATCTTATAGGTGTATAGCTTTTCGTAACCTTTCATCTTATTTTATTTAATAATTCGTCGAAAGAGTTTACAGATAGATCTTTTTACATAATATTGACTATATTGCAAGCTTAGAGTGATAAGGGGATGCACCCAGTAACAATGATACAGCAACAATGGAATCGCAATCAAAAAATCGTCGTCATTATTCGCTGGCAGAATGTCTAGACTCAATGGCTAACCTCTCGCAACTGACCCTTGTTATTCCGAACGGAAATAAAAGTATGTGTGTGATGTGTTCACGGAATTCCGTTTCGGGATTCCGTTTCGATATTCCGATTCGGAATTCCGTATGTATGTGGCCGGCCTAATTGTAGTAATGTTAAATGATATGTTCCTTTTTAACAATCATTGTTACACTACTTATAATAAAACCATTAATCAATTTAGATAACCAAAGGCACTTCTTTTAACAAACTATATAATAAAATTTTAAAGCTATTATTAACGATGTTGCAGTTACTGGCTAAACTAAGCACTACACAGAAAACAGAAAAAAAAAAATCAGAACGCATTTGATTGATTTGATTTCGATCAACACGATACACTAGGTAGCCAGCTTAAGGATTTTTTCCCTAAATGTAAAAATAAAATATAAGGTTGTTGCTCAGAACAGCAATTTGCTTTAGTTATTGTTCAGAGGGTGGTTGTATAAGTCTTTACAGTTTTGCGCAATAAGATGTCAATGTAAATTTCGGAGGTGGAGGATTTTAAAGCACTGTTCTGTGTCGTGTTAGCTGTAACAATAGCCGTAAATTTTAACTTATTTTTTAATAAAAATACTAGCAATGCTATAGACATTCCTAATATTCTCGTTAATCAATCCAGATATGCTTGTGTTAGGAGTGGTTCATGTCAGAAGTCGAATAACGGATTCGATCTCACCACTTTTCAATTAGCGGTCAGCATCCTACCATAAAACTACTGTCGCTTCAAAATATATTGCAACATAATATAAGTTGTGTGTACCATATGTAATATCAGAAAAGAGCCCACAGTTACCTCTTGACTCCTGTGTGTGATTGCTTTCTCACCACAAAACTACAAGCTGGTTGGAAACCAGGTTCAATATTCAATGAAATCACGTCATACTTTAAGATAAAATTGTGTGTTTAGTAGGATGTTAAAGTAGTAAGTAATATTTGCTGTCTAAAAATCAGACAATGATACTCACCGCACATCAATACGAGAGGTTTTTAATGATCCTAAGTTATCTTACATTATGCATTTAAATTAATTTATAAGCTTTTAATGTAAAAATGTAATTTTTTTATAATTTTATAACTTGTCACAATAAGCGTGAAAAATGCCAGTTATGACATCTGTTAGTGTACCTTAAGAGTTATTTTTTGAACTTTAATAAGTTTTAACCAGATTTACTGCAGGATTTGAACACGTAGTCCCAAGCTCCACAACCAAACACTTTGCCACTTTAATATTAAGTCATTTTCATCAACTTAACATTATATTGTGTTTAAATTTAAAATACTTTTTCACAGTTGAAGTGCCCATCAGCTTAAGGCTTTTGTCGTCACATTTTTGGGGTAAGCATCAAGTGTTGGCAACACTGCGTTTGTCTAATCGACTGTCAAATGTCAAATGGATTTATGGAAAATATCGAGTGCAAAGCTACAAAATAATTTGTAATATTTAGCAAATGATTGCAAAAATGCCTGGAGTTCAGTGATCGCCGACTTTCGAATTATTTGGAAAATTTATATTTGACACCACACTACCCAAACTATGACAGATACAGAAGATGCTACCAAAAAACCCGATACTGAGCCATTAGACGACGAAGCTCTAGAGAAGTATGTATAATGTTGTAGTCACTTATTACATTGTGCATTAAATATATACTTTAACCCAAAAAACTTTTAATACAAGACAATACAAGTGTGCAAAAGTAACAAACCAATTTTATATTTAAGTATTATCAAATGCATTTGCCTATCGATTGGCCCGGTAGTCAAGAGGACTGGGCCAATCCAGGATTCCGAATTAAAGCTTGAGCCAAGAATCGTCAAAAGTAGTTTTTTTATTAAACTGAATTGAAAAACAAGCTGGCAGTCTAACCGATGGTAAGTTACAGCAATGGACACCTGTAATCTACTATGAATAAAAAAAGGCGTCTACATACAGATATATTCATAAACATATAGTTACTAACATATGCTTTGCCACCTCTGAGGACCAATAAGGAATGCCTTACAGCTTGTAATTTTACTGGCTCTTTGTATCCTTCAGTCAGTCTGGAATACAGTAGTGCAAGCACTGCTGTTTGGCGGCAGATGGACTCCTGGGCAGAATAGGAGATTTTTTTCTATTGCTTCTGGTTATGCTGTTTAAAATTTCTATTCTCTGATACTGTATGTTAGCTAATTACTAATCTTATTTAATTTATTTCTTAAGTATTGCATTGGAAATGGGTAGACTAGGTCTCTTATGTTTATATTATGTTGGCAGATGGACTCCTGGGCAGAATAGGAGATTTTTTCTATTGCTTCTGGTTATGCTGTGTAACATTTCTATTCTCTGATACTGTATGTTAGCTTATTACTAATCTTATTTAATTTATTTCATAAGTATTGCATTGCAAATGGGTAGACTAGGTCTCTTATGTTTATATATGTTTATGCATACATTGTGGTACTAAAATATTACCTGCACAGTTAATAGATTCTGATTATTTGGAAGCTATAAATGCTATATTTTGCTCTATTTATTTTACTATATCTTTCTTTTAGTGGAATGTACACACACAATTTTAAGACATTATGTTGATAATATAATTAACTGCACTGATGGACTGACTGAGCGTTGACATGAAGTCAAGGCCCTGTCCCCCTTGTGCTCCAATCCAAAGTCCCGAAACCTTTCAGCTCGAGTTACATAACCATTTTCAGTGCCTAGAAGACTGCAATGTAGAGGATGATATGCATGACAAGCTCGTGGAAACTGTCCATGCGGTTGGAGCTAAGTTCTGAAGAACTGCCGCAGAAGAACACAAAAACTATCCGATCACACTTAATCTCATGGCTGTTAGACGGGAAATGAAGCTGCAGTCTTCAGAAGATTTGACAGCATACAGACAACTGAACAGACAGATCTCCAAATGCATGTGGCGGGACTTCAATACAGCTCGTATTGAAGAAGCGACCGAGCGGAACCATGGCTCCAAAGTCTTTGCCAAAGATCTGTATGCCAGATAGAGCCAACTGTCGAAGCTGAAGACCGAGTGTGGCAGCATCATTTCCGGGACACCTGAGATTTTAAGTGAGATTGAGAGGTTCTATGGGCAACTGTACATGTCTTGTATTATCCGACACTATTCTGATAATATCCCCGATGTCTTTTTATTTATTTATTAATTTATTATTCTGAACAATACAAATTGTGTTGAATCTTATGCAAAAATATAATTAAAATGCTTAACAACAATATTTACAATTATATAAAATTACAATAAAAATATAATTTACAATCAATATTAAATTAAAATTATTATAACAATTAATATAAAAATTTGATTATGAAAAATTACAATTAAGTATACAAAACTTACAATAAAAATTACAAGTCAAATCTCATCAGTATAAATAAAATAAATTATAAAATATCACAAAATAATAATAACAATATTTGTCACAAAAAATTACAATTATTTTTAAAAATGTCATCAAAAATTTTAAAACATTGAAAGTTATATAATAGCATCAGCATGTAGAAATTCGTCAACACTATAATAACATTTTTCCAGTAGGAACTTTTTTAAGGTATTTTTGAAACGATTTTTGTATAACATATTTTTTAAGTCAGTAGGTAATCTATTAAATAGAAGTACTGTTCGATATTGAGAACAGTGTCTAGTCATTACCATATGAGGGACGATTTTATTATGAAAGTCTTTTCTTCTAGTGTTTTCTCTTATGGTTTTTTGGTCTATCGTCTCATATTCGCTAAAAACTTTTTCAAATTGCGTGAGTAAGACCTGTATATACAGACATGGAACAGTCAAGATCCCAAGTCTTTTGAAGTGTTCGCAACACGATTCTTGTTGTTTTATCCGGACCATGGTTCTCATTGCTCTTTTTTGCAGAACAAAGGCTTTGTGTACATTATATTTAAAGCTCCCTCCCCAAAATAAAATACTGTAGTCTGTCTGTCAGTCTGTACGAGATTAGAATGGCTCTCCAGCACCTTAAAAACGGCAAGGCCCCATGCGAGGATGGAATTACAGCGGAGCTTTTGAAAGTAGGTGGAAAACCGTTACTTGAAGTCCTTCAGAAGCTCTTTAATTCTGTCCTCCATGGTGGGACTACTCCGAAGGCGTGGAGCAGAAGTGCGGTTGGCTTGTTCTTCAAAAAAGGCGACAACGCTCTCTTGAAGCTACCGACCGATGTCCCTTCTGAACCGCGTCTTCGTGCTGTTTTCGAGAGTCATTACGAATCGTCTCGCACGCAGACTCGACGACTTCCAGCCTCCCGAACAAGCCGGTTTCCGAAAAGGCTTCAGTACCATAGACCACGTACGGGCCGGCTCGAGACGGGTTGGTACAACAGCCAACCTGTCCCATCCGCAGAGATCGTCATCCTTGGCGATTTTAACGCCCACCACGCCGAATGGCTCGGTTCACGTTTAACCGATCATGCGGGGAGATCTGTTCATGATTTTGCCGTGGTATATGGTCTGACACAACTGGCTACTACGCCTACGCGGATTCCAGATGTGGAGGATCATGCACCTTCCCTGTTGGACCTTCTGCTGACCTCTCATACGGACTGATATCAGGTCTCCGTCGACGCCCCTGTTGGCTCCTGGGACCATTGCGTGTTGAGTGGTGCCACTCACGCTGAAATCGCGGTTGCTATCTGCAGGCTGCCGCCGTGTTTGGCACTATAGGTCGGCCGATTGGGATGGGATGCGGTCTTTCTTTGCATCCTACCCTTGGGGGCAGGTTTGCTTCTCGCCGGACGATCCCAACGTTGTTGCTAATTCTGTTGCTGATGTGGTACTTCAGGGTATGGAACTTTTTATTACATCCTCTGTGGTGCCCATCGGAGGCAAATCTCAGCCATGGTTTAGTCGCTCCTGTAAAATAGCATCACGCTACAAGCTGGAGTGCGCCCCGGGATGTAAACACCAGTGCCCTTAAAAAGAAGTATAATTCCGCCTTCAGGTCCTTCAAAAGAGTCATTGCCAAGTCAAAGTCAGAGCACACATAGGTAGAATTGGCGAGAAACTAGTTCGCCTTCCTTCGGGAACCCGTGCATTCTGGTCTCTCGCCAAGGCTGTCCAAGGGAACTTCTGTCAGCCATCTCTTACATCTCTGCACAGGGAGGACGACTCACTGGCCCATGCCGCAAAGGAGAAAGCCGATCTGCCAGGCTTTTTCTTTGCGTCCAACTTGACTCTCGATGACGGGGGGAACACACCGCCGACCATCCCGCGATGTGAGTGCTCCATGCCGGATGTGCGGTTCACACAGCGCTCGGTTCGCAAAACACTCCTCTCCCTGGACATCCACAAGTCGAGTGGGGCTGACGGAATCCCCCCAATTGTGCTGAGGACGTGTGCTCCGGAGTTGGCACCGGTTCTAACGAGTCTTTTCCGGTACTCTTACTGCCTAGGCGTAGTCCCAAAATCATGGAAGACGGCTTTTGTCCACCCGATCCCCTAAAAAAGGCGACTGCTCAGACCCGTCTAACTACAGGCCTAACGCCATCACCTCCTTGTTCTCCAAAATAATGGAATCCGTTATAAACTGCCAGCTCATGCGGTACTTTGAGGATCACCAGCTGATTAGTGACCGCCAATACGGTTTTCGTCGGGGTCGATCAGCTGGTGATCTTCTGGTCTACCTGACTCATAGATGGGCGGAGGCAGTAGAGTCCAAGGGGGAGGCATTGGCCGTTAGTTTGGACATTGCGAAGGCCTTCAGTCGGGTTTAGCACAAAGCGCTTCTTTCAAAGCTCCCTTCCTATGGGCTTCCCGAGAAATTGTGCAATCGGATCACCAGCTTTCTTGCAGATCGGAGCATCAAGGTCGTTGTAGACGGTGCATGCTCCGACTACAAGCCTATTAATGCTGGTGTTCCACAAGGCTGCGAGCTATCACCAACACTGTTTCTTCTGCATATCAATGATATGTTGCGAAGCGGTAACATTCATTGCTATGCGGATGACAGCACTGGTGATGCTCTATACACCGGCCGTGCCAATATTTCTCGGGAAAACGTCGCCGAGTACCGGAACAAACTTGTGTCTGAAGTCGAGTCTTTGCTGAACAAAGTCTCGGATTGGGGGCGACTAAATCTAGTTCAGTTTTCATTTCAATTCAATCAATTCTCGGCGTGGACATATCGAGTGACGTGCAGTTTCGTGGTCACTTGGAAGAGAAGGCCAAATTGGCCTTTAAAAAGCTTGGCGTGCTCAGCAGAGCGGGACAGTATTTCATGCCGGCACACCGCTTGCAACTTTACAAGGCGCAGGTTCGGCCTCACATGGAATACTGTTCCCATCTCTGGGCTGGGGCTCCCCGGTGCCAGCTCCTTCCACTTGACCGCATTCAGCGCAGAGCGGCTCGAATCGTCGATGACCGAGTCCTTACCGATCGGCTCGATTCACTGGCGTTGCGAAGAGATGTTACATTCCTTTCCATTTTCTTTCGCATTTACCACGGGGAGTGCTCTGAGGAATTGTCCGGATTAATCCTTGCCGCCAAATTTCACGAACGCACATCGCGGCAAAACTCCCGATACCATCCACACCATCTGGATGCTTGGCGGTCCACCACTGTACGTTTCACTAGGAGTTTTCTTCCGCGTACGACCTCTCTGTGGAATAATTTACCACTGGCGATTTTTCCGGACCGATACGACTTAGGGACCGTCAAGAAAAGAGCTTACTCCTTTTTAAAAGGTCGGCAACGCACCTGAAATTCCCTTGGTGTTGCAGTTGTTCATGGGTGGCGGTAGTCACTTACCATCAGGTGAGCCGCATGCTCGTTTGCCCCCTCTCCTATAAAAAAAAACTACATACACACCCTTCGGCAAATTGTACAGAAGACCGAAGAGTACAATATGCCACTTTGCCTTGTGTATGTGGACTATGAGAAAGCGTTTGATTCCGTCGAAATTTGGGCGGTGTTACAGTCCCTTCAGCGGTGCCAAGTTGACTGTCGGTATATCGAAGTGCTGAAGTGTTTGTACAATAGGACTACGATGGCTATCCGAGTACAGAACCAGAGTATATAAAACTATCCAACTGCAGAGAGGTGTAAGACAGGGTGACGTTATATCCCCGAAACTCTTCGCCGCTGTATTGGAAGCGGTTTTCAAGCTACTGGACTGGAAAGGATACGGTATTAACATAAATGGCGAGTACATCACTCACCTTCGATTTGGCGACGATATAGTCCTTATGGAAGAATAGCGGGAGGTTCTAAGCACTATGCTCAATGACCTCAATAGTATCTCCCAACGGATAGGTCTTAAGATGAACATGGACAAAACAAAAAGTCACGTGTAACATCCATGTCACACCTATGCCGGTAGTTGTTGGGAGCATTAAGCTCGAAGTTGTTGACGAGTATGTTTACCTGGGACAAATAGTCCGACTATGTAAGTCCATCTTCGACCGAGAGTTCAATCGACGGATTCAACTCGGCTGGGCAGCGTTCGGGAAATTACGATACATCTTCTCGTTAGGTATACCTTAAAACCTGAAAACGAGATTGTACAACCAGTGCGTGTTGCCAGTGATGACTTATGCATCTGAGACGTGGTCCTTCACTGCTGGCCGTATGAGGACGCTCAAGATCGCTCAGCGAGCTATGGAGAGGGCTATGCTCGTGGTTTCTCTGCGTGATAAACTTATAAATGAGGATATCCGCAGTAGAACTAGAGTGACCGAAATAACCCAACGGATTAGTAAGCTGAAGTGGCAATGGACCAGCCGACAACCGATGGGGAAAAGAGGTTCTCGAGTGGCAGCCTCGGTCCGGTAGGGGAAGTGTAGGGCGACCCCTCATTAGATGGAGTGACGACCTCGTAAGACATGCAGAAAGTAGATGGATGCAGGTGACTCAGGACCGTGTTTTGTGGCATTCTTTGGGGGATGCCTATTTTCAGCAGTGGACTTGTGAAGGGCTGTAATGATAATTAACTGCAGAAACAGAAACAGAAACTTTTTTATTCAATATAGATTATAAATAATACTTATTGAAAGTCACTCTTTTGTTTAATTACCACTGGTTCGAAAAACCTCTGTCCTGGGAAGAACCAGCAAGAAGACTTTTTTTAAATAACATCTTACAAACATGTATGTTACACAATCAACAACACAAAATAAATTAGAAATAGCTTTGTAGCAATTACCTCATTCCCAGGGGTTATTATCACCCATAAATTCCTTAATATTATTAATTATTCCTTAATATAATAACCCGTTTTATAGAAACTTAGTTTAATAAAGTTTTTGAACTTTGAGCAGGTCATATTTTGTATATTTTCTGGGATTTTGTTGTAAAAGCGTATACATCGCCCCAAGAATGAATTACTGACTCGGTGGAGTCGAGTAACTGGTACTACTAGCTTGTGTCTGTTCCTAGTATTTACAGAATGAATATCACTTGTTTTTGCAAAACTACTTTTATTTTTGTGTACGTACATTCCATTTTCATAAATGTATTGCGAGGCCAAAGTTAATATATTAATTTCCTTAAATTTTTTGTCGCAGCAACTCTTTAGTCTTTAAATCATAGATTGCTTTTATGGCCCTCTTCTGTAAAACAAATATAATTTCAGTGCCAGTCGCGTGTCCCCATAGCAAAATACCATATGACATTATGCTATGGAAATAGCTAAAGTAAACTAGTCTAGCTGTTTCAACACTGGTAAGATTTCTAATATTTTTTACAGCATATGCTGCAGAACTAAGTCTGCTTGCTAGTTTTGATATATGGGGGCCCCATTGAAGCTTCGTGTCTAGTGTGATTCCAAGAAAAATGGTGGTATCGACAAGACTCAGATCCTCCCCATTTAAAATTAAATTAGTATTTAAGTGTTTGACATTTGGCGTCATGAATTTCATACAAATTTCATAACATTAAACCAATTTACTAATTTAGATGTAGCATTATTTACTTCGTCATATTTTATTAATTGTCGTCTTAATTTGAAAATTAAAGAAGTGTCATCAGCAAATAATACCATATTATGGTTATCCCCTACTATGTAAGGTAACTCATTAATATATACAAGAAACAGAAAGGGGCCGGGAATTGAGCCCTGAGGTACGCCAATTTGTACAATCGACCCGGAAGAGCTCATACTATTAATGACAACTCGTAGCGTACTTTTTACTACTTTTTGCGTTCTGTTACTTAAATATGAAAGAATTAATTTAAGAGGATCACTTCTTACACCGTAGTGATGAAATTTCCTGATTAATGTTTCATGGTGAACACAATAGAAGGCCTTGGATAGGTCACGGAATATACCCAAAGCATCCTGTGAATTCTCCCATGCATTAAAGATATATTTAATCAGCTCAACACCGGCATCAGTTGTCAAGCGACCCCTTGTGAAACCAAATTGATTTTTATGAAGTAAATTATTTATATATTTTTTTTACATTTGATCAAGAATAATTTTTTCAAAAATCTTACTAAGTGTTGGCAGTACATAAATAGGTCTAAAATTGGCGGGGTCTAATGTACTACCAGATTTAAATAAAGGTATTATTCGATACAGTGGCGAAGCTGGGGCTCCAAACTAGGGCAAGCCCAAGATATGGTTTTGTTGTTTTTAGCAGTTTTATAAAAATACACCAATTTTGATCTGTCTCCACTCTTCAGTTTCATATTCAGTGCATTCGAGGACGTGTTTAACAAAGCACACAGAAGGCATACTACTGCTAGATAGATTGTATGACATATCAGCAATTGCATTCCTTCGGTGGCTTTGAAAAAAGCCGTTTGGTTTTGCTTGAGCGAAAGAAAAAGATATTTACATACAATACAATATATGAACAAAAGAAAAGCATGAACAAAGTACAAACAAACTATGTACAAAATTAAAAAAAAATATATTTATATTCTAAATCGAATCGTCTCTCTTTCTTAAGGAAAGATTTGATTACGTCCGCGTAAAATGTTGGTGAACGTTTTAATTGACCAATAACTGTTTTTCAATTGCGATTATTGATAAGTCTGAAAGACGCTCTTGACCTTGTGTATTTCTCAAATAAGTATGCCTTTTAATGGCTCCAGATAAGTTATTTAAATCATCATATTCAGTACAATTCCAAGCTTTTTTGTCGTTGGAAAAGAATATGCAGCACCAACAGTACAACTTATTGGTATGTGAGCAGCCAACAATCCAATGAGTTTTGTAAACAGATCTATTAAATTGCCGTTTGTGGGTTTACTCGTCTGAGAAATACACAGATCAGGCGTTGGTTTCGGCGTGGATATGAGCTGTTTTTCCTCAACAAAGTTTAAAGATTTTACCTTTTCCTCGCCGATTAGCACTTTAACACACTTCAATTCATCACAAGGAACACTATTATCCTCCATTTTCACTTATTTTTTTAAAAAAAGTATAAATTTTCAACTCACAATATTCATTCGCTCAAGTAAACACACAGAGTAAACATTGAAATGTGAAGTGGACTAACTTTACACCAAAAGCCCGGCTTAACGCTCCATACTAATTGCTATATAAACAATCGTAGTTATATTTCATTATAGAACATTTTGCCACAGGTTAGAAAGGGAGCGATCGTCTTCTCGAAAGCCCAGTAAAAAGTCCACGCGTGCGAGAGAGATGACTAATGAGCGATTAGTAACTCAACTCCTTTTTCATGACAGCAGTATCGCGCAGTTTTGCCGCGTGTTGACGTTACATAATAAGGCTACGAGGTCATGACCTGTGTAGAACAGAGGAGCGCGCGGGAAATTTGAAATAGTTTGAAACAGTTTACGAGTTATTTTATTAGTTTATATTATTGTTTGAGCAGTTTGATAGGCAAGCCCGGCTTCTCGGCTTCTATGGAGGCTGCGCTACCGATTCGATACTGACAATCATGGCAAATCCTTGCGATTTGGGAGGCTTGTGTCCAGTAGAACGTTTATGGGTGGATTATGAGGAGGGATAGAGCTCTTGGACAGATTTTACAAAAGAATGAAGTAGCAGTATGAATCGAGCAGGAACTTTATCCAACAATATATTTTAATGTATTTTGCATTTGTACTTAATATATAATTTTTACTTACATAATTTGAACACTGTTTTCCTTCCTAGAAGTCTGCTCGGATAAGTATCACACTTTGACTTATTTCTGTTGCCAAGTAGAAGTGCGTCCACTGCTGTTCCCCACTGTTTGATGCACTTCTACCAGCACATTCAATGATTTATCTCTAGAGGACATTGTTTCTCTTTGACAGGCAATGCATTCAAAAACTTGAATACTAACAAAAGTTATCAAAAATGCTAAATTATAGTGCAGAGTATAATCAAACACTACACTAGCTTATTCTAACCTACCTGTGGTTGTTTTAACACATGTCAGATGCAGATATGAAAATGAATTAGGAAAAATTAAGTAGGGCCCCCTAGATAGTGACTACCTGGTAAGAGATGCAAGAAGTTGATAGACGCAGGTGTCTCAGAATCTTGTTTTGTGGCATTTCCGTGGTCTATGTTCAGCATTGAAATTTTAGGGGCTATAATGAATTAATAAAGTAGGGAATTGTAGAAGCAATGGTGTAGTTTTCTTGACTTTCAAAAAGTGCTTTGTAAAAAAATGTTGTGCAAAAAAAAAAAAAAACAACGAGCACCTAACCAAAGAACCAATTTTATTGTTACTATTAGATTAGATTGTTTGATAATTTTAGGTAGTCTTATACTCAGAATTTTGTAAATTAATTAGTGAGGAATAGTTTTCGTCAGTTTTATCATAACATTTTGATTAAATTAATGATAAATAATTTTAAAGTTCAAAGCGTTAGAAATGTACCTGCTCGCTACGTAAAAATGAAACACGTTTTTTTGTTTGTTTTTTCGTCAATAAAGTAAAAACAGATAAAAGTTTAGTATGGATTGTGACCCCTCTTGCTGAAATCACAGCTTGCATTCGTCTGGGCATGCTTGCACGTATATCTCTTATGGTTTCTTGTGAAATACGTTCCCATTCCGTAGTCACATTCTTGAGGTCTCTGATGGTCTGCGGAGCCGGTTGTGCTGATCTCACTTGTCGCTTCAGAACGTCCCAAACATGATGTATCGGATTTAGGTCCGGACTTCAAGTTGGCCAATCCAAACGACAAATTCCGACCTATAGCATATACGATTACACATCGCCAGACAGGTGGGTGCCAGCGTTGTCGTCCATAAAAATTGAGCTTGCGTATTGTGCATGAGGAATTAGAACTTCCTTTGTGTATCAGTGTCCAATCAGTGTCCGTTTTTGATTAAGACTAACTTCGTACGATCCAACGAATTTATTCCTGCCCAAAATATAACAGAGGCTTTATCACAAGGTGTGATTTCTTCAATACATTTTTCTGCAAAGCATTCTTCTTGTCTTCGTAGCACTCGCCGACGTCGGTCTTCACCGTACAGAGATATTCTGGCTTCATCGGAGAACAATACCCTATCTCAGTCTTCTTGAGTCCATGTTACACACTTTCGAGCGAAGCTAAGCCTGGCACAGATTAATTTAGGGGTTGGACGATGACTGCGTATATTGGCAGCGAGAAGTCTCCTCCTGATCGTCCATAGGCTAATTTGCACAATTCTTAATTCTTCGAGGTTCTTTTTGAAGTCCTCTTACGAAGATTTTCGATTTCTCAACGTTTGACTCACCAGAAAACCATCATCCCGAGGTTCGGTTACATGAGTACGGAACAGAGACAAAGCTTCTTAAGAACGTGCAAAATTGTTACCTATTTTGATAGAGTTCTCACTATAGGTGAAGACAAATTAAACAAAACATTTGTTAAATAGTTTTATTATTCAGTATGATAGAATACTTTACAAATTACTTACTCTAATAATATTCTTTATATAATTTTTGTTTTTTAATAATTTATTGTTTCTTTTAATGGTGTGGTAAATGATACATATTTTTTTAAATATTTATTTAATTTAAAGACCGACTAGTAGCAAGAAATAAGAACGATGTAGGTATTAATGATAAGTTTTTATTAAAAATGCTTTTCAAACGCGTATTCAAACTTTCATGATCATGCTACTATAGCTGTTGATTAGTTCCCTCGTGAGTAGACTATCCTGTCTGCAGCAGCAGTTTATGGTGAAGATCATGTTTAGCAAACAAAATTAAATTTAAATACAAAGTTTCGAGTCCATGCTACTAACCGTTAAAGAGTTCCCTCGTAAGGAGACAATGCTGGCTGCAGCAGCAGTTCATGATAAAAATCGTGTTAAACTATCAAAATTAAACTAACATACAAAATTTCGTGACCCTGCTACTACCCGTTGAAGAGTTCCCTAGTGAGGATACAATCCTGGCTGCAGCATCATATTATTGCATTGTCACTGAAGTTACGGTATACAATATTTCAACTCAATCAGACATCGGGAAGTGGTTCAAATCTTACTTGCAATATGTGAACTTAATACACATACCTACTACATACCAACCCACCCACATACCTACCTACAAATGTTTAGTAAAAGCTTGTAATAACAATAAAAAGATAAAAACATACCGTGTAGTATCCTCTTCTTATTAAAAAAAGGATCATACAATAAAATAAAGGTGCTTACTTGAAAAAGTAATAATCAAATATTTACTTATTGTACTCCTTGGGATAGTTACAGTATGATATATTTTTATTTTTTCTAGTATTATTCATATAAACAGTACAATAAACAACCATTTTTAATAATACCACGTTTTAACATTAAAATATTCAAACTTTCAACTAACAAAACAAACAACGTGCTTCGCACTGACCCTGTGAGATTGTCCACTGGCTGTGCCAGCGTAACCGGTTTTTTCCAGTCTCGCCGCGTATGCGACAAGCGGGCAGTGGTCACGCACACATGCCCCGCGTGCTTGTAGTAGTGCAACCGATTCGTGCGGTTGTATGAAGCTTTATCTCTGTTCCGTTTATTTACTCATGTGGTTCGGTTCGGTACATAACTTTCTTCCAGAACTAGGCTTTCTCTTGACGGGACCGGTCTCCTGATAGCGCTGCCAGGTCCTTTGAACTGTCGAACGACTCAAATTTAGCCTCTGAGTCACGAAGCATTGGCTGCAACCCTCCTCAAGCAGCGCAATAATTTTCTGGCTTTTATCACTTGAGACTGCTAAACAGTAATTACAATACTTTAAAAGTCAAGGAAATAAGATAATAATTCAATAAAAATGGACTAAAGGTTATTTAGAGTCGAAACTAACTTTCGGTAGTTCGCGCTACAAAATGTAAGTTGTTTTTTTTAAAACTATCTTTTTTTAAACACCACGGGTCTTTTATAACCGGTCAGTAACTTGTTCAAACGATTAAAACCTTTTTAGTATTGTATTTTTTTTCAGGCAAAAACAAATAAAAACCGCCCGTATTTTTTTGCAAATGAGTGTATTTTAACTTTGGACTTTGAACTAATGTTTTGCACAGTATTGATTCTGGCTGGAATTAGAAAAGCCCAAAACCTAGGAATTTTCTTGTTTGACTACTACACCCATTGACCTACTTCGTAGTAGGTCAATGACTACGCCATTAAAGGACATATTTTTGAGTACATTTTTTTCATCAATCTCCTAAAATCAACAGAGATTTTCGGGTGAATTGTTGCAAGATTTCGATAAAATATTATATAGCTATTATTTAATACATCTGATAGTCGTGTTCTATTTATATAAGCTTTGGGGCTTTTGACCACATGTGGTATAAAGATGTGTTCTGCTTTTTTATTGAAAATGTATGGTCAAATTTTTTTTATTATATTTCTATTTTTTTTCATACTATTGACATTGATTTACTTAATGATTTCTTATATTTACGCGAACACTACACATTGAATAAAAATATTTTTACGCATTTTATCGCGTTTAATTTTGCTAATTTTGATTCCCGACGTTTCGGACGGCGGCTTTACAGCATTGGTCCCCCCCGTGACCATGGGTGCTGTAAAGCACCCGAAACGTCGGGAATGAAAATTAGTAAAATTAAACGCGATAAAATCCGTAAAAATAGTTTTATTGATTTACTTAAGCAACCATCGAATTTTATTCAAAAAGCCTAAAAAATCAAAAGTAATAAGCTACAATGGTTATTAAAAGAACTGTTATATACGTATTTTGGTGTTATATCTAAGGGCTTCAAATGCTTGTAGAGCAGTGCGTAGCATGCATTGCTGCCGCCCGAAGTTGTTGGAGCCGGAAATGCCGCCCCCTCATTTCCGCAAGTATCTAATTCTATTATTCACTTCTATTTGAAAATTAATAAAATAATGTAAAAGTTAAGACACAAAAACAGTTCTAGTTCCATACTGAGAAAGGGTTGACTGACAGAGAATGCCATGAGGTTGATGTCCAACCATGTGTGATAGCAATAAAGAATTCGAACCCGCGGTCCGAAGCGCCCCATACTAACGCTTAACCATTACGCTATCGATATCCTCAATACTAAAGTTATTTCTAAGTCAGAGAAAACTAACTTTCGATTCTTTGGTTTTCTTCAGCGTTTCATAGATAAGCTAGTGCTGCAAAGTACAATTTCTTTATGTTTAGCTATTAATTTTACATGTATATGTTTAGCATTACTATATTGTTTCTAGATTAGCAGTAGAAGAGTTATTGCGAGAAGCAGTTCAAGGAGCTGCAAGAGCAGAAATAGTTGGTCCTTCCGGGTGGGTTAAAGCGTCGCAGCCAAAGGCCAATAAACGCTTCCTAGTCAATACCCTTAGGCATGCTGTGAGCTCAAATAAGTATCATAGCTCTCGTAAAAGCCACAGGAGCTCATATAGGTCTTATAGTAAATCTCCAAAGAGAGACCATAAACCAGATACTTCTATTAAAAAAGATAAATCTAAGAGAAAATACTAAAATGGCAGAATATGATGTAGATAAGGCATTGTGCACAGTAATTAGCAGTAATGAAACAAACTGGAAGCCATCTGACAAAATTCCTCTTATAACAAAGGAAATCGATTATCTCAAAGCCGAAATGAGATCATTCTTGCAAAGCAGTGACTTTGATCTTCAATCAATATTACGTGAAGGAAAGCAGCTTGCAGCAGAAAGCAAAGCTCTAGTCGATGAAATGGAAGTATGTAAGCGAGAGATAGAGCAGGAAACTATGGCTGAAATTCTCAAATCGATTGAAAACCACGATATTATTGTTAAGGAACTAGAATCTGTGAATTTTACTCTAAACATTATTGGTGATGTGCTCCAGTTGGGAAAGTATGTTAAAGAATTTGATATCGGCAGGGAAGTTCAAAGTTTCTCTAAAGCTGTGGAAGCAGTGTCTGATCTCTTGGAATATATTGAGAACCCAGCGGAAGGTGTCCAGCAGTTGCAACTTTTCGAAAGTACAAAAAATACAGCACAGCTAATCCTAGACAACTTAGTTCATGATATGTTTCAAGAGTGGGACAGAATGGTTGCTTATACTAGTACGCCGGGACCTAAACAAAATGTTATTACTATGACACTGACCTTGGATAGTGCTCTAGTCACTTTAGATGTACTAAATGCATTAAATACGTGCAATAAGCTTAAAGAAAAAGTTTCTCAGTTTTCGCAGTTTCTCTTCAAAGAAGTTCTAGAACCAATAATACATTACCACTGCACTGTACATGCTGAAACAGATGAGTTGATGACTGTTACAATCAATTATAAAAAAAACTATAAACCACCATATGATGAGGTGATTGCAAATTTGCGTTTGCTATTTCACTATCTAAGCAACAGATTAAATATAAAAATCAGTAGAACAAATGAGCCTATTATTACAATGGTAGGAAGGCAGATAAGTTCAGAATTTAGAGATGTTTTAGTCCAAGATTGTTTAATTGACACTATACCAAATAATATTAATGATCTACAAACATATGGCAAGATCACTTCAGAGATACGAGATTTCCAGCATTTTCTATTCATAGTCAAATTTTTTTCTGATGAAGAAGTATCGATACTCGAGTATGTAAATAACATTGATGTTTTATTTGCCAATAGATCAAGCCAGTACTTTTTAGAGACTGCTCGGTCCATTATGATTAAAGATTTGAGCCTTTCTATGTCTATAGGAGTAGAAATCATTCCAGAGAACACTAATAGTAATGCTACTGCAGTAAACGATGAAACAACTGAACAAGCATTAGATGTACTTCATAAAACTATTCCAAAAAGTTTGTTTTACTTTCCACGGTGTATGATATCAAAGTCATCTCAGGAGATCCTTGATCTGGTATACATAGTGATGGAACAGGCAGTGCAGTGTTCAGATGTTGTATGCAAAAAGCTTTATAACACAGCAAGATTGATTTTTGAACTTTATGACGCTGTTGTTCCATATCATCATGAAAACTATCTTCAAAATATTCCACAGTATGTTGGTTAGTATACATTGACTCTTGTCATTTCTTTTGAAAATAAGTTGTTTTCCCTCTTTTATTTTAACTTAAAAATGTTTTGTTATACTGTTTCACAACATTTTTTCTTTTCTTAGTCTTTTTAGGATCTAAATACAATTTTGCAGTTAAAAGTTTGCTTTTATTTTATTACGCGTATCTTTATCTACCCAATGAGACATCTTTTAAGAATGTAGGACTTCTACATCGGTGAATATTGTAATTTTAATGCGCGGGGTCGAGGTGGTGACACTGAAAAATTTAAATGGCTGCCATTTAAATACAGCTAGGTCTAAATGAGATTTGAGACATGATTTGTCGATGAAATTGATTATATTTTATAGCATTAAAAGCTCCGACACCGGTAACCGGACACATTGTATAATAAACAAAATAATAATGATAAATGTGCTAAGATTTAAGCCGGTATTCAGAGACAATCTCGGGCTGAAACTCCACAATATTAAAATTTGAGTCTAGAACATAATATTCAAGTACAAAAATTTTGGCATTGTGAAGTTTGGGTTTACACTCTAGATATTATCAGACTTTGACCAAGTTGTCCAATATCAAATACTATTGATTCTTGATTATTTTTGTACAAAGGCTCTAATTATATACAAGGGCTTTATACAGTTTGTGTTTTCAAAATTTGCAGCAAAAATGGAGGGTAGATTGAATTTTCATAATTTCAGCTCTGTTTCACAACAACTGTATGTATCTTGCACATAACTTGCAAACTTTTGGGGATAAATGGTTGAACTTGATGGAAGGTCGAGAGCTCGACTATCCCATCAGCTTCGTAGACCTCGTGCCAAAACTTCGCGAGCTGGGATACCGACACCTTACTATACACATGCAGCAACAGAGAAAACAGATCCTTGATAATATACGGTCATCGGGTATGTACGAATGATTAGTATTTAAGATTTTTAGTCTAAAATCAGCAAATTGGAACACTAATGGAATTACGCAACTCAACAATACCCTACATTTCGCCATGGGTAGCGTGTTGAGATGGGCAATATGTATTTTTTATAGTATTACGAGTGACAAACAAGCACACAGTCCACCTGATAGTAAGTGGATGATATGGCCCATAGACATCTTCATCTATCCTCGATTAACAGTCAAAATGCACCTTGTTTCCAGTAAAAAGGGTCTCCGGTTATCTACACTCACCATACGAAACTCAGTAGCATTAAGCTTACTATTTTACGCTTGTATTCTGTGAGAGCGTGATCCTTCCCCGGTCGAGCCGACCCATTCGTGCTACAACCATAATATAGCTGCAGCATGGCTCTACCATGTAAACATTTTTCTTGCGAACCATACTTTTCAAGTGACATAATAAGGTCTTTAGTTTATGTAATTGTTGTTCCACAGATCTGAACTGTATTGTGGTAAAAGATGTGCTTGGAGATAATGCAGAAGCAGCAATAAGGCAATGCCTGCGGCAATTACATCTCCTCAAGAATGTTTGGATAGGGGTATTTCCAGGCAATGTTTTCATAAGGTAGGTACAGTAAACTTCTTTTATTTTTCCGATTTAATTTTATAAATGAGATTTTTCTCTGTAAATGGTAAATGCTATATTTAGTATTAAGGTGAAACATACGGTCTGCTCTCGGCCATATTCCTGCGAGATGGTGGTGAAGTCATAATTTTTTAGTTAATTTAGGTTTTTGTGTAATTGGAACATTATTAAGTCGTAAAAGTAGCTACCGCGGTACTCGGACATTATACTTTATTGTACTAGGTCATATAATTGCCTCAAAATCCACACAATTCGACACAAAACCCTAAAATAACATCTGTCATTGAATATAGTGTCGTTTACACACACAGACGTGGGTGAATTCCTAGTCCCTACGTTTACGAAGATTGAACACTAGATGGCGTGAATGAAAAAAAATGTTTTTCTTTTTTCTGTATGGGTAGGCAGAACTATAAACCACATAAAAAAAAACTATAAACCACCATATTATGATGAGGTGATTGCAAATTTGCGTTTGCTATTTCACTATCTAAGCAACAGATTAAATATAAAAATCAGTAGAACAAATGAGGCTATTATTACAATGGTGGAAAGGCAGATAAGTTCAGAATTTAGAGATGTTTTAGTTCAAGATTGTTTAATTGACACTATACCAAATAATATTATTGATCAACAAACATATGGCAAGATCACTTCAGAGATACAAGATTTCCAGCATTTTCTATTCATGGTCAAATTTTTTTCTGATGAAGAATTATCGATACAGTTCAGATGTTGTATGCAAAAAGCTTTATAACACATCAAGATTGATTTTTGAACTTTATGACGCTGTTGTTCCATATCATCATGAAAACTATCTTCAAAATATTCCACAGTATGTTGGTTAGTATACATTGACTCTTGTCATTTCTTTTGAAAATAAGTTGTTTTCCCTCTTTTATTTTAACTTAAAAAATATTTTGTTATACTGTTTCACAAAATTTTATTGTACTCCACCTGCTACGATATAATATATCATGTACGATTCATCATCTGGCTAGCCTTTTTCCCAACTATATTGGGGTCGGCTCCCAGTCAAACCGGATTCAGCTGAATATCAGCATTTTACGATTATGTTATAAAAATAAAAGTTATATTTGTAGGCGTAAACTATTTAATTCAATAATAATTTTGGGAAATAAATTATGTCAACACTAAGAACAATAAAACGCAGTTTTATTTTAATTACACTATTGAAATTATTGATCAAAACAAGTATTTGAAGTAACACACCTGATACATGTCTATTCACTCAAAACTAATAACAACGATGATTTGCTACATAACCAATTAATACAAAAATTTGACATTACATAACACGTAAGAAACTATTCATAAACAAAAGATAACAACAAATCTAAAACACGATTTAGCATGCGTGAAAAAATATTTCCTAATTTGAAAGCACTAAAACTTCATTGGTGCCGGCAGGGATCGAACCCGGGTTGCTCGCGTACTGTGACATTTACAGCGAGCGCTATCCACCTGAGCAACACGGCTCGTAAACATGTTTACCAATTTTTAAACATTATACTTACATTTATTTCTATTCTATTTTTATATAGTTTAATATTTATTATTATTTTATTTATAAATATTTTATTAATAAATAAATAAATAAAGAAATAATTATTTTTCTAATAATCGTAATAAAACATAATTAATTATAAATACATAACCATTATTTTCATCTGTTATCCAAGGACCAAGCAACTAAATAAATCCAGGACCGTAGCAAACGATACGACGCGACCTTGATCTTGGTACTACAACAAAATAAAACAAACTAATAATAATGTGTGTCTGTCTGAAACTGTTTGCAAAATGCGTAATAGGTATTTTTTACGTAACCCGGCAAACCTATATTTTGCAAATGTTTGCAAAATTAATTTTGTGACTACTTTGATGGCTTACCGATTTATAATTTTATTTATTGTTGACCAAAATAATATTCAAACAAATTAAAATACGAAACACTGACTTTGTAGTTTTGTACTCAACACCGACACATATGACGTAGGTAATTAGTATTGTGACTAGATTTGAAATCACGGGCCAACTTACCGTTTCTAATACCACCGAAAATAAAATTGCGTACTTATTTTGAATAATTAATTACTATACTGTTGTCGTTAGCTCAAATACGGGGATTCGTAAAAGAAAGACCAAATATACCACATAATCACATCTTATATTTCCATAAAGTAATACAACATCACAGTATCATAATATATAATAATATATTATGATATATACATCATAATATCATAGCAAATAAATTCACACGTACTTACAGTTTCAGTTTTCCAATAATTAAATATCAACTACTTCTGCGCTTTATTGCTTACGACTTACTTCCTCTGAACCTCGAACCAGAATGCCTTTCTCCTTTTGCGTGTTAGCTTCCCTCCTCCTCCTCCCTACAATCCCCTCCACTCGTTTAGTACGCATTCGAATAAACGACCGAATCTATGGTTGCATGATTTAATAATTTTGGGTTGCCATTTTACAAGTACCTATCATAAATGAGCAGTATAAATACAGACTTATTTAAGGTTACCATTAAACCGTCAAAGTCAAAAACCGGTTACCGTCAAAGGTCGTCAGTTTTATGTTTTTTTTTTCTTTTATAAACGGTAGGAAAGGAAATAAATCAATTTTGCATTATAAGATATTGATTTATAAGAATTATAATATCGTCTGCACGCCATCTAGCGTGCCAATGTCTAAACTGCCTTTGGCGCTTTTGCTTGTCAAAGTTGTCAAAACTCACTCACACTACTACAGACGTGTCAAAATTTTCCTAGAATTCACTATTGTTTTTCTTATTATATACTGTAAGTTCTTTCCTAAAAAGGTCAACCGCGTGCACATTTCAGTGTAGAAAATTGATAAAATGATTAGTTTTAAACAAATAGTGTCTGAGTTAAGCGTACATGTCCAGACAAAAATGTATGGACGAGCTATCGGAGCATCCACCTTAAAGTATTAAATACTTTTTTGGTTAGGTTTACATTGGCGCCTTGAGAAAAAGCAGACTATTTACAAATACTTCTATGTATACTATTAGACAAGCTCCGCAGCCTTAATACATTGCGCACTAAGTTACGGTCAGTTCTCCGTAACTCCTTTAGTCGTCTGCGAGCGGGCGAGAAGACTAGTTCTTTGTTTTGTAGACCACAAACGTTGCTATCGACAATCTAACATTGATTTTAACATTGACAAAATCAGCAGCCACCAGTGAAGGACTGCGTCTCAGATCCATATGTCATCACTGGCAACACGCACTTGTTTTTAAGTTTTGAGGTATACCTGACGAGAAGATGTGTCGTTATCTCCCGAACGCGTTGGATGGATTCGTAAGTTGTCGTGATTGAAATCGGCTAGGAAGATATCATTTAATTTGTATTGTAATGTTACAGACTGATGGCAACATTGGTCAACATGTTTATCGACGAGCTAATACACCGTGTGTGCACCGTGGAAGATATTTCAATGGAAATGGCGACCCAGTTAACAGAAATGTACACTCTTGTCGTACAGAAAACTCCCCAGCTTTTCCAGGTAATGAAGGTTTTTATAACGAAATTTTCTTAGCATTTGAACCACTACCACTGAGCTATTTTAGAATGAAGAACAGAACCGCATGTAATTATGGAGTAAAACTAATTTTACGGATTTTATCGTGTTTAATTTTAACTTTTTTAATTCCCGATGTTTCGGACACTTTTACAGCATACATGTTCACGTCAAAAAAGTTAAAATTAAAAAAAAAAGTAAAATTAGTTTTATTCAAGTAAATATAAAAAATCATTATAGCATGTAACTATTTGTAATGTAACTACCAACACTGGATTAAATAATAATAGTATTATTATTATATTATCTACAGTGTAGTGACGGTGTAATAATATCCCATAACGTCCTGTGGGTGTCGCAAGAGGCCGGAGACGGAAATTAACCAGAAGATGGTTAGCCACGTCTTCTTAATTAACAAATAAAAACTCCCTCATAGATCGCCTCATAGGAGGGATATTTGCCATACCTGCCAGGCTTGGCAGACGTGTTTGCAATCGCAATTTAAAAAATATATAAATATAAATCAGTAGGAGGAAGTTCTGGCGAGTACATTGTATGGGGGAGTTTCCAGTCGAAGCTTACGTAGTTTTGTGACAGTCCAGTGTAGTCTATTTTATTTACCCTCCTGAGTGGAATAAAGAATATCACAGTCTCAATGATGTTTAAATAATTACATTAAAAACTTCATCCACTATTTTGTCACCCTTACCATTAGGGATGATATTTTTACTCCAAAAATATAGGACCACACCTAAAGAATAACCTATTTAATAAAAAATAGAATCATCAAAATTTGTCCCCAGTTGATCTGTGCAGTTCACACGCGGTAGAAGTAAAATCTTCAGATAAGAAGACCGAAATAATGGGAAACAGTGTTTATATACTGTTTTCTATCTCATTCTCTCGCAGGCTAAATCTTATAGATGTATATTATGTTTGTCTCTTTTTAGTGTCGCTTTTTTCTTTTCCTCGAGTTTAAAATCAGAATGATTCTAAAGAAGTTTTAACTTCAAAAAATATACAGTCAAATTGTAAACCTCTCCTTCTCTCTTACTCTTTTTTTTTAAGAATCTGAGCACTATAAATTTTTCTTAAATAACGAGCACACGGACTATTTAATAACTTGATGTAAAATGAACGCTGTCACATTAAATTCTTAACGTGGTAGAGCCATGCTGCAGCCATATGAATTGTATAGTTGTAGCACGAATGGGTCTGCTCGACCGGGCAATGACCACGCTCTCATAGAGTACCAGCGTAAAATAGCAGCTTAACGCTGCTGTGTTTCGTATGGTGAGTGTAGAGAACCGGAGACCTTTTTTACTGGAAAAGAGGCATTCCATCTTAGTCCTCACGGCAGACAACGCATCTGTATTTTAATTTGCAAACGAGGATAGATGTGGATGTTTATGGGCCACAACAGCCACTTACCATCAGGTGGACTGTGAACTTGTTTTTCACGCTTATCATATAAAAAAAATTGCAGTTACGTTATGACCCCTGGGGACAAAAGAAATGTCTTCTTCTCAGTAAAAGTATGGGTTAGTATTACTAGTCACTCACCATACGAAACACAACAGCATTATGTTGCTACGTTTCTCCGTGAGAGGGTCCTTCGTCGGATAAGCTGAACCGAGTCCATAATACGCCTCAGCGTATTTCTAAAATTTTAACATTACTTGAAGCCTTGAAATACCTTGAAGTTAATTTCATCATTATCATCTGAAGGCTAGAACTAATTACGAATACCGTTGCGGAACAGTCTTACCCCCAGAGACTGCACAAAGCACAGTCTTGTTTTCAAAGTTTTGTATACACGTAGGGTAGAACTAAATATTAACATTTATCCTTTAAACACTTTCAGAATCCAACCGACGTGGATACACATGTCAAGTCGTGGTTGAAACTCCAAGAACTTATCTTTGTATTGGGCGGTTCGCTTAAAGATATTGAGAACCATTGGAATGATGGCAATGGACCTCTTGCTACGCACTTCACCACAGAAGAACTGAGGAGTCTCATTAAGGCATTGTTCCAGAACACACAATTTCGTGCAAATTTGTTGTCTAAAATTAAATAATTTCTTCGTAATTGTATTCTTTGTCTAATATATGGTTAATAAGGTTTTTATGTTTTATTTATACAGTTGGTGCCATTAGCAATATTGTTACTATTTATCAGGTGTCGAGATAGGCGAGGCACGAAAATAACAAATACAGCGCTGGGTGTGTAATGACAGCATCCTTAGCAGTCTCGAAGTACGTGACGTAGCTGATAAGCTTCAATAGAAGTCGATGAATGTTGTACAAACATGTTCGTTCACGCAGTCCGTGCATACTCTGCGCGTGCCGCGTGTAATGCAACGTTTAGATACTCGCCGAGCACAGACGAAAAGGCACGAGTACGAGCATGTAAACGACTTATTCGGGTGTTCTCGCTACTCGGCCCGAGTATTCGCCTGTTCCCCACTCGATGTCGGCTTTTGAGCACAAGTCAAAGGAATGTTGGTGTATATTCGTTTCAGTGTGTACACACTCGTCATTATTCGCTTGACCCGTGAACTCTGTCGCAGGTGGTTATTTATCTTAAAAACTAATTAAAAAAAAAATTGAAATATAACTATCTACTGTGATGAATTGGAGTAATGAATTCACTATTTTTATACTTTTTTTTATCGTTGGCTTAGCAATGAGTTGTTGCGCTGGGGGCCGTGGGTTCGAATCCCGCATGGAACAAGTATTTGTATGGTCTACAAATAATTGTTCTGGGTCTGGATGTTTATCCTCGTGTAATATATGTTTGTAAACTGCGTCCACGATACAGGAGAAAATCCTAGTGTGGGGGTAACTTTATCCAAAAAAGAAAAGAACTTTATTAAGGAGAATCCGTGATGTGGGATCCTAGAAATCGGTTTTAAATAAATATTAATAAAAATAAATATTTGTGAGTCTATAAATATTAAGTATACAATATTTATAGACTCATCCATGTTTAAAAGATCTACGTTGAATGAATACAGAGGACTATGTAAACGCGTCCTACTCGTCCACCAATAACTCGGCGAGTTGTTCGTCCGATAATCTAAACGTGCCATTACATTGTAATGCATAGACTAAGTCTATGTTGTAATGTATGGGTAGGGGTTTCTTAGTTCTCAGTTTTAACCATAGACTTAGAATATACTGGCGTATAGACCACCTGACAGCCCGAAAACGCGTGACCAATTTTGATTTGTCATTGTGTGCGTTAGCTAGTGATGTATATTTTACTTAAAAGGACTATCGAAAATGATTGTTAAGGAAGCGGTAAAAAGATTATAAAAAATTGTTTAGTGCATGAAGTTGAATAACTTCAAAAATTTACTGAATTTTACCATGATAGTTCTAAAATAATTAAAAAATATTCATATAACATGTTCCTGGGAATAAGCTGAACCTACCTGCCTTTTGTTGGATTTTAATTCAAATGTATAAAATCCCAGGTGACTTTACCGAAAAACTTAAAAAAACTCCCCAATAATCAGATCAGAATGTTGTATTTTCGAGCTATTATCTTTGGAGAAAAATATTTACTGCCGTGGGCAGTTTCCCCGGAATTTATTTTTTAACATATTGTCAATATAAATAGGTAGATACATAACTATAAACCTATTTATATTTAATATATTTTATAAAATGTTTTGATGGGGAAACAAAAACGGGGACACGGAGTACATAATGGCTGCTTTATTTTTCATATAAGTATTACTTGTGATAATTAACATTTAATAATTAATAATTAAATAGATTATAGAAGTTTATTTTAACATTCGACTTAAGTATGAATGTAAACTTAATATTTTAAGGAAGGAAACTTGTAGGAATCAGTTAAATAAGATTGCTCTGTTTAAAGGCCAATATGTCTATGAGGCTTCATCATGCTTCATGTTTATATTCTTTCATCTGTCCCTGAAAAGTATAAAGTTATAATAAATTTATTATCATTTTAGCTGCATGAATTTTAAAAACATAATGATCTTAACACAGTAAAGTGCACAAAGTGTCTGAGGATACAGATGCACTTTCTATTCTCTCAATCTCGGTATGTTAAGAAAATGGTCACTCTTATTAATTTCGCAGATCTATTGATCTGCGCAGCTATTACTTAACCACGAGTTCCTCTTCTCTACGACTAACGCTGTAGGGGATGAACCACGCTATTTAAGCCCTCGCGACAATGTCGTCGGCCATCAAGCATGAATCGGGCATTGACCGATGTGAGTATCGAATACTATGGAATTTATACTATCACGTCTCATGTGCGGTCGTCTAGTAGCGCTTGAGGAGCTTTACTATATATCTATACCTAACTACGCTAAAAGTTTTATCGTTATGATTTGGGAATATAATCCGAAGTTCCGAAGCTCCGCTCAACCCCTTGGGGAAAATAGCATGATGCTATGAATATTGTACTAGTGTGACCGTGAGGCTTTGCGGTTGGTTAAGCAAGGTTATACATTTATTTTGGTTGATAAATAGATACTTAGTTGGGTTCATAATGGCTTAAAGAGGATAACCTCAAGATTTTTTTTTGTCTTTAATGTACTACAGTTTTATAATGTATGAAAATATAAAATTGTTTTTATTCTACTTTTTCTTTTATATTTCTCAAGAAAATGTTTGCTGAAAATTGTTGAGTTCTTCTTTGCATTCCAACCAACCCGTCCAATGGGAATCTGTTTAAAAAACGGCAAAATAAAATTACATTTTAGAACGCAAACCGAGGATTTATTTTCTTGTTGTGTAGGCAAGTCTATCGATTCATTATAAACATTCAAGATAAATATCGACATTAATTTTGATATAGTTGAGTCAATCCCTAGCGTACATGTAAAATATTTTGTATTAAAATGTAGTTACCAAATTCATGCAAATTATCAACAACGTGACTTTTTTCTTTGCAAAATATCAAAATTAACAAAATAATTGAATATATTCTATATTTTAAACAGTATGTAACATAAATTTTAACCAAAAATAAACGCGTCATAACATTGACGACGTCTTGAGAATTTACCTGGGATATGTGAAATTATCAGGATTATTTCTATTATTAACAGCACAGTCACTCACGGAACAATTAACCATTTTGGAAAAAAGTTACTTACTAAAAATAACCACTATTATACTTTAAAAAATTACAAAATATCTCGGAGCTATTTCTTGCGTGCCGAATTGTGCCGACCTGTCCATAGATAAATAGATATGTAGCAAGCTACAGATACGACAGTGACTTTTAGTCAAGTTTCCCAACTACGCGTTTTGGCGCTGCAGTCGCCCATTGTGACAGATGGTTAATGACTATACATATTTAGTATGGCTATGTATAGCTTAGTGATGTCAAGCACACACCCTTCAAATCATCGATATTTAGTGGTGTTCTTGCTTTATCGATATCGACATAAGGGTGCTTTACAGGGAGCAATAACATAATTTTACTTATAATGAAACAATTATAGTACATTAACATTTATTTTTTAATCAAGCACAACGACATAATATACAAACGTAATCTTAAGATTAAATTAAAGGCACATTAAGTTATATAAACAAATTAGAAAATTGAACATAAGTACAATTTGACGAGAAACAAACAATATTTATAGCTCATTAAATAAAGCAAATTAAGGAAATTAAACCACAGGAAGCATATTTAAGTGCTTAATATTTGACTTTTCAACTTACTTTTATACAAATTTTAAACAGCTATAATTTAAATAGTTATGAATTAACTGAGCACCTAACCTGTATAAGATAAGGAACTTTTGCTAGGGTATGCTAAATTATTATTTGGTCTATATAACATTTGTTTGTTAGGCAAGACAAACGATTTTTTCTAATAGTTTATATAGTCTTTGGAGCTTTATTTTATTAGTAGCAATGCTATTTATTTTTCATCTTGGCTACCTGGCCATTTTTTTTATTACAAATTGTTTTAATTGTATTAATAAGAAAGTTATTTGTTTAACATATAAATGTTTTCAAATAGTTCTCTATATTTTGAAAGAGATTGGACATTAAGCAAGTCTTTGTGAGGCTTATTCACCTATAGGTTCAGTTACAATCTTTGTCAAAATTTTAACAACTTCTCTTCTTTAATTCCATTTTCTACATCACGTAACCTAAAAAGAAATAAATAAAAATAAAGTCCAATATTTATATTTTATGACTGAATGATAATCATAAATTATATATTATGTATATTAATGTAACAAAGGGCAGGCTTCATGGCAGTTGGCATTCTCTATCGGTCAACCCATGGTGTGGTGAAAATAAAGTGGTAGATGCTACTGCAGAAGAAATAAAATAAGAAATAAAAAAATATATAAATATTAACATTGTATACATCCATTCTCAGGAGCTTTCTCAATGTCTTCAGGCGAGGAATTCCAAATAAGTGTAACCTTAACAGTAAAGAAGTTGTTGATAAAACCATTGAAGTGTAGTGGAACTGTAATCTTTAGATTAGATGAAGAACAAAGAACTCTTATCGTGATTTGAGGATAGATATTGAAACTTTGCCTAATTATGTCTCAGAATAAACGGAATTTATCATACCTTTTTGCCAATGTGTACATTTTGTACCTTCTGGCAACATTTGTCTCACCACATCAGCATTATAATTGTATTCCTGAAAACAAACTATTTGTGAATTTTATGTCCTTATACATAAACCCAAAATTAAAGAATAAATATATAATGTATGCTTCTGTATTGTATGTATTAACTCTGTACGGCTATACTGTTAACGACAGTTAGTTTAGTATAATCGTAATTAAAAAGTAATCTATATTATCATATAACTAAGTTATATGGTAATATAAATTACTTTTAAAAAGAACATTTATCTCCATGGTGTTGGTACTTTCACTTGGAGGTTGTTCCATGACAAGCATCTGAAAAATAAACAAATATCAACATTAACAATAACAAGTATGCTCAATATGCTAAAAGTGTAATATAGCATAAAATTGACTCCACGCTATAGAAAAATATTCTAGGTTGCTACAGACCAGAGATTTTTAGGAGTAAGTTGGTTTGCGGAAGTCTGAAACAGCGTTGCGTTTCAGGAATTCGAACATTTTATTTCATCATCATCATTACAGCCCTTACAAGTCCACTGCTGAACATAGGCCTCCCCCAAGAAATACCACAAAGCATGGTCCTAAGCTACCTGCATATCCATGTCGTCACTTCATCAACATTTTTTTCTTAACCTAAAACTTTTATACTTCTTTAAGGCCAATTTTTGGGGTTCACCCATTTTAGACACATATTTTTCATCAATATCACCTTTCAAAATTTTATTATTTATGTTGCACCAATTGTGCCCATGTAATCTTATTAAAATATTGATGAAAAAGTTTTTGACAATTAAGGCATGCTTATTACACCCTAGCCAGGAAAAACTCAAAGTGCTCAATATTTTTCTTTTCAAATTACTTTTTATATTACTTCCAATACAGCTATAATTCAAATAGTTATGAATAAAATGAGTACCATCCCTGTACAAGATAAGGAATTTTTCGTTAGGGTATGCCAAATTATTATTTTTTAACAATTTATACTCTCTAAATTTAATGTAAGAATGAATGTTTGTCTCTGTACTGCTAATATATGTTTTGATGCAATCCTTACAACGAATAGCTTTCGTTATTTTCCGACAAATGTATCCAGCAGTGTAAGCTGAGCAGTGGACTTTAATTTTTTCCATGACTGCATCATTCACCAGCAATTTTTCTCTTGAACTTGCTTGTGAAGAAGATGGGAGATCTCGCAAAACACTACCAGTGTTTTGCGAGTCATTTTCTTTATTATTATGAACGTTTTTGAAAAGAACACTAACATTTAATAATGTTTCTCCATTATCCTCTTCACAATTAGAGAATTTGGAATGTGGACTAAGCATGTTAGATAATATTAAAGATTTAAAGGCATATATAAATGTGTTTGCATCTGGGTTAACATTTCTATAATTTATAGCTCTTATACGTCCAAAAAAATTTTCTAATGGGTCTTGGTTAATATTCCTCGGATAATAATATTCTACATTATACTGTTCAAATAATAATTTGGAAACCCTTATAAAGCTTTCAAGAGTTGTAATCCATCCTTGTTGGGATGGCACTCGCACAAGTCGAGGTTTTCCTGCTTGTGTAGCAAGTTTGCTACTGGTGTCTACAAAAACCATTTTTTATTTTATTAATGGCTTTAATCCAAAAAGTGTGATGTTGTGAATTTTGTTTAACTGCTCGTCTTAACTTTCCTCTTTGTACACCACCGGGTAGCCATTGACGCTGTCAAACAGTGTGTCAAGAATTCAACAACTTCTGCTGTTGTGGCCATTGTTGCGTCAGAGTTTGCAGTATGAAAATAATCTGGAAAAAAAAGTACTCTTTAATTTAATTTCTTTTACAGTTGCACCTGCAAGTGTTTCTCCAAAATACACTTCTTATTTGCCTACAACAACAGACTTTTTTAACCTTTATATAATTGTAGTGTGCCTCACGGAATCCACTAATGTAAATAGATAGATAGATAACACTTTATTGTAAGCCAAAAAAAAATATATAAATATGAACAAAAAAGGAGAAAAAAGAAATGTGGTACAATGGGCAGTCTTATTGTTAAGAACAATCTCTTCCAGACAACCTTGGGATGGACATGATTGAAACAATAACAACATGTGTGTCATTTGGCGACAAAAGTAACATTATTTTTATTATTAACCATAAAATAGTAATAAAGATGCATAATATAAAATGGTATATAAGTTAAATACATACATATTTAATATATGTATACATAAATATATATAAAAATACAAATATATATTTTAAAACTATTACATACAACATAAATGTTCAATAAATACAAACAAATAGTGCAACTAGATAATAGTAGAATAATTATTATATACAAATGAATTTGATAGAATCAAAGATGAACATAGTAATTGTGTACATGTTTCTTAAAACCGGAAAAGATTGAGGCGTCTTGCTGATAATGGCAAATCATTCCATAATCGGATAGCTTGTATTGTAAATGATCTGTCTAAAAATTCCAATAGTAAATATATTAGTAAAAAAAAGTAATTTATGCCACTTTTTCTTCAAAATGCCTAATGTAATACAAATTATAAATTTAATTCAGTATTAAACAGGACTTGAAAGATAAAGGTTGTCTTATTTAATAATGTCATTATTTTGTGTTGTAATATACAATGTATTTACAAATTGAGAGTTATGGTCAGATTTTACAATAGTACCTATATACATAAATTAAATAAGCCTACAAATCAATATAGCAATCGTTACTTACTGGTGCATTTGTATATTTGAGCATAGCAGCAGTTCGAGCACTAAATACTTGAGCAGCTACGCTGACCTTCATTTTTTTGATCTTTTGGCGATCAACATGATGAGCCGTTAACTTTGGTAGTGCCCTTGTGTGTCCCAATTTGCTATCCAAATCAAAAATGAACTCAATATCTTTCCAAGAGGCAGTTTTTCTTCCCAGATTATATCTTTATTTAAAAATTATTCCTTAAACCCTTTAAGAGATGAGGTGGGTCGAAAAATATGCTTAAATCGTGATCAGCAATATTAACTGATCCATCTGTAAAATAATTAAAATAAATAATATTTGTCCTGAAGTACAACTGGTTTTAAGTAATGAAGAATGGTACACCATCATGAACACCTTGAATATTCCGCCTACGAATTGTATCTTCCTAAGTCTTCTTATTGCTGTTCGAAATGTGGACCCTGGTCACAAACAAGACCTAAAGGTATTAACCCAGTTAGTATTACTTGGGACACAATCTGTTTTAAATGCATTGCAGCTCTGCTGCTGATACTGTGCCTTCACAGAAATAAAATGCTATACTCTGTCTCCATGGAGCATATTCCTCTTAGCATAAAACTAAAGCATGATCACAATATTTCAGTTTTCTCTCTCAGCTATATCTACAAACCCATTAATTATATCATCTTTCTCATTAAAAGTTAAATGTGGTGTCAGAGAAACTTCGTCAAAAACGATTGTGCACAGCTTTTGTTTAGTGTCCCATTTTTTGGTTGTATTTGATATATGTTCAAATATTAATGGATTGAGTCCTGGTTGTATTGAAACCTTCTCAGAAAGTCTATTTAATGTCCGTTTATTAGGCAAGGCAAACATTTTTCTAATAGTTTATAACTTTTCGGGCTTTGTTTCATTATTAGCAACGCCATTAATTTTTCATCTAAGGTAAACCTTCTGGCCATTTTGCTTTTATGAATTTGTTTTAATTGCATAAACAAGAAAGTCTGCGCTTGTTTGTTTAACAAATAAAAGTTTTCAATAGGTTTTATTTCTTGACAGGGATTGGGCTTGATCAAGTCTTTGTGATACTGAGTCACCTAAAGTTTCAGTTGCAATATTAGTCAAAATTTTAACCAATTTTCTTTTCCTTGATACTATTTTATTCACCATGTAACCTGAAGTGAAATAAATAAAATAATTAAGTTCTATATTCATATTTTATGACAGAATGATACACTTAAAATATTAATTTATTATTTATATATTTTTTATTTTAAACTTTTAATGTATTCACTTAGATAAGGTAACAAATAAAGTGGATGTCATCAGGGGAGGAGTTCCAGAGAAATGTAACCTTAACAGTAAAGGAGTAGTTGATAAAACCATTGAAGTGTAGTGGAACTGTAATCTTTGGATTAGATGAACAACAAAGAACTCTTATCGTGATTTGAGGATAGATATTGAAACTTTGCCTAATTATGTCTAAGAATAAACTGAATTTATCGTACCTTTTTGCTTTTTGTACATTTGCTACCATTTGGCAACATTTGTTTCACCACATTAGCATTAGAATCAATTCCTGAAAACAAGCAATATTTGTGAATGGTATGGTCTTAAACATAAACTCAATATTAAATAATAAATTTAGAATGTATGCTTCAAGTGTTAGTTTAGTATAATATAAGCAGAGTTAGTTTAGTATAAGCAGACAAACCTACGAGTTCTTCGAGAACATCTATCTCCATGCCTTTGGTACTTGTATTTGGAGGTTGCTCCAGGAATGCATCTGAAAAATAAAGAAATATGATTGTTAGATAATTTAACGTGGTAGAGCCATGCTGCAGCTATATTAATTGTATAGTTGTAGCACGAATGGGTCGGCTTGACCGGGTAGGACCACATTCTCACAGAATACCAGTGCAAAATAGCAGTTTAATGCTGCTGTGTTTCGTATGGTGAGTGTAGAGAACCGGAGACCCTTCTTACTGGAAAAGAGGCTTTCCATCTTAGTCCTCACAGCTGACAACGCATCTGCAATTTGATTCGCAAACGAGGATAGATGTAGATGTCTATGTGCCACAGCAACTACTTACCATCAGGTGGACTGTGTGCTCGCTTGTCACTCTTGACCTATAAAAAAAAATGTTATATGTATCAAACATATAACCACCCTCTAGAACTGATGCAGTTCCAGGCATGCAGTGACACCTCCAGTCCACAGCCTTTTAAACATTTAAAGTATTTTTTCTATTACCGATATAAGTACTTTTAATTTGATCACTACATAAATGTATAACAAATTATGTCCAATACAATTTCACATACCTTTATTTTCTACAACTGTTGCAACAGTTGAAAAATTTGAACATGATGGCTGTTCATGAGAACTTCCAACATCTGAAATTTGTTACAAGTTTGAATTTTTATAGATGTCAGTATGCTTAGGCAAACACATTATTAGAAAATGAATAGTTAGTAAATTTATGAAATAGTTAAAAGCTTTTTGCTACTTAGTAACTAGTGCTACATGAATATTAGTACACACCTGACGATCCAATCTCTACTGAAGTTTTTGAAAAATCATCTTGCTCTTTGTTGTAATTGTGTTCAATTGTAACATAACTTCCTGAAAACATTATTAAAAATGAAAAAATTTGCCACTGACTGAAATTTAAATAAAATATTTGTAGAAATCACACAGTGTTCATCATAATATAATGTTTACTATAATTTACAATTAACATCAATTAAGATATTTGTACACATACCAGGCTTTCTAAACACTACCACAGCTTCTGTGAAATCATCTTCATCTTGCTCTTTACAGTAATTATGTTCAGTTGTGACATCCCATCCTGAAAAATTACATAATCATAGCAAATAATGATGTTGAGTTTGTACCTAACTGACCATATAAGTCAAAGAGTAAAAGAGTCCTTAGTTAACCAACCCACAAAATGCTTATTCTGGAGAAAAATTTACCCCAGTCAATCAGTATCTGTGAAAATTTGTAATAAATTGTACATGAACGGATCAAGTGAGCCAACAAAGAATAAAAGCACGATTCGTTTGTTGTGTGCCCACTTTGTGTTTCAAAGTATTTAGCTACAACAGAAACAATTTGTTATTTATAATTTTATTATAGCTAGTTATGTAATTTAATTTCCTTTATAATTTTGATTAATTATGATCAATATAACTATATTCATCATAATTAATCATATTTTCATAACTATGAAAGTCACAGACCTAGTATTGTAATAACCGCAAAGGGTAGTTAAGTTGTGAGATACATCATACTTTAAATTAACGCCAAATGTAACACTTAACTCACAATAAATATATTGAATTTATTTAAGAATATTTTGACTTTAAACTTTAACCTTTTGTAATTAAACTATTAATAGATTATGTACCTACATCTTATAGCTAGACTAATATTGTTTTGTGAAAACTGCTATATAGCTTGTTTTGTTAAATACAGGTACTTACTATAACTAAGATTAAACCAAAAATACATAAGTATGTGATACATACTAAATATACCTATTTATATCAATCCTACATAATAAGTTTGGTAATTATAGTTATCCTAACCCACCAAAGAGCTAGATAGAAAAACAAATTTATAAAAAAAGTAATTTGTAACAAATCATTTACTCTGATTCGTACTGCTAACTCTAGTTGCGTGAATTTCAACTCGAGTTAACTCAAGTCGTAATTTTTCTGAGTTGGCACATCTATAAGATTGGTATCCTAATATTCACTTCACTTAGTTGTTGTTGTCTTCCTTAGTTGTGTTGACTTTCATTAATCATTTCACCATTTCGTTTCATTATTAACCACAGCTTTTTTGGTGATTTTTTACTGATCCTGCTTTTATATCTTTAAGTAATTAATAATTATTGTGAAATATTATTAATTACTTAAATAGCCTGTTACTGTGTAATAATAGTGAAAAATCACCTGTTACAGTGTAGGTAATAGATAATCTCACTTTTACTTATTCTACAATAACTCGGTTCCTAGATTGACAAATCTTGCCAGATTGTCAGCTATGAATTGTTTATATATACGCTTTCAAGTGGTCCTACTTTCATCTTGTCAACACTTAGGCCCAAGAATGTATGGAGACGTCTCCTTCTCCTTAAGTACCATGATTGAAAGTAATAAAATGACTCACCTGTTGCAGTCAGAGGCACACCATGAGATATTTCATTGTCAGTAAGTAAGGACGGGTAAGAGTATCGAAGTCTTCTGCCTTCATTATCGAACTGAAATATATCAAAATGTTTTTCACAGACACGTTTGTTAAGTAATTGTTCTTTGGAAAGTCCAATGAGCTGGGAATTTGTCGGCACTATGAAAGACATCCACAAATTTCTTAAATTATCGTTCCTAGGGAATCTGAAGAGCCGGTGCGTTTCACATGATGTATTGCAACCACCAACACAGCACTTTCGTATACCATTATGATGGTATATGCAATATGCACACAGCAGCACAAAACAGAATATTGTCACAATTAACGGAGAAAAATTAGCGTCCAAGATCTCAACGCAACATAAATGCGAGGAAATACACTTGCGTTATACTCAGTTAATTAGCGACAATTGGATAAATAATGGCGGCAATCAATATCGATAATTTTGATTTTTGACAATTTGATTTGACATTAACACAATATGGCGTCTCAAAATGGCGTGCGTAGACAGAGAACAAATTGCGACGGTAGCGCCAAGTTTCGTAGAATGGAACTAAGCTGTCACGGGCCTGGACCTGTCATTCAAAATCGGTTACAGAGTCATGAGATTTGGTATCCTTTTCTATCTTGCATTTTTGCCATAAGGAATTTTCTTCTCCCTTGCACACTATGTTGGTCTATACGCTAGTATATCCTAAGTCTTCATTTATCATACACATTCATAGTCATTATTTGTACCAGTAAGTAAAATATTGTTATAATAAGACTTCAAAAATATAACTTTCAAAACTTTAGATAAATATAGAGACAGATTTTCATTAAAGTACATTAAAGTATTTACTTTTAGTAGTAATTTACATTTAGTAGTACATTAAAGACAAAAAAATCTTGAGATTATCCTCTTTAAGCCATTATGAACCCAACTAAGTATCTATTTATCAACCAAAATAAATGTATAACCTAGCTTAACCAACCGCACAGCCTCACGGTCACACTAGTACAATATTCATAGCATCATGCTTTTTTCCCTAAGTGGTTGAGCGGAGCTTCGGAACTTCGGATTATATTCCCAAATCATAACGATAAAACTTTTAGCGTAGTTAGGTATAGATATTTAGTAATGCTCCTCAAGCGCTACTAGACGACCGCGCATGAGACGTGATAGTATAAATTCCATAGTATTTGATACTCACAACGGTCAATGCCCGATTCATGCTTGATGGCCGACGACATTGTCGCGAGGGCTTAAATAGCGTGGTTCATCCCCTACAGCGTTATTCGTAGAGAAGAGGAACTCGTGGTTAAGTAATAGCTGCGCAGATCAATAGATCTGCGAAATTGACCAGTTTCTTAACATACCGAGATTGAGAGAATAGAGAGTGCATCTGTATCCTTAGACACTTAGTGCACTTTACTGTGTTAAGATCATTATGTTTTTAAAATTCATGCAGCTAAAATGATAATAAGTTTATTATTACTTTATACTTTTCAGGGACAGATGAAAGAATATAAACATGAAGCATGATGAAGCCTCATAAACATATTGGCCTTTAAACAGAGCAATCTTATTTAACTGATTCCTACAAGTTTCCTTTCTTAAAATATTAAGTTTACATTCATACTTAAGTCGAATGTTAAAATAAACTTCTATAATCTATTTAATTATTAATTATTAAATGTTTGTTTAGTTTAAGACTTGCCTGCCGTATCTCGTCAGTGTTAGCAACTCTACCAACTTTTCGGTAGATCTACCAACTTTTGGTATCTAACTCCTATCTACTACTTTGCAAAAAAAATCTACCAGCCGTATTTTTTTTAATGAATCTATCTTTCTATTTACCTAATCCCTCAACGGGTTCATTGAATATAATAAAGAATAGGGAGAGGACATTACTTTATACTCTGACCAAAAAGAATATAATTACTACGTTTAAGAGGCGGGATTTCTTGAAATGTATGAATATTTCGCAACTCAAACTACTTTTATTATAGAAAAATAAAAATTGCTCTCAAAGTTATTGTATGAAGATCCTACATTAATTGATTATAATAATAACGTACCATAGAATCCCAAGTGAATTCTCAATTATCACTGCTATGAATTGTCTTCAGGTTCAAGTAAGTTTATTTATACGAATAAAGGAATTGAATATTTATAATTAAAACTATTAAATCAGGACATACTAAACTTATCATTATTATTATTAATTTTTTTTGAGTTTTATTTTGGGAATTGATGATCAATGATCCTGCTTTCACATGGGGTTCATTATTTAATTATTATGAGTATCATATTATTATTGGGAGGTCTCTAGAAAACTTAAAAAAATATAGGTGGTAGATCTACTAACTTTTCAAAGCAGGATTGATAGGAAACTATCAACTTCTGAAATCATATCTACCTCCGAGACAAACTTCGGGTTGGTAAGACTGTATCTCGTATAGAATCGTAACAACAGCACATGAGTAAAGAAACCGTACCGTACAGAGGCAAAGCTTTATACAACCGCGCTATGATAGGTACACTACTACAAGCTTGAGGCGCCTGTGTGCGTGAGTACTGGCGGTTCGTCGCGTACAGAGTGAAACTGCTTTAAACCGGCTCAGACAGTGCTCAAGCTCAGGGATATATAAAGAATAATTAGTGTAAAACTTTATTTTTAAAGAATTATTCGTGTCAAATGAAATATAAAAAAGTGTTAATATGGTTTACTGTACTGTTTGTATGTACGAAAATATATAATTTTTAAATTATCCCAAAGACTACTAGGTAAGTAGTAACTTAACGTAAATATTGGTAATGAAATATTAAAATGTGTGCAAGATTGTATATTTGTTACGCCATGTGAGTGTTTTTCAATAAATTATTTAAAAAAAAACCTTTACATTCCATTCATAATTTCTCATTGAATTAAAAAGCACAACAAATTTTTGAAGAACAAAAATTATAAAATAAAATATTTAGAATAAGCAGTTTATAACAAAAAATTAATCTTAAGTAGAAAATAAAAGCTGATAAACGTTTTGCTTATTTAATTTTATCCTCCTGTGCCAACCCTACCGCAATAGGTACTTTTGACAGCTCCTTATGCCTCCTCTACACTACTCGCGAAGTAACTTCGACGAAGTGCTCGTCGAAGTCGATCGCAGTCCAAAGAACGTGACTACACACTCGTGCTACTTCGCGAAGAGCTCTGTCATCTTGAGTCTCCCGCACCCTTAACATGAATAACGTTCAAGAAGCAGCTGCTATAGGTACCTTATTGTGTGAACAGTACGACGTCAATGCGTTAACTAAATAAATAATTATGTAGAAAGCTACATATTTAATATTTATATATATAAAAAAATATTCATAACTGGCGTACGCCGAGTAGTGTAGTGAGACGCTTCGTGTAACTTCGGGGTACTTCGCGAAGTCCTTTGACTCTGGCGAAAAAAACCGACAGCGATCGGAAGTCGCCCGAGGCGAAGCGAGGTTGCACGAAGAGAATCGAAGTACCTCTCTACACTATTCGCCTCGTCCAACTTCGATCTACTTCGCGAGTAGTGTAGAGGAGGCATTAGAAGCTTTGTCTCTGTACAGTTCCTTTACTATTTAATCATGTGCGTCAACAGCAAGCAATCTGTGCTGTGCTATGATATTATTAGTCTGTGTGTGCTGTGGATCTGTCAGCTGTCAGAGTTTTGGCGGGAACTTGACCGGCGGCGGTTTGCTGCTCCTGTATTATTGTTTAAATAATGGTTTGAAGTGGATTTTGATATGTAAAAGTGGTGCGATTTTGTGTATTAAGTGTCTGCGCATGTGAACTATTAGTGGAAACGGTGAAACAAGTGCTCTGATGGTGATGTGATTCTCAAGATAAGGTGTCTGCCTGCTTAGGCGCCTTGAGATACCATCGCCAACTGTCAGCTGTCCGCTGGCTCAAGTTGCCGTCAAAATCTCCCAAGGGCTGCACAATGTGACGCATCAACATATTGTGAAGCAGTGTACTATGAAGGATAATTATACATTGTAACTTCAGGCATAGATAAATAGATATGTAGCAAGCTAACTTCAGGCTCAGTAGGGCTAGAACCAAGAGCCGTAAAGCCAGTTATAAAAAAAAATGTCAGCTGTCATCTCATCGAACGAATGTTTCAAAATTAAAATAAATTGAATTGAATTTATTTATTTTGCAACTTGCAATGTGTTTATAATCAATTAAAAATGAACGCTATAAAATCTGGTTTATATCGCCGTTTACCTAGTTTAATGGTATATCGTTCAGTTACAACAAAAAAGAAAATACCGGATCCAGATGAAGAGGAACAATTACCAAGTAATTTATTAAGAGAAAAATGGTACATTTATTAGTTGTTTGCGTTTTTATATATTCCATAATTAATTTTAATTTCAGTTTTCAAATATCCTGTCAGTAAAAGTTCCGATCGACGGGTTTACGTTTGGGGAATGGCAGAAACAGGAGCCCTGGGTATACACTTGCCTGGAAGAGGTAAAAGGGGCAAGAAATCTTACAGAAACGACTTTTCCCTTGTTTGGTTTCCTATGAGGTCTAGTTTTTGTGAGAGGTTTGATGTAAGCGAGTAGTAATAGTATTCTTTGAATATAATCATGTAATTTTTTTAGTTATTAAGAATTAAATTCAGGTGCTTAACTCTTGGTTGGATATCGGAAATGCGTTTTGAATTAATTATGATAAAAATAAATTTCACTAAAAATTGAGTATTAACGAAACGCAAATATGTCAATTTGGTCTAGTATTATGAAGTAGGCGTCCGGTACTTGATTTTAATTATGTTTTCAGTTTAGGAGACTTGTCGGGGTTAAGTTTGAATCTTTTACACTGTATTTGGATGTCGGAAATGCGTTTTGAATTAATTACGATAAAAATAAATTTCAATAAATATTGCGTTAATGAAACGCAAATATGTCAATTTGGTCTAGTATTATGAAGTAACGTCGAGTACTTGATTTTAATTATGTTTTCAGCTTAGGAAGATTGTCAGGGTTAAGCTAGAACCTTTTATACTGGTTTTAAATTACAGAAATGTGTTTTGAATTAATTACGATGAAAATAAATTTTATTAACTAAAAATTGCATATGACGAAACGGGTCACCCATAAAAAAGTTAATTACTCGGACCCAGACAATCCATTTGTGGCTGAAGATGGGACTCGTACACTATGAATTGAGTCGCAGTGGAGAGCAGTCAAAGAGGTTTTTCAGAAAACAAAATTACAACAATTCACATTACATTGTTTCATTTACCACTATCATAGCAGAGCTTAGGGCAACCTGACTTTATAGATAAGATAGGTCGAATATGTACTAAAACTGAATCAGAACGCCCTGACTCCATGTAGTCCTACCCCGGGTAGGGCAGACAAGACTACAAAAACACTCTAGGGGTAGGTTACCCATAGAGTGTTTTTGTAAAGCCGTAGGCGCGGATGGAGAGCAGCCCCGCACACCTCCGCAGCTTCGGCTTATTGGTCGCCTTCGGCGACCAGCCTCTGAAGCTACAGCTCACATAGGTGCCTGCAATTTGCTACGCAAAGGCGAAGGGGCTGCACTTCCCGCAGCGGCGAAGCCGTTGCAGAAGTAACTTTGAGTCAATATTCCTGTGTTAAAAAGTAGGGTTATGATTTTACAAAAAAAATATTACTCATAAACTATACATTTCCACAACAGGGGAAGGGTACCCAGGGCTTCCCCTGAACCCTCCCCCTCCCACTCCCACCCCCGTGCGCGAGTACCGGATGTCTATAGTTTTACCTAACTCTTTAGAACAGGTTATATGAGTATTTAAAATAGCACCAAATATTTTATTAAAAATTATATAATAACTATAAAATATATAGTTACATACATTTTTTAATTGTAGGTGACACAAATAGCATGTGGTTATGGCTTTACGGTTGCAGCTGTAAAAACAGATGAACAACACAAATTATTTGGCACTGGAATTAACACAGATTCACAGATAGGATATCATGCTCCAAGAATAGGTCATCCTCTAGAACTATTGCTCAGTCCGGCACCGATTTATATTCCTTACAAGTCTTTGGAAACTAAGGTAATATTACTTGCCTATTTAGTATATATTATTTTTTCATGTTACTGTTCAACTGTATATATTTTTGTGTTCTACTCATTATTGGAATAATTTTCATGGACTAAAAAGTTACTTTATTATATTTTACAGTAATAAAAACATGATGCTATTTGTTTGTTATGGGAAAGGCAATTCTAGGTTATTCATAGAATACTATAACTGAGACTTGTGAGCGTAGGCTGGCTATATTAGGTGGCCTGGACCTTACCTAGAATTTAAGTGATTCTTAAATAAGAATTGGTTCCTTATCTGTGTTCTAAATTATTTCATTTAGCAAATCCTTCAGTGTCTAGTTGAAAATGAGTGAAGGCTTGAGCCTAGACATTTCTAGGCAATTTTTCTAGACAATAAGTGGCCGTTGCTGTACTGTGATCAGTAAATGGTGTAAAAGTGACTTCTTCATGTAAAAAATGTTTGCTACAACATTGTCTGTAGGAAATTGCACAAGCTTGCATTATTTTTGTGCATTTCTTTAACTTGAGTCTTATGTCAGATGGGTTGTTATATTGGATTTCTTTTTGCAAAAAGCACATATTGACAAATCTATTAATTAATTAAATTATACAATAACAGATTACAGGCTTGGCAGCTGGGAGAGCACATACAGTTATACTGACGGACAATGAAGGAGTCTACACACTTGGCAATAATGCCTATGGTCAGTGTGGCAGAAAGATTAATCCCAAAGAGGAATATAGAGGGAGTATGGTGTCTTACAATATAAAAAGATTAGGGAAGGAAAACATTAATTATGTGTGCTGTGGGCAAGATCATACGTAAGCATCATCATTGTTTGAATTAAGACATATTTAGCATTCAAAGCATTTAATAAATATGTTTATAGTCTCTTTATAACAGAATCTGGAATGGTGTATGCTTGTGGATGGGGTGCTGATGGTCAAACAGGGTTGGGAACATATGACAATCAAGATATACCAGCTCCAGTACAGGGAGATATAACAAGTGAGAAAATTGTTAAAGTGACATCAACAGTTGATTGTGTCCTTGCACTGAATGGTAAGATTTGTGGATTTTTGGATCCCATATAGCATTTTCTAGCGAATTACTTTGTAAAAATGACTGAAATGTTCAACCATTCATGGACAGTTATGCCCAAATACTCAAACACTAGTCAATTTCAAGATGCCATTAAGTCTTGTGCTGTCTCTATCACGTGACTGTGACACCACAAGATCAAACAACATTGAGTAGCGTTTGAGTATTTAGCCTTTGGAAATCTAGAATATTTTATGTTATTTTGCAGACAAAGGTGAGCTTTTTGGTTGGGGTAATTCTGAGTATGGGCAAATTCCAATGACATCAAAGTGTGATCAAGTAAATAAATCATATGCATTGGTCAATTTTACACGTGGACTTGGTAAAATTGTGGACATTGCTGCAGGAGGTTCCTTTTGTCTTATTGTTAACGGTAAGAGTTTCGGAGGTTATTATAATGACTAGATTATTATTTACTTTTTATAAAACTGAAGTGACAAACGAACATAAAGTCCACCTGATGGTAAGTGGCTATTGCAGCCCATAGACACCCATCTGCAACCTACTTCTAACAATGTAGGCAATGGTTGCCTTATCACCTCTGAGGGCTAAGATGGAAACAGCTAGATTAGTTTATTTCAGTTATTTCCATAGCATAATGTCTTATGGGATTTTGCTATGGGGAAATGAGGCTGATTCAGAAACTATTTTTGTTTTACAGAAGAGGGCCATTAGACCTATTTACAACCTAAACCGAGAGTCTCTTAGAGATAAATTTAAAGAAATAAGTATATTTACTTTGGCCTCAGTATATTTACGAAAATTTAATGTATGTTCACAAAACAAAGATAGTTTTAGTAAAAGGTGATATAGAATGTATATCACTTTTTTTACTAAAGTAAACACTAGGAACAAACACAAGCTGGTGATACCAGTTTCTCGACTCCACAGAGTCAGTAATTCATTCTTGGGGCAATGTATACGCTATTACAACAAGGTCCCGGAAAGTGTACAGGCTCTCTCTATTACCAAGTTTAAATGTTTTGTTAAGCTGAAACTGTATAAAAAGGGTTACTATAGTATAAATGAATACATGGTTGATAATAACCCCTGGAAATGAGATGGTCGCTTCCAAGCAATTTCTAAAATAAAATTTTGTAAATAGTTTGTACAACCATTAATGTAAAATTTACTTTTAAAAAAAAAGTCCCACTGGGTTTCTTGCTGGTTCTTCCCAGGACAGGTTTTTTCGAACCAGTGGTAAAGTAAAAAATTACTTTCAATAAGAATTACACATGTGATCTATATTGAATAGAAAATTATTCTATTCGATTCCTCACAGCCTGTAATTACACTGGCTCTCTACACAAGTCCGTAACACAGCAGTGGAAGAAATGCTATTAGGCGGCAGAAATTAGGAAGAGGGTTATACATACCCAGAAGCAGAAAACCTAGCAGAAAAGAAGTTTTTCACATTTCACATTTGATTAACAAAATAATAAAATTTAATTTTATTTATTTTTGGTTGTGTTCTTTCTTTTTTACCTGACATTATTCAAATGTTGTCATCAACATGGCAATAGTGAAAACTAGCTAATTTTAGATAATATCATCATTAATATAATAATTTTATACTAAGACCATTTAAAAAATGTTTGATATTTTATATAGTATAGGATTTGTAAACCTTTAAATGCTTAAATATGTTTTCTGTCAGTCTGTTTTTTATAGAATAAAATATCTTTACAGACCAAGGTGATGTGTTTGTGTGGGGTTTTGGATTGCTTGGGCTAGGACCTAATGTTCAGCATTCAACAAATCCAAAGCAAATACCTCCAGCCCTTTTTGGAAGAAATGAATTTAACCCTGAGAGTGCTGTCGAGAAAGTTGCATGTGGAATCGGGCACTTAGCTGCTGTTACCAATAATGGAGATTTGTATACATGGGGACGAAATAGACATGGATGCTTAGGTTTGGGTCACACTAAAGATCAGCATTTTCCATTGAAAGTTTCAATTGGAGCTCATGTATTGGATGTTAAATGCAGTGTTGACCACACTATAGCCTATTGTAAGCCGTTTGTTTAATGTCATGCCTTAGAAATTTTAGTAATTATATGTTGTAAAAAGTGATTTTGTAGTTTCATTAATTTGTCTAATCTATTGACCAAAGCAATTGTTTATTGATATTGTATACAGGGTTATTTTGCAATAGCCGGCCAAATTTGCAGAGAAGGTTCAGAATAAGTAATCTTAAACATTTGTCCTTTTTATCTTTTAAATTCAAAATTTTAAAAATATATTCATAAGGGTCGATTGGTAGGCTAAACGTTGTTGCCCATAAATCACATTCATTTTGATGTAATTCCAAATAAAAGTAGAAGCCTTATTTACTCGTATTTTCAAAAACTTTAATAACAGTGTATCATTATTTATCTATATATATTAATACTTATCAGTGATTCCCAACCAGTGGTCCACAAGAGCTTAAATCATCATCATCATCATCATCATTACAGCCCTTCATAAGTCCACTGCTGAACATAGGCCTCCCCCAAAAAATGTCACAAAGCACGGTCCTCAGCCACCTGCATCCATCGACTTCCTGCATGTCTTACCAGGTCGTCACTCCATCTAGTGGGGGGACGCCCTACACTTCGTCCGCCGGTACGAGGCCGCCACTCGAGAACCTTTTTTCCCCATCGGTTGTCGGTTCTTCGAGCTATATGGCCGGCCCATTGCCACTTCAGCTTACTAATCCGTTGGGCTATGTCGGTCACTCTGGTTCTACTGCGGATATCCTCATTTCTAAGTTTATCACGCAGTGAGACTCCGAGCATAGCCCTCTCCATAGCTCGCTGAGCGACCTTGAGCTTCCTCATCCGGCCAGCAGTGAAGGACCACGTCTCAGTTCCGTAGGTCACCACTGGCAACACGCACTGGTTGTACAGCCTCGTTTTCAAGTTTTGAGGTATACCTGACGAGAAGATGTGCCGTAATTTCCCGAACGCTGCCCAGCCGAGTTGAATCCGTCGATTGACCTCTCGGTCGAAGTTGGACTTACCTAGTCGGACTATTTGTCCCAGGTAAACATACTCGTCAACAACTTCGAGCTTAGTGCTCCCAACAACTACCGGCATAGGTGTGACATGGACATTAAACATGATCTTTGTTTTGTCCATGTTCATCTTAAGACCTATCCGTTGGGAGGCACTATTGAGGTCATTGAGCATAGTGCTTAGGTCCTCCAGCGATTCTGCCATAAGGACTATATCGTCGGCAAATCGAAGGTGAGTGATGTACTCGCCATTGATGTTAATACCGTATCCTTTCCAGTCCAGAAGCTTGAAAGCGTCTTCCAATGCAGCGGTGAAGTTTCGGGGATATAACGTCACCCTGTCTTACACCTCTCTGCAGTTGGATAGATTTCGTACTCCTGTTCTGTACTCGGATAGCCATCGTAGCCCTACTGTACAAGTACTTCAGCACTTCGATATACCGACAGTCAACTTGGCACCGCTGAAGGGACTGCAGCACGGCCCAAATTTCGACGGAATCAAAGGCTTTCTCATAGTCCACATACGCCAGACATAGTGGCAAATTGTACTCCTCGGACTTCTGTACAATTTGCCGAAGGGTATGTATGTGGTCTATGGTGCTAAAGCCTTTTCGGAAACCGGCTTGTTCGGGAGGCTGGAAGTCGTCGAGTCTGCGTGCGAGACGATACGTAATGAACAGCACGTAGACGCGGCTCAGAAGGGAAATCGGTCTGTAGTTCTTCAAGAGAGCGTTGTCGCCTTTCTTGAAGAACAAGACCACCGCACTTCTGCTCCACGCCTCCGGTGTAATGCCACCATGTAGGACGGAATTAAAGAGCTTCTGAAGGACTTCAAGTACCGGTTTTCCACCCGCTTTCAGAAGCTCCGCTGTAATTCCATCCTCGCCTGGGGCCTTGCCGTTTTTAAGGTGCTGGAGAGCCATTCTAATCTCGCTCAGACTGACGTCCGGGATATCATCGGAATAGTGTCGGATAAGACTCGCTCTTGGATCGTTACTCACACTTGCGTGTGGCTCCAACGATGATGTGTACAGCTGCCCATAGAACCTCTCAATCTCACTCAAAATCTCAGGAGTCCCGGAAACGACGTTGCCACACTCGGTCTTCAGCTTCGACAGTTGGCTCTTTCTGGCAGACAGATCTCTAGCAAAGACTTTGGAGCCCTGGTTCCGCTCGATCGCTTCTTCAATACGAGATGTATTGAAGTTGCGCAAGTCCCGCCGCATGCATTTGGAGATCTGTCTGTTCAGTTGCCTGTATTCTGTCAAATCTACTGAAGACTGCAGCTTCATATTCCGTCTAACAGCCATGAGATTAAGAGTGTGATCGGAGAGTTTTTGTGTTCTTCTGCGGCGGGTCTTGCAAAACTTAGCTCCGACCGCATGGACAGTTTCCACGAGCTTGTCATTCATATCGTCCACTGCATTGCAATCTTCTAGGCACTGAAAACGGTTTCGTAGCTCGAGCTGAAAGGTTTCGGGACTTTGGATTAGAGCACGAGGGGGACGGAGCGTTGACTTCATTAGACGTGACCTCTCCAACTTTACGTTTAGGTTCAGTGTGCCCCTCACCATTCGGTGATCGCTGCCGGTTTTCACCCTCGCGATCACTGAGACATCACTGAACAATTGTCTTTTGGTCGTCATAATGAAGTCAATCTCATTTTTTGTCGAACCGTCGGGGCTCGACCAGGTCCACTTCCTGTGGGGCCGCTTCTGGAAGAAAGAGTTCATCATAAAAGTCCTCTCCTCCATGAAGTCGGCCAGCTGCTGGCCCTTGGGTTCCGTTGCCCTACTCCGAATTTCCTACTTTCAGCTCACCGTTCTCTCTTGAGCCTAGTTTTGCGTTGAAGTCTCCCATTAACACCGTATAGTGGCTTTTGGAAGAGTGGATGGCTCTGTATCCTCATACATTTCCTCCACCACCTCATCGGGATTTGCCAAGTTTGGTGCGTAAACCTGTATGACCTTCAGCGAATACCGTTTGGTGATTCTGAGTATAAGGTACGCAACCCTCGTCGACACACTCCCAATCTTTACAACGTTGTTAACGAGAGACTTGTGGACGATAAATCCGACACCTCCTTGGGACAGATGGTCGCCCTCCCGGTGATAGAACAAGTTGCCGGATTCGAGGATTACCGTGTCCTCCCCCTCTCTTCGGACCTCGGATAATCCTATAATATTCCAGCGCAACTTGTCTATCTCTTCTTCCAGCTCCAGGATCTTCTCGTCAGTCCTCAGGGTACGTGCGTTATAAGTTGCCAGGTCGAGTCGTCGTAGGTGGCAACCGAACCTCCACCGGAGATTATTAGCACCCCCTGCCCCGCCGTTGCCATGGTCGCCACCGTAGCCAGGAATAGCGGGGCCGCCGGGGACTGGGGGCCGTCTCTTCGTTACTATCATGGGGGGTATATTGCCATAGTTGCCACGCTTGGCGAGCGGGTTGGCAACCGCAGTTTTTTTATTGTTTTTTGCTGTTATCAGAAAGATGCTGCTGCCCATCCTCTGCCTCAGTTTCCCTCTGTCGCCTCTTACGACACCCACGGGAAGATATGGGGTAGTGAGTATTCTTACCCGCCACTACACGAAGCGGAGAGCTTAAATATAGCCTGCGAAAGATTTAAATATTTTACCTACCTGTTTGAAATAATTTCTTGTCACGCGGGCAGTGCAATACCGCTTGTCACGTTAGTATCTACTAGCTTTTACAATAAATACGCAAATAATACTGTTAATGAATGCTTCTTTTCAGTTTATTATATAATTATGTTAAAAGTTTTGATTATAATTTATTGTTAGATTAACACAATTTTTTCTTTCACCTTGTGGTCCCTGCTAACTACAAAAATCAAACTGGTCCCTGGTCAAAAAAAGGTTGGGAAACCCTGATTTATATATTTGAACTTAAGTTTAAAATTTGGCTACTCTGAAAAATAACCTTGTATAAATTATTATTGATATCATACATTTTTAAATATTGTTAGGAATGAGGGTCAAATATGAAGTGAGGGCAAAACTATAATCTCCCACTCTTTTTAGCAGTATAAAGTATGGCCAATACTGCCTTATATAATATGTGCCATAGATAATATACTATATATTATCTATGGCAAAATTACAGTCATTCAGGAACAGTCAATAGTCATTATTCCGCCTATTGTGTTGATACATATTATATTCGTGGCTGCCCATCTTGCCACTATGTTGGTGGCACAGGTTGTAGGCAGAATATGAATGTTGGGACTTGAGGTGGCACTAAGCCAGTCAGAGGCCATTTGCTTTCATGGATCTAGAAGAGCGCCGCCAAGGGGGTCCCACATTGTTATTAGTGATACCTGTAAGAGGTTAAATCCACTTCGAGTTGCCACTGCCCACCGTCTGTATCTGGGAGTGGTGTGATCTATAGCTTATGGCGTAGGGAGCCCCTGTATGGGCTCAGGCATTGACAGTGAAGAACATTGCTTTCCTGAAAAGACCTCTGAGGGTGATGGCCGTTAAGGTCATACGGGGATATTGCACTATTTCCTTTGAGTCAGTATGTGTCATAGCGGGATCCCCTCCTTGGGATTTAGAGGCGGAGTTTCTAGTATTCATGAACCAAGGGCTCTGAACTCTGGCTCCAAGGTGATAATCCCTCGCAATACTATTACATAAATTGTCTGATGTTAGATCAATATAGATAGTTATAATGTTCACACTCCCAATAACAGCTGCTCAACTCACATATATAAGTAAGTCTTCAGTTTTTGTATAGCATTTTCTGACATGGTTTATATCTATTGTGGTGTGTAGAAAATAATACAACAGGTAAAAAGTAGAGAAGATATTAATTAGGATTAAATATGAATATTTTAAGCATTTACAATCTAAGTAACTTACTTCTTTAACACTTAATAAACAATTTACACCTAAGCAATCAACTTATACAGTTCATAGCACAAGAAAAATGTCTGTTTATCATTATTATTATTGAAGGAGAAAGCAGCAACATATAAAATTGTTTGAGCTTTCCCATTCAATACCACATTAACTATTGCTTGCACTCATCATGGAAGGGTTCAAGAGTACGGAAATCCCGCCAAGCTGGCGGCAAAAGAGATGTGTGGAGGAGATGACACCCACACCGTTTACATGGCTCACTGAACAAATTCACATAGCTGTGCAACCATGTCATGAATGATCGTACTGCTAATTCAGGTAAAGTTGGTGAGTAAAAATGGAGCATAGCTGCATGAGCATTTTCAGTCACTTTTCTGAAAACATGATGTCGGGATTCTGTCCAAAGATCCAAAGTTTCACCATATCCTTTAACCATCACCCACTCCATCAATAATCCTTTGAAAGCTACTACAGCTTTTAAAACATGACTTAAATTAATTGATACCACAGCATTACTGGCAAAAGGTCTAGAAATAGTTATTTTCATATCATTGTATGATCTATCAATGTTATTTATGACATTATCAACCTGCAAAGGTGCCACATTGTGGTTACTTTGAAGTTTACCCCTCCGTTTTGTGCTACCGGAATTTATGTATGATCGCTTCAAAGAGTTTTGGCTTAGAAGTGTGTGCGCAAATGAACTATACTCGTGAATCTTATCTGTCCATTTGTAGCTGTTAACAAGTTGCGTATACAACGCCTGACGATCTTGCGTGGTTTCTTGACTAAGGTATGTTGTGTTACCAAGATTGAAGGGTACGGGAATAGGAAGCCCATTGACCGTCTGTTCTAGGTCACGTAGATTAATGTTCACACTATTGAGAAGTTCTTGTAGCTCGATAAGAAACTTATCTTTGCCATCTTCACCATGATCAGCTCTCAATCCATTCGAAAGTGTTTCGAAAACATGGCTTACGCTCGATCTGAGGGTTCGAAGCGATGTCAGTGCTGAGTTTAGTTGTTCGACGTTTATTGCTTGATTCATTTTCGTATAATAATAAAATTCTAATTCATGTTCCTTTCGGCATTACAGTTTATAAAATTAAAATAGGTTATGTAGACAAACGTATACGATCACAAAAAACAATTACTGTAGGCTTGGGCAAAAAATATCGATATTTTCTTATAAAAATATCGATATATATCGTCGATATTTTTAATCGCGATATATCGATATTTATTTTAGAATATCGAATTCGTAACAATTTCGATATATTTTTAAAATGTTGTATTAATGGGCAAAACAGGATACAACAAAATAAAAGCATTCATGCGTGGTTGTCGTTTTATTTTCGTCGTCCAACCGTCAGTAATGTAAAATTTTAGGCCTTACCCTTACATCACGGCAAATGATGCCAATATCTTAGAATATACTAGCGTATAGACGACCTGACAGCCCGAAAATTTGTAACCAATTTTGATTTGTCATTGTGTGCGTTAGCTAGTGATGTACAATTTACTTACAAGGACTATCGAAAAATGATTGTTAAGGAAGCGGTAAAAAGATTAAAAAAATAGTTTAGTGCACGGAATTTAATAACTTCAAAAATTAACTGAATTCTTACCATGATAGTTTTAAAATAATTAAAAAATATTCATATAACATGTTCCTGGGAATAAACTGAACCTACCTGCCTTTTGTTGGATTTTAATTCAAATGTAAAAAATCCCAGGTGACTCTACCGATAAACTTTAAAAAAACTTCCCAAGAATCAGATCGGAAAGTATTTTCGAGTTATGATCTTTGGAGAAAAATATTTACTGCCATGGAGAGTTTCCCCGGAATTTCTTTTTTAACATATTGTTAGTATAAATAGGTAAATACTTAACTAAGTATATACCTATTTATATTTTATAAAATGTTTTGATGGGGAAATAAAAAACGAGGACACGGAGTACATAATGGTTGCTTTATTTTTCATATAAGTATTACTTTTGATAATTACAAACATTTATTAATTAATAATTAAATACATTATAGAACTTTATTTTAATATTCGACTTAAATAATATGAATGTAAACTTAATAATTTAAGTAAGGAAATTTTCTAAGTTGTATGTTTTTGTATGTTTATGAGGCTTCATCATGCTTAATGTTTATATTCTGTCATCTGTCCCTGAAAAGTATAAAGTAATAATAAACTTATTATCATTTTAGCTGCATGAATTTTAAAAACATAATGATCTTAACAGAGTAAAGTGCACCAAGTGTCTGAGGATACAGATGCACTCTCTATTCTCTCAATCTCGGTATGTTAAGAAAATGGTCACTCATTCATGGACTGACCGCGGCAAGTGCAACTTAATCTCGCAGATCTATTGATCAGCGCAGCTATTACTTAACCAGTTCCTCTTCTCTACGACTAACGCTGTAGGAGATGAACCACGCTATTTAAGCCCTCGGCACAATGTCGTCGGCCATCAAGCATGAATCGGGCATCGAGCGTTGTGAGTATCAAATAATATGGAATTTATACTATCCTGGTACATTGAACCGCGCGTCTCATGCGCGGGCGTTTAGTGGCGCTTCAAGAGCAGTACTAAATATATTATCTAACTACGGTAAAAGTTTTATCATTGTGACAATAGCGTGATGCTATGAATATTGCACTAGTGTGACCGTGAAGTGCGGGTGGTGAAGTAAAGTTACACAATTTTTTGGTTGATAAATAGATACGTAGTTGGGTTCATAATGGCTTAAATAGGATAATCTCAAGATTTTTATCTTTAATGTAGTACAGTTTTATAATGTATAAAAATCTGTCTCTATTTTTATCTAAGGTTTTAAAAGTTAAGTTTTTGAAGACTTATTACTATAACAATATTATACTTACTGGTACAAATAATGTAGAAATGGCTCCTTTTAATAAAAATTGTTTTTATTCTACATTTTCTTTTATACTTCTCAAGTAAATATTTGCTGCAAATTGTTGAGTTTGTCTTTGGATTCCAACCAACCTGTCCAATCAACCTTAACCATTTTTTCTAATTATAAAATCCGGAGGGAATCTGTTAGACAAACGGCAAAATAAAATTACATTTATAGAACGCAAACCGAAGATTTATTTTCTTTTTTCCTTTCTGGACAAGTCTATCGATTCAATATAAACATTCAAGATAATATCGAAATTAATTTTGATATAGTAGAGTCAATCCCTAGCGTACATGTAAAATATTTTGTATAAAAATGTATTTATCAAATTCATGCAAATTATCAACAACGTGACTTTTTTCTTTGCAAAATATCAAAATTAACAAAATAATTGTAAACATTCTATATTTTAAACAGTATATAACATAAATTTTAACCAAAAATAAACGCATCATAATATTGACGACGTCTTGAGTATTTACCTGTGAAATGTGCAACCATCAGAATTATTTCTATTATTGACACCACAGTCACTCAAGACTATGAATTATAAACATTAACACTGTTATAATCTAAAAAATTACAAAATATATAGGAGCTTATTTCTTGCGTGCCAACTTGTGCCGACCTGTCATTCAAAATCGGTTACAAAGTCATGAGCATAGATTACTGTATATATACTAGAGATAGATGCGCAACTCAAATTTAATTTTCGTTATTGTGCTCTGTCTTGCCTAACAGATGGCGCTAAATTAAAAGTGCTTTAAGCTCGCCCTTTATTCGCACTTAACAAATTTTATTTTATATACAACCATTAATTACATTGCACTTGCACTAGTGCTGCAATGTAATTAACAGTTGTTTATGTTTCTTGCTAATTCTTAGTTCCTATTACAAAAAATAAAACCAGGTTATTTTAAAATGTTTATTGTTTAAAAATTCTTTGTAGTTATTGATTAACCTTAGATGTGTTAAATTTAACAATATTTGCACAATATAAATTAACTTCTTTATACAATGTCCCTACTGGTTAGTAAATATCTTATATTACAACGAATAGAATAGAATAGAATAATTTTTATTCAACATAGATTATTACACAATACTTATTGCGTAATTTTTATTTACCACTGGTTCGAAAATACCTGTCCTGGGAAGAACCAGCGGACTTTCTTTAAACATTTCACTTTACAATAATTTTCTTTGTACACTTTAAATAAATTTTCATAGAACCAGCATGGTGGCGATCACCTCATTCCCATGGGTTATTTTCATTGATATATTATTGGATATTATAATAACACTTTTTGTACATTTTTCCTTTAATAAAACATTTACACTTGTTTATTGACAAATTTTGTACATTTTCTGGGATTTTGTTGTAAAAGCGTATACATTGCCCCATAAATGAATTACCAATTCTGTTGAGTCTAGTAACTGGTATTACAAGTTTATGTTTTTATAGTATTTAAAGTATGAACATCTTTAATCTTATCAAAGCTTTATGTTTTAATGTACATACATCACATTTTATAAAGATATTGCGATGCCAAAGTTAATATGTTTATTTATTTAAATTTTTTTCTAAGATACTCTTTACAATAGCGGTATGCAAGGAAAGGGTCTTCTTGTGACAAACACTATGTTTAATCACAAGAAAATCCATATGTATACTAGAGAAAGTAAGAATGAGAGAAGTATGATCGATTTGTTCCTGGTGGATGATCGACTGCGAAAACAGGTGATGGATACGCGAGTGTTCAGGGTGCTGACCTAGGAACGGATCACTATCTAGTGATCACTAGATTTAGGGTTTGTTCGCGGGTTGGCGCTACCGGACGGCGGTAACAGAACCGCAATCGGTCTGTCGCATCCGAAGTTGGAAGCTTCAGGAAGCGGATACTAGGGACAAATATCATGCGAGGGTAGCCGAAAAGCTTGACACCATCGATGGCAGAAATGAATGTGTGGAGAGAACATGGCAGAACCTTAGGGATGGAATGGTAAGTGCAGCGAAAGAAGTATGGAACAATAAAAAGAGGCAGTAGTAAAAGAAGAGATGCATGGTGGAATGATGAAGTGAAAGAAGCTGAAGAAGAAGAAGAAAGCATGGTTAGACTATTGGCCTCTAGTAATGATAAGGATATGAGAGAGAAGATGAAAGAAAGATATAAGCTGCAGAAAGTTCACACGAAAACATTGATTGAGGAAATGCGTGAAAGGTGTAGAATGGAAGCGGATTAAAGGTTGTCGCACAACTTTAGGAGAACTCCAAACTCTTCTGGAAAGAGGTTGGAAGGACCCGAAGTGGTGCGACGGCCTTAAGAATGAACAAAGTGCTTGAGAACTAATGACGTCCTCACAGAAAAATCGGACGTCATGCAGCGATGGAGCGAATTTTCAAGAGAAATGTATGCGTGTGATGATCTTAGTGAGGGATCCGGGATGACTCCGTGACTGGTACGCCAGACCTGGACCTCGATGACGCTGAGGTCATCAGTATGAAAGAGATTGAACGTGCGATTCGAAGTTTGAAATGTGGTAAGGCCGCGGGACTAGACAGAGTTACTGCTGAAATGATCAAGTATGGTGGGCCTCGCGTCTGGGACAGCTTTCATCTGCTGTGCAATTTGTGCTGGCGGACGGGGGACGTCCCGGATGATTGGCGATCCGCAATCATTGTGCCTTTATATAAAGGTAAAGGTTCACATTTTGACTGCGGGTGCTATCGGGCGATCAGCCTGACCAGTTTAGCAAGTAAAGTATACTCGAAGGTTTTGACACGTAGGATGCAAGAGAAATCGGAAAGATTTCTATGGGAGGCTCAATGCAGTTTAGACCTGGAAGAGGATGCACGGATCAAATATTTTCTCTCCGCATGATCACGGAGAAGCTTCTGGCTGCTAACCAGAAGATTTTCTGTGCTTTGTGGATCTTGAGAAAGCATTTGATAAGGTTGTAAGGAAGAAAATGTGGAATTGTTGCCGGGGTACGGTGTGGATGGTCGATTGCTAAGGGCTGTGCAGGCACTTTACTGCAACTGTAAAGCCTGTGTGCGGGTAGGGCATGACCTGTCACCCATGTTTAGCGTCCAAACGGGAGTAAAACAGGGTTGTGTCATGTCTTCCTGGCTGTTCATACTATATCTCGACAGCTGTTTACAGAAGCTGAAAGATAGCTGTCTGGTGTGAAATTGGGTGACATAAAAGTAAATTGTCTGCTGTATGCTGATGATGCAGTGCTTATTGCACCATCAGAGGCAGAACTGCAGGCATTAGTCACGCGTATGAAAGAGGAATGTGAAATTAAAGGTCTCCGTTTGAATGCCAATAAAACTAAGGTTCTGGTATTTGAAAGGGACGAAGAGAGAACGAAGTGTGAAATATGGGTAAATCAAGAATGTCTAGAACAGGTAAATGAAATTGTATACTTGGGGAGTGCTTTTAGCCGGGATGGAAGATGTGATTTAGATGTGGACAGGCGTGTCGCTGCCGGGAACAAAGTCAATGGTGCCTTGACTGCTTTGGTCAAAAGGCAAGGCGTAGTGAAGAGCGCACGCCTTGCAATACATAACGCAGTGTTGGTACCAACTTTGTTATATGGCAGCGAAACCTGGGTATGCCAGAAGAAGCATAAAAGCAAGTTGAATGCAGTGGAGATGCGATCTCTTCGTAAAATGTGCGGCGTTACCATGGCCGACCGAAAGCGAAACGAAGAGATTCGCAATATGGCAGGTTTGAAAGATGACCTTATCACAAAAATTGATAAGGCGTGCTTCGATGGTTTGGGCAACGTTGAGCGAATGAGTGAAGACCGAATGGTGAAGAAAATATATAGCGCGAAAGTTAATATTAAAAGGTGTCGAGGTAGACCGAGACTAACTCGAAGACCATGTGAGCAAACTGCTCGAAGAGGGAGGTCAAGAGTACTCGGATACCTAGACGTGCATGCATGAAGAAGATTATGAATCTGAAAGAAGCGAAAGAGATATGTAAGGATCGTGACACTTGGCGATCTGTTCTCTGGCTACCCCGTCAGGGATTGTGCGTGAAGATAAGTAAGTAAGTAAGTAAGCAATCCTAGCGTACATGTAAAATATTTTGTATAAAAATGTATTTATCAAATTCATGCAAATTATCAACAACGTGACTTTTTTCTTTGCAAAATATCAAAATTAACAAAATAATTGTAAACATTCTATATTTTAAACAGTATATAACATAAATTTTAACCAAAATAAACGCATCATAATATTGACGACGTCTTGAGTATTTACCTGTGAAATGTGCAACCATCAGAATTATTTCTATTATTGACACCACAGTCACTCAAAACTATGAATTATAAACATTAACACTGTTATAATCTAAAAAATTACAAAATATATAGGAGCTTATTTCTTGCGTGCCAACTTGTGCCGACCTGTCATTCAAAATCGGTTACAAAGTCATGAGCATGGGCATGCAACTTAGAACATTATTTTTAGAACAAAATGATATTTTTTTGTGCTTCCATCTATATTCCGGGACACTAGGCTAGATTTAATTTTAATCTCACTAGAGGGCACGCTTATACATTAAGTCTATGCATACGCAATAATGCGCACTACGCAGTTAGTGGCGGTTAGTTAGTTACTGGTAGCAACTATTATTTATTTTGTGCTGATAGTTAACCTTAAATTGATATTAATATTTATTGAACATTATTCCGATTTCTCGCACGTTTTATGTGTTATGTGTTTTCATAATAATTAATATTTTGCGGCCCTGATTTGTTTTTGTTTATTCTGATTTGCAAAACTGAGTGTAACGAAACCAATGTGTTTTTAAATGTGATCAATTTGGTAAGTACTTATAAAGTATTCGCATAATTTTACGGTTTTATTCACTTGAAACAGCCACAATCTAAAAATCGAAGGTTGAAGGCATGGGCTGTAATAATTAAAGTCCACTGCTAGATTGTCTTATAGGTTATAATTATTTGGCATAGCTGCCACGATTAGCAAGCGGGTTGTTGCTCATCTCCTGTTTCAGGTTCTCTCCAGTAATTGTTCCAGTTATTATGACACTAGATAGTACTAAACTTATTGCATGATAATTTATATTATTCTTTTATATTTTATCTTCCCATCAGCCCACATCTCTGTAACCTATTCTTGGTCTGTATATATATACTCTGGCGCAAGATGGTTTTAATATAATCTATCAGGAAAGATATTCTTTCTGGCATTTACCATAGTAGTCTGAATTCTGGACTAAGTTTGTCTTCAATTTTATTAAAACAGCATCACATTTGTTACAACTTTGATAATTAACAAATGTGATAGGCTAAATATAATAACTTTTTTGAGTTTATTTAAAAATGTTACCCCACACTAGGATTTTCTCCTGTATCGTGGAGGCAGTTTACAAACATAAATTGCACAAGGACAAACATTCAGACCCAGAACAATTATTTGCAGGCTATAAATACTTGTGTCTGTGGGATTCGAACCATGCCCCAGCGCAGCAACTCATTGCTGCCACTGCGCCACAGAGCCGTCTATACAATACAATAACACAATATAATACAATAATTAATCTTTCAATAATGCAAAGTACAGATTCAACTGAATAGTGATATGGACCAGCATTATCAATTCTAAGGTATGGGTTCTACCCTCATGAAATCTGTTCCAGTGTGGCACGGGGACAAATTTTTTATAATATTATGTATGTTAGTTGGTGTATCCTTAGAATAGAATAGAATATTTTTGTTTAATACAAATTATTACGTAATACTTATTAAATTTAAGAAATAATATACAATTATTTATATAAATTATAATAAAACATCATAGTAGGGATCACCTCATTTCCAGAGATTTTTAAATAGAATAAGGGTGACATGCGAGCACACAGCCTACCTAATGGTAAGTGAATACTGTAGCCCATAGGCATCTACAACTATCCTCAATTAAAATCTAAATGCAGATGCATTGTCTCCTGAGGACTAAGATGGAATACCTTGTATCCAGTAAAAGAGCATTTGGTCTTCACACTTACTGTATAAAATACAGCAGCATTAAGCTTCTCACTTATCTAGTGAGAGTGAGGCCCTCCCGGTCGAGCCGACCCATGACATTCCAATACAATCTGGTCTATGCTGTCATCATTTCATCTGGTCTCTTTATGCATACCTGATTGTCATATTTTTTCAGGTACAATTATTAAAAGATGAATGTAAAAAAAGAAAAATGTAAAAATAAACAAAATAATGATTTTAAAAAATTCCTAAAATGAAGGTGAAACATGCAGCTCAAGTTTTTAGTCAACGAGTATAAGGAGCACTACAATTTGTGCAAGTAGGTATATATATATACTTTGTTAAACAATATTCAGATGTTTGAATTAAATGAAATAGAAATTCCGAAAGAAGAGGAAAGAGATAGAGAGATAAGTATAGATGAATTAATGGAAGCAGGTAAGGCAGCCGGATATGATAGAGTATCACTCGAAATGCCAAGGGCTGGAGAGGGAGTGGTGGCAGACCTGCTGCACACCTTGTTTAATTTGTGTTGGGAACTTAGCAGGAACTGGGAGACTGGTGCAAAGCCATGATAATCCCAATATATAAAAAGGATCGCAGCAGGACTGTAAAACTGCCATGGTATCAGCTTCTTAGCATTGTGGGAAAACTGTATGCTAAGGTACTAATTGAAAGAGTTTTGAAAGAGTTATGAAAGATACTGATGGAAAAGGTATTTGGGCGTGGACTTGGAAAAGGTTCATGACAGAGTGGACAGGGATGTGTTATGGCAAACACTGAACTCATTTGGGTTGAGCGCTGGGTTGATACAGGCATTGAAGGTATATTCTCTATATATCTGTATAGGGATTCCAGTGCTTGTATCAGGATCAACGGGCCTACTGGACTGGTTTGGCATCCATAAAGGTGTCGGACGGGCTGTGTGGCTTCCCCGTGGCTGTTCAACCTATCTATGGACAGTTGTTTGGAAAAATTGAAAGTTGAAAAATGGGTTAAGAATGGGTGAGTTAACCGTCAAATGCCTTTTGTGTACCGATGATCAAGTCATACTTGCCGGCGGCCGAGTTGCAATGATGGTTACATTAATGAACAGGTCATTAAAAGAAAGGGGAATGAAAGTTACACAAGTAAGACGAAAGTTACTGTTTTTGAAGGAGAAGAAAGTAATACGATATGTGAAATAAGAATAGAAGGGAATTGGTTGAGCAAGTAGATGAGTTTGTGTATTTGGGATGTGGATTTAGCAGGGATGATAGATATGAATAAGGATATAGAACGAAGTGAACGTAGGAAATAGAGTAAATGAAAGTCAGAATGTGTCCAAAAAGCATGTATGGCAATTCACAATGCTGTGTTAGTCCTACTTTAATGTATGGTACTGAAAGTTGGGTGGCAGAAGAAGCATGAGAGTAGAATAAATGCTGAATTTGAATGACACAGAGAAATTGTGTAATAAGAGAAGAGTGTGGTTTGCAAGATGATGTTGTGATCAAAATTATATGAAGTTGACGCCCTCTGTGTTTGTATATTATGTAGTCATGAATTGACGGACCGAATCACACGAATTGTAACCTTCGGGAAAAATAAGATTTTACTGGTATCCCAACCTATATCAGCTCCCACTGGCAACACTAACTAATGTCATTGTGAATTTATATTATTGTTTGTTTATTTTATACTATTTCAAATGCGAACGCTAATATTAATTTACATAATAATGTTCTATTACAAAAAATGGCAAAAGTTTTTGAATGTATTAGTTTGATGACTTTCTAAAATGTTCAATTCTTTTAGGACGAGAAGGGAATGAATGCTGGTGCTATGTATAGTAGAAATTAATGTATTCTCTTATTAAAATACTTTACCTATCTAGCTGTCTGACTTATTGCAGGAATATTATACGCTATTTTGCAAATTAACAACTAATTTACTGAATTTCATACAGTTTTAGTGACATACATGTGATATTGTGAGGTAACTGTTAATATATGTACTCATATTTTTTTCTATAGAATGGTATAACTAGCAAAGATTGTTTTGTTTTGGTGAAATTCAGCTGTGTAAACCAAATTGTATTTCAGCTTTGATTGTATTCTAGTAGATTTTTTTCATCCTATAAACACCAGAAAAGAACCCAAATCATAATAGGAAGAACAATAAGTAAATTTCTTACTTTTATGGTAGCACCCACCCCAATTTTTAGACAATAGACATACTAATTGTAGATAGTGATAAGGGCTAAATGACTATTTTCATGCTTTACATACATAAATACCTTCCTCACAGTACTGCCGCAGCAAGGTAAGTTTTGATGTAACCTATGGACAGTACTCAAATGAGATGTTACATAACAGTTGTTTATCAGGGTAATAATTTTAATAAGTCGGTACTTTTTTTTAACAAGGTAGTATCAGGCTTATGAAGATTAGAAGGTCCTTCTTCTTTATTCTGTGTTTTAAGATTGTGGAGAACAATGCATAAAGCTTAAGGATGGTCCATGAATTTTATGCATTTATATTTTTTCTAATAGCAAATGCTTCATACTTTAGTTTATCTATTAACTTTAGATAACAAACTTAGAGACAATTTTCCTGTAGGTTTAGGAATTTAATTCCCATTTTATTTACTCATGAATTTTTCTTGATTTTTTGCATACGAGAGAATTACCTTGAGATTTTATTTATAAAAAAGAAATACATATATTTTACAAGATTAATTTTACAAGCTATGTCACTTGATGGTTATTACACATATGGTTTATGTATGATATAGCTGTAGTGTTATAACTAATTACAGCTGGGGATTTTAGCAAAACATTATAATTCAAAGTAAAGATTAAAGTAACCCTCATCTTGTATTTAATATTTTATTGCTTCTTTATTACTTTAACGGTACTCATAACATTTTATTTCTTTTGCAGAAAGAAGTTACTGCCACAAGAATGTGAAGATGCGGCAGATACTTCTCCTGTTTGATCAATTGTTTGATTATTTTAATGGAGGTCCTATAACAAAACGCATAAAGATCTAAAAATGTAAAAACAAATTCAAGATTACGGCACTATGGACTTATAAAAGTAGATAACTAATCGCAAGATATTTTATGATACCTTAATTTTGATGTTATGGAAAAAAATTGCTTTACAGATAACTATTTCTATTTTGTGGCAATAATTTTTATGGTTATTATCATTGGCTGATCTCAATATGCCCTGCCTGTTAATATTTTATTTATATTGGCTGCGCACCAGCTCTTAGGCCATCTTTGAGGGTCTGAACTATGTACAATTATTTTGATCAACAAATTGATTATAAGGGTCCATACTATTTCATGTTTGAATTAAAATTTGATATTTATTAACAATTTAATGATTTGAAATATCCCATTTTGGGGAATCATTGGTTAAATGTTTTAATTATTTTGTTATATCTTCAATACATTATAAAGTTTTTGAAAATCGCAAAAGTGTTTTTCTTGAAAAATTACAAAGTTTATGTATTTGCTTTGGGTGAGAGGATTACTCATTGTAATAGATAAAACTTTCTTCCACGGTATATGTGCTGAATTATGTTTTAGAAACTTTATATAAAACTTACATTGTAAATTAAAGAAAATCAAACCAAATTGACTAACTTCAGTAAGTCAGTAATATCTTCAGTATCTGTGCTCTCTAGGGCAATTAATAATGTTTTGAAAATAAAATCAAAACAAAGTTGTTAAAGACAAGTATTTATTTAACATTAATCATTAATATGTTTGCGGCCCTGATTTGTTTTTGTTTATCTGATTTATGCAAAACTGAGTGTAACGAAACCAATGTGTTTTAAATGTGATTAATTTGGTAAGTACTTATAAAGTATTCGCATAATTTTACGGTTTTTATTCACTTGAAAACAGCCACAATCTAAAAAATCGAAGGTTCAAGGCATGGGCTGTAATAATTAAAAGTCCACTGCTAGATTGTCTTATAGGTTATAAGTACTATTTGGCATAGCTGCCACGATTAGCGTTGTTGCTCATCTCCTGTTTCAGGTTCTCCAGTAATTGTTCCAGTTATTATGACACTAGATAGTACTAAACTTATTGCATGATAATTTATATTATATTCTTTATATTTTATCTTCCCATCAGCCCACATCTCTGTAACCTATTCTTGGTCTGTATATATATACTTGGCGCAAGATGGTTTTAATATAATCTATCAGGAAAGATATTCTTTCTGGCATTTACCATAGTAGTCTGAATTCTGGACTAAGTTTGTCTTCATTTTATTAAACAGCATCACATTTGTTACAACTTTGATAATTAACAAATGTGATAGGCTAAATATAATAACTTTTTTGAGTTTATTAAAAAACGTTACCCCCACACTAGGATTTTCTCCTGTATCGTGGAGGCAGTTTACAAACATACTCGTAAATTGCACAAGGACAAACATCCAGATCCCGAACAATTATTGTAGTCTATACAAATACTTGTTCCGTGTGGGATTCAACCACACCTGCGCGCCAGCAACCATTGCTAAGCCACCTGCCACAGAGCCGCCATACAATACAATAACACAATATAATACAATAATTAATCTTTCAATAATGCAAAGTACAGATTCAACTGAATAGTGATATGGACCAGCATTATCAATTTAAGGTATGGGTTCTACCTCATGAAATCTGTTCCAGTGTGGCACGGGACAAATTTTTATAATATTATGTATGTTAGTTGGTGTATCCTTAGAATAGAATAGAATATTTTTGTTTAATACAAATTATTACGTAATACTTATTAAATTTTAGAAATAATATACAATTATTTATATAAATTATAATAAAACATCATAGTAGGGATCACCTCATTTCCAGAGATTTTTTAAATAGAATAAGGGTGACATGCGAGCACACAGCCTACCTAATGGTAAGTGAATACTGTAGCCCATAGGCATCTACAACTATCCTCAATTAAAAATCTAAATGCAGATGCATTGTCTCCTGAGGACTAAGATGGAATACCTTGTATCCAGTAAAAAGAGCATTTGGTCTTCTACACTTACTGTATAAAATACAGCAGCATTAAGCTTCTCACTTATCTAAGTGAGAGTGAGGCCCTCCCCGGTCGAGCCGACCCATGACATTCCAATACAATCTGGTCTATGCTGTCATCATTTCATCTGGTCTCTTTATGCATACCTGATTGTCATATTTTTTCAGGTACAATTATTAAAAGATGAATGTAAAAAGAAAATGTAAAATAAACAAAATAATGATTTTAAAAAATTCCTAAAATGAAGGTGAAACATGCAGCTCAAGTTTTTAGTCAACGAGTATAAGGAGCACTACAATTTGTGCAAGTAGGTATATATATATACTTTGTTAAACAATATTCAGATGTTTGAATTAAATGAAATAGAAATTCCGAAAGAAGAGGAAAGAGATAGAGATAAGTATAGATGAATTAATGGAAGCAGGTAAGGCAGCCGGATATGATAGAGTATCACCTGAAATGCCAAGGCTGGAGAGGGAGGGTGGCAGACCTGCTGTACACCTTGTTTAATTTGTGTTGGGAACTTAGCAGGAACTGGGAGACTGGTGCAAAGCCATGATAATCCCAATATATAAGGGAAAAGGATCGCAGCAGGACTGTAAAACTGCCATGGTATCAGCCTTCTTAGCATTGTGGGAAAACTGTATGCTAAGGTACTAATTGAAAGAGTTTTGAAAGAGTTATGAAAGATACTGATGGAAAAGGTATTTGGGCGTTTGTGGACTTGGAAAAGGTTCATGACAGAGTGGACAGGGATGTGTTATGGCAAACACTGAACTCATTTGGGTTGAGCGCTGGGTTGATACAGGCATTGAAGGTATATTCTCATATATATCTGTATAGGGATTCCAGTGCTTGTATCAGGATCAACGGGCCTACTCGGACTGGTTTGGCATCCATAAAGGTGTCGGACGTGGCTGTGTGGCTTCCCGTGGCTGTTCAACCTATCTATGGACAGTTGTTTGGAAAAATTGAAAGTTGAAAATGTGGGTTAAGAATGGGTGAGTTAACCGCCAATGCCTTTTGTACGCCGATGATCAAGTCATACTTGCGTCGTCGGCGTCGAGTTGCAATGATGGTTACATTAATGAACAGGTCATTAAAAGAAAAGGGAATGAAAGTTAACACAAGTAAGACGAAAGTTACTGTTTTTGAAGGAGAAGAAAGTAATACGATATGTGAAATAAGAATAGAAGGGGAATTGGTTGAGCAAGTAGATGAGTTTGTGTATTTGGGATGTGGATTTAGCAGGATGATAGATATGAATAAGGATATAGAACGACGAGTGAACGCAGGAAATAGAGTAAATGAAAGTCAGAATGTGTCCAAAAAGCATGTATGGCAATTCACAATGCTGTGTTAGTCCCTACTTTAATGTATGGTACTGAAAGTTGGGTGGCAGAAGAAGCATGAGAGTAGAATAAATGCTGAATTTGAATGACACAGAGAGAAATTGTGTAATAAGAGAAGAGTGTGGTTTGCAAGATGATGTTGTGATCAAAATTATATGAAGTTGACGCCTCCTCTGTGTTTGTATATTATGTAGTCATGAATTGACGGACCGAATCACACGAATTGTAACCTTCGGGGAAAAATAAGATTTTACTGGTATCCCAACCTATATCAGCTCCCACTGGCAACACTAACTAATGTCATTGTGAATTTATATTATTGTTTGTTTATTTTATACTATTTCAAATTGAACGCTAATATTAATCTTACATAATAATGTTCTATTACAAAAATGGCAAAAGTTTTGAATGTATTAGTTTGATGACTTTCTAAAATGTTCAATTCTTTTAGGACGAGAGAAGAGAATGAATGTTGGTGCTATGTATAGTAGAAATTAATGTATTCTCTTATTAAAATACTACCTATCTAGCTGTCTGACTTATTGCAGGAATATTATACGCTATTTTGCAAATTAACAACTAATTTACTGAATTTCATACAGTTTTAGTGACATACATGTGATATTGTGAGGTAACTGTTAATATATAATTTATATTTTTTCTATAGAATGGTATAACTAGCAAAGATTGTTTTGTTTTGGTGAAATTCAGCTGTGTAAACCAAATTGTATTTCAGCTTTGATTGTATTCTAGTAGATTTTTTTCATCCTATAAACACCAGAAAAGAACCCAAATCATAATAGGAAGAACAATAAGTAAATTTCTTACTTTTATGGTAGCACCCACCCCAATTTTTAGACAATAGACATACTAATTGTAGATAGTGATAAGGGCTAAATGACTATTTTCATGCTTTACATACATAAATACCTTCCTCACAGTACTGCCGCAGCAAGGTAAGTTTTGATGTAACCTATGGACAGTACTCAAATGAGATGTTACATAACAGTTGTTTATCAGGGTAATAATTTTAATAAGTCGGTACTTTTTTTTAACAAGGTAGTATCAGGCTTATGAAGATTAGAAGGTCCTTCTTCTTTATTCTGTGTTTTAAGATTGTGGAGAACAATGCATAAAGCTTAAGGATGGTCCATGAATTTTATGCATTTATATTAATAGCAAATGCTTCATACTTTAGTTTATCTATTAACTTTAGATAACAAACTTAGAGACAATTTTCCTGTAGGTTTAGGAATTTAATTCCCATTTTATTTATTCATGAATTTTTCTTGATTTTTTGCATACGAGAGAATTACCTTGAGATTTTATTTATAAGGTAAAAAGAAATATATATTTACAAGATTAATTTTACAAGCTATGTCACTTGATGTGGTTATTACACACATATGGTTTATGTATGATATAGCTGTAGTGTTATAACTAATTACAGCTGTGGGATTTTAGCAAAACATTATAATTCAAAGTAAAGATTAAAGTAGTACCCGCCTATCTTGTATTTAATATTTTATTGCTTCTTTATTACTTTAACGGTACTCATAACATTTTATTTTTTGCAGAAAGAAGTTACTGCCACAAGAATGTGAAGATGCGGCAGATATACTTCTCCTGTTTGATCAATTGTTTGATTATTTTAATGGAGGTTCCTATAACAAAACGTACAAGATCTATAAAAATTGTGTAAAACAAATTCAAGATTACGCACTATGGACTTATAAAAGTAGATAACTAATCGCAAGATATTTTATGATACCTTAATTTTGATGTTATGGAAAAAAATTGCTTTACAGATAACCATTTCTATTTTGGTATTTTAAAATAATAATTTAGCCTTGATTTCAGGTTATTAAAACATTTTTAAATGATTTCTAAATTATTTTCTTTTAATAGTGCAAATAGTTAGAATACCCTCTAATAATTTATCAAGGTACATAATTTGTCATTATTGTGTTTTATTTTATCATTATTGATTCTAATATGTCTGCCTGTTAATATTTTATTTATATTATTGCACCAGCTCTTAGCCATCTTTGAGGTCTGAACTATATACAATTATTTTGATCAACAAATTGATTATAAGGGTCCATACTATTTCATGTTTGTCATGTTAAGAATTAAAATTTGATATTTATTAACAATTTAATGATTTGAAATATCCCATTTTGGGGGAATCATTGGTTAAATGTTTTTAATTATTTTTGTTATATCTTCAATACATTATGTAAAGTTTTTTGAAAATCGCAAAAGTGTTTTTCTTGAAAAATTACAAAGTTTATGTATTTGCTTGGGGTGAGAGGATTACTCATTGTAATAGATAAAACTTTCTTCCACGGCATATATGTGCTGAATTATGTTTTAGAAACTTTTATAAAACTTACATTGTAGAAATTAAAGAAAATCAAACCAAATTGACTAACTTCAGTAAGTCAGTAATATCTTCAGTATCTGTGCTCTAGGGCAATTAATAATGTTTTGAAAATAAAATCAAAACAAAGTTGTTAAAGACAAGTATTTATTTAACATTAATCATTAATATGTTTCAGTTGCAAGACTTACTTGCACAAAATCTAAGAACACCTGATACACGTTGGTTAAAATTTGTGCTTAACTCTTTATTTTAGGTATTTTATCATGTAGCACCATAGGTTTCTGTCAGCTTACATATCCATCATTCAGTAGTTCATTTACTCCCGCATCAATATCTAAGAGTAATTATAAATGCTCCCATTTAGCTGTCTACTATGTCATGCTGTGTAAATCTTAATTCTTTTGAAATAAAATTTCCCCTTTCAATAACTAGGATCAAATAAAGAGAATTTCTTATTATTTTAAATTACAAAAGCATTATTGCTGCCTTTGTCTTATTAACTTAATTATTGCTTACTTTGGTGTTAATTGTAAATTGATCATAGACACCATTTAATCATGTTTGTTATAAATTTCTTATTATATGTATTTTTTTTAATTACTGCCAGAGTAGCATTTTTCAAAATCTATCACAAATTGATAGCTTATTATGAGCTTTCACCTATATCATTAAACCAAAACATGTTCATCGTCATATTTTCACTCTTAACATCCCCAGTCTTAAAACCTATGACAGTTGCATTGTAATGTAGTGAGGGGAACACTAGCATCTCATCAAACACTAAACACAAGCACTCCGCTATGCTCAAGCTTTGTTTTTTCATTTACTTAAATATAATTGGGTTTATATCTGGTTTAATTAGTATTTATTTAAGGATGTCCATCTTGAGGACAAAGTGGACAGTTTCCTTAAGAATCTATATCTTTTAAGGCTTACATATTGAAAATGCCAACAATTTTTCTTTAAAATTGTATGATCTTCCACAACATTTATGTTATACTGTACTTACTAAACCATTAAGTAAGTAATTAACTGCATATTCAGGAATATGTGGGTGTGCATAGTCAAAGGTATCAAAGTTTTATTAAATTTTTTTTTCTTGGTATTCTTTTTGATGCTTTATGTAGTCTCTTTTCCACAATTTTAAGATTGATAATAATTTCACAAATTGTTTGTAAAGTATTATGTAAGTACGTTATAATATATAAAATGCTTATTTTGTAAAAGAAATATTATACAGATCACACATATAAACAATGATATAGTGGGCATAACAAAGTCACTTTTGTAAATTGTTTGTATTTTTAAAAGTATACTTATTACACACATATTTAAAAAAAATGTTATGTAACTAAAATATGATAACGTTATCAAGTACATATTTTAAAGATTAATAATGCTGCTCCAAAATGTATCTTTTTATTTTAATTTAAAGATGCACCACTATAAACAATTATTTGATACTAATTCATGAAATTTTGGAAGAGGTGCAAAACTTTGGAGCGGATTGAAATACCAATGTAGAGCAATTTGGTATTTGAATAATTATTATATATTAAATAGGAAGGAGTTGAGTCTTGTGGATACCACTATTTTTCTTCGTATTATACTATAATACTATTGGGGTCATGCGACTGACATTGAAGTTATATTTGTTTTGCGATAGAGAGCCGTACAGGATTTATAACTTAAATTGTAAGAGTACCTTCGAAAAAATTTAAATAAATATACATATTAACTTTGGCATCACAATATCTTTATAAAATGTGATGTATGTACATTAAAACATAAAGCTTTGATAAGAATAAAGATGTTCATACTTTAAACACTAGGAAAACATAAGCTTGTAATACCAGTTACTAGACTCAACAGAATTGGTAATTCATTTATGGGGCAATGTATGCTTACAACAAAATCCCAGAAAATGTACAAAATTTGTCAATAAACAAGTTCAAATGTTTGATTAAAGGAAAATGTACAAAAGTGTTATTATAATGTCAAATAATACATCAATGAAAATAACCCATGGGAATGAGGTGATCGCCACCATGCTGGTACTATTAAAATTTATTTAAAGTGTACAAAGAAAATTATTGTAAAGTGAAATGTTTAAAGAAAGTCCCGCTGGTTCTTCCCAGGACAGGTATTTTTCGAACCAGTAAATAAAAATTACTCCATAAGTATTATGTAATAATCTATGTTGAATATAAATTATTCTATTCTTTTCTTTGTAATATAAGATATTTACTAACCAGTAGGGACATTGTATAAAGAAGTTAATTTATATTGTGCAAATATTGTTAAATTTAACACATCTAATGTTAATCAATAACTAAGCAAAGAATTTTTAAACAATAAACGTTTTAAAAATAACCGGTTTTTATATTTTGTAATAGGAACTAAGAATTAGCACAAGAAACATAAACAACTGTTAATTACATTGCATCACTTGTGCATACGTGCGTTCACCGTAAGATGTCCCTGCCTTGGGAAATGGCAGCATTGTCACGGTGCTGCCAACAATATATAGAGCATTTACCCCACTTGGTGGTTGCTGCAAAATTATCTAAACTTGAAAACCCTGATTAATATGTTTTACTTGCTTATTTAAATAATATACAGTTAGTTATAAGACTAGTAATGTTGTGAATGATAACACAATTTAATTTTTAAATTATTTATTGATTTATTTTTTCCGACAATAATTATGGTCGAAAGGAACAATTCCAGACATACTCGTATCACTGTCACTTTCATAAACGTCGTTATCATCATCTGTCGTATCCGAATCTGTGCTGCTGTCATTTCCTAATTCAATTATGAATTTATCAGTAATATCATCCAAACAGCCATCAAGTACATAAAACTTGTCTTCTAAATTTTTTACGTGTTCACACTGCTTTTGCCAATCCTGAGGGGTTATAGATGAAAAAGCTTCTTCAGTTAACTTCACGATATTCCCAGCTTCTTGGCCGACATTATTGCTGGCTACTCGTCTCTTTAAAAGACTCCACATAAACTCAATCGCATTTAAATCGCAGTGGTAAGGGAGCAACCTAACCACTTTATGGCGAGAAAGCAATAATTGGTCAGTCTTTTTGCCAACATTTTTCACTGCATACGATGCGTGAATGTATGTTTCATCTAAGAAAACTATTGGCCGACCATCTGCTCGATTTTGCCTCATAGTAACGATATACTTGCGTCTCCATGCAACTATGTCGTGCCTTTCCATTAAAATTTTCCGTTTCGAACCACACTTTTATACTGAAATCCAATTTGTTTTAAAATTTTCCACAAAGTCGTTCGACCTCCACCAAAGTTTATGTCATTCTTTAATTCTACAAGTAATTTATTTAAACTAGGAACAACTTTTCTTACAGTATACATTTCATGGATTTTGTTTCTTATTGCGCATAAATCGAAATCATCAAGATCCACCGTTTTACGTCTTTGACGGTGTTTTCCAGGAGACTTGAGTTTTTGAGATGTAGAGGCAGCAGCTTCACCTTCTTTAGATATTCTACTCACGGTTTTCTCTGACATGCCTGAAATAGACACTAAAGTACCATTTATAAAATTACATATTTATAAAATACAAATACAGACATTATGATAAAAAGTAAATTAAATTAACTGAGATACGTACTTTTTATTTTAATTCATGTTAGTAATTTCTTATTATTACCCATACTAAAGGCATTTTGCATGAAGCTGGCATCCCTATTTTACTAACCTGTCATGGCGGCGACGCGAGTTCGCACTTGATTGAGTGGAATTAACAGGGCTTGATTTGCCTTTTCTCTCTCACAAAGGCACGCACCTTCAACACAACCTCTCTTGCACTGCTTCTAAATGGTTTCGGCATAATTAATTCGGAATATTTTAAATAATAACACAAAAACGAGCGCAGCTAATCACAACTGACAACAGATTGACAAGCAATAGTGCCAACATCACAGCAGGGGACATCTTACGGTGAACGGTCAATAAGTGCTGCAATGTAATTAATGGTTGTATATAAAATAAAATTTGTTAAGTGCAAATAAAGGGCGAGCTTAAAGCACTTTTAATTTAGCGCCATCTGTTAACCAAGACAGCGCAATAACGAAAATTAAATTTGAGTTGCCCATCTATCTCTAGTATATATACAGTAATCTATGGTCATGAGATTTGGTATCCTGCATTTTCTATCTTGCATTTTTGCCATAAGGAATTTTCTTCTCCCTTACACACTATGTCAGTCTATACCATAGATAAATAAGTATGTAGCAAGCTAGTCTATACGCCAGTATATTCTAAGTCTATGGTATAAACGAGACTAGGTTGCAACTGTTCCAACTTTTAAAATACTTGATCCACCTAGTCTCACTGTGCCTACGCGTCGCACAGCACCGGCGCGGCGGTCCACTCGATCGAAGAAGTACCGGCGCGGCAAAGCGAGATAGCATTTTTGCCGCTCACTCGTGTTTGCCTAAATCATTCGTGTGTCAGTCATTTAAATTTGAACTATATTTCAATGTGTATAAAAGTACTCGTGTTGTGCAAGAATATATTCTATGCTTTTTTAACTACACTATTCCGCTGTCTTTCTATCTTTGTCTGTCAATACTCGAGACTAGTCGGGACTAGTCCCGGGGACTTCAACCAAATACTAGGCAGATTATATACACTAGGTACTTGTAAATACTCGATGCGAATGGAGACCATATGATGCAGTCGAGTGTCTAGTACGGACTCATGCGAATGTGATCTCGGCACCGTATTGAATGATACGTACTCGAATTATTTAGCAATAGGTTTTCGTAACGAAGTTTTATTATGTGGTTAAAGAACTTTCGATTTAATTTTTATTTAAACATTAAAGTGTTTATTGTTTAAAAAAATGCAGCCGATGCTTGGGATCATTTTACGGACAAAGGCCAACAAATGGCTGAGTGTAACATTTGTAAAATATAATTCAGTTTTAAAAACACTTAAGACTGATTTTTTTGCGCGTATATAAAAAAAAAACAATGATTGTAGATAGGTAATAAAAAAAACGAAACAAAAATAATAAAAAAAATAAGCGAAAAAAAAAACAAAAATCGGATTACTCTTAAATAAAAAATGAATTGAAATCTTTTAAATACGCCAACAATCTAGAATGTAGATAAATCTTAACTTTGATTACTATTCATTACCTTCACGTATCAGCTGTACGTAAAAACTAAGCATAAGCATACTTTAAAGTGTAAGTTTTCCAACCATACCAAACTTTATGCGTACTTCATGGACTAGGTGGAACAGGTATTTGGATCGAGTATTTTTACGGAATTGGACTAAGTGCACCTAGTACATAATTTACGTAGTACGACTCATCTCTAATCTCTACCGAGAGAAGAACGCCAACTTCATACTAAAAAAGGAAACTAGTGTTTATGAGTGTACACTAAGAGCACCACGGTGGGCGCCCATATAAAACTTTTTAGCGGGAATTTCAAACCTTGTATTCTGTAACTTTTAAACTTTTTGTTTATTTAAGGCAAATTTGAGTAATTTTGGCTCGAGCCTCACAAACCTATTGGGTGAATTCCCACACATTTGAGAGGTTGCACCAAAATTACTCGAATTTACTTTAGAGGAGTATGTGGGATAAAATAAAACTAAAAATAGGTAAAGTTATGTAATTTTATTTTTTGGAAGAGATTGTTTTATACACTATATATTACTATTGATGTTTTTTTATTGCTTTTGCAGATAATATTTCCACGCGTAATATTGATTTATAACATATTATGTTATCGTGAGACTTATTCTTCACAGAACATTAACGTAAATTTAAACCAGCATAATGGTGAAAACTTAAGTCAGCCCAAATACATGACCTGAAACAGATAAAATTCGAGTTAATATAATAATAATCCCTACAAATAACACTGATAATACTCTCTAGCTTTAAAAGTTTAACCGCAATTTATCGAATAAAATTGTAGAAGTCAATGATGTCATGTGTAAAATCCATGTCACACCTATGCCGGTAGTTGTTGTGGGAGCACTACGCTCGAAGTTGTCGACGAGTATGTTTACCTAGGACAAATAGTCCGACTAAGTAAGTCAGATTTCAACTGAGAGGTCAATCGACTCATTCAACTCGGCTGGGTAGAATTCGGGAGATTACTTCTCGTCAGGTATACCTCAAAACTTGAAAACAAGATTGTACAACCAGTGCGTGTTGTCGGTGATGACTTATGGATCTGAGACGTATTTCTGCACTGCTGGCCGGATGAGGAAGCTCAAGTTTGCTCAGCGAGCTATGGACTTAAAAACTTAGACAGACTTAAAAATGAGGATATCCGTAGTAGAACCAAAGTAACCGACATAGCCCAACGGATTAGTAAGCTGAAGTGGCAATGGGCCGGCCTTATGAAAGAACCGACAACCGATGGGTGTAGGGTGCCCTCCCACTAGATGGAGTGACGACCTGGTCAGACATGCAGGAAGTCAATGGCTGCAGGTGGCCCAGGACCGTGCTTTGTGGCGTTCCTTTGGGGCGGCCTATATTCAGCATTGGAATGAATGAAAAATCAAAGTATTGGTTTCATCATTCATTCCATTGGGGGATGAGGCTGCTCGTGTCCGTACGAAATACTTGAACTCCCTACACGTGTCCCACAGGTAGTGCTAAACGAGCAGCACCAATTCCGGTGGTAGATTTCGGCCGCTGGCTTTTTGGTTACCACCCAACAACGCAAAATCGTGTCGCCAAATGACGTAGTCGTGTTCCAGCATGATGCTTGGTGAAGCTATTTGGAAAATGGGTCTGAACAGTAGCGTTGTGTGTTTAAGTATAAATATAGATATTAGACGTTCGGCCAGTCCACCCTTTCCTTGTTGACTTATCACGCATTCGAACCAAACGCTATGCTACATTGTTAGTCATGCTTATAGCAAAGGAGTGAAATAAGTTGACAACATCTGTCTTCCCATATGATTACAATGTGGTTGTCTCCAAGGCAAGAGTGAAAAGGCATTCGTTAAGTCAATGCGCTTCACCATCTTAGGCTACATCACCACTTACCATCAGGTGGGATTGCAGTTAAGCGCTGGCTTAGAATAGTAAAAAAAATATCTCTTTTAACTGGATACTTCGCCATTCAAAATACATCCATCTGAAAACTTTGTTAAAGTTATTTTTTTTTGTTAGTTAAGAGCATAATAATAAGAATTCCAGGCAGACGTTTACACAACATTCAAAACGATTCACATGTTTTCGTTTGTACACATTTATGTAAAACATCGAAACCGGTATTAAACCCGGCTTCGTATGGATACACTAAAACGAAGAACAACAGTAAATCCAACATATGTACACGATAAGGAATGTTTATGGTGCAGCCATTGGAATTCAAGGTTATAAAACCAATATATAATTGGATCCTTGCCAAATTAAAAAAAAATGTCTCAAAGAAAGATGTAGCCTACTACTTTAGAGTACGGACGGCGTAACATTATACCCACATACGAATCTGCTTTTCGACTCATGTTGAATGGCGGATTCATTTTATTTTCGAGGGGAAACGCTTGTTATATATTGTGTCCTGCCTCGTAAGGTCGAAGGGATTGTTAGGCTAGAAGTGATTAAAAGTCGACAATGTTTCACCTGCGCTACATATTGATGAGTTACGGATTTATTATTAAGTATTTATCGTCCACAGGTAGTTCGTCACACTTTTTTTTATAGAAAAAGAGTGACAAATGAGCACACAGATAAGTGAATTCTATGGCCCATAGATATGTATATTTATCATCGATTAAAATTAAAAATGAAGATGTTTTTATCGAATAAGAGTGACAAACGAGCACACAGTCCACATTTATTCTCAATTAAGTAATTAAGAATTAAAATGCAGATGCGTTGTCCGCCCTGCGGACTGAGATGGAGTACCTCGTTTCCAGTAAAAAGGTTCTCCGGTTCTCTACACTTACCATACGAAACACAGCAGCATTAAGCTGCTATTCTACGCTGGTATTCTGTGAGAGCGTGGTCCTTCCTCGGCCCATTAGTGCTGCAACCATAATATATCTGCAGCGTGGTTCTACCACGTGTGTTGAAGTTATCTTTAAGAGAGAATGTCTCCTCCTTTACATGGGTTAAAACACCAGACAAGGGACTATGACTAGATTAAAAACTTGTGGAATCAAGACAAGCGTGCTACAAAAGAGACCCAACGAAGTACAGGCGCGATTCTTTTGCGAACGGCCCATATAAGGAAGGGTTATTACACATTGAGGGGCTAAGGGAGGTGAAGGGTTGCCTCTCCCATTTTCTCTTACCAAAGCTTTTCGAAACTACTTTTTTATATAAAATAAGGGTGACAAACGAGCACATAGTCCATTTGATGGTAAGTGGATGTTGTGGTCCATAGACATCTACATTTATCCTCAATTAAGAATAAAAATGCAAATGCGTTGTCACCCCTGAGGACTAAGATGGAATGCCTCGTTTCCAGTAAAAAGGGTCTCCGGTTCTCTACACTCATCATACGAAACACAGCAGCATTAAGCTGCTATTCTACGCTGGTATTTTGTGAGAGCGTGGTCCTTCCTCGGTCGAGCCGACCCATTAGTGCTACAACCATAACATATCTGAAGCGTAGCTCTACCACGTGTTAAACTACTACCTACTACAGCCCATTACAAGTCCACTCTTCCTCCATAGCCCTCCACCATAGATTGACACAAAGTACGGTCCTGAGCCACTTGCATCTACTGACTGCCTGCATGTTTGATCAGGTTATTACTCCATCTAGTGGGGTTCTCCCAACTCTGCGCCTGCCAGTACGAGACTGGCACACGAGAAAGTTTCTTCCTCATCGTTTGTCGATTCTTCGAGCTATATGGCCGGTCCATTGCCACTTTAGCTTACTGTTCATCTGGCCTATATCAGTTACTCTTTTTCTTCTGCAGATATCCTTGTTACGGACTTTATCCTTTCTATCTTTTCCCTTTATCTTTTCAGACCACTTTTGTAACTTTCATCGGTGGTATATTTTATATATGCCATAGTTGCCACGCTTGGCAAGGGGATGGCAATCGGAGTTTTTATTTTTATCAAGAAGATGCTGCTGCCCATCTTCTGGGTCAGTTCCCTATGTCGCCTCTTACGTCCACGGGATGATATGGGGTAATGAATAATCTTACACCGCCACTATACGGTAACTTATCGAACACGCCTCTACAATCCAAGGCTTTAATCTCTCCGTTTGCAACGAATCTATCTAAGTTCACGAGGCAATTGGGACCAGGGAATCGAACATTCGATTCGAAAGCGTCAGTCTTCCCATATCCTACTGGCGGTTTATAGATTCCGTAATTTTATTAATCCTGCAGAATATTGCTGAAGTTGATAGTAGAGCAATTTACTTTTTAACATTTAATAAACAAAAAACCATATTCATTTAACATTTAATAAACAAAAAACCATATTCATTTAACATATAACAAACAAAAAACCATATTTATTTAACATTTAATAAACAAAAAACCATATTCATTTAGTTATAAGCTGAAGGATTTCATTCATTTTTTTGTCAAAAAAACAGCACTTTCGATTTAATTTATTTATTAAATTTGCATTTGTACAGCTTAGCACATTGGATTAGTAGGATAAGCTTATTTGTTGAGCTCTTCAAACGTATATGTTGAAGATTAAAAATTTAGTCTCGTTATAGTCCAAGAGTTAATGGTTACGGAAAAAAATTAAGAAATTATTTAATTTGGTAGACTTTAGTATATCGCAGAATTAACGTTAACATATTATTAGTATAAATAAATGAAAACAAAGAAAACATTAATAATTCAGCACAAAAATACAAGAATAAAAAGCAAATCTTAAAAATATACATACCATTTTTGTTGTTTTTAACCGTACGAGCAATTAAATCGCTTAATATGGCCGTGTGTATCCTCCATGCAAACCCGCTCTATGAATGTATCTCAATATAAGAGATGAAAGGTAATGTTACTGTTGAAAAAGAAGAGATTTGAAATTAATATGTTTTTAATTAAACTTGTTTAAAACAATTATCGAAACCCAGTCGTATAATACTGTTAACTCTTCGCCTATACGAGTACTAGAACTAAATACCTACACAATACAATACCGTAGGGCGAGTGTAATACGCTCAAGAGATTATACATAGAAAAATTTTAATGTAATTAAGTGACTACGATAAAAAATGTATATATCGAATTAGATTTTCTGTAAATTAAACGTAATAAAACCAAAATTGCCATGCGTTAACGATTCTTCCTGCTTATTAAATTCATATTTTTTTAATATTTCGTGATTCATATCGAGCAAACGAATTTCCTTAATATATTCATTAATTAAAACTCACAATCTAGTAGGGGAAATTTTAGTCTCTTCTTATGGAAAAATCGTTAAATTTCTTAATTCGACATGGTACCTATGTATGTAAAATAAAAAAGGAATAACTTTAAAAAGTTATAAACTTATTATATTTTACTTTTACCATAGATAATTCGCTTTTTGGGTTGGCTTTAGCATCCTGCAGCACGATTTCGTTAGTGATTTTGGACGTTAATGCTCTGAGGCAAGCCTAAACAGCGGAATGATGTAGTTTTCAAGAAATAATTTTTTTAAGTTTTGTGGTATGTCGATCTAAGATTAATTAATTAAAATAGATTATTTTGGCGTTTAGGAGTAGATACTTAATTTAGATCGATCTGAAACACCGGGTTCAACCATGTTCCCCTTTGAGGTAATTTATGGGGGAGGCCTACGTTCAGCAGTGGACTTTTGATAGGCAGTAATGAATGAATGGATGCATAAATATTATTTAATACAAATGTTTTTTGTGTAACTATACGAGGCAAACAAGGTATTTAGTGAGCGAAGCGAGTGTGCCGCGGCAGCGGCCGGCGGAGAGCCAGAAGTAAGCCGGTGCCAGATATAGCAACAACATTTGAACATTTATTTGAAGGACTTTGAACACTTGTTTGAACACTTATTAGCGCAATCTGCCAGACATGCTTTGCAAATACATCTCTAAACAGTACCTACGTTGATAAACGACAAACAAGATGGATGACGATTTTGTGGATGAAGTGTGCCTGTATTATTTAAGTGCATGTCATTATTTATTACATGTGCAAAAATAATAAAATAAAATACAATACAATAAAATATTTAAATACAAGATTAACTATTTAATTCATAAGTACTAGTCTATCATCTTCCTCCGAGGGTTTTTACTGTTCAGATAAAAGCTGACCATTCATTTGATTGTTTTTTACTGTCTTTATGATTGGACCTATTTTTAAAACGTACTGCGCACGACCGTCCAGCTCAACAACGCTCGCGCGACTGAACTTTGCGCAAGTGTGGCAGGCTACGCAAACATTTGAACACTGTCGAGTTTGAACGCTTTGATGTGCGCTAAAAAACTGACACCACTTGGCAAAGTGCATTTCTTTGCGCACTTATTTGAACATTGATTCAAAGTTCCGGCCCACACATAGCTTCAAACAACTGTTCAAATGTTTAAAGCTGTATCTGGCGCCGGCTATAGAATAATTTTAAGGCATTTCTAGTGTCCCCCCCACTCATCTCCCTCCTCGTGCCACAGAATAGTAAAGCAAGCCCTTCACATTGGATCCAAAATCCCACCACTTTTACTAGAAACCTCTACTAGAAACGTGTATTACGATGGTACGGAACCCTTCATGCGTGAGTCCGACTCGCACTTGGCCGGTTATTTAACTCATGAAGGCGAGAAAATCCTACGAATTGTTAAAACTTGATTTCATTTTCTTCTTCAATTTTTCATCACTTCATGGGGTGATTGTCAAAGAATGCCTGGGCATTAAGTCCGCTCTTTGTATCCTTTCTAATAGGGAATTAAGCAATAAAGTACTATATTCTATCTCCAAGGCTAAGAATGCATTAATATATTACATATTATTACGAAAAAGGTACACCCTGCCTCCGAATTTTCGTACCAACCTTTTGTATTATTGCGTAAAGGCGTGCTGAGATGGAATTTTGTATGCAAATTAGAGTATTGTGGAGACGCTGCGGTAAATTGGACTCGTAAGCTTTTTATTTTTCATTGAGACTCTAAACGTTTTATTAACCATGTTCTTATGAGCCTTATTGTGAACTTCATTGTCTGTTCAGTTTCGCAAGGCTTAACAACTTTTCTCGCGAGAACCTCTTAATAGTCTTCTAGTGTTTTAAGAGTTTTAAAGAAATAATTTTTAGATTTATCTTTATCATGTTATAAAATCAGTATTCAACTTTAAAGTTAAGTATATTGAATACGGCAAAATTCTCTTAACTTCGAGGGGCCATATTCAGCAAGAGCGTGTGACGTATGCAAGGCGTATGGCTCCCTTGCTCTATGTCGCATATGATACTTGTCAATGTAAAAATGTAATAAAGTAACAGAGACCATAGACTTAGAATATACAGAGACATATTATTTATTCTGTGACAGAGATGACATTGTGAGAAGGCGGTTTTGGCGGGAACTTGAACGCCAGTGGATTACTGCTCCTTGTTAACTGTATTGTTGTTTAAGTAATGGTAGTAATTTGGTTTTTAAAATTTGATTGTAAAAGTAGTGCGATTTTATAAATTTAATATATACACATGTGAACTATTAGTGGAAACGATGAAACAAGTTCTCAGATGTTAATGTGAACCTCAAGTTTTTGTGTCTGCTTAGGCGCCTTGAGATACTAGTACTATCAATATCGACTGTCTGTTCACTCAAGCTGCCGTCAAAATCTCCCAAAAACATTGCAATGTCACGCCAAAAAATATTAAGAAGGAGTTTTTAAGCAAATTATTTTAAAGGATAATTTCTTATTACTTGACACTGGCAAAAGTACAACCATACGAGGCCTTTACCAAACAAAGACATTGTGATAAATACAGGGTTATTTCTCAAAGAGTAGCTAAATTTTAAATTTAAGTTCAAATATATAAACAATCATATATCGTTATTGCAGTTTTTAAAAATACGAGTAAATAAGGCTTCTACTTTTATTTGAAATTACCCAAATTGAAAGTGATTTATGGGCATCAACGTTTTTGCCTACCGATTGATCCTAACGAATGTGTGCGTGCGCAATAAAACCAGTTAAAATCATGCATTACCGCGCATTTTATATTAAAAAGATAAAAAGGACAGAATATTTGAGATTTTTTTTAATTAATATTTCTTCACCATTTGCCTATAATACTTATTCTAAACGTTCTCTGCAAATTGGCCGGTTATTGCAAAATAACCCTGTATATTAGAAAAAACCGGAAAAATTGAAGAATGTGTAGTACATAAATAGTAATCTATATAATAAATAAAATAAATAAAACCATGAAGGTGCTATTTAATTAGTAATAAATAGACTTGAGAAACCAAAAATTGCCCAAAAATGTTTAATTATGGTCGTAAACGCGGTTGCTGATCGTGAGATTGCGGATTCGACTCCCGGGTCGGGCCAAAATCTGTTATTGGGTTTTCCGTAAAGAAATTTTCAGTAGCAGCTCGGAAGTTGAGTCAGGAAGTTGGCGGTGTTTCATACCCGTGCCTTGGAAAGCACGTAAAGCCGTTGGTCCTGCGCCTGATCTCTCTCTGCTCGTGTCGGATTACCCGGTCCCATCGGACTATGAAAGTGAGCGAATAGAGAGTGCACCTGTATTTGCGCATACACTTAGGCATTATAATCCTGTCCTGCGCAGATGGCTAGTCTCCGTTGAGGCTGGCTGACGTGACTGAAATTCGGTCTAGAGGATATTATTATGGGCATGACATATTGATTATGAATAATGAAAATTAAACAACCATTGTCTAATTTTCAATGCTAGTTCAAAAGTTTTCTTTTGAAGGTCTATTATAATCCACTATTTCCGTATTTTAAACTCTATTGTGCTCTACTTTTCGATTTTGTAAATTATAATAGAAGATATGCTTTTAGATTGACGGCTCCGTGGCGCGGTGGCTTAGCAAGTGAGTTGTAGCGCTAAGGGCCGCGGGTTCGAATCCCGCACGGAACAATATTTGTATGGCCTACAAATAATTGTTCCGGGTCTGGATGTTTGTCCTTGTGCAATTTATGTATGTAAACTGCCCCCACGATACAGGAGAAAATCCTAGTGTGGAGGTTACGTTTTTTTAAGAAAATTAATATAAAAAATGAATATTTAAGTTTTAGCTTTTATTTTTATGTAATTATATGTATACATAGTATCTATTTGTTTTACTTTTACACGTCCGTTTGTAGACATAATTGTAACTTACATAGGCGTACACAGAAACTTTTATTTTTATAATTTCTTTTAACGATGTATTAACGATCAATGTTATCGATGATTTTAGTAATATAGCTTAACGAAGAAATAGGTTTTGCCAGACGGTATGACTAGAAAAAATTAATAAACAAATAGAATAGAATAATTCTTTATAAATATAGATAGCACTAGAACGCGGCATACATTCTGCCAGTTAATATCATAGGTTCCGCAACATTTTTTTATTTTAGCGCATGCAATTTAATGTATTAATTGCTGAGCTTGATTGAAGAAAAAGCAAATATAATCAAAAAAATTAAATTTTGTTAGTTTCTAAATTTATTTTCAATTTTTTTTGTTTATAAATATAAACCTTCTCCATCGAAAAATACATATAATATATATATAAATTTTCATGGCGATTGATCAAATTGATTTTGAGTTAAACGATTTCATATAAACAAACATCCTCTTTTATATTATATATGAAAGTGAATGATACTTATTAAATTCATTTCTGGTTCGAAAAATGTTCTCTGTCCTGGGAGAACCAGCAAGATACCCTGTGAGACTTTTAATATTAATTTACAGTATATTATGCAGTAGAATTAAAAATTAAAATATTTAGAAATGGGATGGTAGCGATCACTTTATTTCCAGGGGTTGTTATCAACTAATTATTTTTTTAAAGTATAATAACACTTTTTGATAGATTGGTCCTGCATATTTTCTGGAATTTTGTTGTAAAAGCGTATATACATTGTCTCACGAAGGAAATACTGACTCTTCGCAGTTGAGTAACTGGTGTTTTTTCCTAGCTTCCTAGTACTTGTGCTTATTCCTAGTATTTAAAGAAGTGAATAACTTTTAATTAAAACCATTTCTGTTCTGTGTGAATTTGTGTAGTAGTTATTTTTGTGTACACACACATATTTCCGTAAATACAAAAATACGAAAAGAACTCTAGCAGTATTGTTGTTAGGCCAGAACAATAAAATCCGTTGTGCCCTCTCTTACTTTAGCTGTCGACTGTAGGTTGCGTGCCTGAAGTCATTTAGATTCGTTGTCCGTGGTTTACAGCCAGTGTTTGGAAATTCAGGAAAGCTTTGCCGATTTAGTGTTTTTATCTTTTGTAAGCATAAATAACAAATCCGTTAGACATATTTCTTGTTGTAAAATATCACCCTTTATGTAATTTTGTTTGAGGCTTGCATAGTTTGTGTGTCGGTTTATTCATTAATTCATTACAGCCTATCAAAGTCTACGACATACTTTGATAGGCTGTAATGAATTGTTGAGCGACCCCTTGTAAAACAAAATTGATTTTTATTAAGTAATTTATTTATATTAAAGAAACTTAACATCTGATCTAAAATTATTTTTTCAGAAATATTACTAAATGTTGGTAGTACAGAAATAGGTCTAAAATTTGGGGGGTCTAATGTACTACCAGATTTAAGTAAAGATATTTAAATAAGGATCTTCGCCATTATTTTATTTTACTTTATTTGGAAGACCAAGAGCTATAATAATTAGTATAGATAGGATAGAGAACTACAGTAAGCCAATTAAAGGTCCTCAAAAATAAAGTAATTCTTGCTTATTTAATTATATTTTTTTTAATAGAAATAGGGTGACAAACGAGCACACAGTCCACCTGATGGTAAGTGGTTGCTGTGGCCCATAGACATTTACATCTATTCCCGTTTGCGAATCAAAATGCAGATGCGTTGTCAACCTTGAGGACTAAGATGGAATGCCTCTTTTCCAATAAAAAGGGTCTCCGGTTCTCTACACTCACCGTACGAAACATAGCAGCATTAAGCTGCTATTTTACGCTGGTATTCTGTGAGAGCGTGGTGTTTCCCCGGTCGAGCCGACCCATTAGTGCTACAACTATATTATAAATATAGCTGCAGCTTGGCTCTACCACGTCTTGCGTTGTTGCTTTACGAGTATAACAACGCAAGACCTCACGCTACTAGACAAATCGCTTTAACATTACAATACCTGCAGTAAGAAATCATACGTAGTCCGTTTTATACCTTGTAGAACCATGCTACAGCTATATTGTAGTTATAGCACAAACGGGCCGGCTCGACCGGGGTAGTACCACGCTCTCACAGAATACCAGCGTAAAATAGCAGCTCAATGCTGATGTGTTTCTTATGGTGAGTGTAGAGAACCGGAGACCCTTTTTATTGGAAATAATGAAAAGATGTAGATGTCTATGGCCCACAGTATCCACTTACCATCAGGTGGACTGTGTGTTCGTTTGTCACTATTATTCTATAAAAAATCCTCATAATGATTTAGCTCCATGAATGATCGATCTTCTTTTAAGATAGCAGAAATGTAATGAGGGTAAATACATCAATTAAATAAATATATTTTTTCTAAGAAAAAGGTGTTTGAATTTTTTAATATAAAATGGCAACTTCATACTTTTAAACTTTTTTACTTACAGATGACTTCGTCGCAATAACGCGTAAAAGAGTGTACTCGCTATTGAGAAGAATGCGTGGCAGCCGGAACAGTATTCTGAACATGTTCGCCGAACTATGTGACGGGCATATGCTGAGTCACTGGAACGGTTTATTAAAAAGTCATTATACATATTTAAGGAATTGACATTAGTATTTAAGCTGCGCAGTGTATTACTAACAACTTATATGGATCTAGGTCTGAAATAAAAGAATTACTAATATTATCATTATATAAACCTAATAACGTAGTTGGATATTTGCTTTTAAGTAATGATATCTCGCTAATTTTGATTTCGCACCCGATGGGGAAGAATGGTTCTCAGCCCCCTACTATATGGATTGATGACTGGTATGAGACACAAGAAGTTGATAGAAGCAGGTGGTTCAGGACCGTGCTTTGTGGTATTTCTTAGGGAAAGCATTGGACTTGTGATGGGCTGTAATGATGATGATGATGAATTTTTATTTACTATCAATAATTATATTATATAATTGTTATTGAAAATATTCTTTACTTTCACATATGTAAGTACCACAGATAAATACAGTATGTGTATATGTAATAAAAACAGAAATTTTCTGAATCTCAATGCCGCTCTAATTTCTACGAAATCACGAACATCAATCCCATATATTACACGAAATTCTGTTCTTCTGTTATTCGTAATAACACTAGAACAAGGCGATAAGCGTGCTCCGTCCTCTTGTGGTTTGATGAATGAACCTTGCAAGTTTAAGATGGACGTTGACTAAAACATTAACCATGGTATAAGAATATCCACTACCCCATATCCTCCCGTGACTGTCGTAAGAGGCGACAGAGGAAAATAAATAAAAAATAAATTTGGGAAATTCAAAAGTGCTCACCTCGAACGCTCATGTAATTAATGTTTTGAATAATCAACTTACTTTTATTAATTACAGAAATACTTATTTCGTATAAACTACAAAAAAAAATTCTGTTTAATTAACACGAATTTTTTTTACTGCTTGATACCGGTGATTCGTATTTTGTTGTATGTGAAGCGCGGGGGTATGCATTAATGCCGCCTAAATTTTTTTTAAATCTAAATATTAATGAACGGGACGGTTTACAATAGTGAAATTCAAACGGCTTCATAAGGATTAAAAGATAAAGCTAATAAAAAAAAAATCAAAGTGATAAGTTCAGTTTTTCGAAAGATATCTTGTTCAAATCCATACCGACCAACTGACGTCCAAGTGAAATTATTTTCAATTAACTTTTTTTTAATAATAATTGAAGTAAATAATCTTATAACTACGTCGGAAGTATTAATTGAAATCTCCTCTTGCTATTGGGGTACTTTTGGAAGTTATACTTCTTTTGGGGCGTTTGGGAAAAATGATGAGAGTGAATTTTAACGATGCGCGCGCACACCGACACCTAAAACGACACCATGAAGTTGTTACGATGCGCGCGCACCCTCACACCTAAAAGCAACAACTTCAGTGCGTAACTGTCCCTCAAGTTTTTTTGTTTTGTTACGCTGAAGAAGTATAACTTCCTACGTGCGTACATAAGTACACACAAACTTTTTTTTATTATATAAGTGCAATATAAAGCTGGTGGAAGTGATTTAAAATGAGTGGATCGCGATTATTTGATTTGGTGACAATAGAACACTACATCTCCGCTTCGCGTTCGATGTGTGCAATTGCAGTGCCAACCTGCCTGCTAAGCGTGGCAACTATGGCAAATATCTCCCCTATGAGGCAATCTAAGGGGGAGTTCAGCAGTGGACTTTTGATAAGCTGTGACGGTAGTCAAAAAATCAACGCCATCGTACAACAAGTCCCCGCTATGGAGAGTGAAGTCCTTCTTGTGAGAACAAGCGACAAGAAAGTCACGAGTAGACGATTTTTCCACCAACAGTTTAAATTTAATCTTATAAAATATAGTATGTGCACCTGCACAGATAAAGAAAATCAAATAAAGCTCAGCATTCTTATCTTTTAAATAATTTTCTAATTTATGAAAACCCTGTTTTTCAGTAGAATGCATTTTACATGTGCCTTGAATTTATGCAAAGATAACTCTTATCGAGTAATGAATTATATTACAGGGAATATTGTTAAAATAGACCCAAAAATAAGTCGCTAGTTTTATGAAGCCTGTTTAATTTGGACACAGCAAGTTTAGATTTATTACGTCCAGATATTAAAATAGTTTCTAACATAAATAATAATATTCAGCATGGAATATAAATTAACAGATAAGACCTTAAGTAGTTTAAAAAGATCTTTGCGTGGTTCTTAGTCTAATATTGTATATGTATATAACAGTGTGTATGTTATCAGTGTCTTTTCATTAGTTCAAGAACTACGATGTACCGTGTAGTGGCGGTGTAAGAATATCCACTACTCCATATCATCCCGTGGGTGTCGTAAGTGGGGACAGAGGGAAACAAATCAGGAGATGGGCAGCAGCGTCTTCCTAATAACGACTAAAAATAAAAAACTGCGGTTGACAAACCGCTTGCCAAGCTATGGCAAATATCCATATAAGAATAGGCTTATGTTCCGCCGTGGACTTTAATAGGCTGTAACGGTAGTTCAAGAAAACTTAGATAGTTCCATACGCTAGTTTAGTAGGTTTTTCTTCCAAAGGCCTTTCAAGCGTTGTCATTGCTTCATCAGCCTTCGTAATGCGAATGTCTCGAAATCTATTAATATCTGGGAATAAAATAAATAGAAATCGCAATGTGCTGAAGAGTCTAATATTTGAGTCTTATGGATAAGTTAAATACAATAAATTTTCAATGAAAATTTAGGTATCAAGTAGGAAATACTAGAAAATTATGACTGAAATGCCGCGAATAAAATATATGTTTTTGCAACCATCACGCTTATTGAGAATTGGTTATATTCCTACGAAGCCAAAATTAAAACGCAATCTGTAAACATTGTTTCCTCTTAAGAACTTGGCAATAAAAGGAAGAAAAGGAGAATACAAATAAGAAAAACGTTGCTCAACTCATTGATCGGCCAATCAGCAGACAGAAGTAACAATTAATAGAGATAAAGCGAAAGATTAGTTATTATATTTTTATAAAACTGAAGTGGCAAACTTACAGTCCACCTCATGGTAAAGAGGCTACAGCAGTCCATGGACACTTGCAGCCAACTTCAAACAAAGAAGGCAACAAATGCGTTCAGCGAGCTATGGAGAGGGCTATACTGGAGTTTCTCTGCGTGATAAACTTAGAAATGAGGATATCCGCAGTAGAACCAGAGTGACCGACATAGCCCAACGGATTAGTAAGCTGAAGTGGCAATGGGCCGGCCATATAGGTCGAAGAACCGATAACCGATGGGAAAAAAGGTTCTCGAGTGGCGGCCTCGTACCGGCCGACGAAGTGTAGGGCGTCCCCCCACTAGATGGAGTGACGACCTGGTAAGACATGTCTTGTAACATTTATTTGCTATAAAATTAAACTTTTATCTTATATTTTACGCCGCACTTGTGGTTGAAAATCATCAAATTAAATAAATCATTTGCTGTGAAATGTTTTTGTTTTATATTTCATTTCATTTGAAGGTTTCACTTCTACCGTGTGTGAACTGCACACATTTTTTTTATAGAATTGTGTGCAAACGACCACGCGTCTCTCCTGATGATAAGTGTTTACTGCCGCCCATCAACAACTGCAATACCAGGGAAATAAATTATCCTGGCTCTCTATACCTTACAGACCGGAATAAAGCGACGTAGTAAAAGCTAGCTAGCCTGAAAATAAAAGTAGTTACTGCAAATATGATAATATGCTGACAATGTTTTTTTAATTGTTTCCCTTACATTAGAATTTCCTTCTTTATCGTAGAGGCTATATAGAGAGTTATATACATAAATTTTCCAAGGACAAACATCCAGACCCGGAACAATTATTTGTAGGTCAGACAAATATTTGTTCCTTGCTGAAACTCATTGTTAAACTAATGCGCCACGGAGCCATTATACCTATGATTGACTATGATTGCCATTTGTCATAAATTCTCTCTTACTTATGTAATTCGTTCCTTCTATTCAAATGATGCTTTTTATTATGACAACACTTCAGCGCATTTCGGTTCGGATTTCGGTGGACGGATAGACGCATATTTGTATTAAGTATTCAGCATGTTGGGATTTCCATTTATTGCTAGTTATCAATAAAATTCGCTTTGATTATATGCTATACATCTAAGAAACTTCGAGACAATCGCTTTACAAAGCCTGATAAAGGAGTGACTACGCTTCTGAAAGCCGTTTGTAGAGACAGCTAGTGAAGAGTTTATGACCTTTTTCAAAGTAAGCTGGGTTTTGTGAGCGTAGAACCCACAACATAAATAAGCACTTTCAGGTTACAATAGACTATTGCCCAAATACTCAAACGCTATTCAAATTTAAGATGCCGTTAAGTCTCGTGCTGTCTCACTTTAATTCAAAGTGACTGTGATACCATGAGACTTAACGACATTTTAAAATTGAGTAGCGTTTGAGTATTGTATAAAGCACGTGAGATTAATTTGCAAATTGAATATCCTCGAGCATGCAATACTTCTATAACATCTTGTCATTTATATTTTATATTAAATAGTGAACACTAAACAAATGGTTATTACGAATGGCACATTGTTGTCGATCCATGGCTATTTTTAGTGTATTTATATTTAAAATATGTCGTTAATTCACATTATCTACATGATATGACCGGAATTGTTCCTTTTGTTGTTAACACATTTTTTTTTCGAACAATATTTCGAAATCCAAAATTTATAGAAATACACTGCCCAAATTTAATAAGGGTCAGTTCCTATGCGTAAAGTATACACAAATGTTTGTTTTTAATTTACGCTCTGATTTAATTTAGGATTGTCCCAGTAATATCGGTCACCTGACAACCTCGGCTCGCTCGCGGCCCTGTCAAGGGCGCTACGAGATTACAAGCAGCGGCCGCATCCCGGGTGAGAGCTGCACCGACCTTGTTCCCTTTATTGCCTTTTTTACCCGCAAGTACCACTCGTAGCATGTTATCATAATATTGGTCAGGGTAATAGGTAATGAAGTCATAAAGAGAGCGTTGGATTTTCAAGGGGCAGGGCTCAGGTCGGCGTCGCGCGCACCTGAAGGCTGCGCAGGGCGGGCGGGGTTGAGAGAAGGGTGCGGGGAGGTAAGCGTGGGGGTCGAGGTGGCGGGCGCGCCCAGTACCGCGCCGGGCGCCGCTCGGGCCGGCCGCTGTTGTGTAATAGAAGGCCGCATGAGCGCGCCGGTGTGCTAGCGCAGCGTGCGCGGGTGTGGTATGCCCGCGCGTCGCCGCCATGGCCCCCATACTGGTGGCCTTGGCGCTGTTCGCCCTTCTACCCGGTGAGTTAGCAGCCTCGTGGCCGCGCGCAACAGGCGTCAGGCCTCGCCTGGCGTCTGTTTACCTCAAATTGAGTAGCGTGATGGTGAGCTCGAGGTGTTGTGAGTTGTTCTGGATGTAGTGTGGGAGCGGCAATCAGGTAACATGACATGGCATGCGAATTTATTAGGTACCACGACAGTCGACCAGAAACTGCAATCGAGATATCAGGTAAACGAGTAGTTATAAAGAGGGGGTAGGTGAGGAACGAAATTAAGCGAAAAATATAAAGCCCAAGAAGATATAGACTTAAATTTACATATACAAAGCTGTTGTGGTTGTGGGTTACTAAACAGAGACTTATAAAGTTAAACTTAAACTTTTTGTATTTTCGATACTTTTCATCGTACTTATTTATAATTTTCATTTATTTTAAAATAAACACGAATATGAAAAGTGTTTATGATTCTAGGATTTTCTATTTATAAGGTTTTATTCACAAAATCAAAATCGTTGTATACTGTACTTTCACAGAATTAAAATAAACAAGTTTTCTTGATAACTCATAATATTGATACCGCTAGATATTCCCCAATAGACCAACTACTTAAAAACGTATTCCTCAAAAACTCCTTTAATCTCGCTCTTTTTATATTATCTTATTTAGAATAAGTCAGTTATAAAAGTGACCGTGGAATGACGTAATAACAAAATAAAGAGAAATAGTTTAAACAAATAAACAAATCTTTGATAAGGAAACGTACATAAATACTAATGTTTTGCTGAACATGAAGAAAATAATGTTTACCAACCGTTTAACTCACAGAGGCTTTTATTTAATGAATATATACATAAAGACAATAACAAAAGTTACACGAATTTCGTTTCAAACTTATTACGAAGATCTTCTCGAAACAAGTGACAATATTTAATATCCTTTGATCCTGACCCTTGACTTTGCGAAGCGTAAAACTTTGGCCCGTCATGTAAGCGACTGAGGACTTTGTTGAGTTCGTGAGGTTTTAAAACATCTCGCTAGGACGCCTCTTGAAAATCAGCAGACAAATAATGCGACGTTTGAAGAGAAACAAAGAACAATGGCACATTTTCTGTGATAACTTTATCTTTTTCAGTGACTCCTTTAAAGATGAGTAAAACATGAACAAGATCTTACAACTAAATGCTTTGGGTTTGTAGATTATTTAAAAATTATCGAGTTATAGATTTAAAGTACAAATAAGATAAATTTTTGTTATAAAAGATAAAATATACTTTGATTAAAAAGTTGTACGAGGTTTATAATTACCTTTAAAAAAGATTTTTTAATTGCTGGAGTCACGCCGCAGCTATATTGCATATCAAATGGGTTGGCTCGAATAGTAAAGGACCACGCTCTCACACAATACTAGAGTAAAATAGCAGCTCAATGCTGCTGCATTTCGTGTGGTAAGTGTAGATAACTAAAGACCTTTTTACTTGGAACCAGGCATTCCATCTTAGTCCTCAAGGCTGACAAAGCAAGTGCAATTTGATTCTAAATCGAGGAATGTAAGTAAGTGTCTACAGGCCACAGCATCCACTACCATGAGGTGTACTGTGTGCTCGTATGTCACCCATATTCTATATAAAATAAGAGACTTTGTAAAGAGGTGCAGAATTTTACAAGTCTCTTGTTCTAGAAAAAAATGTAATTCTGGACTATTTTTGCAGATTGCACCGTCATTAAACGTATCGAATTAAAGATAAAATTCCTAGCGTTTTTATCTAATAACCTTTTTTAGTTTTTATAAAATAATAATTTTACTAAAATGTAACTGAATTTATAACAAAATAAATAAGAATTACAATAGGTATTGCTGTAATATATTGCAAAAACACATTGAACAAAATTCGTTTTTGTGTACTACATAAAAAGGAATAGTTAAAGAATCGATCAATCCAAACAAACTTTCGAATGTGAACTAAAGCGAAACAGAAGATGAAAGAAAAATCCGTTACAAAATACAACAATAGACCGACTAAAAATTGTAACAAAGAGGAATGCATAGTTCGTTCCCGAAAATCTAAACTTAAAAGCCCATCTAGAGTAGAGACTTCAAAGAATAGATTGGCTGTATGTTTTCCAGCTAGGAGTGCCTCAGGCAATAGAGGCTCTTAGGGCCAAGTGTGACCAAGTCGGCCCGAGCCTCGTTGAGACCCGGAACACGTGTCGAGTATTTGTTCACTCCTGACAAAGGGAACCGGAATTTTTCAGCACACGAATTGTGTTCTATTAAGGGAATCCTTCAAGAATAGAAGGGTCTTTAATATATAACAATAGAAAATTTTGCAGGGGCGAATCGCATAGTCAATTTTAATCAATCGGTTATGCTGATAAAAAAGTACTTAGTAAGACAGTAAGTGTTAGGATTACCGCATTAATGCGAAAAGTTCCCACATTTTTTTCTTTAAATGGACGATTTTAATTAAAATTTCTCACATTAAAAAATGGACTGGTTTATTTTAATATAAAACTTACTTCAAACATATCTTTAAACGTACATTTTCATAAAAGCATTGTGGTTCAATTACAACGAATGCAATGATGATGTTTCTTAAAATTCAATGGTCCGCGCTGGAATCCAAATTTTCGATAGTTGAAGTGCGGGAGACCCAACTGAGTTGTTTTAAACCGCGCTATTGTCCCACAAATTAAATGTAAACCTGAATGCTACCTGCGGCTCGTTCTGCTGATTTATTTGATTTTCTATATTGTTGTTTTCGAACTGGGGATTAATGTTGATTGTTATTTACCCAACGACATCGATTCTAGGGAGAGTTTTTCACGTTTGAAGTCAGCACATTCCGTTCCAATAAACAAGTGGGTAACAAGTTTATTTTTATTACAGCTCGGGCTTATACCTTGTAAGTCGCGAACATTTCAATTAAAACGAAAGAACGATACATAAAGAATAAACTGTGGTATATACTGTATTTAAATGTAATGACTATAATGTGAAAATATATTAAACGCTACATATTTTAAAAACGAAAAACTGAATGTTATGATTTTTTATCTATTCACAGGAACATGTAGACATTGAAATATAACAATATGAAAGTTCTGTTCACTTAATTTACATAGTAAAACTGCATTACAACAAGAATAAATTTAGGTTTCTGACTTTTTTCTAATTGTTCATAGACGTTTTTCCCAGAGTAAAAAAATAAACACTATAATATATTACTTACTTATTGTTACAAATCATGTATTAATAAAATTTGAAGATACTTATGAATATCTTTGTAGCATCGTACAATCACCCAATTTTAATTGTTTGGTGCTTTTCTAACAGACGTCTAGCCTTTAAAAATAACGCAACGAAACGTTAAACAAACTAAGAATTCTTTGAAGTAACCATTTGTCAAACAGTGTCTGCAGACTAAGTAGAAATTTAGGACCCGTCGTTCATTTTAATTCCAGTGAAATGAAACGTCTTAAAATGAAATGCCTTCCCTTTTCTACTAATGGCGTAAAATGAAACGCCCTTCCTCTTTTCGACGATCAATCTTTCTTAATAGTCGTTTAAACTTCTAATACAATCTTTAAAGAAGCTAACAAGTTCGCTATTTTTCTCACACATCCACACATATCCCACATACATATAAATTAGTAATTTGTAACGTAGTTGACCCACTCGCAGCTATATGACGTTTGGTTGGGGAACGCTCTCACAGAATACCAGCTTAACTAATGCAGCTATGTTTCGTATTGTTAGAGTAGAGAACCAGATACCAATTTCTATCTATCATCCTCAAGGGTGACAACGCACCTACATTTTGATTCTTAATCGAGGTTAGTTGTAGATGTCTATGGGCCGGCACTAAACCGGTCGACTGTGTGTGAAAAGTTGAGCAAATGTTCGGATTTATTCTTATATCAACAACCACTTTCATAAATATTTAGTAAAATATTACTCTTATGTTGTTAATCGGTGTTAATTTATATAAGACAGCAAGATAGCTTATTCACAAGTTATATTTTACAATTACAGAAATATAAGTATTTTGTTTAAGTTGCAAGTACCTGGTCAAACGAGCTAAAATATTTTAGTTTTTTTGTGTGAAAACAAATTTTCTTAGACACCTATCTAAACAAAATTGGAAAATAAAACATTATCTAAATACTAAATTTAATCAAAATAGTTGGAGCCGCTCCGAGAAAACAGTAATGTGAATAAATAACAGTTATGTATATATATTATGTATGATGTACAGGAATTTCCCCCAGGAGTATTTCATTCTAAAATCCTATGTCTCAGTCAGAATGTTTTAATAACATTACGACGTATATTAATGTTTAATTTTAGAAATAAAAGCTAAGGGGAACTTGGTTTTTATGTAGAAATAATTGAAAATAATGCTTAGTTTATTGATGAATAAAAAATAAAATAATACTTAAAATTAAACAAAGGGTTTTATTTTGTTTTGCTTCTTCGGTATGTGTTTTCTTATTATAATTTGAAACATATTACAAACGTAGAAAAGCTTAATGTACACAAGAAAACGCTTTGCATAGAAATACTTTGCTTTCATTTATATATTTCTCAGAAAACAACTCAAGGATATGAATTATATACAGTTAAAATTGTAGTACTCACAATAGACTGAGAGGTTGATTCACTTTCCTTTGAAAGGGGTAGGCTTTGCCAAGTTCGTGCGGTTCCGCCGATGTTGTTCCCTCTGCGTAAGCTTTCTAGCAGCGAGAGGAAATAGGCGTGTTTTACAAAATTTACATGCTAATTAGTGAATTAATTTTCATGTTCGAATGAGTGTATTAGAATTTTTATTTTTATTTGTGAAAGTGTCAAAATATCTATACATATAAATAATATTGAAGTGTCTGTCTGTAATATTTAAATAACTGTCCTTTATCGCGCTCAGGGGGTTATTTGCGTGCTGTTAAGACATGAATAACAATTTATAAAATTTTTGGCTGAACCAATTACAATAAAACTCACGAAAAGATAGAGAGCAATGCCAGGAGTGATTTAGGCTATATTTTATCCGAAAAAATTGGAGGTTTTTTTTGTAAACGAAAAATTGATAAAATAAATGGTTAACCAGACGAAGCTGGGGCGGGTCGTTAGTCTTACATGTAGTAAAACATGTTTATAGTCGAATTTAAATATTTGTAATACGTTTTAGGTTATACCACTACATTTTTTTGCTTGTAACGAGGCATTCTGTGTTAGTCTTCAGGGGTGACAACGCATATGCAATGATTATTAATCGACGATAAATGTAGGTGTCTATGGGCCCAATAATTTACTTGCCATCAGTTGACTTTATGCTCTTTTGTCGACCTTACTTCTAAAAAAAGTGGTAGGTCTTTTCTATCTATGATTTCGTCTGGGTGGGAAAACCCGTCTTAACCTTTCTGCCGCCCTTCAGAGCATTACCGTGTTCCGGTCTAAAAGATATGTAGAGCCACTGTGGTTAGTCCTCGGAGGTGACAACGCATCTGTAGCCTTCTTGATTTGAAGTTGCTTGGAGATGTCCATGGGCTTCAGTAATCACTTACAATCAGGTGGACTGTATGTTCGTTTGTCACTTGTATTTTATATTAAAAAAAAACTTAGTCATATCATAAACAGTAAATTTACAACCACGTCGATCCACACAAAGGTTCAATTAGATTAGGATAATGTAATTTGAATTTATGTTCCTTTAATTTATAGAACTAGACGGCATTGACCTCAAAGAGCTTGCTTAATTACGTCAACGTTTCTTTCTTTGATGCCTCGTTTAAGACGAATACAATAAGCTACCTACAGCATTTTCCTTTGGAAGTACTCTTGTGAAATGGCCTTTGCAAATTATAACCAGCTTTTGATATTAAGAGTGTTTTTTTCTCTTTGGCTCGAGGATCTGTTACTTTGATATTTGTAAAATGAAACACAAAGTGAAATCCTTAGGAAAAACCACATTGAAGTTTTATTGAAAGCTCAAAAATTGTAATAATTTTCTTTTAAAATAAACGCAGCCAGCGTTCTTGTGAAATTTTGTTTGCTGATGTAGCACGTGCTCTGCGTTAAATAAAAACATTGTGAAGAAACTCATATTATACTCATATCAAAAATATTTATCAAGAATGTATGAGGTCTTTTTTTATAGGAGAGGGGGCAAACGAGCAAACGGCTCACCTGATAGTAAGTGACTACCGCCGCCCATGAACGACTGCATCACCAGGGGAATTGCAGGTGTGTTGCCGGCCTTTTAACAAGGAGTAAGCTCTTTTCTTAAAGGTTCACGATACCACGGGGAGTAGGACTGTATGATATTTAAGTTATTAGTTTTTATTTTTATTTTTTATTATAGTTTTATAAAATGGTATATATGTATATTAATAAATTAATTAAAAAAATTGTACAAGCAAAAATTATATTAGATAGTCAGTTTTAAATTAAGTTTTTGTAGTTGAAATTGCATTATTAAGTGTGGCTGTAAAAGAAAATACTCGCCATGTGATAGGCGTAGGCGAATCCATTGCCTCATTTCTTCCCTGGGGTAAGATAGGAGACGACTATGAGAAATACGAGTACCTTCTGTACCTCCTCAGAAATTAGAGGAGGTCTGTGACCACCATTGGAACGTTGGTGTAAAATTTTATGTTAAAAAAAAAACGAAGGAAAACCCAATATATAAAAATAATCTGATGTTCAGAACATATTAATAATTAAAAAAAGAAAACAATTTATGCACTTTTCACACGATTCTTATATCTATAAACTTTACACATCTCTTGTAAAATACATTTGTGTGCAAGCGAATTCTTTGCATTTAAAAAATCTTTTGGCGTAGGCTCCCTTGTTGCCGAGTTTCAATTAGTGTAACTCCTCTACTCGCTCAGATTTCAACCCAAATACGAAACCATTTCGCAATTTGTTGCGAAATTTTAGATGTCAACCGTGAAGCTACCGACCGGTAATTACGGTAGGTTGGATTGTCGGATGTCCGGGTGCCGACTCCATGACCATGGAATTTGTTGATTAGAAACGAAACATACGAATAATGTTAGAGTTTAAATCAATTTTGCGTTAGGAAATCTTGTAGGTATTTTGATGCAAATCATGTTTATAATTTTAATAATATTGCAGTTCCTTACATGGCTTGAATTGATAACGTTGTTCTTTTTTTAAAACGATTAAATTAGCTTGCAGCCTGAAATTTAGTGATTTAAAAATATAATAGAATGTTTGTTTACTTTCTTGTTACGTTCCTCGATCGGTCAGCGAAAAGTATTATGAATTAATCTATAAGTTAAACTACTTTTATAAATTATTCTCAAAATTATAATACACAAAGAAAAGGAATTTAACCCACTAGCGAATTTGCTGTATAAAAATTCATGGAACATAGTAAGCAGTTCGAAGCATATGTAAGATGACACCGTCACTTACAACATAGAGCAGGTCAGCCTCTCCGCGATATTTGCTTGTACTAAAAGAATTACCATAACGGACCGAATCACCACACCGATTAAGATTGGTAGAATGACTGATTGAAGCTACTACTAGTTTACCTTTCTAGTGCTTGTGTAGCGTCGGGAAACTGTTCCGAGGCTTGAGGCACTGGGTTGTATCGCTGTAATTTGGAGTACCTATCGTTGTTCTTACACTTTCACTACTCTTGGTCACTAAATCATGTGATCTTCCCGCCACCCACGTGAACCAGCCAGCCGGGTGAAACCACGTTCGGAGAGGCGCAGGCAACCGACCTGCAGCGGGGTTGACTTGGATCTTCTTTTTCGTGATTATGTGGATTCAAGTCCTGGGTTTGGTGTCATCATCATACATGTTCCGAGATCAACTCTCAGGGAACGCCTTTTCTTCGAAAGGTCTTTTTTTATAAATCTGAAGTGACATACAGACTTACAGTTCACCTGGTCGTAAATGGCTACTGCAGCCCTTGGATTCCTGCAACCAACTTCAAAGAAAGAAGTCTTCAGATGCATTGTCACGTCCGATGACCAAAATGTGATGCCCTCCAGCCTGTAATTACTTTGCTAAACCATTCAGACCGGAATACACCATTGCAAGCACTACTGCTAGGCGGCAGACATAGGTAAGAGGACGGTGCCTATCCAGACAAACTTCTGTGTAGAATAGGAGTCCTAGTACGTTTATACTTCCACGCATCCGAGCGCGAGAACAGATCTGCAACTTCTGTAACTTTGTATCTTCGTAATGCGTACAGCAAAGGAAAGGAATAGTTTGTCAGAATCTGTTTTACCATCCGATTACAATGTAGGTATGATCATGGCAAGAGTGAATATTATGCTTTAAGCCAATCCAGTGCACTTTTCCATCTTCGGCTGCATTACCACTTATCATCTGGTGGAGTAGTAGTAAAGAAAGGACTTTTAATAGTTAAAAAAAATGTTGGAGACGCATATTTTCAAAGCTTAAAAGCTCAGTGTTATAAATATTCTGTTCAGTGAAAGTGAGTGAAATATTGTAAACGATTTTGTGATATGAAATAAAATTTAGTGGTACATCTCGAGTCCCCTAAATCCGTTGATAGGAGCAAGAATTGATACTACGTAAAATGTATCACCCATTTTAATGCCACAGTTTATCTTCATATCACACTCAAGCGTGTTAATCGTGTATAAAACTTTATCCCGGTGGGTGAACTTCGTTTTCCCCTCTGTAATAAATATGAAGAAAATTCAGTAAACGTCGTTTTTATAATAAGACGGCTCGGGTGATGACTAGGACGGGAGCAAGGAAAGTTTTCTTAATATATAGTTCCCCAGGTAGCACTTTCGTAATATATCTACGCTTTTAATGTACGTAGTTATGTTTTATGATATAAAACGAACATCTTTTACAAATAGCAGTCGTTAGTTAATAACAATGCAATATACAGTTGCTTAGCTATGTAGTGGCAGAGTAAAAATATCTACTGCTCCATATCGTCTCGTTGGTATCGTAAGAGGCAACAGAGGGAAACCAACCAGGAGATGGGCAGCAGCGTCTTCTTAATAACAACTAAAAATAAAAGACTGCAGTTGACAAACCGCGTGCCAAGAGTGGCAACTATGGCAAATATCCCACGTATGAGGCAATCTATTAGGAAGCCTATGTTCAGTAGTGGACTTTTGATAGGCTGTAATGAATGAATGTAGTTGTTTGGTCACATCCATACTATACAGTGTTATTTTTCAAAGAGTAGCCAAATTTTAAACTTAAGTTCAAATATATAAATAATGATATACTGTTATTGCAAATACGAGTAAATAATGCTTCTACTTTTATTTGAAATTATCCCAAATTGAATGTGATTTATAGGCAACGTTTTTGCCTACTGATCGACCCATTACGTATTTTGAATTTAAAAGATAAAAAGGACAGATTGTTTGAGATTTTTTTAAATTAATTTTTCTTCACCATTTGCCTATATTACTTATTCTGAATTTTTTCTACAAATTTGTCCGGTTATTGCAAAATAACCCCGTGTAAGTATATTTTTTTCTAAATTTTTGCATGATAGTTGCATGCACACACTATATGTACTCATATTACTATGGTATATTTGTAGCTATAAACTATATTAACTAGGGACTAACACAACATTGTGAATAGTCATACGTGCCTTTTTTGACACATTCGGACTTCCCACAATAGAGCGAAGAAAATTCACTTTGTGTCCAATATTCACTCTTCGTGCTATATCCTTGTTACGTCTACCATGTTAATTACGCAGCCTAAATACACGAATTATTTCATTAACTACATTTCAAACCCTAATTAGTAGTAAGTAAGCCAGTTTAATTACAGACTACGGGGCATTTCATCTGAGTCCTCGGGGATGACAACGTACCTTTGTTTAGATCGGTAGGTTTCGATGACTTTGTTTGCTGGCCGGGAGACTTTAAAAGATCCATCGGGGTTAGAATTCTCGTTAAATTTTGTTTACAGGTGTACTTTGAATAATTAATAAAATATACATTAAATTAAATTATTAAAATCGATATTTTCTTTATGGTAATTATCTCGCTCAATGGCTAAGTTTAGCCACCTATTCAGCGAGGAAAGGCAGCTAACGTTTTTGGTATTGGTCACAGACTAAGACCAGTACTTGCGTAGTATTGGCACTATGTGGCGGGGGTATTTATATTATCTATGTACTTATATACTATTCTATATTATGCATCTTTATCTATTTTATGGTTTACAATAAAAATAATTTTTTTTTGTCGCCAAACCACACACATGTTTTTATTGTTTTCTTGCAATCCTGTCCATCCAAAGGTTGTCTGGAAGAGATCGCTCTTAGCGATAAGACCGCCCATTGTACTGCATTTATCTCTCTCTTTTTTTGTTAATATTTATGTTTTTTTGGCGTACAATAAAGTGTTATCTATCTATCTGTCTATCATACTCCCTATGATAATTTCACGTTTTAGTTTTTAATTAAGAATAATAGCATGAAATAGCAGCTTAATGCTGCTATGTTACCGGAGACCTTTTTTTTACTGGAAATCTGGAATGATTTAGACTTTTCGATTTTCTTAGTCTTCAGGGGTGACAACGCATCTGCATTTTGATTCTTAATCGAGGATAGATGTCTATGAGCCACAGCATTCACTTATCATCAGGTGGACTGTGTTCTCGTTTCTAACCTTATTCCATAATTATTTTTTTAAAGAAAAAATGCCACCCAACATATTACTAAATAGTTAACTATAATGTCGTTTAAATAGACAACACTTTAGTTGCCACCTTGAGCTTGAGGATAAATGTAATAGAGGATAGATGTAGATGTCTATGGGCCACAGCATCCACTTACCATCAGGTGGGTTGTGTGCTCATTTATCACCCTTATTCTATATAATAAAAGTCAAATATTATGAGAATATTGTCGTTAAATAAACAAGTTTATTAAAACTCAACAGCTTTCACCAAATTAAACACGAGTTTACTGCAAATTCCATCGCACATATTATATATTGCTTAGTTGCTTTCAACAACTGCACAGAAATACATTGCTTCAAGAATGTGTCTTTTGTTTGGCTCTAGAACTTTCCATTGTAATGAAGGCAGCCTGCATATATTACGTCCTTTATTCCTTCTCTAGAATACCGGGAAAGTGACAAATATTTAGTAAAAACGAACTTTACATGAAACCGGTGATTTAAGTTAATTAAATTTTGTAGGTGTAATTAGGTTCTTAATTTTACGAGTAGGTAGACATTGGATTTTAGTTATCATTTCAAATATGTTTTTTTTGTTATTATAGGCAATAAGTTGCCTCATACGGTAGTATCCAAAATTGGTGATAGAGCTTGCTTAGTTAGGGCAATCTCTTATCTGTGGTATGGTAATAAATTGTTGCATATAAAATTCTGGAGCAAAGTGTGGATTACGTTATTGCAGTAATTTTGGTGTTTATTTAAAATAGACATAAGCGTATAGTTTTCCCAATTCGATTGTTTGTAAAGCTAAGCTTTGTTAAGTAGCAGAAAGGATATGTAATAAAATTAACAATAATTACATATCAATAATATTATTAATAAAATAAAATAATAAATAATAATTCATTCCAAAAAAATATATATATTCAAAACAAAAGTTGCAGTCTTTATACGTTTTGCTGCTGGGCACAGGCCTCCTCTCATTTTTGAGAGGATTATAGATTAATTAGTCCGCCGCGCTGTTCCAATGCTCGTTGGCGGACTTTACGAAATATTTCATTTCTTAGACATGCCGGTTTCCTCATGAAATTTTTCTTCAATGCCGCACGTGGTAAATCAGCAGCGGTCCATTTTTTTTGTATTTCCTACAAAACGTAGACACTGCAGAGTTATGTATGTCCAAGGTTTGTTTTAGAGGCAGGAATGTGTAATAAGTCGTACGCTCAACTTTGAGGTAAGCGAAATTATGCGGAAATGTGCTGAATGCTGGCAGTAAGTCATTGCAATCGATGTTTTCATTAAATAACTTGTGAAAAAGCGGCGTAAAATTATCTGCATCCTAAAAACGCGTGAGCGTAAAAGACATCAATTATTTTATAAGTATATGTAGTTTATTTGAAACTGAAATTATTAGTGAGGCAGTTTAATTTCAGGCTACGGGGACGATAACGTACTTGTACCTTTGTTTTGAGAGTTAGGTATCGATAACTTTAGCCGGGAGGCTTTTAAATGTTCATCGGGGCTAGCACTCGCGCTATATTAAAGTCCACTGCTGAACATAGGCCCTCCCATAAATTGCCTTATAGTATTTTAATCTATTCTTTATTGCAAAACATTCTGATACTTTATCAATGAGGGCTATTAATTTTCTACTCACCAGATGTCGCAAGTTGACACTGAGGAAAGGTTTTTGATTAAACAATGTCATTTAATTGAGAAGTTAGTTTTTAATAAAAGTTTATCAGTTTCTAGAGTATTATATTAATACACAAAACAATGCCTCAGTGGTTTGCTCTTTAATTTTTGCACATTTTTTACTTTTTTTAAATTTTCTACTTTTATGAATATCTGTGGCTTGGTTTATTTATTTTTAATCTTATTAATACAAAATATAGCTAATAGTACAGAAAGAGACATTAAACTTTACAATTTTCCGAACAAATTAACTTCCCCGCTATGAAATCTGCCAAATATTATACCTCACTTTTAAGTGGCGCCGCCCTGGTGGCAGAAAAAGTCGTGCTCACAAAACTCATTAAAAAGTCCTTTCAAGCAAAGTCATAAGGAACCAATTTTTAACAGGTAAAAAAATAACGTTGACCATGTAGCGGCATGACCGTGTAATGTCGGTGTTAGAATAGTGTATAGCGTGTGTAAGGGGCGACAGAGAAATAAAAAATCTGCATAAACGTAGTAACAATGGCAAAAATCCCTCCTATGAAGCAATATATAGGAAGGTCTATGATAGGGTGTAGTGGAATGAAAAATTTGACGTTACGTTTCTTACAGCAATATTTTTATTTTCCCGTGCACAGTATTTATTATTTAAAATATTTTGAGCCTACGTTCCAGCCGCAAACACTCGCTTTTACATAAAAGTGTTAACAAGATTTAAACATGGTTATAAGTAGGTTATGTACCCGTTGATTTAGGCCACGAGACTTAACATGGCTAATTAACAAAATTTCCCCCCGAAGCTCGCCTCTCATATTTGCACGCAGGAGTGCCTTGCTTACTTTAATGAAATATGTATTTTCTCTTATTTCGTGTTTGATATGTTTTCTTATTTTCACGTTATTCGTTTAGTTAGCATAGTTAGCGTTTGATATATACGTTGACTACCCCGTTAGTCAAGTAATAGTGAACGCGGCTGCGAATCATGAGGTCCTGGGTTCGAATTTTGGGTCGGACCAAATAGCAGTTAATGTGTTTTTTTGACAAGAAATTCTGAGAATCTTTCCGGAGTTAGGAAGTTGGTAGTGTGTTACCCCTGTGCCTTGGAAAACATGTAAAGCCGTTAGTCCTGCGCCTGATCTCTCTACGGTCGTGTCGGATTGTCGTCCCATCGGACTATGAGAGTGAGGGAATAGAGAGTGCACCTATGCTTGCGCGTACAGTTCCGCAATGGCTCGTCTCTGTTGAAATCGGTCTGTAGGACATTATTACTTATATTTTCCATAATACTGAACTAGGTCGGAGATACTCACTATCATATTGTATTTTTATTTGGTGAGTTGTTATGACTGTAACTGTTCGAGGTTGAGGATTTGAGTCCCTTTGGTTGGTGGTCATTTTATCGAACGACGAACAAAAGTCGGCCATGCTAATACACCCTTCACAAGTTAACTGCTGAACATAGTCCTCCCCCAAGGAACGCCACAAAGCTCGGTCCTGAGCCACCTGCATCCATCGCCTTCCTGTATATCTTACCAGGTCGTCACTCCATATTACTCCACTTACCGGTACGAGATTGCCACTAAAGAACCTTTCTTCCCCATCAGTTATCGGTTCTTCGAGCTATATGACCGGCCCATTGATACTTCAGCTTACTAATTAAGGAATAATCAAGAAAAAAAGACACAAGTCAGCCGCAACGTTTTGGGCTTTTAAAGACAAGAAGACACAACAATGACTCGAAAACTTACAGACCATGTTTTCAATATTAATTTGCTTATAAGAAACCAAACAAATAGTATGCCTAGTAATGGCGGAGAAGCAGAAATCTTCACCCCATTCGAACCCTTGTTATAAGTGAAGCATAAGAAAGACCTTATCACTCTCGATATATCTGCTATACCATGTCATATATATATCAGATTAAAATTTCAACTAACAAATTCATAGCTGCCGACGGGGATCGAATCCGAATTATTCGCGTGCTGTGAAATTTAAAGCAAGCGCTTAGTCCCTGAGCGACTACGAATTGGCTCGGCAAAATAATATGTACGATAATGAAAAAAAAATGAGTCTACATTCTAAAGCATATCACAGAATCGAGGCATTAATAAAACTAAGCTACGTCAATGTTTGCTTTAAAAAAAAACTACAGCCTTTGTATTCACCCTTCTGCCAGCATTTGCTGTTTCAATATTCATACGGGTTAAGCCTCTCGGGCTATAGCCACCTGTGGCACGGACATACAGACCCTCAGAAATCTCTAACAAAGTGTTTATGTATACCTGAGAAAAGTTAGAACAGAATGTTATATTTTACGATGTCGTGTGTATACCTACTTCATTTTTACTACTCCGCAAACAAAGAAATCCTACAATACTGTAAGGAAAGAAAAAAGAGTTTACAATTTTTTTTGCTTACATTTATAATTTGAATTAAAATATATTTTTTATAGTATAAGGTTGATAAGCGAGCACACAGACCCATTGTAGTGAATGCTGCGGCCCATAGACATCTACATTTATCCTCAATTAAAAATTAAAATGCAGATACGTTGTCACCTCCGAGAACTAAGATGGAATTCCTTTTAAAGGGTCTCCGGTTATCTACTACAATATTTCACGCTGCTATTTTGTGAGAGTATGATCCATCTCCGGTCGACCACGGAGCCGACCCATTCGTGCTACCATAATATAGCTGCAGTAAAAACCACGTAACAGTTTATCGGATTTTATCGCGTATAATTTTAATTTGATACTTTTTGTAAACTCCGTTTTATCGACTCGGAGGCAGTCAGTCAAAAGGCCATTCCTCAATACATAAAGTAATAATGATGATGGTGATTTCTTAATTTTGTGTGATAAGTGTCATCGAGATTGGGTAGAATCGGTGATTGAGTTTCTCTGTACACCACAGAATTACTCTCTACCGAGAGTAATAGCTCTACCGATAGTAGATGTGTGTACAACGTATAACGTACTATGTACTCTTGTAGTGATATGTCGTTGACGTTTCACTGTCGACGCAATGAGATAGTGTATTGTCAACAGCGAACTAGTTTATAAACTAGATAAATTTTCGACTCGCTTATTTCTACGACGTAGCAGCGTTTGTAGGTAGGTAGTTTTCGGCATTCATCGGTCGATACGTAACTGAAAACAAAATAAAAACTGTGCCGTTTTAGACTTTCAAATTTTTTTTTAAATGTTGCCGTGGAGTAGCGATGTAAGAATAATATCGACTACCACATATCGTCCCGTAGGTATTGTGTCGTCGTATTAAGCGACAGAGGGAAACAAACTAGGAAATGGGCAGCAGAATCTTCCTAATAACAACTAGAAAAACCTGCGGTTGCCAACCCGCCTGCCAAGCGTGGTTACTATGGCAAATATCCCCATTTTGAGCCATTCTGTATAAAGGCTATGTTCGGCAGTGGACTTTGATAGACTGTAATTAATAAATCAAAGCCAGCCGACGAAAGACGTAACCGTTGCACTGTTGAACGAATTTAAGAATGTTCGTGATTGTCGTTCATGATTCAACTAGTTAAAAACGTAACGTTTATAACGTAAAGGTAAGACATGCAGGAAGTCGATGGATGCAGGTGGCTCAGGACCGTGCGTTGTGGCATTCCTCGGGGGAGGCATATGTTTAGCAGTGGACTTGTGAACGGCTGTAATGATGATGACGAAGATGATATAACGCAAACGTGTGGTGGAGGCGTAAGATAATCCTCCATCCTCGTGGGTGGGCTGAAGACTTTGTAAGTGGTATGGGGAATCCCTGGAAAATATACAGAGATGGCAGTATGATCATTTCGTTTAAGTCAGTCGTGAAATCGAAATGCTCAGACCGGTGACGGGCGGCAGTATCAATGTTCGAGACGTCATGTATCGACACCAACATCATCATCATAGTATATTTATTTATTTATTTAACACCAACAAGACATACACCAACAAAAGCATAATATTTTTACAAAAAATCATAAAACTAAGAGTTGACTTAATTACAGGTGTTACACACATATAATAAAAAATAGACACAAGTATACATATGTAGTGAATTAAATTGAATACAAAAATTAAGAGATCAATAAATAAAATCAGAATTTAGTATTATATAATAATTTAAATCATGCATAATCTACTACTGTTATTTTCATAAGTAATTTTATAAACGTTAAACATAACAAAAATAAAAACATTAATAAATTATAATATACAATCATTAGATCACAATTTAGCTTTTACATTACTAGTAAGAAAAAAAAAAACATCTTTACTGTGAATTACAATTATTTGAGGAATGTAAATGTAATAAATCACGTCTAAATTTCCAAAGATTATCTGAAAATATGTCAATATCAACTTTTCTATCTTTATGTTTATTATCAGTAGTCGTTATGGCACTAATACAATTTATAGTTCTTATGTGATAATTTATGTGATAATATACGAGAATGTAGTTATAGCAAGGCTTTACCTTGTAATTTTCTCTTCGATTATAAATTCCATATACCACAAAGGCGAAATAATGTTACAAAATTATTCATTAAGAAATAACTTCGCCAAATTTAATAATTTGCACGCTAGTGAAAAATTTTGCCTTATAAAGGTGAATTTTATTTGTCTTAATAAAATTAGTTGTGATAAAACAAATTTTTCGCATTTTATAACTTATTATTAGTCCCCGACGTCACAGAGGACTAAGGACTTTGGCGTCCAGATGTCATAGTTATCCCCGGTCAATTTCAGCTTTTAAATATTGGTTTTGGTCCGATCTATGCAGAGTGAGCTTACTGTATCTTGAAGTATGTTTGGCCTTCGATTTAATTTTATTAATTATAGGATCCCTAGCAGAGGGCCAGATCCCAGCCTTTAGCTTTTAGCCTTTAGCTACTTTATTAAAATTTGGAAGTTTTTAATTTCAACAGTCTCAAGAATAATCCTTCGTAGTGCTCGGTGTTCCGTTGCGTAGACGAAAATGAACATGTTCAGAGACTGCAAACTTTCTGGCGCGTCGGTGATTCACGTCAGATTTATGTTTTGATAATTAGTAGCGGGAAAGCCTACACATTGAATAAAACTAATGAATGAATAATTGAAATATACTTTATTGTACAGCAGAAAAACATAAGAGAGAAAAAAAATCAACAAATTATTTAAAGGTACAATTAACGGCCTTATCGCTTAGAAGCGATCTCTACTAGGCAACCTAATTACAACAACACAAATACTACAAAACTAATTTTACGGATACATTAATTTTACGGGTTTCATTGTGTTTAATTTTAGCTGCCGCCGTTTCGAGTGCTTTGCAGCACGGGTTAATAGTAATTAAAAAGAAATGCTATAATGCTTTTATAGCATTTCTTTAAATTAAAATTAGTTTTATTCAATGTACGTAAGTAGTAATGTTTGCGTTAATATCATTACTTATTAAAATATCATCGCAATATCATGATTATGATACGAATTCTTCAGAGTTCATTGAAACATATTTTTTGAGTTTGTGCACCAGACGGCACAGCCGTAAATCTAATCTAGTTCTTGTGAGCTCGTCCCAGTCGAATCGCATCGAAACGACTTTGAACATAAAACACGTGAATGTATTAACTTTGGTAATAGAATTGTGTGATACGGCTTGTTTACCGATCTGGGTAGCATTCGTTTAGTGTGTGTACTGGGGCTTACATTGCCACTGTTACTTATTTGAAATATGGCCGCCACGTATAAAATATTTTCACTGTATTTACATTCGCTGGTATTGTTTGGTAAAATATGGGCGTGTTTTTGTTATTGGAAGGAAAATGACAAAGGAAAGTGAGGTCTGTAGGTGACATTTTGCAAAGTGGAATATAAATTATTTTTATATATTTAGGAAAAAATAATACTATTCAGTTAAGTAACAGCCTACGCATTTATTACTACTGTTGAGCACAGGCGTCCCCCTCAACTGAAATGATTTTTCGGTAAAGAATTTCTTCTTTCTCCCGCGTTATCCCAAATCGTATTGGCCGACTTCACAATTTTAATTACGGTATATTTATTTTATTTTTTGTAAAACTGACAATCGAGATTAAAGTTCACCTGATGGTAAGTGGCTACTGCATTACACCTGCAACCAACTTCAAATAAGGAAGGTTATAGATTCGTTGTCACCTGTAAAGATCGAAGATGCCTCGCAATTTGTTATAATACTGGCTTTCTATGCTCTTCAGACCGGAACACAGCAGTGCAAACACTGCTATTTGGCCACAGAAATAGGTGAAAGGTCCTATATTCCTATCCAGATGGAATCCTAGGCAGAAAAAGAGTCCTACCGCCTAGTAATTTAAAGTTATATAACTTGCTAACGGTTTCGGGATCGATCTTGGTTTGCTCATGTACGATGCATTTTTATATATATTTTATATTGCATAGTTTAATAGCATCTGAAGTCGCTGCTAAGACAAAGTGTACCAAAGAATTAAATTTTATCCCATATTTTTAGACTATTAGGGGTGGAATTTTTTCTTCATATTAAAATGGAAGCACCATTGAGATATAGCCTATTTAATGAAAAAAGCCGTATCACATTTTAATACAAAACATAGCCTTTTTTAATAGATAACTCAACTTATTTTTAAGTAATTAATTGTTTAGTGTTTTGAAACATACAAGTTACATGCATCGTTTCATCGCGCTTATCTTTTTTTTATATCTCCGTTTTCTATGCAGCCCGATAGTCGAAAAAACTCATTAACTGTTGTCAGCGTCTTAACATTTAATAGCGTGTCAATATAAAACTAATATCCTTTTAAATTATACAAAACTCACAAATTTAATATTAAAAAAAAGACGAGATAAAGACTATAAAGATTTTTATTTTTCAATATGGAGGGGCATTGTCAATGGGGGTATGTGTGCTCTGGCTTATATGCTACAGACGTTATCCGAAACCTCGCCTTTGATTACTGTTAGCTTTAATGAAGAGATGAAATTTCTGGCGGCTAGGAGGACGATCATTGACAAGTAATAAACACCCATGTAGTTAAGATCTTGTCTTCGGCTTGCCACGATATTGTTTCAGAAATAAACTTAGAGGTGCGAGGAGGTAATTTTCTAAGATCCGACTGCAGAATATAGAGGGATGTGTGCTTTCTAGTTTAAAGAGACTTTATACTCATTATTTATATTAATAAATATTTGGCTACGGTGTTGAGGGGCAAATAATTGTTGAATTGTTTGTCCATATACAATTTAAGTATGCGAAATGCCTCTACGTTACAGAAGAAAATATAAGTGTGAGGTTATAAAAAATACAACCGCATCCAGCGCAGAGCGGTACGAATCGTCGACGACCGAGTTCTTTCCGATCGGCTTGACTCACTGTCACTGCGTAGAGATGTTGCATCTCTTTGCGTATTTTATCGCATGTACCACGGGGAGTGCTCTGAGGAATTGTTCGGACTAATTCCAGCCGCTCAATTTCACCATCGCACATTGCAACAAAACTCGCGATACCATCCATACCACCTGGATGATTGGCGGTCCACCACTGTGCGATTTAGAAGAAGTTTTCTTCCTCGCACAACTTCCTTGTGGAATCGATTACCACCAGCGATTTTTCCGGACCGATACGACTTAGGGACCTTCAAGAAAAGAGCCTACTCCTTTCTAAAAGGCCGGCAACGCAACTGCAATTCCCCTGGTGTTGCGGTTGTTCATGGGCGGCGGTAGTCACTTACCATCAGGTGAGCCGCATGCTCGTTTGCCCCCTCTCCTATAAAAAATAAATACAAGGCGTGTTGTTAACATTACTCCTTATTCGTTAATAATCCTGTTATCTACTCGAACTAAGCTTAATATACTTGTGTTGGGAGTGGCTCACGAAAGTACTAGAATGACGAATTTAAACTCATGACCATTACCTTGCAGCCCGTATCCTTAGCCTTATTATTGATATATTTTGTTGTTGTTAGGCGTACTTTCTAGTTACACACTGTTGTTGATAATCTTTCAAGTATTTCGTCCTCGCATCTTTGATTAATTCGGCACTGTCATCATTCACGGTTGATTGGCATGAAATATACCGAATTTACCTTTTAATAAAAAGTACAAACCGACTTCAAGAGAAAACCGTCTAAATAGTTACATTAAAATCTTCATTTCATATTTTTCCACCTTTAAGGATGGAATTTATTATTTAAATTTATATACCCTTGATGTATTAACTATTAAAAAAAACATCATTCCATTCAACTATTTCCGAGAAATCTGTGAACATATATAAACATACGTGTCGAATATAGAAACTTCTCGTTTTTTTAACATAAGTTAAAGAAATAACATTTGCATTGAAAGATGTAGCACGCTGTAAATTTCACCACAATTCGAACCACGGTAAGAGATAATTGCAATTTTAATCGCTGTGCGGTGAAGGGAAACGTAGTGAGAAAACTGGCCTATTTGAATTTTAAGAAATGTAAAATATTTTGAGGAGATGCAATCTTAAACATGTAAGTTGTTTTACTTAACTAGTAGTTAAAATTAAACGCGTTGAAATTCATAAATTAAGTATTAATGTAAAGTAATAGCGTAAAAATAAAAAATCATTTTGACGTGTGATTTTACAAACCCGCTAGACAGAGGTTTTTTCTAAACCAGAGCACAAAGTTTCAGCTTAAGAAATTTTCAGTAAGTATTATTCATAATCTACATTGATTAAAACATTGTTCTGATCTAATTCTCCCATCTTAAGACTTCAAATTGGTGAATAAATGTAGGGACTAATTAGATATTCACGCTGACCCACATTACAGTTACATTAATTAGATATTGTATTTATTTGATTTTTGATAGAATATTAATGTTGTCTTAAAACTAATATCAGTTACTTTTTATGTAATATATTCACATATCACTTATTTAGAAGTACGTTTACATGAGTTGTTTTCTTATAAGTGTTTGTTACACCTAGATTTTATTATACCTATTTATGTAATAGTGTAAGCAAACGTTGGCGAATCAGTAAATAAGTAAAAGTATAAAAATATCTGTCCTCTTCTATATAAACGGACATAATATTGACACAAGATTGGCACATTTCTATATTGCTTGAATATCACCGTCCGTCGGGTATAATATTAATTCAAAGAGACCACAAATGTTTCCAACTCTGGTTATTCTGACACAGAAATTGCAAACAAACTAAAGGGTCAACAAACTTTCACTATATATGGAGATATGTCCAATCGCGGAAGTATTCCTCTTTCGACCGCCCTTACGGACCCGTATCAAAGTCCATGAAGTTTGAATCTAGCGATTTATCTCAACTGTTATTCAAGCACGAGTAGAGGGAGAATCTGAACATAATAGTTTCATTTTACATGATTAGACAATATATTACTATAATAAATTATGAACTTTAATTGTTACATATGATATTTTGACAGCGGCTAAAACAACTTAGGAACCAGGGTTGTTTTGACTAAATTAGATATTACGTAATAGATTCTATGTCTATTTCTACATTATCATTTATGGAAATTATAAAACATTAATTATACTTACTACACTTTGAATGGAAATATTTTTTATGGATTTTATTTCTTCTTTTATTTATATTCTTCTTTTGGAAATGGTGTTATGGATTCTTTTCAATAAATTACATACATACATACATATAATCACGCCTCTTTCCCGTAGGGGTAGGCAGAGACCACTTCTTTCCACTTGCTACGATCCTTACATACTTGTTTCGCTTCGTCCACTTTCATTATTCTCTTCATGCATGCTCTTCGGTTTAGGGTACTCTTGACCTGGCCTTTTTTCAAGACGTCCCCGATTTGGTCTAGAAACGTCCGCCTAGGTCTACCCCTTCCAACACTTTCATTCACACTCGCCTTATATACTTTTTTCGTCAATCGTTCTACATCCATTCTCTCGACATGGCCAAATCATCTCAGCATACCTTTCTCAATTTTTGTCACTACATCTTCTTTCAGACCACAACGTTTCCTTATCTTACTATTTCTTATCCTGTCACTCAATTTAACTCCTATCATACTTCTTAACGCTCTCATCTCAACTGCATTTATTCTGCTTTCATGTTTCTTCAATTATAATTATTTATTATATTATATTATATTATTCTTTATTTTCAATAAATTGCATTGCAATAAACGCATTACTAGGCATTATTCAGAGACTCCGTGCCAAAATAAAACGTAAAAGATACAATAGGCTCTAAAACAATCAACCTGATTCAATTTTAAAAAGTTATGTTAGTGACGATGAACGAAATGAAACCTAAAACGTAAGTAAAGTAAACTATTTAGGTCCTACTTCAGGCCTCTTCTCATTTCTCTTATTTGCCCCAATACATGATGACGGACTTCAAGTATCTTCGAATTATTTTTTAAATTTCTCCGACATGGTTTCCTCGCTATGATTTCCTTCACCACCGAGCACGTATTAAATCATCAACTAGAACTAAAACCGGTTAGTAATTAAATCGCTTAATTGACCGCAATAGATATGCTACGTTAGATGGAATAACAGTCAGAAGTATCCTGTGTGCACTAGATTACAAGAAGGTAAACATGTGAGACGTAAAGCCAATTGATTGCTAACGGGCTCCAGGTCTAGGTTTATCAATCTATTTTTTTTTATAGAATAAGGGTGACAAACGAGCGCGCAGTCCACCTGATGGTAAGTGGATGTTGTCGCCCATAGACATCTACATCCATCCTCGATTACGAATCACAATGCAGCTGCGTTGTTACACTTGAGGACTAAGATGGAATGCCTCTTTTCCAGTAAAAAGGGTCTCCGGTTCTCTACACTCACCATACGAAACACAGCAGCGTTAAGCTGCTATTTTCGCTGATGTTCTGTGAGAGCGTGGTCCTTCTCCGGTCGAGCTGCCATTTGTGCTACAACTAATATAGCTGCAGCGTAGCTCTACCAAGTAAACATCAATCTATACTAATTTAACAATATACAATACTCGTATGTAAAAAAAACCCTGACCAATACTGAAGGGGCACATAAGTATTGCAATGACAATTTGAAAAAATAAACATTAATGACTATAAAGTCACAGTCAAAATCAAAACATTTTTATTCGAAATGGGCCTTTTAAAACTCTTTAACGTCAAAAAAGCTACGCCATCGCTACAACCAGTCCTTACTGCGGTAGACCTTGTGAGAAGAAGCGGCAAAAAATTCACAAGTAGATTATTTTTCTCCCAACAGTCACAATTTAGCCTTATAAAATAAAATATATTTACACAAGTCAAGAAAATCTAAGAAAAATCAATTTCAAACTTTTTTATCTTTTTTTTTTATAGGATAAGGGTAACAAACGAGCACACAGTCCACCTGATGGTAAGTGGTTGCTGTGGCCCATAGACATCTAAGTCTATCCTCGATTACGATCAAAATGCAAATGCGGTGTCACCCGTGAGGACTAAGATGGCATGCCTCTTTTCCAGTAAAAAGGGCCTCCGTTTTTCTACATTCCCTATACGTCGAAACACAGCAGCGTTAAGCTGCTATTTTACGTTGGTAATCTGGGAGAGCATGGCCCTTTCCCGGTCGAGCCGACCCATTCATGCTACAACTATACTACTAACAAAGCTGCAGCATGGCTCTACCACGTAAGACGTGTGACATCTTTAAATAATCATCTAATTTTTATAACATTTTTCATTAGAATGTTTTTACATTCGCATTGAATTTATGCAAAGACATCCCGGTGATATCATAGGGAATATTGTTGTTAAATTTATACATCAATCTAAAAATGAGATGCTACTTTTATGAAGCCTTTGGAACATCAAGTTTAGATTTATTCCGCGTTTTAAAATAGTCTAACATTAATAATATTATCCAGTATGAACTATAAATCAACAGTTGCGATCTTAATTTGTTTAAAAGATCTTTGAGTAGTTCTTAGTTTGATATTGTATAAGTATATAACAATGTTACTGTTATTTAAAAAACATGTTTTTCACGACAATTTGCTTAAAATTCTGTAAATTTTTAAAATATGGTAACACCGATGTCGGAAATGGTCTCATTGAAACGTGTGGCGATATCAGTGTCTTCATTATCCAAGGTTTAACAGTAGCAAAATCACTACCGCGCACGTATAATCACAAGTTTAAGAAACTTCTTAATCTTGTGCTTTCGAACTTTTTCAGTTTCGCGCACAGATTGCTTTAGAGTGATCTTTTCAGTTCACTAGTGAGCTCAAGTGAACTATTAAGGTATAAAAAGTTCTCCACGCCGATAAAAGTACTCTGCCATCTTTTTTATTGAAAGTAGCCTCACGAATCACTTGGTAGGCATCAGTGTTCCTTAGTAGATGAAAATATTTGTCTTCCCATTCGATTACAATGTAGGTGTTTCAAGGCAAGAGGAAATAGCTTTTATTAAGCTTAGTCATTGAGCTTTAGATATAGCTTACTTTGTAGATGTTAAAAAGATATTATCTTTTTATTTTAGGGATAGTAGCTTGGCTTATAGATGTTAAAAAATATATTATCTTTTTCTTTTCTTGCCTTTATCCCAAGCTATCTCGACATAATATGTCTTTCTCTTTTATTCTCCTCTATTAGCAGGCATCTCCTCATTCACAGTTAAAATATTGCGTACATAAATCATATCATCATCATCATCATTACAGCCCTTCACAAGTCCACTGCTGGACATAGGCCTCCCCGAAAGAATGCCATAAAGCACGGTCCTGAGCCACCTGCCTCCATCGACTTCTTGCGTGTCATACTAGGTCGTCACTATAAATCATATAAAAATGTCAAATCCATTATAATTCTCCTTCGGCTTCGTCGAATTTGGGTATAAATGCAAAAACAGTAACAATAATTTTGAGAGTCAAAACAATAAGACATTGTGATTAAAATAATTTAAACTTTGCCCACTATATTGTAATTCAAAGCAATTAGACAAAAAAGGGTTTTCCTTTCAGTAGTACTTTGCTCATATCGGGTTTAGTTTCTACAATTTAAACGGCCGCATGGGCCGTGATAACGGCATGGGAAACCCTGTTGCCCGTTCCGAAATAATTACAAGGGAGGTAGAGCCCCGGGTCGTAAATGTAGGACGGCTGAGGTGGGTGTGTGACTATTTGTATGTTAAGTTTTGATTGCCTCGTTGGGCTGGTCATGTAGTCTTGGGTTCGAATCCCGGGTCGGGCCCGGTATCAGGAACATGGCGGCATTTCAACCCCGTGCAAGCCTCAGAAAGCACGTAAAGCCGTTGGTCCTGCGCCTGATCTCTCTCTGGTCGTGTCGGATTACCTTCCCATCGGACTATGAGAGTGATGGAATAGAGAGTGCACTTATATTTGCGCATACACTCGGGTACTATAATCCTGTCCTGCGCAGATCTAGTCCAATGGTCAGACTGGCCGCCGTGATTGAAATTCGTAAACTCTTTATCATGGAAATACACATGTTTTATTCAGGCTTTTATATTTCGTAACGGGGACATCTGCAGAGGAACAACAGTATCTGACATAGCCTCACGGATCAGTACGTTGAAGTGGCAATAGGCCAGCCGTGTCAAGTGGAAACCCAAAGACGCGAGCGCAAAGTCGGGCGACCCTTCACTAGACGGAGTGATGACCTGATTAATAGTGCAGGGAGTCTATGGATGCATATGGCTCAGGGCCGCGCTTATTGTGACGATTATGGGCGAGGCCTATGTTCAGCAGTGGATTTGTGATAAGCTGTAATAATGATGATGATATTATGTAGGCAAGCTTATTATGTAGACTCTGAGTATTCCATGGTTTGACATGGTTTTTAGTGCCGCGGTGGCATCAGAGACAGCTGAAGTAAGTGAAATGCAAATATGAGTCTCTGAGAGATGCCTGCCAGATGACATATATGTGCCATTTGCTGTAGAGACTATTGGTCCGTGGGGTCCACGAGCGATGAAGTTCCTAAAGGAACTGTATCCGTGATTGGTTGTTGCTGCTGACGATTAGAGGGCTGGTTCTTTTCTCGCTCAAAGGCTTAGTATAGCCACCCATTCAACGTGGGAACGCAGCCAGCGTTTTTTTCACGATGCAACGGGCAGTGTGGGACTGTATGATAATAATTTAAGTTTTTAGTTAAAAAAATATAGTTTTTTAATATTGTATATGGTTTATATGGTTTGACAACCTAACTGAAATATAGAATCGATTTTTATGAGAGATTTTTAGTTTCAACTTCACCATATTATGTGTAATAAATACTAATGTTGATATTTATATTATACATATGATTCCACCCTTCCTCTCAATAAATAAACTTAGTACTTTCGTGTTAATTATCTGCCATTTTCATATGAATCCTTGTTTTGGTAGGCGTTGAAATATTTAATCTTTGCATCTAACCTTCTCTTAGGGCTCGCGACAAATTTAATCAACTAAGATACGAGGAGTCGACGAAATAAGTTAACCTACTTCCCCGCTCTGCAAAGCGAGAGCTGCCGTAGGGATGGAATTTAGAGATCTCAGGGGTGAAGAATTCTAGGCTCAATAAGTTTGAAACCAGGAGCCATTCAGGAGCTTGATTAGACAATGTGGAATGTAATATATATTATTGCGAGTGTTATATTCAGGGTTATTTTGCAATAACCGGCCAAATTTGCAGAGAAGTTTCAGAATAAGTAATATAGCCAAATGGTGAAGAAAAATTAATTAAAAAAGTCTCAAAAATTCTGTCCTTTTAATCTTTTAAATTCAAAGTTTGTGGTAATGCATTATTTTAACTGATTTTATTACGCACGCACACATTCGTAAGGGTCCATCGGTAGGCAAAAACGTTGTTGCCCATAAATCACGTTCAATTTGGGATAATTTCAAATAAAAGTAGAAGCCTTATTTACTCGTATTTTCAAAAACTGCAATAACGGTATATCATTATTTATATATTTGAACTTAAGTTTAAAATTTGGCTACTCTTTGAAAAATAACCCTGTATAGAAAGATGTATGAATTTTTTGTGTATGCCACCTCTTATAGGCTGTAAATTTTGTTTTGCCAAATGTCAACATCACCCTTTTATGTACACACTAGCTGTTCTCTGCGACTTCGCCCGCGTGGAATTTATTACGATTGGATTTCATGGGTTTTAATTTATTTTGCGCGGAACCCTGATTCTTTTTCTAAAATAAATCATCATCATCCTATCTGCAGACTTCCCAGAGCGTCGGTGCCTAAAGTCAGCTATATGTTTTATACGTGGTAGAGCCATGCTGCAGCTATATTACTGGTAGCACGAATGGGTCGGCTCGACCGGAAAAGGACCACGATCTCACAGAATACCAGCATAAAATAGCAGCTTAACGCTGCTGCGTTTCGTATGGTGAGTGTAGAGAACCGGAGACCCTTTTTACTGGAAACGAGGCATTCCATCTTAGTCCTCATGGGTGAAAACGCCTCTGCTTAATTGATTTTGATTCGTAATAGAGGATAGATGTAGATGTCTATGGGCCACAGCAACCACTTACCATCAGGTGGACTGTGTGCTCGTTTGTCACCCTTATCCTATATAAAAAATGAACGTGGGTTTTTTGACACGTTTTTTGAATTTCCATTGTTTTTTGAAGTAACAAACATCACTGATGGAGGATAGGAAGTCGATCCTGTTATAAATAGTCTAACAAGTACAAATCAAGTTAGTTAAGAAGTGGTAATTGATAGCTTTTAAAGTTTGCAGCCAGTAAAGAGTTGCAACTTGCTTTTAGTCACGGAGAAGCTTTGAACAAAGCTTTTGCAGCTGACACGGACATTGTTGCTACCTCTGATAGCTACTGCTCTTTCAACTGAGTTAACTTTTAATTCTGCCACATTTAGGTATAGTAACTTATACTGCCGTGACTTACGATTCTTTGCTGTTATTCTTAATATGTGCGATTGCCGACTGACGCAATCGGATTCTATGCTTCGGATAACCGCCACACTTTTCTGCAATCTACCAAATTGCATCCAGTGTAGATTCGGAAAATCGCGAAAATAAAAATGAAGTGATATGAATAAAAGTGAGTTGACGGCTCCGTGGTGCAGTGGCTTTGCAATTAGTTGCAGCTCTAAGGGCCGTGGGTTCGAATCCCGCACGGAACAAGTATTTGTATGGCCTACAAATAATTGTACTGTCAGTGTACTTGTGAAATCTATGTATGTAAACTGTCTCCGCGATACAGGAGAAAATCCTAGTGTGGAGGTAACGTTTTAAAAAAATATACCAATTTAAATATACATAATGAGTTGATATACCGCCAGGTAAGTGGCTACTGCAATTCGTAGACAACTGCAACCAACTTCAAACAAAGAAGGCTGATGCGTTGTCTGTTACTTCTGAGCAATGGAATGGAATGCCTCACAGTCTGTAATCATACTGGTTCTTTGCATGCCTCAGACCGGAATACGGCAACGTAAGTATTTGGAGGCATAAACAGAAAAAAGGATGGTCTATACCCAGACGGATTCCAAGGAAGCAAAAAAAATTCTACCTCCTAGCAAAATACATCCTTACGTGGTAGAGCCATGCTGTAGTTATATTATGGTTGTAGCATAGGTATGTAGAATGGGTCGGTTCGACCGGGAAAGGATCACGCTCTCACAGAATACCAGCGTAAAATAGCAGCTCAATGCTGCTGTGTTTCATATGGTGACTGTAGAGAACCGGAGACCCGTTTTACTAGATACGAAGCATTCCATATTAGTCTTCAGGGGTGACAACGCATCTGCAATTTGATTCTTAATCGAGGATAGATGTAGATGTCTATGGGCCACAGCATCCACTTACCATCAGGTGGGCTGTGTGCTCGCTTGTTATCCTTATTATATATTAAAAAAAGAGATAACTCTAGGGCCGCTACCCTGGGCTAAACTTGTCTGGTAGTCTTCTTCGTATACTTTTACTTCGTTTCACCGTTGGTGATCAAGCCACGGCTATTAAGCCACACAAAAAAAGTTATCTGTGGAGGAAGGGGTTGAGATACTTGTTTTATATATTTTTAGAGTTTAGTTCTTATAGATAGATTTTTATATATAGCTCGGTGTACACAAATTAGATGGGTAGCGTAATCGAGTGTTAACAAAAAGTCAAGTCGTTGTGTTTCCCCTCCGCGCAACACATTTGCGCATGTCATAATGAACGTGTGTAAAGTAATAGCGCCATCTAATTCATTTAGTAGGTCATTTTATCGAACAAATTTTATTAATTATTAGACGCTTGATGACCTAACTTAAGGACACCAGTCGCTTGACAGAGCTTATAAGGGCCATCTTTTGACTATCCTTTTTTCTTGCTTAATTTTTTAACCGACTTTAAAATAAGGAGGGGTTCTCAATTCGACTGTATTTTTTATCTGTGTTATCTCTGAACTTTTTTCTAGGTGAACCTATTTTGATGATATTTTTTTTATTTGAAAGCTGGTGCTTCTCATGTGGTCCCATATCTTGATAAAGTTATGACCAGTAGTTTTTGAGTTATCCTTAATAATGCGTATTTAAATTGAAGTCGGTTGTACAAAATTTTTAATTTTACCATTTGTAAATCTAAAATACAAGAAGGTCTGACAGAATCTTACACGGCAAGTATTATTTAACTGATGACGTTTTTTCCCTACCTCTTGTTTACCAACTAACTTTTTTTTGTTTACCACTCTTGTTCTTCACTGGTGTCAGTATTAATATGAGTAGTTCAGAATCTACTCTGGCTTGAGTTAATCAGATATTTAATTTATTTGAACAATCGATTTCATCTTCGTTAAAAGTTTCCTTTTCTTTCTTTACGTTTGTGTATTTAATAGAAATGAGTAATTCAATATGAAAACGTAATGTTATAATATCATAGGCAACGTAAAATAATATATTAAAGCTTTTGACCTGAATGAGTCGCACTCTATGCGTTTTAAAAGCTCTAATGCGAGCTCTTCGGAAGAGATTTGAAGCGATGTAAAGGCACTTGATTTTTTAAACTTCCTAAGCGACGAACGACACTTTGTTTAAGCAGATTACACTTTAATACTGATTATTATTTGAATAAACAACTTAGGGATTTGTTAATTTATTAATTACAAAAAATAGGAAACTAAAGGCAATTTTCTAGATTTATTACGTCTACGGTTAAAGAAACAAGATCGTGAGAATTCTATTAAACAAACTCCCGCCATACTTCTATTACAAAGCGAAATAATTTTTATGTATGCTGAGAGAGTATGTAGTAAAGTTTAAAACTAAGATGACAACCTTTTTATGTTCCATCCCTGGGATAGGCCTCCTCTTAATTCTGAGAGGATTTTTAGGGTAAAGAACTATCCGCCGCGCTGCCCCAATGCGTGTTGGTGGTTGCACGTACACACATGGTAAATCAGCGTTTAAAAATTCAATTGGAGACTATAGTAGCAAGTTTACTAGTACTAAGTTTTCTACCGACTTCAAAAGGGAGGAGGTACTCAATTCGACTGTTTGTTTTTTTATGTGTGTTACCTCATAACTTTGTTCTACGTGAACCGATTTCGATGATTCTTTTTTTATTTGAAAGCTGGTGCTCTCATGTGGTCCCATATAAATCCTTAATAATATATATTGAAGTCGGTTGTACAAATTTTTAATTTTAATTATTTACTTTACATTAATTGCCCTTAAATTGATAGTCATTAATTCAGTCTTTGAGACTAAATATTTTTGCTGACTCCAAAAAAGGAGGCGCGCGATATCAATGCCAATTGTGGACCAATTTTGACGATTCTTTTATTTTAAATAGGATATACTTCAGGTGTGGTCCCATATAAATTAGGAGACAAAATCTAAAAAATTAAGTGGCGAAGTAGGGGATTAAGTTTTTGATGTTACTATTTATACGACATTAAGATTATCATATTACTTAGTCAATTCAAAAGGGTAAAATTGACTTAAAAAGGAAAAGCCGACTTCAAAGAACTGAAAGGAATAAAATAATTTTACTGTCTGAAGTCGGTGCTGAGACAGTGTAAAAATTAAATCATCGACTACAGATTGAGGAATTATTTTTTTTTGTTTCTTTGAAGTTGGCTTCTACTTTTTATTAATTTTTCTAACTTTTAAATTGATGTATGATGATCAGTCTTGGAATCAAAATTTATTATTATTATTTACATTTTACTCTTTACATTCATTCATAATTAAAGTTAATTTAGCTTTAACAAAATAATGATGAATTTCATGGTCTTCTATCAATTTACGGGATAATGTTTATTTGAGATATTTTATTCATATCATTGGTCCTATTTAATATTGATTGGCACCATAAAATAGATATAGATATTTTTTTTACGTTCGAGTAGACTTCAAAATTTCATAAATGCAGTTCTATAATGATGTATACTACACATAGAATAAAACTAATGTTACGGATTTTATCACGTTTAATTTTAACTTTTTTTAACTTGTGGTTTTTTTACGCATTTTTGGATGAAAGTTCTGTAAAAAGTAAAAACCCGTGTAAAAGAACATATAGTTGATGTGAAGCACCGACGCTCCGCGAAGTCTAAAGTATTTCAACATGTTTACTATCGTCCCAATCATTATATCGGATCTAATAGACAACAAATCCTTTAAATAGAACACCGATTCCTACCAATGATGATTCGCAAGGCTATTGAAATTAAAAAACATCCTAATTTTAAAAGGGAAAATGGCTGAGTGTTACCGTCTGCTAAGGACCCCATAATTAATAAAATAAAATTCAAACCCAAGCAAACTACTGCATTTATTCTATTCTATTGTTATTCTATTCTATTCTAACTATGACATCAGGTCGTCAAACACCTCAGTCCTCCCGTGACCATGGGTGCTGTTAAGTGCCCAAAACATCGGGAATTAAAAAAGTTTTAATTAAACGCGATAAAATCCTTAAAACTAGTTTTATTCCTTATAATTTTTATTCACAGTGAACGTGGGAAGCACTACACTCATGAACGGGAGTAGAAAAATGTTCGCCTTGTTGTGGCGGTGAAAGGGAATCCGCCACCTCATATCGTCCCGTCGTAAGAAGCGACATAGGAAAACAAAAAGGAGATAGGCAGCATCATCTCTCTGACAACAGATCAAAATAATAATAGCTGCGGTGGCCAACCCGCCTACCAAGCGTGGCAACTATAGCAAATATCCAGTTACTTAACAATTTATGGGGGAGGCCTATGTTCATTTTAGTGGACTTTAGATAGGCCGACGATAATGAGTTCTACTCATCTTTGCAACCCTTAATGTTTACGGTAGAGTGGAAATAAAAAGTAACATACCCGAAAATATGAATGAAATAAAAACTGCATATATTACCCTATGAAAAGTAAAAAAGTAGCAGCTTACATACATGTTACTACTGGGCACAGGCCGCAGATAATTTTTGACCAAAAGATAGACCAAAAGAAGACAAGACCCTGCGCTGATTCCAACTCGGGATGACCTCAACTGGGAAACTTATCAGATATGCAGGTTTTCCTTCACCGCCGAGAACGTGGTAATCGACACTTCATTATTAAAATCGACGAAAGTAAATTGAGAGTATACTGTTATTTAATTTTATCAGTGACTTACCATTTTAGTTTATTTAGAAGTAAGTAGATGGCGCTATTATTAGATGAAATAATGAAAGCCTAAACTATACTATCTAATAATATCAGCGATAGAAGCGAACATTTATTTATTATATCAATAAGGCATAAAGTGATGCCAATTCTGTTTCTGTTAAAAAATACGCTATCAGCGCCGCTAGCGGTGAAAAACGATTTAATGATATCGTCATATGACCATATCATGAAATAGCAACGTTGTATTTTGTTATTAATATCTTCAAACGATTTCTAATCATTGATTTGGTCAAGCTATATCATGAGATGGTCAACAAACAGTGTTAAATATCATGAAATGACCATACCATTTCACGAAATGATAGACTAGTTAATAATATACTTAACAATATAATCAATTCTACGATCTGGCCACGACATATATAAAAATCTCTTTAATAAAACTATAATGATAATGAAAATTTTGCAATAATTGCGACAGTAAACAGACCAGTTTTAATCAGTTTACATAATGATTAGTATTTGAAATAAAAACATTATCAATTTTCATATTTTGATAGACGTCACTATTACCTATATATTGAAATTATTACACTTTTATAATAAAACAACAAAAATACTAAAAAAGTAAACGTTAGAATTTTTAAATAATTTAAAAAATCTATAGTATTTGCGTTATAGCATGGTGCGGGTGACAGCTCACGCCTATGAAGTTTCGTATTTTTTTTAGATAAACTGTCATACAGATATTGTTGTAATTCATGGATGAGTACCGCCCACTTACGACAGTAATGTGCCACGCTAAACTATGCCATGTCATAACGAACAACCACAGACTATCAAAAATCGGTCTTGAAATAAATCGATTATATAAAAATCACATAAATATGTATTGGAATTGGAACTAATCGTTCAACAAATTCTGATTTACGGAAACAAATCTCACATAGATGAATATGCAGTGTTTACGATGCATGGACGAGAAATTATTCGTTGGCCAGCTCAGGCAAAAAAAATAATTATAAAGCAAATTACGCATTGTGTCAAACAGACTTTATCATAACTCATGGCGGCCAAAATGGCTACAAAAAACCTATTTTTTATTTTTATTTCATTAGATTTATAAACCAAATTCTCGATTATTTTTACCTTCCGTCCCTATATTTGGCCCATTGGACCTGGCAAAACTAATACACATATAGGAAAAGGCGCTAGCACTCGTACCTTGAAAAGCTGCCGGTGCAGTCTACGCCGTACTGAAAATTACAGATGCTGGCAGCCATTTTATTTGTTTTAATGTCAATATGAATGTTGCAATCAACATGAAATAGAAGATGATTTTTATTTTCAAATTAATACATAGTATAATCTATACATTGAAGTATCTGTTTGTAATATCAAAATAACAGCCTTTTACTAAATACATATGAAGGCGGGATGCCTATGACTAAGATATAATAGAAAACTAACATGTAAAGGAAGGAAAATACTTAACCTTTTTTTAAGTTCCGTAATCGGATAAAAAGTAGCCTATAAGTTGCCTCGGGTTACTAACTACCTACATACAAAATTTCATGTAAATCGGTCCAGTACTTTTTGCGTGAATCCAGAATACAGACAGACAGACAGACAGACAGACAAAAATTCTAAAAACCACTAATTTGGCTTCAGAACCCTTTATTTAGTCCCCTGGACTTGTTTTTTCAAGAATATATTAGAATTACAGACACGACTTTTCTACAGATTTATTATATGTATAGATAATATCAAATGTGAAAATGGAGTCGATAAAACAGCGCCCTTTTGACCCTTTATTTTTTGATTGACGGGTGAAGAACTATCGTATCACAGAGCCTTCTACGCAAAGAAGGCTGTAGTTTTTGAGTTATAAGAAAGTGACCATATTACCCTCACGTACTAATATGATTTTATATTATAATATGTCATTATTCTCGAATTTCTTGTGAATAAAGTAAAATGCAAAATTTTGTTCCACCATCAAACAATTCCTCATTTTTTAGTAAAAAGAAACGCACCAAAGTTTATTTTCGCCAGTTGAAATTACCGTTAATTATGTTCTCTCCCTCTCGTCGCAAATAACGCAAGAGTTTGCAACAAGTAAAACTTAAGTACACAATTAGACATTCTCGAATTAAGGTTAAGCATTCGTCCCATTTCGCGAAATTTCATAAGTTTAGGCATTTCCATATTCTTGTATTTCGCAACGTTGTTTGCAAAATGGAAACAATGGTTTCCTATATTAAAGTTAAATACATATTCTATGAAACGAATATTACAGATTTTATTACGATAATTATAACTTTAAAAAAAATTGCAGACGTTCATAATCCCTGGGAATGAGGTGATCGCTGCCATGCTGTTTCTAATGTTTTCATACTAATTGTATAAAATAACCAATTGTAAATTAATTTTATTTAAAAAAGTCCCGCTGGGTTTCTTGCTGGTTCTTCCCAGGACAGAGGTTTTTTCCAAAGCAGTGGTAAAAGTAAAAAATAACTTTCAATAAGAATTAGATGTAGTAATCTATATTGAATAAAAATTATTCTATTCCATTCTGTTCCGAGTGCTATAAAGCACTTATAGTAGTACCCCCGTGACCATTATGATAATAAAATAAGTTAAAATGACAGATAATTTTTATACGTGGCAGAGCCATGCTGCAGCTATATTAGTAGTATAGTTGTAGCACGAATGGGTCGGCTCGACCGGGGAAGGACCACGCTCTCACAGAATACCAGCGTAAAATAGCAGCTTAATACTGCTGTGTTTCGTATGCTGAGTTTAGAGAACCGGAGAACCTTTTTACTGGAAAAGAGGCATTCCATCCTTAGTCCTCACGGGTGACAACGCTTCTGCATCTTGATTTTTTATTGAGGATAGATGTAGATGTCTATGGATCACAGCAACCACTTACCATCAGGTGGACTGTGTGCTCGTTTGTCACCCTATCCTAGTACAGTAGCAACTAGGTGGTAGATCTGGTTTTCTTACGAGGAGTCCGTCTGTGTCGGTACCACTCTGTTACCTATTTCTGGTGCCAAATAGTAGTTGTGTATGTTGTGTTCTGGTCTGAAGGGTATAGAGATAAAATAAAGTTATAATGAAAAGGTAGCTCTTTCTGTTAACTTTCACGTTCAAACCAAATATGATCATCATGTAATTCATCAAGGCGATTTTGAGTTTTAAACTTGCATCTTGAGCATACAAAATTTCACTGCAATGAAAACTACACTTTACTTTTTTCTCTTACGGTAACTTTTTATTTTTATCTTATTTTTATCTGTCTGTCTGGACTTATTAAATTCCTAAATACGAAAACTATTAATACGAAAAAAAATAACACATTTTGCGTAAACTAACTCTAATATCAAGTTAGCTTTTCTGTCAGTGTAATATCTCAGAGTACCACTTAAAGTCTAAAATATAAATAAGATAAAAATAAATACAAGGATTCATACAAATAAAGGCGCGGGTAAAAAAATCTTAAGCATTTTTAACATTCGTCGGCTTTAGTAATGTTGTATTTATTACCATTCATATTATGTGCAAAATTAAATGCTTAATGTAGAATTAAATCTGATTTAAGCTGCATAAGAGCCGGTATTGGTTTAACTTTCCGTGCTTCACAAAATTTAGTTAAATAAAATTATGGTTTCCGGTGCTGCAAATGAAAGTAGCGATAAGGTTTAACGAAATTAAGGTGTTAATTTGTTCGAGTGTTCGTATTTGAGCCAGGCTTTTGCTTAATTACAGTTTTGTTTATAATTCGTATTGGATAACTCTGTAATTGAGATTATTTATCACTGTTGCTTACATGGCATTGGTCATTGAACACGTATTGCTTATAAAAATCGTTGTTTCTTAAAACTTTAATAACTTTATATTAAATGAAGATATCACAATATTTTTTTTAGATAAGGGCCAAGTGTCTAAGGAATAAAACTTAGAAAACCTAATTGAAATCTATCCAGTAGTTTTTCCGTGATGCGCGCATAACTGCAAACCTCTATCATTTTATTTATATATATTAAATTAGTCAGAACATTAAATTTTTAATAAATCGTACTCGTAACTTATTTCACTTACCGTGTAGTGGTCTAAGGTCTAATCCACTAGCCCATGTCCCGTGGGTGTAAGAAGGGACAATGGGAAACAATCCAGAAGATGGACAGTAACATCTTCCTTTTTTATAGAATAAGGATGGCAAATGAGCACTATGTCCACCTAATTGTTAGTGCATACTGTGGACTTAAAATGGTTCTACAATCGAATGCTTCGTTTCCTGTAAAAGGGGTCGAATCACAGCAGCACAGCAACAGCTGCTATTTTACGCTGATATTCTGTGAGAGCGTGTTCCTTCCTCGGTTGAGCTGATTCATTCGTGCTACAACCATATTATATATGCAGCATGGTTCTACCAAATTAAATTACTCTACCATAATCCATGGCTCTAATCCTGATTATAACTCAGAAAATGTTCAGCAGTGGATTTTTGTAATGATAATGAAAATGATAAACTTAAATGTGGATTTATTGAATGTAGATAAGACAATTAAAATGAATGTATACTACGGTATTGTGCCGGGGAAGGACATGCTCGCAGACAGCCGGAGCATTTTGCGCTGCAGTCATAATAAGGTGCAATGCTCTACTACGTAAAACGCTGCTCTCCTTTCCGGTTGGGTCACTCACGCCTGACTTAAATAAGTTGGTTGTATATAATTTTATACTTGCAATTGTTGTCACTTGGTGAAACTTCAGGTTGGTTGTAATAACCATGGCAGAGGCATGGGATTTTTCCATTCTACTCTCTAGTTGTCGCCTCTTACAACACACATGGGAAGACATGGAGTGGTCATTAACAAACAACATGACATTAAAAAAAAACTAAAGTGACATACGAACTTACAGTCCACTTGATGGTGGGTGCAATTGCAGTTCATGGACACCAGCAGCCAACTTCAAACGAAAAAGGCTAAAGACGACAACCTGTGAGGACTAATATGGTATGTCACAGCCTGTAGTTGTACTGCCTCTCTACACCCTTCAGACCGGAACACGGAATCGCAATTTAGCACGACAGAAATAGGTAAGAAAGTGGTATCTACTAGTAATTTATTTGAAAGACTAGAGATTCGCCCCGGCTTTGACTGGGCAGGATCTTTTAATGTGGCAATATTTAGATTTAAGATAGTCAAAGACCATCGATTTATTTTATCAATTTTTCGTTTTCTCTAAAAAAATCTTCAAGTTTTTCAGATTAAACTTCAATATAAATTGTTAAGGATAACTCATAAACTACTGGTCAGAGCTTGACCACATGAGAAGCAACAGCTTTCTAATAAATAAGAATTATCAAAATCGGTTCACACAGAAAAAAAGAAAAAATACAGTCGAATTGAGTACCTCATCCTTTTTGAAGTCGGTCAAAAATAGCCTAGATAACTCCTGGCATTGCTTTCCATCTGTTTCATGAACAGTTTTCATTACATTCGGTTCAGCTATTCCAGATAGAAAGACAAAAATTAATGAAAAATTAAAATAAATGTTATTTATGTTTCAATTGCATGCAAATAACCCCTCAGCTCAATTTAAGACAGTTATTTCGATATTATAGACAGAAACTTCAATTTTATTTTTATGTATATAGATTTAAAGAAAAGCATCAAGCAAGCAAAATTTCTACGGGACTAGTGGCGTTCTGTGACGTGGTATAGATAATAATTTTCAAAATATCGATAACGGTATTCTGAAATCCAAATCTTTTTTAAGATCCGGATGGGCGGTGTGACAACTGTTGCATTCGCGTCAATTTTAACACAACCCAAGAAATATGTTTCCTTTCACGTTTGCTTTTATTTCATCGTAGAATGTTAAATTTTTATAAGTCCATCGAGTACAAAAAATATGATCAAATTTTCTTGCGTGTCACTTCAAAGTTTTTATTTAAATCACCGTCTTTGGAATATTAATTTTGATGTAAAATATTTTTGTATTTCAAATCATAAATGTATCGAAAACTTTTCTTTTTTTAACCGACTTAAGAAAAGAGGAGATTCTCAATTCAAATGTATGTCTCCTGTATCGTGGAGGCATTTTACATACATTGATCGCACATGGAGAAACTAGATTACAACAGGCCACGAAGAAACTAGAATACAACAAGCAAGCACGGCCACCTTAAGTATGTGAATGCTGTGAACCATAAATATCTCATCTAATACCGATTAAGTATCAAAGTTCAGATGCGTTGTCACCTCTGAGGACTTAGACGGAATGCTTCGTTTCAAGTAAAAAGAATCTACGGTTCTTCATACTTACCATATGAAACACAGCAGCATTGAGCTGCTATTTTACGCTGGTATACTGTGAGAGCGCGGTCCTTTCCCGGTCGCGACAGGCAGACAACGATAATGTAGTTTCAGCAAGGCTCTACCACATATAAGCATTGTAGTATAAGTTTTATTTAATTGCGGTGACGTGGTAAATATTATAAGAACGATACTTTAGTTCTCATATTTTGTTATACTGGTATGTTTGTCCATCATAAAAATGATTTATTTAGTTTTGTGATGTTGTGAATGAATTACCATTACCATTAAAGCCTATCAGCTGCTGAATATAGGTCTGCCTCGAGATATACCCCACGGCTCGAGATAGACATTTGTTAAACATATTCGAATCGAATTACATAACTTTCTAAGAGTGATTTCAAACTTTGATATCATTTTAACTTCAAATCACTTTTGCATCTGAACTTCACGGCTGTCAAAATTGGTATTTCCAAATGGATAAGGCGTTATATAAAATTTTCAAGCGTCGAGCCGCCATTACAACAGGTTCTCGTTATATTTATGATGCCGTGAGAGCAGAGCAAGCAGCTTAATCTCGGTGAAGATTAATTTAAAATTCACAAAGTTGGAATGGCCGAGGGATGAATGGCCCCAGTGCGACTGGCTCGGAGACAGTCTACAACGAAGTTTGATATTAGCTTGCCTTCATTACAGCTCTTGGTAAAGTATTTGTGACGTTGATTATATAGACTTGTTGAATTCTTACTGAGCAAGAGTTCTGTTTAAGTATTTTAATGATAATGAGTTAATTCACTTTACTTATCTTTTAATTATCACTTCAGCAGTATAGTGGGATAGCGTTTGGATATGGAAGTGCGGGGCGCTGGTTCGATTCCCGTACGGAACAAGTGTTGAATGTTTGTTAATGTGCAATTCACTGGGAGAGAATGCCTTAAGGCATTAAGTCCGCCATATGTACGATTTTTTTTTGTGCATAAAAGTTTAAATAAGTAAATAAATAAAATTTATATGTAAAATGCTTTCACAATATAGGAGTGTGTTAACGTCATTTCAACCCCCTCAGAGATGAGAGGAGGAATGTGCCAAGCCGTGGGACGGATGATAGGTTGTAACTTGCGACAATGTTGACAACACATCTACATTTTGATTCTTAATCGAGAAAAGTTGCATGTGTCTATGGGCCACAACATCCATGTACCATCAGGTGGACTGTGTGATCTTTAGTCAATTTTATTTTTATTACAATACCTGGGTTGGGACCAGGTTTTGTAATAAGAATAAAATAGAAATGATTGCTAGCCAGAACAAAAGCTGACTTATTTCACATCATGTACGGGAAGGTAAGGAGGCGTTAAATTGTGCTAGTTACTAGTAGTTATAGTTCATGTGCAATAGCAGACTCCATGTCCTGCTGAGGACTCTTTCAAAAGAAGTTACATAACGAATGTATGTAAGGGGCCATCAGCTGGCCAACTTCATGGAGAAAGAGGGACTCTTTATGATGAACTCTTTCTTCCAGAAGCGACCCCACAGGAAGTGGACCTGGTCGAGACCCGAAATCTCGACAAAAAATGAGATTTACTTCATTATGACGACCAGACGACAACTGTTCAGTGATGTCTCAGTGATGGCGAGGGTGAAAACCAGCAGAGATCACCGAATGGTTAGAGGCACACTGAACCCAAACGTTAAGTTGGAGAGGTCTCGTCTAATGAAGACAACGCTCCGTCCCCCTCGTGCTCTAGTCCAAAGTCCCGAAACTTTTCAGCTCGAGTTACAAACCCGTTTTCAGTGCCTAGAAGACTGCAATGAAGTGGACGATATCAATGATAAGCACGTGGAAACTGTCCATGCGGTCGGAGCTAAGTTCTGCAAGACCCGCCGCAGAAGAATACAAAACTCTCCGATCACACACTTAATCTCATGGCTGTTAGACGGGAATGAAGCTGCAGTCCTCAGCAGATTTGACAGCGTACAGGCAACAGAACAGACAGATCTCCAAATGCATGTCGATTTGCTGACGATATAGTCTTTATGGCAGAATCGCTGGAGGACCTAAGGACGTATTGAAGAAGCGATCGAGCGGAACCAGGGCTCCAAAGTCTTTGCTAGAGATCTGTCTGCCAGAAAGAGCCAACTGTCAAATCTGAAGACCGAGTGTGGCAGCGTCATTTCCGGGACACCTTATATTTTGAGTGAGATTGAGAGGTTCTATGGGCAGCTGTAAACATAATCGTTGGAGCCACACGCAAGTGTGAGTAACGATCCAAGAGCAAGTCTTATCCGACACTATTCCGATAATATTCCGGACGTCAGTCTGAGCGAGATTAGAATGGCTCTCCAGCACTTTAAAACGGCAAGGCCCCAGGCAAGGATGGAATTACAGCGGAGCTTCTGAAAGCGGATGGAAAACCGGTGCTTGAAGTCCTCCGGTGCAGAAGCTCTTTAATTCCGTCGTCCATGGTGGCACTATACCGCAGGCTTGGAGCAGAATTGCGGTGGTCTTGTTCTTCAAGAAAGGCGACAACGCTTTCTTGAAGAACAATAGACCGATTTCCCTTCTGAGCCGCGTCTACGTGCTGTTTTCCAGAGTCATTACGAATCGTCTCGCATGCAGACTCGACGACTTCCAGCCTCCCAAACCAGCCGGTTTCCGAAAAGGCTTTAGCACCATAGACCACATATACATAACCTTCGGCAAATTGTACAGAAGTCCGAGGAGTACAATTTGCCACTATGTCTGGCGTATGTGGACTATGAGAAAGCCTTTGATTCCGTCGAAATTTGGGCGGTGCTGCAGTCCCTTCAGCGGTGCCATGTTGACTGTCGGTATATCAAAGTGCTGAAGTGATTGTACAGTAGGGCTACGATAGCTATTTGAGTACAGAACCAGAGTACCAGAGTAGAGTGAAACCTATCCAACTGCAGAGAGGTGTAAGACAGGGTGACGTTATGTCCCCGAAACTCTTCACCGCTGCATTGGAAGACGTTTTCAAGGTACTGTACTGGAAAGGATACGGTATTAACATCAACGGCGAGTACATCACTCACCTTCGATTTGCCGACGATATAGTCCTTATGGCAGAATCGCTGGAGGAATTAAGCACTATGCTCAATGACCTTAATAGTGCCTCCCAACGCATAGGTCTTAAGATGAACATGAAAAAAACAAAGATCATGTATAACGTCCATGTCACACCTATGCCGGTAGTTGTGGGGAGCACTAAGCTCGAAGTTGTTGACGAGTATGTTTACCTGGGACAAATAGTCCGACTAGGTAAGTCCAACTTCAACCGAGAGGTCAATCGACGGATTCAACTCGGGCAGCGTTCGGGAAATTACAGGGCACATCTTTTCGTCAGGTATACCTCAAAACTTGAAAACGAGACTGTACAACCAGAGCGTGTTGCCAGTGATGACTTATGGATCTGAGACCTGGTCCTTCACATATTATAAAATATAACAGCTAGAATGACGTATAAATAGTTAAATTAAAAACTTCATCCCCTTTTTTCTCACCTTTAAGGGGTGGAATCTTTCTTTAAATTTATATAGGACATAAAAATAATCTTTAAAATCGGTTCACAATTGACAAAGGTATCGTGTACATACAAGAAACATACAGTCGAATTAAGGACCTCCTCTTTTTTGAAATAGGCTAAAACGAAATTATATATAATTGATTTTCGTTGGTCCGACCCAGGATTCGAACCCAGATCCTCGTGATCAGCAGTTGCGTATACAACCACTAGACCAACGCAACGGCAAATGTATAATGCCAGACCGACACACAGCGAAAAACAGAGTTAAAGTTTGGTATAGTATATTTGGTATATTGAATCAGCTATCAGGATTACTAAAGCTGAAGTGGCAATGGGCCGGCCATATAGCTCGAAGAACCGACAACCGATGGGGAAAAAGTTCTCGAGTGGCGGCCTCGTACCGGCGGACGAAGAGTAGGGCACCCCCCACTAGATGGAGTGACGACCTGGTAAGACATGCAGGAAGTCGATGGATGCAGGTGGCTCAGGACCGTGCTTTGTGGCATTCCTTGGGGGAGGCCTATGTTCAGCAGTGAACTTGTGAAGGGCTGTAATGATGATGATGATGAACGAATGTAACAAAAAACGAATTTTTGAAAATTATTTATATAATGTAAAAACTCATACCAAATTTATCGAGCATCTTGATTTAATTAAGGACTTTAGCCCGGGGGGAAAAGTTGTCGGAATTAATATTTATTAGACATTTTTGTTATATTTTTTGCTTGAAGTAAAGAGAATATTTATGTTTAAGCATTATCATTATTACAGCCCTTCATAAGTTCACTCCTGAAGTTAAGCCTCACCCAAAGAATGCCGCAAAAAGCAGTCCTCACCCAAAGAATGCCACAAAAAGAAAAATCAATGGATGTAGGTAGCTTAACCTGCATCCATGGATTTTCTGCATGTCTTACCGCCTCATACTTCGCTTACCAGTACGAGGTGACCACTTGGTCTTTCTTCCCCATTAGTTGTTGGGTTTGGGTCGGCTTATTGCCACTTCAGTTTACTGATCTGTTGGGCTATGTCAGTTACTCTGGTTTTACTTTGGAGATCTAGCTTACTAAATAGACAAAAGATCAAATGCGCCATTATCGACATGAATGTACACATTGAACGTGGAAAGGTAAAATGGATTATTAATCAAATTTATTCACGCATTTGTTGAATAACGCATTTCCTGATTCTTTTTTTACAAATTGAAGGTATTCCACAGAAATTGCGCTGTGATTCTTTGTTCTTTATTGCCATCATTAAGTTGTTATGATTTATGATTCACTATAGAAATGTGTCGAATTGCAGACTTGTTTTGAATTATGCATTCAATCATTACATTTATTTTACTATATTTATATATTACATTACATTATATCCATACACACAACCCATCAAAAGAAAATAGGCATCCGCCAAGGATTTGCCTTTGAAGAGGTGATAATTGACATATTTGCCATGCTTCTCAGGCGGGTTGGCAGCCACAATGTTTTCAAATTGTTAATGAGCTGTTATCAATCAATATGCTGCTGCCCATCTCCACTTATGATTATTGCGAATCATTATATACTCTAAGTGCACAAAACAATTATCAGTTTTCAGGTAACTTATTAGCTAATTTTTCTTTTACTATGTAATTAAATGAATGTAGAAATAAAAGTCGGAGACTCAACATGTATTCAAGTTAGTATTTATATTATATTAGTGCTTTTTTGCATTCCTTGGGGGAGTTCAGCAGTGGACTTGTGAAGGGCTGTAATGATGTTGATGATATTTATAAAAAAAAACATTAATCATAATTATTCAAATAGTTTCAACAAGTGCTTTTAAACAAACGGGAAATGAATGAAAAAGAAACTAGTGTTTGATTCTTCCCTTGCCTTCATGACAGCGGCGACTGCAACTTTAGCTGCAAGCGAGTGCATTGTACTAACCGGAAATGATGCCGTGCCATTGTTCTCTCGCTTTATTTTGATTTTATCGCGCTGCTTTAAAAATCACACAGGCGTAGCATGAACCGGTAAATCTTTTTTTTTTTAATAGTCAGTATTTTACGATTCCATTGCACTTACTTTCCGAAAAACGATATTGCAGTTGAGGGTAATTTCATGTTTTGCCTTCTACCATAATCGCGTTGCTTCGTTGTTCTGATATTCATTTTCGTATGATATATTTCAATGATTGTTTAAAATATTTTAGCTGTTTCAAAAAAAGAGGGAGTTCTCAATTCTACTTTATGTTCCTTTTTTGTTATGTTATGCGAATTCTTCGTTAATTCTGAACCTTTTTAGGGTTCCGTACCCGAAGGGTAACCAACGAGACCCTATTACTAAACCTCCGCTGTCCGTTCGTCCGTCCGTCCGTCTGTCTCTCAGCGCGCTGTATTTTATGATCCGTAATAGGTAGAAAGTTGAAATTTTTACAGAATGTATGTTTGAATATGATTATATTGATGTGCAATCAATTTCAAAATTAATCTATTTTGCTTTTATTGGCTATAACGTAAAGAAATATATTTGTACACCACACTGTGGTAGAATATACGATACCTACTCTAAATTTTACTAACACCTAACTCACTGTATTCACAAATAAATAAATGAATTTGAATTTGAATGTTTATACGTGGTAGGGCCATGCTACCACAATATCAACAGCACAGTTTTAGCACGAATGGGTCGGCTCGACCGGGGAAGGACCACGCTCTCACAGAATACCAGCGTAAAATAGCAGCTTAATGCTGCTGTGTTTCGTTTGGTGAGTGTAGAGAACCGGAGATCCTTTTTACTGGAAAAGAGGCATTCCATCTTAGTCCTAATGGCTGACAACGCATCTGAATTTTATTCGCAAACGAGGATAGATGTAGATGTCCTGCATTATATGACAGAAATGCATAGTACTAAATTTAACGCTTTTCCATATTCTGTCGTAAGTTTCTACTACCTCTATAACAATGGTGAGTCCAATTCCACTTTAACGTGTGGCTGAAATCATAGACACACTCATACGGCTGAAATAATTGGAAACTTTCTTCGTAACTACAATGCTCCATACAAGTTTTCCCAAAAGCTATTTAAGTAACCAGAAAGTGTGGAACGAGTGGGAAAGAGCGGCGGTTTATGAGTGATTTATTACCAGGAAACTTACTGCCTTAATAAGAAAGTGGAAAATTTTGATCAGAAAATAACTGATGAAAATTTTCAAGCTACCCTTGGAAAAGTTTTTTTTGGCAGTAATAATAATTAGTGTAGAAAGAATTAAAAAAATATTGGGTTGGATTTATAATGGCAGGAATTTGGAGGAGTGGGGTGTTGCATTTGGTAGAGGTTTGGTCCCCGATTATAACTATACCACTCGCATTAAAAGGTAATGCACTGTTTTCGAAAAAAAACTATTATAACCTAAAAATGGGTAAAAAATGGAAAAACGAATGCAATATCACTGTTAAAGCTGGATAGCATACATAATTTTGTGTAAGTGCGACAAGGACGTAAGACCATGTCAAAGACTAGTGTCACATTATTATACTTCTATGGTATTTTAGTTCTTCGGTGGTCTATGCTCTTTTAATAAATTATGTTTACAAAGAATAAAGAAATGGTTATTACATACTTTACACCCAGAAATCCTTTTAGTTGAGTTAGGTTAGAAGGCCAGCAATAAGTTGACCAAGTTTTATCGCAATCTGATGAACGGTATGGCAGCGCATAAAATACGAACAAACTAACATTAACTTTTATATATTACATTACGCTTGGGTTGGGTCTGAACAAAAGAAGACTTCTTCCAAAAAAAGTGTTTTATTTTTTTCCAATAATAACACCGTACCTAATATCTTAAAAAGTGTTCTATCCCATATCTACGCGAAAGCCATGTATAATGCACTCTAATCCTATATTTCCTTTTTGTTGCGTCCTATTTTAAGAAGGACTTTATATAATCCTCGTTACTCAAATATATATACAATTTTAAACAATTTGTAAACAGATAAAAATCACTAGTTTAAAAAATTAATTCTTTATATTTGTTCAATTCATTTGTCCAATTCAACAGGTTGTTAATATTCCTAGGTAGTCGGTCCTTTTTATTCGTTTATAATTTATTTTATAAAACATAAGTGACAAATAAATCGATTCCTGCAGTAATTGTAAACAAAGAAGGCTACAAAAGTGTTGTTGTCCTTAGGGAACTAGGATGAAATGTCTCACAGCCTAAAACAAAGTAATTACTTACTTAATTGTAATTAATTTCCTACTTTCTACATAAAAGTATAAGTAAGCAGGTCTTGCCCACTGACTATAGCGAATTCTCTTCAATCTGCAATATTTTCGGTAGCTGGAGCGGTCAGTCTAATCAGTTTCGATTTAAAGGATAAAAGAGGCTGAACACAGATTATGAGATATATCTCATTTCTCTGGAGGGTAACACCGCAGTAGTATCGATATTTATTCGCATAAATTTAATTTTGTAATGTTTTCATGTAAGGCAAAAAGGGTTCTTAGCTGTACAGCCGTGAACGTGATCAAAAAGTTTTGTATGGGAAAAACATGTGTTTACGTTCACTTTATTTGGCCAACGTGTAAATATGATCATGAAATTCTTTTTTTTTACACATATATGGCACAGTTCGAATGATAAGTTTCATTCCTCTCCTTTTATGATACATACTAAAAATTACTTCAATTTTCAATGGTTACGGATCAGTATAATGTTATAAAATAATTGAGTCCGATGTATTTGCAATAGGTTTTTTTAAAATAGAAACCCAAGTAAGGAATAAGAAAACTCACTTCCAATTGATTACTCAATGAAGCAGGCGCTTAAATGATATCATTGTAAAGAACCAAAAGAGGGTTTTCAAGCGTATCTTAAGTGTCCTGGGAACTCAATGGGCCATCTCTCACTTTTAAGAGCGAAAGCTCGGTCCCTGGGACGCGCCGCTGAATCTGACAGATTTGAATTTAAGAACAAATTTATCATGAAGTCGACGGTAAACGCAATTTGATAAATTATATGCCTTGAATTTTCTCACACGGAAATGAAATAATAATTATGATAATTACGATCTTTAAGCTGTATATTTTTTATAAATTTTAACGTCTCTTAGTCCTCTACTTTTACTTGACTATTAGGATTTATTTTATTATATAAATTAACGTGTAGTGGCGGTGTAAGAATAAATATCCATTACCCCATATCCTCCCGTGGGTGTCGTAAGAGGCGACAGAGGGAATCAAATCAGGAGGTGGGCAGCAGCGTCTTCCTAATAACGACTAAAAATAAAAATTGCGGTTGCCAACTCGTTTGCCAAGCGTGGCAACTATAGCAAGCAGCAGTGGACTTAAATAGGCTGTAACGGTAACGGTATAAATTATCTGTTGTGTATTCTATCCATATTATATTCTCTATTCAACGGCTAGCATAACTAACCCCACACTGTTTTACACCTCTCTGCGGTTGTAAAAGTTTCGTGCTTTGGTTCTGTATTCGGATAGCCATCGTAGCCTTACTGTACTAGCACTTCAGTACTTAGATATACAGGCAGTCAACCTGGCACCGCTAAAGGCACTGTAGCACCGCTCAAATTACCTTCTTTACTTGGATTAATTTGTAGCTATCACTTTCCAGCGGTAGTTGTAGGATTTAAGCGATTTCGTATTTCGTGCAAGTATAAAGATGCACGCGAGCGCTCTGCACGCTATCCTTTCTGATAATTATCCTAAAGCAATTTTGTAGGTTTGTATACATTTTCTCTACATAATACATTCACTGTTGGATCGGATGCGATTTATATACATCAGCAACAAAAGCATATGGAGAATATATGGAGTCCACCAACCCGAATAACTGCAGCCGTCGTAAAAGTTTAAGAAGGCCTGTCTGTGCCTATGTCGGTTAGTTTGAGAAGGCCTGTCTGTGCCTGTTTATGTCGGTTAGTTTGAAAAGGCCTGTCTGTGCCTATCTATGTCGGTTAGTTTCAGAAGGCCTGTCTGTGCCTGTTTATGTCGGTTAGTTTGAAAAGGCCTGTCTGTGCCTGTCTATGTCAGTTAGTTTGAGAAGGCCTGTCTGTGCCTATGTCAGTTAGTTTGAAAAGGCCTGTCTGTGCCTGTCTATGTCAGTTAGTTTGAGAAGGCCTGTCTGTGCCTGTCTATGTCGGTTAGTTTGAGAAGGCCTGTTTGTGCCTGTCTATGTCGGTTAGTTTGAGAAGGCCTGTCTGTGACTATAGATGTCGGTTATTATAATTTTCCTTAATTACCCTGGATGTACACGTGAAGTCAGTAAACCATATTTAATATTTGCACGTCGGCGATACCACAAAATCAAAACAAAATCTGGTTGTACTTACCTAAGGTGCCGAAAGATGGTCACTCACTATACGGCTTCTCTAAAATCTTGAGTAATGGAAAGAATAGAAAAAATAGAATAATTTTATGTTTAATACAGATTACAAGAATAATTATTGAAAGTCATTTAAATGCTTTTACTTTGCCCTGGGAAGAACCCCAGTAAGAAACCCAGAGGGAATATTTTTAAAGAGATCGGGGTTTATCTAATAGACAAGATTCGAAAAGAAGAAATCTAAAGAACTAAGGCCTTTAAAATGGCCTTACGTTTATGTAAAGTGAAGTGTTATGAAGTGGGGACTGCGCTTAGGTAAATGTAGTGTGGGACACTTTTTAATTGATGAAAAAAGTTTTTTATTTATTTATTTATTATTTATTCTTACTAACTAAACACATACAAAACATTATCAATAAACATTTGCAGTTACTAACAGAATTATAGTATATATATATTTAACTTAAAGGTATGCACAACATTTTTTTTTTTTTTTTTATAGGATAAGGTGACAAACGAGCACACAGTCCACCTGATGGTAAGTGGTTGCTGTGACCCATAGACATCTACATCTATCCTCAATACAGAATCAAAATGCAGATGCGTCGTCACCCGTGAGGACTAAGATGGAATACCTCTTTTCCAGTAAAATGGGTCTCCGGTTCTCTACACTCACCATACGAAACACAGCAGTGTCAAGCTGCCATTTTACGCTGGTATTCTGTGAGAGCGTGGTCCTTCCCCGGTCGAGCCGACCCATTCGTGCTACAACTATACTACTAATATAGCTGCAGCATGGCTCTACCACGTAAAAAAATTCAACATTTCAACATGAAACTCAAAATTACTTATGAAATAATAATAAATAAATAAATAATAATTAAAAACCTACATAAATACTGCAACAAATTAGACTCTCATATCAACATAAATGTTATACAGAAACAAGCAGCAATTAATTCAGTAACAATATTGTCACAAGTTTTAGGTAATTCTATATTTGTGAGTCAGGACTCTGAGCCTACCTCTCCCTAAGGTTCATGGGCGGGGGCTTGGAGAATACCGGGTTTATCTCGAGAAGACAACCAATAATTATTAAGAGACACTATTCTAAACAATACGTTAAGATTCTAAATTTGTAGAGAGCTTAACATTTTATAATTTATAGTTTTTATTATCAGTTTGAGCGTAGTATAGAAATATTTTATATTTTAAGGAACCCAGACTATCACTAAAAAGATCTATGTTACATTTATCGAGTTACGAGTATATGGTGTTACAAGTTATGGGCACTATTACGTATTATACTTGTACTACTACAAAAATCATCTTTTAAATCACAAGTATAGTGGGAGATTTGCTATAATCGCATAATTTTATACTTATGATTTATGTTTATAGAATAGTGAATAAACTAAAACCATCTTAATTTTCAAATCATTGATAGATGGTGCTATTATAAATTTAATTATATAACACTATTATTGAAATGAAAATCAAAATTTCCAAAGCATTAAATAAAATATATTTATGCAATAGTTTATTTATAAAATAGTAATGTAAGTAAAACATAAAACTTAGTTTTTAGATTAAGCTGTTTTAAAAATGTACAATGTTGTCTTCGCGGTTTCCAACTACGTCCAAATGGATAAAAAGTTTATTTATGAAGAAATATTTTTAAAAACGCTGCATTGTCTTGCATAAAATTAATAAACTCATCAGCAGCTTTTTTGTACTTCCATAGTCGCATAAAAATATCATATATGTTGCCTATGGTAATTAAATACATTTATACAAAATTTCATGTTATTCCGTCCAATGGCTTGTGCGTGTCTGTCAACATTCAGACATTCATATACAGACAAAAATTATGATTGGTAGGCAAGTGAAACAATGCCAATTATAACATCAAAATCCTAAAGTATTTTGGATGTTAAACAATTCGAGGAGTGTCCTTCACTCATATTTAATTTCAGCAAAGTGTAGTCATTTCATTTAGAATACAGAAAATAATTTGATACGGCTGTTAGTTTTGAAGCGAACAATGTATGACAGCAGAACAATGTCAATACGATCGTAATAAATACTAAAGGAACCTGTACTGCATACAAATTTAAGGCTTAAGTTAATTTCGTACATGAGCAAAACAAAGCTTCTTATAAGTTCAGTACAATGTCGCAGCTTACATTCGCATGTAGCATAGCATGCGGGCTTTAACTGTTTCAAATTGGCAGGTAACATAAATTGAATCCGCAATGTATTTTGTATGTTATTCTGAACTACATTGTATAATAAATTTTACGTATAAACATTGTATTTTTACGCTGTATTTTGACCAGACTGTCCCAGAAGGAGTTTGATGTTTTTCAATGTATTATATGTCTATTTTTTTCGCACTCTCTGTAGCCCAAACGGCTTGATGGATTTTATTATATGGGCTGTCATTAGATTAGTCTTTATTTTGTCGTTTTGGAAGTGATTTTTTTTTACACGGTCATGTTGTTTTTTAAATAAATGTTTTAACCAATGGGCTTGTTCATGTATTAGGGTTATTAATCGTCGTCTGAGATAAAATAAAATAGGTCTTCTTAATCGGTGTATTGTTGGGCATCAGCATATTCCATCTGTAAAATAGTCGTATGTAAAATCGTCTTCTGTAGTCTATATTATTTAAAAATTGGAAAAATATATATTATAATATATATAAACACATCAACAGAATCTAGGGATATTATATATATATATATATATATATATATATATATATATATATATATATATTATAGAATAGGGTGACAAACGAGCACACAGTCCACCTGATGGTAAGTGGTTGCTGTGACCCATAGACATCTACATCCATCCTCAACTACGAATCAAAATGCAGATGCGTTGTCACCCGGGAGGACTAAGTTGGAATGCCTCTTTTCCAGTAAAACGGGTCTCCGGTTCTCTACACTCACCATACGAAACACAGCAGTGTTAAGCTGCTGTTTTAAGCTGGTATTCTGTGAGAGCGTGGTCCTTCCCCGGTCGAGCCGACCCATTCGTGCTACAACTATGCTACTAATAAAACTGCAGCATGGCTCTATCAAATTTCATCAAGTACCTAAAAATCTATGAAGAATTTTCTGATATAGTAAATGGAAGAATGATAGGTTATTTTAAGGCTTTAATAAAAAATAAAAACATTTCGTAATTTTTTTTAAATTAAAAATGTAATTTTTTGTAATAAAAAACTTCATTTCTTCTTATAAAACTATTAATTTTAATTAAAATTGAAAAAAATCTTATAAAATCTAATTATTAATAATCAGTGTTGCCACCTCTTACAATTAATTACACATCAACATCGATTGTTCATACTTAAAATTAAATTGTCAATTCTTGCTGCGGTATGAGGTCCCATGTTCTTTGCAAGTGTTCGTAAAGTTGTTGTTCCGTCGTCAAATTTGGCGGGAAATCTCTCAAAGCTGTTCGTTGTAACATGTCCCAGGCATGCTCGATAGGATTTAAGTTAGGCGACTGTGCAGGCCAATCCAAAACTTGAATATCGTCTCGGAGAACGGTCGACACCAGCCGCGCCGTATGGGAAGGAGCATTATCGTGCATGAGTAGAATATCCTGACCCATTTGGATTCTGTGTGGGACAATAACAGGCTCAACTACCTCTTAGTGGTATTTTTGTGCAGTCATGCTGCCTTGGATCCAAACGAGCTGAGTTCGTCCGCCAAGACGAATTCCTGCCCACACCATGATTATCCCGCCATGTTATGAGTGGATCTCCTGAGGGTGCCGTAGATGGCTAACTCTTCCTTGAGTTCTCCAACCGCGTGTTTTTCGTGAAACCAGATGGAACCCAAACCGGGACTCATCGGTGAACAGCACCAAAGACCATTGTTCGTCACTCCATGGTAAATGCTCCCGAGCCCACAAAAGCTGCCGACCGCGATTGCCACGTCGCAATGCTGGAACACGTAGCAGTCTTCGAGCATGAAGAACAACTTCATGCAACCTCCTTTGTATGGTTTGGTCGCTTACCAGCAGCTGGTGGTCCTCTTGGAGCCTTTGTAGTAGTGGCATCGCTGTGATATTGGGTTGTCTTCTGGCGGTCATTTGGAGAAATTGAGCCTGTCTCTGCGTAGTAACACGATATCTACCCGTGTGCCCTTCAGCCACATCCCCAGTACTGCGTTAACGTGACCACAACCTTGATATCACGTTTTGGCTGGTGTCTACACAACCCACCCACCACCTACGGCCTTAGCAACGAAGCGTTGAATAGCACCATTTTCTAACATGCCCACGGCTCAAATTACATTTCATCTCGACTCAAATGACAACGTGGCATGACTCTTAAAGCTCACACGGCACGTTAAATTAAAAAAGAAAAACAATCATTTTCATTAATTAATATCAGTAGAACAATTTTAATTTTCCTTGATGTAAGGAATTACTAACGATTTTGCCGCCGTATTTTGTTTTTTCTTTTGTTTTTTTTATTTATATTTTAAATTTGAAAATAAAATATAACAGGTTTCAATCTGTATATAAACTTTTTATGGACACTAAAAAGATTTTAAACTATAAAGTGGTAAACATAGACTTAGAATATATACGCCAGTATATTCTAAGTCTATGGTCGTAAATAATTTAAGATTAAGGTATCCCTAGATTCTGTTGATTAGTGTAAATTAATGGAAATACTATTATCCTTTTTTAATTTTTTCTAGGTGTGATATTTCAATAAATGAGTTTCATTGTATGTTTTATATTTTCTGACTAGTATTTTACTATAGACCGTGCTATATTTGAGCATGAATTATATTTATTTTCAAACATTTTTTTCTATATTGATAACCCTGGTATTAAGTTAATTTCAAATTATTGTATTCATTAGAAAAATAAATTATATCGCTTAGCCCAGAACGGTGGTGTAGTTACATGTTTTTATTTCGTTAATATTGAAACAGAAATGAGTAATTTTTTTTATAAACTGAAGTTGAAGTTTTTTACGTGGTAGAGCCATGCTGCAGCTATATTAATAGTATAGTTGTAGCACGAATGGGTCGGCTCGACCGGGGAAGGACCACGCTCTCACAGAATACCAGCGTAAAATAGCAGCTTAATGCTGCTGTGTTTCGTATGGTGAGTGTAGAGAACCGGAGACCCTTTTTACTGGAAAAGAGGCATTCTATCTTAGTCCTCTCGGCTGACAACGCATCTGCATTTAAATTCGCAAACGAAGATAGATGTAGATGTCTATGGGCCACAGCAACCACTTACCATCAGGTGGACTGTGTGCTCGTTTGTCACCCTTATTCTATAAAAAAAAAAAAAGTGGAAAACGAATTTACAGTCCACCTGACGGTAAGTGGCTAATGCAGTCCATGGACGCCTGTTGATAACTTCAAACGAAGAAAGCTATCCGTTGTAACATCGGAGGAATAATAGGAAATGCCAAGCAGCCTGTAATTTATAAATTTTATAAAATTAACTTTAATAATTAACATAGATCTAATGAACCAAGAAAAAAAAATTAGATGTAATATTGTGTGTGATCTTATCCGGTGATATATCATTTATTATCCTTAAAAACTGTGCGTTAAATGTGTCTAAATTGTGAGTATACGAGTACAGTTAACGCAAACATTTTTTGATAGTTAATTGCCGAATCACAGGAGATTGACTTCAATAATTTATAAAAGCCCTTCCATTAATCCCTAGCGAGTTAAAATTAAGGAGAAATTGATTTATTAGCCAATATTAAACAGATGGTCGTGAAGGGATCAGTCATTGCTCCTTCACTCGCAGACGCGTTTTTCGTATTTATATTAAATCTGAATAGATTTTGATAAAAAGTTACGGTACTTTGATTAGTCGATGTGGAGTAGTCGATATTCCTACACCGCCACGACACTGTCGAAATGTGTGTTTTTATTATACGTGAGGATAGTTACTCGATTTTGCAAATTTGTCATTTGACGATTACAGTATACTTTCACAAAGTTTTTAAAAACATTGGTTCTTTATAAATTCCATCAAATTAATTATGCAATTAAAAAAATTCGATTTAAGTAATATTTTTTAATTTCCAATTATTTTTTAATATTTTATTAAATATTGGCAGAATCGATAGATTCTATAACTATTTTAATATTATTGTGTTCACCGCTGCAATGCTTTATATTATCTGAATGAAATTTAAGAAATAAAATTTTCTCAATGAATTATGATTTTTGATAAAAATTAAATATTTCTCAAAAAATATCAGCATCTTTCTTAACTTTTGTATCTACGTTTAATTATTAATTGCTTTTATACATATCACTGTTGAACAAATACCGTTTCCATAGACTCAAAAAGAGAAAGATGCACGCGCTACTATAGTTGAGGCACGTAGTAATTTGGAAGGTTCCATTGTAATTTGGAAGGTAAGTAAATTTTTATTATCCATACCGGTATTTGCAAACGCCTTGTCCCCTGAATGTTGGATTCACTCATAAGACCACTATGAGGCGTCCTACGTGAGAGCTCATTCTTTATTTTTTTGATCCTACGTGACCTAAGATGGCGACAGTATCTCTTATTACGTCTAGCTTCGATTTTTAGTCCGACATTCCTGTAAATTCCCATAACAGTGGAGGACTGATTATGGAATCGTGAAAAACAAATAAATATTTGTTTTAATGCCACATGTACAGAACCTCTTTAATTGATAGATCATATAAGAGAAAAAATGATTTTATTTAAACTGAATAATGATATTGATACAAAATTGATAATGATATAGAACGCGTCCGCCGTGTTCAGAATGAAAACGGGAACTGCACAAAAATAAAGTTAACGACGCATTTGAAGTTGACCTTAATAAATCGCTTACAAAACTAAAATGTACGGTTCCACCATACACCACACATATATTAAATTATAAAAAAATCACGAAGAGGAACTATTAAATGTCAGTGTTAAATTAATATTTTTAATTTAAATTTTATGCCTTAACGACGATTTTCAAAACTTTTTCGATCTAATCTCGTACAATACGGTCTTAATGGCTAGAATTTGTGGAGTCTAAATTAAAACGTGAAAAACTCGTGCTTCACGCGGATTCAAAGAATGTAATCAAGAATAATAAAAGTTTTCCCACGAATTTGTAACTTTAATTTATTTTTATTACACTTTAATAGTCATTTTCTGTGGATGTTTGAGGTAAAAGCGTTTGCTCGAAGTAACCTAAATTCGCAAATGCAAATTAGGCTTAAGGAAGGCTTGACCGGGTTACAAATTTGTTGTGAAATCAATTTTAGTATCTTTATTTTTCATTTGAAAGTCCCAAATTCTGCTCAAAAGAGCTTATTTGAAACAAAAATCAGTAGAGAAAATTCATTTGAAATTATAACCGTTTACTGCCGAAGTTAGTTAATAATGACTATTCATGAAGCTAAATTATTTTTTTTACTATCATTAGCCAGTGCTTGTCTCATTGACTTATAAAGGTATTACTAGCGTAGCTTGACTACTATCTCACTTACTGTCTCGTTGGTTTAGTGGTAGTAAAACGTGGTGCTGATCATGAGATCCCGGGTTCGATTCTGAGGCCCGGCCAAAATCAGTTATTCGGTTTTTCTGTCAAGAAATTCTCAGTATCAGCCGGCGGTGTTTCACCCCGTAAGTAAAGTCGTAGAACCTGAGGTCCTGCGCTTGATCTCTTTCCCGTCGTGCCGGATTACCGTCCTATCGGACTATAAGAGTGAGGGAATAGAGAGTGCGCCTGTGCTTGCGCATATAGTCGTGTACTATAATCCCGTCCTGCGCAGATGGCTAGTCTCCGTTGAGACTGAACGCCGTAACCAAAATTCGATCTGGTGGAATTTTTTTACTATCACGTCTGATGGAAGGTGGTGATGAGCCGAAGATCGTGAAGTGCACTGACTTATTCCACTCCTTTACAGTACGCATTATGAACGACGAAGCCAACCGTTTAGCTTGAATGCGTGGTATGTCGACAACAATGGAGACTAGCCGAGCGTCTCCTGGTCCAATGAAGGAATGGATAGGGAGTAATTAAGTCATGGAATTCCTGCGCCAATTATTATTATTATCATCCAATCCAATTTTTATTTGATTTGATCGGAAATTGGAAAACTGATCCAGAACACACGCCCAAGACCTTAGATAACGCTAAGGTTGACAAAAACAAATGTAAACGTATAAGAAAAAATCTTGGAAAAGAAACGCATTTATATTGGAGTGCTATTTTTTCACTTCGAGGCCACTCAAGCTATTGAAGCAAAAAGGTATGTCTTTCATTATCAACTGTTCACTGAATTGGAATGTAAATGAATAGATTGCTCTCGTCCTCGCAGAAAGATAGATCGACATTTACCAGATCGAGTCGATAACTCGGACCACCTCTGTCGGAGCGAATAAGCAATTTTCATCCTTCACTTTAATAAAACACGTGCTAGTTTCGTTTCATTCGTTTTAAGTTATCTGAGAATCGAGCACTCGTGACACTATGAGTAAGGCTTTTGTAACATCGGTTACATTAATCTGATATAAAATCCATTGAGTCCTTTCTCGTTCCTAAATTTATTCCACGAATTTTGATTATTTCATTCAGAGATTTTTCTGATCTTTATTTTTTTTTGAGGTTATTTTTTCTTCTAGAAATCTATCTGGATTAGAAATACTCTCTTACATATTTCTGCCGCCAAGCAAAGTATTCATCAGTGTTTCGGATTGAATAGTAAGAGAGTCAGTATTATTGCAATCTGCCTCATACCATTAGGTGGACTAAGTGTTCGTTAATTTTTATTTTTATTTTAAAATCATTGTTGCATTCCCTTAGAAAAACAAGGATTCAAAGGGCGGACTTAATGCCTAAATGCATTCTCTCCAGTCAACCCATGGAGTGGTGAGAATTTGACGTAGGAGCAGCAATTGAAAAAAAAAAACAAAAGAAAAAGAAAAAAAAGAAAAGTTATCAAATTCAAATTCAAATCGTTTATATCGAATATAGGTTGATACAGTTGGTGTTTACGTACTTTATCACTTATAGAACAAACTTTTAGTACAGCTATATTCCGCCATTTGGCATGCAATATCCATCACATTTTATTATTTTAATATTAAATTACTTAAACATGTTCCAGTTACAATTGGAGTTCACATAATACATAATCAAAAATAATTATCGTTCACTTTATATAAAAATATCTCTCTATCTATTTATATTATTATTTATAGATATTATTGTGACCGAAGCTAAATAAGTGGCTTCATTATTATAGTTTAAAAAACGGATAAGACATAACTGATTTTGAATTTTACAGCATGTCTACATTAATATTTACAAAATCGACTATTTCGAACATAAAGAAGTTTTGACATAGCAAAGATGGCAAATATTGAGGTTCACTGAGATTTTTAAATTTATTGTTGTTTCTTGGCACCGGATGTCTAATTCAATTGAAGTTATTTAAAATTTTACAGCCAGTTGTGAACCCAGTATGAAAGGAGTTAAGACGTAATTAAGAAAATGAAATACCCGAATGTGTATTATGCCGACGAATAAGACGATAGATCATCATCAGAAATAATAGAATCCGTTTCTAATAAATCAACTTTAGAAATAACAGACGCATATTCTGTTAAAAATGATGTAAAAAAAATTGGCGAGTAATCGCCATCGCCCTCTTCAAACTTCCCTTCATAACGAAGGAAATTCGACGACCCGTCACACGCCGCCGTAACATATTCGAGGACATACATAAAGATATTGCTTACGAGAACAAAGAGCCATTAATTCACATTTTGGTGAAAGCTGGCTGTTCATTGGATGGTGTTACATGGCGTCATGGTGACTAGTCAAAATCGATCGGAATACATCTGTCTTAATTTTAGATCTCTCTCTTCTCTTATCAGTCTTAACAATAATAATATATTTATAGTAAAGGAATGAGAAAGGAATATTTATAGTAAAGGAAAATTAAAATGAAAATAATAAAGTAACGTTTAATGAACGTTTATTCTGAACATAACGATCAGGGAAAAGAATTCGAAATTGAACTTATTGAAACTTGAAGTGATTCTCTAACGAGAAAAGCAAGAAAGGGATGATAAATGGTCATTTATTAAATTTTATAGCTGCTCCTCAATATCTTATTAAAGTTATAAAGGAAAGGAAAATTTGTAAGAGTTGCTATTTAAAATAAACTTTGTGAAAGAGAATACTTAATAGATAGTTATTTTTAATGATTATGAATGCAACTATCGCGGTCGTCAGTCCATCAATAAAGTGTGGCGATTCACCAGGTCATTTATTTATTTAAAAGTCATTCTAGATTGGTAACACCCTCTTACTTAATTCTGCCACTAAACAGCAGTGAACTCATGAGTAGAAAGCCATTGTAAAGAAGTTGTGGCAGGAGTCCATGGCATGCAGTTCACACGAGGTAGAAGTGAAAGCTTTAAATAAAAATATTTCATGGTAAATGATATATTTAATTTGATAACTTCCAACCTCAAGTGTGTCAATCAATTTTCGTTCACAAAATGGACGCTAGATGGCCTAAACACGATTAATTTAATATAATATTCTATCTCACTCTCGCAGGCTAAATCCTTTAGATGTATATATTTACCTCGTTTTAGTGTCGCATTTTCGTTTCATCGAGTTTTAAATCACAACTTTTTACGTGGTAGAGCCATGCTGCAGCTATATTAGTGGTATAGTTGTAGCACGAATGGGTCAGCTCTACCGGGGAAGGACCACGCTCTCACAGAATACCAGCGCAAAATAGCAGCTTAACGCTGCTGTGTTTCTTATGGTGAGTGTAGAAAACCGGAGACCCTTTTTACTGGAACCGAGGCATTCCATCTCAGTCCTCACAAGTGACGACGCATCTGCGTTTTGATTCGTAATCGAGGACAGATGTAGATGTCTATGGACCACAGCAAGCACTATCAGGTGAACTGTGGGCTCGTTTGTCACCTTTATCCTATAAAAAAACGAATCTAGGGAAGTTTTCAATTCAAAAAGATTACATTTGATCCTCCGAACATGGAAGACAACTTGTTGCAATTATGGGATTCGACAAGCTAATGGAGAAGATGATAAACCATAGAAATAAAAATATAAATGTTCGTTTGTTCAAAATCTTAAATCTCCGAAAGTTCTTCACCGATTGCCTTAAAATTTTGACACAACGTTGCCTTTGAATACGCTAGTGCTTTTATATAATTTTTGTTAAGTTTTTTGAGTCACAGCAAAGCGTTGCCGCTGTACAGCTAGTAGTAAATTTTTTTTAATTTTTTTTTTAATTTGATCGCCTAACTCTTTCATCGTGTACGCTTAGATTAGGTCGAGGTTCTGAAATATTTGTAAAAAGTGATTTAAAACTGGCAACCGCTAATAAGACTTGAATAGTTGTCTTGATGATATTATATCGGATTTGCAACTTTTTAAGGTAATAGATTAATTCAGTCAACACTGTATGTATAATATAGTTTATTTGTTATTTGTATACTTTAACGTTCCCGTCGCTTCACGTCACTTTACATAAGATGCTCTTATGTCCTCTTTGCTGAATGGCTGTCGAGTCGATGATATTAGTGCTGTTTGTTACCTACTTAAATTTCGAATTTAAACTTTCGGAATTCGTGTTTTCATAAAAAGTAAAATATTTAGGCTTTACTTATAATTGTTGTTTATCTCTTATTTAGATTAAGTATTTATTATCTTTAATTACGAGTATGACTATATAAATGGCCTGTCCCTTTCTATCGTCATTCAGTGAAAAGAGAGAAAGCATCTTAAGCTTTTATTAAATTAACGCTATTTTTATGAGTGAAGCCGATAATTCTTAAAAGTATGAAATTAATAAATTATTTGAAATTAATAGTGGCGATCATATTGTCTAGATTAACCAGAATTCGAATATCCAGTTATTGTTTAATCATAAATTTTCATGAAAGTGAGATATAAAAAGAAATTCAGTATATCTTATTAAGTGTCTTTTAAGAACCTTGACATTTTTCAATATTTAAAAAAAAATATTGGGAAGTAACGTTTTTTGAAAATAGATTTTTGATAGTCTGTCATTTATATTATCTTAATTAATCCTCAGTCTTATGGGATAATTATGAACTAGTTATTGACACCTGTATTTGTTTAGCAAACTCGTAAACATATGTGACTGAATATTTGGCAAACATTCTCTAGATTGATACACCTATCAAAGAGTCAGGACACGCCTACACAGTGCGGGCCTTCGGGGACAGATTCAAACAGGTGGGTGCTTGCTAGCTGGCTAGTTAAATCGAAGGGACGAAAATAAAGACGTTAAAACATGGAAAGAGGGAAAAGCATTATATATTGATTTTTATGTCCATCCATCCATTAAAGTTACAGCCTATATACGTCCCACTGCTGGGCACAGGCCTCCTTTCATTTCTGAGAGGGTTTTAGGGCAAGGAAATGTCCGCCGCGCTGCCCTAATGCGTGTTGGCGAACTTCACATATCTTCGAAATATTTTTTTTTATTTCTCAGACATGCAGGTTTTTTCACGATATTTTCCTTCACCGCCGAGCACGTGGTAAATCAGCACTTAAAATTGCAATTAACATTTTCATTGGTGCAGGCGGGGATCAAACCCGGGTTGCCCGCGTACTGTGAAATTTACAGCGAGCGCTAACATCCATCCAGCCTATAAAAGTCTACTGCTCAACATAGGCCTCTCCTATATATTGCTTCATAGGGGAATTTGCCATAGTTTCACGTCACGCTTGGCAGGCGAGTTGGCAACCTCCGTCTTTTGTTATTTTATGTTGTATTAGGACGATGCAGCTGCCTATCTTCTGTTTTATTTTCCCTCTGTCGCCTGTTATTACATTCACGGGATCATATGGGGTAGTGGATATTCTTACACCGCCACCACACGGCAGTTTTTTATGTAAGATTAAAGTTTATTAGGTACTTTTTACATTTTTATAACAGTTATGAAAAAAATTAATGAGTATTTTTCCCGAGTTGACTTAATCGTCATAATATTGGATATCTTTCTCAAATAATTCTTAGATTAAACGTTATGTAAAGCGAAGTTGAAAAGTTGAAATTTATGTGGGACTGCACACGACATAAAAATTATAATAATACTTCAAGAAATCTACTTGAATTATTTGTTTCCTCAGCCTAAAACCGTATTGTTTAATATTTGAGCCCTCCCTCCCGAGCTTACAATAACCGCGTGACCCGGAACCCATCTTAAAACGATCCTGTTGTTACATGCCAGGGCGTTTAGACGGTTCACGCAGTCTCTAACTAGCTTCGAGTTCATCAAGTTAGATCTCAGCGCTAGCAGTGCTGCTTGACTATCAGAGTTTATATAGATTATGTGGTTGACGTAGTGTTATTACAGATTGATTTCCGCACACTGAAGTATGGCAAAAATTTCTGCCTGGAAGATAGAGGTGAATCTACCCAAATTCATACTAAGTTTGAATTTGGGGCGTTCACCATAAATTCCAAAGCCTACGTCGAGGCCCATTTTTGACCCATCGGTATACCACATAAGGCTACCGACCTCACAGATGACCTGTCCATTCAACCAGTCTTCTCTGGAGGGTAGTTCCACCATATACTTTTTATTAAAAGTATATAGTGGACGCATGATATCTGAGATCATGCATAAGACCGGTGTTTCTTGTGGTTGTTAATTGAGTCGAGCATGGATCTTAATCTATAGGAAAGCAAGCTCAAACCGCCCTGGGCATTAATCCTATACAAACTAGCCCTCGCCTACTTGTCTAAATAAAGATGAAGGGGTGTTAGGCATAGAAGTGCATTAAGAGCCGCTCCAGTCAATGATCGCATCGCTCCAGTTGCGATTAAGTAGGCAGTCTTTGTAGACTATATAAAAAGATATATGAATCCATTCAGTAGTTTCTGTGAAATTCTTTAAAAGACATACATTGTATACTTACTAACATAAAAACACTTATCAACTTTCGTATAGGTACTTCTTCAGAAGACCCAATAGACTGACGTGAATATTATAGGTAGGTATAATCCGAACAATATCACGTATTTTATGTAGGTACTTGTATACTTAACATCCCCCAACATAACTAGCTCATGACTTATATGGTTTTGTGTATGTAAAGGGCGGCAAAAATTATCTTTGCCCGGAGCGGCTAAATAGCTAGATCGGGCCCTGTCGATACCTCTCTGTAGTTGAATGGGAATTATTCCATCCTCACCGCTTGTCTTATATGGTTTAAAGGAGTCAACAGCCCACTGTCCTCATTACGAGGCCTTCGTAGGGCTCTGAAATAGTACGTGGCAAAAGTGTTATGTGACCCTGGGAAATGGGTTGACGCTAGTAACTCCAATGTAACTCCTTTCTGTTTCACTAGTAGTGAAGTTACCATTAGGCTTTTTAAAAAGCCCTATCTGATTAGGTTTAGCTTTCGATAGCATTTTGTGTAGTCTTGCACTGCGATTCAAAGACTCAACTTCTTCGCATAGCTTGTTTCACGATGCTCTTTTAGCTTTCCTAATTTCTTTATTATATTCGGTTAGGGCTGCACTATAAATATCCCACTCTTTGATTTTTAGCCCTATTGAATAATTTCCTGGTCTTTTCCTTAAGCCCCTAGCTTAGTGTTCCACCAAGGAACTTTTCGTGTTGAGGTCTTGGTTTTGAGTTTTTTATTTTTATTCGTTATTAGGAAGACGCTGCTGCCCGTCTCCTGATTTGTTTCCCTCTGTCGTCTCTTACGATACCCACGGTATTATATGGGGTAGTGGATATTCTTACACAGCCAATACACGTGGAAGGAGATAGTCATCGGTTACAAAATTGTTTGCAGTTTTGTAAAGTGTTGAGAGGAAGCCAAGTTTTGAGGTTCCATATTCTTGTTCTTCTTCATCAGTCCGTAATAGTTCACCTGGACATGTGCCTCTCTTGTTACAGGGAGAATTTGCCTTAACCATTACGTAAACGTTTTCACGCTGCTTTTCGTCGCCGGTCTGGATATTTTACATCTAGCGTAAACGAGTAGGTTAAATATTGCTGTTTAAGTTTAAAGGGAAACTAAAATTCAGTTGATACCGCATCTGTTACCTTCCTCGTTTAATGTTGATTGCAGTTGTCCATTAGTTGCCGTAGTCATTAATCATTAGGGGCTCGTTTGTCACTAATAAAATTAAAAACAGGTATAATGTTAAAAACTTACTCGGCTGGAAATATTATTTTCATTTGAATTGAGAAAATTGTACATGACTATGAGGCTAAAAAATATGCGTGAGTGTCGTGGAACACTCGGTTGGAACGAAGTTTCTTTCGTAGTATATTATTATTGATAAACGTATTATATTATTGATAAAAAAAATACAAGTAAATGAATTAGTAGCGTCTATTAAAATGAAACGTCATTTAAAATAATATTTATTTAATGGCAAGATAAGAAAAAGTGCGAGAGTGATGGATATTATTCCATCTTGCTCGCACTATAGAAAGGGGGTCGTGACGGTAAAATCTTACACTTTTTCTCGCCTAGCCCCTATCCGTCAAATTCGTACCGTGCTATAAGGAACTTCGTTCCAAAAATTTAACATACTTTGAGTAACTTGAGTGTACTGTGGGTCGTTTCATCATCTCTTGGAAAACTATGAAACCCATAGGAAGTGTAATAATTTTACTATTTCATTTTATTAGGAAGGTTTCGTATCAGTAAATGAAGTGAGTGGTGGTGCTTCGCTGAGTGGAATGACGACCTGTTGAGCAATGCAGGAAGTTAATGGATGGCCCAGAATCGGTATTTTGGTATTTCTTTTGAGAGGCTCATGTTAAACAATGGACTTTTAGATTGTGAAAGGTTTGTAATGGTAATGATAAATATCATCATTAATAAATTGAATGGTAGTTTCTAATATATTCAATTACGTAACATTCTTGAATTTTTAGAACGGCAACATTGTTACGTTTATTTTAAAGACTTCTCAATCATTCGTTAGTTTCAAAATGGTTAAATTGAAAGTTTCGCTCAACGAACAATCGTTTCCAATTTGCAACTATGGCAGTTTCGGTTCGCCTAAAACTTGTTTCAGATTATTTTCCCTATAAAAGAATTTATCGAAATCCGTTGAGCGATATCCATGAGATCAGTCTCATTTTTAATATTTGAAAACCAGCTTTTTCACTCCGTTCATTTAAATCTTTTGTTTTATAATCGTCGTGAAAAGTATTTACAACTTTAGCTCGAGGTTTATTAACAGTTTTCATGGTTCACGACTGGTGAAAAATTGAAGTTTATTTTAAACTAGCTGTTCCCCGCGATTTCACCCGCGTATAATTTAGTTTTTAATTTTTTTGCGCGGAACCCTAATTATTTTTCTTAAATAAAAGTAGCCTAAATTACTCCTTATAACATCAGCTGTCTGCCAGTGAAAGTCCCATCAAAATCGGTATAGCCGTTTCGGAGATTAGCTGGAACAAACAAACAGACAGACAGACAAAAATTTAAAAAATTGTGTTTTTGTTATAAGTACCGTATATACTTTAATATGCATTTAGTGAAAAGCTATTATTTTGACATTACAAACAGACACTCCAATTATATTTATTTGTATAGAATGTATAGAATAGATTTTTATATCCTTTCTTAGATTTATTGAATTTATTATTATTTTTATTAGATAATATATTATGCTATTCAATTAATTATTTTATTTCTTATATCCTATTCATAACTGTAAAAATATTAAAAACATATCTAGACGTCGCTTTATTTAACTTGTTTAAATTTTTTATCTTATTTGCTCGAGCATAATCTGTTTTAAATGTGCACTAACTATATTGGCACAATCTATTCAATTCAAAGTCCTTTACATAGAACAGAACTCATACATCTATGATGGCTGACTGCTAGTGTTCTGTTCTCTCTTTGTTTATATCATTCCGCGTCAATGTAACAGTTGACATCAAAATTTCGTAAAGTTAGTCGCATGGCTGGCTTTATACGCGGAAGTGCGACTTTCGTCGAGTTACGAAGTTTGTAGTTGATACTGCTCTTGTTTAAGAGGTTACTTACTAATTATTATTAATACTACGTTACTACTACGTTAACTTTTATTAATTTTTAAATCTTAGTGATGTTAATCAGGAAATGTATACAATTTGAAGTATTAGTAATATATTAATAGATCTATGCTATTAATATATTATATGAATTAAGAGGGAAGAATGTAAAAGGAGTCTAGAAATTTTCATTAATTTTTCATTTTTTTATATACCTATCTGGCGGTATAACTGTCATGATATTTTAAAAGTACTTCTTTTATAACAAAATTTTAAAACCTAGAAGCACTAATAAAGGAATTGTAAGGATTGTGTTTGATACAGAAAGAGATATTATATTATCATTATCATTACAGTCTACCAAAGTCCACTGTTGAATATAAACCTCTCCCATAGATTGCCCCGTAGGGCTTATTTACCATAGTTGCCACAGGGTTGGTAACTGCGTTATTTTTGTTATTATTAAGTTATTATAAGGAAGATGGTGCTGCCCATCTTCAGTTACAGGATGACTTGTGGTAGTTGATCACGCCTCACTACTATACGACCATTTTATCTATGTGTTTTAGTAAATAATAATTATTTGAAAAGTTTTTTTTGTAGTACTAGTAAAAACATCTTAGATTCTCTCTTAGCTAATTTTCTGACTATAAGTTTGTTTATCTTTAAAATTTTCTTTTATGTCTTTAATACATTTTGAGACAAAGTTGTATCAAAAGTTTTTGGAAACAGCAAGAAGAACAAGTTTATGTTGGCCCTTGGGGATGTTATCTCAATCGCAGTCGTCGAACAAACACAGTTTCAAGTCCCTGACGACGAACTTCAACCATCGCTTGTTTCAATTACGCTTTGTGCTTCGTAGTACGCGGCACGTTTACACAGTTTAAAAAAATTCTATTACATTTTCTTAAATCACCAACGAATTAAATATACTGTTTATTTTTATAGAATACGGGTAGCGGGGCGTGCTTATTTGAATGGGCAAGTTCAAGCAAGTGAAAAACAAGATCATTAAAAATAAATCACTAGGAATTTCGTATCGCTAAAATGTCTACTCGGAAAAAATGAATTAAGGTTCGGTAACAGGTTATAAAAGTCCCACTGCTGGCGTGAAAAATCTATTTGAGGTAACGTTACTCGAAATACTCAAGAATTTTTTTCATTTAATCAATTATAAATATCTAACAAAATTTGGTTTCTTAAAATTACGTTAGAATGTATATTATGAATATTAAATAATTTTCCTACTATAGAGAAAGAGTCATTATCATCATCGCCATCATCATCATCATCATCATCATTATCGTCAAAGCCTTTCACAAGTCCGCTGCTGTACATAGATAAGACTCCTCTAAGGAATGCCAGAAAACCCAGCCCTGTGCCACATGTATCCAACGACTTCATCCAGGTCTTAGTAGGTTCGCACTACCTTCGCTTTCTGATACGTGGCTGTCACTCAAAAAGTCTCTTCCCTATCCATGGTCGGTTCATTGAGCTATATGGCCAGCTCTTTGCCACTATAGCTTACTGATCCGTTCGGCTATGTCGGTTACTCTCATTCTTATGCGGATATTAGGTAGTATTACGGATTCTATATATTCTAAACTTCGAGCACAGCTTGTTAAATAGCTCGTTTAGCTACATTTTGTATATAATACCACTCAGATGCATATGCAAGTGATGACACTAGCATAACGCACTGGTTGTACACTCTTGTATTTTAGCTTTGAGGAATACGTGCCAAGAAGATGTGCCGTAATCTTCTGAACGCTGCCCAACCTAATTGGATTCGTCGATTGACCTCTTGGTCGAAGGTGGACTATTCGGATAATTTGTCCTAGGTAAACATACTCGTCAACTTGGAGTGTAGTGTTTCCAACAACTACAAGCATATCCAAGATATGGACGTTACATATGACGTTTATGTTATCCATGTTCATCTTAAGACCTATTCGTTTGTAGACACTATTGAGGTGATTGAGTATAGTGCTAGGGTCCTCCAGCGATTCTGCTATAATAAACAAAATAGTATTGCAAAGTAAAATATTGCTATAATAAGCTGTTATTGGTTAAACTTACGCTTCTTCAATAACTATCCATCTGGGCGTTAGTCTGCCTTAATTTCTTCAGCTCGTAACAGTTCACTACTGGACATAGGCGAATCATAAATACATGCATAAACATTCACGCCATTGCCATATTTGGTCGATAAACTTTCGTCTAGGGCGTCCTTGCCAGCTCTGCCGTTCACTTTTGCAACATAAATTTGCTTTGTCACTCTTTCCTCATTCTTTCTACATGACCAAACCACTGAAGTATACCTTTCTTAATCATTGTCACCAGAATATCTTGCAAATCACACTTTTCTATTATCATACAATTTCTCACCCTGTCATTCAGATTAAGCCTATAATTCGATATAATTCCTATAATGCTATTATAGGAATTATTTTTAGGTATTTAGGCTGCGGTTTATTTAACAAACATTATTTCAGGTTGAAACTTTAATATATGAAATAAATAAGCGCAGACGGCAATGTTACAGGCTATAAAATGGCGTCAGTTCCGCTCCGCGTCCCCGGTAAAGCGATTGTGGAAGTATCAAAACTATACACATCACACATTTTATGTATCGTGAATAAGCCGATATAGTATCGGAATTATCTTATTTTGCTCCAAATTGTAGATTCTAAGAAATTTCTCATAAAATATAGTATATTTCTTATATAAGTCTATTTTAAATTAAAATTACAAGTAAATGATAATTGAACATTGTATAACCGAAAACTGAAAGCAAAGTAAGGTTGTGAGTGGCAGCTTGGTACCGGTAATCTTAGTGTATGTCTATTCCTTACTAGATGGAGTGAGGACATGTGAAAGGACGTAATAGATGAGTGCAGGTAACTTTTTTTTAGAATAAGTGTGATAAACGAGTACACAGTCCACCTTTTTTTTTATAGGAGAGGGGCAAACGAGCATGCAGCTCACCTGATGGTAAGTGACTACCGCCGCCCATGAACAACTGCAACACCAGGAGAACCAGGGGAATTGTAGATGCGTTGCCGGCCTTTTAAAAAGGAGTAGGTTCTTTTCTTGAAGGTGCCTAAATCGTATCGGTCCGGAAAAATTGCTGGTGGTAATGGATTCCACAAGGAAGTTGTGCGAGGAAGAAAACATCTTCTAAATCGCACAGTGGTGGACCGATCATCCAGATGGTGTGCCGCGATGTGCGTTCGTGAAATTTGGCGGCTGGGATTAATCCGAACAATTCCTCAGAGCACTCCCTGTGGTAAATGCGAAAGAAAGTGCAAAGGGATGCAACATCTCTTCGCAGCGCCAATGAATCGAGCCGATCGGTAAGGATTCGATCGTCGACGATTTGAGCCGCTCTGCGCTGGATGCGGTCAAGTGGAAGGAGCTGGCACTGGGGAGCCTCAGCCCAGAGATGGGAACAGTATTCCATGTGAGGCCGAACCTGCGCCTTGTAAAGTTGCAGGCGTTGAGCCGGCATGAAATACTGTCCCGCTCTGCTCAGCACGCCAAGCTTTTTAGATGCCAATTTGGCCTTCTCTTCCAAGTGCCCACGAAACTGCACGTCACTCGATATGTCGACGCCGAGGATTCCGATACTGGCTGAGGCAACAAGGGGAGTGCCTTGAAACTAAGGAGATACGACAAAGGGGTTCTTTTTAGCGGTAAACGCACAAACTTGTGTCTTCTGAGGATTAAACTGAACTAGATTTAGTCGCCCCCAATCCGAGACTTTGTTCAGCAAAGACTCGACTTCAGACACAAGTTTGTTCCGGTACTCGGCGACGTTTTCCCGACTGCACGGGATTATTATTACGGGATATTGGCACGGCCGGTGTATAGAGCATCACCAGTGCTGTCATCCGCATAGCAATGAATGTTACCGCTTCGCAACATATCATTGATATGCAGAAGAAACAGCGTTGGTGATAGCTCGCAGCCTTGTGGAACACCAGCATTAATAGGCTTGTAGTCGGAGCATGCACCGACTACAACGACCTTGATGCTCCGATCTGCAAGAAAGCTGGTGATCCAATTGCACAATTTCTCGGGAAGCCCATAGGAAGGGAGCTTCGAAAGAATTATTAGCTTAATCATCATCATGGTTATGCAACCATGATGATGATTAACAGTTACTCGTAAAAACTGTGTTTTGAATCGCACGCAAATTTAGATTAAAGTACTCAGACAGATATTAAACTGTAAAATTTTACAGTTAAAAACCGTACTTTTATAAAAAAGTGACATTTGCAAGGTTATAAGGAATCTATATCAACCTGAAAAATAGTACTGAAGTTCTTTGCTAACACTTCACAAGAGAGCCTTTTAATATCGTCTCTTTGAAACGCTGCCGGAAATTCAGGCTCGTGAAGTTTTTTGTGACATTTGATAAAAATTACATTTTCCCCGTACAAAAAGTTACGAAGTGGTGTTTATTAAAAGGGAATTTTTTATAGTTAATTGTAGTTTAGGGAATATTTATTTTGTAGTAGCTTAGGAAATATTTCTCGTAGTTGCCACGCTTGACAGGCAGGAATGATTTTTTATACTATTTACATGAACAGTACACATTGTATGAAACTTTTTTTTTGTTTTGCGTTTTTAAACTAACTAAATATATATATATATATATAATACTGCTAATATGTTGTGTCATATCAATGTAGTGGCAGTGTTAGAATATCCACTACCCCATATTGTTCCATGGGCGTCCTAAGAGGCGACAGAGGGAAAAATCAGGAGATGGGCAGCAGCGTCTTCTTATAACAACTAAAAATAAAAACAATTGTTAATTTGTAAAAAAAAACATTAGGCTATTTTGCATTTTATTTATTAAATGTTAATAAACATATTACAGTCATATTAAAGTCGGCAGTTATAAGATGGACGAATAGCGAAGTAATTTCATAAAAGTATAAAGCAAGTATATTTTAAGAGTTGTTAAAAATTCCAAAATCAATTGTTAAAAAGTAAAGCCTGACTGTTTGTTAGACTAATATGCATTTTACTTATTAAATTTCAAAGTAGATATTACGATATTTTTGTCGTTTTAATAATGACGATATACACTAAAAGTAAGAGATGGCAGCCATTAAGTAAAGACAAAGCGAGCGTGGCGAGGGTGGCGAGTTTTGTATTGCACATGTGACAGCTCATTTCGAGAACAAGTGTGCGAAGCAGAGGCGCCGCTTCATGCTTACTTGCGATTTGTTGCCTTCACTGATTTATTGGACTACTTCTCCGGTCGAGTGCTGACGAATATGAAGTGAAATAATATGTTTGTTGCTTTCTATTATTAGGTATTAAGGGATATTTTACTGAAGATGCATAAGTACTTTTCTAATTTTAATTCATTCATATCAGAGTTTATTTCTGAACATAGGCCTTACCCTAGATTGCCCCATAAGGGTTGGTTACCGCAATTTTTTATTTTCTGGTTGTTATGAGGATCACGTTGCTGCCCATCTCCTGGTTTGTTTCTGTTACTTCTCACGTCACCCACGGGAAGATATGGGGTAGTGGATATTCTTACACCATCTTATAGGTATCTTTTATTTCAATTGCCTTACACTAACTATGCCAACATAAAGATATAAACACGTCAATATAAACATACATAGTTATGTGTTATGGTGTGATATTGAGTTCTTTGTCTTACAAGCTTTTTTTATTAAGATCCTGAGTCACAGCTAAAACTTCAACGTACTCATATAATCCGTGTTGCAAAATGGTACTTAACCTTAAAAAAATTCACATTTTTTATTTTCAAGTTAGTGACAATGTTAGTTGTTTTCAATTTCTAAAAATAACTTATATTCGTCTGTTACAATATGATATAGGTTTTAAAGTTTGTATTAGAAAAATACACTATTTTGTTTAATAATTTTATTACTATATTTATATAGCGTAAATAAGTTAGTTTAAACCTTTTTAGGCTAAAACTATCATGTACGAGTATCATTTCTCCTCGCGGCATATTGCCAAGAACGCTGGCTAAGTTTCCTTGTTGAATGTAATCGTTCAGTTGAACATAGCCTTCTAGAGAGATAAAAACCAGCACACTTGTCACCGGAGGCGATGTTGCATTCTGTTGTTTGAATCAATGTATTGTAATTTCTCTATTCCTGTGAAGACGTTACGCGTGGAGTGTGTGTGACGGATTTTTCTTGAGTTTTTTAAATGTTATGCCATGGTTTAAATGTTTTGATTTTTCAATCATCAGATAAATGTTATCCATCAATTAATTTACAACCTGACTGAATAAAAAAGTGAAACAATTAAATTATTTTATTCATGTAATAGTAATTTTTAATTTGTTTATGTGTTTTATCTTATGACTAAATTTTATTTCATGTGTGAGAAGTACCGTGTGATGGCGATGTAAGAATATTCACTACCCCATGTCGTACCGTGGGCCTCGTAAAAGGTGACAGAGGGAAATAAATCAGGAGATGGACGGCAGCGTCTTCCCAATAATAACTAAAAAATAAAAACAAAAACTGCGGCCTGCCAAGCTAGGCAACTGTGCATTCGTTGAAAGATCAGTAACTTTATTATTCGTAAGCATTAATATAGTAATAAAATATGTGATAGTCCTTTTTATCTATATCTAAACATATAAAAAAATTGAAGTGTCTGTCTGTAATAACGAAATAACTGCATTATATTAAGCTAAGGGCGTTATTTGCATGCTATTCAGACACGAATGAGCATTTTTAAAATTGTCTGTCCTTGTATTGTCTGTCCAGGCTAATCTATTGAAAGGCTGGTTCGATTGTAATAAAAATTCACGAATATATATAGAGAGCAGTGCCAGGAGTGATCTAAGGCTATATTTTATCAAAAAATCTTGGAAATTAAGCAAGTGGTAAAATTAAAAATATTGTACAACCGTCTTCAATAAAAATAAAATGAGAACACCATCAATGTAGTCGAAGTCAATTAAATACGCACTATTATGGATAACTCAAAAACTACTGGTCATATCTTAATCAAATTTATATGGGACCAAATGAGAAGCACCAACTTTCAAATAAAATAAAATCATCAAAATTGGTTCACTTAGAATTCTTAGGTAAGACATAAAAAAATACATTTGAATTGAGAACATTCTTTTTTTGAAGTCGGTTGAAAAAAATACGGAAAGTTGATAAAATAAATGGTCTTTGATGATCTTAAATCAGAAGTTAGGGCAGGTCGCTTGTAAAATAATATTGAAAAACGACCTATCAGTTCACCTGTAAGTGGTAACTGCAGCCCAAAGTTACGTGCGACCAACTTGGAACAAAGGGGGCACTCTTTGTCCGAAGTTAACGCAAGCACGTAACTTTAACAGAGTTCTAAGGCAGAAATAAGTAAGAGTTTGTAAACTTTCGTCGTCCTTAATGCGATCAGCAAAGTCTTCAAGGCAAGAGTGAATAGTAAGCCTATTGATTTAAGTCAGTGCACTTTTCCGTCTACGGCTACGTCACCACTTACTATCAGGTGAGGAAGTAGTTAAGTCCTGGTTTGAAATAGTTAAAACCTAGACAGACTTCTATGCTAAATAAGAGTAGTGTGAAGTAGCAAATTTCACAGTACGCGAGCAACTCAAGTTCGGTCGCCATCAGCACCGAAAAATATAAATTGAAATTTGAATTGCTGAATTATCACTTGAATATCTTAGGAATAAAATATTTCAAAGACAGAGGAAGGGGTCGGTGAAGTGAGCGGTGTCAAAGGTGCATGACATGTTGTACAATGATAGCAAATACAATTGCCCTGCATTGTGACTATAATAAGAGAAATCTATGAAGTCTATTACAAGCTGATGTAGAAAAAAGATTTGACCTTACACCCAAATGTTTTTAAGAGCCGTGATAGCTTAGAGGCTAAGCGCACACCGAAAATTTTACAGAACACGAGCAATCCGGATTCGGACTCCACTGGCACCAATGAAGTTTTTCATTGTGTTAGGCTGTGAAGGAAAACATCGTGAGGAAGTTTGTTTGAGGATAAAATATTTTTCAAAAATGTATAAAGTTCGCGCTCAGAAGGGTAGTTTTAAGATGTAGAGTAAGGGTTGGGTTGATAAAATTATTATACTCTATTTTAATCCTTACCACCTTAGAAGAGAGATCCTTTTCTTTTTACTTTGTTGTTCATTTATGTAGAATATTAATCAAAACATACGTACGTAAGTAGTTTAGGTTTAGTTTGTGATAAAAAAGTTACGTAGCGCCCTATATTGTAAAGTACCACCGATTTGGAATAAATTGTCGACATAAAGTATGTACGGTAGACCGTCTAACATGTGCATTCTAATGACATAGCATTACTCTTCTGAAGGATAAACAAACTTGCGGCTTGTATTTTTTTCAACTTTATTTGAGGTTTATGTTTTTTTCTTCCTTGACCGAGTTTTGCGAGGCTACTTGTTGATAGAAAGACATTTTGCTGAGCAAATTTTTTTCTATATCCCTTCTCATGGTAAGTGGTGATGCAGCGCAAGATGGTAAAGTGCACTTACTAAGCTTAATCTTTGAATATCCTTTAATTAAATTAGCTATTAACTAACTATATACGCGTTTCTTTCTCTATAGTGAGAGAAAGAGAGAGAGAGAGAGAGAGAGAGAGAGAGAGAGAGATAGTGAGAGAGAGCAACTTGAAGCATTTCTTAAATCATTTTTATGAGTTAGGCCGATAACGCATTGTTGAACTTTTATTTTCATATTTTATGAGGATTGTGTCTGCTTAATGTTTCTTTCAAATTCATTGTCTTATAAAAGAAACTTGCGTTCTTTCGTAAAAAAATATTGGGCACCGTTTCAATTTGATCATTTAGAGTTTTACCGCGGTAGTTGTAAAACAACAGTCATAAGCTTTATCGTGGAGGTTGATGTTCGGTTTTATAGCACCAGAGCCGAAGATTTAAATCGCGAGAGTAGCAATATCAAAAATGTGCGTAATATTTCATGGGCGTACTTAAGAGATGAAAAGGGAAACTTTCCTTATATTGGAGTTATTTTTTTAAAGTAATTTACGATTTCCTTTTTCAAATTAATGTTGAATTTGAGAAGTTTTATGTATCTATTAATTATCTACCAATATCTTTGCTTATGTTTTATATATATTTATAGGTTAAGATATATATTGCTATGGGCCAATGTTCTTAGTTTTTAAGCCCTTGATTCCAGAAATAAAGTTATTGTATTGTATTGTATTGTATTACTTTTTATAGTATTATTTTTATAGATGGTTTTTAAATCATTATTACAGATTGTCTATATTTATTTATTGTAAAACGTTCATAAAATTCCAAAATGAATGAATTCATACGGCAAGAAAGCAGACATTATGCTTTTTCAATTGTCAGAGAAACGTTATCTATTGTATAAATTATAATCTGAATGAGGGCTGATTTTTCCATTGTCAGATAAAAGTTATCCATCAAGTAAATTATATCCTGACTGAACATAAATGTGAAATAATTGAACTATTCACACAACTGAAATTTTCCTCACCTATGGTGCCCAAACATGGTCTTTGACGTTCCAGCAGAGGTCCACAAAAATCTGCTACGATAAAAAGGGACTGGGCTGGACACATCTGCCGAATGGCAAATGACCAATGTGCCAAAGTGAACACCCAGTGGATCCCTATAAACCTTCATGAAGGACTGGTCTATGGTGGCTCTGGAGAGAGAGTAGTGAAGAGAGTAGGGAGGCCTTTGCCCTCCAGTGGGACATTTCAGTCTAATAATAATAATAATAATTAATTGAAATTTTTACATTATTTTGTATTTTACAGTGTAGTGGCGGTGTAAGAATATCCACCACCCCAAATTATCCCGTGGGTGTCGTAAGAGGCGACAGAGGGAATCAAATGAGGAGACAGGCAGCAGCGTCTTCCCAATAACGACTAAAATAAAATCTGCGGCAAATATCCCCTTATGAGGCAATCTATGGGAGGCCTATGTTCAGCAGTGGACATTAATAGGCTGTAACGGCAAACTAATTTATTCATATAACTGTGGTTTTAATTTCTGAATGTTGTATTTTATCTTATGACTTAAATTTATTTGAGTATTGAAAAATTGGCCCTTAATTTAATGAACTGAATACAGTCCAGTTCGTTAGGTTTACTGGTGGATTCGATTAAAGCTTAAAAGAGAATCGTCTTCGATTTTCATTCCAATCTGGAAGTAAGTTGTTTGAACAGTTACAAGAGGATTTTGGTTAAAGAAATCTTAAGTAACCCTGCGACTCTACTGGAGTAATTTACGCGATAAAAATACTAACTTACTTTCTATTTAATTCTAAAACTTATTGTTGTAAAACTTAGACCCTTTTTATAAAATAAGGGCGACAAACGAGCTCGGTCCACCTGATGGCAGGTACATGCTGTGGCGCATAGACGTTTATGCTTCATGTTTCGATGAGTTCCGTCTCGTCACCATATGAAAAATTATGTGACATTCGGTGAATGCGTGGTTTATTCCTGGTCTAGTCTATCCATTTGTGCTTCATAAAATAACAGCTGGCAGTGCACAGTAGTATACATGTGTAGTACCAGTTTATTCGATGATAGGACCCCTTTCCTGCTTAGCAAACCTTGCTTTCTGGGTGGGTACCATCGTCTTACCTTTTTTTCTTTTTTTTTTACATGGGTAAATGCCTACGCATACCCGCCTTGCGGAGGCAAGGACGGGTTATGTCGGACTCGCACTGACTAAAACCCCATGGTGTTCCACCTTTGTCGCATATTGGCAGGGCCACGGGAACGCTTTCGCACACATCCGCGGCCCCACCAGCGCTGGTCGCCCCATGGCGGCCCCTCCTCGGGAGAGGACTACTCCTCCCCCACCATCGTCTTACCTACTTCTTCTGCCAAGCAGCATGGCATCTACTGCGGTGCTGCGGTCTGAAGTGTATATAGAACCAGTATAGTTGCAGTCTGTTATTTAATGCTAGTTGCAGGTGTCGATGGGCTACAGCAACCACTTACCAACAGGTCACAAACGTCAGGAGCATATAGTCCACCTGATCGTAAGCGGATTCTGTGGCCCTAGACATTTACATCTATCCTCGATTAAGAATCAAAATGCAAATGCGTTGTCGCCCCTGAAGACTAAGATGGAATGTTCCCAGTAAAAAAAATCTCCGGTTCTCTACATTTACTATACGAAACACAGCTGAAATTAAGGTGCTATTTTATGCTGGTATTCAGTTTATAATAAGTTTGTCATTTTAATTTAAAAAAAGTGAAATAATTACGAGCGCTTATATTAATTCTTGCGGCAACATTCAAATACCCGCGGTTTTGAATGGAGTTAATATTCCTAGGTTTGCGGCGAGTGCACAAATATAAATGATTAATTTTAGCGCGGTGTACATTAAACGAGGTTCATACATTTAGAATAGCATCTCACCCGCATATTTACTGCAGCACCCGGTGTTTCGCGACCGCTTCGTTTAAATAATTCCTCTTTAATATACCATTTAACGTCTCAATAGTGCAACACGAATAGCACACAGTTAGTTTTATTACATACCGCAGGCGCAGGTGGCGTTTTAGCGGGTAATATTAAACTTTTCTCTGTCCCATGAATCATACATGAACATTTTAATTGTCAAACTATTGTGTCTGTTTCGCGGACAGGAAACGGTTAATCTACTCGTAGTTATTATGATTCCGTTTTTATATGTATTTTACGTTTATTTTTTTTAGTTTGTTTAAAGAAGATTTGAATAAATCATATAGAATCAGGCAAAGGGAAAAACTGTCAGATGTATCAAAACGTTTAATTATTAGTAATAATGTCCTCCAGACCGAATTTCGGTTACGGCGGCAAATAACAACTGCGACTAGTCATCTTTGCTTGACAGGATTATAGTGCACGAGTGTGTGTGCAAACACAGGTGCACTTTCTATTGCCTCACTTTCAAAAATTAGTAAAAAATATTTTTCTAATTTTTGTATGCAAATTATCAATTTATTTCTCACTATACCCGAGAAAAGGGGTAAATACTCTATTGAAAGGTGCTGCTCGTTCCAGGGTAATATGTTTAAAAAGTAAAGGTGAAGTTAAAAGCTAGGCACAGGCTTCCTTACATTTCTGAGAGGGTTTTAGGGCAAGGAAATGCACGCGCTACCCCAATGCGTGTTGGCGGACTTCGCATGACTTCAAGATAGATTTAGATCTATCTTCGATTAAGAAGCAAAATATCAACTTTAGAACTAAAATGCACTGCCTTATTAATTAAAAAGTTTCTGGTTCTCGTCAATAGAACAGCATTATGCGGCCTTTTACGCTGGTATTCAGTGAGAGCGTGGTACTCCAGTCGAGCCCATCCATTTATGCTGCAGACAAAATACATTATATTTGTTAAGTACGGAAAGTAATTTACTTGTAAATTTATTTTATTATTGCATGGTAACTCTTTGTAAGATTTTCATAAGAACTTCAAAAGGCAAAAGGGAAAACTCTAAACATTGACTATACCGGGCCTTTGGGACGTAATCGCAATTGTCATTGAACAAATAACTTCGTAATCCCTTGCGACGAAGATTGTCCAATATTTTCTTTTAAATTGCATTGAGCCGTTTTAGGCGAACGAGTAAATATGTAATTTATAAAAATATATATAATAATTTTCTAACTCTAAAGTAATTAAAATTTATAATGGAAAATCATATTAGTGGTTATAAAGAAATTACCAGTTGATCCTTCGAGCAAGATGCGAACACGTTATATACGAAGAAAATATTAGAAACATATTTTAAAAATTTCGCGTCCTCCATCGTCAGAAGCAATTGCGAGTGAAATATTTTCTCATGGTTTATATATTAACATAGAAAAATTGCCGCCGTGCCGTGGTAGCTTAGGGGCTAAGCGCTCGCTGAAAATTTCACAGTAAGCGAACAACCCGGGTTCGATCTCCGCCGGCATCAATGAAATTGTTAATTGCAATTTTAAGTGCTGATTTACCACGTGCTCGGCGGTGAAGGAAAACATCCTGAGGAAACCTGCATGTCTGAGGAATAACAAAAAAAATATATTTCAAAGACATGTGAAGTTCGCCAACACGCATTGGGGCAGCGCGGTGGACATTTCCTTGCCCTAAAACCCTTTCAAAAATGAGAGGAGACCTGTGCCAAGCAGTGGGACGTATATATGCTGTAATTTAATTTTTAAAGAAAAATTGAAATATTTTATGATAAATATTGCTAAAAACATAATTTATTGCTTTTTATTCCTTTTAAAATCGTTTTTATCACAATGATCAAAAGCTCCCTTTAAAAGGTCGTTCTTATTTGGATCTTCACGATTCAGGTGTAGCAGTTTTAATAGGTAAACGTTTATAGGCTTATAAGGGTTAATGCGTATCATAATAATCTCAATTTCAGTGTTCATTTTCGCATTTGAAATAAGTAAAATTATTTTATTCATAATATTATAAAACCTTATTCAATTTTAAGAATACATAAAAAGAATATAACGCTGACACTACTAACTGTAATTTTTTACACTCGCATTATCCCCGTCTCCTATGTGATGATTTAAGAACTGGTATGATATACAAAGATAGAAGCAATTACTCTTGTATCATAATTAATAAAAAATCAATCAAATTATGGCATAAGCGTTCAAAAATCATTTCTTGCATTTGATGGTTAAAATATTTTATTTTAAAGTTACTATATATAACTGGATACTAAATGTAACTGGATAACTAATTTAAGAAGTTTTCTTCCTCGCACAACTTCCTTGTGGAATCAAATATCACCAGTGATTTTTCCGGACCGACATTTTAAAAGGCCGGCTACGCATCTGCAATTCCCCTGTTGTTGCAGTTGTTAATGGGCGGCGGTAGTCACTTACCATCAGGTGAGCCGCATGCTCGTTTGCCCCCTCACATATATATATAGAAAAATAACCATAACAGCTCTTAACGAAAAATGCCATAAGCCATTATAAGTTGCATTTGATCAATGAAGGTTAAAAAATTTGATTTCAATATTACCCATTTAATATGTTAAAGTTACTAATATCTTGATAATTACCATAACAGCTCTTAACGAAAATACGCCGCAATAAAATAAATTTAAAGCCGTACCTACTCCGTGTTACTAATTTTGTGTAAAATATTTTCCCGCTGGCCGCCATGTTGCTTATTTATCAGCCGTAAAATGGCATCGGTCCCCACTGAGCTTCAAGCGAAGCGATCATGAAAGCAATAAAACTAACTTACATAAATATAGAAAATATTCCTTCGCTTCAAAATATTTTATGTTTTTATGTTTTATTAATCTAGTGTAGTTTTATTAAAAACAAATCAGTAACAACTAATTAATATTAGTAAAAAGTAGAGATCCAAAATATTTACAATTAAATAATTTTTTTCCCTTATAAGAATTTAAAATATTAAATGAATTGCTTTCTATATGTTTTTTCTTCATTGCAATTGCATCTTGTAATTTATAAAAAACTTTACCTACCAACTGGTAGTAAATTACAAGATGCAATTTTATATGTAAAATACACTAAAAGTTTCTGCTGTACAAACATCGTGCGGGATTCGAACCCACGAAATAGAAAGAACATCAAAAGATGAAGAAGAGACAACATACACACAGTAATTAGTACGTAAAATTATATTTTTTAGCATAAAATATAAGTGACAATATGTACATCGGCATTTATAAATACGTGTATTTTGTTTTTACGAATAAATTTGCTTATAACAAGTAGAGGTCAATAAGTTACAGTTGAACCGAGCGAAAGAGCCATTTCTTGCATAAATGTGATACTCGACAACGTGATATTATAATACTTCAAGTAAGACCTCTCTTGAGGTGCCCTTTCTTCGCCGTTTTAATGGGCTATCGAGCCAATAATAACATTGTATGTTTATTGTGTTATTAAAATTTATGAAATTGTCATAATTAAATATAAAATAAAACATAAAATATAAAATTATTTATAAATAAACTAGCTGTGTCCCGCGACTTCGTCCGCGTGGAATTTATTACGATTGGATTTCATGGGTATTAATTTTTTTGCGCGGAACCCTAATTCTTTTTCTATAATAGAAGTAGACTTAGTTACTCCTTATAACATCAGCTATATGCCAGTGAAAGTCCTGTCAAAATCGGTCCAACCATGTCGGAGATTAGCCGGAACAAACAGACATACAGACAGACAATTTTTTTTTAAATCTATGTACCGTATATACTTTCATATGCATTGAGTGAAAAGCTTTTATTTTGACATTACTAATAGATACTTAAATTTTATTTATTTGTATAGATGAATTAATAATAATTAATTTCAAACAAAAGTGCAGTATGGCGTAAGAGAATCCTTGATGGATTTTATACCGTGGATTTCGCAAGAGGTCGACTATAGGAAAAAATAGAGAAATATTATGGCTTCCGTTAGATGGCGTTTTAGCCACTTCGTTTACGCTAGACTTAAAATATTTAGATCGGCAACAGTTAGCAAAATCAAGGTGCGAGGTGTCAGATACTGCGGTCGTCAATCCGCCGAGCGTATCAATTAAGGCAAATCCTCCCTACAACAGGAGAGGCCCATATGCAGCAATGTACTTTTACGCGCTGATGATGATGATGATGATGATGATGATAAATAATAGCACATATATATTGAAAACGTTTTATTGGTTTGTTACTCAATGCCACAAAACATTAAACTACGGACTTCCATTTGACACGATCCTGACACTCCTCTCTCGCATCCATTACATCCATATCTCTACGCTACATGCTCGTCGGTTCAGGGTTCTTTTAATCTGGTCCATCTTCAATATATCGCCAATTTTGTTGATAAACTTGCATCAAGGACGTCCCTTGCGGACTCTACCGTTCACTTCTGCAACATAAATTTTTCACTCTTTCTACATGACCAAACCACGGAAGCATTCCTTTCTTAATCTTGGTCACAATATCATATTGCAAACCACAAAGCACAGGGTTTGAAATTATCTCAGGGTTATGAAGTTCGCACCGTTGCGCCACTGCATGTTCGTAAACTTAAAATAGACTTGAATTATTGCTTTTCTCAAAAATCTTGGTTTCTTCACTATGTTTTCCTTCTCCGCCCAGTAAAAGGTACACCATTATTTAAAATTGCTATAAAAATTTGATTGTTGCCGGTGGTGATCGGAACTCGAGTCACTCGCGTTCTTTAAATTTATGGTAATTACTAAGCCTAACAATCACGGACTTTTACTTTATACATATAAGTTAATGATAACAACTATGATAGATTTTTTTTTAAAGTACGAGGTAACAAACGAGCACACAGTCTGCCTAATGATAAGCAGGTGCCGTATCCAATAGAAATCATTACAATAAATAGTAATATAGTGCTGTGTTTCGGGTGAGTGTCGAAAACCGATGAAAAGATTTCCACATCTGCGTTCTATCTATTCTATCTATTCTATTCTAAATCAAGGATAGGTGTAGGTATTTTGGGTTGTAGTATCCACTTACCATTACCATGCAGGTGGACTGTGAGCTCGTTTGTCTTTCTAACTTGTAAAAAAAAATTAATGATCCCTGTCATTGAAACTGAATATCGTTTGCTACTATACGAACATACAAATATATTATTTGAATATCTATTTCACAATTTTTTCTAAACTTAACGCAATCTCAGGAGTTTGAAAGACACGTATCGTCTAATATAGCTACAGACCCAGTGGATTTACTGCGACTATTCAATAAAACTACAACGAAAGCATTCACCTTAGAGTAGGTAAACATAAGCAAACTATGTTTATGTATACTCTAAGGTCTTGACATCCAATTTAAGTCAGACAGTCTACGTTTTAGTTTTTGCTACCTGGGCTTCCTTCAGAATTTAAATATTAATGTGGTCTGGTCTACATTTAAAAGCTGAATGAATGTATATCGGGTTAGGTAAATATCAGGACATCAAAAATCTCAGGCTGCCGTAACTATGGGTGCTGCAAATACAAAGCATAGTTAGTAGCTAGTTAGTAGTTTAATATAAAACTGACTTCTTAGAACTTTTGCTTTTAATTAAGACATAGGAAAAATTTCCTGAATAGTTTCTGTACTCAAGCAGTTTGTTTCCGTTCGTTCGTTAAACTTATTAAAACGATATAGTTTCAATACCGGCGACTACAAAAGGAAAATCCTTCACTGAACAACTGTTTTCAATTTGCAACTAACAAAGTTTCGAATCCTTTGCAATTTTCCTTGAGTTCTTTTTACGTCGAGTTCGTAAAATTGATCGTATTACCGGATCAAATGCAAAGTTATTCTATTCAAAACTTTTATTAACATCATTAAGGACTTTTTGTGTTTTTAAGTTAGAGATCGTCTTACAGAACGATATGAAAATGTTTTTTTTTACAAAACTAAAGTATCAACGAACTTAATATTCACCTGATGTTGAGGGTCTACTGCAGTCCATAAATACCTGCGGCCAACTTCAAACAAAGAAGGCTGCAGACGCGTTGTCACCTCTGAGTGTATATATTATATTAGCTCTTTATACTCTTTGGACTGGAACACAGCAGTGCAATTGCTGCTGTTTGTCGGCAGAAATGATTACGAGGGTGGTACTTACCCAGACGGACTCTTAGCCGAAAACGGAGTCTTAACAGCCAGTTTCGTGTTGTGTAAAAAATATTTATAAAGACAGATTAATATTCTATCAAAACTCGTATCCTTATAATTATTATTTTTTATTTAACACCCTGTTAGAAACGAGAGGAGGTCTGTGCCCAGCTGTGGGACGTATATAGGCTGTAACTTTAACTTTAACTTTTTAATTTTTTTATTACTTGCTTTCTCGCTCCTTATTTATACTACAAAATAAATTCATTATTAAACATCTATCCAAATGGCTCAGCCACACTATGCTCCTCGCGCTGCTCCTGGCTCTGCTCATGGCGCTGCCGCTATGTTGGCCTCTTTGGCCACTCGCGCAATTAATCGCGACGCTCCGCAATAGGTCGCTAGCGTTTGCAACACAATGGTTAATGCAACTGTGGCAGCATGCGCGCTATATGCATATTTAGTATAGCTAATTATGTCAATGTCATAAAAAAGAAATATACGTCGTCGTTCTCGCCAACGGAGACGGTGGATGACATCTATTCATCGAAATAGAACGACGCTTCCGTAACGAGCGCTCGATTCGGACAGCGTTTGCGCGAGTATGTGGCCAGCCACTCGCGCTTATATTGCCAGTACTTTGACTCGCGTCCAAAAAACCGAAAAACAGGGAGCGATGGGCATGACGAGGAGCATGACGTGTGGCATGACAAGTATTGTGGCCACACTACGTCTCTGCCTCCTTTACTTGCTATTTCCCATGCCACTCGACGAGTGTGTGGCCGAGGGGAAAAACTTTGTATGAATGTAAGTTTGCTTTAAAAGAATATTTTTCGAAACATAGTTATAACGACTTGTGACAGATAATATTAGGTAGGATTAATTAATGATGTCCTATTAATTGAAAGATATAGTTGAAAGCGCAAAGGGCATCAGCGTCCGTGGTGCGAGACTTCTAGTGTTGCGATCGTCTGCCTGCTAATAGCAATTTGAAGTCGGTTTTAACTTTTTGTTAAAAGTTATAATTATTTGACGTAAGAAATTAAAATTTTGATAGTCATACGTCATCATGTTTTCTTTAACCCATTCGCTGTCATTACATATAGTTCTTTTTTTTATAGGAGAGGGGGCAAACGAGCATGCGGTTCACCTGATGTTAAGTGACTACCGCCACCCATGAACAACTGCAACACCAGGGGAATTGCAGATGCGTTGCCGGCCTTTTAAAAAGGAGTAGGCATTCTTGAAGGTCCCTAAGTCGTATCGGTCCGGAAAAATCGCTGGTGGTAATCGGTTCCATAAGGAAGTTGTGCTAGGAAGAAAACATCTTCTAAATCGCACAGTGGTGGACCGCCAATCATCCAGATGGTATGGATGGTATCGCGAGTTTTGTTGCGATGTGCGATGGTGAAATTGAGCGGCTGGAATTAGTCTGAACAATTCCTCAGAGCACTTCCTGTGGTACATGCGATAAAATACGCAAAGAGATGCAACATCTCTACGCAGTGCTAGTGAGTCAAGCCGATCAGAAAGAACTCGGTCGTCGACGATTCGATCCGCTCTGCGCTGAATGCGGTCAAGTGGAAGGAGCTGGCACTGGGGAGCCCCTGCCCAGAGATGGGAACAGTATTCCATGTGAGGCCGAACCTACGCCTTGTAAAGTTGCAGGCGGTGTGCCGGCCTGAAATACTGCCCCGCTCTACTGAGCACGCCAAGCTTCTTAGAGGCCAATTTGGCCTTCTCTTCCAAGTGACCACGAAACTGCACGTCACTCGATATGTCAACGCCGAGGATTCCGATACTGGCTGAGGCAACAAGGGGAGTGCCTTGAAACTGAGGAGATACGACAAAGGGGTTCCTTTTAGCGGTAAACGCGCAAACTTGTGTCTTCTGGGGATTGAACTGAACTAGATTTAGTCGCCCCCAATCCGAGACTTTGTTCAGCAAAGACTCGACTTCAGACACAAGTTTGTTCCGGTACTCGGCGACGTTTTCCCGAGAAATATTGGCACGGCCGGTGTATAGAGCATCACCAGTGCTGTCATCCGCATAGCAATGAATGTTACCGGTTTGCAACATATCATTGATATGCAGAAGAAACAGCGTTGGTGATAGCACGCAGCCTTGTGGAACACCAGCGTTAATAGGCTTGTAATCGGAGCACGCACCGTCTACTACGACCTTGATGCTCCGATCAGCCATAAAACTGGTGATCCAATTGTACAATTTCTCGGAAAGCCCATAGGAAGGAAGCTTCGAAAGAAGCGCTTTGTGCCAGACCCCATCGAAGGCCTTCGCTATGTCCAAACTAACGGCCAATGCTCCCCCTTGGACTCAATCGCCAGCGCCCATCTATGTGTTAGGTAAACAAGAAGATCACCAGCTGAGCGACCCCGACGGAAACCGTATTGGCAGTCACTAATCAGCTGGTGCTCCTCAAGGTACCGCATGAGCTAGCAGTTAATAATGGACTCCATTATTTTCGAGAACAAGGAGGTGATGGCGATAGGCCTGTAATTGGACGGATCAGAGCGGTTACCTTTTTTAGGGATCGGGTGCATGAAAGCTGTCTTCCATGAATTCAGGACAACGCCTAGGAGTAGGAGTTCCGAAAAGACGCGTTAGAACCGGTGCCAACTCTGGAGCGCACGTCTTCAGCACAATTGGCGGGATTCCATCAGGCCCTCGACTTGTGGATGTCCAGGAGAGTGCTTTGCGTACTGAGCACTGTGTGAATCGCACATCAGGCATAGAGCACTCACACTGCGGGATGGTCGGCGGTGTGTTCCCCCCGTCATCAAGAGTCGAGTTGGACGCAAAAAGGGAGCCTAAAAGGTATAATGATTCAAAATTAGACTTCTCTGCGTTAATCATATTGTCGTCTTAAATGTAAGAGATATAAGAAATAAATACGACGACTTGACGAGACCATTTTTACGTGTTGTAGAACTGAAATCTACGTTAATACTACCCAAAAACCGAGCGTAGACCGAGCGGCGCCGTCCCGGCGTCGTACCGGTGCCGTGCCGGTACCTGGAAAACCACCCATTCGGTGCTTAATTTTTTAGAAATGCAACTAAATAAGAGTGCATACTTGTAAATGATTTAATTTAGCGTAATGTAGCGAGGCTCGTACATCAGACGTGGTGCGGCAAGGCATTCATATATTTACGGCGCCAACGGGTCTCCGAGTAAATTAATTCCCTTTAATATACCATTTAACGTTTTAATTACTCGAAATGCTCCCCTCGCGCCTCTTGTATCTGCTTAATTACTGTATTGCTGGTCGTTCCAATTTTGATTAACTGTATTTTACAGTTTGGAATCTCTTATATCGTTTAATTATTTTTCCTACTGCGCAACTTCCTTGCAGCAGCTTGTCCAAAGTGCATTACTGAAAATAGGCCTCCCCATAGCTTGCCTCATAGGGCCTCTTTGGTCTCTCTCTCTGACTGCTTCGTTGGTCTAGTGGTTGTAGTAGTGCGACTGCTTATCATGAGGTCCCAGGTTTGAATCCGGGATCGGGCCAAAAAATCAGTTATTTAGTTTTTCCGTCAAAAAATTCTCAGTAACTGCTCGGAGTCAGGAAATTGGCAGTGTCTCACCCCCGTGCCTGGGAAAGCACGTAAAACCGTTGGTCCTGCACTTGATCTCTCTCCGGTCGTGTCGGTTTACCGTCCCGTCGGACTATGAGATTGAGGGAATAGAGAGTGCACCTGTGTTTGCGCATACACTTGGGCACTCTAATCCTGTCCTGCGCCGATGGCTAGTCTCCGTTGAGACTGGCCGCCGTGACCGGAATTCGGTCTAGAGGACATAGGGTCCTCTGCTACAGTTGCCACGCTTGGCGGACGGGTTGGCAAATGAAGTTTCTTATTATTTTCAGTTGTTATTAAGAAAATGCTGCTATTATTTCCTGTTTCAGATCCCTCTGTCACCTGTTACGGCAACCATGGGATAATATGGGGTATTGGATATTCTTACGCCGCGCCGCCACTAGAAAGCGAGCCTTAGTGGCTTATTATCAAGTTACTCGTAGATTGCGGTTACTCAATTATACGTGGTAGAGCCATGCTGCAGCTATTAGTAGTATAGTTGTAGCACGAATGGGTCAGCTCGACCGGGGAAGGACCACGCTCTCACTGAATACCAGCGTAAAATAGCAGCGTAACGCTGCTGTGTTTCTTATGGTGAGTGTAGAGAACCGGAGACACTTTTTACTGGAAACAAGGCATTCCATCTTATTCCTCACGGGTGACAATGCATCTGCATTTTAATTCGTAATCGAATATAGATGTAGATGTTTATGGGCCACAGCAACCACTTACCATCAGGTGGACTGTGTGCTCGTTTGTCACCCTAATCCTAAAAGAAAACTGGGCAAATGCTCGAGCATCACCGTTTCTGGATAGGGAAAAACTCCTTTTGCTCAAGCTTAATTGAAGTGGTAAACATAATCATTAATAGTTATAATAGCAATTTTACTATACTTTATTTTTAAATGTCACCATGGACCAAATCCAAAAATCCCGGTTTGCCAATGTCAAATTTACTAAATATTACTACAAAATTAAATTAAATCAGCGCTTAAGTATATAAAATTAATTTTCCCTCATTTTCAAGATGGCGCTATCATTATGCGTAAAATACTAGACGGGTCGTTTAACTAAGAACAGGCAAGCGCAAGCAAGTCACGCTTACTTGCGGCTCTGGGTGCGTACTTATTTATGTTGTCGCCAGATAGGTCAATTACTTTTGTTTAGTTTTTTTTAATAAAATGGAAGTAGCAAACCTAAGAACTTACAAATAATAACTTACAGTCCACCTGATGATATGTAGCTACTGTAGCCCATGGACACCTGCAGTCAACTTGAAATAAAGAAGGATGCAGATGTGGTGTCACTTCTGAGGACTAGGTCGAAATACCTCATGGCCTGTAATTATACTGTGTAATTATATTGACTTATTATACGCTTCAGACCGGAACACAGCAGTGCACGCAATAGGTAAGAGGGTTTATTTATTAGAAAACTACGGCAAGATTACAATAATAGTATACAACCTTTACTTAGTCTTAAATTAAAGCTGATTACAGTTTTCTTACTATATATATATATAATGTGTGTGTGTGTATATGCGTGTGCGCGTGTGTAAGTGTGTGTGTGTGTGTGTGGAAGTATGTGTGTGTAAAATGCTTTAGTATTTTATAAATTAAAGTTACGTAAGGGTTGTACCTACCCAGACGGACTTATAGCCAAAAAGGAGTCCTCCCCCTCCTAGTAAAAGGTATATATGGGAATTTATACGACCCACGGCTGGATCAGGCCGTTTCTTATTTCTAGAAGAGAAGGAAGAAGCGCTCTTCAAATATTTTATTTCTTACTCCTGCAGGATTCTTTCAACAATTTTTAATAGAATAATGGCGATAAAAGAGCATACATTCCACCAGATGGTTAGTGAATGCTGTGGCCTATCTATTCTCAATTAAGAATCAATATGTAGATACGTTGTCACCCCCGAGGACTATGATGGAATACCTCGTTTCCATTTAAAATGGTCCGTACCGCAAATAGATCAGGCGCAGGAAGATCTTCTTAATGTACTTTTGGAGGCATTGGAGTGAAATACCGCCAACTTCTTGACCTTGGGGCAGCTACTGAGTATCCTATAACCAATTTTACCCCAACCCTGGATTCGAATCCGGGATTACACGCTTACGACCAAGACCAACGATGAAGTTGAAAGTCAGATTTTGCTTACCATTATTACTACGACCAATAGGATCTATTGTAGTCGCTGCCTTTACTTTCTATATCTTCAACGGTAGCAATTTAATTTAAAAAAAAAACATGCGTGAGTGTCGTGGAACACTCGGTTGGAACGAAGTTCCTTTCGTATATTATTATGGATAAACGTATTATATTATTGATTAACAAATAAAAATAAATGAATAACCAGTGTCTATTAAAATGAAGCATCATTTAAAATAATAAATATAAATAAGTTCGAGGGAGATGCATATTGTTCCATCTCGCTCGCACTGGTGACGTATAGAAAGGGCGTCGTGACGGAAAAATCTTACACTTTTTCTCGCCTAGCCCCCATCCGTCAAATTCGTACCGCGCGATAATTCTTCGTAATTCGTTCCAAAATATGAATTTATAGTAAATATGTATCTATTTTTGTGGAGTTCTTTCACAGTTTCTTCTTTAGACAGAGAAATCAAGAAAACATTTTGAAACGCTATGTAGTAGATTAAAAACGTTTTGACGTTTGACGAATGAAACATTAGTTTTTACGTCGTAAACAAAGAGTTTTCATTTCATTTAATTTCTACATCAACGAAAAAAATCTGTTTCCTGTATTAGCCACGTAAAAGAACCCAACAATCTATTTCATATCTTGAGTTTAAACAACTTTGTTTGAAAAGGTAAGTAAACCTTTACAGGAACGGCGGTATACCATCACGTATATACGAGTGTATGCTCAAAGTAAAATACTCTGGCGACAGGGAACTGTTATAAGTGTATAAAGATTTATAATCCGCTTGCAAAGCGTGAAGATTACGACAAATCTTTTTTATAATGCTTCAGCTTTAGTATATTTTCTGTATCATCATCATTATAGCCTATCAAAGTCCACTACTGAACACCGCCCCATACTGATGACACGCCTGTCAGACGGCTTGGTAACTGCAGTTTTTCATTATTTATAGTTGTTATCAGGAAGATGCTGATGCCTATCTTGTGTTTCAGTTTCCTTTTTTCGCCTTTTAAGATACTCACTAGATGATATGGGTAGTAGATATTCTTATACAGACTGTATTCCCTATAGTCATTCTCTTATTTACTTATGCCCAGTTGTGGACAGTAACGAGCTGATAAAGAATAAGAACAACAACTTTGGAAAGGTTCGATAAAGACTAATACAGTTTAAATTACAACCTACAAACATTAACACATAGTAAATGAATTTGTACATTGAATTGCGTTGTGCTCTATGAACCCAATGTAATGAACTTAAGCCTCAGAGTAATAGTATTTGAAATAGAACGTTAATCCTCAGGAAAGCTTTCAGAAGCGTCGTAAGCCCAACCACCGCACTTGCTCTATATTTATGTACAACAATCTATTCCAATAGATTAAAACTGTAAAAGTGTTAATCATTTGTTCATCATCTGAGAATATAACAAATCATAAATAACAGACAAATTATCAAATTTTAAGCGTGGTCGTTTTTATATTTTATAATTGTTATAAAAATTACGTTGTTTTTTTTTATATAAAACACGCTCAAAAGCCACCTGTTGTCTTTCTTGAGGTAGGTTCAGCATGCGTGGGTTCAGCAGTGGACTTGGATGGAGTGATGAGAAGTAAGATGAGAAGTCATAAGATATTTTTGGCATTTCCTACAGTTGCCTCTTACGATACCCACGGGATGAAATAAGGCGACGGATTCCCTAACGCCGCCATAACATGGCATATTCTCATTAGTCTAATTATATTTTTAAATATTATTTTAAAAATATTATTTTAAATTTCAGGTCAAAGTTTTTATCTCTTGAAATAAATCCGACACCATTTTCTTTTTTGTCCAACGCTCACTCAATCGGAAACTAAAAAATAGATAGTGCTTGTGCTTGGGAAAATGGAAGTGTTTTGAAATTCATTATGTTTTTGTAACGATGCTTTTAGAAATATTGTAATACAATAATATCACAAGCAAAATATTGAAGACCTTTTGCGGGTTGACCTCTATTGTGTAATTAATATCTGAATTACTATGTTCTAATTATTACTTTTGGTCGAAATTCAACCAAACACATAGCATAGGCGTGTGCATGATCAAAATGCTTACAAAGTGTGCAGTGCAATACACACATAACTTTTGTTTTATTGTTACTTTGCGCATTTTTAAGTTATATCTATGGTACTCTTTTTACGTTGTATTTTTAACGTTGTATGCTTTCGAATTATTTTTAAGACCGTGTAGTGGCGGTGTAAGAATATCTACTACACATTATTGTTCCTTGGGTGTTGTAAGAGGCGATAGATGGAAACTGAATCAGAAGATGTGCAGTGCAAAACTGCTGTTGCCAAACCGCTTTCCAAACGTGGCAACTATGGAAAAATCCGCCCTATGAGGCTGTCTATGGGGGAGACCTATGTTCAGCAGTGGATTTTATAGGCTGTAATGATTGAAATTTTGATTGGGATGGATGAATCCTTCGAATGATATAAGCTTCATGTCTCCGCTTTTATAATAAAAACGTATGACAATTTTCGATATCCACGTAATATACTTTTTAAAATAAATATTGAATTATTAGGTACTTACAAAGTATTATTTAAATTAAATATTAAATTATTAGGTGAAATTTTAATTTAATTACAATTTATATAAATTTTATGATTTATTAAATTTTATAAAATACTAGGATTAGATACCCTATTATTAAAAAATAAATTTATAATACTAAAATAGTAGGTAATTATTTATTGAAACTTAAATAATTTGGCGGTATTTTAGTTCATTTAGAGGAATCTGTTTAATAATTGATAATCCACGAATAAATTTACTTAATTTATTATTTTGTATGTCGTTGTTAAAAAAAAAATTTAATAAAAAATAATATTTTAAAATTTTTATTTAAAATTAATTCAGATCAAGATGCAGATTATAATTAAGAATATAATGGATTACAATAAATAAATTTTTCACAAGTCATTTCACAAGTCTATAATATTAAAATAACATTTACTTTTGTCATTTGTACCTATTGAATATATACGCCTGTGAGCGGTGACGATAAGCATCGACAAAGAGGCGAGACATCTGGCACTACGGTCTCAAATCCGTTTGCCAAGCATTTGTGTTACGGCAAAACTTATCTCCGAGTATATTATAGGAGAGGCCCTTGTCCGGCAGTTATCGCTTACTTTCTGATGTAAATAAAAGTGTGTGTGTGCTTATAAGTGAAAATTTACGTAACAATAAAAAAATTAGTTATTGGAACGAACCTTGTAACCGACAGACAGTAAACGTGGCTGATGACGAATGGAGCCGAGTATACTATACTATATTCAGTGCGTAACCGAGTCAAACGCTTGATATCGAGTGGAGCCATGTAAACCCGATTCAGCGACACCGATCCGAGCGTGACGGTTCACTTTCGTTCACTGTTCACAAAGAACGCGCCTAAAATAGATTTCACTATAAAAGGATGAGAAATACGAACACATCCACTTAATATATAAATATATTTCGTGTGTTTTTATTACGAAGAATGTTTTACAGAGTTAGGTTTCGTTGAAAATTTCCAGTTTCTGGTTTCTTAACGTAAGGCGCATTGCTTTCATGTCTAGTTCTTTTTTACTGCGTCGGCTGTAAAACGGTCGCTTTGAAGTTTGCAGTAGAATTTACTGTTGATGTTTTGAGTTAAAGAGGCGAAAGTTGGTTTAAACTAACAAACTCATTATAAATGCAAATCTTGTTTTTATTTATGCGGCTTTTTACAAACAAAATTTAGATGCTTATAGCAGTGACTCGTTTATCAAAATGATAAATTTTTCTTTTATATGCTTTTTATAAATTTGAGCGACAAACAAGGTAACAAGATATATTTCTTATGGTAAAGTGCTTCTACAGTCTATGGACACTTAAAACCAACTTTAGACAAAAAGGCCGTAGATTTTTTTACTTATATACCAGTGCTTCACTACAATCCCACCTGGTGATAAACTGGACGAAGTCCTAGTCAGCAGACTATCCCACTCCTTTGCTATACGCATTACGAGAGACAAAGCAAACCTTTTTGTCCGATACATTGACTATTATTAACAAAGGGTGGAGTCCTACCAAGCGTCCAGTTCCCCGATGTTGTAAAGCGTAGGGAGGAATAAAATCATATAATTCCTGCGAACGATTTCCAGAATGTATGTATTTTATCACTTCCGGGATTAGGATGAAATGACTCACAGTTTGTGATTGTACTCGCACTCTTAACCTTCAAATTGCAACAGAAGTTGGTGCACCATTGCCATCGCGCTCTTAACTTATCTATTTAATGTTGCAGATATTTAGCTAACTCTTACCCGCTGTTTTTCATCAGAGGACTTGTAAATGTATAAAATGTATCAAGATATTATCCTACGATATTTATCCTACGTCCTTGTCTAAGACATGGCCATTTATTTATTTATTCTTTATTACATTTCCAATTACAAGAGAATACAAAGGGCGAACATAATGCCTTCAGGCATCCAAAGAGACTGAGAAAGACTGAGCTAGGCATCCAAAGAGACAACTGCAGCACGGAGTGATTTTTATTCATTTATTCATTACAGCCTGTCTGCTTAGCAGGTGGGAAATATATATATATAATAGGTATATACAATATATATTTTAAAATAATAAACTTATTCGTAGAACATATGCGCTCAAATGACATTATCCAGCGTGAATACAGAGGAATACGTTTGTATGTACTAAACGCCGCACGGATATCCTCTTAAATTTAGAGATAAAGTCCGTATATTCCCCAAGTGATAATTTCGACTAAACTCATACACTAGTTATTTCATTAAGATTAGACCAGTATGATAATGCAATAAACTGTTGCGAAACAAGAGAGCGGGTCTAACGTACTGTGTGATACTGGTTTACGATTTGGGATTTCAGCAATTCTATTTGGCCATTTCAGGGACCGATTGTATTAGATTTATTAAAATGTAGAGTCACAAAAAAAGCTATTAAAATATAATTTATAAATTTATCGTTTTAATATTAAATGTTGGGTAACAGGAATATAGGAAGGAATATACAGGAAGACAGCTTTAGAATAGAATATAATCATTTTTAATTAATAGTAGTACTTCTACCACTGGTTCGGCTAAAACCTCAGTCCTGGGAAGAACTAGCAAGAAACCCAGCGGGACTTTTCTTTTAAATAAAATTAGTTTACAACAGATTACATGGCATTAACATTTAAAAGATATAGTATAAAACAAACTTCCTTCCCGTCGTCTGTACGCTTAGATCTTTTAAACTACGCAACGAATTTTGATGACATCTTCATCAATAGACAGAATGATTAAAGGGGAAAGATTATATTATGTATAATAAACGCATATTATATATTACATAATTATTCTGTCTGTGTGTATGTGACTGAACTCCTCCTAAACGACTGGACCGATTCTGATGAAATTTCGTGTGTGTGATTAAGTTGATTAGAGAATGGTTTAGATTCACAATTGGGCCCGGTAGGTGGCGTTGTTGTCGAGATCCAGAAATCAACCGTGCGAAGCGGGGTGGATCGTTAGTAACAAAATATATAGGTTACTTAGCTTAAGTATTTCGGTCCAATAAAATAGGTTACTTTACTTAGCTTAACTTACTCTCGGCCCTTACAGCAGACTTACCCCTTTTTACTTGTTCGATTGTTGACGGTTATAAGATAACTGATCTATTCATCACAGCCGCCTTTTATACCATTCTAATGTTTTTAAACATTATTTTATTTTATTTTATTTTATTTTATTAGGGATAACAACAGCCTTCATTCTGTGATACATTATTCTTATAAAATATGTCTTTACATAGGGCCAATAATAGTCATCCACTTTTCACAATTTAGCTACTATATACTAACAGATGCTACTATGGATTTATAAAACTACGAATGCTACCAACATAAACAACAAAGATTAATTGTCTACTCCTGTCAAAGCATGTACTACCTTTAGTTTAAATGAATTTTTTGAATGGATAAATGGGTCAATATGAGAGAATTTACTGTTATTTTTTTTAACCATTCTGGTGAGGACACTATTCTTGCCATAATTAGTATGATGTAAGGGGACACTGAATAAAGGTTTATGTCTAGTCTTACGTCGGGGCACTTTAAAGGAAATTTGTGAAAGCAGAACAGGGCAATCAATTTGAGCGCGTAAAATATCAAACAAAAAACCCATGTCTAACATCTCATGGCGTTATTCTAACGTAAGAAGATTAAATTTACGACAATTATCACTGTTAGACATGAATGTGTGCGTGCTTAAACTTTTTCTGAATACGCTCTAAGCGTGCCTTATAAACTTCATATGAAGGCGACCATATCGGACTGGCGTATTCCAATATGCTTCTCAAGTATGCAAAATAAACGTTTTTAACGCTAAAGTACTTTTAAACGGTTGACAGGTTCTTAGAACAAATCCAAACATACGGTAAGCTCTATCTGCTATATTACCATAATGCATATTAAGGAGCATCTTGGAGTCAAAACAGACGCCGAGATCACGTACATCATTGACTCGTGTTAATACTTGATTATTAAAGTTCTAAGGAAAGACAATAGGACTTTTCTTGCGCGTAAAGCTTATAATCTGACATTTTTTAATATTGAAACAGATCTTATTGTGTTGATAAAAAGAAAACAAGTTATCCAAATCGTATTGTAACAATCTACAATCTTCAACAGAACGAACTGCCCGGTATATTTTTTTATCGTCTGCATATAATAGGTGATTAGAATGAGAAAAACAGTTGGCAATGTCAAAGATGTACGCATTGTAGAATAGCGGGCCAAGGTGCAATCCCTGTGGAACACCCGAGGGAACAGTTACATAATCGGATCTGTAGCCGCCCAGCACTACAGCCTGAGAGCGATTAGAAAGATAAGAGCTCACCCACCGGAGTAGGTCTCCTTGAATTCCAAGCAAATAGAGCTTGTGGAGCAGAAGGTCGTGGTCTACACGATCGAAAGCTTTTTCAAAATCAGTGTAGACCACGTCCACCTGACCACCATTCTCCATATTCAGGAAGATTCTCCATAACTTGGGAACAGAGACAAATTCGATACCGTAGATCGTCCTTTTATGAAGCCATGCTGTGTTTTAGGAATACCACGGATTACAATGGGGAGATGAAGATGTAAACGATTTTTTCAAAAAGTTTACTGATAGTGTTCAAAACTGAAATCGGACGGTAATTTTCAATTGAGGTTTTTGGTCCTTTTTTATGTATGAAAATTATATTTGCTGTTTTCCATAAATCAGGGAAAATACATTCATCGAGAGAACGACAAAACATGATAGTAATAGGCAATGACAAGCTATCAGCACCAATACAATTGTGGGAATACCATTGGTTCCATGTCCCTTAGATTTATCAAGTGATTTTAGGAATTTAAGAACTATTTTTGGAGTAATATATATGCGGGATAATGACTCCGTAGTGGAGTACTCAGAAACGTGATAAGGCTGAGTTTGGCTACTTGATGATGGTGTAATAAAAACACTTTCAAAAAATTTATTAAAAGCTAAGCAAATACTTGTACCCTCGTCATATTTCCGATCTCCCAGTGTAAACTGTCTTGGGTAAATGGAACAGCCTTTTTTCGAACTGACATATTTCAAAATGTTTAGGATTGGACCTAATATATTGTTCAGCATTGTTTGTAAAAAAATTAAAACAATTAATTTGAACGCGGTGTTGTCGCGCTCTTAAAAGCGAAAATTCATCATAATCTCTTGAATTACGGTACTTTTTCCAAATACAATGAGTGCGCCATTTTCGCGAATGTTTTTTATTAAAGAAGAAGAACACCATACAGGATAATGATGTCGGCTGTTAGAATACATGTTAATGGGTACGTAAATAGAGAAGCATTCATATAATTTACTATAAAAATATCTAACGCTTCATTCATTGTGTCGGCGGCATATAATTCTGAGTGCCAATCAATATTTTTAAAATAATTACTTAACTTCTCGTAGTCACATTTGAAAAAGTTAAAACACGGTTGTTTACGTTTTTAAAGGGTTGTATATTAAAATTAGGTATTTCAATATTTAACGCAGGATGATGTACATCTTCTTTTAAGAGTGGTAGAGAAGTCCTAACAACTAATGGCAAATTGAAAAACATAAATCGAGAATATTACCTTTTGAATTACTATTATAATTGTATTGCTTTAGACCGAGGTACCCTAAATCATCAACAAAAGATATCGCTAAATTATCCATAAAAGATGAACCGTCGACGTGTGCAATACAATCATAAGAGTCCCATCTCAAACACGGTAAATTATAATCTCCCACAAGTAAAAAATTATCCATGGGATAATTGTCAATGCAATGCGATAATTTTTGCTTAATATCATTCAATCCACTCTGTATTACGTTCGATTCAGGTGGAATGTACGCTATAGCTATATGTAAATCGATCGAGGACTCAAGCGTACGTGCACAGACTCGTGTGTTGTTGGTGCACTGGACCATTGGCCGCATAGACTTGCACCCAATTCGCGACGTACGCACACAAACACTCCGCCACCGACCTTTTTCCCTGACAATAAAAAATTACGATCACTTCGAAAAACATCATATCTAAGATCACATAGTTCGTTGTTATTATACAGTGGAATCCGTTTATAATGACATCGAAGGGAAATAACAAACACGTCATACTAAACGGACGTCATAAAAAGCATTTTGTAGAAAATAAACAATCTCCTGTTTTTGTTAGTATGTATTTATTTTAATAGAGAGAAACAAAATAGAGATAAATCAAAATAAAAATTGTACGTAATAAGTTGTATCACTTTTTAACCAGGTTTCGGTCAATAAGGTCAATGAGATAAAATATTGTTATATAGTCCAAAACATTTCGTACGTAAACCAGGAACATTGTGATAGTACGTGCTTTATTAATTACTTAATTAACCCAAGATTGAACATTATTATTCCAAATAATATAAATATTGCATCATAAATCATTAAATCACTGTTAATCAATAGTTTAACAAGTAATAAGTGATACTAATTGTTTATACACATACCATAATATTAATGTTATGTTCGCCGGAAGCTGACATGCTTACGGCGTCAGTTGTTATTGTTTAATTGTCATTTATTTATTCTTATTAAACTATCTTATAAATCCAATAAATTACAGTAATTATTTAAATAATTAGTCAGCACTTAAATATTCGATAACCTAGTGAACCAAGGCTTGAATAACCATTTATATAATTTTTGTCTGTTAAACTGTCTGTCCAGGCTAAGCTTTGGAATAGCTGAAATCATGAATGATGGAACTTCACAAAAAGTAGAGAGCAAAGGCAGGATTGATCTGGCATACATTTTATGCGAAAAAGGATTTTTTGTGAAATCGAATGGTCATTGATGTATATGTAAAAAATCTAAATGATGCCACATTAGTAGATCCTACATAAGCGAAGCCGGGGCGGGTTGTTATAATAAATAAACTAATTCATTATCTTCTTTTTATTGATACTTTAATAGCCCTATTGAAATAAATTCACATAACGAAACGACGCCTATAATGATAAAATTATTTCTTTGAGTGCCTTAAGTATCGGAAATTTCGGTTTTTGTCAAAGCTGTTTAGATGTTTTGCGTAAGTACTCGCGCTTGTAAATAAATTACTCCCCGCATTTACTTTCCCTTTGGAAAGCGGTATTATTTAAGTCAGCGAATAATTGTACTTAAATTTGAATGTTAATCCAAGTGAAGCTTAAGGACGTTTCTCAATGGCGTATTGGCTTAATCAAAATGTGGAATATTTTAATTAGTAATGATCTATTACCGTGAAATGGCGGTGTAAGAATATCCACTACCTAATATCCCGTCGGTGTTGTAAGAAGTGACAGAGGGAAATAACTAGAAGATGAACTTCTTATATAACAATTAAACAAGTGGTCAAATTAAAAAAATGTACAACCGACTTCAATATAATTAAAATGAGAACATCATCATTGTAGTCGAAGTCATTTAAATACGCATTATTAAGGATAAATCAAAAAATACTAGTCAGATCTTGATCAAATTTATATGGAACTACGTGAGAAGTACCAGCTTTCAAATAAAAAAAAGAATCATCAAAATCGGTTCACCTAGAAAAAAGTTCTGAGGTAACACACGTAAAAAAATGCGGTTGAATTGAGAACCTACTCCTATTTTTGAAGTCGGTTGAAAATAAAAACTGCGGTTACCAACCCGCCTGCCAAGCGTGGCAACCATGTCAATTCTCTCATCTCCTATGAGAAAATCTATTGGGGAGGCCTATCTACGGCTGTGGACTTTTGTTAAGCTGTAACGAAATGAAAGGAAAAGCTTCGTTCATTAGCAGAGTGCAGCACGTTCAATTTTTTTAAATAAATTAAATTAGAATTTAGAAATAAACTTATTTTTTAATATTTGCAAAATTTTCTTTACATTAAACCAGCCAGTATTTTCAAATAAAAAAAAATGCTTATAGATTTTCGCCAATGCTTTCTATAAGTCACAACACCTACATAATTCCTAAGCGACATCCAGAATCGCATATTTCGCGCTCGAAAAATATTCGCACCGTCCGCCATATTGCTTAGTTATGGGCCATAAAATGGCGTCGATTCCTCTCTGACGCTCTCGGTAAAGTGATCGCAAAAGTAACCAAAACTAGATCACTCGTTTTTATGCCACGTAAATAACACTCTATCTCGGGGGAATACCTTATTCCTTTGCGCAAGAATAACATCAATAGGCTTTCGGAGAACAAATATGATTCTTTGTGTTTCAATAATTTTTGAAATGATGCTTGATTTTTTAGTTTCTTTTTACTTTTATGCATATATTTTACATTATTCTTTTCATTTTTAGTCGATTAAAGGCTACTGCTGCACATAGACCTGTCTCAGGAGGAGTTGCTTTAATCGCCACATGGCAGGCGGATTGTTGGTCGTAGGTCCAGATGTTCTGCACTCTGATGCTGTTGTCCGTCGCCGGTCTGTAAACAAGGTGGTTATAGTACCATTCGTCGGAAGCCATGAGAACTCTCTTGCATATCTCATAATCGCCTCTTACGGCACACACGGAAGAAATGGGATAATGGATTCCTGACTTACTTCTTAGGTATTTATTATTGAGAGTTAGGCGTTAGGCAGAAGATGGGTAGCAGCATCTTCCTGATAATAACTCAAAATTATAAAAAACTGCGGTCCCCGGATAGTTATATAGTGCGGATAGTTATCACGCTTATCACCCGCCTGACAAGCAATTATGGCAAATATCTCCTTTGAATTTTGAATTTTGAAAAATTTGTGTCGAACAAGCTAACAGTCAACTTGATGGTAAGTGGCTACTGAGGAATAAGGGCACCTACAAACTAAGAAGGTCACAAAAGCGTTGTCATTAGATTATTGTCAACTATGAGTACTAAGGTGTAATGCTTCAGAGCCTGTTTATAATAGGTGCACTGTGCCGTGTACTCAGTTACTGACTTATAATCTATAGATTAAGTTTGTAGGATTTTCTTTGTTAAAAATAGGCCTTTTCCGTATTGAGAAATACTTATTATAGATTGCAAGCGGCTGGCGATCGTAGATCTTTTCGAGGGTATTTTTTTAATAAACCCTCAGAAAGAAGCAAATTCACTGCATCACCAGTTTTCTAAATTATATCTAAGAATCGTTGGTATTTTGATGCTTCTTCGCATTTGGTGAGTACACTTTAGAATAAATTGTGGTCATTATCTATGCGAGGCGAAAGCTCTGCATGTGCTCCTCGGCGAGTTGTGCTGCTCTCATAAATTACCATTTTTATGGTTATTATAATATACGGCACAGCCGCACGAGTAAAATATATTGCATATTTTTGGTGAACCCTTTGTATTAAATGGTTTAAGACTTATTTTTTAAAAGTATTCTTGAGACTTGTACTTGTTTTACTATATAAAAGTAACGTAGTAATATAAACTCTCACTCACCCAGATGGGTTGGCAGAGATTAGGGACTTTCATGTCGCACAACCGTGACAAATCTCTCTCGTTTCTTTCATGTATCTACTCATAAACACTCGTCGGTTAAAGGTACTCTTAACTTGGCCCATCCTTAATATATCGCCAATTTAGTCGGTAAACATCAGGCTAGGGTGTCCCTTGCCAATACTGCCGCTTACTATAATTTTGATTTATTTGTAAAGTTACTGTTATATTATAATTCTAATTTATATATAAACCGACCGATTTAGCTTAACGGCATCGTTAGAGTATACTAATCACAAGAATTCTGTTTTTTGAATTTGATCTTATAGCCCCCAGAACATCTTAATTTCAACAATTAACGTGCCCTGAGTTACTGCTTTAAAAAAATGTGTTTATAAATTCGTATATGACGAGCAGAATATCAATAAAAATAAGTTTTAAAATCAATTTTAGTGGTAAAATAATTGGAAAATGAAAACCTAACATCACTTATAATTGTTTTGTAGAATTTACTTAATTTTTTTTGTTTAATTTATCTTATCCGTGGTAGCTTAGGGGTTAAGCGCTCACTGTAAATTTCAAAGTACGCGAGCAACCCAGGTTTTATAACTGTCGGTACCAATACAACTTTTAATTGTAATTTTAATTGCTGATTTTATGAGTGGCACGCCTGCAGCAATAAAATTGTTAATTGCGATTTTAAGTGCTGATTTTATAAGTGGGAGCTCAGGGGCTAAGCGCTTGCTAGAAATTTCACAGTACGCGAGAAACACGGGTTCGATCCCCGCCGGCAACCATGAAATTATTAATTGCAATTTCAAGTACTAATTTTATAAGTGGGATATATGTACTCGTACCAGCTTTCCAAGTAGTGCAAAAGAAGACACGATGAGATAAGATAAGATAAGATACGACAAGATATAAATAAGGATATATAAGTAATTCATTGTTTACCTATATACAAAGTTGCCAGAAGGTTCAGTTTATCTTTAAACGTAGGTAAATTAAAAAAAGTCGTAAAATAGTATGAAACAAAACAGAACAGAACAACAAAAAAGAAGATGCCTTGTGACTAATATTGAGTAAAATAAAATGCAACAAATGTAGAACACTAATATTTCACCAACATGAAAAGAATTCTAATTACTGAGGGCCGCGGGTTCGGATCCCGCACAGAAAAAGTATTTGTATGGCCTACAAATAAATGTTCGGGGTCTGGATGTTTGTCCTTGTGCAATTTATATTTTGTAAACTGCCTCCACGATACAGGAGAAAATCCTAGTGTGGGGGTAACATTTTTTAAAACAAAATAATAAAGAATTGCAATATTGCGCATTCAAATTCGAAACTAGTATCCAGTTAGAAAAATATAATCAAAAAAGGAGGACATAACTCCCAGATACGGGTACAGAATAAAAATAAATAGCATCGTAGAATGCACGCTGCATCCGAAACGCGTCAAAACATTGCATGTTCGCTAGCTTTGTCGGAAATTCTTTTGGGCTGGATTGACTGAAAAATGCTTGAACACTTTCCGCCGAAATTGAAATTCAACGTTAAATGAACAATGGCCATGGGAGTCCTGATTGAAATTTCGTTCAACACGTTAATCGAATATTTTGAAACTGAATCATTAATCTGTTACATTTTTGAAGTGAAAACTTCTTTAGCCGCGTTGAGCGATTTTCGGTAGGGAAAGACTTATGGGTTCGCGTCACCGATGACCTCGAAATGCTCGTGACGTATTTCTCGCATGTCTCTGTCCACGCGTCGCTAGTCTGGCTTTTGCCAGACTAGCCACGCGTACTATAGCGGCCTGTGTACATGAATACGTATATATCATTGAGTTTTCACTACTGTCGGCAGTCCATATGGCTGCCTCTGTTTTTTTTTTGTATTAAAGTTTGCACTTAGGTGACATTAGTTATTCGTAAATGGATAGCTGGAGAAGTGCTGCATTATTTTATTGAGATAGATGATTCATTTAGAAACGTTTGCCATGTGATTGCAGCTTTAGAGAATCAAACATATTTCGTCCAATCAGTGTGTTTAGGTAAAGCGAGATTTATTTGAATAAATAAATTTTACTTTGAATAGATTTAATTGATTAAAGCTGGACATTATAAAAAACTTACTTAGTATCAGAATGAAAACAATTATAAAACTTAGTAAAAAAAACTTACTTAAGTTACTATTAGGCCGAATAATACGAGTATAGTCCCAGAATAAATAATAGTACCTATAGCCGCCCGCACCTCGCCGCTGCACCGTCGTGAAATTCCCAAAATGCCGGACTGTATCTATCCCGCGCGTGACATTTTTTAAAATTATATTCTAAAATTGAGACCTCTCGGCAAAATTAGGATACCTGGCAACACTGGATTGTATAATCTATTATGTGTGGTAAAAATACCTTGAAACAAAGATAAGAGTTCATGTAAAAAGATACAACATGAAATTCTTGTTTTTAGTAAGGTAGTGGCCTCTCTTCCGCAGCCAGTATAAGGCTTTGGTTTACGGTATCGGAACATATAATGTCCTCCAGACCGAATTTCGATTACGGCGGTCAGTTTCAACAGGATAATAGATAATAGAAAACATACTCGCAGATACCATAGTTTCTTTCGAAACTCTACAATGGACTCATATTAGGTAACTAATTTAGAATGTTCCAAATTTAAGTATTATGAAATAATATGTTGCCTGTGTAGGCTGTTCTTGATTTTTTTTCTCTCTGTTGCCAGTCTATATCTATAATGTGATATAATATTTAAATAAACTATTATTAGTGAGGATTATATTATTCATAAAATAACTCTATCCGCGACTTGTCGTCACTGCTGGTGATAAGAGGGATGGTTCTTTCCTCGCTCAGTCTAAGTATAGCCATTCAGCGAGGAAATGCAGTCAGCGTTCTTGGTACTATACCGCGGGTAGTAAGACTGTATGATAATTTAAGTTTTTAGTTTAATTTTTTTATTATGGTAATGAATATTGTATAATTTAAATGTTATTTAAATAAAAGTTCTGTTTAAGTTCCATTTTCGTTTAGTTAAATATACATTATTAGTAAGTTTATATTTTGGAAAAGGTTTATGTGAACTCTGGTTTATTGAAGTCGGTCGGAATTTAGGGCTCTCGAGGCAGGTAACATATTTACAGACGACAGTTTTTGCGTAAGATATATTTCAATTTATAGAATTGCCAATCGGTGGATTGTGTCCGCGGTAAGACATATTCTTTACGTGAAAGAAATGTAGTGGTGTTTCGGATAGAGAGGGAACTGTAAGAGGTTTTAAGGAATAAAAGTCTTTTCTGCCTTTTATTTATGAGTGTGACATGTACTGAATGTAGATATATAACCACTCTTTTACACGTAGCTTGTTTACTATTCACCGATTTTGTTTATGTGGTAAATAAATTCAAATAAAATTTGTAAAGATCGCCTATAATGACAAAATGGATGCAACTGCATCCATTATGTCATTATAGTGTGTCAAAGGCAAAAATCGTCAATCACTCATGCTTTCTTACCTAGTATATCTAATCGAGTCATAACGTTGCGCGTAACGGTACAAGTCGGATGTTATTTGTTAGCCTTTATACTGGCAACATTAATCCATCGGAAAGTGTCATTGGATTTTGAAAGCTGTCATTTGTGACAGGAGGTCGCGCTGGTTTTGAAAGTACTGACTTGACACTGGCAGAATTCTATCAAGAGAAGCCATAATTTAAAAGAAGAAGAAGAAGTATAACGTGGTAAAGCTACGCTGCAACGTCTTATGGCTGTAGGACGAATGGGTCGGCTCGACCGGGGAAAACCATGCTCTCACTCAGCCTGGAGTACCAGCATAATGCTGTTGTGTTTCGTATGGTTAGTGAAGAGAATCGGAGAACTACTACTAATACAACTAGAGTAACGAGGTATCCGATTGTCCTCAGGGTGAGAACGCGTTTGCGTTTTGATACTTATTCGAGAATGGAGTGTCTGTGAGCTTACCATCTAGTGACCAGTTCGCTCGCTTGTCATATTCACTTCAATCAAAAAATTGTTAAAATACAAAACTAGTAGAAATCAAAAGTTCTTTATTTTGCAAACTTTTAATTTCAAAAAAAAATCAGTAGTTATGTTTTGTTCTGGAATGAGAGAATTCACCTGTCTATATTATTCCGTGGGTGAAATTAAAGTCGACAGACTATTTATTCATAACAGCCTATCAAGTTCCACTGCTGAACATAGGCCTCTCCCATAGCATGCAGCTCCCTCATAGGATGGATATTTGCCATAGTTGCCAAACTTAGCAGGCAGGCTAACAACTGCAGTTTTTTATTATATTGAGTTGTTATGAGGAAGATGCTGTTGCCCATTTCTTGTTTTTATTTCCCTCTATCACCTCTTACGATCACGTGGAGTAGTGGTCTCTCTTACGCCGCACGACCGACCATACTAAATAATTATTAGTGATGTCTTTAAAAAAACGTAAGGTGATGATACAAAAACGAAATGGGATTTGTGATATATGGTCAAGTCGACTTACGCTGTAATTACTAATTTTATACGTGGTAGAGCCATGCTGCAGCTATATTAGTAGTATAGTTGTAGCACGAATGGGTCGGTTCGACCGAAGAAGGACCACGCTCTCACAGAATAGCAGCATGAAATAGCAGTTTAACACTGCTGTGTTTCGTATGGCGAGTGTAGAGAACCGGAGACCATTTTTACTGGAAAAGAGGCATTCCATCTTAGTCCTCACGGGTGACAACGCATCTGCATTTTGATTCTTTATTGAGGATAGATGTAGATGTCTATGGGTCACAGCTACCACTTACCATCAGGTGGACTGTGTGCTCGTTTGTCACCCTATCCTATAAAAAAAGACTAATCAGTCACCAGACTGTATGTCAAAGGCGGCATTTGCTTCAAAATAATTATTTGAAAAAGTTTTTCTGTTTACTTCTTCAAGTATAAATGAGTATTACACTTAATTGAAACAGCCCAAAGTTATCTGATGCAGATAAACAGAGCAATAAAGCAAATCAGAGCGCTCTGTCCTTAGACAACGCCAAGAAATTAACCGGATTAAATTTATTACGAAATTCTTAATAACATTTTGACTTTTGTAGCTAAATGACAGATTTTTGTCTTTATTAAAGACAAAACATTATTAAGCCATAGCTTAGCAAAAGCCTATTCAATCTCGCTTTGAACACGCCTAGATTGTAGTCGGATTGAAAGTCAGTTGCTTTGACGAAATTCACATGTCCATGTCTCATTGTATTTTATTTAACGGATATCTCAGACTAACAAACGAAGGTAATCGGAGCGTTGTGTACACTTCAAGTGATGCCGAAACCATGCTCACCTTCTAGACATGTAATTACGCATACATCTTTCTTCTTTCTTTATTAACAGCCCGTAAATTTTTACTGCTGAACACACACATATGCACCCTAAAACCATGTTGTTTGTTGCAAATTATGTTAGATACATATTTGTACGTGAGTGCGTGTTCTTACAATAAGTTCAGCATGGTTTTTACGTCATTTGAAACGTACGCAGCGCTTCTAATTTTTTTCTTTGTTTTTTGTTTTGAATTCCCAAAGTTTCATGCTAACAAAATGATCATAAACCAAACAAAAATGTCCATAAAACCTATGTAAAATAACATATAGCTAGCTGATGTGAATCACCGACACTCTGGGTATTCTGAAGAATGTCAACATGTTCAGGATCGTCCCAACCATCACATCATATTTGATAGAACACACATCTTCGCAAAAGAACACCGATACCTACCAAGGAAGATTCTCGAGGCTGTTGAAATTAAAAACTATTTGGCTGGGTACTAATAATAACAATGTCCTCCAGACCGAATTTCGGTCACGGCGGCCAGCCTCAATAGAGACTAGCCATCGGCGCAGGACAGGATTATAGTGCCCAAGTGTATGCGCAAGCACAGGTGCACTCTCTATTCCCTCACTCTCATAGTCCGATGGGATGGTAAAACGACACGACCGGAGAGAGATCAGGCGCGGGACCAACGGCTTAACGTGCTTTCCGAGGCACGGGGGTGGGACACCGCCAACTTCCTGACTCCGGGCAGCTACTGAGATTTTCTTGATGGAAAAGCTCAATAACGGATTTTTTTGGCCCGACCCGGGATTCGAACCCAGGACATCATGATCAGCAGTCGCACTACTACAACCACTATACCAACGTGGCAGTTTTTTTGCTTATTAGTTTGTTAGTCTGACTGGGTACTACCATCTGCTTGGAGTCCCGTAATTAATCCATATAGATTAAAACTAAATCCAAACCCAAAGATACCACTGCAAGACATTAAGAAAATGTAAGCTCGTTCTGCTTAAATTGGACGAAAAATTAATATTTAAAAGTTAAAGGTAGCCTTTGTAAACTATAAATCAGGACGTCAAACACCTCTGTCCTTCCTGTTACCACGGGATGTCGGGAATCTAAATAAGTTATAATCTTTTATACGCGGTAGAGCCATGCTGGAGCTATATTAATAATATAGTTGTAGCACGAATGGGTCGGCTCGACCGGGGAAGGACCACGCTCTCACAGAATACCAGCGTAAAATAGCAGCTTAATGCTGCTGTGTTTCGTATGGTGAGTGTAGAGAACCGGAGACCCATTTTACTGGAAAAGAGGCATTCTATCTTAGTCCTCACGGCTGACAACGCATCTGCATTTAAATTCGCAAACGAAGATAGATGTAGATGTCTATGTGCCACAGCAACCACTTACCATCAGGTGGACTGTGTGCTCGTTTGTCACCCTTATTCTATAAAAAAAAAGTAATTCTAGTAACGTTAAATTAAAGTGTTAAAATTAAATTGTTCATTCAACAAAATATATTTTTTAAGATTTTTTTATGGGAATTTAAAAAAATTAAACGCCATAAAATCTGTAAAATATTTTTTATTCCACGACGAAATAAAGTTTGACTGATTCTCTAACGCCACCACACGGTATATTAAATGTTGCTTGTACTTAAAACGTGCAGACATACAAAAAAAACTATTATACGACAATGTAAATTAATTTCGTATTTTGTATTCGTATTTTGTAATTTTGTATTCCGTTAAATGCGAAATAGCTTATAAGCGAAATTACATATTAGTTATTCATGCACTTGTTGCTTTATTGGCTGCTATCGTTAGTCAGTTCCGACGTTATTAATCGATAATTGTATAAATGTAGAGAGGAAATTATTGCTAAACGCGATTTAGCATCTTGTCTGTTATTTAGTTTGATGCGGTGGTCAGTACTGTGAATGTAATGATTAGTCAAATTCAGATAGCAAACGTTTCTCTGCTTGGAACAGGCCTCTTTTTACTTATGAGAAGGTTTTATTGGCCACTATCACATCTGATAGTAAAAGGAATGTAGATGTAGCGGAATATGGTAAAGAGCACTGACTTAGCTTAAAAAGCATATTCACTCTCACCTTGAACACACCCAGATTGTAATCCAAGTCCTAAATGTCTAAGGCCAAGATGTTGGGTTTTATTGTCAGGAGCACTATAGTATTTAAGCGCCCATCCACAAAAATTGCGCTATATAATAGCTTGGTCAGATCGAACTTTGAGAATGGAAGTGTAGTCTGGCATCCACATACTTCGCACATTCAAACATGGTTAGTAAAATACTTAGTGTTCTCAAACTTCTGGCAAATAAGATTGAGCCCTACAAGGTCCTATTAGAGTTCTAGATTATTGATTCATTTAAAAAAAAAATTAAGACCGATTCTAATAACGCACTTAACGGAAACCACAGGGTTTTTGTTACATGTTGTATAATTTTTTTTTTTATAGGTTAGGGTGACAAACGAGCACACAGTCCACTTGATGGTAAGTGGTTGCTGTTGTGACCCATAGACATCTACATCTATCTTCAATAAAGAATCAAAATGCAGATGCGTTGTCACCCGTGAGGACTAAGATGGAATGCCTATTTTCCAGTAAAAAGGGTCTCCGGTTCTCTACACTCACCATACGAAACACAGCAGTGTTAAGCTGCTATTTTACGCTGGTATTCTGTGAGAGCGTGGTCCTTCCCCGGTCGAGCCGACCCATTCGTACTACAACTATACTACTAATATAGCTGCAGCATGGCTCTACCACGTTTAAAAAAATTCATTTTATGCAATGTATATTACAACTATTACACTGCAGAACAGTCCCAAAATATCACGTTCCTTACAATTTTCGACTAACTATGTAATTCTAAGCAAACACTTCCTAAAACAATGGGGATACTCGCTTTGTCTGAACCTTCTTAGCTTGTCTATAGTGTAAATGTTAAAAATATCGAAGTTGTATCCCCCATTTTACAATTTATAATAAATTCCATACAATGTCAAATGGATATTAATATTTTATTTTATACTATAACAATAATAAAACTCTAACACGACGTCTGTCTGAACACGCATCATGCAAAAACCTGTGAACCGATTTGGATGGGATTTTCACTGGCAGATAGCTGATGTTATAAGTAATAACTTAGGCTACTTTTATTATAGGAAAAGAATTAGGGTTCCGCGCAAAAATATTAAAACCCATGAAATCCAATCGCAATAAATTCCACGCGGGCGAAGTCGCGGGGAATAGCTAGTATTTTATATTTAAAATTCAGTTTGAAAAATATATTAATAGTACAATTTGGGACTTTCAAGTGCAGAGTAAGAGTTATCTAACCAAAACATAAATGTGAAAAGCAGCTAAGTCCGGTACTAAACGACGTTCGGGGTTGTCGGCTTCGTCGATAACAGTTGCGATCTCAACATGTACCAAGTTTCTTGGAAGTTCTTTAAATCTATATATAAAATTGAAGTGTCTTCCTGTAATATCGAAATAACTGTCTTTTATTGTCTGTCTATTTGTCTGTCCGGGCTAATCTTCGGAATGGCTGAACCGATTGTAAGAAGGAGATCAATGCCAGGAGTGATCTTTTTACTCTATATTTTATCCGAAAAACTTGGAGTTTTTTTTTAAATTGATAAAATAAAAGGTCTTTGATGATTATCTTCAATCTAAATGACACCACATTAATAGATCAAGGCGAAGCCGGGGTGGGTCACTAGTCATAAATATCTATAAAGTAAAGTAAAGTAAAGTTACAGCCTATATACGTCCCACTGCTGGGCACAGGCCTCCTCTCATTTCTGGGAGGGTTTTAGGGTAAGGAAATGTCCGCCGCGCTGCCCCAATGCGTGTTGGCGAACTTCACATGTCTTCGAAATATTTTTTTTTGATTTCTCAGACATGCATGTTTTCTCACGATGTTTTCCTTCACCGCCGAGCACGTGGTAAATCAGCACTTAAAATTGCAATTAACAATTTCATTGGTGCCGGCGGGGATCGAACCCGGGTTGCTCGCGTATTGTGAAACTTACAGCGAGCGCTAACCATCTGAGCTACCACGGCTCTATAGGAATGTACAATTTTCTTTTGATTTAAAACAAAATTAGTTAATTTCTTTGATAAACAATTTATAACTTGGCAAGTTTTAATAGTCAAAAAATTATGTTAACGTGATAATATATAATAAAATTTAAAAATAAAAAATCGATTTGACTAATACTTCAAACAATTTATTCAAATCTGAACTTGCCAAGTTACAAATTCAATATTAAAGAACGTAACGAATTTTCTTTCAATTCAATTTAATTGAAAAACGTGCGTTAAATTATAACTATGTTATAATTTAAGGAACTGCTATGAAATTAGGCAACCGTTTAGATCCCAAATCCTTATCGACGAAGGCCATAACCTCGAACGTCATTTTTACTGAAATTGGCCCCTTTCATATTTATGTTTTGAATGAGGCTTTATGCATTGTTGAAAAGTTTTTATCGAAAAAAATACACATAATATTTAACGGCGTTCACCCGTCACTGTTGTTGTTATTATTCGATGATAATGATAATTTGTAGTTTTTAAGATTTTTTTCCTTATTCATGCCATATAGGTTTTGATGAGGGATTCCGTGTGTGAAAAGACCTTAGTAACACAAAAATTATAACAGTGATACGTGTAATTATACAAACTTGGTTTTTCTTTTCCGAACTTGGCTGACATACTGTGTGTAAGTATATTTTCACAAATAAAAAGCGTTCACAAAAGCGCTAAAATGAAATTTTACAGACTGGTAGAAAAACTGCTGTAAGACATCAGTGTAAGAGCCCGTTCCCACTTGTCGGGTGTCGAGCCCGACAGAAAATCGGCTGCTCTAGTGGCAGAATATTTTATATGAATCTGTTCACACTTATCCGACACCGTTTTTGGTCGGCGCCGACAAGAAATGTTGGGTGGTTTGCCAGCCTCTACGTCCGTAAAAAAATCGCATCGAATCTTGTTCGCCTATAAGTAAGTATGGCGCTGTTCACATTATGTTGGATGTCGGACCCTTATATACCATTTTGACAACCTTTCTTCAGTACAAATGCAGTCTCTAAATCTTGTATTTTGGTAATTTATGGTCACTGATATTCGTGCAAAACTTCAATTCGACGCTTCACAATTCAGTTATTAAGTTCTGAAATGTTCCCAAAGCAAGTCTTTTCTCTGGATTGAGTGAACTCAAAATTTTCTTTTCTTGGCTTTTTTTCTTTGTTTTTTCTCAAATAATACATCACAACAAAAGCTTCATCGGCATCGCATAGATTGTCAAACAATAGCTCTAGCTTCGATCGGGTCCGACAACCGACTAGTTTGAACCGAGGCACCGACATTCGATTAAAATACGGCGCCCGACACCCAACAAGTGGGAACGAGCTATAAGGGTTTCTATTCTGTGCTATCCAACCCACTTGCCTGGTGTGGTGCATATGGGAAAATGCTTGCAGGTGAAACTTGAAAGTATAGGAAGTTAAAGCGTTCGCGGGAAGGTCAAAGCCTAGCAGTGGGCTTTAAAGGGTCCTAATCAAACCGCTAAACAAGTTAGAACTTCATATGCAAATAACAAAGGAAATTTTTTTCTGAAAATCCGTAATTAAACACAACTAGCGTAATTTGAATGCGTTCAGCAGCGCGTGAAATATAATCGCTTTCAATTGTTGGTTGCTGAATTGCATAATTTCATTAAAATAGCTATGAAGTTTCCCTAAATGCAACGATGAAAGCCTGCAAGCAGCTTTGCCTAAATAAAATAGCGGAGCTACGCCTCTGTCCGCAGCCCGCACAAACGACGTCATCAACGTACGGCGTTTAATAAAAACTATTTTTCTGTTGCGCCGAGTGTTTTCGCCATTTCCATTCTGCTTTCCATGCGACAGGAGTCATCGGAAAAACTTGTACGCCATACACGGTAATAAGTAACCCAGGAATTCTAGATTAGATTTGTTTTCGTCGTTTAGGAATGAAAAAAATATAGATTGTGTGTTCAGTGTTTTACTGTTAGAACTATTTTTATTAGTTGGTTTGTTTTTGTTGTTAGGCCCCGTTTGTATATAATGAAAATAGTTTAATTTCTCTATATGATAATTTAGTTTAAACATTATGTATGAAATTGGGCAAAAACGAAAATGTGTAAAAAGTCCTGTTTACACTTCATAGCTATATAATTTTATTTTAAAAGTGTATACATATGTATATTTTGTCATATTTTGCAACTGTTTTCATAAGAATAAGTTTTTATTTGTAAATTATTCTATCGTTGTATATAAAAATGTAGAATCTAATATTAATACCTGTATTAGATAAGCCCGGAGGAAATGATAGCCCTCGCAGCTAAGCAATGCACAAAAATGTTAGCTGTTGTGCTTAGCATTGAACTATAGTCGTAGCAGCGATCACAATAGATTATTATATATAGTTAATTGTATATAACAGATAATCACGATAGATTATTATATATAGATAATTATATATATAAAAATATAAATATATAATAATAAGACAGCAGCCAGAAGCCAGCAGCTGTGATATTCACGCAAAAAAAATATTAGAATAATACATAAGTAAGGATACTTTACAGCCTAAGTAATTAAACTTTAGACACTTTAACATTAAAGTTTTTTACGTAGTAGGGTGACACTGAAGCAATATTATGAATAGCTGCAGTCTTCATGCAGTGCTGACGAATGGGTCGACTCGACCGGGGAAGAAGCATGTCTCACTGGCGTAAAATTACAGCATAATTCTGCTGTGTTTCATATGCTGAGTGATGAAAACTGGAGGCCGTTTTTACTGGTAACGAGCTACTCTGAGTCTTTGGATTCTTAATCGAGGATGGCTGTAGGTGTCTATGCGCCACAGGATCCACTTACAATCAGATGGAGCTCGCTTGTCACGCTTACTTTCTTTATTTTCATTTTTTATTTTATTACTTCTATAAAAAAGTTTCTTGATTGAAATAGATACAAAATATTACCATAAAGTGAGATCTCGTTAATCAGAACTATTCGCATGTCTTCACATATTGAAGATTATTCTCATCTAATACATGATTGATGCTCTTAAGGGTTACGTATGTGTCAATATCCGTCAGTCGCTTTCAATATATTTGGTTATATTTATTATTGGTAGAAAAAGCGTAAAATATAAGATGATAAATGTTTTAGCGTTATTTAGATAGACCACTCACTCGCTATAAATAATGTGGTGAAAGTGTTTCATGACTTGAACGGAAGGAGTTAAAGACAAGCATTGTTATTTTTGTTTCATAGAATAATTGTGACAATCGAGTACACAGTCCACCTGATGGTAAGTGGATACTGTGACCCATAAATATCTACATTTATCCTCCATTAACAATCAAAATGCAGATGTGTTATCACCCCTGAGGACTTAGATGGAATACCTTGTAACCAGTAAAAAAGGTCCATCAAAATATAGCTGCAGCATGGCTCTACCAAATAAAATATTGATGATTGCAGATGGTTGATTATCAACATCAATACAGCCCTTTACAAGTTCCTGCTGAAAATTAGGTGAATCCTAAGGAATACCACAAAACATAGTCCTGGGTCATCTGCTAACATCTAATTCCTGTCTATCTTACAAAGTACGTCACTTCATCTATTGGAGGACTATCCACAGTATCCACTTATCATCAGGTAAACTCGATTGACACCCTTCCTTTTACAAAAAAGTGATTGACTTCTGATTTATATATAACATCAGATTGTTACAAAAATTAACTGGTAATAAAAATAATTCTGAAGTCGGCGCTAAGATACAGTGTATTGAAGAATTGAAGACCCGACTCCAAAATGCGAAATCGTTTTATTCTTTTTAAATCTCTATATTGGGTTTGTACATTTTATAAGAGTTTAACCATATGGTTTCACTCTTTTGACTTTTTTGACTTATTTTTGGACTATAAAATATTACAAGCTCAAAGTAGCCAAATTATTTACATTAAAAATTTCATTACCTATTTTGTCACACTTAGTGGTGGAATATTTTTTCCATATTTATGTGAAACTACTTCTTTAGTATTACCTATTTAATAAAAAAAGAATAAATAAAATCGGTTTACAAGGAAGACTTCTTTATAATTGATTCCAACGACTTGAACATAAAACATGAAATTTATGACGAATGCGAACAACCGTAGTAAGAATTACCTTCATACAATTTGTATTTCACATAATCAGTAAAAATAATCTTTTTAGTATATACAAGATGAAATATGTGTGAAAATTATCTTTGTGGCAGTTATGCACTTCAAATAGGTTGACAATATTTTTAATTTCCCCTCCCTAAAGCCTGTCACTCCGTGTTTCATATCGAATAAGTTATATCGCGGTGTAGGTGTGAATGTAGGTGTACTGTGAGTCATGTATCGTGGAGTTCCGTATAAAAATTGACGATAAGCGCTTAATCTACCTATAAGTACGTAATATTTCTCTAAGTGCCGGGTCGTGAGAGAGTGTGATGTGAGAGGTATTACGTAATAGTTGTGATTTAGGAGAGAGTACCAACATACCTTCTAAATGTAGTGCCACTGATAAGATTTCGCTTTTATATTTTGTCCTGTGTGTGCTCGTATATTTGTGTCAGACTGTAATTGTTGAGAGTGATTTAAGTTAGTGTAGCACTATATCTGGATTCTTTTTTATTTACGAGTGAGGGTGAAAAACAAGCACAAATTTCAACCGACGATAAGTGGACGCTGTGGCTCATACACACTACATTTATTCACGACTAGTAATCCGCCCTGGCTTCGCACGTTTGATTTCTGGATCTCGACAACAACGCCACTTAACGGGTCCAAATGTGAATCTAAACCATCTAGAGACTCATTGAAACACTAAGGGACAGCAATATTTTTTTATATATAGATAATAGAATAGAATAATTTTTATTCAATATAGATGAAAAATAATACGGATTAAAAGTCATTTATATCCTTTTACAGCGGGTTCTCACACTATCGAGCGTCAATTCTTCACATCAGCTATATGTTCTGATGTGAAGAATCGATGCTCCGGGAAGTCTTCAGTTTGTGAACACGTACAAGATCGATTTAATAGACCTCAAATCCTCGCTAAAGAACACCGAATCCTTCCAAGGATGATTCGTGAGGCTATTGAAATCAAAAAACATCCTAATTTCAATAGATAAGATGGCTGGGTGCTATAATTAATAAAATTTAATCCCAACCCAAGCATACCACTGCAAGATTCAAGATACTATAAGTTCATACTGCGTAGATCGGAACAAAAATAAATATTTGTAATCTGGAGGTGCCGTGGTTAACTATGACAATGGGACGTCGAACATCTCAGTCTCCCCCGTGACCATGGGTGCCGTAAAGTGCTCGAAACGTCGGGAATATAAAATAAGTCAATATACGCGATAGAATCTGTAAAAACTAGTTTTATTAAAATGTGTAGTGTTTGCTTAAATATAAGAAATTATTACTTAATTTACATTTTAGTTTTATAACAATACTAATTCATATCTGTATAAGGAAATGTTTTAACGGAGAGCCAATTTGTAGACATTGCACTAACGTAGCCAAGTAGGAAAAAATATAACTATCGGTGATTTTCATTTGAACGATCCTGATTCGTTGCTGCTGTACTATATCGCCACTATAAGATTTTATTATAGTATTCGTTACAACCGCACCGAGGGTTATTTCTGCTTTTCATATTACATTGCTCGGTTAATGCTTTCAGATATTTCCTTCTAATACTTTGGTTTGAATGAACCGTCTGCCGTTTTCTTGCTAATGTATTTTTTTCATAGATAAGGCTGACAAACGAGCATACAGCCTAATGGTGAAAAGTGGATGTTGTGATCTATATATACTCACTTACATCTAGGGTTGCCAAATTTTTATATTAAATAGAGTATTTTCTTGGCTAATACTTCTAATAATTATAGAAGATGGTGAAGAAATAAAAAAAATATTTAGATTCAAATTAATATTTTTTTTAATTTAATTATTTATTTAATTAATCATTCTTTATTGTACACCAAAATACAGAATAACGATTAAAGTTAAATCTAAAGTATAATATGTATAACAGGCGGTCTTATCACTCTGAAAGTTATAATATTTTGCCTTTTAAAATATTATTTTTGTGCTTTGAGGCTTTCATATCCATCAAGCAAGCAACTGCGGATGCCACCCCGCTTGCCAAACGTGGCAACTATGGCTAATATCCCCCCTATGAGGCTATCTATGGGGGAGGCCTATGTTCAGCAGTGGACTTTAATAGGTTGTAACGGTAAGAGCTACATACATGAGAGACTAATAAACTCTCAGTTCACCTGACGGTAAACGACAACTGTTGCCTGCATCAACAGCTAATGCCAAACGAAGAAGGCTCTATGATTTTGTTGTTGATGGGGCCTCTGATGACTAAGATGGTTTGCCTCACAGCCTGTTATCATGGAGGTTCAATATATCCTTAAAATTAGGAATGAGCTAGTGCAATGCTGCTTCGCAAAAATATGAAGGTGGTACAACCTAACCAGATAGACAACTAGGTAGAAAAGGAGATCTCCTACTTAGTGAACTGTAATAATGAATAACCATCGGCTTAATGTCACCGTGACACTTCAGCGGGGAAATTATTTAAACGAATGCAAATTCAGTAGTTCAAAGGCAAAAGATGAAAAGAAAATGTGTGTTAAGGGCATTTCCAACATTAATATTAAATAAAGTATTTACAAAGGCGCGTTTGTTAATTCCACAGTGGCGGTCTTACATGAAGTAACGTAAAGTAGAACAAACCCCTGAATAAAGAGAAGTATATTTATTAGTATGAGAAGTATAGTTTTTTAGTATATATCTTTCTCTTTCTATTTTGTTATTATGTTCACAGCATTAATGACGTGTTCGTTTCCGAATTGCCACGATGAATTAACGACCTGTTACGCGTACGTTGTCTGTCAACTTGTCGATACTGATAGAGATGCTACGGTGTTTCACTACCTTTTCAATAACGTCGATACAACATGATTTTTGTATTTACTAAATTCAAAATACTATATAATATTAAATTTATCTTATATCAACGAATTTATTAATTTCCAATTTTAACAGACGTTACAATTTTTTTAAATTATTTTTATAGAATGAGGGTGACAAACGAGCACACAGTCCACCCCATGGCAAGCGGACGCTGTGGCCCATAGACATCCACATTTATCCTCAATCAAGAATCATAATGCAGATGCGTTGTCACCCCTGAGGACTGAGATGGAATGCCTCTTTTCCAGTAAAAAGGGTCTCCGGTTCTCCACACTATCCTATAAAAAAAAATGTCAAGAAATTCTCAGTAGCAGCCGGGAGTCAGGAAGTCGGTTGTGGTTAAACCTTGTGCTTTGGAAGCACGTAAAGCCGTTGATTCTGCGTCTGATTTCTCTCCGGTCGTGTCGGATTACCGTCTTATCGATAATTTTAACGTTAATTTCACCGATTTAGGACGTTAGAATTAACGTACCGAATTCTTAGATATTTACATTAAATTTTTAATAAGTTTAGGTGTTCCTGTTCTTAGTTGTATTTAAGTTTCATACTTACTATATGGTCATCGGGACATGTTTTTTATACCTAATGAGAGAAAGGTAAATTTTAAGTTGATCTGGTTTATTTCAATAGACCATTTTTATTGCGAAAATTGATTTGCATATTGCCTGTACTAAATCTAAATTCTAGTGTAGAAAATTATAAAAATACAAAATAAAATATAATTCTATGACACGTGTAAATGTTTCTTTATTTCTTTAGGGTTATCAATAGATTGACCAAATGCCCCTTTTTAATAATATCATGGATCTTCAAAATGTCGATTATATTTTTGTTTGCGTCACTAGTGCCTGTCAAAATCATTTCTGTAAAAAGCGAGAGCGGTTTCATGTACGTGTAAATGAGTCGTAAATAAAATATATTGTGAAATTTTCACATGAAAATGCTTTGACGATGAGCGTTCAATTCATTATATACAGTAGCTGTGATAAATTCAGCAGTTAACTTAAAGAATTGAAAATTTATTTATTTCTCACCACAAAAACACAAGAATGTCTTAAAACTAAACTTAATAGCTGTTAAACAAGAATAGTTGTGGATCGCTGGTGCCTGAAGTAGGTAATTAAAATTATGAATACCTATTAGTTATAAGTTTTTCCTTAATTGAAACATGTCGGCGCACCTCATTGCGCCTCTGGCCAATCACTAATTCAATATAATACGTTTTGTACGATGTTTAACGGCATTAAACCTATTGTTAATACAGTCCACTCATTTTATTTCTAAAGTACCGATAAGGCCTAAACAGACCATGATGCCAATTAATAATATTTTTTTCTTCTTTTTTTCATGTGTAAAACTTTCATATTCGGTCGAATTCTCTCTTCTCTCTGGTGAAATAGTTGGTATCATGGTATTTGTATCTCAATTTGAGAAAGTTTTCTATGTCTTCCCCTTGATTTTATCAAACGTCGAAATGCTAAATAGTCGTTAGTATGAAAAAGGTAAATTAACTAACATTAATTGCCCATCTTGATGCGTTCTGGCTCTATTATTTATTACATGTGTATTACATTATGTACATTTTTTGCTTTGATAATTGTATGTAGTATTATAGTACCTTAAATTGATTCAGGAACCGAATCTTTCTTTGGACACGTGAATCAATTTCCCGCATCCTACGGGTTTATGTGCGTCTCGCAATAGTACCAGATTAGAATACCAAACACTATGTGTACATGTTGACTCCGATGGGAATTCGATCCTAAGTCAATTGTCAATTTGCATTCGAAAATATTTAATAATTACACTCTTTGTTCGTTGATTTTTTTTTAATTAATAGTGTACATAAATGTGAATAAATTATACAAAACTTTAATGCGTTTACTTTATGTCATTCTAAAATCTTAATAACGAAGAAAATGTGATCTGTAGTTATTAAACACTCGTTGAAAAAATGAAGCGTTGAAATGAAATCGGTACTAAGACATATTGATTATTTTATTCTTGTTTAGTTCTTTAAGGTTCGATTATTTACTTTTTAATAAAATTATAATTATTTGAACCTTTTGAGTGGACGAAGGAATATCACAAGCTTAAGTTGAAAACTAGAATGTCGTTGAAGCAGTTTAATCAAAAACATCTTTCTTATTCTTTAACACCAAGGTGTGAATTTTTTTATATTTATGAGGCTTCGCCTGTAATATAACCTATTTAAGGTATCGCAGTCCTATAATATATTTAAAAAAATCACTAAAATCGGTTCACAATCGACAGACGATATAATATCGTGTAACATACATACAAAAAAGAGACAGAAGCCTACGTCGCATTGAGTACCTGCTTTTTCTTTCCTCCTCTCTTTTTTTGTATTCGGCTACATACAGGATACAAACAATATTATTAACAGTAGAGTTTGAAATCCCTCCACTTTTAATAAGGCTCTGAATATTACGAATACCCGGTCTCGCCATTTCGCGTCGATGAGGCGTTAATAGCCGTGTTTCTCACCTCTATTTCATGCACGCATCCGCCGCGCTCAGCCGTTATCTTTTACGGCTGATTGGCTTTTAATACGAATGAAAAAACACGCGGTTCCATTCCATAGCGGTTTGTGAACAAAGCTGGTAACATGTATGTTGTACATTTGTGTGAGGTGAATATTTGTAGTCTTACAGAATATTAGTCTTATGTTCAGTAAGTTGAAGTGGCAATGGGCCGGCCATATAGTTTGAGCATCCTAGTATCTGTTAGCAAAGTGTCGGGCGGCCTCCACTAGATGGAGTGACGACCTGGAAAGAGATGCATGAAGTCGATGGATACAGGTAACTCAGGACCGAGCTTTGTGGCATTCCTTGGGGCAGGTCTATGTACAGCGGTGGATTTGTAATGGGCTGTAATGATGATGATGATAAACGATAGGTTGCCTTAGATATATATATAGTATATATTTTATATATAAATTAATTAAAAATGTATGTGATATAGTTATGCGTGCCATAATATGGCACGGATGGTCTGTCTGCGATTAGGGAAGGACCACACACTCACAGAATAGCGTGAACAGCAGCATTAGGAGGAAGCTCCTTTGTAACGCCTATTCTATAAAAAATCTCATTGTTCCCTTTTCTTTATCAGTCCGTAAAATTCCACATTTGGACTTAGTCCTCTCCAGTTGTAGGGAGGATTTGATTTAGTTGCCCCCGACTATACCCACGGAAATGGCGTCTTGGGTTTTCTTAGGCCGCCGACACACTTCTATTTTATGGTTTTCTCTTTGTTTTAGGCTCACATAATATCTGTGATGAATTTTTTGTGTGTGTTTAAGTGGGCCCCTGGATGGTTTAGATTCACAATTGGACCCGGTAGTTTGAGCTGTTGTCGAGATCCAGAAATCACCCGTGCGAAGCCGGGGCGGATCGCTAGTTTTAATATTTTTACACCTTTATTATGTCAATCACATTTTTATATCTTAGCGTAATTGGAGCGTTACTTATGTATGACGTCAATTAAATGCATCGTATTGATATTTTGTTTTACAATAAATTTAGTATAACATTGGCAAGTCACGATAAAGTATTTTTACATCTTGAGTGGTACTTATCATCACCCATTACTGTTGTATTATATATCTGTACAGTTTCGAATACAGGTAGTGCCAACCTAGACTTAGTTTTAGGCAGAAAAGGAGTCACAGTTCTACCCAGTATAAGTAGCAATTCTTTACTTATTCAAGAAAATTATTGCTGACGGTGAATACAAACTTAAACTTAGACGGCTCCGTAGCTCAGTGGCTTAGCAATGAGTTGCAGCGCTGGGGGCTGCGGGTTCGAATCCCGCACGGAACAAGTATTTGTATGGCCTACAAATAATGTTCCGGGTCTGGATGTTTGTCCTTGTGCAATTTATGTTTGTAAACTGCCTCCACGATACAGGAGAAAATCCTAGTGTGTGCTAACGTTTATAAAAAAAAACACTGATTTCGTAATTAGTTGACAGCAATAATACCAACCGTGTTAAATAACTGTGTGCTATGTACTGAGATAAAGACAAACTTCATAATCTTAACATAAACCCTTGTATTTACTTGAAACTCACTCATAGAAACGGACGGGTCCTAAGTCGATTAAGCACCGCATATCAGACTAAGTTTTCTGTTTATGGCGAGTCTGTGTGCGGAGACGCTTCACACTATGCTGAAAGATTAATTGTTGTTATCATTTCTGTTTGTGTTGTTACAGAGGGTATAATTTTTTTTTAAATGATTGATAAAAACCCTGGGAGTGAGGTGATCGCTAACATGCTGTTTCTAAATGTCGTCATAATTAATTGTACAATATATAATACAATTTTTTTTTCAAGCATGTTTCACTGCGTTTCTTATGCTGATTCACGCCACGACATAGAAAAAGGTTTTTTCCGAACTAGTTAAGACGCAACGAAGCATAATAGATTTTCAATAAGTAGTTAATCTATATTGCATAAAAATCATTCTATTATATTCCATTCTATTCAAATTTTTATATTATGATGGAATTATATTCCATCATAACATAAAAATTATTCTATTCTATTCCATTTTCATTCATATTCTGGTCTTTCATTGCTGCCCGTGTGAGGACGCTCAAGGTCGCTCAGCGAGCTATGGAGAGGGCTGTGCTCGGGGTTTCTATGCATGATAAACTTAGAAATGAGTATATCCGCAGTAGAACCAGAGTGACAAACATAGCCCAACGGATTAGTAAGCTGAAGTGGCAATGGGCCGGCGGAAGAACCGACAACCGATGGGGAAAAAAGGTTCTCGAGTGGAAGCCTCGTACCGGTAGGCGAAGTGTAGGGCGACGAGATGGAGTGACGACCTGGTAAGACATGCAGGAAGTCGATGGATGCAGGTGACTCAGGACCGTGCTTTGTGGCATTCCTTGGGGGTGGCCTATGTTCAGCAGTGGACTTGTGAAGGGCTGTAATGATGATGCCATTATATTTTATTTTATTATTTCTTAGTGTTGATGTACGGTAGCGATGGCAATGTTTGCGGTGCTGCTCGCCGCGGTTCAGATCTTAAAAGTCTTAAAAGTCGTAAAAGTCTTTCTCCTTAAGAAGAATTTGCCTTAATTCCTACGAGGTTTTCTATGACACGCCTTGCCATCGCCTCTAACAATACCCAAGCGACGAAGTAGGGTGATACGCCGTTGTTCACGCGGCAATGTTTTATTTGCTAATAATGACAATTTAATATTTTTAAATAGAATATAATGTATAAATATAAAATGTCCATAGAAAATATCTTTATTTATTCGACGGAACAATTACAATTACGTTTGTCAAACGTCCTATATAATAAACGGCTATTTAAAATTGGGTTCTTCCTACCGGAGCAGAATTGGTGAACAATACGTCGCAGGAATTCTCTTTATCATTAATAATCATGAATAAAAATTATTAATCAAGTAATATTTAATTATAAAAAAAATATATAAATTTATATATTTTTTTATAAGAAAATTAAAAGACCTATAACTGTAGCAAACCGGAATAAACAAGACCACATAGGCAGCATTTGTTTACAAATGTCACGCAACGACAGCAATTGTTCTCCTCGATTAAATTAAAGCGAAGTGAATTGCCAGTCACTCGATGCCGCCGCAAATAGAGACCTTTAAACGAGCAATATACTCCACATATAATTGCTTTTTATTACTCCGTTATATAAAGGGAATATTCCAATTTCTTTTAATACTAACCTCATGTGTACTCCATTCACCCAGCCGATTAAAGTTCAAATAAATGGCGACCAATTAATGGTATTTGAAAATACTGAAATCACGACAGTAACATAAATTTACTACGTCAATAACATAATGCCGCGTATTTTTCTGACTAATCCTAAAGATTTGTAAGTTTCCTTTGTATTCCACCGGACAAAGTGGCGCCTCCCTGAAGTGACATTAGTAAAGTTTCCAACTAATGGAGAAAATACACTTATTTAATTATATTTATTTATTTTATTTAAATAAGTACGATGTATCTTTAGTCTGTATTAGCTTTGCTAAACTGTCTTATTTGGATTTAGAAGTGGAAGACGAATATATGTAATTTAATGTTTGACATGTTTTTGATAACATATCTCGCTCGCTTCCTCTTAAGTTTGTCGCACCGTATTCACTTCATAACGTAAATCAGCACACTATTTATGAACGTATCGTTAATAGAATGTATCGTGAAGTACTGCCATAAAAATGTTGTGACGATAAATACTCAACTCGTTTTATAAGTGCGTAGTATCGCGCTAAGTGCTTGATCGTTTGGTAAGAGGCAATACGAAGGCTTTTTTGAGTATACATTTTTATTTTTATCAACTGCCTGGTAATTTCAAAGCATTTAGATTTTAATTTATTTACAATATTAAGAACAATAAAATACTAAAAGCTAAAAATTTCGTGTAACTCATGCAATATAGTGCCAAGAACGCTGCTGGCCTTTTCTCGCTTAATGGCTATACTTAGCCTCTTATTTTTTTTTATAAATTGGAAGTAGCAAACGATTATACAGTCCATACAATAATTGTAATGGCTACTGCAGCCTATGGCTACCTGCAACCAATTTCAAATTAAGAAGGCCACAAATGGAGAATAACGAGAAGGATACAGTGTTGTCCCCTCTAAATACTAAGATGGAATACCTCACCGTCTGTAATTATACTGGCTTGCTTTACTTTGACCGGAACTCAGCAGTGCACGCACTGCTATTTAGCGCTAGAAATATTTAAGAGGGCGGTGATTACTCACACGGGCTTCTAGGTATAAAAGGCTAAAAAGGTTTTTTTTTCTATTTACTAGTATCAAAACATACACACTTGCCGGGAATCCTATATCATCCCGTGTGAGCCATAAGAGGCGACAGCGGAAACTGAAAACAACTCAAAAGTATAAAAAAAACTTGTTAATCCACCTGCCAAGCGTGGGAAATATCTATCAGGCAATCTATGGGAGAGACCAATGTTCAGCAGTGGACTTTTGAAGGGTTATAATGATGACGATGATTATGATCACGAAACAGATCATGAAACACACACATCAAAATAAATAAATCATACCATTTTCTCGATTAAGTTTTTTTTTAATTTTCACTCATTTGAATAGATGACACTTTTATTTATTTGACACAAGCTGGTACCCGGCGCGTTGCTGCCGCAGAAGAAATAATTGTGAAAATGTGGTTTTAAATTTGGAACAGTTATATTTTAATTAGGAATTCATTGAATGATATATTAATTTTAAATAAATTTGGCTGTATGATATACGCACCACCTAGTGTAATTAATTGTACTATGCCTATAACCTTCGCGCAAGTGCAAGCAATAAGTTGAAAAAGTTTTACCGCAATCTGATGAACGGTATGGCAGCGCATAAAATACGAACAAACAAAAATTTATTTTTATATATTAGATATTCTTTTTTTTTCTCAACATACACGTATAGGCGCCTTCACGAAATGTGATATGTGTCATGGGTATCATTGCACGATATTTTTCACTTAAAATATACCTAGCATTTTGTGAATATTTTCTAATACCTACACTGAGGATTATTGTATTTTTATGATATGTTTAACTTGTCTACTTTTATTTCTATTGGCTATAACGAAAAGAAATATATTCGTATACCACAATGTGGTAGAATATACGATACCTACTGTAAATTTTACTAATACTCACTGTGTACTCACTGTATTCACAAATAAATAAATGAGTTTGAATTTGAATTTGATTCTCAGTATCTTATGTAAGCAGGCACAAGGATCATACGTCTTTAATCGATTGTGCAATCAGCCAACAATAATAGCACTCCCTTTGTTTCCTAGATAATACATATTAAACCGCTTGGAGGTAAAGATGTACATTGTGTCTACTATTATATGTATATAAAAGAACATGTCGTAATTCATCTGACATTCCTCTTCTATGCGGGTTAAAGTTTGTATGGAAATTCTCCATTTTTAAGGTAAATCCATGAATTAATAGGTATTTGGTTATTTAAGAATAATTATAAAATAGTTATTATCTTATTTTTGTAGTAAAAACCATGAAAATGTATATTTAGCTTTTTGACTAAAATTGAGAATGAAGAGTTTCAGCGTTTTTCGAAAGTCATTCTTTCAGGCTATAAAAAAGGGAATGTATGTTTATATGTTTATAAATCATTTTTGAAGGTAAATTAATGGAAATTGTTTTCAATTGTCAAAACACTAGGTTAGGTATTATAGAAAGCCTTATATCACATAACTATGTAACAATAATATTAGTGCTGAAAATGTTGATTGGGAAAAACAACTGAAAAACCTCGTAGTCTCCGAAGGATGGTGGAAAAACGATTTCGATTTTTCAACAAATAACAAAATATCCAGCTTAGTTATCAGGAGTTGCGCCGTGTATGTAAGGCTTGGTATCATTTCAGGCCGCTCGAATATAAGAGGATGTTTATGTCAGCAGTAAGAATGAAAACCTTTTTCACTATTCTAAACCAGATCACTTGATAGTAAATTTTAATGCAGCCAAACATGGTAAAAACCTATTCACTTTGCCTTGAAGACACCTTTAAAGTATCTTCTTTATTTTTTATATTAATCAGACATTTTAGGTACATAGCGTTAGTAATTATAGTGTTAAAGAATATTACTTCCTTTTTAATTTACGGTCATTATTATGCAGTTCGTCAGTTAATTATCAAAATTGTATTTGTTTGAGTTCGATTTTTTTTTAAATACATGTAACATTAGAGTTTAAAAAAAACAAAACGCATTGATCGTGAGCTGTGTTGATTATGAGAATACTAGGTCATAGTCATAAAATATTGCAAATGTCATTAGTTGTAAACACGGCTGCAAAAATTCAGAGTATATAGACTTGATGTGGATGAAAACTAAATTACATTAATAAATATCACAGATAAATGCGACTATAAATGCATACGAGCTTGCTAGTGAAAGCGTGTTAAAAAAGAAAAAAAGAACATTTGAGCATCGACTACACCGTGTCCTGTTTTATCATTCTATATACTCGTAGTTTGATGACTCTGTCAGTAAACATTACGTCGTAGTCCGCCGCTTCACGTTAACTCGTGATTGCTTTAGCTAATAAAGTTACAAAGGACAAACCTTGTGTGGACGGAGAGTAGTTTGTGTTTTGGAGTGTGTTTACGAAGACTTCTACCATTGTTCTAGTTTAGTACCTACCTAGTGGTTGATTTTGATGATTCAGGAGTAAATATAAATGAACATTTGCAAATAATGGTATTCGGGCATTATCTGCATTGATATTTCTGATGCGTCTAAGTACTATATTGTTACAGCAAAAGTCTTACTTCAGGAAAGTGGGGACTAGCGACTGCGGGAATACGGAATGCAAATGCAATGCCTCATTACCAGTAGAAAGGGTCTCCGGTTTCTGCTCACTCACCACACGAAAGACAGCTACATCATTGTGATATATTGTAATTATTCCTGGTCGAGCCGACTCAACGGTTTCGCTTTTCGGACGAGTTACAAGCCTTAATAGGGCTCGACAATGACAAGGTTCGCAAAGTTCTGTAGTGCTCAGGATGACTACAGTGTACTTTGTAAATTAGTATTGAGTGAATAATTGTTTAGAGTACAAGATTAGTTTATCGGGTAAATTGTTTGAAAGGCTGGCAAAAAGAACTTGCTCTGTCCGCAACAAATTGATTAGCTAAGCCCATTTCGAGTTGACGTGTACATCGGACTGTTTACACTGTGTTTATTGGAACGCTAGTGTCTGTGAGCAATCGATAGAGCTACTGAGGGCAATTAATATTTTATTTTTGTATTTTAAGCACGTCAATAAACTATGACGTTATTTAACACTTAATCAATCTTAAGCTAAACATAGTAATTAATATGTAGTGTAATTAGTAATTAATATCTTCGTTGTGCACCAAACAATAAAAAATAACAGAATAATTGAATAATTTGTGTTGGCCTGACTAGGGAAGGACCACTCTCTCACAGAATACCAGCGTAAAATAGTAGCTTAATACTGCTGTGTTTCGTATGGTGAGTGTCGATGACCGGAAACCCTATTTACTTGAAACGGAGTTTCAATCTTACTGACAACACATCTGCATTTTGATTCTTAATCTAGGATAGACGTAGATGTCTATGGACCACAGCACTCACCTAACATTATCGGGTGGACTGTGTGCTCGTATGTAACCATTATTATATAAAAATAGTAGTCAACACTGATTTGTTAAGCTTCATGTTCATTTTATTTTTCGTCCAATTTCAAACAAAGCACGAAAACAGATAAAATATTGTTATTTTGTACTAAAATATTTGTAATATTTCATATTATGTAAAAGGTTCTGTGTACACCGGATACGCTTTTGACGTCGACTGTCGCGGGGAGAACTTGTTTACAATATTTTATAGCAACACTAAGGGAGACGGCCTTCGGAAATGTAGTTTTTTAGGGCGACGCAGCGTTGGTGATGACATCAGTCTTTGAATTCCGTTTGAGCTCGATTGCGGTAACTTGGTGTCACAGATAAGACAAAGGATATTGTTATTGTGATAATGTTATTGTTTAACTGGAACTGCCATGGGATCGTGTAAACCCATTCCTACCCCTCCATTATTTTATGTTAAGTAAACAAGCCTCTTTCTCTCTCTCTCTCTCTCTCTTTTGACTTCCGATAGATTTCCAAAGTACTTTAATATGTCACACCAACAACGGGGATTTAGTATCGAAATTGCAAAAATCTGGTATTGCGAGCCCAATCTGTTTGCGAAGAGGGCGATTACATCAAATGATTCTGTAGGTGAGACGATGCCAAAATTGAAAAAAAAACACGTAAACGTAGACGCATAAACTTTTGGTGTACTAAGCTAAGACATACGTATCGGTTCTGTATACCTCAATTGTAAAATAAAGGCTCCAGGTTATCTTATGTAAGCTGGCACAGGGAGCATAAGTCCTTAATCGGTTGTGAAATTAGCCCACAATAATTGCATTCCCGTTTGTTTCTCAGATAATACATATTAAATCGCTTTGAGATAATGTTGAATAATAATATATTCTAGCTATCACATTAATTAAATTAAAAGAACTTGTCCTGATTGACTGATTCATCATTGCCGAGCTGTAAGTTTCTTTTTTAATGTAACCCATAATGATTTCTTACATTTACGCAAATACTATCCATAAAATGAAACTAATTTTACGTCAAACAACACAGTCCTCTACGTGACCATGGGTTTTGTAAAATTCCGAAACTTAGGGAATCAAAAAGTTTGAAATAAACGCGTTAAAATCTGTAAAATTTGCTTAATTTAACCTTCCCGTAAGGGAGGAATATAGTTACTTACCGGGAGCTTACGTTAAATGATAAATAGGGATAGGAAATAAATATAGGTATTCGGTCGTTCGGTAAGGAAATAAGAAAAACGTAATCTCAGAATGTTAGAAATAATATACATTTATAGCTTATGATGTACTAAGAGCTGAGACATATCGATTCTGTGTATCCAAGCTAGCAAAACTAAAGGCTGAATCTGCTGCGGTGGCTTTCAGGAGCAGGCAGATGTTTAGAACCAGATTTGTAAAGATTTGCATTTTGATTCTTATACCAGGATAGGTATCTATGGGCCACAGTATCCACTTACAATCAGGTGGACTGTGTGTTCGTTTGTCACCCTTATTCTATAAAAAAAACTATTTTTTTAACTAATTTCTTCAAGTTGAACACTTTTCATGTTCCCCATATATTAGCCCTATATAAAGCGATGTTCAGCTATATAACGAGTGTAATTACCCAATATTTCTGTTAATTACCGCATCGCGGTTATATTTTATGGCACATTATTAAGTATTTATTGCTACTATCTTTTATTCTTCACGAACATGCCACAAGAATAGCGATGACTTTGTGCAGAAAAACAGCATTAATAATGTCCTCCAGGCCAAATTACAGTGCCGGATTATAGAGAAATTTGTACACAGAGTGTACGCAAGCAAGGGTACACTTTCTATTCCTCACTCGCATAGTCCGATGGGAGAGCAATCTGACACGACCGGAGAGACATTAGGCGTAGGACCAATAGCTTTACGTGCTTTCCGAGGTACGTAAATGAAACAACTAACTCCGGTCTGCTAATGGGAATTTATTAACAGAAAAACACAATAATAAAGGGTTTTTGAAAAAAAATTCAACAAAGATAGTAAACAAATATATTTTTATGAACATAGAAAATAAATACATTCAATCATTTAAAGCACGTGACAGTCGCAATTGCAAAACTGGTGGAGCAGTGTAGGGCGATTTTCGTTAGATACAGGATGACCTATGTATAGAAATCACTTTTTTAGATACCTATATTTAGCAATGAACTTGTGACGGGTTGTTATGGTGGCAATGATGATATATGCAGAAATATTATGGGTCATCAAGGTACATTAAAATAAATTTATATAAAAATGTAAAAGTTTGCGGTAATGTACTTGTATAGTCTGTTCTCTTCTTCCTAGGTTTATCCATACTAAATGTAAGGATTCAATGTAAATTCAATGCAAATTCGCTTCACCGGATACACGAAGTTATTGGTTATTCAATATCTGTAGCTAGTCACGGTGAGATTCGCTACGAGATTTTGCTACGTTACTGCTACGATACTGCTACGAGAAGTTCTGACGATAGTAATGCGTAACAATATCATTGGAATAATAATTTGAGTGTTTTTAAATTATAATAAGTCTTACCTGACTGCTAATTGTTATTTTCTGAACATAGAACATTACTTACCTGCTTCTGAAGTCTACACGGCTTGACGGATTTTGAAGTGTAAGATGTTTTAAGATTACCTTTAATTCCCAAAGTGTCATAGGCTAATACTATCGCACGAGTAAAAACTAATAAATGCGTTTTGTAGCACTTAAGTAAAATTGGTTAACTTGGTAATATTTCCTGCATTTATGTTTCGTTTGGCGCACTTGGTTCCACGCCATAACTTAATATCGCCACTATTAGATTTCGTTCCAACGCTCGTTACAACCGCGACGAATATTATTCTACTTCAAAAATCACATTACTTGGCTATTGTTAAGCGATAATGTGCTTTGCATTATTCGCAAACGAGCGAACCGTCTGCTGTATTATAATTGTGGGTGAATTTAAAGTTTAGAATATTAAATTATTTTGTTATTTTCACATGTTTCAAATTATATTAAACAAAAAAATGTTGATGAAATATTTTCTTTTTAACCCCTGACGCAAAAAGAGGGGAGTTAGAAGTTTGACCGCTATGTGTGTCTGTCTGCCTGTCTGTGCGTCTGTCTGTGGCACCATAGTTCTTAAAGGGGTGAACCGATTTGGGTGCGGTTTTTTTATTTGAAAGCTGGTTTTTTAACGGTCGGTCTTAGACATGTTTTATCAAAATCAGTTCAGCCGTTTGAAGATCATCAGCTCTTTTGTTTCGGGAGTTTTTTAAATTTTCAATTTAAGCAAATAAGCTTTAAGATCTACAGTTACCACAAAAACATACTATCATACGTGGAACAGATAATAATGCGAATAAGGGCACTAAGATCGTAGAATAAAAAATTAATTTCTTTTATCCACTTATAGATTTCTTTATAAGACCGTATAGACATAATGTACTCCTAATATTAAACTATTAAACATAAAATTATTTTCTTAAATATTAATTTCTCAAAATTGCTGTAAAAATATTTATAAAATATTGATTATACTTTAGCCAGTTAGACCGAAATAATATTTAAAAGGACTGTTTAAGTGTTTTTGAGCTAAAGTGGTAGAGCCAAGCTGCAGCTATATTATGGTTGTAGCATGAATTGGTCGGCTCGACCGGGGAAGGACCACGCTCACAGAATACCAGCGTAAAATAGCAGATTAATGCTGCTGTGTTTCGTAAGGTGAGTGTAGAGAACCGCAGACCTTTTTATGGGAAATGAGGCATTCCATCTTACTCCTCAGGGTGACAACACATCTGCATTTTGATTATTAATCGAGGATAAATGTAGATGTCTATGGGCTACAGTATCCACTTACCATCAGGTGGAATGTGTGCCCGTTTGTACCCTTATTCTTTAAAAAAGTGGGTTTCATAAGTTTAAATATTGACTAAATCTAACTGTTCGACTGACCAGACAAATATTTTTAATATATTTATCTGGTTAAATAAATTTCTTTTATATTTCTCAATTAAATGAATAATTTAAGGCTTATATTCTATATTACGGTCGCACGTTAACTTACTATCGCTGACATTACTTGATATGTGCTTTCGTATATTGAATAAAGTTAACAGAAATTATAATTATTTGAATTATTATTCCGAATTTATTTATTTTACGACTTTATTAGCTGTAGTTATAGTATAAAACAAACACCTATATGTACTTTCAGCCATGTGAAAATCGAATACACCAATGTTTAACCAACCAAAATCGGATGCTAATTGAAATAAAATTATTTGTCTGGTTACCAGATCATTAGTCACTTTTGTAAATATTTGCTATTAAGTTGCAATTATTAACCGCCAATGTTATTAAATAAATGGCGTTATTTATTCACTTATTTGTTTTCAATGATTATTTACCTTTTAAAATGTAGAACATTGCTAAAATCCTCATGTTGTTGTTTTGTATTATATGTTGCATTGTAGTATATAAAATAATAAACAATGTTTTTTTTATTGCGTGCACTAATTAAAACAAACCACGTACCTAAGTCCCTTTATAAACTGTTACAAAGTGTGTGTAAAGAAATCAAATGCAATCAATTAACAATTACACTACGTCTTAAAGTAATTTTGGTCCCAAAATTAATACGAGGACTCGTTTTATGAAACTTTTATTACTATTATTATATATTGTAGTATAAAAATTATTGGTAATAGAAATTGAGAAGAAAAAAATATGGAAAAATTGAAAAAACTTCTGTTTGATATATTATATACGTGGTGGAGCCAAGCTGCAGTTATATAATGGTTGTACCACGAATGGGTTGGCTCGACCAAGGGAAGGGCCACGCTCTCACAGAATCTATTAGAATATATTTCATTGTAAAATGATACTTTGACAAAGAAAGACCCGCTGGGTTTCGTGCTGGTTCTTCCCAGGGTAAAGTTTTTTACCCGATCAAGAGGTAAAAGAAAAAAATTCCTTAGAGTATCATATATAATAAAAAATCATATAAAAAAATTTGGATAAGTGTAAAACAAAAATTAGTTTTCTTTGAGTTAGTATAGTTTTCTGAATCTTTTTGTAGGAGCTTTCTCCGAACTTTTTGTTTTTGCGAACCTTGTAGAGGCTAACCATGATATAGTATTACTTGCTGATAATATTTTGTACATTATCAATTTTTAACGGCAGTGGTATATTTATAAGGAAATCTAAATATCATAAGCCCATACCGCCATCTCCATTCTCCTATCGGAGTACCAGACGTACTACAGGTTATCATCCACACTTGGTTGACATTCCGAATATTCGCACTAAGCGCTCTATGTTATCTTTTAGAATGCGCACAGCCAAGGAGTGGAATGCCCTGCAGGCGTCTGTTTTTGCAAGTGCTGGACAAACTCGCTCAGTCGTGGACCTCATCTTTGCCCTCGGGCCAGATGGAGGTGAAGTGTGAGCTCATTTTTAATTAAAAAAATCATATAATATCTGGTTGAACTTGAAAAAGAGTTGGTACAATCGCCACATTTGGTAGGCGTATGATACGACCAAATTGAAGAAATCTGTGCGTGAAGTCACTGAGTTTCCGAAAAATTTGTCAGTTTCACGCAATAATTCAGCTCTGATACTTGCCGGTGGTTCTTCTGATCGCGCTTCTGTTGTCAAAAATTCAATATAATACCGCCGCGAATTCAAAAATACGGTCGCCGATGAAGGTGTTGCCAGATTTTAAAAATTTGCTAAATTTTAAGCAATTTGTGATGAAACGTGTACTTTAAAAAAATATGACAATTTTATACTCATTAATAATGTGATGTTTTATTTTTCTTTGAAAAGATCAGTGCAGTTTTTTTGCATATTTTTATTAGGTGCAATAAATGTTTCTTTCTTTATTTCCTGCAATTAATGTTTATTGCTCAGTGAATATAGAGAATTAATTGATTTTGTAATTATCCCACCCGCATCGGGGTACACTGTTCTTGTTCTGAGATAAAGATGGGCTCCATTGTTTCCATTAAACCCTTATAACGTTTATAAGCCGGGTGGTGTACATAGAAAAGCTGCTATAATTCGTCCCCGCAGACTACGACGAACTGAGTTAGTATTTCTGAACTGTTTAACACGCTTTAGTATGTTCCCACGAGTCTACAAATAAGACGCGCCTTTTCATCTACCGTATAAGTTTAAGTCATAAAAAGCCGTATTTATTACATCCACTCCGTACTGTCGGCTCCGGGGCCTAGTGGCTTAGAAATGAATTGCGGCACTGTGGGCCGCGGGTTCGAAACCCACACTAAATAAGTAATTGTATGGCCTACAAATAATTGTTCCGGGTCTGGATGTTAGTCCTTGTGAGATTTGTGTATGTAAACTGCCTCCACGATACTGGAGAAAATCTTCATGGGGTAACGTTCTTAAAAAGATTAAAAGATAAAATTTAAAAATCAGGTACGATTATTGTAAGAAACGAACGTATAACTACTTATAATGTAGCAGTAGGTGATGGTCCGTGGACAGAAAAGCGAGACGAGATATATGCAACCCGACACTCTACTTTATTTCCCTATTTGGTTACCTTCCCATAATAAACGATAATAGTGAATACAAATATGAAAAAAACGAGTTGTTTATTCAAAAAGTAGCTTATTATGGTTGTGTCTACTTCTGAAATATTTTATTAAACGTCATTAGAAGTTTAAAAAATGAAGCAGATTTATGAATTTATGAAACAAAACCCTGCGGACTTAAAATTTTAACAAAAAAAAAAGAAAATTATTATTACTTAGATTTAAATTAAACTTCATCTTAAATAACCTTTCTTAAGTTTATGTATAAATTTTAGTCCGTGGCGCATTTTTCATTAATTTCTTCATTTTTTATAAACGATAACCTAATAATAGGGATTTTCCAGTATCATGCAGGCATTTTACAAATTGCATGTGGATAATCATTTAGTCTTACCGTGTAATGGCGATGTAAGAATATCTACTACCCAATATTATCCCGTGGGTATCGTAAGAGACGACAGAGAGAAACAAATCAGAAGATGGCCAGCAGCGTCTTCCTAATTATGACTATAAATAAAAAACTACTGTTGCCAACTCTCTGGCCAAGTGTGGCAACTATGGCAAATTTCCCCCCTTGGAGTAAATCTAAGGGGGCCCATGTTCAACAGTGTACTTTAATAGGCTGTCACGGTAACGGTAACGGCAATTATTTAGTCAAGAAATAATCACGTGTAGTCCAGGCAAATATTTGCGTCATGCGGGTTTTGAACCCACGACCCGCAACCAACCGCTTAGTCACTCGCGACCGGGCTTAATATTATTTTTGAGTTCTCTTTTTAAAATGTGCGGACGTAAAAGTATTATTTAAAAAAACTTCTCGGTACATGTATGTATATGTCATAGTCAAAATTCATAACCGGTCAAAACCACATTTGACTGCAAAATCAGGCATCATCAGGTTTTGACCGAAGCCCTTAGTCAAAAGAGAGCCGTGGTAGCTCAGATAGTTAGCGCTTGCTGTAAATTTCACAGTACGCGAGCAACCCGGGTTCGATCCCCGCCGGCACTAATGAAATTGTTAATTGCAGTTTTAAGTGCTGATTTACCACGTGCTCAGCGGTGAAGGAAAACATCGTGAGGAAACCTGCATGTCTGAGAAATAAGAAAAAAAAATTCGAAGGCATGTGAAGTTCGCCAACACGCATTGGGGCAGCGCGGCGGGCATTTCCTTGTCCTAAAAAACCCTCTCAGAAATGAGGGGAGGCCTGTGCCCAGCAGTAACTTTAACTTTCAACCTTTGTCAAAACAGTTTTGACTGATTTTTATAGTCAAAAGCGGCTTTAACCAACGTTCTTAGTTAAAAGTGGTGTTGTCTGATTTAAACTTCAGACTATCGGTGAAAACTCGCAATATCAGTAACAGTAGGTTAAGGTGCGGCTGGGGTGGCCTTTGGTCCACCCTAAAGCCGCATACATTATAATGATATAAAATATAATATTGAAGAAATTTAATTTTTAATTGCAGAAATTCAAAAAGTATAAGTCAAAAGAAGTTTTGACTAACATTCTTGGTCAAAACCTCTTTTAACCGATGCAATTTGGTCAAAATTACTATTACCCAGTATTTTTGCAATTAAGTGAATTTGACCAACGGCCTTACACTCAACCAAATCTAAGAAACACCTTTTGACGTTTCACATTAATCATTCTGCAATAACTTTGTACAAGCGTACTCACACGATTTAAAATAACCTTTTACATAAATCCCAATAATTATGAAGTAATCCATATTTCATTACAACATGTATAGTTCCTTATCACTAGTTTAAGTTAGAATCTATAAAAATAAGCAAAATATAAAAAAAATAACTAGAATCAACTTTTTTGCCTGACGTTGTTTCACTGGTATGTCGCTATGTTTTTTATGCGAATAATCGGAAAAAATATTCAAATAATTGGTAAAAATATAAAAGTAATCGAATCTTTAAATTTTTTAATTTATTATTTGTTCATTTTTATTTTTATTTTGAAATTGCTTAAATTAAATGAATCATGAATAAAACAAGTAATTTTTTTTATAAATTTCTACTATGTAGCATAAAAGAGACACTTTCTTTTTGTATGGAGAATGGGCCCACCACAAATTGTAGCGTAACTTGATGAAATACTTGTCGATTTATAAGAATAATCTATAGATTACAATACTAATATTAGTTTTACCGCATGTAATGGGAATACTGATAATATGAAAATTAAAATATGAAAATCACAATAACCTAAAATAAACTAAAGCGATTATCTAGTAGTTTGCACCGGTATTATAATTTAAAACAGTGCACTGTCCAATAATTAATAGTATAAAACAAAGTTGTAGGTGGTACATTCAACATTTATAGGTGGTTTAAAATTGATAGAAAATCCTTTTAGTGGTTCCGGCAAAATATAGTGCACAGACATACAAACGTGGTGTGGAGACTATATTTTACATGTATTGATTGATTAGTGAATATAGATCCCAAACACCATTACCGTAATTAAAGAAATATGATTAAAGCCAAGATGAATAAGGAATAATATGTCCATTTATAATATTACCTTTAAACGCTATATAGTAAGATAGATGTTTTAAACTGATTGTGTAAGAATAAAAACACAAAGTAAAATGCGACTGCATTTATTATTGTAATTCGTCAGTTCCAAATTAGTCTTTTAAAAGTACAAAAGACTGACAGGCGCGGTGTCAAATTTTGTTTTAACATGTTTTGAATGATTAGTATGTATACACCGTAAATAACATTAAACCCAAAATTATTTACTTTTTATTCTGGTATTAATCGAAACAAAACTGTAAAAGATTACCAACTCTAAAGAATCGATATCGATTTTTCTTAAGAATCGAATATTGTATGTACCGATTTTTTTACTTGGCATGCCTAGTACAATAAGTCTGACAGCTGTCAAAAGGTATTTCTTAGATTTGGTTGAGTATAGTCAAAACTAATTTTGACTGTTAAATGTGGTATTGACAAACGTCCTTAGTCAGAATTACTTTTGCCTGATTTTTTACAGTCTAAAATGGTTTTGACCGGTTATGAGTTTTAACTGTAACATATATATGAACTAGAAGGATTCTAATTTTTTAAAATAAATATTCGAGTATATTTGCCAGCCAACTAATAAGTGAGAGGAACGTAGTACACAATTGATGTAATTTTCTTTAACATTGAGAATTAATGGCTCTTAATTAATGCCCGCACGTCAGTTCGATATTCGTTTGGCTATTCATGTCACCGAAACCAAAGCGAGAGCTATATTTTGCCGATACTAAACATAATTGATTAAACGAAATAATGTTGTGAACTTACTCTCTAACTGAGACCGTTCATTGGTCTTTTGAATTTTGTTTTATTTCTATTTTTTGAATAACGTTACCTCCGCAATAGAAATTTCTCCAATATATTGAAAGTGTTTTATATACATAATAGCACATATGCATACATGAATAAAGTTTCGTTTTTAAGGTAGAAAATTAGGTGCAGTGTGGTTAGGAGTGATAAATTATCCACGAGGTAAATTCAGAAACTCGGTACATGGTCTAAAATGGTCTACATGAATAGGATAAAATAACTTTGATTCAATATAGATTACAAGTAAGTAATACTTATTGAAAGTGATTTATACTTTATTACTGGGTCGGAAAAAACTCCTAGGTGGAAGCAACAAGAAAGCTAGCATATTTTTAATAAATCTATTTTTGTTTTTAATTAAATCCGTAGTTGTAATTACTATGGTTGTCGCATGCGCCATAATTGTGAACAGATGTTGCCCGAGATTTGATTTAATCGGGTTTGTCTACACATATAAGCTTTAAATTTTGTCCCTTTTATTAAAAAACATGTTTCTGTTATCTGTGAGTTTTTTTACTAAAAAAATTATGCGTGTAATTGTGAACACACGTACGAAGTGAAACTTCTTTACTACATATCATTCTTCTTTTATTTTATATTTTACATAAGTACGTTAAATAATAGTATACTCATGCAGCCCCAGCGGTGAAACGTTACAAGAAAACGTGACTTTTTTGTTTTTTAATGCACTACTAAATTTCTCCACTACGTCGATAAAGATGTTTCACTTTAAAATGGTATCAAAAGTTTACCGCACACCGTAGGCCTCTCCCATAGATTTCCTCAAATATTTGCCATAGTTGACACGCTTGGCAGGCGCGTTAGCAACCGTAATTTTTTTATTATTATAGAGTTATTATCAGTAAAATGCCACTGCCCATCTCTTGTTTTAGTTTCCCTCTGTTGCTTCTTACGATACCTAAATAATATGGGTTAGTGGATCCTCTTGCGCCGCCACTACATGGCCAATACATTGCAAAGATACTTTAAAACAGTAAAAAGTTCAAAGAATTACGTTTAAATACCTGCCTGAGAGCCTGTCTAGATAGCTAAACCCTTTTACGTATTTCTGCCTCTAAATAAACAGTGCTTACAGTTGTTCCGGTCAGGCTGTGTGTCTATAAATATTTAATTTCATTTAAAATAGTTTCTAGGTATTTTCCAGGAAAGTCTGTCTAAGTTTTGGTTGCCAAGCATTAGTGCACATAATACTGTGTTCTTGTTTTTTATTATGATAATAATTATTTTTTTTAACTTCCCGCTTTGAAAATTAATAATTTTCAAAAGTGAGAAGTTATAGATTTCGGTTCGATTTTGAGAATGAGAGTTTTCATCAGATCTCCACGTTTTGAGGTCCTAGGAAGCCGTTCCAACTACTCCCGGCCGGACGTCCGGCCGTGTGTGTATGTGTGTGTGTGTATCAATGTATGTATGTAAATAAAATTTTGTCGTACGATATCTTTCGAACGAATCAACCGATCGAGATGGGTGCCACGGCGTTCGAAAGTGTTCAATGAGACTTCGAGCTGAATAAGCGGGAAGTTTCAGGGTCAGATTTTTTTAAAGAATGACAAATATGCACATAATCCACCTGATGGTAAGTCGATGCTGTGACATTTACCCTCAATAAAGCATCAAAATGCAAACGCGTTGTCACCCCAGAGAACTAAGATGTAATGCCTCGCTTCCAGTAAAAAGGATCTCCGGTTCTTTAACGTCACCATACGAAACAGTACCATTAAGTTGCTATTTTACGCTGGTATTCTTTGAGAGCGTGGTCCTACCCCGGTCAATCCGACCCATTCGTGCTACAACTACAAAGAGAACTAATATAATTTCCAGTCGCGATGCATTTCATTTTTGTCTTCAGGGGTGACAACGCATATTATCCGCCGTCTTTGTTTGAAGTTTGCCAAGGGTTTCAGTACCCACTTACCACCAGGTGGAATCTTAGTTCCTTTGCTATTTTAATATTAGGCAACAAAACTGATACGTACATTAGGCTTAGCAAGAAGATACAGAAAAATAATAATCAACGCGGTAAGTAATAATATATAAATGAAAACGTGAGAAGACGTCTGAAAGTTTTTGATCCCCGCTCAAATGAACTCTGGTCGTAAATGAGATTAGGTACCGGTGAGACGACGGACTGAGAAAATTACACTTTTAATTTTACAATTTTATATAATCCGTTGTAAAGTATAATTACATAATTTTAATAGAAATGCAACAAAATTTTTCATTCGTTTTTTATTTACTTATTTGGTTTGCCAACATAAGAAACAGCAATGAATGTATGGTTACATTACAGTATTATAAGCTTTACATAATTAACTGCTCTTATAATTATAGGTAATCAAATCATGCGTTGAGTTACAAAAAGTTGAACAAGTTAAACAAGAATGTTTTAATAATCAAAAATTAAAAAGAAAAAGAAATAAAAGCTGGATGTCTTGCACTTTTGTCGTTGCATACCATCTGGGTATTTAGAGATAAGATGGCAAAACGCCATCTGTCGGAAGCTATAAGATTACTAAAGATAACTAAGAAATTTTTCATAGTTTTCTTTTACGACCCACGAGACCAAACGAACAACATACGAAAAATTGTTATATATTATAATATTATTAACTTTATTTGTACTGATTGTTTTTGTATTCCAACGTCAGAACTCATATGTGATAGACCTATAAAGACGAAAGGGTTCCTTTGTTCTACTATTCGGTCCGGGTAGGCAGCAAACCTCCTGCGTATTTCTGCAACTAAATAGCAGTACACTCACTTTTGTAGTTCGGTTGAATACAATAATTGAGGCGCAGCGGGTGGCAGTAGAAATTTATAAGAGGGTATATCTACCCAGACGGATTCCAAAGCATAAGAAGATTGCTTTCACACTCTACTCTTCATAAAATATAAAGGTCAAGCTGTATCTCAAATGAAAAAGAAATGTTTATTATAAAATGAAAAAGTGTAACTTTTTAAAATGCCTATATATACAACGAAAAATATAAAGCAACAGTTGACGGTAACAGATTCGTAATTTTTGCATGCGCATGCATTGCATGTTAGCGAAGTCAAACTATAGTGGCTCTCTATATTTAAATTACACTGTGACGTTAGACTGCCGATAACTGTGCTATTAGCACGTTCCATTTTAGCTCCTCTATGCAATGTTTTAAGATCTACATTCTCATATATGAATTTTTATTACAATTATAACTTTACTCTGTGACACACAGTATGATGCTTTGTAGTTTTAAATTCTTAAATCTATGGAATCTGTTTTGGCTTTCGTAACGGTCTGAAATTCATGAAGCCAATATACATTATAAACATTAGTTAATGTTGGAAAGTTCTGGTTGCGTAAAGTTATAAAAGCTTTGATAAATTTAGAGGGTAAAACAGGTGTTGTGGTCAGATTAGTAATTCAGAAATGATGTGACTTATTTAGCAAGTTGTTAGTCGACTTCAAAAAAGTAGGATATTTTTTTTATAGCATAAGTGTAACAATCGGGCACACAGTCCACCTGATGGTAAGTCCACGCTGTGGCCCATATATATCTGTTTGTTTACCATTTAAGAGATTCAAATAATACGAACTGGATAAATAAATTATTTAATGGATAACACGTCCTTTACATGTATGCATAATGATGGAAGAGAGAAAATAGAACATCATGTTGCTGAGAAACATTAAAAAAAACAAGTTTTATTCTTTTTATGTCTTTGACAACATCCAAAATCTTAAGAATGAAAATACTACTAAGATGGAAATCCTTGTTACCAATAAAAAGGGTCTCCGTTTCTCTACACTCACCATACGAAACACAGCAGTATTGAGCTGCTATTTTACGCCGGTATTCTGTGAGAGCGTGGTCCTACCCCGGTTGAGCCGATCTATTCGTACTGCAGCCATTATACACCTGCAGCGTGGCTCTACCACGTAGAACTGTGCTCAAATTGACTGTATATTTTACTGTACGAGCATATATAACGTGAATTTTTTGCCAATTGTGAGCCGATTTTAACGATTCTTTTTTTTTGAATACGTTATTACCTCAAGGGTGGCTTCATTTAAATTTGAAAAAAATTCCACCCTAGGGGTGGAAATAATAGGAAATGAAGTTATAATGTAACTGTTAAGACAAAACACATTCATATCTACGTTAATAAGTTTTTTTAATATATTACTGCACGGCTTTTATTATATTATAGAAATATCGTAAAACATAGACCTGATCGGTTTTATGATAAAATTACACCTTATAAGTGTAAAAAATCTAAATACCATTACTATATAAGTTGGAACAGTTTTGCAGTTTATAAAATTAAAATAGGAGAGGGGGGTAGCTGAATTTAATCAGTTCCATTCTCGATTCATTGGATGATTTTGGTTACACTTATATAGTTCCGCTTCTATCAGCCGCGTACAGCATCGCAAAATTGTAAAAGGCTGTCATAGCGTGCTATCTCCGCTGAAACGCTTCTATCAGCCGCGTACAGCATCGCAAAATTGTAAAAGGCTGTCATAGCGTGCTATCTCCACTGAAACGCTTCTATCAGCCGCGTACAGCATCGCAAAATTGTAAAAGGCTGTCATAGCGTGCTATCTCCGCTGAAACGCTTCTATCTGCCTTGTACAGCGCTGGATAACTGAGAAGCGATTACATGCTCACGGTAAACCGCTTTCATTTAGTATTTTACACTTAACATAGACAGATCCATGTACGATATTATTATCGTTATGCTTCCTTCAAAAGAAATAGAAGAACTGGTAAGTAATAAACGCAAACGCAAACAACAGTGGTTCGACCCCTTTGGAGAAACAGAAATTTGTTTAGAAAATACGCGGCATTGATACCCGAATTAAAGGAAAACAATATTAAATTTAAAGAGCATTTTCGTATGAATATTCAAAAATTTAACGTAATTGCAGAGCTATTGCGATCATGGTTACAAAAGCAAAATACAAAATAATTTCTGTTTATATATTCTTTCGATTATTGTATGCGAAATGATTGCGAATCAAACAACCAATGGAAGTCGCAACTTATCGTCGAAGACAGCCCGCGTATAGCGCTGAACGCGGCGGAACAGCGCTGAAAGTTGCAGAACAGTGCTGAACGCGGCGGAACAGCGCTAAATGCGATGGAACAGCGCTGAACTTTGGCGTTAGCGTGCGTATGATAGAAACACACTTGTCCTCGTTTTATGCATGTTTGCCGCGACAGCCGAATAGACGCGGAAAGCTGAACGCTTCTCCATAAAAAACTGGTGTTTTCTATGGACAAAAGCTGACTTAAGCTGAATAAGTGTGGTTAGTCCCTAAATAAGCACTTATTCTACTTCAAACAACCGAAGAAAAATGTCCTATGCGAACGAAGTCGTGGACACAGCTGGTATATAATAGGTGTTAGGCATTTGATAGCTTCGGTAAACATTGACCAGGGGCAGCTGTGGTTAAAATCCATCAAAACAACGTCATTCATCATCAGTAATCTCTAAACTTACTTATTTCTTAACTCCAGAACGACTTATTTTAAAATAACGAGAATGGGTGTTGTTTGTCGCTACAAAACTTTTTATTTTCATGATTAGCGGTTCATCACTGCGATTTACCAGAAGTTTTCTTCCTCACACAACTTCTTTTTGAAATCTACTACTACCAGCGATTTTTCCGGACCGATACCACTTAGGAATTTTCAATAAAAAGCCTACTCTTTTTTAGAATGCCAGCAACACATTCCCCTTGTGTTTCAGTTGTTAATGGGCGGCGGTAGTCACTTACCATCAGTTGTGCACGCTTGTTTGGCCACTCTTACATAAAAAAAATCAAGTAAGGATATTTTAAACAGACGAGACGTTACGTATTAAAAAATTATAATATGATAAATTATGATAGAGATATACATGTTGGATCCCTTGTTGACATTTAACAGTTCCCGCGATCGAGCAAATAGTTCAGCTTCGTCCGGGATTGGCCTTTCGGGCGCGTAACTGGGGCAAACATTAAGGTGTCTGTAGAGCTGTTGTCATGACAACGCCCCTCACGTTGCAAAGAGATACTTCGGGTACAGGCGTCGGCAGATTTTACCTTGGGCTATGGATATATATGAATTAAATTTGTTTGTTTGAATCGTCGTGTTATTGCGTATTATTCAATTGTTTACGGGTTGTTATGCTTTAATTTGAATAGGTTGATTTGAATGTTTCGTTTTATTGAAATATATATATTATTTATTTGGTAGTAGGACTCTTTTTTGCCTAGAAGTTCGTTTGGGTAGGTACTACCATAGCCATAGAGAGCCAGTATATTTAAAGGATGTAAGGCATTCCATCTTAGTTCTCAGAGATGAAAAGCATCAGTAAGAACCTCGAGGATCACCAGCTGATTAGTGACCGCCAATACGGTTTTCGTCGGGGTCGATTAGCTGGTGATCTTCTGGTCTACCTGACTCATAAATGGACGGAGGTAGTAGAGTCCAAGGGGGTGGCATTGGCCGTTAGTTTGGACATTGCGAAGGCCTTCGATCGGAATTGGCACAAAGCGCTTCATTCGAAGATCCCTTCCTATGGGCTTCCCGAGAAATTGTGCAATTGGATCACCAGCTTTCTTGCAGATCAGAGCATCAGTGTCGTAGTAGACGGTGCATGCTCCGACTACAAGCCTATTAATGCTGGTGTTCCACAAGGCTGCGTGCTATCACCAACGCTGTTTCTTCTGCATATGAATGATATGTTGCGAAGCGGTAACATTCATTGCTATTCGGATGACAGCACTGGTGATGCTCTATAAACCGGCCGTGCCAATATTTCTTTTCGCCGAGTACCGGAAAAAACTTGTGTCTGAAGTCAAGTCCTTGCTGAACAGAGTCTCGGAATGGGGCGACTAAATCTAGTCCAGTTTAATCCTCAGAAGACACAAGATTGCGCGTTTACCGCAATAAAGAACCCCTTTGTCGTATCTCCTCAGTTTCAAGGCACTCCCCTTGTTGCCTCAGCCAGTATTGGAATCCTCAGCGTCGACATATCGAGTGATGTGCAGTTTCGTGGTCACTTGGAAGAGAAGACCAAACTGGCCTCTAAAAAACCTGGCGTGCTCAGCAGAGCGGGACAGTATTTCATGCCGGCACACCGTCTGCAACTTTACAAGGCACAGGTTTGGCCTTGCATGGAATACTGTTCCCATCTCTGGGCTGGAGCTCCCCGGTGCCAGCTCCTTCCACTTGAACGCATCCAGCGCAGAGCGGCTCGAAACATCGACGACCGAGACCTTACCGATCGGCTCGATTCTCTGGCGCTGCGAAGAGATGTTGCATCTCTTTGCATTTTCTTTCGCATTTACCACAGGGAGTGCTCTGAGGAATTGTTCTCCCGATACCATCCACACCATCTGTACGTTTCACTAGGAGTTTTCTTCCGCGTACGACCTCTCTGTGGAATAATTTACCACCGGCGATTTTTCCGGACCGACACGACTTAGGGACCTCCAAGAAAAGAGCCTACTCCTTTTTAAAAGGCCGACAACGCACCTGCAATTCCCTTGGTGTTGCAGTTGTTCATGGGCGGCGGTAGTCACTTACCATCAGGTGAGCCGTATGCTCGTTTGCCCCCTCTCCTATAAAAAAAAAGATGGCTACATCTTTGTTTGAAGTTGGCTGCCACTTACCATCAGGTGAACTATAAGTTTGTTCGTCACTTAATACACTACTTAAAAATATATATTCAATTACTAACTAGATGGTACTTTTTTACTAAGGAAGCTGTTTGGGTTCGTAGCATCCTGTTACCCATTTCTCTCTTCTCTTGTATTTTCTGATTTATCTTTTAGGATTATTTTAATATCAAGATGTATATGATTGACTATAATCCCTGGGAAGGAAGTGTTTGCTATCACGCTGTTTCTGAATATTCTTAATATTTCATTGTAAAATATTGTAAATTAATAAAACTCGCTGGATTATATGATGATCCTTCCTAGGGCCGAGGTTTTTATCCCGAACTAGTGCTCCAGTAATTATAACCTGTAAACTACTCGTATGTTGAACAAAAATTATTTTATTCTATTCTATTCTTGTCCGTGTAATGGCGGCGTAAGAGTATACAATCTCGTATCATACAGTGGGCTAAGTAAGAGGTGACATTGTAACGTGGTAGAGCGACGCTGCAGCTATATTATGGTTGTAGCAAGACTGGGTCGGCTCGACCGGGGTACGGCAACGCTTTCACAGAATACCAGCGTTTTATAGATGCCTATTGCGGCTGTGTTTCGTATGGTGAGTGTAGAGAACCGGATACACTTTTTACTGGAACGAACCATTGGTTACCACGCTTGGACTTTGATATGCATATGGATGAATGAATGTATTTTATTCTATTCTTGCTCCGGTTGTTACGGAACGTGGGCGTCAAAATATGCAACAACGAAATTCAAAAGTAGGTAGTAGGTTTGAATCCGCTATTACAATACACTGTAGTGAATGGCAGCACTAACATTTTAGCTAGTCGGTGCGTCTATAAAATACCGGTTGGATCGAGAGTGAGCAAGAGTCACTCATAGTTCGTTGAGGCCTTATTCTCTTGTATTATCTACAAGCTTATTTCGAATGGTATGGAGCACTATTAGTAAATAAACTTCTAATATTATTACAATATATGTTTAATATATATATGTGTAATATCTGAATCATCTTATACATATATAATTTAAATTGGAGTGTAAGCCTGTAATATAAAAATAACTATCTTTTATTGAGCTGAGGGGGTTATTTGCATGCCATTAATAAATAACCATTTTCAAAATGTTTGTCTGCCTGTCTGTCCCAGCTGATCTTCAGTATAGTTTAACCGGTTGTAATAATACTTCACGAACAGATAGAGAACAATACCAGGAGTGATCTAGGGAATATTTTAAATGAAAATCATGGAGAGTTCTTTTTTAAATGGTAGGATTGAAAAGATGAAATAAATGGTCTTTGATGATTATCTTAAATCTAAATAATCCATTATCGGGTTTAGTTTTATGTTTTTCTGTTTTTGGCGCTAAGCCAATATATGTATATTGTGAACTGGCGATCCGCCCTGGCTACGCACGGGTGATTTCTGGATCTCGACAACAGCTCCACCTACCGGGTCCAATTGTGAATCTAAACCACTCCATACAAATACACTCAAACACACACAAAAAAAAATTCATTAAAATCGGTCCAGCCATTTTCGAGTTTTTGCGAGACTAACGGACGGCAATAGATTTTTATATATAGAGATATGAATCGTTTTCGTCCATAAATATAAAATTTGTCTTTAATTGATTAAAGCGCTGCCTATCGGATCGGAACATTTAGACATAGACCATTGACCAGATGAAACGAATATATTGTGTAAATTGGTCAAGTTGTTCAGAAGGTACACGATCATTAACAGATGTACCAAAGATTAAGTAATGATGATAAATTATAAATAGATACACTGATATCTTTTAAATAACAACAGATGTCTAATATGTTCAAAATTGTGTTTTATGTTACGAAAATATTTTTTTAAAATGTAAATATAAAATGTTTTTTATTATAATATAATATCAATCATTCCTGTCTTTTTTGAAACGTTACAGAAGTTTTTATTTCATCATTACAGCTCTTAACAAATTAGCAAAATTCTCATGGTGAAAACTTAACACAAATAAATGGTCTAAAACAGATAAAATTCGAGTTAATATAGTAATAATCCCTACAAATAACATAACATAAACACTCACGCCTGTCACCCAGAGGGGTAGGCAGAGACTACGGACTTCCATTTGGCACGATCCTGGCACACCTCTCTCGCCTCCTTTACATCCATATATCTACGCATACACGCACGTCGGTTAAGGGTACTCCTAATCTGGCCCATTTTTAATATATCGCCAATTTGGTCGATAAACCTTCGTCTAGGGCGTCCCTTTCCGACTCTGCCGTTCACTTCTGCAGCATAAATTTGCTTTGTCACTCTTTCTTCGTTCATTCTTTCTACATGACCAAACCACCGAAGCATTCCTTTCTTAATCCTGGTCACAACGTCATCTTGCAAACCACACTTTTCTCTTATCACACTATTTCTCACCCTGTCATTCAGATTCAGCCTAGCATACTCCTTAATGACCGCATTTCTACAGCATTTATTCTACTCTCATGCTTCTTCTGCCACACCCAACTTTCACTACCATACATTAAAGTAGGGACTAACATAGCATTATGAATTGCCAAACGTGCCTTTTTTGACACATTTTGACTCCTCACAATAGCGTGTAGAGCCCCATTCACTCTATTTCCTGCGTTCACTCGTCGTTCTATATCCTTATCATATCTACCATCCCTGCTAAATAAACATCCCAAATATACAAACTCATCCACTTGCTCAATCAACTCCCTTCTATTCTTATTTCACATAACGTTTTACTTTCTTCTCTTTCAAAACCATCACTTTCGTTTTACTTGCGTTCACTTTCATACCCTTTCTTTTAATGACCAGTTCATTAAAGTAACCATCATTGCAACTCGGCCGCCGACGATGCAAATATGACTTGATCATCGGCGTACAAAGGCATTTGACGGTTAACTCACCCATTCTCAACCCACATTCTTCAACTTTCAAAGTTTGCAAACAACTGTCCATAAATAGGTTAAACAGCCACGGGAAGCTACACAGCCCTGTCTGACACCTTTTGGATGCCAAACCAGTCCGAGTAGACCCGTTGATCCTGACACAAGCACTAGAGTCCCTATAAAGAGACCTTAATGCCTGTATCAAACCAGCGCTCAAACCAAATGAGTTCAGTGTTTGCCATAACATATTCCTGTCCACTCTGTCATAAGCCTTTCCAAGTCCATGAACGCACAAAAACTTTCTGGTTTTTGGCCAAAACTTCTCCGCAATCATGCGCATGGAAAAGACTTGATCCGTACACCCCATCCCTTTCTAAATCCAGCTTGCACATCCCAAATTTTCCATCAGTTTCTTCCATAACTCTTTCAATTAACACCTTAGCATACAGTTTACCCACAATGCTAAGCAAGCTGATACCACAGTAGTTTTACAGTCCTGCTGTGACCCTTTTCCTTATATATTGGGACTATAACGGCTTTGCACCAGTCTTCCGGTACCCGCTTCAGTTCCCAACATAAATTAAACAAGGTGTACAGCAGGCCTGCCACCACCCTCTCCAGCCCTTAGCATTTCAGTGATACTCTATCATACCTTGACCGCGCATCTACAGCATTTATTCTACTCTCATGCTTCTTCACACACCCAACTTTCACTACCATTATTAAAGTAGGGACTAACATAGCATTATGAATTGCCAAACGTGCCTTTTTGACACATTTTGACCTCACAATAGCGTGTAGAGCCCCATTCACTCTATTTCCTGCGTTCACTGTCGTTCTATATCCTTATCATATCTACCATCCCTGCTAAATAAACATCCCAAATATACAAACTCATCCACTTGCTCAATCAACTCTTCTATTCTTATTTCACATAACGTTTTACTTTCTTCTTCTTTCAAAACCATCACTTTCGTTTTACTTATGTTCACTTTCATACCTTTTTTAATGACCAGTTCATTAAAGTAACCATCATTTGCAACTCGGCCGCCGACGATGCAAATATGACTTGATCATCGGCGTACAAAGGCATTTGACGGTTAACTCACCCATTCTCAACCCACATTCTTCAACTTTCAAAGTTTGCAAACAACTGTCCATAAATAGGTTAAACAGCCACGGGAAGCTACACAGCCCTGTCTGACACCTTTTGGATGCCAAACCAGTCCGAGTAGACCCGTTGATCCTGACACAAGCACTAGAGTCCCTATAAAGAGACCTTAATGCCTGTATCAAACCAGCGCTCAAACCAAATGAGTTCAGTGTTTGCCATAACATATTCCTGTCCACTCTGTCATAAGCCTTTCCAAGTCCATGAACGCACAAAAACTTTCTGGTTTTTGGCCAAAACTCTCCGCAATCATGCGCATGGAAAGACTTGATCCGTACACCCCATCCCTTTCTAAATCCAGCTTGCACATCCCAAATTTTTCCATCAGTTTCTTCCATAACTCTTTCAATTAACACCTTAGCATAGTTTACCCACAATGCTAAGCAAGCTGATACCACAGTAGTTTTACAGTCCTGTTGTGACCCTTTTCCCTTATATATTGGGACTATAACGGCTTTGCACCAGTCTCCGGTACCCGCTTCAGTTCCCAACATAAATTAAACAAGGTGTACAGCAGGCTCTGCCACCACCCTCTCCAGCCCTTAGCATTTGAGTGATACTCATCTTATCCGCCTGCCTTACCTGCTTTCATGCTTTCATTGCTTTCATTATTTCATCTACACTTATCTCCCTACTTCTCCACTCTTTCGAAATTTCTATTTCACTTAATTCAGACGACTCTTCACCATAAACACGCTTTCAAAGTATTCCTTCCATCTCTTTAAACTCGAAGCTTCATCATTCAGCATACAGCCATTCTCGTCTCGTATAGCATTCATTCTAGGCTGTTTGAATTTCTGGCAGTTCTTACGAGTTTCCAGAACATTTTAATATTTGCCTGGAAGTTATCAGATATCCTTCTATCATTCTTATCCGTTCTTTCTTGCTTTTTCCTTTCAACAACTTCTTTTACTCTCTTATTTATAAGTCTAAAGTCCTTTTTTCTTTCAATCTCATCATTCATACCGCCAGAATTACCAGCTTTGGTTGCCAGTAAATCTAGCCATGCTCTTCTTTGCTTCAACTTCCATCCGTACCTCATCATCCCACCACAACGTATTATTTTTCCTTTCATTCGTTCTCTTACTTACACCACATACTTCGGTGGCTGCATCACTAAAACTTTCTTAACATTATTCCATACAGTCTTCAGGTCTAAATCATTCATACATATTTCATTCAAACCACTATTTCTCTCTCAGTCTACATTTATACTTCTCTCACATCTTCATCTTGTAACCTCTCTATTCTTATACAACGCAGTGGTGACACAGATGTCCGATGCCGCCAACGCTTGAATAGACCATTAATTCGACATAAGACCAAGTAATGATCCGTCCCAACGTTGGACCGGTAAACCCTTGTATCTACCACTGCGCTCCGCATTCTTTCATCCACAATTATGAAATCTATCATGCTTCTATCATCACCTCTTCCATGTATACATGTAGATCCTTTTATGGCGAAAGAAGTGTTCGTCACAAAAGATTCTTTTTCACACATACGGCGAGGAGGTCTTCACCATTCTCATTTACACTTTCATCGCCGAACGTTCAATATCCTTTCATAACCAGACCTCTTCACCCCAACCTTCCATTAAAATCTCCTAACATAATAATATTTTCATTTCTCTTTTTCCTCAACACCATCCTTACCATGTCCCAAAACTGCTCTCGATATAAGTGGGCTTTGAATCTGGGGCGTACACCCTAGCACAAACAACTTCTTTAAGCCCACTTTCATTCGTATCCATAGCAGCCTTGGGCTTACACATACTCTTACACATTGACCTTTCCTGAAAGGATGACACCGACTCCTAGCATGCCCTCGGTCTCGTCTACACCAGACCAGTAAGCGGTATACATGCCATGTGCAGTAACATCCACTTTCTTTCGTCTCATTTACACATAACACATCTATTCCTCTATCATTCATCATTTCGCATTACATCCATCTTATCATTCATTGCTCACATACATTCAGCGTAGCCAGACGGGCCTCCGCAATCCACTTTTCGCCTCCGGGAACAGAACGTGACGGGTGGCGAACCTCGTCGCCAGTTTTACTCCCGGAGATTCTTCCACCCTGCCCCATTAAAGGCGCCGGGAACTCAGGGCCATTTTTTATTTGTTGGCTCATGGTGCGACTAAGGGTGGTAGATTTTACGCCGCTACCATACGGCGAGGAGCCGAGTCTAATCTTTTCCGCTTTGTCGCTCGTTTAGCACCACCAGGGCACGTGGGTGGGCTAGGTTAGTGGTCGAAGCCTACGGACGCGAGCGACTCATCCCTAAAATCTACAAATAACGATCAATAAATTCAAAATATTTAAAGACTCACCTCAATATTGTCATAAGTTTTTTTTTGTTCTATTGTAGGAAACCTGCGGAAAGTGATAAGATGATTTTGTGTTTTTTGTTTGCGCATTGCACTTAACTTAGTTTCGATTCTGATCACATCGTGCAAAAATTTATAATAATGAATTAATTTATTGTGAATATCTCATACAGAGTCAACATCGCACAAAAAACCTTTACTGAATATTCACGACGATATTACGACTGTGTATTCGCCAGGGATATATTCTGAACTTATAATAACTGAATTTAAGCAAAAATCAATAATAAATATTAAAATCTAAGTCCATGATATAAATTTGAATAAATTTCAGAAAATATTTTTAACTAGCTGTTTCCCGCCAATTCGCCTGCGTGGAATTTACTACGATTTCATGGGTTTTAATTTTTTTGCGCGAAACCCTAATTCTTTTTCTAAAATAAAAGTATTCTAAGTTACTACTTATAACATCAGCTATCTGCCAGTGAAAGTCCAGTCAAAATCGGTCTAGCCATTTCGGAGATTAGCCGGAACAAACAGACAGATAGACAGACGAAAATTAAAAAATAGTTTTTTTGTTATTAGTACCGTATATGCTTTCACATGCATTTAGTAAAAAGCTGTTATTTTAACATTACAAACAGACACTACAATTTTATTTATTTCTATAGATATGAACAGATATGAAAGACGTTGACAAGCAAATGCCATTTTTTTCTTCTTTTAATTCATTGCTTCTTTTGATAGAATTCTGCTGATATTTAATATTTTAAATCGACGGATTGAATTCGGTTGGGCTACTACTACTCGTACGTACTCGTAACGTATACCTCAAAACTTGAAAACGAGATTGTACAACCAGTGCGTGTTGCCAGTGATGACTTAGTATAGATAGAGACGTGTGTCATAAACATAGAAATAAGGATATCCGCAGTAGAACCAGAGTAACCGACATAGCCCAACGGAGCCACGCTGTAGCTATATTATGGTTGTAGCAAGACTGGGTCGGCTCGACCGGGGTAGGGCAACGCTCTCACGGAATACCAGCGTAAAATAGCAGCTTAACACTGCTGTATTTCGTATGGTGAGTGTAGAGAACCGGAGACCCTTTTTACTGGAAAAGACGCATTCCTTAGTCCTCACGGGTGACAACGCATCTGCATTTTGATTCTTTATTGAGGATAGATGTAGATGTCTATGGATCACAGCAATCACTTACCATTAGGTGGACTGTGTGCTCGTTTGTCACCCTATCCTATAAAAAGAAGACCCCAAATTGTCTTTTTTTATAAATTAAATCTACGCTATTTTAGGGTTGTGGTGTCAGGGTAGGGAACCCTTATTATTTAGTTCTGGCCATCTAGTCTAATCTGTCGTAATATTTTATATTTTATCTATATATATAAGAGATTTCCACCTATGTACTGACTCATCACGATATCTCTGGAACCATAAGGCCTAGAGACTTAAAATTTGGTAGAAATATTTTTTTGTCAAGTAGAGGTCAGCTAAGAACGGATTTTATGAAATTCCACCCCAAAGGGGGTTGCGGGGGCGTTAATTAAAAAATATCACATTTTCAAACTTTGATTGGATCCCTGGATGGTTTAGATTCACAATTGGACCCGGTAGGCACTGTTGTCGAGATCTAGAAATCACCCGTGCAAAGCTGGGGCGGATTGCTAGTAGAGAATATGACTAATGAAAATTACAGTGTTAATAATTAAAAATGTAGCTCTTTCGTTACTTGTTTCTTCTTCTTTATCAGCTTTTCTACGTCGTAGAGCTATGCTGCAGCCATATTATGGTTGTAGCACGAATGGGTCGGCTCACTCGGGGAAAGACCATGCTCTTACTCACATAATATCAACCTAATGCTGCTGTGTTTCATATGATGAGTGTAGAGAATTGACGACCATTTTTACTGGTAATGGGGCATTCCATCTTAATTCTCAGGGTGACAATGCATCTGCATTTTGATTCTTAACCGAGGATAAATGTAGATGTTTATGGGCTACAGTATCCACTTACCATCAGGTGGACTGTTTGCCCGTTTGTCATCCGTATTCCATACTAGCTATCCGCCCCGGATTCACCCAGGTGATTTCTGATTCTCGATAAAAGCGCCACTCACTGGGTGAAATTGTGAATCTAAGCCATCCAGGGACCCACTCAAACACACACAATAATTTCATCAAAATCAGTCGAGCCATTTTCGAGTTTTAGCGAGTCTAACGGACAGCAATTGATTTTTATATGTAGAAAGATAAGAAGCTGGACATGGACCTCCCCACAGAATTTATTCCCATAGAATATGTCAGCCGGTTTGTAATTGCTGTGTAGTGGCGGTTAAGAATATCCACTACCCCATATCTTCCCGTGGGTGTCGTAAGAGGCGACAATGGGAAACAGGCAGAAGATGTGCAGGTGCGTCTTCCTGATAACAACAATACTACAACAAAAAACTGCGGTTGCCAACCGGTTCGCCAAGCGTGGCAACTATGGCAAACATCCCTCCATGACGAAAGTTACGAAGAGACGGCCCCTAGTCCCTAGCGTCCCGGCGGTCCTGGCTACGGTGGCGACCATGGTAACGGGGGCAGGGGGTGCTAAGAATATCCGGTGGAGGTTCGGTTGCGACCATCTGTCCCAAGGAGGTGTTGGATTTATCGTCCACAAGTCTCTCGTTAACAACGTTGTAAAGATTGTGAGTGTGTCGACGAGGGTTGCGTACCTTATACTCAGAATCACGAAACGGTATTCGTTGAAGGTCAAACAGGTTTACGCAGCAACCTCGGTAGATCCCGATGAGGAGGTGGAGGAAATGTATGAGGATATCTCTAAAGCCATGCATTCCTCCAAAACCCACTATACGGTGTTAATGGGAAACTTCTACGCAAAACTAGGCACAAGAGAGAACGGTGAGCTGAAAGTAGGGAAATTCAGAATAGGGCAATGGAACCCAAGGGGCCAGTAGCTGGCCGACTTCATGGAGAAAGAGGACTCTTAATGATGAACTCTTTCTTCCAGAAGCGGCCCCACAGGAAGTGGACCTAGTCGAGCCCCGACGGTTCGACAAAAAATGAAATTGACTTCATTATGACGACCAGACGACAACTGTTCAGTGATGATCGTCTCGCTGTGGTCTATGGTACTAAAGCCTTTTCGGAAACCGGTTTGTTCGGGAGGCTGGAAATCGTTGAGTCTGCGTGCGAGACGATTCGTAATGACTCTGGAAAACAGCACGTAGACGCGGCTCAGAGGGGAAATCGGTCTGTAGTTCTTCAAGAGAGCGTTGTCGCCTTTCTTGAAGAACAAGACCACCGCACTTCTGCTCCACGCCTACGGTGTAGTGCCACCATGGAGGACGGAATTAAAGAACTTCTGAAGGACTTCAAGTACCGGTTTTCCACCCGCTTTCAGAAGCTCCGCTGTAATTCCATCCTCGCCCGGGGACTTGCCGTTTTTAAGGTGCTGGAGAGCCATTCTAATCTCGCTCAGACTGACGTCCAGGATATCATCGGAATAGTGTCGGATAAGACTTGCTCTTGGAACGTTACTCACACTTGCGTGTGGCTCCAACGATGACGTGTACAGCTGCCCATAGAACTTCTTAATCTCACTCAAAATCTCAGGTGTCCCGGAAACGATACTGCCACATTCGGTCTTCAGCTTCGACAGTTGGCTCTTTCTGGTAGACAGATCTCTGGCAAAGACTTTGGAGCCCTGGTTCCGCTCGATCGCTTCTTCAATACGAGCAGTATTAAAGTTGCGTAAGTCCCGCCGCATGCATTTGGAGATCTGTCTGTTCAGTTGCCTGTATGCTGTCAAATCTACTGAAGACTGCAGCTTCATTTCCCGTCTAACAGCCATGAGATTAAGAGTGTGATCGGAGAGTTTTTGTGTTCTTCTTCGGCGGGTCTTGCAAAACTTAGCTCCGACTGCATGGACAAATTCCACAAGCTTGTCATTCATCGAGATGGCTATGCTCGGCGTCTCTTTGCGTGATAAACTTAGGAATGAGGATATCCGCAGTAGAACCAGAGTGACTGACAAAGCCCAACGGATTAGTAAGCTAAAGTGGCAATGGGCCTAGCATATAGTTCGAAGAACCGACAACTAATGGGGAAAAAAGATTCTCGAGTGACAGCCTCGTACCTGTAGGCGAAGTGTATGGCGACCCCCCACTAGATGGGGTGACAACCTGGTTAGACATGCAGGCAGTCGATGGATGCAGGTGGCTCAGGACCTTGCTTTGTGGCATAACTTGGGGGAGGCCTATGTTCAGCAGTGGACTTGTGAAAGGCTGTAATGATGATGATGGTGATTGCAGTACCAGTGTCTCACATATGTGATGCTGCTATTAGTCGTTTGCTCTATTACATCGACTAAATACTCAACTATAACGAAGGTTATTTGAACTGCTAATGACTGGCAATTTTTACTAGAAATTTCATTTTAAGTTGGGTATTATCAGAAAGGCTTAACTTTAACTAATTTAAATTACCGACGTGATTCAGCATAATCCCGTGTTTATTCGTTTTTATATGCAACGAGGCGCTCGGGAAAACGTAGGGATTTTATAAAACATAGTTTTGTTCAATATGTTGTAGTCGTGTAAAGATTAGAAATGTCAATCCTAATGAAGAAGATTTCAATGTTTGGTCCTGATTCAACTCAGCTCAATATGAGGTATTTTTGGAACGAAGTTCCTTATCGGACGGTACGAAATTGGCGGATAAGGGCTAGGCGAGAAAAAGTGTAAGATTTTTCCGTCACGACCCCTTCTGACGTAGTGTAGACGGCCTTGGCGGCTATAAGGAAGCGAGATGGAATAATATCCATCTCCCTCGCACTTTTTCTTATCTTGCTATGAAATAAATATTATATTAAATGACATTTTAATAGACGCTAGTAATTCATTTTTTTGTATTTTTTAATCAATAATATAATTCGTTTATCAATAATAATATACTACGAAAGGAACTTCGTTCCAGCCGAGTGTTCCATGCCACTAACGCATGTTTTATTATTAAATATATTAAATATATTAAACTTGCGCATAAAGAACAAAATCTTGAAGGAAGGTTTCCTTTGTGAAGTGTTGTCGTTGCGTTATCACTGTGGGATGGTTCCTGCAAATACAAAGGAAAGGCGGCGGGCCCTCGCTAACGTTAAAGTGTCTAATGTTTACTTAAATAACTTTAAATTAGTTCTAAAACAGTTCTATAGGCCTTAATATTTTTATTTTTACTTCATTTAACAACTACAAAAGTGATAATTAAGCTAAACAAAAGGTCTGTGTTATAAGGGTTCTGTGGTATAATTGAACAAATTAATTAACAAATGGTTATTGTAAAAGTTAATATAATTTATTGAAGTTGAGGTTATTTTGAACATAAATCATAAATTAAATACGTCAATTGTAAACAAGCTTAAAGGTTAAAACAGTAATTAAAATAACTCGACTGCGCAAGAAGGTTTAATAACAAAAGACCCTCATATGATAAAATCCATTAAACCGTTGAAGCTACAGAGCATGCCAAAGAAATAGACATACATACATACACACTCTCGAAAAACATTGCCCTCCTTCTGGGGTAGTCGGGTAAAAATACGATCAGTTCGAGAAGTAGCCACTTCAGAGAATTATAAAAACCTATGGTTCAGGAATACATATATAAATATTTAGTGTCATTTCATTACATCGGATTAGATTACATAATAAGGGAGACAAACGGACACACAATCCACCTGATGGAATGTAGATGCTGTGGCATACACCTACATCTATGCTGAATAAGAGTCAAAATGTAATTATTTTTTCACCCCTGAGGACTAAGATAGAATACCTCGTTACCAGTAAAAAAGGTCTCCGATTCTCGGCACTAGCCAAAAGAAACAGTAAAATTAAGCTGCTATTTTATGCTGGTATTCTGTGAGAGAGTGGTCCTTCCCCGTTCAAGCCGACGCATTCGTGCTGCAACCATAATATAGTGGCAGCGTGGCTTTACCACGTTTCGTTATATATTTTACTAACTAACCGATCACGCGCAAATAATAAATCATAATATATTTTATATTACAATAATACCAGCATGAATAATTAATTAGTGCGGTTTGACAAGCATACCAAATTTTTAAATTAGATGTACAAACATTAAAATATAGCAGCGTTGAAACAATTTATCGTATAGGGACTCCTCGTGTATTTTTGTACCATATTTGGAATATGTGTTTTATTTATTAACTTTAAGGTTTAAAATCCAGTAATCCTGCTAGTATTAAAAATACGCAGTATTGCAGTGGTTTAAATGTAAATGTTTGCTTTTAGTATCAGATGGTAGTTGTTGCTGAAATAACGTTAACCGCTCAAATGAACATTTCGGGCGATTAACGAAAATCGCTTAACACAGGGTATTAGGCTATAATATGTACACTGAAATTTGGAGCGAAATACAGTTGTCTAATTTTTTTATGTTTGTAAATTTTATTTTTAAAGCATGAAATAAAGCGATGTCTTTTTTTATCGACTAAGGGAACGAGCACAGAGTCCACCTGATGGTAAGTGGATGCTGCGGTCCATATATACTACATCTATCTTCAATTAAGAATCAAAATGCACGTGCGTTGCCACCCTTGAGGACTAAGATGGAAAGTCACATTTTCAGTAATAAAATCCAGTTCTCTACACTCACCATACGAAACACAGCAGTATTAAGCTGCTATTTTACGCTGGTATTCTGTGAGAGCGTGGTCTTTCCCCGGTGGAGCCGACCCATTCACGGTACTACCATAATATAGCTGCAGCGTGGCTCTACCACGTAAAATCTGAGGAAATTTAAGGAATTAAACTAATTTTACGGATTTTATCGCGTTTATTATTGACTTTCTTAAACTTTTTAATTTCTGACGTTTTAGGCGCTTTACAGTACCCATGATCATGGGAGGGGACTGAGGTGCTTGACGTCTTGTAAACTATAAAAATTAATGAAATCAACGCTCAGTCGTGACTCACATTAATTATTATCGTTTTCTATAGTGTTAATGATCACAGAAAGTCATTTTGGTAAACCCCGCTGATGTTATAGTTAACGAAGACTATTCTCAACTTTGCAATATTAATTTTTAGTCAAGGTAAAAGTATCTTAAACTTGCAGTAGTATGCTTGGATTTGGGCTTAATCTTATAATTATTTATGGTATTCCACATATTAATTATTGTGTTCCAAGCAGATGATAGCACAAACTCATCGTTTCTATTGAAATGAGGATGTTTTTTTTAAAAATTCAATAGCCTCGCGAAATATCCTTGGAATGCTCGAATCGGTGTACTTTTGTAAGAATTTGTAGTCTATCAAATCCTATGTAATGATTCTGAACATGTTCACATACTGCATACTTCAACATATGTTTTTCTTGTACATAATATAGTATTCGCATAAATACAAGAAATCTAGAATTATATAACCTGATTTTGATTTCTTTATAATTTTATGTTTTTGTTTTCTGCTTTTGTATCGTTAATACTTCCTTATTTTTTCTCACTTGTATACAATCGTCAATATATTTACCAAGCGTTTAGTATTACGAAACAACCCTATGACTTTCCATTTCAGCTTTAGTTAAAGCATCCGAGGAAATGACAACCTGTCTGGATTTTGATTCTTAAGTGAGAATGGATGTGTAGAATGCTTGTGTATAATATGAGCCACGGAATCTACTTACCATCAGGTGTGACGTGTGCTCGTTTGTCACCCTTACTTGATTAAAAAAAGATAGGCCAATTTTCAGTATTGGACGATTGGCTGGCGTCCCGTCAATTTTAATTTTATGATAAACTTTTTTGACCACATTTGCAATTGCTGTGTAATAAACATTTATTACACGTGTGTTTACTTAAATTATACTACTATAATAAAGTTTATTTAAAAATAAATAGCTGACATTTAAGAAATTAAAAATAGAATTTATTTTTGTTGGTTAGTATAATCCTGTGAAAATAAATTGCTCACAAACTCACCGAAGTATCTAATCGAGAATATCACGTACACAGCAGCGGCAACACGTGTTTATTTATACAGCACCGCCTTTCCAGGTAATTGATTGTCGCCACACGTGCAGGAGTGTTGGCAGTGCAATCTATTTCAATCGACGGTGGCAAAGACTTTATTATTGCTTTGTTAAAACTTTAATTTTTCTTCCAATGAGGTGACTTTTAGTTAAAACGTTGTAGAGTCAAATGTACACAATATGGTGATGGTTATGCCAAACACCGAAAGGATTTCCTAGCATTTCTCTTAGCTTACTGTTCATTATTATCATCATTCATCATTACAGCATTTCACAAGTCCAGTGCTGAACATAGTTCTCCCCGAAATGGCAAAAAACACGGTCTTAAGCCACCTGCATCTATTGACTTCTTGCAAATCTTATCAGGTCGTCACTCCATCTAGTGGAAAGCCGCCCACTCGGTTCTTCGAGCTGTATGGCCTGCCCATTGCTACTTCATCTTACTGATTTGTACCTTATTTTTATGACTCATTAATAGGTACTTGAGTTCCTTTTCAAGGAATCCCTGGGGGCTTGTTCCACAGTCTTACTCGTTTTCATCGCCAAGTGGCAGTACTTCTACTGTAGTGTTTTTTTAAATTATTGCCAGTGATTGACTACAATCCCACCTGGTGGCAAGTGGTGACAACGCCCCAGATAGTAAAGCGCACTGTCAAAGCGTAAAAAAGCCTATTCACTCCTGCCTTGAAAACTTACAGATTGTAATCGGACGGAAAGACAAATGCCGGCAAATTATTCCAGAGGAATTTAGACATGTAATTCTAGCGCACACTCTCCAAAATGCATCCTTTAAAATATTGAACGGCTAGCTGCTCTGCGCCTGTGCTGGAGGCTGACATTACTTGTTTCAACCAAATCAAGGTCACTAATAAACCTGTTAGCACGCCGCTCTTCTGAGGCAAACGCAGATAGGTGGCATTCTGCAGACATCAGGATGCATTTTTTGTTATAGAATAAGGGTGACAAGCGCGCGCACAGTCCACCTGATGGTAAGTGGATGCTGTGACCCATAGACATGTACATCCATCATTTATACTAGATTAAGAATCAAAATGCAGATGCGTTGTCACCCGTGAGGAATAAGATGGAATGCCCCGTTTCCAGGAAAAAGGGTCTTCGATTCTCTACAGTCACCATACGAAACATAATAACATTAAGCTGCTATTTTACGCTAGTATTCTGTGAGAGCGTGGTCCTACTCTGGTCGAGCTAACCCATTCGTACTACAACCATAATATAGCTGGAGCTTGGCTCTATCACGCATGCTTTTCCAATGTGGACTGTGTGCTCGCTTGTCACCCTTAGAAATCCAGTATAATTGCGAATATTAAAATTAATAACTAAAATGTCTTCTAAGTAGTTGCATTAAAAGTTTCTTCCTCTATTTTTTCACCCCCAGACACGAAATTTCTTCTACAAATATTATATGAGACCCCTCTGAAGTATAACCTATTTAATATAAAAAGAATCATTCAAACTCAGTTCACAATTGTCGAAGATATCGCGTAACATGCACACAAACAGATCAAAAAAACATATAATCGAATTGAGAAAATTCTCGTTTTTTTAAGTCGGTAAAATATAAATTTTATTAGTCGATATTAGCGCGGACTGCTTACGAGCTGTTGATTACGATGAAGAAGAATTAATATATTATAAAATTAAATCCTTGATTCAAGGAGCCATTTACAAGATTTTATACATTGATATTAATTTATGTTCTTGTACATAATGTAGCTGAGAAAGCGTTTATTACTGGTGCGATTGTGTAATACTGGTGGGAATCGTGGTTGGCCTCGCTTTGAAGTTTGGGTTTGTTGTATTCTGTAGATGTATGTTTTAATTAAAACCCGACATGATGATTTTAGGTATCAAAATGTTAAAAACAAAATATATTTCCGGACATTAGTATAAACAAAAACAAGAAACCGAACCGTACACCCGAACAATGTATAATCGAAAGCTGAACTATGTGCCCACTCTGGCCCTAGTCACCGCAGTCCTATATACCGCTTCCACAATAACATGGCTGGTTAAATTTTTCTCGAAAAATATTGACTTTTGAATTTGAACAAGTTTATCTATAATTTTTATTTATAAACCAAGTTTTTAAAACGCATTAAAAGTATGAAATACTTTGTTTTTCACATTCTTACATGTCACCCGATTCTGAACTATGTTCGAAATTTCAAGTCTCTAGCTTATCGGAAAGTTACTTTAAAATCAATTATACTAAATTCAACCCTAACAGACGCGAAAGAGAGTTGATAAAAACGTGATAAAAACTATGCGTCCTTGTGCAATTTATGTGTGTATACCGCCTCCACGATAGAAGAAAATTGTACTGGGTGTAATGTTTTTTCAAACGAGGTAAGAATAAATTTTTAAGTACAAGTACTTATAGTACACATAAAAAGTTACACTTTGGCATATTTGTAAAATAAGTAGAAGACATTTCATTGACTATTCAATGAGTTGTAATAATTTTTTCAAGAACAGCGTACGATAGCGTCTATAGCAAGTTGCAGCTAAATTATACTCGTCAGTTAGACGTAGTTTTCGTAGTCCACTTTTCGCGGCTAAGTTCTGTGTCTTACCTTTTTTGTTTTGATCAATAGTTGCGGACTGATTTCCACCGGGAAACAATTCCCACAAGAGTAACACTAACACATTGTTATTCTTACGTTACAAAGAAATCCTAATATCAACACACAGGAGTATCTTGCGCATAGATCAAACATATTTATGTCTGTACTTGTATAACGAAGTCAATAATGAAATGGGTTTTGGCGGGAACTTGATCGGCGGCGGTTTGCTGCTCCTGTATTATTGTTTGAATAATGGTTTGAAGTGGATTTTGATATGTAAAAGTGGTGCGACTTTGTGTATTAAGTGTCTGCGCATGTGAACTATTAGTGGAAACGGTGAAACAAGTGCTCTGATGGTGATGTGATTCTCAAGATAAGGTGTCTATCTGCTTAGGCGCCATGAGATACCATCGCCAACTGTCAGCTGTCTGCTGACTCAAGTTGCGGTCAAAATCTCCCAAGGGCTGCACAATGTGACGCATCAACATATTGTGAAGCAGTGTACTATGAAGGATAAATAAACATTTGGGGAAATTATAATAAACCGAATAAAAATACCTAAGACTTGGCCTAAAGGTCTAGATACAAGGCCACCCATAAACTCAAAAAAAAAATCAATGATGAAATACAGGTTAACGAGTTTTATGATTAGATCGACATGACCGCCTATACTGGTTTGATTTAAAGAGCATATAATCACTACGATTTAGGTTTGACTATTCCTGAAATTTCTTCTTTTTTTTTTTTTTTGATACTCAAAAAAGTATTCTGCCAATATCATGTCAGCCATGGCAGTGACAGCAAAATTATTATGTAATCGCACATGTATTGTTCTATCAACTTTTGATTGACAATCCCAAATTTAAAACAGAAGACATCAATCATAAAATATCCCATCACCTTTGTTAGACAAATAAAATCAATATTTAAATTATTTGTATGTTAAAAATTACGCAAAACAACCCTGAAATTTGGACATACTATTTTAGCAATAAATTGTAGACCGTAATCTTTGAATATTTTAAGATAACTATATAATAAAAGAACGCCCTAAACAATAATTTAATAACCTATTTAATTAAATCATATTTTAAAATCAGCGTTGCTTTTATGGCAAACTTGTAAACTTAATTATTATCAACTCTAGTACGCTACACTTACTTGCCATGTTGTGGCCGCGGTCACCGTCGTGTAAAGTCATCGGCAGACATTTTAATTAACGCCTTGCAGTGCTTTGTACAAATAGGTAGGTGAGCATCGCTTGCTGCAATCAAGCGCGACCACCACAACCGCTTGTTTGTTTCAGAAGCCGAGTGTCGACGTTTCTCATTTCATTTGGTTTCGTGTCAGGATCGCTTCGGTTCAGAGTGAGGCCTCCACGCGACGTTTTTGTAATTAGATACGGGTGCTTTGTCTACGTCTGTTTCATTGACAGACAGTTCTGGAGATATTAAAAATTTAAATGAGTTTTGTTGAAGAAAATAAATTAAAGTAAATAAAAATATGTAGGAGTGATTGATTATGTGTGTATCTGGATGAATGAATGAAGGATTACAAAGAGAAGAATGATTGATTAGTGGAACGGAGGGATGAATGGTTAGTTGCAAGATAGGGCGAGATCTCTAATATATATATATTGGTTGGACACATTCTGGGAGCGAAAGAGTTAAAACGTTACATGTGGATTATTTGTATAGGTTTTTTATTTATTACAAATAAAAAACTTTAAAGGTTTTGGATAGATTCTTTCTTTTACAAAATGTCGATCTATACATATAAATACAATTGAAGTGTCTGTCTGTAATATTGAAATAACTGCATTTATCGAGCTCAGGGGAATTTCTGCATGTCACTATACTAGATATAGATAGACTTTATATAACAATTTTTAATTTTTTTGTCTGTTTGTCTGTTCGGGTTAATCTTCGGAATGGCCAAACAGATTGTAATGAAACTTCATGAACAGATAGAGAGCAATGCCAGAGTGATCTAGTCTAGAATATATTTATCTGAAAAACTTGAAAAATTAAAGAATAACAATAAATGGTCCTTAATTATCTTAAATGTAAAACCGCCACATTAATAAATCCTACCCAGGTTAAGTCCTACATATATTTATATATTTTTTATAGAATAAGAGTGATAAACGAGCACGCAGTCTACCTGCCCGGCTAGCATGGGCGCGGGACAAAAATTTTATCCACAAAGATTATATCCACTGACAAGAGATAAAATTATCTTTTTATGTCAAACAGGGATAAGTATATCCCCGTTTGACATAACTAGTAGACATATATCCCCCGTCCGTAGCATGGAGCTAAATGAAAGATAAAAAATTATGCTTTTTTGACATTTGAAAGGGATGATTTTATCCTAGTTCATTGGACGTGGGTTGAAGTTTATATTCATACAAAAAAATCTATCTAAGTCTAAGTCTATCTTCCATTTTATCTACTGTGGATATTATATCCACCGGTGTACCCATGCTCTAAGGTGGATAAAACTAAGCGAGGGAATAAATATTTTTTCCTTTCCCCGGAGATAAAATTGTCTCCTGCGCATGCTAGCCCTGCTGATGGTAAGTGGATGTTATGGCCCATAGACATCTATCTTCAAAATATTCTGACTGGCATCTGTCTTCGAATATTATTATTAATCTATAGTTATTTTTACAGTAAATGTAGGTTGATTTTATCAAACAATAGACGTTTAGATTCTTTATAATTTTGAAATTTTATATATTATTTTGACATAATATATATATCACGTTGTACAAAGTGAGAATATAAAATTAGAAATGGAATAAACTAACATAAAGGAGAATGGTTTTACTCTTGAATTTTCCAAATGCTTTTTGCTTTCATAATTTTATGTCACTTATTGTTTTACGACCAGCAAGCTTATGGCTGGATTAATTTATCTTGGATTAATTTAAGGAGCCGTAGTAGCTAAGGTGCTAAGCGCTCACTGTAAATTTCATAGTACGCGAGCAACCCGGGTTCGATCCCCGCCCGCACCAATGAAATTGTTAATTGCAATGTTAAGTGATGATTTACCACGTGCTCGGCGGTGAAGGAAAACATCGTGAGGAAACCTGCATGTCTGTGAAATAAGAAAAAATTTTGAAGACATGTGAAGTTCGCCTACACGCATTGGGGCAGCGCGGCTGATATTTCCTTGCCCTAAAAGCCTCTCAGAAATGAGGGGAGGCCTGCGCCCAGCAGTGGGGCGTACATAAGCTGTAACTTTTTAACTTTTAATTTATCTTAGTCTTAAGGGGAGTGATTTAAATGTTTGTAAATCATGAGTAAACGGTAAACCGTACCTTTTAGTGATTAGTTCTACTCGACGATTATACGTTCCATTCTCACCTTTCTTCTAAAATAAATAATATAGTTCTTTATTTTTGTTTCCATCGACACTACTTTTGTCGGCTCAACCGAGGTAGGCCTACGCTCTCACAGAATACCAGCATGAAACAGTAGAACAATGCTGTGTTTCGTATGGTGAATGTAGATAACCAGAGACCCTTTTTACTGGTATCGTGACATTCTATCTTAGTCCTGAGGTGTGAGAACGCATTCTGAATTTTGATTCTTAATCCAGGAGTGGATGTATGTGGGCCGCAGCATCCACTTAACATCTGTGGACTGTGTGCTTGCTTGTCACACTTTATTCTATTTCAAATAAAACATCTCGCATCCAAGCGCAACTAATGTACTCACCTAAAGTACTAAGGTGCTGTGAACCGGGCATCCTTTCCTCCCGAACTTCTCCCGTACCACTTTCGAATAAGATTTGATTTTTAATTTCACTTGTCACTTTTGTTCACATGAATCAGGTGAACGTAAGAAAACGAATGACATTTGACTAGGTATCACAAGTGGTTCCGATGCGCTCAATTAAAATAATTATGATGTTAATTGCAATTAAACGCCAACAATATTTACCATGTTATCCATTAGTTAATATACTGTGAGCATGCATTAACAAAGTTATTTTAGTCGAGTTAGCCGTTAGGCTGTTGCCAAAAAACCGCATAGTCAGCCCGTCGCTAAGATACAGCGATAATAATGCCAGTCTTCCACTTCCGCGTTAATATCGCTTCGCCGCACGGTGGATTAACTGCCGCCTCGCTGCGTTATTGCTCTATGGTAAGCAATAAACGGAGAGAGCTGACAATGGCCGCCGCTCTGCCGAGTATGTACGGGATCTTTGAAGTCCGTTTCCAAGCGCTTTATAAAAACGTTAAAATTAAATCTCTTTTATTTTTAAACGTTTCGATTTTCAGTCCACATTGTTGATATTAGATAGACACATTGTGTACACGGTGAAGCGTATACCGGAGTTTGTGGTGGAAAATATGCGGGCGTTCCGATATTTTCACATTTATTTGTCCAGGCAGTTGATATATTATGCATATGCGGTATGATCTTTTAAAAAGATAAAATTTTCGCTTAAATTAAAAGGTATGCAGAAACAAAAAAAAAATACACAATTGTACGCTAGTTTCAAAAACAGTTAAAATATAATATCAGTATAAATTTTATAACGATTCAAACTTTTAGTAATGGTGTAAGAGAACACACTGCACCATATCATTCCGTGAATGTCGTAAGAGGTGACAGAGCGAAACTAAAACAGGAGATGGAAGTGGCATTTTCCGGATAATTACTTAGTAATCATAATAAAACTGCGGGTAACTATGGCAAATATCCCGCTTATAAGGCAAACTATGCGGAAGGCCTATGTTCAGCAGTGGATTTTTAATAAACTTACAGTTACGAAATGCTTGTGTGGTTCACGATAGTAGTCGAATAGGGATTCTTAAACATTAATTTACTGTCGAAACAGAGAGCTTAGATTAACAAACAATCATACTAAATTTTCTGTCAAATACCTACCTTTAAAATATTTAATATTTTTAGTTCTAGTATTTTAGAATTTTTTTCGTACTTATATGAATTCCTTCTGTAATAATTCAGACATTATCTATTTGCAGTATGTCTATTATTTTCTTTCGTTTAATCCAGGACAGGTAGTTGTCCCATTTCAACCTACATTCATCACGTGCAAAAAAGCGATCTAAGCTCATAAAATGAGTGTTTATTGCTGGTCCTTCGGGCCGGGTTTTTAGGAAAAGTTCATGCTAAATTGGGCTTTTTGTCTTACGTCTAAGAGCGGTGATATATCCAGTTTAAGAGTGGTCCAGGTGCGCAGCTAATAGTTTTATCCTGCCGTTACTCTTCGCCGTATGAACGTCGCTCGGACAATGGTAAGCTCAAGGATTTACTTAATTTGTAGCGGATCGCTCTGAGTGTTTTCGCAGTCTCCAATGCATCCTACAATGTTTCATCGGAATATTCAGCACGAGGTTTGTATTTAAGTAGTGCTCAAACGAAAAATGGATGTTTCCATTTCAACTATGTACACATTAGCTAATTTCAATAAAATTTTAATGTAGGTAAGTGCTTAAGCTAATAACAGCTAGACATTGACTTTAATTATTATTTAAGTGAATATATGTTATACGTATAATACAGAATTAACATGAAGTTTTTAATTTAATGTGATAGATATCTTTTAATCCATTTTTTTTGATAGGATATGGGTGACAAATGATATTTAAATTTATAATAATATAGAAGGTTATTAAATATTTATTATTTAAATTTCATTGTGTTTTGATACAGTCTATTCTTAGTGTTCATTTATGCTATACAAATCATCTAAATTATTCATAAAAACTTTTATATATTATAGTGTATACTTATATAAATATTAGAGTTGATCATTCTATTTCAATTTGGACACTATAATTTAGTCGGATAGTGTTCACCACATTACTCTCGTTAGTGTTAGCGGATTTCACATATTGTCAGTTTTTTATTTCTCATTCATGCGAGTTATGTCTGCTTTCTTAAGTTTTTTTACTAACTATATTGTTAAGAGTCATGTGGTGTCGGCGTAAGAGAACCCATGATCCTATTTTGACCCGTGGGCGTTGTAAGGGGCCACTATGGGAAATTCTTATTAATGCAAAACTATATCATATTTACGCCGGTTAAAAATATTCACACCGGCAGCGTAGTAGCGTCAAAGGTGCAAAACGTCTGGTATTGCAACATTGATGCTCCCAAGCGTGATGATTAGGCAACCCTCCTTGTTGTAGAGGAGGACTTTTACGGGACAATAAAAAAAGAAAATTGTATTTAGACTGGACTTATAACTAAACTTGTAATTAGATATATCAGTGACACTAATAACTCTTGTACTCGCGGACCGCACAGTGATAGACACTGAGCTTCTGAAAAGCGAGAGAATATTGTTTGAAATTTACAATTATTCGATATAAAATCTAGAAAATATGGTCATATTTATCATTTTCTTTACAGTTTCGGAGCAAGGTCCTCACGAGAAGAGGCTGCTAAATGCGCTACTGGCCTCTTACAACACCTTGGAGCGGCCAGTAGCCAACGAGAGTGAACCACTTGAGGTCAGGTTTGGCCTCACTTTACAGCAGATCATTGACGTGGTAAGTAATTTCTATATAATCAGTAACTATGTTGATAACTTATTTGCAACTAGTATTTTCAAAAAATTATAAAGATTTTATGCTTATTAATCAAACATAATTTTTTTAATGATGTTAAAAGGAAAAGGAAAAGTTTTAAAATTAGTATTAATAGAATTATTAATACTGTAATTTAACAAAACAATAATAATTAAGAAACAAACGTTTCTTTTATCAGACTGGGTACAAGCTTCGATGTAACTCTTAGATGTGTTTGACATATTATGTAGCAAAAAGAATTTTTTAAAGAAGTTGTCTAAAGTATATAGTCCTAAAAATTGCTGGGTGAGTCGTAACATGCCCATTAGGATGAAAAATCGAAGTATTACAAAAACGTCGGCCAAATCTATAAATATATGGGTTTCTTCTCAAAGGTCCTTATTAATCGCAATGTCGTAGGTCGTTCCCGTAGAGTCACTTTACAAAGTAATGTTCATGATCGCTTTACCGAAGTAATTTATTTTCACGGTCGCCGGCGCACGCTTTTTATTTCCACTGAATGAAACGTAGAAAATTCTCGAATGTAGATCGATTTTCAAACATTAAGTAATCATCAACTTTCCTGTAGAGCAATCGCGATCAGCCATACGTTCCAGAAGGAAGAAAATAATTAAAAATTAAAAATTTTGTACAACCGACTTCAATATAAATTATTAAGGGTAGCTCAAAAACTATTGGTCGGACCTTGATCAAATTTATATGGGACCACATGAGAAGCATCAGCTTTCAAATAAAAGGATTATCGAAATCGGTTCACCTAGAAAAAAGTTATGAGGACATACAGTCGAATTGAGTACCTCCTCCTTTTTGAAGTCGGTATAAAGACAAGAATTTGTTGTTATGGATATAACAACAAATGAAAGAGAACATTGATTCTAGTTTTTTACAAGTAATGACTCATTAGTCTAGTGGTCGTAAACGCAATTGCTAATCATGAGGGTTCGATTCCGGGTAGGGCGAAATTCAGTTATTGGGTGATTCCGTCAAAAAATTCTCAGAAGCAACCTGGAGTCAGAAAGTCGGTGGCGTTTCACCCCCATGCCTCAAAAAGTAAGTAAAACCGGTGTTTTTTTGCACGCCTCACAACGTGAGGGAGCGCTCTACTCTCGGTATGTCGCCATAACTCAATTTCGCTACATAAAATCGTTCTTATACTTTTAGCTAGACATTAAATCCATATTATTATTAACGTTACAATAACTACAGACATTGAATTATAAGATTTGTTTATTTTCTAATTGATTCACTTTAGATAACGTAACAAAAATGTAATTGAAAAAATATATGGACTGCCGTCTGTTGGTCTGTGCGTCGGTGAGTCTTCTCGCTTAATAGAAATGTAAGCAATAGATTGAGATATATCATATAGTATTAAATAAGATTCCACATATTCTAAGGAGGATCCCTATTGATTTTTGTTATTGAACTCAACACCGTTTAAGAGTTATTAATGAAAGTCGATCAGATTCTCTGTTTTTTCTTGTAAAATTATCGTCACTATTTTAATTTTTTTCATCAAAATTAAATGTAACGCTCATGAGGCGCGCACTTTTGGGTTTTCCGAATAATTTTGCGTCTGTTAACCCTCCGGTCATATCGGATTACCGGACTATGAGAGTGAGGAAATAGAGTGTGCACCTATGCTTGCCTAAACACTCGGGCACCATAATCCTGTCCTGCACAGATGGCTGGTCTCCGTTGATACTGGCCGCTGTAACCGAAATTCGATCCAGAGGACCTTATTATTATTATTGTAACTGCTGTCGTAATACTGTTTTACTGGAAGGTTCTCGTGTAAAAGTGTCGCAACATATGACGAATTATTTCAAACATCAATTTTAGCACGTTTATAATCAATTTAATAAGTGGTAGAGACAACCTTGCCCTCGCAGAATATCAATGAAAAATAACGCTTTTGTGTGCTGTTGACGAGAACCGGACGGTTTTACTGATAATGAGGCATTATTTTAAACCACAGGGGTGATAACGTATTTCCATTCATAATCGAAGACAGGTATAGGGGTCAATGGGTCACAGCATTCGCATAACATCGGGTGGAATGCGTGCCCGTTTACTTAGACAAGAATAACTTATTAAGGTCCATTCCTAGAGTTGGGCCTCTTCCATAAGAAGAGGTTGGCCATAATTTCCAAGCTTCACAAGTATTAACATCTCAGAACAAATACAAGACAAAGACATTTACATCTATCCTTGATTAAGAATCAAAATGCTGCTGCTACCTGGGTTTGGTATTGAGAATAAACCGTGGATATCAGCCAAAGGATAAAAAGGAGCGATTTTGCATGGCATAAAATGGCAAAAAGGAAATTAGAGTCCACCGGATGGTAAGTGGCTACTGCAGCCTATGGTCATCTGCAGTCAACTTTAAACAAGGAAGGCTAAAAACGCGTTGTTATCTCTAAGGAATAAGATGGAATGTCTCACAGCCTGTTAATAATAGGTTATATAGAGAGAGCCAGAATAATCTGGCTCTCTATATAAACCTATAGACTGGAACTCAGCAATGACGGCACTGCTATTTGGCAGGAGAATTAGATAAAAACGTGGTATCTACGCAGACCGATTCCATGACAGAAAAGGAGTTCTACCACCTTAGTAGTTTTTAAGCGCCTTTGGCCTTTGCTAATACTTTTATTTACTAAGCCGTATTTACTTGTTACTTTTTATATTACTTTTACTTACTAGGTTGATTTGCCAAAATCATAGAGAAATTGATTTTAACTATAATATTCTGTAGTCAATGAATTTAAATTCAAAATCATTTCCAGTCCGTATTTCTATAAATTTTCCACTTCAATTAACGAAACGGTCGGCCATCTATGAAACCTGTATCGTGTCCCTACAAATTAGCGGAGCTTTTCCATTGGGTTTGTTAGAGGTCGTAAGTGTTTGGTTGTAGGTGTTAAATTTGTGTATTGGCTCGTAACGTGCTCCAGGAACTATTTCGATTGTTACAAAATACATTGGTGCCAGCTTCGAGATATAAAGTCCAGAGATAATTTGACCTTTCCACTGAAAGTTGTTCGCTTTAACTGTTTAGTTTAAATCTGTAAGTTAACAGCCATAATCCATAAACTTCTAGTCACATGGTGTGTGTGTACGAGGGTGAAGCCAAAAGAAATTATTATAATTTTTATTTTATAATACAGTCTTTTAGTAATTTACTAAAATTATGTCACAAAATTAAATATTATATACGTGGTGGAGCCACGCTGCAGCTGTATTATGATCGGGGTAGGACCACGCTCTCACAGAATACCAGCGTAAAATATCAGCTTAATGTTGCTGTATTTCGTATGGTTACGGATACCCTTTTTACTGGAAACGAGGCATTCCATCTTAGTCCTTAGGTGTGAACAAGCATTTGCATTTTGATTCTTAATCCAGGATTAATGTTATATATATGGGCCACAGCATCAACTTACCATCATGTGAACTGTGTGCACGTTTTTCATCCTTATTCTATAAAAATAATATACAATACTTATTATCATAATAAAAAACTTAAACTAACATTATGTTAGAGTTCTACTCCCGCAATATAATGCCATGAACGGTGGCTGCGTTTTCTCGCTGAATAGCCATACTTACTCTTACTACTACGTACGAGAAAAGAACCAGCACGCTTGTAACCAGCGGCAACAAGTCATAGATACAGCTCCTTTACACTTCACGTTTCTATAGTTTCATTTTTATTCTTTATTACAAAGTATTGAGCACTTTTCGCTACTCCCAAGCACTTGGAAAATACATCTGACTACTTTTCTTCGATATAGTATTAGAAATCGCAAAAATATAAACAAATAGTGCGTCTTCTTTGCTTGAAACCTCTTGCCTTTTAATTTTTCTTTGAATTATGAAACAGGAAAAAATCACGAGGTACTAGGAATTACTAGATTTTCATAAAAACGCAAGTTTTTATGAAAATCTAGTAATTTCTCTTTACTGTTTTCGTATAAACATCTTTTTGTTCACAGTATTTGACGAAAACTGTATAAAACTGGATAAAATAAATTTCAGTTCCTGTAAACAATATGTTTGAAAGACTGAAGTTCAATTTATACTGCAAGTGATAAATGGTATTAATGTATGTCTGTACCGTGTAGTAGCGGTGTAAGAATATCCACTATCCCATATCATCCCGTGGGTGCCATAAGAGACGACAGAGGGAAACAAATAAGCGTATTCTTAATAACGAGTAAAATTAAAAAACTTGGGTTGCCAACCCGATAGCCAAGCGTGGCAACTATGGAAAAAAATCCCCCTTATGAGACAATCTATAGGAGGAGAGGCCTATGTTCAGTAGGGGACTTTAATACGCTGTAACGGTAACGGTGTGTCAATTACAGATGACTTCTTTTTAGTTTACAGACGTGACGACTTATTGTAAAAAAAAAAGATAAAAAACTACAATACACTTTATTGTTTTTTTTGTGAAATCAAAAAGAAAACAGTGAAAATAATATGTTTTTCTCAAGATATTCTCGAAAATGTTGTCCCACTTAAGCTCAAACGTTCGACAAAGTAATGGAATCTTGAGACAGGTTTCGACAACAGTGTTAGCAGTTTTATACGATAACAAAGTTCTTACAAGTTTACTCAAAATAAAAGGACAGAAGCTACTGTAGCTTTAATTTTCGACGTGGCGTAATAAAAGTTCAAAGTATGTCCGAACATTACAACAGGTTAAAAATTGTGTAAATGTTTAATTTAAGAATAAGCTTACAGATCACTTAATGGTAAGTGGCTACTGTAGCCAAGAACACCTGCAACCACAAGCAAAGAAGGCCACGATACCATGCATGCGGATAAAAGTAAAAGGGTGGTGCAAGCTCAGGATGACTCTGAGGCGGAAAATGTGGCCTTGCCACCTAATAAATGTAGTGATCATTTTAACCAAACGAGATAAAACGATAGAATCATATGAAAGACACTAATGATAATGCAATATTTCTTCATCAGACTGCGTAATTAATGTCAAAACGTGATAATTTGCACATAATTTGGTCTTCAATTTAGGAACGCCAAATCTATAATTTTTAAATAACATTGGCTAACATGTTGTTTGCTGGAAACAGTTTTCAATATTTTAGTTCCCAGATTTATTGTGGTTTGGAATTCTTTGAGGGCGATACTGTTACCAGAACAATATAACATAAGACTTCACGGAGAAAACATTAAAAGAAATATAGATGACAGTAAACGATAATCCCCGAAAATAATTTATCTGTACAAAAATATTTATTTCGAGTCAAGTGATAACGGAATAAGATAATTTATCTTAGCTATAATCGAATTATCGTTATCGGTTTTGAAAGATCTCATGGTCTTTTTAGACGCAGTCATGCACAATTTAGACGCAGTTAAGCAAGTTTTAGAGGAGCTACCAGGTCTTCTTCCTTCTTTTATATGTTACTTTTTCTTTCTTTTATATGTTAGGTAAACAAATTAAATCTTTTGGATATTTACTTATTCTCATTTGACGAGTGTTCCTGAAGTGGAGTGTCAGTCAGACGCTAACTTGTTGTTGTCAGCCTGAAGCACATGTAGTTAACCGTCGATCAAACGCTGGCCATTCATTCGGTCTATAGGGAGATTCGGATGTGTGCAACATAATATTATATATTTTTTTAAGGGAACATTATAATATGTTATGTTTTTTTATTATATTATTTTATGTTCTATTTATGCATCCGATTTTATTTCATCATCATCATCATCAACATCATCTTCATCATTACAGTTAAAGCCCTTCACAAGTCCACTACTGTAGATAGGCTGATATCTGTAAGAAAATGTACCGCCATATTTCGTTCCATAGCATTCCTAAGAATTAACTAAGAGAAATGTTCGAAACGTTAGGTGACCTTCAACACATATCGGTGTAATCATCTCGTATATGCTAGAAGTATTTAGACATAGGACAAAGACAAAGATCAACGTCACAGTTTCGAGACATCTGTTATTGCCAATCTGAGTACATCATAAAATATGTAAATTGCCCAGACTGGCTGCAGAAAGCATTATCAGTAGCGCGAGCCGACTAGTAACGAGATTGCCAATTCTCCTGCCAAGCGTGGCATAAAATATTATTTGATTGGAAAGTATATAAAACACTAGCTGGTACCCGGCGCGTTGCTGCCGCAGAAGAAATAATTGTGTAAATATCATTTTAAATTTAGAAGAGTTATTTTGTTTAATTGGGAATGATAATACATTCATTGAAGTTGAATTATATGTACCTAACTTTCAAATAAATTTATCGGTACGATACGCGTGCCACCTACTGCAAGTTAATTGTACTGTGCCTATAACCTTCACGGAAGTGGAAGCAATATGTTGACAAAGTTTTACCGCAATCTGATGAACGATATAGCAGCGCATAATATACGAGCAAACAAATATAAATTTTTATATATTAGATTTTGAATCCAGGTTTTACATAGTAAGGGTATTTAAAAAGTTGTAATAGTTTAAGTAACAAGATAAAAAAATAATTTTGAAGAATTAGAGGAAAATAACTTTTATTTACTTCAAATAAAGTTTAAGATAATAATGAGCTTGTCATAACATACCTAGATTTACAAGATTAACCGTGCACTGGGGTAAGAGTACATCCGGAGTTCAAAACACCTCGCAACAACTTGGCAAAGTTTTAAATGTTAACAATACCAGGTCTTCAGGGGGCTTACAAGTTTTGATAGGGTAATTTGTATTTAATTCAGTCTGTGCCGGTGTCAAACTAAGTTTGGCACACCTGTTTTCAGTGTTTTAAATTTAATAAACCATCAACCTTTTGTATATGTAGGATCAAAGTTTTTGGTCGTACGGCGTAGTAAAGTTTTGTCAATGTTAATCTTTCAAATTAATGTTATATTGACACATAGGCTTCTAACTACGTTTAAAATAAGGATTGATTTTATTGTTCAAATATATGAAACCTCTGTTAACTATACCGTATTGTCCTCCAGACCGAATTTCAGTCACGACAGCCAATCTTAACGGTGACTGGCTATCTAAGGAGGACAGGATTAGAGTGCACGAGTATGTGCGCAAACACAAGTGCACTCTCTCTCATAGTCTGATAGGACGGAAATCCAACACGAAGTGCTTGTCGAGGCAAGGGAAGAAACACATTCAACTTCCTAGTTCCGAGCTGCTACTGAGAATTTCTTGACAGTAATTCTAATAACTGCTCGTGTCACGTTCCGGCACCACATGCTCACCAGTTGCATCGATGATCACAAGACTATACCTATATAAAAGCTCCGTAATTTACTGGCTGATGCTGAGCTAAAGCATTGCTTTTCACTTAGCATCACTATAATATTTCTTCTTATTATTCCTTATTATTGGAACGAAGTTCTTTATCGCACGGTACGCATTTGACGGATGGGGGCTAGGGTAAGATTTTTCCGTCACGAGCCTCTTTCTATAGTGCGAGCGAGATGGAATAATATCCATCTCCCTCGGACTTTTTCTTATCTTGCCATGAAAGAAATATTATTTTAAATGACGCTTCATTTTAATAGACACTAGTAATTCATTTATTTGTATTTATTAATCAAGAATATAATACGTTTATCAATAATAATATACTGCGAAAGGAACTTCGTTCCAACCGAGTTTACCCCGACACTCACGTATGTTTTTGTAGAAACTAATTTATTGGATTCGAATATAATGGATTAGATGGAATTAATTGCTGTGTTCTTTAGTTTTTATACATTTTTACTTTTATTCTACTTATAGGAATATTCGTAGTTTGTTTATCCATTTCTAATCTAATTGATATAAAATATAGATAATATTTCAGAAAGAAAGGTTAATCTCTACACTTTTCTAACAAGTTAACTTCCCCCGCCATGAAATCTGTCAAACATTATACCTCCATCCAAAATGGCGCCGCCCTGTTAGAAAAAGTCTTGGATGTCCTCATTGCGGGGATCGAGGTATCGTTTTCATATCTGCACACAGTTTTAACACAGTCATGTGGAGCCTTAGAAAACATTTTTTTCTAATATTTAATGAAATCACTTACACAAAGGTGTCATGTTATAATTATTGCAAAATAGGTTCACACATTGTTGTATTTCTTCTTTTTGTGAAGTATACGGTTAATTTTATTTTATTTTGTACGATGCCTAAATTTAATGTGTTTGAGCTGTTTACTCTAAAAAAGATACTGCGTTGGCCACAAAATTGAAACTTATTTTGTAAAAAATAAAAAAGCAATTCCAGAATCTAGAAGACAGTTTGTCGAAGCAATTTCACAAAGTACTCGTTTATTTTCCTCGCATAGCTAAGTAATCCTCTTACATAGTAAAATTGCACAAAATTTAGCTTAGAGAAATCAAAAGACCGCGCGCTTAAATTGAAACTTCTTCGTCAAAATCCAGTTAACGAAGCGCTCTTGTAACCCAGTCTGATCTAATGGAACAAAACAGGGGTGACGACGGAACACAAAAGGTATGATGTTCCACTGAAAAATGGAACAAAACATGGACAAATTCATAACTTGACAACAGTTGGCGGGAAAGCCGGCGGTTGGGTTCTCTTTAGAGACATTGATTCGTATACAATTGCTTGTAATTGTTATTTCTAACATAACATTAATATAAATTAAGTAAGTACTATGGGTGGTAGCTTAGAACCGTGCTTTGTGGCATTCCTTGGAAGAAGCCTATGTCCAGCAGTGGACTTGTGAAGGACTGTAATGATGAAGATGATAACAATGAAGTAGTATGGGTTAGCTATTAAATATTTGCTAATTGAATCCAATCATGGGTTTCTGTCTCAACTGGAGTTAAATTTTGGCAATGACTTGCGGAATCCTATGGTGGGCTTCTTTTTTGGAGTCCGTGTGGCTAGGAACCTCCCTCTTACCTATGTCCGCCCCTAAATAGTTTTCTAGGATTAGGAGAGCCAGCATAATTACTGGCTGTGAGGCAATCCATCTTAATCCTCCAGAGGTGACGACGCATCTGTAGCCTTCTTTGTTTGAAGTCGACTGCTGATGTTCGTGGACTTTAATAGCCACTACCCATCAGGTGGACTATTTTCGTATTTAAATAACACTGACTTTTAACAAAAAGTAAATGATATTAAGTTCACGCAGACACATAGCACAATACTTATTACTATACAATACACTAGGATTTTCTTCTATATCGTGGAGTCAGTTTACAAACGTAAATTGCACGAGGACTAACATCCAGACCCGGAACAATTATTTGTAGGTCATAAAAATACTTGTTCCCAGCGGGATTCAAACCGCCGGCCCTCAGCACCGCAACTCAATGCTAAGCCACTGCGCCACTGCGCCGTCAAAAAAATTTAAAATTTTTAATGATATAATAGTAATAGAAATCAGCCTACAAAAGACTACTGCTGAACGTAGGCCTCCCCATAGATTGCCACATTGGAGGGATTTTGCCATAGTTGCCACGCTTGGCAGGCGGGTTGGCAACCGCGGGTTTTTATAATTTTGAGTTGTTATGAGGAAGATGCTGCTGCCCATTTCCTGTTTCAGTTTCCCTCTGTCGCCTCTTACGACACCCACGGGACGATATGGGATGTGGATATTCTTACACCACTACTACACGGTTAATCGTCGTTAGCAGCCCCTAAATAGTCTACCGCTGTACCTTCCTAGTTATTGCATTTGCCAGGCGAATTGACGATCCACAGACCTGTCGTCGACACAGAAATATGAGGTGGTTAATCCGTTATGTCGTGCAAGATAACGGATTAACCACCTCATATTTTGTTATTTCTCTTAGTCGACTAATGATGGAATAATAGACTCCTTTACGGCTTCTATCATACAGCGAATAAATGTAATCGAAATGAATAAGAATGAAATTAATTAAGTATTGCCATGCTGCAGCTATATTGTGGTTGTAGCACGAATGGGTCAGCTCGACCGGAGTAGGACCACGCTCTCACAGAATACCAGCGTAAAATAGCAGCTTAATGCTGACGCATTACGTATGGTGAGTGTAGAGAACCGGAGACCTTTTTTACTGGAAACGAGGCATTCCATCTCTGTCCTCAGGGGTGACAACGCTTCTGCATTTTGATTCTTAATTGAGGATAAATGTAAATGTCTATGGACCACAGCATCAGCTTACCATCAGGTGGACTGTGCGCTAGTTTGTCACCCTTATTCTATAAAAAAAAACAGATAATATTAAATTGCCGGTGTTAAGAGGTGGCGGGTAAGGGAAATATGACACAAGTGATAGGTAGCAGCATTTTTCTGATAACACCTAAAAAAAAAAATAATAATGAAAACTGTGGCTGCCATCCCGCCTGTCAAGCTTAGGAACTACCTTTATTACTAATATTACTATTAATAATGACTACTAATTACTATTAATAATTAACTACTAATTACTATTAATAATTTACTACTTTTAATTAATAGTAATGATTAAAAGTAGTAAATTATTAATAGTAATTAGTAGTTTGTACTCCGAAAATTTCCTAATGACCTAAGTTAAATTACTATTTACATCTCCCAGTCTACTTGAAAAACACCATTGAATTATAAATTTGCGCGTTAATTTTTAAATTTTAACATACAAAGGATCTTCAGAACTCCATATTAAAGCAATATTCTTTCATAAGGAAACATTTTGCCCCTTAATATCGGAGCTCCAGCGAACAACACCCAACGAGGAATACCGGAAGCATGATGTTCGTTAATTAGTCCGATCGAATGCTTAAGCTTTTATCTTATAATGATGGTATTATTTATAACGTATCCAATTTCACAAAGAGTTTTATTGTTGTTGTCGAATTTAATAATAAATTATAGCTTTGGATTATATTACTAAGTTTGTCGTATACTGTACTAAAAATGACAGAAAAACCCCATGCTTTCCGATAGATGGATACCATCTCCTATCTCGTATGAGGTGTTAGCTGAGATCGCAGCAAAATTTTCCTACAGCGAGAGCGCCACACATCCAGCAATGTTACAGAGATGATGATGGAGAAGTAGAAAAAGAAGACTCTACTGAATCCCCACTTTAAGACAGCCTCATGTTCACCACTTTATTATTTATGGGCAGATGACAATGCTATAGTTTAGCTAATATAGTCAACGTGATAATAGCTTAAAAAATATCCACCCAAAGTTGGAAACTATTGTGCCAGAAAAGTATAATATAATGAAATAAGGTTGTGAATATGGACAGATATGATATATCTAGACTGTTTGCGGTGGGCAAATAAATATCGAAATGCAATATCTGGTATTGCAATCATCTATTCGAACGATTCGCATGCGAAGCGTAAATTGATATTAGACAAAATTATATCATGCAGTAACCTAATAAACTTATTATATGTAAATGTTTCGAGTAATTAAGACCTTACATATTGTCCAATCTAAATTGACAGTTTTATATCACCACGAATAAAATTAGATAAAAGCTAACATAATAAAAATCATCCATCCATCCATCATCGATTACAGCCACTGCTGAACGTAGGCCTCTCCCATAGATTGCTTCACAGGTAGCATTCTCCTTATAATAAAAACCATGTTAAATTAATCAAATTTAAATACTAGCTACTTAGTGTTATGAAGGTTCATTTTATAGATGTTGTTTATTTTAATATGGTTACATTTTGCCAGTACTAGCTACAAGAAAACTTTTTTGGTGTAATAAGTAAATTTAACCTTATAATAATTTTGATTAATTATGAATAAATATATAACAAATAAATTAAACTATTTTTTTACGGATTCTATCGCGTTTAATTTAACTTTTTAATTCCCGACGTTAGAATCCGTAAAAAATAGTTTCATTTAAATGTGTAGTCTTCGCGTAAATATAAGAAAACATTATATAACAAATAGTTTCATAGCCTACAAAGATCTAATTTTAATCGTCATTTACGTTTGACGTAGTATTAAAAGTAGCTTTAGCAGAATAATTCTAAGGATAAACGTTTAATGTGAAGTCATCGCAAAGTACAGTTGTACCGTCAGAATGTCCATTTAATTACATTTCCTTTACGACATCCGACAGAATGCAGATTCTCGCTGTGTTCGCTGAATTGTCGGGCACATTATTATTAAAAGCGCTTTGAAATCAGTACAACCACAGGAGTGTGTACAATTGCTTTTGTTACGTACGAACAGAGCTATTGTCACAATAGTTATTGTAGGAATTTTATTATATTTTTTATCATTATACGCATTAAAAAGACTAGATTAATCTTAAAATAGTAACGATGAAGGATTAAATGTATAGATGAGTTCTACAAGTTGACCAAAATTCATTGTTTGTTTTTCATTCCCTTCGTTGCCGCGTGTTCGTTTAACAAAATAAGGATGAGAAAAACCAAATCCTGACTACAAACGTCTGGCTTAACTTGGTAAGTGGTAGGAGCCGGGCTTGGCGCCTTCGCTGTCCCGCCCTTGCAACCTCCTATGGTATATCGACTTTATACGTCTTCCAAAATAATTCGTCTTGGTGAATTGTCTTTCTTATTACGCTAAAGCACAGTAAAGTTGAGATGCACTCTATTAAAATTTTCTGATGTAAGTTATTGCTTTGCGCTAATATTTTAAAGCATAATTTTGACAAAATGGATACAGGAGGCGGGAGCGGCTAGAGGGCGCCGCCATCGCGGCAGATCTGTCGCATGGAGAGTCGGTGTTACATTGTTGTTTCTTCATTGCGCCTAATAAATATTAGATTGTGTGTAGGGTGGCGTGCGAGACGTTCTGCCGCATGAGACCCTCTCGAGCGCCACCCGGCCCCTAAGTAACGTGTATCCAGAAAATGTGGAATCACAGCTGTTTAGAACATTGTACTGACTGCGCCCTTTCTCTCTGTTTATGTTGACATCGTCTAACCAAATAGGACGAGAAGAATCAACTACTTATAACCAATATATGGCTGTCATTGGTAAGTGTGATTAAAAAACAAACTTAAATTAACACTCAATAAAATTTCTATTTCTTTCGTTTATAATTTTAATTATACTTTTTTAGTTTCTTTGACTCTATTCTTTGATTCTTATATACGTTCACTCTGTCCTTAATTTTTCTTCTGCTATCTATCTTTGAAAATTGCATTGCATTGTGGAGTATGCGGCAGTTTTGATATTTTACTGTTGTCTGTTGACAGTTTTTAGCAAGATTTTTTCCGGTATATCCTTGTCATTATGCTGATCTCCAGACATGCAAGTAGAATAGTCTGTAGTCCCTATCATGCATCCATCGTACAAACTTATCATTACTTAGAGAATGAGTATTGATTAATTAATCAAAACATTTGAATATTAAGCATCTACTTGACTTTTTTCGAATAACAATGGATAAAACATTTTTAGTTTTCCGACCTCAGGTAAGTAAAGAACACACTGAATGTTCTATCAGCAGTCTACACCGAGATAATTTTTCGTGCAACACCTAGCAACGGCATAAAATAGATAAGGCTTCAGTATAGCGATGTAATAACATACAGTGTATATGAACAGTGAGTATGTCAAGACTATACTACAAAAATAGGCGATTTAACGCAGATGTCGGAAATTTTAAAGGATTTTTTATGTTTATAAATTATTATAAAAGAATTGCTTATGTGTTTGAATAGAAACAAAGTTTTCCAACCAAATATGTAAAAATTTAGCGTGCACTTAATAGTGGCTGATTTTATAAGCTAATGATAATGATGGGTCAGTTAATAATAATAGCGAGATATATTCGTTAAGCCTAGATTATAGTGACCTTAAGCCTGTTTCAAATACGTTGGAAATTTTTGCTCACGATGTAACTGCCGTGTAGGCCGCAATGCATTAACAATATGTACTAATGGTTGACCTGAACTTTTTAAACACAGATAAAAACACAATAAACTTTAAAATTAATGCTATTTATTGCCAACTTATTATTTCCGTGGCAATTTAAACATTCTAAATAAAGTAAAATGCGGGATATTTAGGTGGGAAACGATGTGTCAATTGAAAGTAACATATTGGTGACGGATGTTTAGCGGTTTGTCAAAATTGATCTTGCACATCTTATTTAATACATTCAAATATAAATTTTACACTGTAACCTGGTTGTGCACATCCCGGATATCCGCTGTGATTTTTTTTGTTTGGCTACAATTTATTGTAGTAATTTTATACTATGCATGGCCGTGGAATGATGTTATTGATAAAAGAAAAAGTAAAATTTAATATTTAACATACAGTTTTAAATGTATGTATTAGGTCCTTACATATGAAATTAGCGTTTTGTCGTACTGACCACTTTGATCTGAAATATCTCCTCTTTGGTTAAGAATTCCAAATTCAAATTTATAATTTCATTTAGCTGGTACATTTGAGTTTGGAAAACAGTCATTCATTTGTTTTTTCCTCATTATTTTATTCTTTGGCGTCGCTTATTACCGCACAATGGAAAATATGAAATATCGGTATATTTACGAGTACGAGTTCTACCGTGGCACCAGTGCTGCAGAAACAGCTCGAAGGATTAATGATGTGTACGGCGCTGGTGTCGCAAAAGAAAGCACGGTACGTTTTTGGTTTCAACGTTTTCGTTCTGGAAATTTCGACCTTCAGAACCAACCCCGTGGACGGCCGGAGACCAAAGTGGAAAATGAAGAATTAAAGGGTATTGTGGAAGCGGATCCATCACAAAGCACTTCAGAGATAGCTGCAGGCTTCGGGTAAGTGATAAAACTGTATTAATCCACTTGAAGCAAATCGGGAAGTAAAAAAACTTGAACGATGGGTACCTCATGAATTGAGTGAATCGAACTTGCAAACACGCGTCGACTGCTGTGTTACTTTGCTCAACCGACACAATAATGAAGGGATTTTAAATCGAATCATTACTTGTGATGAAAAGTGGATACTGTACGATAATTGAAAGCGCTCGTAGCAATGGCTGAACCCTGGAGACCCAGCCAAATCCTGCCCAGAAAATTGACTCAGAAAAAGTTACTTGTGAGTGTTTGGTGGACTAGCGTCGGTGTCGTTCACTACAGCATTCTAAAATCTGGCCAAACGATTACGGCAGATATCTATTGTCAGCAACTGCAAACCATGAAGGAAGAACTAGCTGCTAAACAACCGAGATTGGTCAATCGCTCTAGGCCACTGCTGCTTCACGACAACGCAAGACCACACACTGCACAACAAACAACCACTAAGTTAGATGAGCTACAATTGGAATGTCTGCGACATGCACCGTACTCCCGGACCTTGCTCCAACAGATTACCATTTTTTCCGGAATTTGGACAACTTCTTATAAGGAAAAAATTCAACTCCGATGCGGCAGTCCAAACCGCCTTCAAAGAGTTTATTGATTCTCGCCCCCATTCTCGTTTTTTTAGTAAAGGGATCAATGAACTACCTATGAGATGGCAAAAGTGAATAGATAACAACGGTGCATACTTTCATTAATTAAATATATTTTACAAAAAAAAATTGACTTTATATTCCTCGCGTACAAAACGCCAATTTCATATGTAAGGACCTAATATTATGTTATGTTAATCATTTGAAGGACCAAAATAATCTGCAACTTCCTAATACTGCGAATATATGAGTATTTTTATTTTTACTCTGTTGATAAATAAATCCCTGTTTAATTTATTTCTTGTTAATTTAATTTTATGTTATTTAAGTAACTTAAAAATTAAAAAAAAGTAATAAAGAGCGCTTCTAATACATATGTTTATTGTTGGCAATAATATAATTCTATGAAAAAAAAAATCATCTAAACTAATTCATAATCATGATTATTTTTATCAACAATAAAGATATGTTGGTAAGCGAATTAAACAATAATTAACTTAGCATTTACCAAAATGGCAGCTTAGTATATCTAAAAAGTAGTAATCCTTGAAACCATGGATGTGTTTCTTGAGGAAAAATCTTGGAGAGCGGTCAAAATATACCCATATTGTTCATTTGTAACAATTTCCTTCCGCTTCTGTTTCTATGTATGTAGGTGGTGATGTCTAGAAAATGTAATAGTTTCTCAGCATGATGTAGTGCATGGTTATTATATGTGATCTTTATGGAGCTTCAATTTGAAAATGTGAAGTGTATGTTGGTAGACGCTTGATCTTTACCTATGAAATGCAAAATTCGGTAGCGTGCTTCATTTTCCTTCCTTTCTTAGGTTATTAGGTTTTATTTGTTAACACGGATTAAAAATATGCAATTTATACTTACAATATTTATTATACGAGTACATCAACGCTACCGTGTTAATAAATAATTAGAAAAGAAAATATTTTAGTTTCTTATAGTATCCTGATTGTTTTTGATTTATTTAGTTCTTATTTAATTAATTGTCTATTAGAACGTATTTAGACTTATTTTAACATATTAATTTTAATAAATTATATTTATTCAACGACAAAATAATAAAAATATTGAAAAAAAAAGAAAAGTGAAATCTATTAAACTTAACACCAGACTGGCTATAACAAAAAGTTCCCTTTTCTTACTTTAGTATTTCAAGTCGAACCGAACCCTTAAATTTTCTGAATGCCATTTAGTGTGATTCAATAAGAACAAACAGGGTTGGCTTTATCTTGAAGCACTGTAAACGTATAAACACGTAGCTCTGATATTGCTTCAAAGTAGTTAAGACAAACTTTTGTAATATGAGTGGAGAGGGTACAAAGTTTGTAGGGGCCCTGAAGTCAGCTTTGCTACAGTACTATCTAAATACCGTAGTCTGTTATTGTCTGTAGCCGAGTTAAAGTTGTTATATGACCCGTCTGGTGCGTATTGGAAACAATTTTGAAATTTAATAGCCTTTTGTTCTAAACTTTGAGATAGTTGTTGTTCAAACACATGTTTCCGTCCCGATGACAAACTTTAAATTTTGAAATATTATGTCAGTTGTTAATAAGATTAGACCAATGCTTTACTTATAGTTACATACATGTATGCAAAACACATAGATTAAAATGCTTTGAACATCAAATTGTTTCCAAAAAGCTTAATTATTTATCATTTCCAATTATCAAGCGCCAGCGATATTGCAAACTCAATTCGAACTGATCTCCAATTAAACATTCAATGAAGCGTGAAAATAATACATGCACAAAAGCGTTATCAAAAGTTTATGCAACTTGTAACGAATTGAGTTTACATTATTTGTTTTTAATCGCTTTTCGACTTGGACACAGATAACATTAATAAAATTAATTTAATGTCGAAAGTGTTAAAGTTGTTATTCCCACTAAATCATATTTAATTAGCTATTTCATTATTTTACTCAAAACTATTTAATTATTTTACTTTTGTTATCTGTTTAATAAGTTATAGACATAAATTCTTAAAGGATATAGTATATTAATCTTTTCTAAAAGTTAATTTATGTGTGGCAGGAATGGAATGACTACAACTTGAGGTGGAATGACAGCGAGTACGGGGGTGTCAAAGACCTGCGCATCACACCTAATAAGCTATGGAAACCAGACGTTTTGATGTACAATAGGTAAGAAAAATCAAGTAAGAGGAGCTAATTAATCTAATTCTTTTTCAGAAAATCTTTTCCTTAAATTGAATACAATTTAATACAATCAAAGGAAAATCATTAAACAATAGAATTAGAACAAAAATAAAATTACAATGACAAATTTAGTAATTTTGTACATTCCTACTGAAATTTATTAAAAGTATTTTATTACGTCCTTTATTGTTATTGAAATTTAGCTTAAAAAAATTCAGTCTATTTTTAGAATTTTTAAAGGATGAACACGTGCAGAAAAAACATTCCACAAACATGCCTCTTTTTTCAAAGGTTAAAGCCGAGGCTAAAGAACAAAACGCTCTTTTGATTTTTTTATTCGCGATTTATAAAAGCTAAATGCGTAGAATGAATGTATAGAAAGAAACAAGTACTAGTGCGAATGTTTCAACAGAAACTTTAAATTGGTTATACGTCGGTATTTCTGTGGTCCCGTCGCGTTAAAATGCATTCACCGGGAATGTTTATTATGATAGTGAAATGGAATATAATGGTTTTCGTTGGGTATATTTTAAAGGAATATGTTGTAGTACTTATTAATTTTGAGTTGGTTGCTAAAACATTACAATTAAATAAAAAGTAGCTATTATAAAAGTTAAGAATTGGATTTAACAGTGTACATTTGATGTTTCTTTAAGAGCTTATGTAGTCAATTTATTACAAGGATGTGATTACAAGCAACGCCGCGGTAGCTGTAGGAAGTACTCTTTATTAATTCATTCAGTCTGTAAAATATTACATTTCCTTTTGTAAATTATAATCGACATTATCTTAAACCCATCTTTTGCGCATTTTCTATAAAGCAATTTTTCAATCATTAATTATTTATAACCCATCATGCGTCCACTGCTGTACATAGGCCTTCCCTGTAGATTGCCCCATAGGAGGGATATTCGATACAGTTGCCACGTTTGGGTCACCGCAGTCTGTTTTATTATTATTGATTTGTTATCAGGTTGATGCTGCTGCACATCTGTTTCAGTTTCCCTCATTTCCATTCCCGTCCTGTTCATGGGCTTCAGTAGCCACTTACCATTAGGTGGACTGTAAGTTCGTTTCTCACGTTAGTTTTATAAAATAGGGAACTGAGTTTTGTAGTTTAAAAACAAAATTACAAGATGTTCAGCATTAAAGGGAAACTTAATAATAAACTTTTGGAGCTGTGTCTCTATTCACTTTAAATTTGTTTTGTATTTCTTATGTACTACAAATGTATGTTTGGTAGCTTAAATAAAAAATTAAAACCTTAATATTTTTATTTTACATTTATTTGTATCTTCCATGTCCGTGTTCGTACTATAATAATGATTTGATTCACGTACTATTTGATTAAATAATGATTTGTAAATTTCAAGTTAGTTCTAGATATTTTCAAATTTTAAACCACCCATACAATGTGGGTGTCTTCAAGGCAAGAATGAAAGGCTTTTGTTAAGTCAGTGCGCTTAGGCTACATCCCCATTTACCATCAGATGGAATTGTAGTTAAGAGCTGGCTTAGAATAGTCACTATCTTACCACCCACACTTTCGGACCAGTGGTTCAAAATATATCTTGTCATTGTTATTAAGAATCATCAGTATTATCAGTTTTGGATGATCTCAACTTTTGTTGATATGGAATTCTTACTCTTCCTAATGTTAAACCGGAATCCTTTTACTCTTATAAACCTTTCTCCAGTACTTGTTAATTTTCTCCTTTCTATTTATTTCCTTGTTCCTTGTTGGCTTGGTTAATATTTTCCAATGAAACTTTGCTTACATTAATTTTTTTTCCTTGTCTTAGTGCTACAATCTTCATATTACTACATTTTTTTTTAGTTTGTTTTCTTTAAAAATGGACTCGTACGGTCGTACTTTTGCCAGTTTCAAGTCATGAGAAGTTATGGTAATATAAAAATATTGTTATACGTGGTAGAGCCATGCTGCAGCTATATTAGTAGTATAGTTGTAGCACGAATGCGTCGGCTCGACTGGGTAAGGACCACGCTCTCACAGAATAGCAGCGTAAAATAGCAGCTTAACACTGCTGTGTTTCGTATGGTGATTGTAGAGAACCGGAGACCCTTTTTACTGGAAAAGAGGCATTCCATCTTAGTCCTCACGAGTGGCAACGCATCTGCATTTTGATTCTTTATCGAGGATAGATGTAGATGTTTATGGGTCACAGCAACCTCTTACCATCATCATGGACTGTGTTCTCGTTTGTCACCCTATCTTATAAAATAAAAATTGCATCTTCACAATATTTCAATTGCGTAGTTTTTGGAGATTTTGACGACAGCTTAAGCTAAAAGATAGTCGATGATGATAGTATCTAAAGTCTCAAGGCTCCTAAGCAGCAAAATAACTTGAGTTTTATAGCACCATTAAAAAAAAACATACCCCCAACACTAAGATTTTCTCCTGTATCGCGGAGGCAGTTTACATTTATAAATTGCACAAGGTTCCGTACGGAATTTGGATTCGGCCATCAGCGCCTTAGCTTATTGCTAAGCTACTGCGCCACGGAACGATCGGGACAGTTGTTTAACCATTTCTAGTAAAAGTTAATATACGAAGACGTTTAATACATAAAATTGCACCACTTGTACGTATTTTAATCCTCTAAAAACCAATATTTAAACGATGGTACGCGAACAGCAATCCGCCGCCGCGGCGGTCAAGTTTCTGGCAAAATTCTTTTGGTTGGACAAAAGAGTCTATAAGAGCATTTTTTATTTTAAAATTATTCATTTTTTTGAGTAGATCAACTTTGAGTTGAGGACCTCAACGCAAATTTTGTTTTGAGTAGTTGATTCGTTTCGGCGCGAAACAGTAAAAATCATACAAGAAAACAAAGTTTCACATACATATATAATAAATATTAAAAGGATGTATATAATGTATGTTACCTTCAGCTTCTATAGAAAAGCCTTTCATGTCACGAATAAGCTATTACATATTTGGGACGCCATTTTGAGATCTCGCACTACCTTAAAATTTTATTAAGGCCTTCCTTGGTTGAGGTCGCAGAAATGCAGAATATTTTTATATTTCGTACTACTTCTTTATACGTACTGATCTCCAGTACAGGAAAGTCCACATTATCATTACTTTTAAAGGACTTGCTACTCGTACCAAGCTAATAAGAGTATAGCCCGATATGGTTATAGCAACCCATTTTAAATAACAACCCTTAAGTATCATTGATATTATGTAAATCGTTATTATAACGAACATAGTAGGTAATACAGGACTGTTATGTGCCACTTAGAAGCTTCTTTGATAAGCGTAGTTTACAGATTTTGATTTAATGGTAAGAGCATTCGGTGCTTATGGGTAAAACAACTGGCTGTCAGCTAGACTTTCATGCGGTCGTGTAGATGTTTTGGCGTAGATATAATCTTAGTTACTTATGTACCTACCTATGTTGCAAACTTTAATTAGTTTGTGTCATTGTTGTTATTCCTTTTACCACCATACGCTGACGATTCTGTTGACTAAATCTTTTATATTTAGTCAACAGAATTTGTAGGTGGTAGAGCCATTCTGCAGCTATATTACTGGTATAGTTGTAGCACGGCTCGACCGGGGAAGGACCACGCTCTCACAGAAAACCAGCGTAAAATAGCAGCTTAACGCTGCTGTGTTTCGTATGGTGAGTGTAGAGAACCGGAGACCCTTTTTACTGGAAACGAGGCATTCCATCTTAGTCCTCACGGGTGAAAACGCATCTGCAATTTGATTCGTAATCGAGGATAGATGTAGATGTCTATGGGCCACAGCAACCACTTACCATCAGGTGGACTGTGTGCTCGTCTGTTACCCTTATCCTATAAAAAAAATATTGACGTGAAAATATAATTATAGCCTTGCTAAGTTTCTTAGTTAAATCGGTTATGGTATTCGATGTTCTTAATATTTGCAAGCTTTCTGAATTTTATGCTCTCCAGGTCGGTCTGTATTTTGTCGATTGTAATAAATTTTATACGTGGTAGAGCCATGCTGCAGCTATATTAATAGTATAGTTGTAGCACGAATGGGTCGGCTCGACCGGGGAAGGACCACGCTCTCACAGAATACCAGCGTAAAATAGCAGCTTAATGCTGCTGTGTTTCGTATGGTGAGTGTAGAGAACCGGAGACCCTTTTTACTGGAAAAGAGGCATTCTATCTTAGTCCTCACGGCTGACAACGCATCTGCATTTAAATTCGCAAATGAAGATAGATGTAGATGTCTATGTGCCACAGCAACCACTTACCATCAGGTGGACTGTGTGCTCGTTTGTCATCCTTATTCTATAAAAAAAAAAAATTCATTGAAGAAATATTGATTACTCTTGGAACTGAAAATGTTATTGCAAATTTATGAATAAGTTGGTAAATTGTTTACGTATAATTCTTATGGCTCATGCATTTTTCACTAAAGCTGTTTTTTTTTCTTCTGAACACGAAAATAATGAAGAAAATTTATGTATTATCTGTTCCGATATTCGAATGAATGTAAACAATAGGTTCTTACAGCTTCTCTTACAAGTATTTAAAAAATTAGTTTTAATATTTCACTGATACATTTCTTACTTAATTCTGTAGATTCAAATATCAATAATTTTTAGTGTACAAAGCAATGTATTTAATATTACTTAGAACTTTTAAACTGATTGCGCAAGTTATTATAATATTAAGTAATAATATGATTCCCTATTTTCTATTCGACGTATACATTTAGAGGTTAAAACAACTTAAGGCTGAAAAAGAGAAACATATAAAGAGAAAATTATTTAATTTGGGGGCACTGACGTTTTAATGCCCCTGTAGGATTAAAAATAGAATGCTTTAAGAATTTATACTTTGCAGCTGCAAGTATTTGGATACACAGGAAGAACTGTGAATAAAGGGTTATAGTAATATTAAGCAATACATAAATGAAATAAGCCCATAGAAATGAGGTGATTGCTAAACAATTATAATATATAAAGATTGACGTTTTGTAACTGAAAAATTTTAATAGAACTTAATAACAACATTTAACAGCAATTGTTTCCTACGGCGTCATACAACCTCGCTAACGTTGACAAATTTAATTAACTTCAGTCCATTAACGTTTTAACGCCGTCAACAAGTTGCCATTTGCAATTTGCTTGTTTTGAGATTTTAAAGTACTGGAAAACGTTAACTCACTTGCAATTTCTTCAATGTCCAACACGAGGCAAATATTGTTTTTATTTAAAGGTATTTATTGAAATAATTTAGTTTACTTAGTAAGTATAACCTTTTTTTTTTTTTTTTTTTATAAGATAGGGTGACAAACGAGCACACAGTCCACCTGATGGTAAATGGTTGCTGTGATCCATAGACATCTACATCTATCTTCAATAAAGAATCAAAATGCAGATGCGTTGTCACCCGTGAGGACTAAGATGGAATGCCTCTTTTCCAGTAAAAAGGGTCTCCGGTTCTCTACACTCACCATACGAAACACAGCACTGTTAAGCTGCTATTTTACGCTGGTATTCTGTGAGAGCGTGGTCCTTCCCCGGTCGAGCCGACCCATTCGTACTACAACTATACTACTAATATAGCTGCAGCCTGGCTCTACCACGTAATAAACTAACCTAACTTTATGAATGTTATTTATGAGATAGCACTACAATGTATAATAAATACATTATTTCATGGATTTCAAAATAATTTGCAGATCTTGCACTACAGCCCAACATTTCTACTTCTGAACATAGGCCTCCCCCACAGGAATACCACAAATCACGGTCCTGAGACACCTGAGTCATCCATCGATTTCCTACTTTTCTTACCTGGTCACTCCATCTACTTTTGCATTTGCAGATTTTAATGGGAAATGCTTATTTATTTCTTATAAATTGATATGCAATATATTAAAGAACTCAAAAGTCAGAGAAAATATGCATTGGTAGATGAGTGAATACTGCATAAAAATAACAATAAATGTATTGATTGTTTGAATTTTGAAAAAAGAAAACATAAAAAGGAAACTGCATAAAATTATTGTTGCTTACATTCACCAATAAAACGTACCAGAAAATGATGAAATGAAGAAAGCTACTTGTACAGTTTGCGCGCAAGATAACTGGCGTTGAATTTGAACGCGCTGGAGTGTTTATGCAGAGTTTTTATAGTTTTATTGCAATTATGTGATCATGGAAGCAACTGTAAGATATTTGGTACGATAAAAACACCTATGTATTATGTATCCCTACTTTAACACACATACAGCACATGGTATCATAGTTTAGACTCCCGTCTTCCATAAATTTAACGTGCTTATCTTTGAGAAGATTTTCACTTAATCACCATGCTGGGCAAGCGGGTTGGCGCCTTTTAAATAAAATGAATCCCGCCTTTAAATATTCACCTTATGTTGCAATATATGGGAAAGGCCTACTTTGATAGACTATAAACGTACAAAAATGGAAAATTTAAAGGCAAAACACGTTTTGAAAATTTAGGCACGAGCACGTTCATAATAATTTGAATTACTTTGAGAAACATGGAATTATTGAAAAATATTAACTACACTTAAAGTTAGGTTAGCCAAAACTAAAAAATCTTTTTTGACCAAATCTTTAAATATATACGAATAATAAAATTTCTGATTTCATATCTGAAATGCCTGAAGAGAAGTTTAAAACAATTGTTAAACCTTAGTTTCGTACCTTGATTGTTAAGGCATTTTATAAAAAATAGCAACCACTTTAAAAATAAGGACTTATGAAATTAAATTTCTTCCCAAACTAGTAATCAGCTGTCAATGAAATCAGCTTTGTATAACTATGAAAACTTAGTATATACCAACATAATTCCATTTAAATATTGTATATGTATGTCCAAATTATCTGAAACATAAGTTTCAGTTTCTGCGGGACACTCATGACAGACAGCTTCGTTCATCGGAGACTCTTGCTCTCTTTATACCCCTTCACCGTTCGAGTTTCATATCTTCATCGTTTGCTGTCCGAGCTGCGCACCTATGGAATGACCTGCCTGAAAAATTAAGACAACCTACCTGCAAACAAACATTTAAGAAAAACATTCGAGATCATTTTCTAAAATTGCTTTACAACTGCTAATGTTTCCGTCATCATTAGTATATTACGTATCTTTTTGTATTGTATTATATTATATTTACTTACAATATATAAATTTATATACTTGTGTATATTGATATATGTATATATTATTGTATGTATGTGTGTGTGTATATGTATGTATATGTATGTATATATGTATATGTATGTATAATATGTATATGTATGTGTGTATGTATATTTATTTGTAACCGCCTTCGTAGTTATATCACTGCCTTAAGGTTGACTGGCAGAGAATGCTTTTAGCATTAAGTCCGCCTTTTGTTCATTTACTTTATGTGTAAGGTTCAATAAAGTTTAAATAAATAAATAAATAAATGGTATTACCACTTTTATTTGCTGAGAATATAAAGGATAAAACGAAAATCGATATTATCTAATAAAATATTTTCAATTTAAATAATGCCGTATAATGCCGTAGATGGATCATATTTTAAGTGGAGGGCAATAACATAACCCAATATAGTTTTGAGTGCTTAGAGTTGGAGGCACGCCAATTTTTACTGCTATCTTTTATGCGCACGAAAAGTGAATTATCATAGATTCGTGAATGTGTTGTATAAAGTTGGTAACATGAAATATAGCGTTGCCTGTATTCTGCAAAGTTGTTGGCGTCTAAAGGCGAAATATATATATATATATATATCTACGTATCACGCACTGGTGACAGGAGAGTATTAGATAAACATAATAATTCTCTCCAGACTAAATTTCGGTCACGGCAGCCAATCTCAACGAAGACGAACCATTGTCAAAGGTGCGCTTTCTGATTCTGCGTAAATCGTCCTACCGCTTTATAATATTAATACAAATTTAGACAAACAAATTTTATAAACAAAATTGTTAACACTCTGCAATTAACGCCAAATTAAAAAAAACCAATTAAATTATATAAAAGATAACATTACATTTGTATTAACAAAAGTTCAATCGCAAGTGGGTTTGTTTACTTAAACGGGCCATGAATAGTGCTTCAATTTCCGGAGATTTCTTCAGAAGTTGAAGCAGTTGATAAGAAAGGCTTTTAAATCACTTACTTGTTGTGTAACAGTGTTTGTTGTCTACGCGATCTCTAGACGCCGTTGGGTTTAACAAGGGTTTCTTAACACAGTAACGTAATATATGATTTCACCAAATAATTAAATTTAGGGTCTGGATTAAATTTTTACAATACGACATTGTGGTATAATTCAAAAGTTGTTATTAATCTGTTATTAAACTTTAAAGGGATAGACAACATTTCAGTAAAAACCTTTACTGATACAGATAGGCAATTTATGTAATTGTATGTTTCAAATTAAGTAAAAATTTTAATACATGTAAAATATTGATTATTTTATTTCATTGCTTAATTGTTCTTTTTTTTTATAGAATAAGGTTGATAAACAAGCACATAGTCCACGTGATGGTAAGTGGATGCTGTGGCCCATAGAAATCTACATCTATCCTCGATTAAAATCAAAATGCTGATGCGTTGTCACTCCTTAGGATTAAGATGTTTCTAGTAAAAAGGTTTCCAGTTCTTTACATTCACCATACAAAATACAGCAGTATTAAGCTGCTATTTTACACTGTTATTCTGTGAGAGCGTGGTCCTTCCCCGGTCGAGCTGACCCATTCGTGCTTCAACTATAATATAATAGCAGAATGGTTATATCACGTATAAAACCATTTGCTGTAAATACAATTTTTTATGCAGTCGGTTGCTTGTTATTTGACGGTTATTGAAACTCCGTATGAAATATTTTCATGAAAATGATAGTTTCTCACTTATTATCAAAAATATTTCGTGATGTTAGCTTGTTTGTAGTGTAGTGTGTAGGTGTATGTGTAGGTGTGTATGTGTAGGTGTGTAGTGTGTAGGTACGGCTCGGTAGAGCAGTGGCTGCGGCGCTGGGGACCTTTGTATCTCACACGGATCAATTGTTAGAATGTTCTGCAAATAATTGTTCCGCGTCTTGTTTTTAGTCAAAATGGTATATAATATGTTTGATAAACGTATGCTAAAGTTAAAAAAAATACAATCACAACAAAACTACAGGTTTAAAATGCAACAAAGCATATATGTACTCGTATAAATGATAGATGCTTATTTTGTCTTAATGCTATAATTTTTATAAATATCACAAGTTAAATTGTTAGGTTTTAAAAAGCGAGACACGAATATAGATTATTGATAAAATTTGTCACCTATATTTTTCAATTCGGTGTAACATATGGCCAGTCTTAATATGGATTTGTTGGCGGGACGCCAGATAACGGAGCGGTTACACCCGGCAACACGTACACCGTTCATGAATACTATATGCTACACTGGAGGATACTTTTCTTTTAGTGAATTTGCGGCGATTTCGGTCACCTCTTTTCAATTGTTAATGCCGGGGATTTCTTTCGTCGAACTTCTTTTATTTCTTCCGAGTATCTCGTCTGTGGTGGCGCTCGTAAATAATTCGTTAAGTCTCCTTTGTTACAGAACCGACGGAACACTTTTAAAGTTGTGACGCTTTGACGGTAACGCAAATCTCTGTTCTTTGAAGCTGGCAAATATTATTCACTTATCGGCTTTTTTTAACGTTCTAGAGCCCCGCTGCAGCTGTATGACGCCATATATAATATAATGTAAATATTATAAAGTATAGTGTGTGTGTGTGTGTGTGTTTGTATGTACATACGTATGTATACCTAATATTAATATATTGTTAGACCTAAAATTCTCACCACTCATATGGGTTGACTGGCAGAGAATGACTCCACCCCTTGTATTCTTTTATGGGAATGCAATAAAGACAAAATAAGTAAAATATTAGTTATTATTTTTATTGCTTGAAACATAATTGGTTCTTTAACACATCATGCTTAATCTACTTTGAACTATATAATAGCGATATCGCATCCTAAGATTAAAATTTACTATGTAAGCTCTAATGAAACAATATATATTGTTATTTAAAATTCAAATTCAAATTGTCTTTTTTAACATTTTTATTGAAAAGAAGCTTTGAATTCTGCATCCGACGTGATAAACATCGAAACGAGAATAAAAATAACACCGTCCGTTAAGTTTACTGGTCCATTAAAGGACCACTTTAACGGACTACAAATCCTAGCTGTGACCGGTGCGCCGCTACGCCGTACAATACAATCCAGAATCTACATTTCAGCACAGATGCTCCCCAGACGAAGCTCGCAGACAAATAACAGCTAAAATGTGGTATAAATGTACTTGTATTTTCAGTTTACAGATGAGTGACGACGAGATTGTGGGCGAAGAATTTGAAGCACGACTTTTCACAACCACTGTACAGCCACGCATGCGGGCTGAATTTTTTGATTGTTGTATTTGAGTGTGTGTTAAAAGATATGAATTTTACGATTGTTCACAAACATTTAAAAAATTCGTTTAAGCTACTAAAATCACTCGCTTGCTGGAGATTGTTTTTGAAAATGATTTGCATTAGCATTAAACAATCTTTATAATCGATAACTCATAAAAAACAGTTTACTAAATATATAAATTTATCATTTAAATGTTTATTTGAAATGATGTCTAGTTAATTTAAATTATTCCAGTAAATGTGACAACACAGTAGGAGATCCGATCCAAAGACAATTGGTGCTTACATGTTTTATCCTAAAGTAACAATTGTCGGATTTATAATAATTGATGTTCTACTCGGTGTTGCCATACCTAATATAAATAAACTTACATGGCATGCTGGTCGCTGATTTGAATCACCACAATCATCGTTTCGCTTTTCAGATATTTGTTATTTGAAAGAATAAATTAGAATTGGTTATTTTTCTTTTAATAAAAGAAAAATCACTGAATCTTCTTGTAAGTCTGAAAAAGTGAAGGGATGACTTCTGTCACTATCAATGGTAAATAGCCTCCTTAATTCCATCGTTGAATTGTTTCATGCACTTTTGAATTTTGGCTATGTTTATCATTGGTTAGACAGTTAAAAGCGTCCCCGATAAAACCTGAGCACTATTAAATAAAACTATAAAATAAAACTTTACACTTTTTTTGCTTTTATCACACCATAAGCTATTTTATACCAAATTTAAATTAACTCACCTTTCTTACCACAAACAATTTTTTTATATTATTAAAATATGTACAAACATTTTTAATTTTCAAATAATGTATAATTTTAAATTCTAATAATTTTCTTTTGTTTTTTCTTTTACCACATGCTTAATATTTGTAAATAAACAGGAAAGTCAACGAGTATAGATATTTTATCGTTTAAATTTTCTTCAGCGTTTGAATATATTAATCCTCTTCTGCAAAGTTAATTATTAAGATTACAAAACAATTGCGTTGGAATTAGACTTCTTTGTAGATTAAAGAAAGCTTTCAGAGTTTTATTGTATTTACGATTTTATAGATTTTGGTGCGGATTTATTTAATTCATTTTGGTGTGTTCGTTTATTCTTTTTTTAAATGGCCTTATGTTGAAAGACTTTTTAAATGAAACTTTAACTAAATCTAATAAATGAAATTCGATGAACTATATCTGATTCAATTCAGCAACAAACTTAAATGCAGTAAAGTGTCACGAAATAAATAAAATGTTTCTTTAATATTTTTAAACGAAATTAAACTAATGTGGCAATATTAGGAAATTTCAATTTAACATATTATTGAATGGGGCTGTCCATTTTATAGCTCGTTAGTTAGTTACTATAGATTCGTATTGAATTAATAGTCAAATTATTAAATATTAACTAATGTTTGAATTAATTTGATACCAATGTTGAGCATTTTGCTATAAAGACTATAATGCCGATGGCAACGAAATTATGTTGTATTTTTATATTATTTATCAGCGTTGACAAAATATAACATAATTTCAATAAAATGAATACTGATGTGTTCATTATATTACATAATCTAAGGTTTCCTGTGACCACGATCATAGATCTGACGGTACTTTATTGGTATAGTGCTGACGAGGGTTTTGACGGGACGTACCAGACGAACGTGGTGGTCAGAAACAACGGCAGTTGCCTGTATGTGCCTCCGGGCATTTTCAAGAGCACATGCAAGATAGACATCACTTGGTTCCCCTTCGACGATCAACATTGTGACATGAAGTTCGGTAGTTGGACCTACGATGGCAATCAGGTATAGCATCGCGGTTAAATTCTACCGTTGATCTACAAAAGCCGAAACAATTACATTTCGAAACTTTACCAATATGCTCTTTTTGAAAAGAACTACATAGAGTTCTTAACCTATAAGATATTACTATATTTTCGACATATATGAGTATTTAGGTGTTCTAAGAGAATTTAGTTTTGAAAGAACCTATGATGTTTCTTAATATTATTCTAATATTTATGGAATAAAATATGTTTCGAAATAAATATTTTGAGATTGCTACTTATCATCAAAAAGGTGTACAGAATACATTGTTTTTGCTAGTTATTTATAAAAAAAATGTAAGCGTGAACATAGTATACAGAACACAACATATTTCTAAAGTAATATATAAACTACATACATTTAGGAACATAAACACTAGGGAATAAGGGAACCATGTGAGAAACCAAAAGGATATGAACTATCCCAAAAGTTTTGTATGTACTATTTTGCATGGAGCAAATAATTTCTTCCTACTTTCCCACTATTGATCTAATACGGGGATTACTATCTATTTACTGCCATACGGATACGCTAAAATGATTTTTTTTAATCTATTAAAATTATATCTATATTCAAAACCTGTTTATTTGTGACATTGATTTAAAATTTACAAACAAATAGATTTTGAAGATATATTAATTAAGCAATCATATTATATAAAAAAAGCCTTTACGAAAACTTAAAAAAAAATTTAGTAATGAGAAAAATAGCTAAAATTAATATAAAATAAGTTCCAATAACGTTATTTTTAATAACCTGATATAATATTAGCCTCGACGCCTCTTGAACCTTGCATCGACGTTACCAATTTACTTAAAACCAAAACGAAAATGATCAGTGTAATTACTAATATTAGTGCCCACTTCGACAATGCAGCTACAAACTAAATGATAATTTTTTTTTATTTACTTTAGCCAGTGCTTGACCATAATCCCTCCTGGTGGTAAGTGGTGATGAAGCCCTAGATGGTAAATCGCACTGTCCTATCGTAGCAAAAGCCTATTCATGAAAATAATATCACATTGAATATTTAAAGAAATAAAAGGAAGTGCTATTGATCGCATAGTTAATTATTGTTTATTTATTCATTTCATATATTTTGTTTCTTGGACAACATTTAAAAAAGATGTCAAGCTTAAGAAGTTTATTCTAGGGTGGTAAGTATTATTATCGTAAGTATTATTTAAATTTAAAATAACGTAATGGACAAGAGCTAGTTTAACCAAAACCCGAACATTGATTGCCTAATTTAGACCGTTGAAAGTGTCTTAAACTATTCATAAGCTTCGTTATTGAAACATTAATGTAACTATCGATAGAACACACAGTAGGCGACCATTACTGCCAAGTGTGGTACAAGTATAAATTTCGAATTTGCTGAGAGCTTGACCCGAAATTGTTATAAATCCATTACATTTACGCAAATATTTATTAGGTAATTATATGTAAATGTTTTGGGTTTGAAATGCTTAATTCTCAAACCGATTTATAAAAATAATTTGAATAAAATACATAAGTTTTTCGTTGAGGCTTAAATCATTATTTTAAATTTAATTCAATATAAAATCTAAAGATTTCAATTATAAAATTAAATCTTTAGATTTAACTCATTTCATTGAAATAAATTTAAGTATAATATTGATCTAAATGTAAGTTTTATTTAGTTTAATAGCAGAGAATGTTTTGCATGATTGTAGTCTTTTCTCTATATAGTTCTCCAATTCTCAAAGGTTCATTCATTATTCAGGAGTATTCCATATTTATCCAAATTTTATAGCTTTCCTTTTTCCATATTTTCTTTACTGACCTTCCTATTAATAACCCTATAATCTACAATTGTTTTATTAAGTAATGGAATGAATCATCTTGTTTGTTAATATTAAGTGATATTACGGATACCTGGAATCTTTATCGCTACATGTTTTGCACATTACGATGTATTGAGTAATGTTCACATTGTTCAAGTTTGAATTGTACGCCGGAAGGCACAATTATTTCTATAGATTTTGCATTTGAAAGTGACCGTAATTGCGATGTAAGCCATTTACTCGCATAGTTTTAATATACGTAAAAATTTATGTCCACTGCGTAAAAAAAAGTTCTCAGCCGTTTCCGACGGTTTGTTCCGTTTTTTATAAATTTGGTATAAAATCATCCATTCATCCATTGCCCCAATTAGGCGATCGATGGGGCATGTATTACACCTATGTTTGGAATTAATTGGTTTGGCAATATTTGACGTGTTTTGAGAAGACAGATGCTCGTAGGTGGGATTTCACTTCATTTTCGTTATATAGCGAAAACGACGCGAGCAACTCTGCCGCCAGCCGGCTTATTTAAGGTTTCCCTTTGGGGTTTTTAGAGTTTACGCTACTTCGTCGATTCCTATCAATCGATCGATATCGATCATTACCATGTCAGTTAATGCTAAAACGAGATCACTTAACATTTTTTTCGTCGATTATTCATCTACACATAGTCGATTCCATTGGCTGCGCCAAATAATTCTATTTATACCACCTGATTATGAACTTCAACTTACAAATCCTATTTTCTTCCTCTTTACTTTATGCCTTCTCTCAAATACTATTCTTCTTGTGCTTCTGTTATATCAAAAATAAAAAGGTATCCACTATCGATACTGAGCACTCGGAGGTTTGAACAATGGGTATGTTTATTTATCATCACAAACTTTGCAGAAACCGGTTTGCACGTGTTATACATAATATAGGGTGGACCATCTGTTAGTCCTTTTTTCATTTGTAAATAAAACACACATTTTGAGGTGAACAGTCAATTTTTTTATTGACAATGAAAGGTGGTTCTATGCCATTTATGCATGAAAAACAATATCTTTCATACGCCCACCACGGCTTCGTCTACAGGCCTGCATCCGAACATTAAAATTTTCGATGACTTTTTCCAATAAAATCGGATCAATGATCTCAATTTCAGCTCGAATGTTGTTTTTAAGTTGTTGAATTGTTTGTGGATGATTAGCATACACCATACCTTTCAAATAACCCCACAAAAATAATCAAGTAGTGTTAAATTCGGGCTTCTAGGTGGCCAAGGAACTTCAGAATTTCTTGAAATTATGCGATAAGTAAATTTCTTGACAATAAATGGAGTGTTGCACGACTTGTGTGGCATGTCGCTCCATCTTCTTGAAACCAAAGGTCGTTGACACCTAATTCATTCAATTTGGGCCACAAAAAACCAGTCAACATGTTGCGATAACGTTCCCCATTCAATGTAAGGGCATTTTCTTGTGATCATTTTCCCAATGATTTCACCAGCCCATAAACCACACCAAACAGTGACTTTTGGAGGATGATGTTCTACTCCGTGAATAGCATAAGGATTCTCCGCTCCCCAAATTCGACAATTTTGTTTATTTACGTACCCATTAAGATGAAAATGGGTTTCATCGGTAAAGATGATTTTTGATGAAAAACCATTTCGTTCAAGCATCCAATTAACAAAACGACAATGCTTGGAATGGTCTGGTGGCTTCAATTGTTGAGTTAGGTGAATTTTGAATGGATGCAAATGAAGATTAACATGCAAAATGCGTCGTAATGTGGTTCGTGAAATGTTTTGTTCCTGTGAACGATGCCTGGTTGATGTGCTTGGTACATTACGAACACTTCCACTAACAGATGCGACTGCATCAGGAGTACGAACTGGATTAATATGTTGATATGGTCTATAACCTTCCTCTGTACCAGTTTCTTCAAAACGATAAATAATTTTGCCAATTCCACACTCAGTAGGACGTCCATGTCGACCAAAACTCTCACGTAATTTATGAAATGTTGTTCTCTTTTTGAACGACCAGTTTCATAACAAATTAGGACAATCAAAATGCGCTGTTGTGATGTTAGTGACTCCATGATTATAAATGGCATATTTTTTACTTTTTATATGTCAAATATTTTTTTAGAACAGATAACGTGAAGTGCTAAAAATCATCGATTGAAAAAAGGACCAACAGATGGCCCAACCTGTGTATAATATATTTTTAGCAACTTTAATTTCTTCTTAAATTGTATTATTATATATTATATAGCTATTTAAATATTGTATCACACTGGCGTAATTTCCGTATGGCGGTATTAAGCTCTTTGTTTTATTTTCTTGAGCACGGTTTAATATTTCTTATCCTGCACATTTTAGTTCCTCACATATCCCTGCTGCTAGATTATTGGTTAGTTGTTACTAACAAATTTTAAGAGGTGTTCTGTGAAAGCATGATTGGTCACCTCTAAAATTTAAGCATGACATATAAAATTTTATTATTTTTATAGTCTATTTTCCCCAATGTATTACGCAGAAAAGTTATCAGTCATTCCAAGCGTGTTTAAGATTTCCCTGAATTCAATATTCTTTTCTATAGGGTAACGGCTTCTAGCATGGCTTTTAAAAGCAGATAAAAATTTGAGTTAATTATTCTTTTATTCACACTATTGTTTTATTTAATATGACAGTTGGACCTGGTGCTTAAAGATGAAGCTGGTGGTGATTTATCTGATTTCATAACAAATGGAGAATGGTATTTAATAGGTGAGTATACTGAGAATTACTTTCATCTGTATCTATCGTATCGTATATTAATTTGAATTAGTTTTACTGTAATGATTTCTTATATTTTCGCGAACACTAGACATTGAATAAAACTAATTTACGGAATTTATCGTATCCTAGTCTTAAATTCCGACGTCCCGGTTGCTTTGTAACATAATTTGCCACTATGTAACATTAGTTTACCATAAATGCTGCGCCGTGTAGTGGTGACGTAAGATAATCCATTACCATACACACATCACCCTGTTGATGTCGTAAGATACCTGTGATGGGCAGCAGCATCTATCTGATAACGACTAATAATAATTAAAAAAAATCAGTTGGCAACCCGCCTGCCAACAGTGGCAACTATGCCAAATATCACCACTTTGCGAAAATTCGTCGGAGAGACCTATGTTGTGCAGTTGACAGAGAGCGCAAATCACTCGAACCGTTTGGAGTTAAAAATGAGTTTAAATTAAACGCGATAAAATCCGTAAAGATTTGTTTGTTGTATATTTAAAGTTTTGCTTCCTTGGTAATATGAATGACTATTTCAGGGATGCCTGGAAAGAAGAATACGATAACATATGCATGTTGTCCGGAGCCTTACGTTGACGTCACATTCACAATCATGATCAGGAGGAGGACACTGTACTATTTTTTCAATTTGATAGTACCTTGTGTGCTGATTTCATCAATGGCACTTCTTGGTTTCACATTACCTCCAGATTCAGGAGAGAAACTAACACTCGGTCAGTTACTTGTTCAATTTTATGGCATTAATAAAATGAGAAATATTAATAATATAAGATTAGATTTTGATCCGTCAATATACAATTATTTATATGAAGAGAGATTTACCAACTCGGCTACATACTTTTATTTTAAATATCAGCCATTTTCTATCTTTGTATGTAGAATATTGCAGACATTGCTTCTTGAAATCACTCTTAAATGTAAATTTGATTTAGAATTTCAAATGCCTTAACTGATGCTCGCATAAAGAAAAGTGGAATCTTTATTTTAATAAATCATAAATAATAGTAAGTTTTATCAAAATATATCTATACTTTTGTAGGCGTGTATTCACGATGGCCGTCGAGTTTTTTTTTATTTACGTTTCTTTTTGTTTTCATTTGTGCTGACAGGTGTAACGATTTTGTTATCGTTAACTGTTTTTCTCAACTTGGTGGCTGAAAAGATGCCTACAACTTCGGACGCCATTCCTTTAATAGGTATTTTAGAGACCAAAAACCATGCACGCTATTTATTTAGTTATTTAGGGTGTCACAAGGATGCAATTTTAGACCTTTCTCATTTAGTGATATATTCACTATTTATTTCATCATCTTTGGTCTATTTAAAAATTTTGATGAGAATTTATTATTTTTTAAAGGCAATTCTAAGCATCGTGCACAATAAATTATGATAAGGTTGTTTTAGTGTTCATATTCACCGTATATTTATATTTTTATTATATTTTTTCTATACTAGTGTATACAGTGTACACCCATTACCCGTCGCAATAATTTTAGTTGAAATGATGGCGACAAATAGTTTTAACTTTTAGTCAATTACATCAGAAAAATCAATCATACCTAATAGATAAATACAGGGGCTTATGGAGAGTTGTGTTGGATCATAAGACGCGTTAGCCCAGTTCTACCAATTTGATGCTTCGGGTTTTTTTGCATGTGATAGGGTTAACAATGTGTCTGATTTCAGGAGTCACTATACTACTCTCGCTGACGGTGTTCCTCAACTTGGTCGCCGAGACCCTGCCGCAGGTCTCCGACGCAATTCCCTTGTTAGGTACACTACCCACACCTGACCATTGTCGTTTGAACCAATCCCACCGCCTCCTTTTTTCCGTTATAATCGTGACTTCATTTTTTTGTCATTTTTTAGAGATTATTTTTATTCTGTATATTAATTTTTGTTGAAATATTAAAATGATTATTTAAAAACATTACAAGTAGTAAAATTAAGTATATTTATTGCAAGCGTAAAATTATTTCTATCATTTTTTTGAACTCTCAAAAATAACACATACTACTTGACATGTAATGGATTGCATACAAATGCTTCGATAATAAGTATTTCATTACAACGACTCTCTTTATATCGTCTTAAATATTGATGTTGATGAGAATCTTGGAATCGATATCGTTATTCTTATTGTAATTTAAAACAGTCAAAAACTATACGGCTTAAATCTAATTTATTGACATTGGCTTTCCATATGTTAAATTGTTTATAGCGTTCATTATTCTAATGCGTTCGAGACATATTATATTTATAAGCATGGCATGTCATTTCAAGTCAAAAAATTCAACGATACTTTTCCATAATTATGGAATCACAAAGGTAAGTTCTTGATTTACAGCACTTTTAAATATTGCGCAGTTATTTTCTTTTATTTTTTTGAAACACCATAGAATACGGCATCGATTCCATGGTGCGAAATATGTGTTATTTTTTATATTGGGTGTTAATGCTTTTTATAGGTGTTATTCCACGCCTTATTTATTACCGACTCTATTTCGCGGTGTCCTAGATACTTGGAGGGTGGGTGGTGTAAATTTGAATAACTTCTAAAAAGTCTATGTAATTACACGTATTAAGCATAAAAATAAAATAATGTTTGCATGATTCTCTGTTATCTTATGTTTATGTTTTCTCTTGAGCCCCTGTTACCAACTCAGCACACAAACAGGAAATGACGTCTCTGTTCGAACATGCGCTATTATGAGGACGGAAATTTATAAAAGTAAAGGTTATGCAGCTTATTCGAACACTTTGATTTTCATAGAATTTAATATTGATCTTTACAGGTGTAACAATTCTCCTGTCGCAAACAGTTTTCTCTCTATTGGTGGGACACGTCATCACAAAAACCTCAGAGGCGATCCCCCTAATAGGTGAGAAACCCGCGTTTACTGGCAAAATGTCTAGAACTTATAAATACCTAAATAAATCTGATGTTGTGAGTTAGCTTGTTTTAAAGCAAAGTTAATGAATGGGTCACGAGGGATATTATTTATGTTCGAAAATAAAAAAAGGCAGTTTACAGATAAAAGCATAACTAAAAAATATTCCTCTTGCCATTCATGAAGTAACACATAAAAATATTTAAATAGAATGCAGTTTCTGCTTGAATGATTCATACTCGAAGAAGAGCATAGATTTATTTTATCTATTTTTAAAATGCATTTTAAAAACTCCTGTCTCAGAGATTTCTATGCTTTGACAGCTCTTTTATAAGCTCTGTGACACATGAAAAATAGACTTACTGCACTCAACGCGCTATCAAAAGCTTTAAACTTTCTCCCTAAATTGTAAATGTTCTTCAAAACTATTATCTTGATTGGCATTTGAAATTTAATTTATTGTAATGTATTAAAATAATAATTATCTTATTTCTGCCTTCAGCCAGCTTTCTGTCCCCTTTTTTGTTACGAAAAATTAACCATTCTTTAGTTTTCTTTCCTTCATTTACCGAGGTACGACAAAATTTCGAGTTTTAAAAATTTGTGACTACTGACGTCATACTTTTCTTCGCATGTTAAATAGGAAAACTTTAAATCGAATCTTAATAAAATAATAAAATCTAAAAGCACAACTCTCCTAATTTAATATTTTATAATAAATTAATTGCTATTTAGAACTGGTTTTGCTTGTAGTTGACTAAAAAGATTGTGTTAAAGTTAAACAGCAATTAAACCATCAAAGTGGATGCGGGTAGAGAGGGTCCAGTCTCCAAGTATCTCGCGAACATCGGATGTAGCTACTTTGCCTGGTCTGTCTATAACACTACAATGATTTAGCATGAAGTCTGTATCAACGTTGCCAAGGGAACTAGAGCTTTATCAGATAATAAGTTTAAGAGAGATATGATAATAAGGAGTGTTCCTTTGTCAATGTTGTAACTGCCTCTTATAACATTATTTTAGAAATGCCACATTCATATTTTTATATTGCAAACTTAAGTAACGCAATCTTAATTAAATGCTCTATTAAAAGTTATAAGGGGTTATTTATACTCGGAAAATATTTTTATTTAATTTGGCGTATTTGATAAAATATCATCTGTTAAATTAGCATCTTCATCACTCATTTTAAAAGATCCTTAATTAATGCCAAATAAAACTTACCGCATGATAGAATTTCATAAATATTTGACGTGTTTATGTTACTGAAATTCTTGTAATTAATTTCATTAATTATTATATAATTGAATGATTATTGTCTTTAAATAAATATTATCATATATTATATACAATAATTTTAATACTATTGTGTTTCTTTTAATTACTAATAAACGCGTTAAATATTGAAAAACGTGTTCGTTTTTCAATTCACATTAACCATCTCATTAAAGATGCATGTATAAACGCTTTTGATGTTTAAATGTGATATAATTAAATTATAAGATAATAAATAAATAGTATTTAAAACAAAAACAGCTTTATTTTCATGCATACACCTAATTTTCTCCTTAATAACATTTGTATTTTTTTAATAATTGGTTTTGATCGCGCAAGCATAATGTTTTGTGTAATTAAATTAATTAAACATATTTGTTTTAAATAATTAGAAAAAATATTAGAAGATTTACGTACATATGTATATAGCAAAGTGTTCTGGGTGACAGGGACTTACTTCAACTGCATCATGTTTATGGTGGCGTCATCCGTGGTGCTGACCGTCGTCGTACTGAACTATCATCATAGGACGGCAGATATACATGAAATGCCACAATGGGTAAGAGAAATTGAGTTTAAATGTATTTTTATATCACATTTTACTAGCCGTCCTAAATGTAAATATCCTTGAAACTATAAGGGTTGATAATAAATTTGGATTAAAATGATTTCCTTGCTCAGAGACTAAGTATATTCGAACCGATATGTATTCGGTGAGGAAACGCAGCCAGCGTTCTTGGGAATCAACTGCAGGGATAGATAGTAATTACTAAAATTATCATACGGGGATATTGTATGATAATTTCTTAATATATAATTAATATAAATTATATTTTTTTTATATGAGAGGGGGCAAACGAGCATACGGCTCACCTGCTGGTAAGTGACTACCGCCGCCCATGAACAACTGCAACACCAAGGGAATCGCAGGTGCGTTGCCGGCCTTTTAAAAAGGAGTAAGTTCTTTTCTTGAAGGTACCTAAGTCGTATCGGTCCGGAAAAATTGCCGATGGTAAATTATTCCACAGAGAGGTCGTATGCGGAAGAAAACTCTTAGTGAAACGTACAGTGGTTGACCGCCAAGCATCCAGGTGGTGTGGATGGTATCGGGAGTTTTGCCGCGATGTGCGTTCCTGAAATTTGGCGGCTGGGATTAATCCGAACAATTCCTCAGAGCACACCCCGTGGTAAATGCGAAAGAAAATGCAAAGGGATGCAACATCTCTTCGCAGCGCCAGAGAATCGAGCCGATCGGTAAGGACTCGGTCGTCGACGATTCGAGCCGCTCTGTGCTGGATGCGGTCAAGTGGAAGGAGCTGGCACTGGGGAGCCCCAGCCCAGAAATGGGAACAGTATTCCTTGTGAGGCCGAACCTGCGCCTTGTAAAGTTGCAGGCGGTGTGCCGGCATGAAATACTGTCCCACTCTGCTGAGTACGCCAAGCTTTTTAGAGGCCAATTTGGCCTTCTCTTCCAAGTGACCACGAAACTGCACGTCACTCGATATGAGTGCCTTGCAACTGAGGAGATACGACAAAGGGGTTCTTTTTATCAGTTAACGCGCAAACTTGTGTCTTCTGAGGTTAAACTGGACTAGATTTAGTCGCCCCCAATCTGAGACTTTGTTCAGCAAAGACTCGATTTCAGACCCAAGTTTGTTCCGGTACTCGGCGACGTTTTCCCGAGAAATATTGGCACGGCCGGTGTATAGAGCATCACCACTGCTGTCATCCGCATAGCAATGAATGTTACCGCTTCGCAACATATCATTGATATGCAGAAGAAATGCATCGTCTACAACGACCTTGATGCTCCGATCTGCAAGAAAGCTGGTGATCCAATTGCACAATTTCTCGGAAAGCCCATAGGAAGGGAGCTTCGAAAGAAGCGCTTTGTGCCAAACCCGATCGAAGGCCTTCGCAATGTCCAAACTAACGGCCAATGCCTCCCCCTTGGACTCTACTGCCTCCGCTCATCTATGAGTCAAGTAGAGCAGAAGATCACCAGCTGATCGACCCCGACGAAAACCGTATTGGCGGTCACTAATCAGCTGGTGATCCTCAAGGTACCGCATGAGCTGGCAGTTTATAACGGATTCCATTATTTTGGATAACAAGGAGGTGATGGCAATAGGCCTGTAGTTAGACGGATCTGAGCGGTCGCCTTTTTTAGGGATCGGGTGGACAAAAGCCGTCTTCCATGTTTTCGGGACTATGCCTAGGGAGTAGGAGTACCGGAAAAGACGCCTTAGAATCAGTGCCAACTCCGGAGCACACGTCCTCAGCACAATATGGGGGATTCCGTCAGGCCCACTCGACTTGTGGATGTCCAGGGAGAGGAGTGCTTTGCGAACCGAGCGCTGTGTGAACCACACATCCAGCATGGAGCACTCACACCGCTTGATGGTCGGCGGTGTGTTCCCCCCTTCATCGAGAGTTGAGTTGGACGCAAAGAAAGAGCCTAGCAGATCGGCTTTCTCCTTTGCGGCATGGGCCAGTGAGTCGTCCTCTCTGTGCAAAGATGGAAGAGATGGCTAACAGAAGTTCTCTTGGACAGCCTTGGCGAGAGACCAGAATGCACGGGTTCCCGAAGGAAGGTGAACTAGTTTCTCGCCAATTCTGCCTATGTGCTCTGACCTTGCCTTGGCAATGACTCTTTTGAAGGACTTGGAGGCGAAATTATACTTAGTTTTAAGGGCGCTGTTGTTTACATCCCGGGACGTTGATGCCTCAGCCCAGGCCCGGTAGCACTCCTGCTTGTAGCGTGATGCTATTTTACAGGAGCGGCTAAACCATGGCTGAGATCTGCCTCCGATTGGCACCACAGAGGAAGTAATAAAAAGGCAAATAAAGACCGCATCCTATCCCAATCGGCCGACCTATAGTGCCAAACACGGCGACAGCCTGCAGAAAGCAACCGCGATTTCAGCGTGAGTGGCACCACACTCCGGACTAGACAATGGTCCGAGGAGCCAAGAGGGGCATCGGCGGAGACCTGATATCTGTCTGGATGAGAGGTCAGCAGAAGGTCCAACAGGGAAGGTGCATGATTCTCCACATCTGGAATCCGCGTAGGCGTAGTAACCAGTTATGTCAGACCATATGCCAAGGCAAAATCATGAACAGATCTCCCCGCATGATCGGTTAAACGTGAACCGAGCCATTCGGCGTGGTGGGCGTTAAAAACGCCAAGGATCACGATCTCTGTGGATGGGACCTGTTATAGCAAGGAATCTGTAGCCATTTGGACGTGGTCGATGAGTCGGTCTGTTTCGGCATTACCGCTATGGGACCTATAGAGGCACCCGTAGACGCGCGGATGGTCGTCGCTGTCTACGCGTAGTCAAATGATGGACAGTTCCGAACCTTCAAGACTGCCGAGGCGTCGAGAACAGAAATGTTCTCTCTGACGTATACGCAAACTCCAGCCCGAGGCACAAAGGAGTGTTCCAATTTGTACCCCGGGTAGGAAAGATACGAAGTATCAGCCGGAGAGGACACCTGCGTCTCGGTCAGAAAGAGCAAGGCCGGCTTCGTCGTCTCGAGATGGTATTTCACGGATAGCGTGGCAGGGGTCGCCTTAGTCTTGTTGCTCAGTTTGCCCCGAGTAGTTATTGTTTTGAGCGGAATTTTGCCCCTCTCCCCCCAATACGCGGGGCAGCCTGAGCTCCCACGCGCAGGAGTGCAGTAGCTTGGTCGTTACCATGTTGAAGGGGATTGGGCCTCCGGCCATAATAACTTGTTAAAATTTTCCTACAGATAAAAACCGTGTTTCTGCAATGGTTACCATGGATCTTGCGAATGTCAAGACCGGGGAAGAAGATAACGAGGAAAACAATAATGATGACGAACAGAATGAGGGAACTGGAATTAAAGGAGCGTTCTTCAAAATCATTGTTGGCGAACGTTTTGGATATAGATGATGACTTTAGACATGCGCCTCCGCCGCCTAATAGCACTGCCTCGACGGGAAATCTGGGGCCGGGGTATGAGGGGCAAGTCTTACTTCTTAATTAATTAACTAATTAATTATTAATCTATACATATAATAAATTTGAAGAAAAATTGGTGTTCACGTTTCACGCAAAAACTATTGGGTAGATTTACATGAAATTTGGTGTGTAGGTGTAAATGATAGTGTATAACATATAGACAACTTTTTATCCTCATACGGAAGATTAAAAAAGAAAGGTTATGTTTTTCTTATTTTTAATTTTATTTTCGTAATGGTTGCTGATCATTCTATTGAAATAGGATTTAGCTATACGCATAATAAGTCTATAGAAAAGTGTATGTGTGAAAACGAAACTCATTGCGCCACCAACCAGAAATGGTAGAACGTCTGCTGGGCCAGCTAGTATATCAATATATACCTTGTAAGAACATCCACTACCCCATATCGTCACGTGGAATTATGAAACAGGAGATGGGCAGCAGCATCTTCCTGATAACGAATCAAAATAGTAAAAAAAACTGCGGCTGCCAACCCGCCTGCCAAGCGTGGCAACTATGGGTAAATCCCCCTATGAGGCAATATATGGGGGAGGCCTATGTTCAATAGTGGACTATTGTAAGCAGTGATGGTGATGGTGGATATAGCTAGTGAAATATAGAGTAAAGTTACAGCCTATATATGCCCCACTGCTGGGAAAAGTTCTCTCATTTTTAAGAGGTTTTAGAGCAAGTAACAGGCCCCTGAAAAAGTTTTAGGTAAAGGAAATGTCCCCAAATCATGTTGCCGGACATCACATATCTTCGAAATATTGGATATCACATATCTTCGAAATATTTTTTATATCTCAAAAAATCTGTTTTCCTCACGATGTTTTCCTTCACCGTTGAATACGTAGCAAATCAGTACCTAAAATTACAATTAACAATTTTATTGGTGCCTGCGGGGATCTAACCGGTGTTAACCAGGTACTGTGAAATGTACAGCAAGTGCTTAGCCTCCAATTGTTTTTTACTGTTTTAATAAATATTCAGTTATTCTATCCTAACAGTTGCCACAGTTGGTATTGCAATTTAACAACTGTTATGTAAATAGACAAATGTAGTACAAAACTAAAATAAATTTTTGATAGAACCTCTTCAGCATATTTGAATTTAACTGTTAATTGTATATTAAATGTATACATTCCAATGCTGGACTTAGGTTTCTCATTTCTGAGAGGGTTTTTAAATTAGATTGTTTGAGGGGTTTTAAAATTTGGTATAATCAAAATTATTTATCAATCGTAATTAAAATAGAAGGTATAATGCTAATAATTTCGAATGTTTTGTTGGATTAAACATACCAAACGATATCTTTGAATATTTACACAAGCGTTGTAATTAGATAGATATCAAATAACTATTACATAGTAAACAAACTTAAACTAAAGTTATAACCAAGCTATAATTAATACTGTATAAGGCTTTGTTTGTCCAGGTGTTCGATATTCCGCTCGGATTTCCGCCGGTCGTTCGTTCGCCCCTCAACAATGGAGGACGTGGGGGGAGGGCTCAGCAGCCACCACCGTGAACTCCATCTTATACTGAGAGAGTTGCAGTTCATTACAGCGAGGATGAAGAAAGCTGACGAAGAGGCTGAACTCATTAGCGATTGGAAATTCGCTGCGATGGTTGTTGACAGGTGAGTGACTAAGTATAATTGGGAATCAAATTGACAAATGACGCCGCCGTATAGCTATGAAGTACAAAATTACAAAATAAATAGAATAAGATTTTGTTAATATAAAATTGAAATCGCAGTTGCTACCTGATGGTAAATGGCTACTGATGTTTATGGACATCTGCCACCAGTTCCAAACTAAGAAGGCTATAGATACATTGTTAACTCTGAGAACTAAGATGGAATGCCGCAGCCTGTAATTATACTGGCTTTCTGTATCCTGCAGACCTTCCTTCTTTCCTTTCCTGCAGTTTTTCAGTCTGAAGGGGATATAGAGCATCTGTAGCCTAGTTCTTTGTTTGTAGGTGGTTGCAAGTGTCCTTGGGCCGCTTTTTTTAATTAACTAATTGATGGATTATCTTTCACCGCTATCACATGGCATAAAATATTAAGTAATAATAGATTTTTGACGTTTTATTATCTCATCAATATACATTTATAAAATTGATATCTGTCTGTCAAACTCGAAGTACCTGCATTTAATTTAGATGAGAGTGTTATTTACATGCCGTTAAGACACGAATAACCATTTTAAAAATATTTTTCTGTCTGTTCGGGCTAATCTTCGGAATGGCTGAACCGATTGTAATGAAACTGAACTTCATGAACAAATAAAGAGCAATGTCAGGAGTGATCAAGACCGAAAAAAAAAATTTACCCGAAAAACATGGAGGTTTTTTCGAAAAACTAATAAAATAAATGGCCTTCTATAATTATCTTAAATCTAAATGAGTTCACATTGTTAATTTGTAGGTAATGAACAGACCGACAAGCTCGCACGGGAGGGTTCTAAGAGAAACAATTTGGACACGAGTCATTTTGTGGAATCTCAAAAAGCCTGGCCCGATTTTTATCACATTAAATCACTTAAGGTCTGGTCTGATACACCAGGCTTAAAACATTCTAAAACCTTAATCTGGGCTTATGATCTTAAATATGCTTCAGATGCCCTGGGATTAAGTAAGAATAAACTGCGTCTTCTAGCAATAGCCCTGACTGGACACTGTTGTCTAAAAAAGCACATGTCCATCCTGGGACTAAGCAACTCAAGGATGTGCCGAGCCTGTTCCTTATGGGAAGAAAGCACATCTGCACATCCTAACTGATTGTGGACCCTAAATGTGCAAACGTAACACTCATCTGGGAAACTACGTACTCAGCCCAGAAGCAGTGAAATTCTCACAGCTAATGAACTCCTTCAATTCAATGATATAGGGCTTAGCAGCGAACTATAGTCATAGCAGATATCACAATAGATCTTGCAGGTCGCAGTGATACTGGTCTTTTTAGACCCGCATAGCAGCTTGCACAAATTTAAAAAAAAATTAAGGCCACATTAATAGATCCTATTCCACGCGAAGCCAGGGCGGGTCGCTAGTTTAGGAATACAATTAACGTAAAGGTGGTAAAGTTAGCCATGCAGTGGCGGTTAAGAATATCTACTACCCAATATCTTCCCGTGGGTGTCGTAAGAGGCGACAATGGGAAACAGGCAGGAGATGGGCAGCAGTATATTCCTGATAACAACAATAGTACAATAAAAAAACTGCGGTTGCCAATCCGCTCGCCAAGCGTGGCAATTATGCCAAATATCGCCCCATGATGAAAGAGTTACGAAGAGATGGCTCCCAGTCCTGGCTACGGTGGCGACTATGGTAACGGTGGGGAAGGGGGTGCTAAAAATCTCTGGTGGAGGGACGGTTGCCACCTTAGACGACTCGACCTCGCAACATACAACGCACGCACCCTGAGGGCTGACGAGAAGATCCTGGAGCTGGAAGAAGAGATACACAAGTTGCACTGGGATATTATAGGATTATCTGAGGTCCGAAGAGAGAGGGAGGACATGGTAATCCTCGAATCCGGCAACTTCTTCTATCACCTGGAGGGCGACCATCTGTCCCAAGGAGGTGTCGGATTTATCGTCCACAAGTCTCTCGTTAACAACGTTGTAATGATTGTGAGTGTGTCGACGAGAGTTGCGTACCTTATACTCAGAATCACCAAACGGTATTCGTTGAAGGTCATACAGGTTTACGCACCAACCTCGGCACATCGTGATGAAGAGGTGGAGGAAATGTATGAGGATATCTCTAAAGCCATGCATTGCTCTAAAACCCACTATACGGTGTTAATGGGAATTTTCAACGCAAAAGTAGGCACAAGAGAGAACGGTGAGCCGAAGGTAGGGAAACTCGGAATAGGGCAACGGAACCCAAGGGGCCAGCAGCTGGCCGACTTCATGGAGAAAGAGGGACTTTTTATGATGAACTCTAACTTCCAGAAGCAGCCCCACAGGTATTGGACCTGGTCGAGCCCCGATGGTTCGACAAAAAATGAGATTGACTTCATTATAAAGGCTAGACGGCAACTAGTCAGTGATGTCTCAGTGATCGCGAGGGTGAAAACTGGTAGAGATCGCCGAATCATGAGAGGCACACTGAACCTAAACGTTAAGTTAGAGAGGTCTCGTCTAATGAAGTCCACGCTCCGTCCTCCTCGTGCTCTAATCCAAAGGCCCGAAACCTTTCAGCTCTAATTACAAAACCGTTATCTGTGCCCAGGAGACTGAAATGTAGTGGACGATATGAATGACAAGCTCGTGGAAACTGTCCATGCGGTTGGAGCTTAGTTCTGCAAGACCCGTCGCAAAACAAAAGCTCTCCGATCATAATCTTAATCTCATGGCTGTTAGACGGGAAATGAAGCTGCAGTCTTCAGCAGATTTGACAGCATACAGGCAACTGAACAGAAAGATCTCCAAATGCATGCGGCGAGACTTACGCAACTTCAATACAGCTCGTATTGAAGAGCGATAGAGCGGAACTAAGGCTCCAAAGTCTTTGTCAGAGATCTGTATTCAAAAATAGCCAACTGTTAAAGCTGAAGACCGAGTGTGGCAGCATCGTTTCCGGGACACCTGAGATTTTGAGTGACTTTGAGAGGTTCTATGGGCAGCTGTACACGTCATCGTTGGAGCCACATGCAAGTATGAGTAACGATCCAAGAGCAAGTCTTATCCAACTCTATTCCGATGATATCCCGGATGTCAGTCTGAGCGGGATAAGAATGGCTCTCCAGCACCTTAAAAACGGCAAGGCCCCAGGTGAGAATGGAATTACTGCGGAGCTTTTAAAAACGGGCGGAAAACTGGTACTTGAAGTTCTTCAAAAGCTCTTCCGGAGGCGTTGAGCAGAAGTGCGGTGGTCATATTCTTCAAGAAAGGCGACAATGCTCTCTTGAAGAATTACAGATCGATTTCCCTTCTGCGCCGCGTCTACGTCTGAGACTCGACGACTTCCAGCCTCCCGAACAAGCCAGTTTCCGAAAAGGCTTTAGTACCATAGACCATATACATACCCTTCGGCAAATTGTACAGAAGATAGTAGAGTACAATCTGCCACTTTGTCTTGCGTATGTGGACTATGAGAAAGCCTTTGATTCCGTCGAAATTTGGGTGGTGCTACAGTCTCTTCAGCGGTACCAAGTTGATTGTCGGTATATCGAAGTGCTGAAGTGTTTGTACAGTAGGGCTACGATGGCTATCCGCGTACACAATCAGAGTACGAAACCTATCCAACTGCAGAGAGGTGTAAGACAGGGTGACGTTATATCCCCGAAACTCTTTACCGCTGCATTGGAAGACGCTTTCAAGCTACTGGACTGGAAATACGATATTTACATCAATGGTGAGTACATCACTCACCTTCGATTTGCCGACGATATAGTCCTTATGGCCGAATCGCTGGAGGACCTAAGCACTATGCTCAATGACCTCAATAGTAGCTTCCCACGGATAGGTCTTAAGATGAACATGGACCAAACAAATAACTTGTGTAACGTCCACGTCACACCTGTGCCGGTAGTTGTTGGGAGCACTAAGCTCGAAGTTGTTGACGAGTATGTTTACCTGGGACAAATAGTCCAACTAGGAAAGTCCAATTTCCACCGAGAGGTCAATCGACGGATTCAACTCGGCTGGGCAGCGTTCGGGAAATTACGACACATCTTCTCGTCAGGTATACCTCAAAACCTGAAAACGAGAACCAGTGAGTTTTGCCAGTGATGATTTATGGATCTGAGACGTGGTTCTTCACTGCTGGCCGTATGAGGACACTTAAGGTCGCTTAGCGAGCTATGGAGAGGGCTATGCTCGGGGTTTCTATGCGTGATAAACTTAGAAATGAGGATATCCACAGTAGAACCAGAGTGACCGATATAGCCCAACGGATTAGTAAGCTGAAGTGGCAATGAGCCGGCCATATAGCTCGAAGAACCGACAACCGATGTGGAAAAAATGTTCTCGAGTGCTAGCCTCGTACTGGTAGACGAAGTGTAGGACAACCCCCCACTAGATGGAATGACGACCTGCTAAGACATGCAGGAAGTCGATGGGTGCAGGTGACTCAGGACCGTGGTTTGTGGCATTCCTTGGGGGAGGCCTATGTTCAGCAGTGGACTTGTGAAGGGCTGTTATGATGATGATGATGATGATGAAGATGATGAAAGGTTGTTATATTTAAGATCTAAACTCTTGTTAAAAATAATTCAATATAACGTCGAGTTTTAAGCGATCTTATGTATTTATTTCAATGATAATAAATTAAAACAAATTTAATTAAGTTTTAAAACAAAGGATAACGAGTGCGCTTTTGCATTAAATTAACAGCGTGTAAAGCAAACACATTAATTTAATATTTTGTGTAGGATCGAGATCTGATTTTAATTTCGAATCAAATGAGAGCCGATTGATAATTGAAATGAGACCGAATATTTCCAGCGCCTACTCTTGTGATCTGTATCATATAATTTATCAATTCATTCCTGAATTCGATCTCCGCCAGTACTAATAAAATTGTTAGTTGAAGTTTTATGTACTGATTTATCTTGTGCTCAGCGGTGAAGGAAAACATCGTGAGGAAATCGGCATGTCTGAGAAAAAATCCAAGTTATGTGCAGTGCGCCAACACGCGTTGGGGTAGCGCGACGGACATATCATTGCTCGATATCTCTCTTACCATTGTGAGGAGGCCTACCCACCTGTGGGACTGTAACTTTACCTTACTGCTCTTTAATAAATTCATCAAAAATATTCTATCAATTAAAATGATCTTCAATCATATTTAGAAGTGAAAATTTCTTTAGAATCGTTGTGATTCGAAACTCGATGGAACAAAAAAGCGACACTAATATTTATGTACTTACGATGATGAAATTGAAAACTTCGAGTCTGTATTATATGTAATGTAATATATGTAGAACAAAATATAAAATAATTTTTAAATTTAGTGACAATCCTACTAATATAATAAACGTGAAAGTTAGTGAGGATGTATGGATATATGAATGTTTGTTACTCTTCCACGCAAAAATTACTGAATTTATTTTAACGAAAACTACACACTTTTACAATAATATAGCTTATACATTAGAAAAACACATAGGCTCTAATTAATAAAGATATTGTGTAAATTGGTCAAAATATAACGATAAGTGTAATTACCAAAATAGTGAACCATAAATAAAATAAAACTTGATTTATTATTTCTAATGCACATTTTCCAGTAACAAATGGATTTTATCAAAATAAATACTTTAATCGCTTCTGATGTTCAAAGTAGATAATCTTTGTCTTTTAAACTACGTAATTTGGTCAAATATTTTAAAAGTAACGACGATATAAAATTGTGCGGTCCGGCGCGCGCAGTGCGGTCGGGCGTACTGCGGGCGAGGTGGGGGAAAACATCACTCATCGCCGCGTGAGCAAATGTACCTCTTCATCTTCACGCTAAAACGGCTGAACCGATTTAGATGAAATCCGGTATCGACATAGTTTAAGTCCCGGGGAAGGAAATAGGATAGCTTTGATCACGGAAATCATCCCTCAAGATGGTGATGGAATTAACTATGAAATTGCGATTATTGATAGATCACCTATAGTTTAAAGTATAATATCTACGCGGACGAAGTCGCGAGCAAAAGCTAGTATTATAATAAATAAACGCTGCAATTATCCTGCTCCTGATAATTTGCATTCGTCTCAGTCTCTCGAAGTTTTGTTTCCTGTAGGTTTCACTTTTACTACGTGTGAATTGCACACATGTTTTTTTAAGAGTGGTACACGCTTGCTACAACAGTCAATGTAAAATATAATGCTGCTCTATTTCATATAGTGAATAAAGAGCACCAGAAAATCTTTTGACTTGTAACAAGGAATTCCATCTTAGTCCTCAGGAGTGACTATTAAACTGAATTTGAATTCTTAATCCCCACAGAATGTACTGAACTCTGTTGTTTATTGGTGTACTATAATTTGCTCGTTTGTTACTATTATTTGTATAAAAGAAAGGCTAACTTAAGCAGAATAATGATATTATTCTTATCTAAATTTTTAATTGAAGCCTTCTCTATGCTAGAGATAGTGCCTAAAGTATACGCACATAATTAAAAATAAAACATTTTGTACAACCGACTTCAATATATATTATTTAGGATAACTCAAAAACTATTGGTCAGACCTTGATCAATTAGAAAATTTATATGGGACTACAAGAGAAGCACCAGCTTTCAAATAAAAAAATCATCGAAATCGGTTCACGTAGAACAAATTTATGAGTTAAAACACATAAAAAAACAAAAAGAAACAGTCGAATTGACTACCTCCTCCTTTTTGATCTCGGTAGAAAATTGAGTCACTCTCTTGTACTATTATACAGGGTTATTTTTCAAAGAGTAGCCAAATTTTAAACTTAAGTTCAAATATATAAATAATGATATACCGTTATTGCAGTTTTTAAAAATACGAGTAAATAAGGCTTCTACTTTTATTTGAAATTATCCCAAATTAAATGTGATTTATGGGCAACAACGTTTTTGCCTACCGATCGACCCTTACGAATGTTTGCGTGCGCAGTAAAATCAGTTAAAATAATGCATTACCACGCATTTTGAATTTAAAAGATAAAAAGGAGATAATGTATGAATTTTTTTTAATTAATTTTTTTTCACCATTTGCCTATATAATATTATTCTGAACCTTCTCTGCAAATTTGGCCGGTTATTGCAAAATAACCCTACATGTACGAGTACAGTATGCACAGATATAGCTGAATGTGGTGCCAAATATACGGGATAAATTATAATTAAATTAAAAAAAAAAAACGACCTTTAAACACAAAAAGAATATATAATTTTTGTATAACTTAATCGCTTCTGAATTAAGGGCGCTTCAATACACTATATCTTAGCACCGACTTGAGAAAATATTAATTTATATGGAAAATATTTTGTTCTTTTTAGGTCGTTTGAAGTCGGTTTTTTTTTAAGTTTAATTAAAACTTTTTTGTGTGGACTAAGCTATGTCACAACTTCAAGATAATAACTAGAATTTTGTCTTAGTAGTTAAATAAAAATTCTATCCCCTATTTCACCCTAAGAGGTGGAAATTTCTCTTCTTTTTCTTCTATTCAATTTGAATGGGTCCCATGTTTATTCCCAACAAATAGGTCTATTTATTAAAAAAAATATCATAAAAACTGATTCACAATAGGCGATGATATCATGTAACAATAAAAATACAGTTGAATAGAGAACCTCCTTCTTTTTTGGAATCGGTTAATAATACACACCAGTGCCGAAAACCAACAACTTGTGTTTATACCAAACTGCGCGACGCAAAGGAGAATAATGTGTTTATCTGTATCTGTGAATGCATGTTTTTTCCTTTGTGGGCGCTCTAGAGACCAAACGCGTGGGCCGATTTTGATGATTCTTACGTCAATCGATTTGTCTTAATCTTGTGAGTGTCACTAATGACATGATAGTAATCAACATTCAATATGGCGACAACCAGACGCCACACTGTAAAAAAAAACATGCGTGAGTGTCGTGGAACACTCGGTTGGAACGAAGTTCCTTTCGCAGTATATTATTATTGATAAACGTATTATATTATTGATTAACAAATAAAAATAAATGAATTACTAGAGTCTATTAAAATGAAGCGTCATTTAAAATAAAATAATATTTTTTTCATGGCAAGATAAGAAAAAGTGCGAGGGAGATGGATATTATTCCATCTCGCTTCCTTATATCCGCCAAGGCCGTCTACACTACGTCAGAAAAGGTCGTGACGGAAATTATTTTTTCTCGCCTAGCCCCCATCCGCCAAATTCGTACTGTCCGATAAGGAACTTCGTTCCAAAAGAAAGAAATGAAAGTCGACGATCTATGTCAAGTGGAGTATAATTAAATAGGTCTTAAAAAATCATTTTTAGGTTTCTATAACCATTTTACCAGTCATAAATGGCTTTCAAATTATGGTTTAGTTTAGCGATAGCATCATGTAGATTATTGATATCCGATTGCACATTTATATGGAGATCGTCTGCATATAGATGGTACGAACAATCAATGACGGAGGATATGTAGTTAATGAAAACTGAAAATAATATGGGAGATTCCGCCTTGCGGCACACCAGAATCAAGACTTAACCACTGGGAAGTCTCCTCCCTTAGACTGATTGCTGGCGGTCACGAAGATACGAGGAAAACCATTCCAAGACCGAGGGAGCAAATTTAATATGAGACCGGATGCATAGGAGTATATCGTGGTCAACTGTGTTAAAAGCGTTGGAAAAGTCTACTAACACCATCACTGTTACTTTTTTGGTATCCATTCCGTGTTTTATGTCCTCAGTAACTTTTAGCAAAGCAGTGGTGGTGCTGTGACCGGAGCAAAAACCAGACTGATAAGCACTCAGTAGGTTATTTTTGAATATGAAATTGGAGATTTGCTTATATACACAGGCCTCTAAGACTTTGGAAAGGAAGGGCAAGATAGATATGGAACAAAAATAGTTAGGGAGTAATAGGTTTGAAACTTTAGGAAAGGGACGCACATAGAAATTTCCAAAGGGTTGGATACTGACCAGAGTCTAGAGAAAAATTTATAATATGCGTTACAGCTGGTAGAATATACTCTAAGATGTTAACTATCATATCTCTATTGATTTCATGACAACCCACGGCCCTGGATTTGATTGCCAGCACAACCTTTCTAACCTCATCCTGATGAACCGGTGAGAAATAAAAAACTGAGGTATGAGAAGATTGGATTGAAGCCAAATAAGCTATAGTTTGAGCACGAGTTGCAGGGTCCATTGCTGTAGCAGAAATAAAATGCAGATTCAAGTCATTAAGAGAAAGAGAAGGACCGCAATCCTGGGTGGGTACCTTACCCATATCAAAAGGTTTTAGAAATTTCCAAACATCGGCTGGCGAAGACTTACAATTATAAGTAAGGATATAGCGGTGTTTAGAATTACGTACCATCTGATTGCATCGATTCCTACATCAATTAAAGGCTAACCAATTTTCCTTCGTTCGTTCCCTTCTAAATCGATGAAAAGCCCGATTCCGTCTAGTCATTGCTACCCGAACACTCTCTGTCATCCAAGGAGCAGGAGCACGCTTTAATCTAACTTTGTGAATCGGAGCATGAGCATCATACAGGCTGAGAATTGTATTATTAAGGTAAGATATATTTTCATCAACTGTAGATGCTTTCCCTAAAATGATCGAAATTTAAATTAGAAGCGTCTTTCCTGAGATTTTCAGGGTTTACCTTTTTGAAATTACGTAATTGCAAAATATTAGAAGTAGTTTTGGGAGAACTAAGCTTATAAGAAGCGTAAATTAGGTCATATCGCTAGAAACCCAGAGCGGGAAGTTGACCATGATTAATTACATGTTCAGAAGAAGCAGTAATAATAAGATCAATCAATGAGTCATCACAGTGTATATTGCGATGAATAGCCCCTAAGGGAAGAATTTGAAGGTTGACAGACTCAATGATTGAACGAAGTTTTTGAGACCGAGAAGAAATCTTGAGTATATCAGTATTGAAATCACCCATGATTATGCAGTATTCGTAATCAATAGTAATCAATAGTAGTAATCAATAGCAGGGGCAGTAAACTACCCCAAGAATCATCCTTTACCCCTGACATCTAATTCAATAAACAGGAACTCAGAGGAGGCAGATTAAGTAGGTGGAGATGTTAAAATTATTTTGTAGGTAATTGACTTGTTCAAGTACTCGTATATGGCAACACCACCACCTCTTTTGTCAATGTGATCATTTCTAATAAGGACAAAGTCTGATAATGAAAATAAGGTAGAGTGTAAAGAAGGCTTTAGCTAACTCTCTGACACTAGGATTGCATGTACGCGTTTAGAAGAGAATGAAGATTCAAGCTCAGAAAAATGACTCGGGATACTTTGGGCATTTATATGACAAATATTCAACAAATCATCAGAAGTTGAAAAAATATTATCTATTTGAGAATTTAAAGAGATTAAGCTACCATTCATAAAGTCATTGCAAGACGTGAAAGAAAGTTGTGAATCATAAATTGAATGAAAAGATTCAGCATCAGACATTTTAATATAATACAATAATTAAATATATTAACATAAATATATAAATATAAAAAATACAAATAAAACAAAATCCTAAAAGAGTACAACAAAAAATTTAAGATTTTAAACACTCACATACACCATCCCCCTGGTTGGCTGTTTACAAGGCAAATTCAATAATAATAATATGAACGTGAAAAGAAAAAAAACTAAGGTATGCAATTTAAAATCTAAAGAAATAAAAATTAAAAATATAAAATATTCTTAAAATTAACATAAAAATGAATGCACGAGAAATCTAAAAATACTACTAAAATAAAATATCGCAAAAGGTGTTTAATGACCAAGAGAAATAAAAGCAAAGAATAGTAATAAAATATGAAGCAAATTCATCTGAAATTATTAACACCAAGAAATTATCACTTTTTGTCTGTGTTCACCATAGACATGATAAGCGTACATTAAACAAGTACTCTGTGGCGTACATTTCATCCATAAACTTAACGCAAGTCTATGATTTCATCTCAATTCTCAATGGTTTACTTTGACCATAGATTTTACAAGAATTTGATAGCATATATTTATATGTTAATAAATTATTGTTATATATGATTAGTTAATTATATATAATAATTATTTGTTATATATGATTAGTTTTCTAGCTTGCATTTCCTACCCTTGTCAGATCATAAAAACAGGAAATAGCTAACTTGGTCAAAAAGTTTATCGGAGGATAGCGGTAATGCTGATCTGTACCTCTTGTAAGGCCTTTTAGCAGATGATGCAGGCACTTCGCCGTAATAACGTGAAAAGTAATCGTGGGGCAGTCCATAAGACCATCGGCTAAATCAACTCTGAACCATAGCAAATCCTTGGCCTTGACTTTTTTCGCGTCACAGTCCATCTCCAAGCAACTGCAAGGTCTAAGAAATGTAATTTTACTTTCCATTTCTTTGTTTTCTTGTATTAAAATATCTATCAAAATACAAGCAATTATTTGGAGAAGCATTCTTCGCTAGACACAGGACAACAGCAGGGCCTTTGGCTAGAGATTTGTCTGTAAAGGCAGGATTGTTAGGATAGTATATTTCGAAATTTAGCATTTGCCCATCGCTTGTTGTGATAACGTAATTCTTAAGTCCAACAGGCCTAGTTTTGTTTTTAACTAAGACTCGTAGCTTTCATTCACCCGTAAAGGGTATAATTTGTTCGTCAATTGAGTATGCGCCAGGAATCCTTCAAATCACTCTACAAGCATTTTTGACGGCATCAAGAACCGGCTGTAATTTTAATTACGAGATTTTTATCATAATATCTTTCAAAATACTATGATGGAGTCTTCACTTCTTGTCCTCTTAGCCGAGGAGGATACTCATATGGTACGTCATTAAATGTAGTGGCTTTCCAAATTCTTGATCTTTTATCTTGTGATATACGGCGGTTAATGATTTCAATGGCAGTTTTGTTTGTAAGTGGTATGTTTTCCTGGTCCTCACATTGTAGTAACTCAGCACTCAGCTAATGAGACATTTATGTCTGAGTCACTGTCGCTCCCTTTGTCACGGGGTGTCTCTTGTACATGATCCCCATCCAGGAGTCGGGAAACATGTGGTTCCATCTCTACTTCGGATATCTTTGGATCCGGTTGGCATCTTCGATCAAATCTTGCAACAAATCGTCTCTAAAAGCCGCCCTGTTGAAAATGTTACAAGTGTTAATTATATGAATTTTACGTCTAGTGATTACATTAAAAGAAAACGACCACGCACGATCGTGCGTTTTAATATTGTGCACCTGTTTCGAAATCTAATATTATTAATTTCAAAAATATTTTTAATTATTAGTGTAGGTATCTTAAATACATATTTAAATACAAACAATTGATACAACACAACTTTAAACATGAATACAATATACTTACGTCGACCGCTGCCGTCCACAATCGTCATGTCCATCTTGAACACTCATAGACACGTCACTACCCTCTCTGAGCCCAGCGATGCATTTTACGTTGTATAGATAAATGAACGCACAATCGATCGAGATCATTTCGGGGCTGTAAACGAAATTCCGCGTGCGCTAGATTTTTATGATAACGCACGCTTGGTACAGTCCGTTCTGAAAGGGATAGCAGAATTTAGGGCAACCTGACTTTATAGATAAGATAGGTCGAATCTGTACTAAAACCGAATCAGAACGCCCCGACTCCACGTAGTCTTGTCTGCCCTACTCCTAGAGTGTTTTTGTAAAGCCGTAGGCGCGGAGGGAGAGCAGCCCCCACCCGCTGTAGCAAATCGCAGGCACCTGTGGGAGCCGTAGCGGTTGAGGCTGGTCGCCGAAGGCGGCAATAAGCCGAAGCTGCGGAGAAGAGCATGGATGCCTGTGATTTGCTACGCAAGGGCGAAGGGGCTGCACTTCCCGCTGTGTCAAAATCGTTACAGAAGTAACTTTGAGTCAATATTCCTGTGTAAAAAAGGAAGGTTATAATTTTACAAAAAAAAATTATTACTCATAAATTATACATTTCCGCAACAGAGGACGGGTAGGGGGGGCTTCCCTTGAACCCTCCCCCCCCATCCCCTTCCACCCCCTACGCGAGTACCGGTTGTCTATAGTATTTTCGGTTTGGCAAAGTAGATCATATTTACATTCCGGTACTCCAATAATGAAAGAGGCGTAATCCCTTTCTGTCTTATGCTTTATTTTTTCCATTTTTATAACTGTCTCTTGACCACATACTGTCTTAACATGTTTCTCTAAACGTTCTATAGTAGTGTCTGCCTTAACTGAGTTTAAAGGGTCTCCGGCTCTCATCACATATACATAATAACACGGGAACATTATGCAGCTATATCATGCTGGTATTCTGTCCAAACGACGTCCTCCACCGCTCGGGCCGAACCATACGTACTGCAGTCATACTCTAAAGCGCGTACTACGTCTACTCGTAAAAAATAAGCATGCCCTTGGTAACAATAAAATATCTCACTATGGTGAACAAAAAATTAAATTTACTTACTTCTATGTGGTAGACTTCAGTATAAAACTTTACCTACTTTGCTGCCATTTGCTGCCGTTTTGACACAAACTAAAGTGCCTGTACGTAATATAGCCGCAAAAATCATATAATGCTATTAACTGTTTTACCGCCAGGAGTGATCTAAGCTGCATTTTATACAAAAAACTAGGAGTTTTTTTTTTTGGAAAAGCGCAAAAGTGATAGGATAAATGGTTTTTATCCTATCACTTTGCGTTTACCTTAAATCTAAATAACGCCACATTAGTGGATCTTACCCAGTCGAAGCCGGAGCGGATCGCTGGTATCTTTACTATATTATAATCAGGTAGTCTGATCACTGTGCTACATGGTCATTTTTTTACTAACACTATCACTCCAATCAAGCTTAAATGATTGAGATCTTGACCTGATCGTATACGATACTAGTTAATTGGCGGATTCGAACCCATAACTTTTTATTATTGCATCTTTCCTCCGTATCCTTAACCAGTAGGTTACGTGACTTCATAGTTCATTATACTAAGTATATAACTTATTACAGGCAAAATCTGTTGACAGTGAATTCGATGCAAAATTATTTCAGTTCGCGTTTTCCCAGGCAGCTCCGTAACCTGCACGATATAATGACAATCTAACTGTATATCCATTCATAGTCTGTGTGAACTTTCTTTAATTTTTGATTACAAATTGATTCACTATGTTGGCCAAGCTTGGTAGGTGGATCAGGATAGCAAATGTCGCCATCATGTATCATGGTATTTTAGGCCTACTAGCACAAGATGTAGGTATATTACTATACTCGATTTTCTATACCCACCTTTTACGAAATCTATTGAATAAATGGGCTGATCAGTTTTGGCACTGCCATTACATGACTTAGGTGGGTTTACCATTACTTACTCTTATACATTTATTTTACTCTACAGGTTTTGCCTGTTTGTTTTCACCCTGTTCACAATCATCGCTACAGTGGCCGTGCTGCTCTCAGCGCCTCATATTATCGTGCAGTGAAGCTGAGCGTCCACAGACATATACGAGAGAACTAACTTTATTGTAATTATAATAATGTATTGTACTATAAACTAGTAACGTGGTTCAAACGCACACGTCTCCATTAACTTTGTCGGAAGACAGTAAATATAATTAAAATATAATGCATTACATAACCTAGTTAAGCCCAACATATTTATTGAAGAAAAACCATTGTGATGTTGACTAAGATGTTATACAGATGAATGTTGACGAGTAGAATTTGTTAAAAGATGATAATTATATTAACAATGAATTATGTAATAAACACGGTTCCGTTAATGAAGGCAGAAAGCACGATTGACTTATGTTTACGTTTATTTAAACATTTTAAAAGCAAATAAATCCATTCACTATTTATTTCAATTCTGTAATAACAGCCGACATGTAAATGTGCTATGTAACTGCATAGTTAACAGATGTATTCACTTTCAGAATTAAGTTTAAAAGACGTGTTATTTGTTTATACAAATAGACAAACTAAAAAAAGTATCCTTAATACAAGTAATTGAGGGATCACTGACGATGAAATTACCTTAGGGTATTGTTAAGATGTACATAGCGTTAATCATCAATTGTTGTTTAGTCAATTTTAGTAACATATTTTCTTTCTTTAATGGAATTTAAACTCATTTAAAGTCATCGAGAATATTAATTTGTTTAAATAAAATTTTAAGTTTCAGCGAATAAATATTAACATCTATAACTAACTCAAGCCTGGAATTGTTTATATTTATGGAATTGATCCAAAGTCAAAAACTTAATGGAACAAAAATAAAAATAGACTAATAAATATATATAGAGAAACATTAAAAAAAATCAATATAGAACCATCAACTAAGGAGACAAATGAATCATTAGGTATGGGTATAGCGAAAATCAATTGATATTTTATTTATGATATTATATTAGGCAAAATCATGATGTAATCTGTATGTAGGTAAAAGGCAATCATTTGCTATATCATAATCATAACGATCATATTACGAAAGAATCATATTATATTAGTAAATATCATTAAAAGTTAATACCCTTTAATTTTATATTGTTACTATAAGCCACAAGTAGAAAAATAATCCCGCAAAGCGTTTCTTCTGTCACTTCAAATAGTATAATATGTTACGAAAGTAATATTGTGGAGTAAATATGCGTAACAATTTTTTAATCACAAGGCCTTTTCATTGCGCATTCCACCTATGTACATTTTAAATCGGAAACGCCACTAGCGCTCTAAATTGTCATCGAGACATGTAAATTAACCAAGTTTTTAGAGAATATTACTAAGTAAGTCAATCAGTAATTACAGTCCCAAAACGCTTTAAGATCTAATAAAATAATATTGCTTCAAACTTCACCATCGACGTGACGCTATGAATAAATTTCGAGTAGATAGATCTACCCTTTAGCTCGTATCGTAGTTATACTATATCATAATATAGTATTGTTCAAAAGTAACATTTTTTCACATCTTTATCTATGTCCGTTCCTCAACTTCGTTCTTATAGGTGTCGTGTTAGCCTAGGTAATTGTCGTATCCCTAATTTATGTTAAACTATGAAAATTAATTAACACTAGTATAACGAATAAGGAAGCTCACTAATACTAGTAACTAAAATAGGGTTATTACATCTCAATGTGTTCTTTCGATTTCGAATTGTATTTAGGTTGTCAATAATCGACGTGATGTCAAGATTTATTTAAATTTGACTGGGCGCTCGTAATAGTGTTGATTTTTTCGACACGTTGATATAAGTGGAGTTACAAGAAATACATTATTTTGAAATTGTTGCTTGTTATTTTTTGAGAACTAGATTTATAGACGCTTATTTACGTGTGTGGGTTATGGCACCAAATAGTTTTTTTACACTAATACGTGTTTGATATAACAGCTTAGTGCTCGAAATATTTATTTTTTCTGTTATTGATAAACATATTTTATGAATAATATGGTTATTTATGTCTGTTTAAATACTTCAAAAATACACCATGTTGTTATATTTTTATTTTCCTTTATCTTGATATTTATAATTATTGTTACTATGATGTAAAGACCCTTTAAAAGTTTATTATAATCATAATAATTATTAAGTTAACATTTGAAGTGATTAAAAAAAGGAATTTGTAAAATTATTTGAAAGTTTAAATTAGATTTGTTAGTGCCAAAAATAGGGTTTATAAATCGTGTAAAAAGGATTTTTGGGGTATAAATAGAGGATAAAGTTAAGAATTTTATTGTAAAATAATAAAAAACGAACTAGACTCTTTATTAAATACGAACGTTGATCAAGCATTGTACTGTAACTATGGGCCATTCAGCCAATTCTTATCTTATTTTATTTAAAGGAAGAATAAAACGAGAGGTTGTGAAACAATTTAGGGGCCCGCAGGTTGCGGTGCAATGTTTAATAAATTATTAAAATAAAAGGCAAGTAGTAAACGTCTACGTTAAAATTAAACATTGTAATTAAATGCTTGCCTGGGACCGGGTTAGAATAAAATTAACAAAATAACTGAATCATCTTTTGTTTAATTGCAGTGCAGTGTTATTTCATAATAGCGAGATGTTTACGCTTTTTATCGGGAGAATAAAAATGTGCCAACTTTAAAACCGTTTTTTGAAAAATACATACGATGTAATAACAAGTTGCAAATAAAAAAATGTTAAGAATTTTTAATTTTTAATTTGTAACTGTCATGTAACGACATGATAGTTGTTGACAGAAAAAAAACTAGATTTGTTTTATCGCATTATTTAGATTAAAGCAATTATCTGTCGGTTTAAATATTTCATATAACACTAACGTTACTAATGTATATAGTAAGTACTGTTGACACATTTTTGAACTCCTTTTTATTTTTTGTTACTGGTTATTTTTTATGTTTACTTAATTTTAAAACAAAAGGAATCAAAGTACTAGAATTTGACGATATTTTGAAAATGAGCAGAATTCCTTTCAGAGTAGAAAGAAAGATAAATGTTTCAACTTTTTACTATTATGATGATTTAATTAATATAACATTTGTTTATTTTTTTTAATAATTTTTAATTTTAATTTAATGTTACTTTGCAGCATCATTGCTAAAATTATTTTACACCATTAGAAATTAAATTTGATCAAAAAATGTTTGTATGGTATTATCAAGGTCTAAATTTAAACTTAAACAATATTTTAAAGTGGAACATTTTTATGTAAGTTTATCAGATTTATAGCATAGCAATTAAAATATAAATAAAATATTCTTAATTTAAATTTTATTCCTCATAAGTGTAACACACATTTATAAGTGTTTAAGTTCGTGTATATTCATTCAAGTTATTTCGAGAATCAAAACAATCGTGTTTATTATTATGTACGCATTTTGCTACACTAAATCTTATACAATTTCTTTTAAATGCCATACAAACATACGAACCAATATACTGCACAACCGAAACTGTATGCTTTAATTATAAAACAGGTATTTTGGATTGTCGTGTATATTCTTAACTCTATCTTTGTATTTCAAGAGCCTGTAAATTAAAAATTTGACACGGTTTCTCACTTAATCTCTATTCTTAAGATATCGATGTAACTATGTAATATCATTTATTCATTTTCAAAAGGCGACATATTGGAATCAATTTTATTGGAATCACTTCTACATTATATTCTATTTATTTGTCATACAACGAGCTTATAATATAATATTACTTGTAAAAAAAACTGCTTACAAAGAACTTCGTAGAAAAACTTATCTTACATCTTACATAACAAGATGTATTTACTTTGATTGCGTATCTACTTGAGTAATAGACTTCTAGGTTATATCCATTGCTTAATGTAAACAAGAGTATATAAATATTCCAAAATCGACCATGGAGAACAGTTGTTTTCCTGTACTGCTCCCTTTGTAACTAAAGTCTAGCAATTGTATAACATATTTTTTATTAGTATATGATTTTTGATTAGTATCTATAGTTTAGTAAGTAAAAGTTGCCATTACAATATTTTTACTTTAATCCCATTTTGATTTAGTTCCTTTTTTGCTTTTCATAGGGACGAATAAAATTAAACATGAATTCTTAACATAGAGCGATAACTTCTTTATAATTGGAACTTTTAGCTGTTTTAGCAGTTTTGTGTTCTTACATGACAAGCATAATATATCAGGAAAGGGAACACAAACATTTTCCATTTCTACTTTCCATTAAAAAAAATCTCAGCTGTGAAGACTGATGCTGGCATAGTGTTTCATTCTTTGTCCGGTAATTTTATCCACTAACAGATATTGCGAATAGTTCGTAGAACAGAGTAGATATTTGAGATATTAAATAAGAGTGTTCTTTGTCATTGGTTCCAATATAGACGCCTTTTATAAATGCCATATTACACATTCTTATAATTATTTATTGCATTATATGTACTTATAATAATAATGTACTCTCTGCTTATTAAATACCTCAATCAAGATTTTTTGTATACGTTTTTGTTAAAAATTATTTTTATATTTAATTAGAGATCAATTAAAGAAATTGTCAAATTCACCGGAGTCTTCTATTTTCAGTCACAAATGTTTTTTAAACAGAAGTTCGTTATTTTAAAATATGTGTACGTTAGAAGAGATTTGATGATTACGAGCAATAAGGGCTTGATATACGCATGCATGATGCTTTAATTGCATTATTAAATTGATTTAGCATATAATCGCCATTTTGTATAGCACATTAATTATTTTTATAACTGTCACATAATACTCCACATTGTGTTCCTGTGGCTTAACCATAGTCAAAATAATTAAAATAATTAATAATATGACTGCAGGTAAGCTGATTTAAATACAACCGATTATAATGTAAGTTTATAATAAAAATACCCCTATGGAGGTTTTTATAATAGTGAACGTTTTAAAAAGATATAAAGGTAAATTTGTAAAAAAGAATATTAAACTCGACGGATAATATGTTTATTCGTTAAATTGACTATCGTAAGTAGTATTCGATTTGTATAAAAGTAAAATTAAAGCAATCCGATTTATATTAATTCCGTTGTTTTTCTTGTAAATCCTTGACCTCTATTATAATACCTGCAAACTTCTGGTATATTATATTAATTTGATTGTTCTGTTTTATCGTTGTGTAAAAATCCACTATTGCACATGTGGTCTCTTCGATAGGACAGATGATAAGTCCCAATCCTGACACTATACAGTACTCATTCGATAACTTCAATGCCACCTCCCTCACTCCTAGTGTATGCATAAGAATACCCACACTATCTCGTAGCGTCTCGTGGGTGTCCCAAGAGGCGACAGAGGGAAGTAGAGTATATTTTTTTAAATTAGATAGATTATCTTTTACCGCAGTCATATGGCATAAAATATTTAGTAATAATTAAGTTTGGCGTTTTATCATCTCGTCAATATACATATAAATAAAATTGAAGTCTGTATATCAAACTCGAAGTAACTGCCTCTTATTGAGCTGAGGGATTTGCATGCATTAAGACATGAATAACTTTTAAAATATTGTCATTTATTTCATATATTTTGAGTGATAAATTTTACCTGAAAGACATGGATGTTTTTTTTACAAAATTTTGAAAAACTACTACAACACTAAGATCATCACAGCTCATAATCAATTTTGTTTTAAACTAATTTTGTTTTACTTTTTTAAACTAATTTTATTAATATAATCATCTATTGATTTATTAATTTCCATGTGTATATCAGACTCCGAACGTTCGTTTCATAAATGGATCTATTTCATTTATTCACTTACTAGCGAGTAGCGATCCGGCCCGCCTTCGCACGTGTGATTTCTTAACAACAGCGCCACCTACCGGGTCCAATTGTGAATCGTTTAGATTATCCAGGGACCCACTCAAACACACAAAAAAAATCATCAAAATCGGTCCAGCCATTTTTGAGGTTTTGCGAAACTAACGGACAGCAATTGATTTCTATATTCTTCTTCTTTCTTCTTTAGTTTTCAAATATAATAGACGCTTTCAAATATAAATAGACTAGCGATCCGCCCCGGCCGCGCACGGGTCATTTTTGGATCTCGACAACAGCGCCACCTACCGTGTCCAATTGTGAATCTTAACCATCCAGGGGCCATTCAAACACACAAAAAAAGTTCATCAGAATCGGTCCAGCCAGTTTCGAGTTTTAGCGAGACTAACTGACAGCAAGTGATTATTAAATATAGAGATTACATAAAAAATTCCACTGCTGAACATAAACCTTCTCTTAAATTACCTCATAAGTTCTATTGGCCAAAGTTGCTACACTTGACAGACGGACTGGCAGATTTTTATTTTCTAGTTGTTATTAAGAAGACGCTGCTGCCCATCTGCTTTGTTTCTCGCTGTCGCCTCTTCCGACACCCACGTGATGATATGGACTAGTGGATATGCTTACACCGCCACTACAAGGTTATTCATTCAGACTGTGTGAACTTTCTTCAATTTTTGATCACGAATTGATTGAATATGTTGGCCAAGCTTGGTAGGTGGATAACGATAGCAAACTAGTGCTCTCAGTCTTTTTTTATGTCGTCATCATGTATCATGGTATTTTAAGCCTGGCCTACTAGCACAAGATGGTATATTAGATCTTTTTGGTATTTTCTCTACTCGCTTTTTACGAAATCTATTGAATAAATGGGCTAATCGATTTTGGCACTGCCATTATATGACTTAGGTGGTTTAATATTACTTACTCTGAAACATTTATTTTACTCTACAGGTTTTGCCTGTTTGTTTTCACCCTGTTCACAATCATCACTACTGTGGCCGTGCTGCTCTCAGCGCCTCATATTATCGTGTAGTGAAGCTGAGCGTCCACAGACGAGAGAACTAACTTTATTGTAATTATAATTATATATTCTACTATAATGTAATAATGAGGTTCAAACGCACATGTCTCCATTAACTATGTTGGAAGACAGTAAATATAATTAAAATGTAATGCTACATAACCTAATTATGACTAGGATGTTCTACAGATGAATGTTGAGGAGTAGAAATTGATAAAAGATGATAATTATATTAACAATTAATTCGATTAATTATGTAATAAACACGGTTAATGAAGGCAGAAGGCACGATTGACTTCACGTAGAACGTTTAGGTTTATTTAAACATTTTAAAAGCAAATCGTTTATTTCAATACTAAAAGCCGAAATGTAAATGTGCTATATAACTGCATAGTTAACAGATGTTTTCACTTTCAGAATTAAGTTTAAATAGAAGTGTTATTTATGCAGAATATGGGAGTGTTTATACAAATAGATAAACCAAAAAAAGTATCCTTAATACAAGTAACTGAGAGATCACTGACGATGAAATTACCTTAGTGTATTATTAAGATGTACATAGCGTTAATCATCAATTGTTGTTTAGTCCATTTTAGTAACATATTTTCTTTCTTTAATGGAATTTAAACTCATTTAAAGTCAAAATAAAAAGTAAGTTTAAATAAAATTTTAAGTTTTAGCGTATAAATATTAAAATCTATAACTAACTCAAGCCTGGAATTGTTTATATTTGTGGAATTGATCTAAAGTCAAAAATTTAAAGGAACAAAAACAAAAATAGACTGATAAATATATTTAGAGAAAAATTAAAAAAATCTACATAGAACCATCAACCAAGAAGACAAATGAATCATTAGGTATGGGTATAGCGATAATAAATTGATATTTTATTTATGATATTATATTAGGCAAAATCATGATGTAATCTGTATGTAGGTAAAAGGCAATCATTTGTTATATCATAATCATAACGGTCATATTACGAAAGAATCATATTATATTAGTAAATATCATTAATATTAAAAGTAATATCGTGGAGTAAATATGCGTAATATTTTTTTAATCACAAGGCCTTTTCATTGCGCATTCCACCTATGTACATTTTTAATCGGAAACGCCACTAGCGCTCTAAATTGTCATCGAGACATGTAAATTAACCAAGTTTTTAGAGAATAATTTGCAAAAGATTACTAAGTCAGTCAATCAGTAATTACAGTCCCAAAACGCTTTATGATTTAATAAAATATTATTGCTTCAAACTTTACCATCGACGTGACGCTATGAATAAATTTCGAGTAGATCTACCCTTTAGCTCGTATCGTAGTTATACTATATCATAATATAGTATTGTTCAAAAGTAACATTTTTTCAAATCTTTATCTATGTCCGTACCTCAACTTTGTTCTTATAGGTGTCGTGTTAGCCTAGGTAACTGTCGTATCCCTAATTTATATTAGATTAAGAAAATTAATTAACTTTATAGTATAACGGATAACTAGTATAACGGATAAGGAAGCTCACTAATACTAGTAACTAAAATAGGGTTATTACATCTCAATGTATTTTTTCGAATTCGAATTGTATTTAGGTTGTCAATAATAATCGACGTGATGTCAAGATTTATTTGAATTTGACTGGGCGCTCGTAATAGTGTTGATATTTTCGACACGTTAATATAAGTGGAGTTAAACGAAATACATTATTTTGAAATTATTGCTTAGAGAAGTAGATTTATAAACGCTTATTTACGTGTATGGGTTATGGCACTTAAATGTTCTTCAATGATTATCTTAAATCTAAATGAGGTCACATTTTTAATTTGTAGGCAATGAACTTGCTGTCTAGCTCGCACGGGAGGGCTCAAAGCGTACACAATTCGGACACTAGTCATTTTGTGGAATCTCAAAAAGCTTGACCCGATCTTTATCACAATAAATCACCTAAGATCTGGTCTGATATACCAGGCTTTAAACATTCAAAAACCTTAATCCGGGCTTATGATCGTAAATACGCTTCAGAAGCCCAGGGATTAAGTAAGAATAAACTGCGAATTCTGGCAAGAGCCCTGACTGGACACTGTTGTCTAAAAAGCACATGTCCATCCTGGGACTAAGCTAGTCAAAGATGTGCCGATTCTGTTCCTTAATGGAAGAAAGCACATCTGCAAATCCTAAATGATTTTGGACCATTAACGCGCAAACGTATTACTCATCTGGAAAACAACGTACTTAGCCCAGAAGCAGTGAAATTCTCATAGCTAAGCAACTCCTTCAATTTATTGAAGATATAAGGCTTAGCAGCGAACTATAGTCATAGTAGCGATCACATTAGATCTTGCAGGTCACAGTGATACTGGTCTCTCTACACCTGCATATATAGCTGCTTGCACAAATAAAAAAAATAAGGCCACATAATAGATCCTATTCCACGCGAAGCCAGGGCGGGTCGCTAGTTTAAGAATAAAATTAACTAAAAGGTTGTTATATTGAAGATCTAAACTCTCGTTAAAAACATTTCAATATAACGTCGAGTTGTAAGGGTTCTTATGTATTTATTTAGATGAGAATAAATGAAAACAAATTTAATTAAGTTTTAAAACAAAGCGTAACGAGTGGGCTTTTGTATGAACAGCGTGTAAAGCACATTAATTTAATATCTTTTGACTGGTAACAAGGAATTACATCTTAGTACTTAGGAAAGACTATTGATCTGAATTTGAATTCTTAATCCCCACAGAATCCACTGAACTGTGTTGTTTATTGGTGGACTGTAATTCGCTCGTTTGTTACTATTATTTGTATAAGAGAAAGGCAAACTTAAGCAGAATAATGATATTCTTCTTATTTATTTCAGCTACGTGATTTTTATTTTTATTTTTAATTGAAGCTTTCACTATGCTAGAGATAGTGCCACAAGTATACGCGCAAAATTAAGTCACTCGCTTGTAGTATTATACGTACTGGATGCAACAGGATTCGAGCTGCTATCATTAACATCAGATAAAGCTGAATATGGTGCCAAAAACACGGGAAAAATTATTATTAATTAAAAAATAAACGACCTTAATTCACAAAAAATAATAAATTTTATTGCATAATTTAATAGCTTCTGAATTTAGGGCTCTTCAACATACTATAATATCTAAGCACAGACTTGAGAAAATATTAATTTATGTGGAAATTATTTTGTTCTTTTTTAGTCGTTTGAAGAAGGTTTTTAAATTTTTTTTTAATTTTAATTAAATTAATTTTGTGTGGACTAAGCTGTGTAACAACGTCAAGATAATAACTAGCATTTTGTCAAAATACTATCCCTTATAAGTCCACCCTTAGAGGTGGATATTTTTCTTCAAATTTGATTGGGTCCCAAGTTCATTCCCTAAAACTAGGTCTATTGAATTAAAAAAAAACATTAAAATTGGTCCTTAACAGGCGAAGATATCATGTATATTATAGTTGGGTACTCTAATCACTGTGCTACATGGTAATTTTTTTACTTAAACTATCACTCCAACTAAGCCTAAATGCTTGAGATCATGACCTGTCCTATACGATACTAGTCAAATAGCGGATTTGAACCCATGACTTTTTATTATTGCCTCTTTCCTCCGTATCCTTAACCTGTAGGTTACGTCACGTCATAGTTCATTATACTTAGTATATAACTTATTAGAGGCAAAATCTGTTGACAGTGAATTCGACGCAAAATTATTTCAGTTGTCGTTTTCCCGGGCAGCTCGGTAACCTGCACGATACAATGACAATTCAAATGTCAACCACTGTCAACATGGGATATGTTGTCGACACGAAACAAAAGCCGTTAGCGACAGTTTGAAATATTAATGAATCGCCGGCGAGTTAAATTTAACATATTAAAACTACTACAACACTAAGACCATCACAGTTCATAATCAATTTTGTTTTAAACTAATTTTGCTTTACTTTTTTAAACTAATTTTATTAATATAATCATATATTGATTTATTAATTTCCATGTATATATCAGACTCCGAACGTTCGTTTCATAAATTAAACTATTTCATTTATTCATTTACTAGCGATCCACCGGGACCAATTGTGAATTGCTTAGATTATCCAGGGATACACTCACAAAATAATCATCAAAATCGGTCCAGCCATTTTTGAGTTTTTGCGAGACTAGCGGACAGCAAATGATTTGTATATATAGAGATTACATAAAAAATTCCAGTGCTGAACATAAACCTCCTCTTAAATTACCTCACAAGGGATATCGGTCATAGTTGCTACGCTTGGCAGACGGACTGGCAACCGATCAGATACTGGCAGATTTTTATTTTCTAGTTGTTATTAAGATGACGCTGCTGCCCATCTCCTGCTTTGTTTCTCGCTGTCGCCTCTTCCAACACTCACGTGACGATATGGGCTAGTGGATATGCTTACACCGCCACTACACGGTCATTCATTCAGACTGTGTGAACTTTCTTCAATTTTTGATCACGAATTGATCGACTATGTTGGCCAAGCTTGATAGGTTGAATAAATTGGCTGATCGATTTTGGCACTGCCATTACATGACTTGTAGGTTTAACATAACTTACTCTTAAACATTTATTTTACTCTACAGGTTTTGCCTGTTTGTTTTCACCCTGTTCACAATCATCGCTACAGTGGCCGTGCTGCTCTCAGCGCCTCATATTATCGCGTAGTGAAGCTGAGCGTCCACAGACACATACGAGAGAACTAATATTATTGTAATTATAACTATGTATTGTACTATAAACTAATAACGTGGTTCAAACACTCACGTCTCAATTAACTTTGTCGGAAGATAGTAAATATAATTAAAATATAATGCATTACATAACCTAGTTAAGCCCAACATAATTATTGAAGAAAAACCATTGTGATGTTGACTAGGATGTTATACAGATGAATGTTGACGAGTACAATTTGTTAAAAGATGATAATTATATTAACAATTAATTCGATTAATTATGTACTAAACAAGATTCATTTAATGAAGGCAGAAAGCACGATTGATTTCACGTAGAATGTTAACGTTTATTTAAATATTTTAAAAGCAAATAAATAAATTCACTATTTATTTCAATACTAAAAGCCGACATTTAAATGTGTTATGTAACTGCATAGTTAACAGATGTATTCAATTTCAGAATTAAGTTTAAAAGACGTGTTATTTACGCAGGATATGGAAATGTTTATACAAATAGTTAAACTAAAAAAGTATCCTTAATACAAGTAATTGAGGGATCACTGACGATGAAATTACCTTAGGGTATTATTAAGATGTACATAGCGTTAATCAACAATTGTTGTTTAGTCAATTTTAGTAACATACTAAAATTTTAATTTATAGCGAATATTCATTAAAATCTATAACTAATTCAAGCCTGGAATTGTTTATATTTGTGGAATTGATCCAAAGTCAAAAACTTAAAGGAACCAAAATAAAAATAGACTAATAAATATATATAAAGAAACATTTAAAAAAATCTTTATACAACCATCAACCAAGGAGACAATGAATCATTAGGTACGGTTATAGCGAAAATCAATTGATATTTTATTTATGTTATTATATTAGGCAACATCATGATGTAATCTGTATGTAGGTAAAAGGCAATCATTTGTTATATCATAATCATAACGATCATATTACGAAAGAATCATATTATATTAGTAAATATCATTAAAAGTTAATACCCTTTAATTTTATATTGCTACTATAAGCCACTAGTAGAAAAATAATCCCGCAAAGCGTTTCTTCTATCACTTCAAATAGTATAATATGTTACGAAAGTAATATCGTGGAGTAAATATGCGTAATATTTTTTTAATCACAAGGCCTTTTCATTGCGCATTCTGCCTATGTATATTTTTAATCGGAAACGCCACTAGCGATATAAATTGCCATCGAGACATGTAAATTAACCAAGGTTTTAGAGAATCCTTTTCAAAATATTACTAAGTTAGTCAATCAGTAATTACAGTCCCAAAACGCTTTAAGATTTAATAAAATATTATTGCTTCAAACTTTGCCATCGACGTGACGCTATGAATAAATTTCGAGTAGATAGATCTACCCTTTAGCTCGTATCGTAGTTATACTATATCATAATATAGTATTGTTCAAAAGTAACATTTTTTCAAATCTTTATCTATGTCCGTACCTCAACTTCGTTCTTATAGGTGTCGTGTTAGCCTAGGTAACTGTCGTATCCCTAATTTATATTAGACTATGAAAATTAATTAACACTAGTATAACGGATAAGGAAGCTCACTAATACTAGTAACTAAAATAGGGTTATTACATCTCAATGTGTTCTTTCGAATTCGAATTGTATTTAGGTTGTCAATAATCGAGGTGATGTCAAGATTTATTTGAATTTGACTGGGCGCTCGTAATAGTGTTGATTTTTTCGACTCGTTGATATAAGTGGAGTTAAGCGAAATACATTATTTTGAAATTGTTGCTTGTTATATATAGAGAACAAGATTTATAGACGATTATTTACGTGTGTGGGTTATGGCACCAAATAGTTTTTTTTACACTAATACGTGTTTGATATAACAGCTTAGTGCTCGAAATATTTATTTTTTCTGTTATTGATAAACATATTCTATGAATAATATGGTTATTTATGTCTGTTTAAATACTTCAAAAATACGCCATGTTGTTATATTTTTATTTTCCTTTATCTTGATATTTATAATTATTGTTACTGTGATGTAAAGACCCTTTAAAAGTTTATTATAATTATAATAATTATTAAGTTAACATTTGAAGTGATTAAAAAAAGAAATTTTTAAAATTATTTGAAAGTGTAAATTAGATTTGTTAGTGCCAAAAATTTGGTTTATAAATCGTGTAACAAGGATTTTTGGGGTATAAATAGAGGATAAAGTTAAGAATTTTATTGTAAAATAATAAAAAACGAACTAGATTCTTTATTAAATATGAACGTTGATCGAATATTGTACCGTAACTATGGGCTATTCAGCCAATTCAAAAATAAAATAAAGTAATATTTAAAGGAAGAATAGAACAAGAGGTTGTGAAACAAACCCGTGGGTTGCAGTGCAATGTTTAATAAATTATTAAAATAAAAGACAAGAGGTACAGTCTACGTTAAAATGAAACAATGTAACTAAATGCCTGCCTGGGACCGGTTAGAATAAAATTTACAAAATAACTGAATCATCTTTTGTTTAATTGCAGTGCAGAGTTATTTCATTCTATATTCTATATTTTTAGAGTGAATAAAAATGTGCCAACTTTAAAACCGTTTTGATATGATGTAATAACAAGTTGCAAATAAAAAAAAAAATGTTAAGAATTTTGTTTTAATTTGTAACTGTAACGACATGATAGTTGACAGAAATAAAAAAAAAAACTAAATTTGTTTTATCGCATTATTTAGATTAAAGCAATTATCTGTGTAATATACCAAAGTACTAGAATTTGACGATATTTTGAAAATGAGCAGAATTCTTTTCAGTCTAGAAAGAAAGATGAATGTTTCAACTTTTTACTATTGTGATGATTTAATTAATTAAACATTTGTTTATTATTTAATAATTTTGAAATTTAATTTAATGTAACTTTGCAGCATCATTGCAAAAACTATTTTACACCATTAGAAATTCAATTTGAGCAAAAAATATTTGTATGATATTATCAAGGTCTAAATTTAAACTTAAACAATAGTTTAAAGTGGAACAATATTATGTAAGTTTATCAGATTTATAGCATAGCAATTAAAATATAAATAAAACATTTTTAATTTAAATTTTATTCCTCATTCCTATTTATTCAAGTTATTTCGAGAATCTAAACAATCGTGTTTATTATTATGTACGCATTTTGCTACACTAAATCTTATACAATTTCTTTTAAATGCCATACAAACATACGAACCAATATACTGCACAACCGAAACTGAATGCTTTAATTATAAAACAGGTATTTTGGATTGTCGTATATTCTTAACTCTATCTCTGTATTTCAAGAGCCTGTAAATTAAAAATTTGACACGGTTTCTCACTTAATCTCTATTCTTAAGATAGCGGTATAATTATGTAATATCATTTAATCATTTTCAAAAGGCGACGTATTGGAATCAATTTTATTGGAATCACTTCTACATTATATGCTATTTATTTGTCATACAACGAGCTTATAATATAATATTACTTGTAAAAAAAACTGCTTACAAAGAACTTCGTAGAAAAACTTATCTCACATCTTACATAACAAGATGTATTTACTTTGATTGCGTATCTACTTGAGTAATAGACTTCTAGATTATATCCATTGCTTAATGTAAACAAGAGTGTATAAATATTCCAAAATCGACCATGGAGAACAATTGTATTCCCTGAAACCTTTGTAATTTTTGTTGTCCTTTGTAACTAAAGTCTAGCAATTGTAAAATATATATTTTTTTAGTATATGATTTTTGATTAGTATCTCTCGTTTCGGAAGTAAAAGTTGCCGCCATTACAATATTTTTACTTTAATCCCATTTTGATTTAGTTCCTTTTTTGCTTTTTTACGAATAAAATAACTTGAATTCTTAATACTTAACATAGAGCGATAACTTCTTTCTAATTGGAACTTTTAGCTGTTTTAGCAGTTTTGTGTTCTTACATGACAAGCGTAATATATCAAGAAAGGAACACACATTTTCCATTTCTACTTTCCATTAAAAAAATCTCAGCTGTGAAGACTGATGCTGGCATAGAGTTTCATTCTTTGTCCGGTAATTTTATCCAATAACAGATATTGCGAATAGTTCGTAAAACAGAGTAGATATTTGAGATATGAAATAAGAGTGTTGTTTGTCATTGGTTCCATTTTAGATGCCTTTTATAAATGTCATATTACATATTCTTATAAATATTCATTTCATTATATGTACTTATAATAATAATGTACTCTCTGCTTATAAAATACTTCAATCAAGATTTTTTTGTATACGTTTTTGTTAAAAATTACTTTTATATTTAATTAGAGATCGATTAAAGAAATTGTCAAAGTCACCGGAGTCTTCTATTTTAAGTCACAAGTGTTTTTTAAACAGAAGTTCGTTATTTTAAAATATGTGTACGTTAGAAGAGGTTTGAAGATTACGAGCAATAAGGGCTTGATATACGCATGCATGATGTTTTTATTGCATTATTAAATTGATTTAGCATATAATCGCCATTTTGTATAGCACATTAATTATTTTTATAACTGTCACATAATACTCCACATTGTGTTCCTGTGGCTTAACCATAGTCAAAATAATTAAAATAATTAATAATATGACTGCATATGCTGATTAAAATACAACCGATTATAATGTAAGTTTATAATAAAAATACCCCTATGGAGGTTTTTATAATAGTGAAAGTTTTAAAAAGATACAAAGGTAAATTTGTAAAAAAGAATATTAAACTCGACGGATAATATGTTTATTCGTTAAATTGACTATCGTAAGTAGTATTCGATTTGTATAAAAGTAAAATTAAAGCAATCCGATTTATACTAATTCCGTTGTTTTTCTTGTAAATCCTTCACCTCTATTATAATACCTGCAAACTTCTGGTATATTATATTAATTTGATTGTTCTGTTTTATCGTTGTGTAAAAATCCACTATTGCACATGTGGTCTCTTCCATAGGACAGATGATAAGTCCCAATCCTGACACTATACAGTATTCATTTGATAACTTCAATGCCACCTCCCTCACTCCTAGTGTATGCATAAGAATATCCACACTATCTCGTAGCGTCTCGTAGGTGTCGTAAGAGGCGACAGAGGGAAGTAGAGTGCATTTTTTTTAATTTAATAGACTATCTTTTACCGCAGTCATATGGCATAAAATATTTAGTAATAATTAAGTTTGACGTTTTATCATCTCGTCAATATACATATAAATAAAATTGAAGTCTGTATATCAAACTCGAAGTAACTGCCTCTTATTGAGCTGAGGGATTTGCATGCATTAAGACATGAATAACTTTTAAAATATTGTCATTTGTTTCATATATTGAAGTGATAAATTTTACCCGAAACCATTGCGGTTTTATTGATAAATCGTAAAATTGATAAAATAAATGGACTTCAATAATTAACGTAAATCTATATGAGGTCACATTATTAATTTGTAGGCAATGAACTTGCTGTCTAGCTCGCACGGGAGGGCTCAAATCGTACACAATTCGGACACGAGCCATTTTGTGTAATTTCAAAAAGCTTGACCCGATCTTTATCACAATAAATCACTTAAGATCTGGTCTGATACACCAGGCTTTAAACATTCAAAAACCTTAATCCGGGCTTATGATCGTAAATACGCTTCAGAAGCCCAGGGATTAAGTAAGAATAAACTGCGTATTCTGTCAAGAGCCCTGACTGAACACTGTTGTCTAAAAAGCACATGTTCATACTGGGACTAAGCAAGTCAAATATGTGCCGATTCTGTTCCTTAATGGAAGAAAGCACATCTGCACATCCTAACTGATTTTGGCCTTTTAATGCGCAAATGTATTACTCATCTGGGAAACTACGTACTTAGCCCAGAAGCAGTGAAATTCTCATAGTTAAGCAACTCCTTCAATTTATTGAAGATATAGGGCTTAGCAGCGAACTATAGCCATAGTAGCGATCACATTAGATCTTACAGGTCGCAGTGATACTGGTCTCTCTAGACCTGCATATGTAGCTGCTTGCACAAATAAAAAAAAAATTAAGGCCACATAATAGATCCTATTCCACGCGAAGCCAGGGCGGGTCGCTAGTTTAAGAATAAAATTAACTAAAAGGTTGTTATATTGAAGATCTAAATTCTCGTTAAAAACAATTCAATATAACGTCGAGTTGTAAGGGTTCTTATGTATTTATTGTGAATATGGTGCCAAAAACACAGGAAAAATTATAATTATTTAAAAAATAAACGACCTTAAATCACAAAAAATAATAAATTTTATTGCATAATTTAATAGCTTCTGAATTTAAGGCTCTTCAAAATACTATAATATCTAAGCACAGACTTGAGAAAATATTAATTTATATGGAAATTATTTTGTTCTTTTTAGGTCGTTTGAAGAAGGTTTTTTCATTTTTTTAAAAGTTTAATTAAACACAAAATTAAGCTGTAACAACTTCAAGATAATAACTAGCATTTTGTCAAAATTCTATCCCTTATTAGTCCACCCTTAGAGGTGGATATTTTTTTTGAAATTTGATTGGGTCCCAAGTTAATTCCCTAAAACTAGGTCTATTGAATAAAAAAAAACATTAAAATTGGTCCTTAATAGGCGAAGATATCATGTATATTATAGTTGTACTTAATCACTGTCCTACATGGTAATTTTTACTTAAACTATCATCCAACTAAGCCTAAATGCTTAAGATCTTGACCTGTCCTATACGATACTAGTCAAATATGGATTTGAACCATGACTTTTATTATTATTTCTTCTCCCATCCTTAACTTGTAGGTTACGTACGTCATAGTTCATTATTCTTAGTATTTAATATAGTATTTAATATTTAGTATATAACTTATTAGAGGCAAAATCTGTTGACAGAATTCGACGCAAAATTATTTCAGTTGTCGTTTTCCCGCAGCTTGGTAACCTGCACGATATGACAATCAACTGTCAACCACTGTCAACATGGATATGTTGTCGACACGAACAAGTTTCTAGCCGTTAGCGACAGTTTGAAATATTAATGAATCGCCGGCGAGTTAAATTTAACATATTAAAACTACTACAACACTAAGACCATCACAGTTCATAATCAATTTTGTTTTAAACTAATTTTGTTTTAATTTTTTAAACTAATTTTATTAATATAATCATATATCGATTTATTAATTTCCATGACTCCGAACGTTCGTTTCATAAATGACAGACTCCGAACGTTCGTTTCATAAATGGATCTATTTCTTTTATTCATTTACTAGCGATCCACCGGGACCAATTGTGAATAGCTTAGATTATCCAAGGATACACTCACGAAATAATCATCAAAATCGGTCCAGCCATTTTTGAGTTTTTGCGAGACTAGCGGACAGCAAATGATTTGTATGTATAGAAAGTACATAAAAAATTCCAGTGCTGAACATAAACCTCCTCTTAAATTACCTCATAAGGGATATCGGTCATAAGCTACGCTTGGCAGAGACGGAACCGATCAGATACTGCAGATTTTTATTTTCTAGTTGTTATTAAGATGACGCTGTCCATCTCCTGCTTTGTTTCTCGCTGTCGCCTCTTCCAACACTTACGTGACGATATGGGCTAGTGGATATGCCACCGCCACTACACGGTCATTCATTCAGACTGTGTGAACTTTCTTCAATTTTTGATCACGAATTGATCAACTATGTTGGCCAAGCTTGGTAGGTGGATCAGATAGCAAACAAGTGCTCTATTTTTTTATGTCGTCATGTATCATGGTATTTTAAGCTGGCCTAGCTAGCACAAGATGGTATATAACATCTTTTTGGCATTTTCTATACTCGCTTTTTACGAAATCTATTGAATAAATGGGCTGATCGATTTTGGCACTGCCATTACATGACTTGTGGGTTTAACATAACTTACTCTTAAACATTTATTTTACTATACAGGTTTTGCCTGTTTGTTTTCACGCTGTTCACAATCATCGCTACAGTGGCCGTGCTGCTCTCAGCGCCTCATATTATCGCGTAGTGTAGCTGAGCGTCCACAGACACATACGAGAGAACTAATATTATTGTAATTATAATTATGTATTGTACTATAAAGTAGTAACTCCAGTTACTATTTCGGAAGATAGTAAATATAATTAAAATATAATGCATTACATAACCTAGTTAAGCCCAACATAATTATTGAAGAAAAACCATTGTGATGTTGACTAGGATGTTATACAGATGAATGTTGACGAGTAGAATTTGTTAAAAGATGATAATTATATTAATAATTGATTCGATTAATTATGTACTAAACAAGATTCATTTAATGAAGGCAGAAGGCACGATTGATTTCACGTAGAATGTTTACGTTTATTTAAATATTTTAAAAGCAAATAAATATATTCACTATTTATTTCAATACTAAAAGCCGACATTTAAATGTGTTATGTAACTGCATAGTTAACAGATGTATTCACTTTCAGAATTAAGTTTAAAAGACGTGTTATTTACGCAGGATATGGAAATGTTTATACAAATAGGTAAACTAAAAAAGTATCCTTAATAGAAGTAATTGAGGGATCACTGACGATGAAATTACCTTAGGGTATTATTAAGATGTACATAGCGTTAATCATCAATTGTTGTTTAGTCAATTTTAGTAACATTCAAAATTTTAATTTATAGCTATTATTCATTAAAATCTATAACTAATTCAAGCCTGGAATTTGTGGAATTGATCCAAAGTCAAAAAATTAAACCAAAATAAAAATAGACCAAGAAAATCTTTATACAACCATCAACCAAGGAGAAAATGAATCATTAGGTACGGTTAGAGCGAAAATCAATTAATATTTTATTTATGATATTATATTAGGCAAAATTATGATGTAATCTGTATTTAGGTAAAAAGCAATCATTTGTTATATCATAATCATAACGATCATATTACGAAAGAATCATATTATATTAGTAAATATCATTACACTTTAATTTTATATTGTTACTATAAGTCACTAGTAGAAAATAACCGCAAAGCGTTTCTTCTGTCACTTCAAATAGTGTTTCAGTGAATAAATATTAATATCTATAACTAACCAAGCCCGAATTGTTTATATTTATGGAATTGATCCAAAGTCAAACAATGGAACAAAAATAAAATAGACTAATAAATATATATAGAAACATTAAAAATCAATAAAGAACCATCAACTAAGGAGACAAATGAATCATTAGTATAAAGCTAAAATCAATTGATATTTTATTTATGATATTATATTAGTACATCATTATGTAATCATGTAGGTAAGCAATTATTTGTTATATCATAATCATAACGATCATATTACGAAAGAATCATATTATATTAAAATATCATTAAAGTTAATACCCTTACTATTGCTACTATGCCATTAGTAGAAAATAACCGCAAAAGCGTTTCTTCTGTCACTTCAAATAGTATAATAGAAAGTAATGACGTAGTAAATATGCGTTATTTTTTTAATCACAAGGCCTTTGCATTCCACCTATGTACATTTTAATCGGAAACGCCACTAGCTCAAATTGTCATCGAGACATGTAAATTAACCAAGTTTTAGAGAATATTATTACTAAGTAAGTCAATCAGTAATTACAGTCCCAAAACGCTTTAAGATCTAATAAAATAATATTGCTTCAAACTTCACCATCGACGTGACGCTATGAATAAATTTTATAGATAGATCTACCCTTTAGCTCGTATCGTAGTTATACTATATCATAATATAGTATTGTTCAAAAGTAACATTTTTCACATCTTTATCTATGTCCGTTCCTCAACTTCGTTCTTATAGGTGTCGTGTTAGCATAGGTAATGTCGTATCCCTAATTTATATTAGACTATAAAAATTAATTAACACTAGTATAACGGATAGGAAGCTCACTACTAGTAAACAAAATAGGGTTATTACATCTCAATGTGTTCTTTCGAATTGAATTGTATTTAGGTTGTCAATAATCGACGTGATAACAAGATTTATTTGAATTTGACTGGGCGCTCGTAATAGTGTTGATTTTTTCGACACGTTAATATAAGTGGAGTCAAACGAAATACATTATTTTGAAATTGTTGCTTGTTATTTATTGAGAACAAGATTTATAGACGCTTTTTTACGTGTGTGGGTTATGGCACCAAATAGTTTTTTTACACTAATACGTGTTTGATATAACAGCTTAGTGCTCGAAATATTTATTTTTTCTGTTATTGATAAACATATTCTATGAATAATATGGTTATTTATGTCTGTTTAAATACTTCAAAAATACGCCATGTTGTTATATTTTTATTTTCCTTTATCCTGATATTTATAATTATTGTTACTATGACCCTTTAAAAGTTTATAATAATTGTAACAATTATTATTAGTATTTAATAATAATTATTAAGTAATCATTTGAAGTGATTAAAAAAAGAAATGTTTAAAATTATTTGAAAGTTTAAATTATATTTGTTAGTGCCAAAAATTTGGTTTATAAATCGTGTAACAAGGATTTTTGGGGTATAAATAGAGGATAAAGTTAAGAATTTTATTGTAAAATAATAAAAAACGAACTAGATTCTTTTTAAATATGAACGTTGATCGAATATTGTACCGTAACTATGGGCTATTCAGCCAATTCAAAAATAAAATAAAGTAATATTTAAAGGAAGAATAGAACAAGAGGTTGTGAAACAATTTAGGGGCCCGCGGGTTGCAGTGCAATGTTTAATAAATTATTAAAATAAAAGACAAGAGGTAACAGTCTACGTTAAAATGAAACAATGTAACTAAATGCCTGCCTGGGACCGGGTTAGAATAAAATTTACAAAATAACTGAATCATCTTTTATTTAATTGCAGTGCAGAGTTATTTCATTCTATATTCTATATTTTTATCGAGTGAATAAAAATGTGCCAACTTTAAAACCGTTTTGAAAAATACATAGGATGTAATAACAAGTTGCAAATAAAAAAAATGTTAAGAATTTTTAAGTTTTAATTTGTAACTGTCATGTAACGACATGATAGTTGTTGACAGAAATAAAAAAAAACTAAATTTGTTTTATCGCATTATTTAGATTAAAGCAATTATCTGTGGGTGTAAATATACCAAAGTACTAGAATTTGACGATATTTTGAAAATGAGCAGAATTCTTTTCAGTGTAGAAAGAAAGATGAATGTTTCAACTTTTTACTATTGTGATGATTTAATTAATTAAACATTTGTTTATTTTTTAATAATTTTTAATTTTAATTTAATGTAACTTTGCAGCATCATTGCAAAAACTATTTTACACCATTAGAAATTCAATTTGAGCAAAAAATATTTGTATGATATTATCAAGGTCTAAATTTAAACTTAAACCATAGTTTAAAGTGGATCAATATTATGTAATTTTATCAGATTTATAGCATAGCAATTAAAATATAAATAAAACATTTTTAATTTAAATTTTATTCCTCATAAGTTTAACACACTTTTATGCGTGCTTAAGTTCGAATATATTTATTCAAGTTATTTCGAGAATCAAAACAATCGTGTTTATTATTATGTACGCATTTTGCTACACTAAATCTTATACAATTTCTTTTAAATGCCATACAAACATACGAACCAATATACTGCACAACCGAAACTGAATGCTTTAATTATAAAACAGGTAATTTGGATTGTCGTGTATATTCTTAACTCTATCTCTGTATTTCAAGAGCCTGTAAATTAAAAATTTGACACGGTTTCTCACTTAATCTCTATTCTTAAGATAGCGGTATAATTATGTAATATCATTTAATCATTTTCAAAAGGCGACGTATTGGAATCAATTTTATTGGAATCACTTCTACATTATATGCTATTTATTTGTCATACAACGAGCTTATAATATAATATTACTTGTAAAAAAAACTGCTTACAAAGAACTTCGTAGAAAAACTTATCTCACATCTTACATAACAAGATGTATTTACTTTGATTGCGTATCTACTTGAGTAATAGACTTCTAGATTATATCCATTGCTTAATGTAAACAAGAGTGTATAAATATTCCAAAATCGACCATGGAGAACAATTGTATTCCCTGAAACCTTTGTAACTTTTGTAGTCCTTTGTAACTAAAGTCTAGCAATTGTAAAATATATTTTTATTAGTATATGATTTTTGATTAGTATCTCTCGTTTCGGAAGTAAAAGTTGCCATTACAATATTTTTACTTTAATCCCATTTTGATTTAGTTCCTTTTTTGCTTTTCATAGGGACGAATAAAATAAAAACTTGAATTCTTAATACTTAACATAGAGCGATAACTTCTTTCTAATTGGAACTTTTAGCTGTTTTAGCAGTTTTGTTTCTTACATGACAAGCGTAATATATCAAGAAAGGAACACACATTTTTTTTTCTACTTTCCATTAAAAAATCTCAGCTGTGAAGACTGATGCTGGCATAGAGTTTCATTCTTTGTCCGGTAATTTTATCCAATAACAGATATTGCGAATAGTTCGTAAAACAGAGTAGATATTTGAGATATGAAATAAAGTGTTGTTTGTCATTGGTTCCATTTAGATGCCTTTTATAAATGTCATATTACATATTCTTATAAATATTCATTTCATTATATGTACTTATAATAATAATGTACTATAAAATACTTCAATCAAGATTTTTGTATACGTTTTGTTAAAAATTACTTTTATTTAATTAGAGATCGATTAAAGAAATTGTCAAAGTCACCGAGTCTTCTATTTTAAGTCACAAGTGTTTTTAAAAAAGTTCGTTATTTTAAAATATGTGTACGTAAGAAGAGGTTTGAATTACGAGCAATAAGGGCTTGATATACGCATGCATGATGTTTTGCATTATTAAATTGATTTAGCATATAATCGCCATTTTGTATAGCACATTAATTATTTTTATAACTGTCATAATACTCCACATTGTGTTCCTGTGGCAACCATAGTCAAAATAATTAAAATAATTAATAATATGACTGCATATGCTGATTAAAATAACCGATTATAATGTAAGTTTATAATAACCCCTATGGAGGTTTATAATAGTGAAAGTTTTAAAAAGATACAAAGGTAAATTTGTAAAGAATATTAAACTCGACGGATAATATGTTTATTCGTTAAATTGACTATCGTAAGTAGTATTCGATTTGTATAAAAGTAAAATTAAAGCATCCGATTTATACTAATTCCGTTGTTTTTCTTGTAAATCCTTCTCTATTATAATACCTGCAAACTTCTGGTATATTATATTAATTTGATTGTTCTGTTTTATCGTTGTGTAAAATCCACTATTGCATGTGGTCTCTTCCATAGGACAGATGATAAGTCCCAATCCTGACACTATACAGTACTCATTTGATAACTTCAATGCCACCTCCCTCACTCCTAGTGTATGCATAAGAATACCCACACTATCTCGTAGCGTCTCGTGGTAGTCGTAAGAGGTGACAGAGGGAAGTAGAGTACATTTTTTTATATTAGATAGATTATCTTTTACCGCAGTTATATGGCATAAAATATTTAGTAATAATTAAGTTTGACGTTTCATCATCTCGTCAATATACATATAAATAAATTTTGAAGTCTGTATATCAAACTCGAAGTAACTGCCTCTTATTGAGCTGAGGGATTTGCATGCATTAAGACATGAATAACTTTTAAAATATTGTCATTTGTTTCATATATTGAAGTGATAAATTTTACCCGAAAACATGGCGGTTTTATTGATAAATCGTAAAATAGATAAAATAAATGGACTTCAATAATTATCGTACATCTATATGAGGTCACATTATTAATTTGTAGGCAATGAACTTGCTGTCTAGCTCGCACGGGAGGGCTCAAATCGTACACAATTCGGACACGGGCCATTTTGTGGAATCTCAAAAAGCTTGACCCGATCTTTATCACAATAAATCACTTAAGATCTGGTCTGATACACCAGGCTTTAATCAAAACCTTAATCCGGGCTTATAATCGTAAATACGCTTCAGAAGCCCAGGGATTAAGTAAGAATAAACTGCGTATTCTGTCAAGAGCCCTGACTGAACACTGTTGTCTAAAAAGCACATGTTCATACTGGGACTAAGCAAGTCAAATATGTGCCGATTCTGTTCCTTAATGAAGCATCTGCACATCCTAACTGATTTTGGCCTTTTAATGCGCATGTATTACTCATCTGGGAAACTAGCTTGAAGCAGTGAAATTCTCATAGTTAAGCAACTCCTTCAATTTATTGAAGATATAGCAACAGCAAACTATAGCCATAGTAGCGATCATTAGATCTTACAGGTCGCAGTGATACTGGTCTCTCTAGACCTGCATATGTAGCTGCTTGCACAAATAAAAAAAAAATTAAGGCCACATAATAGATCCTATTCCACGCGAAGCCAGGGCGGGTCGCTAGTTTAAGAATAAAATTAACTAAAAGGTTGTTATATTGAAGATCTAAATTCTCGTTAAAAACAATTCAATATAACGTCGAGTTGTAAGGGTTCTTATGTATTTATTGTGAATATGGTGCCAAAAATACGGGAAAAATTATAATTAATTAAAAAATAAACGACCTTAAATCACAAAAAATAATAAATTTCATTGCATAATTTAATAGCTTCTGAATTTAAGGCTCTTCAAAATACTATAATATCTAAGCACAGACTTGAGAAAATATTAATTTATATGGAAATTATTTTGTTCTTTTTAGGTCGTTTGAAGAAGGTTTTTTCATTTTTTTAAAAGTTTAATTAAAACATTTTCGTGTGGACTAAGCTGTGTAACAACGTCAAGATAATAACTAGCATTTTATCAAAATTCCATACCTTATTAGTCCACCCTTAGAGGTGGATATTTTTCTTGAAATTTGATTGGGTCCCAAGTTCATTCCCTAAAACTAGGTCTATTGAATAAAAAAAACATTAAAATTGGTCCTTAATAGGCGAAGATATCATGTATATTATAGTTGGGTACTCTAATCACTGTCCTACATGGTAATTTTTTTACTTAAACTATCACTCAAACTAAGCCTAAATGCTTAAGATCTTGACCTGTCCTATACGATACTAGTCAAATAGCGGATTTGAACCCATGACTTTTATTATTGCCTCTTTCCTCCGCATCCTTAACCTGTAGGTTACGTCACGTCATAGTTCATTATTCTTAGTATTTAATATAGTATTTAATATTTAGTATATAACTTATTAGAGGCAAAATCTGTTGACAGTGAATTCGACGCAAAATTATTTCAGTTGTCGTTTTCCCGGGCAGCTCGGTAACCTGCACGATACAATGACAAATCAACTGTCAACCACTGTAAACATGGGATATGTTGTCGACACGAAACAAGTTTCTAGCCGTTAGCGACAGTTTGAAATATTAATGAATCGCCGGCGAGTTAAATTTAACATATTAAAACTACTACAACACTAAGACCATCACAGTTCATAATCAATTTTGTTTTAAACTAATTTTGTTTTAATTTTTTAAACTAATTTTATTAATATAATCATATATCGATTTATTAATTTCCATGACTCCGAACGTTCGTTTCATAAATGACAGACTCCGAACGTTCGTTTCATAAATGGATCTATTTCTTTTATTCATTTACTAGCGATCCACCGGGACCAATTGTGAATTGCTTAGATTATCCAAGGATACACTCACGAAATAATCATCAAAATCGGTCCAGCCATTTTTGAGTTTTTGCGAGACTAGCGGACAGCAAATGATTTGTATGTATAGAAAGTACATAAAAAATTCCAGTGCTGAACATAAACCTCCTCTTAAATTACCTCATAAGGGATATCGGTCATAGTTGCTACGCTTGGCAGACGGACTGGCAACCGATCAGATACTGGCAGATTTTTATTTTCTAGTTGTTATTAAGATGACGCTGCTGTCCATCTCCTGCTTTGTTTCTCGCTGTCGCCTCTTCCAACACTTACGTGACGATATGGGCTAGTGGATATGCTTACACCACCACTACACGGTCATTCATTCAGACTGTGTGAACTTTCTTCAATTTTTGATCACGAATTGATCAACTATGTTGGCCAAGCTTGGTAGGTGGATCAGGATAGCAAACAAGTGCTCTCATTCTTTTTTTATGTCGTCATCATGTATCATGGTATTTTAAGCCTGGCCTACTAGCACAAGATGGTATATTACATCTTTTTGGCATTTTCTATACTCGCTTTTTAAATATGAATAAATGGGCTGATCGATTTTGGCACTGCTTATTGTGGGTTTAACATTCTTTCTTAACTTATTTATTTTTTACTATACAGGTTTTGCCTGTTTGTTTTCACTGTTCACAATCATCGCTACAGTGGCCGTGCTGCTCAGCGCCTCATTTATCGCGTAGTGTGGCTGACACATGAGAGGCTAATATTATTGTAATTATAATTATGTATTACTATAAAGTAGTAACTCAGTTACTATTTCGGAAGATAGTAAATATAATTAAAATATAATGCATTACATAACCTAGTTAAGTAACATAATTATTGAAGAAAACCATTGTGATGTTGACTAGGATGTTATACAGATGAATGTTGACGAGTAGAATTTGTTAATATGATAATTATATTAATAATTGATTCGATTAATTATGTACTAAACAAGATTCATTTAATGAAGGCAGAAGGCACGATTGATTTCACGTAGAATGTTTACGTTTTTAAATATTTTAAAAGCAAATAAATATATTCTATTTTATTTAATACTAAAAGCCGACATTTAAATGTGTTACAATAACTGCATAGTTAACAGATGTATTCTTTCAAATTAAGTTTAAAAGACGTGTTATTTACGCAGGATATGGAAATGTTTATACAAATATGAAACTAAAAAGTATCCTTAATACAAGTAATTGAGGATCAACGATGAAATTACCTTAGGTATTATTAAAGATATAGCGTTAATCATCAATTGTTGTAGTCAATTTTAGTAACATTCAAAATTTTAATTTATAGCTAATATTCATTAAAATCTATAACTAATTCAAGCCTGGAATTTGTGGAATTGATCCAAAGTCAAAAGCAAGATAAAATAAAATAGACCAAGAAAATCTTTATACAACCATCAACCAAGTGACAAATGAATCATGGGTATGGGTATAGCGAAAATCAATTGATATTTTATTTATGTTATTATATTAGGCAACATCATGATGTAATCTGTATGTAGGTAAAAACAATCATTTGTATATCATAATCATAGATCATACAGAAAGAATCATATATTAGTAGTATCATAAAAGTTAATACCCTTTAATTTTATATTATACTATAAGTCACTAGTAGAAAAATAATCCCGCAAAGCGTTTCTTCTGTCCTAAATAGTAAGTTTCAGCGAATAAATATTAATATCTATAACTAACTCAAGCCTGGATTGTTTATGATTCAAAGTCAAAAACTTAATGGAACAAAAATAAAAATAGATAATAAATATATAGAAAACATTAAAAATCAATAAAGAACCATCAACTAAGGAGACAAATGAATCATTAGGTATGGGTATAGCGAAAATCAATTGATATTTTATTTATGATATTATATTAGGCAACATCATTATGTAATCTGTATGTAGGTAAAAGGCAATTATTTGTTATATCATAATCATAACGATCATATTACGAAAGAATCATATTATATTAGTAAATATCATTAAAAGTTAATACCCTTTACTTTTATATTGCTACTATAAGCCACTAGTAGAAAAATAATCCCGCAAAGCGTTTCTTCTGTCACTTCAAATAGTATAATATGTTAAGAAAGTAATGACGTGGAGTAAATATGCGTAATATTTTTTTAATCACAAGGCCTTTTCATTGCGCATTCCACCTATGTACATTTTTAATCGGAAACGCCACTAGCGCTCTAAATTGTCATCGAGACATGTAAATTAACCAAGTTTTTAGAGAATATTATTACTAAGTAAGTCAATCAGTAATTACAGTCCCAAAACGCTTTAAGATCTAATAAAATAATATTGCTTCAAACTTCACCATCGACGTGACGCTATGAATAAATTTCGAGTAGATAGATCTACCCTTTAGCTCGTATCGTAGTTATACTATATCATAATATAGTATTGTTCAAAAGTAACATTTTTTCACATCTTTATCTATGTCCGTTCCTCAACTTCGTTCTTATAGGTGTCGTGTTAGCATAGGTAATTGTCGTATCCCTAATTTATATTAGACTATAAAAATTAATTAACACTAGTATAACGGATAAGGAAGCTCACTAATACTAGTAAATAAAATAGGGTTATTACATCTCAATGTGTTCTTTCGAATTCGAATTGTATTTAGGTTGTCAATAATCGACGTGATAACAAGATTTATTTGAATTTGACTGGGCGCTCGTAATAGTGTTGATTTTTTCGACACGTTAATATAAGTGGAGTCAAACGAAATACATTATTTTGAAATTGTTGCTTGTTATTTATTGAGAACAAGATTTATAGACGCTTTTTTACGTGTGTGGGTTATGGCACCAAATAGTTTTTTTACACTAATACGTGTTTGATATAACAGCTTAGTGCTCGAAATATTTATTTTTTCTGTTATTGATAAACATATTCTATGAATAATATGGTTATTTATGTCTGTTTAAATACTTCAAAAATACGCCATGTTGTTATATTTTTATTTTCCTTTATCCTGATATTTATAATTATTGTTACTGACCTTTAAAAGTTTATAATAATTGTATAATTATTATTAAAATAATAATTATTAAGTAATCATTTGAAGTGATTAAAAAAGAAATGTTTAAAATTATTTGAAAGTTTAAATTATATTTGTTAGTGCCAAAATTTGGTTTATAAATCGTGTAACAAGGATTTTGGGGTATAAATAGAGATAAAGTTAAGAATTTTATTGTAAAATAATAAAAACGAACTAGATTCTTTTTAAATATGAACGTTGATCGAATATTGTACCGTAACTATGGGCTTTTCAGCCAATTCAAAAATAAAATAAAGTAATATTTAAAGGAAGAATAGAACAAGAGGTTGTGAAACAATTTAGATTGGGCCCCAAGTTCCGCGGGTTGCAGTGCAATGTTTAATAAATTATTAAAATAAAAGACAAGTAGTAACAGTCTACGTTAAAATGAAACAATGTAACTAAATGCCTGCCTGGGACCGGGTTAGAATACAATTTACAAAATAACGGAATCATCTTTTGTTTAATTGCAGTGCAGAGTTATTTCATTCTAGCGAGCTGTTTACGCTTTTAATCGGGAGAATAAAAATGTGCCAACTTTAAAACCGTTTTGAAAAATACATACGATGTAATAACAAGTTGCAAATAAAAAAAAATGTTAAGAATTTTTAAGTTTTAATTTGTAACTGTCATGTAACGACATGATAGTTGTTGACAGAAAAAAACTAGATTTGTTTTATCGCATTATTTAGATTAAAGCAATTATCTGTGGGTGTAAATATTTCATATTACACTAACTCACGTTACTAATGTATATAGTAAGTACTGTTGACACATTTTTGAACTCCTTTTTATTTTTTGTTACTGGTTATTTTTTATGTTTACTTAATTTTAAGACAAAAGGAATCAAAGTACTAGAATTTGACGATATTTTGAAAATGAGCAGAATTCCTTTAAGAGTAGAAAGAAAGATGAATGTTTCAACTTTTTACTATTGTGATGATTTAATTAATATAACATTTGTTTTTTTTTTTAATAATTTTTAATTTTAATTTAATGTTACTTTGCAGCATCATTGCAAAAACTATTTTACACCATTAGAAATTCAATTTGATCAAAAAATGTTTGTATGGTATTATCAAGGTCTAAATTTAAACTTAAACAATATTTTAAAGTGGAACATTTTTATGTAAGTTTATCAGATTTATAGCATAGCAATTTAAATATAAATAAAATATTTTTAATTTAAATTTTATTCCTCATAAGTGTAACACACATTTATAAGTGTTTAAGTTCGTGTATATTTATTCAAGTTATTTCGAGAATCAAAACAATCGTGTTTATTATTATGTACGCATTTTGCTACACTAAATCTTATACAATTTCTTTTAAATGCCATACAAACATACGAACCAATATGCTGCACAACCGAAACTGAATGCTTTAATTATAAAACAGGTATTTTGGATTGTCGTGTATATTCTTAATTCTATCTCTGTATTTCAAGAGCCTGTAAATTAAAAATTTGACACGGTTTCTCACTTAATCTCTATTCTTAAGATATCGATGTTACTATGTAATATCATTTATTCATTTTCAAAAGGCGACGTATTCACACTTCTACATTATATTCTATTTATTTGTCATACAACGAGCTTATAATATAATATTACTTGTAAAAAAAACTGCTTACAAAGAACATCGTAGAAAAACTTATCTTACATCATACATAACAAGATGTATTTACTTTGATTGCGTATCTACTTGAGTAATAGACTTCTAGGTTATATCCATTGCTTAATGTAAACAAGAGTATATAAATATTCCAAAATCGACCATGGAGAACAGTTGTTTTCCCTGTACTGCTCCTTTTGTAACTAAAGTCTAGTAATTGTATAACATATTTTATATTAGTATATGATTTTTGATTAGTATCTATAGTTTATTAAGTAAAAGTTGCCTATACAATATTTTTACTTTAATCCCATTTTGATTTTGTTCCTTTTTTGCTTTTCATAGGGACGAATAAAATTAAACATGAATTCTTAACATAGAGCGATAACTTCTTTATAATTGGAATTTTTAGCTGTTTTAGCAGTTTTGTGTTCTTACACGACAAGCATAATATATCAGGAAAGGGAACACAAATATTTTCCATTTCTACTTTCCATTAAAAAAAATCTCAGCTGTGTAGACTGATACTGGCATAGTGTTTCATTCTTTGTCCGATAATTTTATCCAATAACAGATATTGCGAATAGTTCGTAGAACAGAGTAGATATTTGAGATATTAAATAAGAGTGTTCTTTGTCATTGGTTCCAATATAGACGCCTTTTATAAATGCCATATTACACATTCTTATAATTATTTATTGCATTATATGTACTTATAATAATAATGTACTCTCTGCTTATAAAATACCTCAATCAAGATTTTTTGTATACGTTTTTGTTAAAAATTATTTTTATATTTAATTAGAGATTGATTAAAGAAATTGTCAAATTCACCGGAGTCTTCTATTTTCAGTCACAAATGTTTTTTAAACAGAAGTTCGATATTTTAAAATATGTGTAATTAAAATAATTAATAATATGACTGCAGGTAAGCTGTTTAAAATACAACCGATAATAATGTAAGTTTATAATAAAAATACCCCTATGGAGGTTTTTGTAATAGTGAACGTTTTAAAAAGATACAAAGGTAAATTTGTAAAAAAGAATATTAAACTCGACGGATAATATGTTTATTCGTTAAATTGACTATCGTAATTAGTATTCGATTTGTATAAAAGTAAAATTAAAGCAATCCGATTTATATTAATTCCGTTGTTTTTCTTGTAAATCCTTCACCTCTATTATAATACCTGCAAACTTCTGGTATATTATATTAATTTGATTGTTCTGTTTTATCGTTGTGTAAAAATCCACTATTGCACATGTGGTCTCTTCCATAGGACAGATGATAAGTCCCAATCCTGACACTATACAGTATTCATTTGATAACTTCAATGCCACCTCGCTCACTCCTGGTGTATGCATAAGAGTACTCAAAATATCTCGTAGCGTCTCGTGGGTGTCGTAAGAGGCGACAGAAGGAAGTAGAGAACATTTTTTTAAATTAGATAGATTATCTTTTACCGCAGTGATATGGCATAAAATATTTAGTAATAATTAAGTTTGGCGTTTTATCATCTCGTCAATATACATATAAATAAAATTGAAGTCTGTATATCAAACTCGAAGTAACTGCCTCTTATTGAGCTGAGGGATTTGCATGTCATTAAGACATCAATAACTTTTAAAATATTTTCATTTCATATATTTTGAGTGATAAATTTTACCTGAAAGACATGAATGTTTTTTTTACAAAATTTTGAAAAACTACTACAACACTAAAATCATCACAGCTCATAATCAATTTTGTTTTAAACTAATTTTGTTTTACTTTTTTAAACTAATTTTATTAATATAATCATCTATTGATTTACCGTGTAGTGGCGGGTTAGAATACCCACTACCCCATATCTTCCCGTGGTGTCGTGTAAGAGGCGACAGAGGGAAACTGAGGCAGAAGATGGGCAGGCATCTTTCTGATAACAGCAAATAACATAAAACTGCGGTTGCCAACCCGCTCGCCAAGCGTGGCAACTACGGCAATATCCCAATGAAGAAAGTTACGAAGAGACGGCCCCAAAGTTCCCGGCGGCCCCGCTATTCCGGCTACGGTGGCGACCATGGTAACGCGGGGCAGGTTAAGAATCTCCGGTGAGGTCTGGTTGCCACCATGACGACTCGACCTGGCAACTTATAACGCACGCACTCTGAGGACTGACGAGAAGATCCTGAGGTGAAGAAGAGATAGACAAGTTGCGCTGGAATATTATAGGATTATCCGAGGTCCGAAGAGAGGAGGACACGGTAATCCTCGAATCCGCAACTTGTTCTATCATCGGGGAGGAACCATCTGTCCCAAGGAGGTGTTTGATTTATCGTCCACAAGTCTCTCGTTAATAACGTTAAAATTGGGAGTGTGTCGACGAGGGTTGCGTACCTTATACTCAGAATCAACAACAAAATTCGCTGAAGGTCATACAGGTTTACGCACCAACTTCGTAATAACCCCTGATGAGGAGGTGTATGAGGATATTCTAGAGCCATGCATTCTCTTAAACCCACTATACGGTGTTAATGGGAGACTTCAACGCAAAGCTAGGCACACAGAGAACGGTGAGCTGAAAGTAGGGAAATTGGATTAGGGCAACGGAACCCTGGTTGCCAGAAGCTGGCCGACTTCATGGAGAAAGAGGGACTTTATGATGAACTCTTTCTTCCAGAAGCGGCCCCACAGAAGTGGACCTGGTCGAGCCCCGACGGTTCGACAAAAATGAGATTGACTTCATTATGACGACTGAACGCCAACTGTTCAGTGATGTCACAGTGATCGCGAGGGTGAAAACTGGTAGCGATCACCGATGGTTAGAGGCACTGAACCTAAACGTTAAGTTGAGAGGTGTCGTCTAATGAAGTCAACGCTCCGTCCCCTCGTGCTCTAATCAAAAGTCCCGAAACCTTTCAGCTCGAGTTACAAAACCGTTTTCAGTGCCTAGAAGATTGCAATGCAGTGGACGATATGAATGACAAGCTCGTGGAAACTGTCCATGCGGTCGGAGCTAGAATTATAAGACCCGCCGCAGAAGAACACAAAAACTCTCTCCGATCACTCTTAATCTCATGGCTGTTGACGGGAAATGAAGCTGCAATCTTCAGTAGATTTGATAGCATACAGGCAACTGAACAGACAGATCTCCAAATGCATGCGGCGGGACTTGCGCAACTTCAAGCAGCTCGTATTGAAAGAGCGATCGAGAGCGGAACCAGGGCTCAATCTTTGCCAGAGATCTGTCTGCCAGAAAGAGCCAACTGTCGAAGCTGAAGACCGAGTGTGGCAGCGTCGTTTCCGGGACACCTGGTTTTGAGTGGATTGAGAAGTTCTATGGGCAGCTGTACACATCAACGTTGGGGCCACGCAGTGTGGTAACGATCCAAGGCAGGTCTTATCGACACTGTTCCGATGATATCGGACGTCAGTCTGAGCGGGATTAAATGGCTCTCCAGCACCTTAAAACAGCAGGGCCCCAGGCGAGATGGAATGGCGGAGCTTCTGAAGCGGGTGGAAAACCGGTACTTGAGTCCTTGAAGCTCTTTAATTCCGTCCTACATGTGGCACTACACCAGGCGTGGAGCAAGTGCAGTGGTCTTGTTCTTCAAGAAAGGCGACAACGCTCTCGAAGAACTACAGACCATTCCCTTCTGAGCCGCGTCTACGTGCTGTTTTCGAGTCTACGAATCGTCTCGCACGAGACTCGACGACTTCCAGCCTCCCGAACAAGCCGGTTTCCGAAAAGGCTTTGCACCATAGACCATACATTCAGCAGCGGTGTACAGAAGTCTGGTGCAATTTGCCACTATGTCTGCGTATGTGGACTGTGAAAAAACTGATTCCGTCGAAAGGCGGTGCTGCAGTCCCTTCAGCGGTGCCAAGTTGACTGTCGGTATATCGAAGTGTTGAAGTGCTTGTACAGTAGGGCTACGATGGCTGTCAGTACAGAACCAGGTACAAAACCTATCAACTGCAGAGGTGTAAGACAGGGTGACGTTATATCCCAGAAACTCTTCACCGCTGCATTGAAGACGTTTTCAGCTTCTGGACTGGAAAGGATACGGCATTAACATCAATGGCAGTACATCACTCACCTTCGATTTGCCGACGATATAGTCCTTATGGCAGAATCGCTGGAGGACCTAAGCACTATGCTCAATGACCTCAATAGTGCCTCCCGGATAGGTCTTAAGACGAACATGGACAAACAAAGATCATGTTTAATGTCCATGTCCACCTATGCCGTTGGGCACTAAGCTCGAAGTTGTTGACGAATATGTTTACCTGGGACAAATAGTCCACTAGGTGGGTCAACTTCGACCGAGAGGTCAATCGACGGATTCAACTCGGCTGGCAGCGTTCGAAAGTACGGCATCACTTCAATAATTATACCTCAAAACTTGAAAACGAGGCTGTACAACCAGTGCGTGTTGCCAGTGATGACCTACGGAACTGAGACGTGGTCCTTCACTGCTGGCCGGATGAGGAAGCTCAAGGTCGCTCAGCGAGCTATGGAGAGGCTATGCTCGGGGTCTCACTGCGTGATAAACTTAGAAATGAGGATATCCAGTAGAACCAGAGTGACCGACATAGCCCAACGGATTAGTAAGCTGAAGTGGCAATGGGCCGCTATATAGCTGAAGAACCGACAACCGTTGGGGAAAAAGGTTCTCGAGTGGCGGCCTCGTACCGGCGGACGAGTGTAGGGCGTCCCCACTAGATGGAGTGACGACCTGGTAAGACATGGGAAGTCGATGGATGCGGGTGGCTAGGACCGTGCTTTGTGGCATTCCTGGGGAGGCCTATGTTCAGCAGTGGACTTGTGAAGGGCTGTAATGATGATGATGATGATGATTGATTTACACCTGGTGTGTATATCAGACTCGAACGTTCGTTTCATAAATGGATCTATTTCATTTATTCACTACTAAGGAGAAGGATCCGCCCGCTCGCACGTGTGATTTCTTAACAACAGCGCCACCTACCGGATCCAATTGTGAATCGTTTAGATTATCCAGGGACCCACTCAACACACAAAAAATCATCAAAATCGGTCCAGCCATTTTTATTTTTGTGAAACTAACGGACAGCAATTGATTTGTATATTCTTCTACTTTCTTCTTTAGTTTTCAAATATAATAGACGCTTTCAAATATAAATAGACTAGCGATCCGCCCCGGCCGCGCACGGAAGATTTCTGGATCTCGAAAACAGCGCCACCTACCGTGTCCAATTGTGAATCTTAACCATCCAGGGGCCCATTCAAACACACAAAAAAAGTTCATCAGAATCGGTCCAGCCAGTTTCGAGTTTTAGCGAGACTAACTGACAGCAAGTGATTATTAAATATAGAGATTACATAAAAAATTCCACTGCTGAACATAAACCTAAACCTCCTCTTAAATTACCTCATAAGTTCTATTGGCCACAGTTGCTACACTTGGCAGACGGACTGGCAGATTTTTATTATCTTGTTGTTATTAACAAGACGCTGCTGCCCATCTCCTGCTTTGTTTCTCGCTGTCGCCTCTTCCAACACCCACGTGACGATATGGGCTAGTGGGTATGCTTACACCGCCACTACAAGGTTATTCATTCAGACTGTGTGAACTTTCTTCAATTTTGATCACGAATTGATCGACTATGTTGGCCAAGCTTGGTAGGTGGATAACGATAGCAAACTAGTGCTCTCAGTCTTTTTTTTATGTCGTCATCATGTATCATGGTATTTTAAGCCTGGCCTACTAGCACAAGATGGTAAATTTACATCTTTTTGGTATTTTCTCTACTCGCTTTTTACGAAATCTATTGAATAAATGGGCTAATCGATTTTGGCACTGCCATTATATGACTTAGGTGGTTTAATATTACTTACTCTCTGAAACATTTATTTTACTCTACAGGTTTTGCCTGTTTGTTTTCACTCTGTACACAATCATCACTACTGTGGCCGTGCTGCTCTCAGCGCCTCATATTATCGTGTAGTGAAGCTGAGCATCCACAGACGAGAGAACTAACTTTATTGTAATTATAATTATATATTCTACTATAATGTAATAATGAGGTTCAAACGCACATGTCTCCATTAACTATGTTGGAAGACAGTAAATATAATTAAAATGTAATGCTACATAACCTAATTATGACTAGGATGTTCTACAGATGAATGTTGAGGGAGTAGAAATTGATAAAAGATGATAATTATATTAACAATTAATTCGATTAATTATGTAATAAGCACGGTTCCGTTAATGAAGGCAGAAGGCACGATTGACTTCACGTAGAACGTTTACGTTTATTTAAACATTTTAAAAGCAAATCGTTTATTTCAATACAAAAAGCCGACATGTAAATGTGCTATGTAACTGCATAGTTAACAGATGTTTTCACTTTCGGAATTAAGTTTAAATAGAAGTGTTATTTATGCAGAATATGGGAGTGTTTATACAAATAGATAAACCAAAAAAAGTATCCTTAATACAAGTAACTGAGAGATCACTGACGATGAAATTACCTTAGTGTATCATTAAGATGTACATAGCGTTAATCATCAATTGTTGTTTAGTCCATTTTAGTAACATATTCTCTTTCTGTAATGGAATTTAAACTCATTTAAAGTCATCACGAACGTTAATTTGTTTAAATAAAATTTTAAGTTTTAGCGTATAAATACTAAAATCTGTTACTAACTCAAGCCTGGAATTGTTTATATTTGTGGAATTGATCCAAAGTCAAAAACTTAAAGGAACAATAACAAAAATAGACTAATAAATATATATAGAGAAACATTAAAAAATGTATATAGAACCATCAACCAAGACGACAAATGAATCATTAGGTATGGGTATAGCGATAATAAATTGATATTTTATTTATGATATTATATTAGGCAAAATCATGATGTAATCTGTATGTAGGTAAAAGGCAATCATTTGTTATATCATAATCATAACGATCATATTACGAAAGAATCATATTATATTAGTAAATATCATTAAAATTAAAAATAATATCGTGGAGTAAATATGCGTAATATTTTTTTAATCACAAGGCCTTTTCATTGCGCATTCCACCTATGTACATTTTTAATCGGAAACGCCACTAGCGCTCTAAATTGTCATCGAGACATGTAAATTAAGTGAACTGATTGACTGACTCAGTTAATCAGTAATTACAGTCCCAAAACGCTTTAAGATTTAATAAAATATTATTGCTTCAAACTTTACTATCGACGTGACGCTATGAATAAATTTCGAGTAGATAGATCTACCCTTTAGCTCGTATCGTAGTTATACTATATCATAATATAGTATTGTACAAAAGTAACATTTTTTCAAATCTTTATCTATGTCCGTTCCTCAACTTCGTTCTTATAGGTGTCGTGTTAGCCTAGGTAACTGTCGTATCCCTAATTTATATTAGACTATGAAAATTAATTAACACTAGTATAACGGATAAGGAAGCTCACTAATTCTAGTAAATAAAATAGGGTTATTACATCTCAATGTGTTCTTTCGAATTCGAATTGTATTTAGGTTGTCAATAATAATCGACGTGATGTCAAGATTTATTTGAATTTGACTGGGCGCTCGTAATAGTGTTGATATTTTCGACACATTAATATAAGTGGAGTTAAACGAAATACATTATTTTGAAATTGTTGCTTGTTATTTTTTGAGAACTAGATTTATTGACGCTTATTTACGTGTATGGGTTATGGCACATAAATGTTCTTCAATGATTATCTTAAATCTAAATGAGGTCACATTTTTAATTTGTAGGCAATGAACTTGCTGTCTTGCTCGCACGGGAGGGCTCAAAGCGTACACAATTCGGACACGAGTCATTTTGTGGAATCTCAAAAAGCTTGACCCGATCTTTATCACAATAAATCACCTAAGATCTGGTCTGATACAACAGACTTTAAACATTCAAAAACCTTAATCCGGGCTTATGATGGTAAATACGCTTCAGAAGCCCAGGGATTAAGTAAGAATAAATTGCGAATTCTGGCAAGAGCCCTGACTGGACACTGTTGTCTAAAAAGCACATGTTCATACTGGGACTAAGCAAGTTAAATATGTGCCGATTCTGTTCATTAATGGAAGAAAGCACATCTGCACATCCTAACTGATTTTGGCCCTTTAATGCGCAAATGTATTACTCATCTGGGAAACTACGTACTTAGCCCAGAAGCAGTGAAATTCTCATAGTTAAGCAACTCCTTCAATTTATTGAAGATATAGGGCTTATCAGCGAACCATAGCCATAATAGCGATCACATTAGATCTTGCAGGTCGCAGTGATACTGGTCTCTATAGACCTGCATAGCTGCTTGCACAAATAAAAAAAAATTAAGGCCCACATAATAGATTCTATTGCACGCGAAGCCAGGGCGGGTCGCTAGTTTAGGAATAAAATTAACTAAAAGGTTGTTATATTGAAGATCTAAACTCTCGTTAAAAACATTTAGATATAACGTCGAGTTGTAAGGGTTCTTATGTATTTATTTCGATGAGAATAAATGAAAAGAAATTTAATTAAGTTTTAAAACAAAGCGTAACGAGTGGGCTTTTGTATGAATAGCGTGTAAAGCACATTAATTTAATATCTTTTGACTGGTAACAAGGAATTACATCTTAGTACTTAGGAAAGACTATTGATCTGAATTTGAATTCTTAATCCCCACAGAATCCACCGAACTGTGTTGTTTATTGGTGGACTGTAATTCGCTCGTTTGTTACTATTATTTGTATAAGAGAAAGGCAAACTTAAGCAGAATAATGATATTCTTCTTATTTATTTCAGCTACGTGATTTTTTTTTTGATTTTTAATTGAAGCTTTCACTATGCTAGAGATAGTGCCACAAGTATACGCGCAAAATTAAGTCACTCGCTTGTAGTATTATATGTACTGGATGCAACAGGATTCGAGCTGCTATTATTAACATCAGATAAAGCTAAACATGGTGCCAAAAGCGCGGAAAAAATTATTATTAATTAAAAAATAAACGACCTTAAATCACAAAAAACAATAAATTTTATTGCATAATTTATTAGCTTCTGAATTTAGGGCTCTTCAACGTACTATAATATCTAAGCACAGACTTGAGAAAATATTAATTTATGTGGAAATTATTTTGTTCTTTTTTAGTCGTTTGAAGAAGGTTTTTTCATTTTTTTTTAAAGTTTAATTAAAACATTTTTGTGTGGACTAAGTTGTGTAACAACGTCAAGATAATAGCTAGCATTTTGTCAAAATACTATCCCTTATTAGTCCACCCTTAGAGGTGGATATTTTTCTTCAAATTTGATTGGGCCCCAAGTTCATTTCCTAAAACTAGGTCTATTGAATTAAAAAAACATTAAAATTGGTCCTTAATAGGCGAAGATATCATGTATATTATAGTTGGGTACTCTAATCACTGTGCTACATGGTAATTTTTTTACTTAAACTATCACTCCAACTAAGCCTAAATGCTTGAGATCTTGACCTGTCCTATACTATACTAGTCAAATAGCGGATTTGAACCCATGACTTTTTATTATTGTCTCTTTCCTCCGTATCCTTAACCTGTAGGTTACGTCACGTCATAGTTCATTATTCTTAGTATATAACTTATTAGAGGCAAAATCTTTTAGTTGTCGTTTTCCCGGGCAGCTCGGTAACCTGCACGATACAATGACAATTCAACTGTCAACCACTGTCAACATGAGATATGTTGTCGACACGAAACAAGTTTCTAGAGTTAAATTTAACATATTAAAACTACTACAATACTAAGACCATCACAGTTCATAATCAATTTTGTTTTAAACTAATTTTGTTTTACTTTTTTAAACTAATTTTAGTAATATAATCATATATTGATTTATTAATTTCCATGTATATATCAAACTCCGAACGTTCGTTTTTTAAATGGATCTATTTAATTTATTCATTTACTAGCGATCCACCGGGACCAATTGTGAATTGCTTAGATTATCCAGGGTTACACTCACAAAATAATCATCAAAATCGGTCCAGCCATTTTTGAGTCTTTGCAAGACTAGCGGACAGCAAATGATTTGTATATATAGAGATTACATAAAAAATTCCACTGCTGAACATAAACCTCCTCTAAATTACCTCATAAGGGATATTGGTCATAGTTGCCACGCTTGGCAGACGGACTGGTAACCGATCAGATACTGGCAGATTTTTATTTTCTAGTTGTTATTAAGATGACGCTGCATCTCCTGCTTTGTTTCTCGCTGTCGCCTCTTCCAACACTCACGTGACGATATGGGCTAGTGGATATGCTTACACCGCCACTACACGGTCATTCATTCAGACTGTGTGAACTTTCTTCAATTTTTGATCACGAATTGATCGACTATGTTGGCCAAGCTTGGTAGGTGGATCAGGATAGCAAACTAGTGCTCATTCTTTTTATGTCGTCATCATGTATCATGGTATTTTAAGCCTGGCCTACTAGCACAAGATGGTATATTACATCTTTTCGGCATTTTCTATACTCGCTTTTTACGAAATCTATTGAACAAATGGGCTGATCGATTTTGGCACTGCCATTACATGACTTAGGTGGGTTTAACATTACTTACTCTTAAACATTTATTTTACTCTACAGGTTTTGCCTGTTTGTTTTCACCCTGTTCACAATCATCGCTACAGTGGCCGTGCTGCTCTCAGCGCCTCATATTATCGCGTAGTGAAGCTGAGCGTCCACAGACACATACGAGAGAACTAATATTATTGTAATTATAACTATGTATTGTACTATAAACTAATAACGTGGTTCAAAAGCTCACGTCTCCATTAACTTTGTCGGAAGATAGTAAATATAATTAAAATATAATGCATTACATAACCTTGTTAAGCCCATCATAATTATTGAAGAAAAACCATTGTGATGTTGACTAGGATGTTATACAGATGAATGTTGACGAGTAGAATTTGTTAAAAGATGATAATTATATTAACAATTAATTCGATTAATTATGTACTAAACAAGATTCATTAAATGAAGGCAGAAAGCACGATTGATTTCACGTAGAATGTTAACGTTTATTTAAATATTTCAAAAGCAAATAAATATATTCACTATTTATTTCAATACTAAAAGCCGACATTTAAATATGTTATGTAACTGCATATTTAACAGATGTATTCACTTTCAGAATTAAGTTTAAAAGACGTGTTATTTACGCAGGATATGGAAATGTTTATACAAACAGATAAACTAAAAAAAGTATCCTTAATACAAGTAATTGAGGGATCACTGACGATGAAATTACATTAGGGTATTATTAAGATGTACATAGCGTTAATCATCAATTGTTGTTTAGTCAATTTTAGTAACATTCAAAAATTTTAATTTATAGCTATTATTCATTAAAATCTATAACTAATTCAAGCCTGGAATTTGTGGAATTGATCCAAAGTCAAAAACTTAAACCAAAATAAAAATAGACCAAGAAAATCTTTATACAACCATCAACCAAGGAGAAAATGAATCATTAGGTACGGTTAGAGCGAAAATCAATTAATATTTTATTTATGATATTATATTAGGCAAAATTATGATGTAATCTGTATTTAGGTAAAAGGCAATCATTTGTTATATCATAATCATAACGATCATATTACGAAAGAATCATATTATATTAGTAAATATCATTAAAAGTTAATACCCTTTAATTTTATATTGCTACTATAAGCTACTAGTAGAAAAATAATCCCGCAAAGCGTTTTTTCTGTCATTTAAAATAGTATAATATGTTACGAAAGTAATATCGTGGAGTAAATATGCGTAATAATTTTTTAATCACAAGGCCTTTTCATTGCGCATTCTACCTATGTACATTTTAAATCGGAAACGCCACTAGCGCTCTAAATTGCCATCGAGACATGTAAATTAACCAAGTTTTTAGAGAATCCTTTGCAAAATATTACTAAGTCAGTCAATCAGTAATTACAGTCTCAAAACGCTTTAAGATCTAATAAAATATTATTGCTTCAAACTTTACCATCGACGTGACGCTATGAATAAATTTCGAGTAGATCTTTTAGCTCGTATCGTAGTTATACTATATCATAATATAGTATTGTTCAAAAGTAACATTTTTTCAAATCTTTATCTATGTCCGTTCCTCAACTTCGTTCTTATAGATGTCGTCTTAGCCTAGGTAATTGTCGTATCCCTAATTTATATTAGACTTAGAAAATTAATTAACACTAGTATAACGGATAAGGAAGCTCACTAATACTAGTAACTAAAATAGGGTTATTACATCTCAATGTGTTCTTTCGAATTCGAATTGTATTTAGGTTGTCAATAATCGACGTGATGTCAAGATTTATCTGAATTTGACTGGGCGCTCGTAATAGTGTTGATTTTTTCGACACGTTGATATAAGTGGAGTTAAGCGAAATACATTATTTTGAAATTGTTGCTTGTTATATATAGAGAACAAGATTTATAGACGATTATTTACGTGTGTGGGTTATGGCACCAAATAGTTTTTTTACACTAATACGTGTTTGATATAACAGCTTAGTGCTCGAAATATTTATTTTTTCTGTTATTGATAAACATATTCTATGAATAATATGGTTATTTATTGTTATATTTTTATTTTCCTTTATCTTGATATTTATAATTATTTTTACTATGATGTAAAGACCCTTTAAAAGTTTATTATAATTATAATAATTATTAAGTTATCATTTGAAGTGATTACAAAAAGAAATTTTTAAAATTATTTGAAAGTTTAAATTGGATTTGTTAGTGCCAAAAATAGGGTTTACAAATCGTGTAACAAGGATTTTTGGGGTATAAATAGAGGATAAAGTTAAGAATTTTATTGTAAAATAATAAAAAACGAACTAGATTCTTTATTAAATACGAACATTGATCGAATATTGTACCGTAACTATGGGCTATTCAGCCAATTCAAATCTTACTTTATTTAAAGGAAGAATAAAACATGAGGTTCTGAAAAAAATTAGGGGCCCGCCGGTTGCAGTGCAATGTTTAATAAATTATTAAAATAAAAGACAAGTAGTAAGAGTCTACGTTAAAATGAAACAATGTAACTAAATGCCTGCCTGGAACCGGGTTAGAATAAAATTTACAAAATAACTGAATCATCTTTTATTTAATTGCAGTGCAGAGATATTTCATTCTATATTCTATATTTTTATCGAGAGAATAAAAATGTGCTAACTTTAAAACCGTTTTGAAAAATACATAGAATGTAATAACAAGTTGCAAATAAAAAAAATGTTAAGAATTTTTAAGTTTTAATTTGTAACTGTCATGTAACGACATGATAGTTGTTGACAGAAATAAAAAAAAAAAACTAAATTTGTTTTATCGCATTATTTAGATTAAAGCAATTATTACACTAACTCACGTTAATAATGTATATAGTAAGTACTGTTGACACATTTTTGTACTCCTTTTTTTTTTGTTACTGGTTAATTTTAATGTTTACTTAATTTTGAAACAAAATGAATCAAAGTACTAGAATTTGACGATATTTTGAAAATGAGCAGAATTTTTCAGTCTAGAAAGAAAGATGAATGATTCAACTTTTTACTATTGTGATGATTTAATTAATAAAACATTTGTTTATTTTTCAATAATTTTAAATTTTAATTTAATGTAACTTTGCAGCATCATTTCTAAAACTATTTTACACCATTAGAAAATAAATTTGATCAAAAAATGTTTGTATGGTATTATCAAGGTCTAAATTTAAAATTAAACAATAGTTTAAAGTGGAACATTTTTATGTAAGTTTATCAGATTTATAGCATAGCTATTAAAATATAAATAATATATTTTTAATTTAAATTTTATTCCTCATTAGTGTAACACACTTTTATGCATGCTTAAGTTCGAATATATTTATTAAAGTTATTTCGAGAATCGAAACAATCGTGTTTATTATTATGTACGAATTTTGCTAACTAAATCTTATACAATTTCTTTTAAATGCCATACAAACATACAAACCAATATACTGCACAACCGAAACTGAATGCTTTAATTATTAATCAGGTATTTTGGATTGTCGTGTATATTCTTAACTCTATCTCTGTATTTCAAGAGCCTGTAAATTAAAAATTTGACACGGTTTCTCACTTAATCTCTATTCTTAAGATAGCGGTATAATTACGTAATATCTTATAATCATTTTCAAAAGGCGACGTATGGGAATCAATTTTATTGGAATCACTTCTACATTATATGCTATTTATTTGTCGTACAACGAGCTTATAATGTAATATTACTTGTAAAAAAAACTGCTTACAAATAACTTCGTAGAAAAACTTATCTTACATCTTACATAACTAGATATATTTACTTTGATTGCGTATCTACTTGAGTAATAGACTTCTAGATTATATCCATTGCTTAATGTAAACAAGAGTGTATAAATATTCCAAAATCGACCATGGAGAACAATTGTATTCCCTGTACTGCTTCCTTTGTAACTAAAGTCTAGCAATTGTAAAATATATTTTTTATTAGTATATGATTTTTGATTAGTATCTCTCGTTTGTAAGTAAAAGTTGCCTTTGCAATATTTTTACTTTAATCCCATTTTGATTTAGTTCCTTTTTTGCTTTTCATAGGGATGAATAAAATAAATCTTGAATTCTTAATAACATAGAGCTATAATTTCCTTCTAATTGGAACTCTAAGCTGTTTTAGCAGTTTTGTGTTCTTTCATGACAAGCATAATATATCAACAAAGGGAACATAAACATTTTAAATTTCTACTTTCAATTTAAAAAATCTGAGCTGTGAAGACTGATGCTGGCATAGAGTTTCATTCTTTGTCCGGTAATTTTATCCAATAACAGATATTGCGTAAAACAGAGTAGATATTTGAGATATTAAATAAGAGTGTTGTTTGTCATTGGTTCCACTATAGATGCCTTTTATAAATGCCATATTACATATTCTTATAATTATTCATTGCATTATATGTACTTATAATAATAATGTAGAGTAGATGCTTATAAAATACCTCAATCAAAATTTTTTGTATACGTTTTGTTATAAATAATTTTTATTTTTTATTAGAGATGGATTAAAGTAATTGTCAGTCACCGGAGTCTTCTATTTTCAATTACAAGTGTTTTTTAAACAGATGTTCGTCATTTTAAAATATGTGTACGTTAGAGGAGGTTTGAATATTATGAGCAATAAGGGCTTGATATACGCATGCATGATGCTTTAATTGCATTATTAAATTGATTTAGCATATAATCGCCATTTTGTATAGCACATTAATTATTTTTATAACTGTCACATAATACTCCACATTGTGTTCCTGTGGCTTAACCATAGTCAAAATAATTAAAATAATTAATAATATGACTGCAGGTAAGCTGATTTACATACAACCGATTATAATGTAAGTTTATAATGAAAATACCCCTATGGAGGTTTTTATAATAGTGAACGTTTTAAAAAGATATAAAGGTAAATTTGTAAAAAAGAATATTAAACTCGACGGATAATATCTTTATTCGTTAAATTGACTATCGTAAGTAGTATTAGATTTGTATAAAAGTAAAATTAAAGTAATCCGATTTATATTTAATTCCGTTGTTTTTCTTGTAAATCCTTGACCTCTATTATAATACCCGCAAACTTCTAGTATATTATATTAATTTGATTGTTCTGTTTTATCATTGTGTAAAAATCCACTATTGCACATGTGGTCTCTTCCATAGGACAGATGATAAGTCCCAATCCTGACACTATACAGTACTCATTTGGTAACTTCAATGCCACCTCCCTCACTCCTAGTGTTGGCATAAGAATACCCACACTATCTCGTAGCGTCTCGTAGGTGTCGTAAGAGGCGACAGAGGGAAGTAGAGTACATTTTTTTTAATTGGATAGATTATCTTTTACCGCAGTCATATTTATGCCATGTGACTACAATATACATATAAATAAAATTGAAGTCTGTATATCAAACTCGAAGTAACTGCCTTTTATTGAGCTGAGGGATTTGCGTGCCATTAAGACATGAATAACTTTTAAAACGTTTTCTATTATTTCATATAATTTGAGGGATAAATTTTACCCGTAAAACATGGAGGTTTTTTGATAAATCGTAAAATTGTCTTCAATAATTATCTTAAATCTAAATGAGGTCACTTTTTTAATTTGCAGGCAATGAAGGCTTGCTGTCTAGCCCGCACGGGAGGGCTCAAAGCGTACACAATTCGGACACGAGTCATTTTGTGGAATCTCAAAAAGCTTGATCCGATCTTTATCACAATAAGTCACTTAAGATCTGGTCTGATACACCAGGCTTTAAACATTCAAAAACCTTAATATGATCGTAAATACGCTTCAGAAGCCCTGGGATTAAATAAGAATAATCTGTGAATTCTGACAAGAGCCCTGACTGTTGTCTAAAAATCGCATGTCCATCCTGGGACTAAGTAAGTCAAAGATGTGCTGATTCTGTTTCTTAATGGAAGAAAGCACATCTGCAAATCCTAAATGATTTTGGACCATTAACGCGCAAACGTATTACTCATCTGGAAAACAGCGTACTTAGCTCAGAAGCAGTGAAATTCTCATAGCTAAGCAACTCCTTCAATTTATTGAAGATATAGGGCTTAGCAGCAAACTATAGCCATAGTATCGATCACATTAGATCTTGCAGGTCGCAGTGATACTGGTCCCTCTAGACCTGCATATGTAGCTGCTTGCACAAATAAAAAAAATGAAGGCCACATTAATAGATCCTATTCCACGCGAAGCCAGGGCCGGTTGCTAGTTTAAGAATAAAATTAACTAAAAGGTTGTTATATTGAAGATCTAAACTCTCGTTAAAAACATTTAGATATAACGTCGAGTTGTAAGGGTTCTTATGTATTTATTTCGATGAGAATAAATGAAAAGAAATTTAATTAAGTTTTAAAACAAAGCGTAACGAGTGGGCTTTTGTATGAACAGCGTGTAAAGCACATTAATTTAATATCTTTTGACTGGTAACAAGGAATTACATCTTAGTACTTAGGAAAGACTATTGATCTGAATTTGAATTCTTAATCCCCACAGAATCCACCGAACTGTGTTGTTTATTGGTGGACTGTAATTCGCTCGTTTGTTACTATTATTTGTATAAGAGAAAGGCAAACTTAAGCAGAATAATGATATTCTTCTTATTTATTTCAGCTACGTGATTTTTATTTTTATTTTTAATTGAAGCTTTCACTATGCTAGAGATAGTGCCACAAGTATACGCGCAAAATTAAGTCACTCGCTTGTAGTATTATACGTACTGGATGCAACAGGATTCGAGCTGCTATTATTAACATCAGATAAAGCTAAACATGGTGCCAAAAGCGCGGAAAAAATTATTATTAATTAAAAAATAAACGACCTTAAATCACAAAAACAATAAATTTTATTGCATAATTTATTAGCTTCTGAATTTAGGGCTCTTCAACGTACTATAATATCTAAGCACAGACTTGAGAAAATATTAATTTATGTGGAAATTATTTTGTTCTTTTTTAGTCGTTTGAAGAAGGTTTTTTCATTTTTTTTTAAAGTTTAATTAAAACATTTTTGTTTGGACTAAGCTTTGTGTAACAACTTCAAGATAATAGCTAGCATTTTGTCAAAATACTATCCCTTATTAGTCCACCCTTAGAGGTGGATATTTTTCTTCAAATTTGATTGGGCCCCAAGTTCATTTCCTAAAACTAGGTCTATTGAATTAAAAAAACATTAAAATTGGTCCTTAATAGGCGAAGATATCATGTATATTATAGTTGGGTACTCTAATCACTGTGCTACATGGTAATTTTTTTACTTAAACTATCACTCCAACTAAGCCTAAATGCTTGAGATCTTGACCTGTCCTATACTATACTAGTCAAATAGCGGATTTGAACCCATGACTTTTTATTATTGTCTCTTTCCTCCGTATCCTTAACCTGTAGGTTACGTCACGTCATAGTTCATTATTCTTAGTATATAACTTATTAGAGGCAAAATCTTTTAGTTGTCGTTTTCCCGGGCAGCTCGGTAACTTGCACGATACAATGACAATTCAACTGTCAACCACTGTCAACATGGGATATGTTGTCGACACGAAACAAGTTTCTAGCCGTTAGCGACAGTTTGAAATATTAATGAATCGCCGGCGAGTTAAATTTAACATATTAAAACTACTACAATACTAAGACCATCACAGTTCATAATCAATTTTGTTTTCAACTAATTTTGTTTTACTTTTTTAAACTAATTTTAGTAATATAATCATATATTTATTTATTAATTTCCATGTATATATCAAACTCCGAACGTTCGTTTCATAAATGGATCTATTTCATTTATTCATTTACTAGCGATCCACCAGGACCAATTGTGAATTGCTTAGATTATCCAGGGATACACTCACAAAATAATCATCAAAATCGGTCCAGCCATTTTTGAGTCTTTGCAAGTCTAGCGGACAGCAAATGATTTGTATATATAGAGATTACATAAAAAATTCCACTGCTGAACATAAACCTCCTCTAAATTACCTCATAAGGGATATTGGTCATAGTTGCCACGCTTGGCAGACGGACTGGTAACCGATCAGATACTGGCAGATTTTTATTTTCTAGTTGTTATTAAGATGACGCTGCATCTCCTGCTTTGTTTCTCGCTGTCGCCTCTTCCAACACTCACGTGACGATATGGGCTAGTGGATATGCTTACACCGCCACTACACGGTCATTCATTCAGACTGTGTGAACTTTCTTCAATTTTTGATCACGAATTGATCGACTATGTTGGCCAAGCTTGGTAGGTGGATCAGGATAGCAAACTAGTGCTCTCATTCTTTTTTTATGTCGTCATCATGTATCATGGTATTTTAAGCCTGGCCTACTAGCACAAGATGGTATATTACATCTTTTTGGCATTTTCTATACTCGCTTTTTACGAAATCTATTGAATAAATGGGCTGATCGATTTTGGCACTGCCATTACATGACTTGTGGGTTTAACATAACTTACTCTTAAACATTTATTTTACTCTACAGGTTTTGCCTATTTGTTTTCACCCTGTTCACAATCATCGCTACAGTGGCCGTGCTGCTCTCAGCGCCTCATATTATCGCGTAGTGTAGCTGAGCGTCCACAGACACATACGAGAGAACTAATATTATTGTAATTATAATTATGTATTGTACTATAAACTAATAACGTGGTTCAAACGCTCACGTCTCCATTAACTATGTCGGAAGATAGTAAATATAATTAAAATATAATGCATTACATAACCTATTTAAGCCCTACATAATTATTGAAGAAAAACCATTGTGATGTTGTCTAGGATGTTATATAGATGAATGTTGACGAGTAGAATTTGTTAAAAGATGATAATTATATTAACAATTGATTCGATTAATTATGTACTAAACAAGATTCATTAAATGAAGGCATGATTGATTTCACGTAGAATGTTAACGTTTATTTAAATATTTCAAAAGCAAATAAATATATTCACTATTTATTTCAATACTAAAAGCCGACATTTAAATATGTTATGTAACTGCATATTTAACAGATGTATTCACTTTCAGAATTAAGTTTAAAATACGTGTTATTTACGCAGGATATGGAAATGTTTATACAAACAGATAAACTAAAAAAAGTATCCTTAATACAAGTAATTGAGGGATCACTGACGATGAAATTACCTTAGGGTATTATTAAGATGTACATAGCGTTAATCATCAATTGTTGTTTAGTCAATTTTAGTTACATTCTAAAATTTTAATTTATAGCGAATATTTATTAAAATCTATAACTAATTCAAGCCTGGAATTGTTTATATTTGTGGAATTGATCCAAAGTCAAAAACTTAAAGGAACCAAAATAAAAATAGACTAATAAATATATATAAAGAAACATTTAAAAAAATCTTTATACAACCATCAACCACGGAGACAATGAATCATTAGGTACGGTTATAGCGAAAATCAATTGATATTTTATTTATGATATTATATTAGGCAAAATCATGATGTAATCTGTATGTAGGTAAAAGGCAATCATTTGTTATATCATAATCATAACGATCATATTACGAAAGAATCATATTATATTAGTAAATATCATTAAAAGTTAATACCCTTTACTTTTATATTGCTACTATAAGCCACTTGTAGAAAAATAATCCCGCAAAGTGTTTCTTCTGTCACTTCAAATAGTATAATATCTTACGAAAGTAATGACGTGGAGTAAATATGCGTAATATTTTTTTAATCACAAGGCCTTTTCATTGCGCATTCTGCCTATGTACATTTTAAATCATGTAAATTAACCAAGGTTTTAGAGAATCCTTTTCAAAATATTACTAAGTCAGTCAATCAGTAATTACTGTCCCAAAACGCTTTAAGATTTAATAAAATATTATTGCTTCAAACTTTACCATCGACGTGACGCTATGAATAAATTTCGAGTAGATCTTTAAGCTCGTATCGTAGTTATACTATATCATAATATAGTATTGTTCAAAAGTAACATTTTTTCAAATCTTTATCTATGTCCGTTCCTCAACTTCGTTCTTATAGATGTCGTGTTAGCCTAGGTAACTGTCGTATCCCTAATTTATATTAGACTTAGAAAATTAATTAACACTAGTATAACGGATAAGGAAGCTCACTAATACTAGTAACTAAAATAGGGTTATTACATCTCAATGTGTTCTTTCGAATTCGAATTGTATTTAGGTTGTCAATAATCGACGTGATGTCAAGATTTATCTGAATTTGACTGGGCGCTCGTAATAGTGTTGATTTTTTCGACACGTTGATATAAGTGGAGTTAAGCGAAATACATTATTTTGAAATTGTTGCTTGTTATATATAGAGAACAAGATTTATAGACGATTATTTACGTGTGTGGGTTATGGCACCAAATAGTTTTTTTACACTAATACGTGTTTAATATAACAGCTTAGTGCTCGAAATATTTATTTTTTCTGTTATTGATAAACATATTTTATGAATAATATGGTTATTTATGTCTGTTTAAATACTTCAAAAATACGCCATGTTGTTATATTTTTATTTTCCTTTATCTTGATATTTATAATTATTTTTACTATGATGTAAAGACCCTTTAAAAGTTTATTATAATTATAATAATTATTAAGTTATCATTTGAAGTGATTACAAAAAGAAATTTTTAAAATTATTTGAAAGTTTAAATTGGATTTGTTAGTGCCAAAAATAGGGTTTACAAATCGTGTAACAAGGATTTTTGGGGTATAAATAGAGGATAAAGTTAAGAATTTTATTGTAAAATAATAAAAAACGAACTAGATTCTTTATTAAATACGAACATTGATCGAATATTGTACCGTAACTATGGGCTATTCAGCCAATTCAAATCTTACTTTATTTAAAGGAAGAATAAAACATGAGGTTCTGAAAAAAATTAGGGGCCCGCCGGTTGCAGTGCAATGTTTAATAAATTATTAAAATAAAAGACAAGTAGAAAGAGTCTACGTTAAAATGAAACAATGTAACTAAATGCCTGCCTGGAACCGGGTTAGAATAAAATTTACAAAATAACTGAATCATCTTTTATTTAATTGCAGTGCAGAGATATTTCATTCTATATTCTATATTTTTATCGAGAGAATAAAAATGTGCTAACTTTAAAACCGTTTTGAAAAATACATAGAATGTAATAACAAGTTGCAAATAAAAAAAATGTTAAGAATTTTTAAGTTTTAATTTGTAACTGTCATGTAACGACATGATAGTTGTTGACAGAAATAAAAAAAAAAACTAAATTTGTTTTATCGCATTATTTAGATTAAAGCATTTATTACACTAACTCACGTTAATAATGTATATAGTAAGTACTGTTGACACATTTTTGTACTCCTTTTTATTTTTTGTTACTGGTTAATTTTAATGTTTACTTAATTTTGAAACAAAATGAATCAAAGTACTAGAATTTGACGATATTTTGAAAATGAGCAGAATTCTTTTCAGTCTAGAAAGAAAGATGAATGATTCAACTTTTTACTATTGTGATGATTTAATTAATAAAACATTTGTTTATTTTTCAATAATTTTAAATTTTAATTTAATGTAACTTTGCAGCATCATTTCTAAAACTATTTTACACCATTAGAAAATAAATTTGATCAAAAAATGTTTGTATGGTATTATCAAGGTCTAAATTTAAAATTAAACAATAGTTTAAAGTGGAACATTTTTATGTAAGTTTATCAGATTTATAGCATAGCTATTAAAATATAAATAATATATTTTTAATTTAAATTTTATTCTCATTAGTGTAACACACTTTTATGCATGCTAAGTTCGAATATATTTATTAAAGTTATTTCGAGAATCGAAACAATCGTGTTTATTATTATGTACGAATTTTGCTAACTAAATCTTATACAATTTCTTTTAAATGCCATACAAACATACAAACCAATATACTGCACAACCGAAACTGAATGCTTTAATTATTAATCAGGTATTTTGGATTGTCGTGTATATTCTTAACTCTATCTCTGTATTTCAAGAGCCTGTAAATTAAAAATTTGACACGGTTTCTCACTTAATCTCTATTCTTAAGATAGCGGTATAATTACGTAATATCTTATAATCATTTTCAAAAGGCGACGTATGGGAATCAATTTTATTGGAATCACTTCTACATTATATGCTATTTATTTGTCGTACAACGAGCTTATAATGTAATATTACTTGTAAAAACTGCTTACAATAACTTCGTAGAAAAACTTATCTTACATCCTACATAACTAGATATATTTACTTTGATTGCGTATCTACTTGAGTAATAGACTTCTAGATTATATCCATTGCTTAATGTAAACAAGAGTGTATAAATATTCCAAAATCGACCATGGAGAACAATTGTATTCCCTGTACTGCTTCCTTTGTAACTAAAGTCTAGCAATTGTAAAATATATTTTTTATTAGTATATGATTTTTGATTAGTATCTCTCGTTTGTAAGTAAAAGTTGCCTTTGCAATATTTTTACTTTAATCCCATTTTGATTTAATTCCTTTTTTGCTTTTCATAGGGACGAATAAAATTAAACATGAATTCTTAATACTTAACATAGAGCGATAACTTCTTTCTAATTGGAATATATAGCTGTTTTAGCAGTTTTGTGTTCTTACATGACAAGCATAATATATCAAGAAAGGGAACACAAACATTTTCCATTTCTACTTTCCGTTAAAAAAATCTCAGCTGTGAAGACTGATGCTGGCATAGAGTTTCATTCTTTGTCCGGTAATTTTTATCTAATAACAGATATTGCGTAAAACAGAGTAGATATTTGAGATATTAAATAAGAGTGTTGTTTGTCATTGGTTCCACTATAGATGCCTTTTATAAATGCCATATTACATATTCTTATAATTATTCATTGCATTATATGTACTTATAATAATAATGTAGAGTAGATGCTTATAAAATACTTCAATCAATATTTTTTGTATACGTTTTTGTTAAAAATTATTTTTATATTTAATTAGAGATCGATTAAAGAAATTGTCAAAGTCACCGGAGTCTTCTATTTTCAATCACAAGTGTTTTTTAAACAGATGTTCGTCATTTTAAAATATGTGTACGTTAGAGGAGGTTTGAATATTATGAGCAATAAGGGCTTGATATACGCATGCATGATGCTTTAATTGCATTATTAAATTGATTTAGCATATAATCGCCATTTTGTATAGCACATTAATTATTTTTATAACTGTCACATAATACTCCACATTGTGTTCCTGTGGCTTAACCATAGTCAAAATAATTAAAATAATTAATAATATGACTGCAGGTAAGCTGATTTACATACAACCGATTATAATGTAAGTTTATAATGAAAATACCCCTATGGAGGTTTTTATAATAGTGAACGTTTTAAAAATATATAAAGGTAAATTTGTAAAAAAGAATATTAAACTCGACGGATAATATCTTTATTCGTTAAATTGACTATCGTAAGTAGTATTAGATTTGTATAAAAGTAAAATTAAAGCAATCCGATTTATATTAATTCCGTTGTTTTTCTTGTAAATCCTTGACCTCTATTATAATACCCGCAAACTTCTAGTATATTATATTAATTTGATTGTTCTGTTTTATCATTGTGTAAAAATCCACTATTGCACATGTGGTCTCTTCCATAGGACAGATGATAAGTCCCAATCCTGACACTATACAGTACTCATTTGGTAACTTCAATGCCACCTCCCTCACTCCTAGTGTTGGCATAAGAATACCCACACTATCTCGTAGCGTCTCGTAGGTGTCGTAAGAGGCGACAGAGGGAAGTAGAGTACATTTTTTTTAATTGGATAGATTATCTTTTACCGCAGTCATATTTATGCCATGTGACTACAATATACATATAAATAAAATTGAAGTCTGTATATCAAACTCGAAGTAACTGCCTTTTATTGAGCTGAGGGATTTGCGTGCCATTAAGACATGAATAACTTTTAAAACGTTTTCTATTATTTCATATAATTTGAGGGATAAATTTTACCCGTAAAACATGGAGGTTTTTTGATAAATCGTAAAATTGTCTTCAATAATTATCTTAAATCTAAATGAGGTCACTTTTTTAATTTGCAGGCAATGAAGGCTTGCTGTCTAGCCCGCACGGGAGGGCTCAAAGCGTACACAATTCGGACACGAGTCATTTTGTGGAATCTCAAAAAGCTTGATCCGATCTTTATCACAATAAGTCACTTAAGATCTGGTCTGATACACCAGGCTTTAAACATTCAAAAACCTTAATATGATCGTAAATACGCTTCAGAAGCCCTGGGATTAAATAAGAATAATCTGTGAATTCTGACAAGAGCCCTGACTGTTGTCTAAAAATCGCATGTCCATCCTGGGACTAAGTAAGTCAAAGATGTGCTGATTCTGTTTCTTAATGGAAGAAAGCACATCTGCAAATCCTAAATGATTTTGGACCATTAACGCGCAAACGTATTACTCATCTGGAAAACAGCGTACTTAGCTCAGAAGCAGTGAAATTCTCATAGCTAAGCAACTCCTTCAATTTATTGAAGATATAGGGCTTAGCAGCAAACTATAGCCATAGTATCGATCACATTAGATCTTGCAGGTCGCAGTGATACTGGTCCCTCTAGACCTGCATATGTAGCTGCTTGCACAAATAAAAAAAATGAAGGCCACATTAATAGATCCTATTCCACGCGAAGCCAGGGCGGGTTGCTAGTTTAAGAATAAAATTAACTTAAAGGTTGTTATATTGAAAATCTAAACTCTCGTTAAAAACAATTCAATATAACGTCGAGTTTTAAGGGTATTTATGTATTTATTTCGATGAGAATAAATGAAAACAAATTAATTAAATTTAAAAACAAAGCGTAACGATTGGGCTTTTGTGTGAACAGCGTGTAAAGCACATTAATTTAATATCTTTTGACTGGTAACAAGGAATTCCATCTTAGTCCTTAGGAGAGACTATTGATCTGAATTTGAATTCTTAATCCCCACAGAATCCACTGAACTGTGTTGTTTATTGGTGGACTGTAATTCGTTCGTTTGTTACTATTATTTGTATAAGAGAAAGGCAAACTTAAGCAGAATAATGATATTCTTCTTATTTATTTCAGCTACGTGAAATTTTTTTGATTTTTCATTGAAGCTTTCACTATGATAGAGATAGTGCCACAAGTATACGTGCAAAATTAAGTCACTCCCTTGTAGTATTATATGTACTGGATGCAACACGATTCGAGCTGCTATTATTAACATCAGATATAGCTGAATGTGGTGCCAAAAACACGGGAAAAATTATAATTTATTAAAAAATAAACGACCTTAAAACACAAAAAAGAATAAATTTTATTGCATAATTTAATAACTTTTGAATTTAGGGCTCTTCGACGTACTATAATATCTAAGCACAGTCTTGAAAAAAATATTAATTTATGTGGAAATTATTTTGTTCTTTTTAGGTCGTTTGAAGAAGGTTTTTCTTTTTTTTAAAAGTTTAATTAAAACATTTTTGTGTGAACTGAGCTATGTCACAACTTCAAGATAACAACTAGAATTTCGTCAAAATTTTATCCTTTATTACTCCACCCTTAGCAGTCGATATTTTTCTTCAAAGGAGTCAGTCGTTTTTGGGCCCACTAGAAATTTTAACGACCCTTAATGGTTTTACATACAAAAAAAAGTTACCAATTTATTATAATAAATGGAATATAGATTTTATGAATATCTAAACGGAATCAAGAAATCAAAAAAAAAATGAGTGGTTTTGATATTCCGTGTTCTGGTTAATGTAACATGGGAAAAAATGCGTGTAATGAATCATTTTTGCAGTTTCTATTAAAAGAAAAATGTTTTTTTACAAAGATAACTTATTATATACATATTATATTTATACTTATTTGTATATTATATATTTATTACTAAAAAGGGATACCACTGAGATTTTTATCCTATTTCTAAAAGTGTTAGCTTATATCATATAACATGGTTCAAAGACACCGTGGAACGAAACGCTATTTTGTCATTGATTTCCGTGCTGGGTAAGAACTGACGGCCATATTATCATAATATAAGCATCATATCTGTCTGTGCCGGCGGCCGGTTATTACTTTACGGCATTGATATTCATCACGCTGCTGTTTTTTGTACTTATTATATACACTGAAAACAATTAAATAATATTTGTGGATTTCAACGCACTGTGCGAAGACAATAACTAGCCGAGACAGGAGTAGATGTGCGCCAACTTTTATTTTTGTGGATTTATCAAGAGGTGAGTATCTTATCTTATGGAATTCAACTGTACAAAACCTACAATTGGTTTAAAGTTTCAAACTTTTATGTGAAATATATCTTATTTTTGTCACTCTCGAAGTTCTAGTCCAAAAATATTATACTACGGAAACGAAAACTACTAATTTTCGTTTAAAATGTATTACATTTTATTTTATTTTTACTGAATATTGAGATATGGTACGATTTTTTAGAAATAATAATAAACGACCCACACCCACAGACACTTAACGATCTATACATGTTTTAGTACTTAATTATTTTAAGTTTGTAAAAATACTAATAAATATCCCTTCATATTACTAACAAATTCATATGTCAATGTCTAATCAATGCAACAAGTGTTGGATTATATTATACAGGTTAGCCAAATATTCCACATTATGTATTTAATTCGCCAATGACATTCTAAAATGAAAACTGACGAGTTTAATTAAAAGTATATGTGAGTGTATAATACAAGTTTACTTTTGCTCCTAGAATTTTGGAAAATCTATAATTTATGTTGAATTACCGAAAACAAATGACAAACATAATTCTTATTAGTATGTTAAAAGGTTAAAAGTGTCAAAGTATTGAAGTGTTATGTTATTGGTAAAATCTAATTTAATTAATAGATAAAATAAAATCACACAAAATATACACAAATCTATGTTAAAAGTGTCTGTCAGAGTAACTATATCCACAACCGTTACATCCTATCAAAAGCCCGTTGCTGAACATATACCTTCCCTCAGATTTCCTCAAAGGAGGATACTTGCTAAAGTTTGCATGTTTAGTAGATGAGTCGGCAACCACAGTTTTTTTAATGGTAGTTGTTAATAGGAAGACGCTGCTTAAATTCAGAAGGAATGTACACACATTCCTTCTGAATTTAATATTTATAGATATAGATAACATAAAAATAAATGGATGTTATTGGGGAATACATATTAGTGTTAATATTTGATTAAATACATCTACTATTTATGTTTATTATATTTAAACTCCATCAGGGAAGCAAGAATTTTGTTTACATTATTTTTATTTTATTTTGTTGATTGTAGGTAATGTACATTCTTTCTGAATTTAATCTTTCTTTACTTCTTTATTTTTTATTTGCATTCCCAATTTTTTCAGTTACACCTACTTGATGCTGTTTGTTATAACTGCCTAAGAATATTGCAAGAAAGTATTGAAACTGCTCATTCCATTAGAAGATTTGTATTCCATGTGGATCTTCAATTTTAAGAGCTCACCACACACGGGCTGTGCCAATTAACTCAGCAGAAAGAGATATTATTTTGCAGTGGATACCATCACACCAGGTACTTACTTTACTTTAACAGCCTGTAAGTGATCCCCTGCCTGAAATAGGCTTGCCCGGAGGAGTTGGCATAATCGCTTTGGCACACAGATTGATGTTTGTAGTATCATACACCTCGCACTACAAACAATTTGGCTATTCACCACCAGGTTATCTTTAACTTTACAGCCTATCAAAAGTCTACTGCTGAACATAGATTTCCCCCACAGATTGCCTTATAGGGGAGGTATTTGATACCCACAGTTTTTTTTTTCTTTAGTTGTTAATTAGATAGATGCTTCTTCTTCCTTACCTTACCCTATATTTGTATGCCTTTGTACTTAATACACAAGTAATATTTTTTACCTTAAATGAAATTAGTGTGAATAAAACGTCTAAGAACTTGTACTTAGTCAAATAATGTTATAATTCTAAAATAACTACTTCACTTGTTTACCTTTCTGATTTGATGTATTTTTATTTCTTTTTACCTTAGTGGAATCTGGTTTACTACAAAAGTATTATGAAGAGAAACGAGTACATGCTATTTATATATAATTTAAGAGGCATTAAGACTGTTTATTAGTAATAAAGATTGAAATAAATAAAATATTAATAAATATTATTATTTAGGTGCTAGACACTGTAAAACTATAATCTGTTTGGTTAGTTGATGAAAAAAAAACACTTTTCAGGTGGATCATTTAGAATGAGTCTGCAATCTTGTCGGCCGAGAGCTTCTACAACTGTATGGAGACACAAATGATAACAGGGATATGGAATTACAATCCATGAATATTGAAGACATCGGTAACATCCCACAACCACCCCTTATGTCTGTAACTAACTCCTGCCATTTCCAGAGCGGCATCAACAATTACTATAATAATATGCAGACCTTTTCTATCAAAAGATTTAAATTACTTCTTAAGCAAAAATTGTCTAGTAAGGGTTATAATACTACTGGAGAGAACATGACTGATAACAACCCCTGGGAATGAGGTGATCGCTACCATGCTGTTTCTAAATGTTTTCAAAACAATTGTATAAAATATTATATTGTAAAATGTGTTTTTTTTTTAAAAAAATTCTCGCTGGGTTTCTTGCTGGTTCTTCCCAGGACAGAGGTTTTTTTGCGAACCAGTGGTAAAAGTAAAAAATGACTTTTAATAAGTATTATGTATTGTAATCTATATTGAATAAAAATGATTCTATTCTATTCTGTGGCTAGTTATAAGCGTGCTGTTTCTACTTCCCGTCACTGTATTTTTAAGTTATGTAATCATTTATCTAGATTCTTAATACCTAAACTAAAAAGAACTACTAACCTAAAAGAGAGATTGCTGATTGATAACTCATTTTATGTGGCACTGTGCGCTCGTATTTGTGAATACCACTTAAATGAACCTAACAATGATTGGAATAATTTATACACAAGTAGTAATGATGCATATTTATATTACTATATAAATATGCATCATTACTATATGGTAGTTTTTGCCACAGTTGCTACGCTTGTGGCAACCAAAGCTTTTTGTGGTATTCTATAGGGAGATGTTGCTGCTCATCTCCTGGTATCTTTATTTTACTCTGTTACGACTTTTACGACACCATACGGGACGAAACGCGATGGCAGTTGACGGAAGGGCTATACAATATTTTACATTATATATTTAATTTAGGGAAGACCTATGTTCAGCAGTGAATTTTTGTAATGATGACGAATAATAATCAATAAAACTTGTAATTATTGTTGTTTACTTGACCTGTTTCTACTATGTGCCTTATTATAATTAAGCGCCTAATTTATAAATAAACGCCGAGCAATTTGAATAGATGCTCTGGTACCTTTTCGTATCTCTTTCAATTGACAATCTCCTTTTGTTTTTTTTTATAGAATAAGTGTGACAAACGAGCGCACGGTCCACCTGATGGTAAGTAGATGCTGTGGCTCATAGACATCTACATTTATCCTCGTTTAAGAATCAAAATGCAGATGCATTGTCACCCCTGAGGACTAAGATGGAGTGCTTCGTTTCCAGTAAAAAAGAACTCTGGTTCTCTACACTCACCACACGAAACACAGGAGCATTAAGCTACAATTTTAAGCTGGTAGCGTTTTCCGTGAGAGCGTGTCTTACCCCGGTCGAGCCGTATCCGTACACAAATAGTTCAAAACTTCTTCATCATTACAGCCCTACACAAGTCCACTGCTGAACATAGGCCTACCCCCAAGGAATTATACAAAGCACGGTCCTGAGCCACCTGCATCCATCGACTTTTTGAATGTCTTACCAGGTCGTCACTCCATCTAGAGGGTAGCCGCCCCACACTGAGCTTACCGGTACGAGACTGCTACTCGAGAATTTTACATTTTAGCTTCAATTGTGGTTGGATGTAAACATGCAAATCAATCAACACATATTAAAAGAATGTCCTGGCACTGCACCTCGCGGCCTGTGATACTTATAATAGACTGCTTTAAGAATATGATGATTTTAAAATAATAAACAATAAAAATGCAGTGACAATACAGTGTTTCCTTTTATCCTAACACAAATAGTTCAAAACACCTTACATGCTATTTATTTTTCGTGGTTAATATCGTAAAAATCGGATATGTTACTATCCAGTCATTTTGGTTTTAATGGTGTTTGGAATGTAAACATGTTATTCAATCAATACATATTAATAACAATGTCCTGACACTACACCTGGTGGCATGTGTCACTTTTAATTCTGCTTTAAGAATGTGATGATTTTACAATAACAAATACAGTGACAATACAGAGTTTTTTTTAATCCTAACACGACCAGTTCAAAACATCTTACTTGCTATTTATTTTCTCAATCGCTGTAGAGGTAAAACTCGCAAAACACTCCTTAAAAGTTCACTATTGGACGCACACATGCACCTAAAACCGTGTTACTGGTTGCAAATGATATTAGATAAATAATTACATGTGTGCTTGTTTTTAGAATTAGTTGAGCATAGTTTTGGCTTACTTTTTGCTTCACTTGTATACATTTGTAATGTATTCTGTGCTTAGTATTCAATACACCACAATAAATAATAAATACAGTTAAGAATCAATACATCACCGCGTCTGTTTATTCGTACTGTTTACTCCGGTACTACTAAAAAAAATTCCATCCACCAAGTAGTACTTAAGAATTCGAAGAACCTACAACTTTTTTATTATTTTTATTATTCACAGTGCACTATTATAGCATAGGATATCAATAAAAAACTATTAGACAGTCACCCGTATGGGATTTTAGGTTATAATGAGATTGCCGTTTGATTGTTATTTTCTCAGTATTCCCTTTATATATGGTACAACTAATATTACTATAGTAATCTAGAGATTATAAGGAATAAATCTACATACATTTCATTACGAGTCATCACAGTTTTTGGTGGGCCCATTCTCCATACAAAAAGAAACTGTCTCCTTGATTGGGTCCCATGTTTATTCCCTAAAAATAAGTCTATTTAATAAAAAATAAACATTAAAATCGGTCCACAATAGGCGAAGATATCATGTAACAATAAAAATACAGTTGAATAGAGAACCTCCTTATTTTTGAATCTGCTAATAATACACACATGTGCCGAAAACCAACAACTTTTGTTTTTACCAGACCGCGCGACGCAATGGAGATTAATGTGTTCATGTTCCTATGTATGCATGTTTGTTCCTTTGTTGGCGCTCTAGAGACCAAACGCGTGGGCCAATTTTGATGACTCTTACGTCAATCGATTTGTCTTTATCTTGTGAGTGTCACTAATGACATGAAAGTAATCAAAATTCAATATAGCGACAACCAGATGCTCAGATGCTATACTGTGAAAAAGAAAGAAATGAAAGTCGACGAACTATGTCAAGTGGAGTATCATTAAATAGGTCTTTAAAAATCATCTTTAGGTTTCTTTAATCATTTTTCATTTTGGATGAACATTTAGAATCTATAACGGTTTAAAGTTGGTAAGCAACCATTCTCACTTAAAATTTCAAAACTTGTAATAAAGCTGTGATAAAGTTCTTATATAATCATATAAGAACTTTATCAAACAGTTTACTGAAAAGCGAATAATTATTAACAGGTGAAAAATAATTATGCATTTTTCAGTAAACCGTTTTACGCAGTTGGGTTTTTTTAATTATTGTTTTAACCATTAAGCTTATTGCGCAAGTATTAGCATTGTTAGCATTTTAATTTAGGAACTATGTACTATATCTATACATATAAATAAAATTGAATTGTCTGTCTGTAATATCCAATATTATATTAAGCTGATGGAGTTCTTTGCATGTCATTCAGATATGTATAACCATTTTTAAAAATTTTGTCTGTCTGTCTGTCTGTCCGGGATAATCTTCGAGAGTAATTAGTGCCAGCCAGGAGTGATCTTAGCTTGCGGACTGCTAGTCTATTTATTTTTGAAAACTAAAGAAGAAAGTAGAAGAATATACAAATCAATTGCTCTCAGTTAGTCTCGCAAAAACTCAAAAATAGCTGAACCGATTTTGATGATTTTTTTTGTGTGTTTGAATGGGTCCGTGGATAGTCTAAGCGATTCACAATTGGACCCGGTAGGTGGCGCTGTTGTCGAGATCCAGAAATCACACGTGCGAAGCCGCGCCGGATCGCTCGTAAGTGAATAAATGAAATAGATCCATTTATGAAACGAACGTTCGGAGTCTGATATATACATGGAAATTAATAAATCAATAGATTATATTAATAAAATTAGTTTAAAAAAGTAAAACAAAATGAGTTTAAAACAAAATTGTTTATGAGCTATGATGATCTTAGTGTTGTAGTAGTTTTAATATGTTAAATTTAACTCGCCGGCGATTCATTAATATTTCAAACTGTCGCTAACGGCTAGAAACTTGTTTCGTGTCGACAACATATCCCATGTTGACAGTGGTTAACAGTTGAATTGTCATTGTATCGTGCAGGTTACCTAGCTGCCTGGAAAACGACAACTGAACTAATTTTGCGTCGAATTCACTGTCAACAGATTTTGCCTCTAACTAATTAGTCATATACTAAGTATAATGAACTATGACGTGACGTAACCTACAGGTTAAAGAGAGATGCAATAATAAAAAGTCATGGGTTCGAATCCGCTATTTGACTAGTATCGTATACGATCAGGTCAAGATCTCAGCATTTAAGCTTAGTTGGAGCGATAGTGTTAGTTAAAAATTACCATGTAGTACATTGATTAGGGTACCCAACTATAATATAGTATACTATAATATAGTTTACCAGCGACCCGCTCCGGCTTCGCCTGGGCGGGCCATCCACTAATGTGGCGTTATTTAGATTTAAGGTAATTAATAACCAATTGTTTTATAAATTTTCCGCTTTTCCAAAAAAATCTACAAGTTTTTTGTAATATTTACCATTACACGATAACGGTTTTAGGGCTTATTCATTTATTAGGGCTGTAATTGCCCATACGATATCTGTGCCAATACTTGAACTAATGATGCAAACATAGATAATTTTAGTAGTATACCTTAAAATAAAGTTTTTGTTTAACTTTGTTCGTCTTTTATTAACAATAACCACGTTTCTTATCAACAAGCTATTTGAGTTAAGTTATCTAATCCGAATGAATCTGAATCATATTCAATTCGGCTGGCTGTGTTTCCTCACTGAATAGATTAATGAATTTCTTTAGAAACTTTGAACATGAGCCTAATTTTTTTTATAGGGTAAGGGTGACAAGCGAGCACATAGTCCACCTGATGGTAAGTGGTTGCTGTGGCCCATAGACATCTTTATCTATCCTCGATTTCGAATAAAATGCAAATGCGTTGTCAGCCTTTAGGACTAAGATGGAATACCTCTTTTCCAGTAAAAAAGGTCTTCGGTTCTCTACACTCACCATACGAATCACAGCAGCATTAAGCTGCTATTTTACGATGGTATTCTGTGAGAGCGTGGTCCTTCCCCGGTCGAGCCGTCCCATTCGTGCTACAACTGTACTATTGATATAGCTGTAGCATGGCTGTACCACGTATAAATGTACCTCGTATTTTTTATATCATTCCGATCCTCAGTACAGCCAATATTCCTCATTGTTTCCACGCTTAGCAAATTGGTTTTCAACAGCAGTTTTTTTATTATTTTGAATTGTTATCAAAACTATGTTACTGACCATATCCTGTTTCATTTCCCTCTGTCGCCTCTTACTCTCACTATACATTTATGAAGTTGGCGTCTTTGTATTTAAAAATAAGTCATTATAAAAATAAGTTATTAAAGCAAGTGATATATATCCTCGAAACCGACGTGACCCAGACAAACTTGTCCTAGATGTTATTCCTCGGCTCGTTAAATATGACAAAAGTTGCCTAAATATGTGTGTAAAAATATATAATAAAATACTTAAAGAATTTAAATTATTAAGTGGAAGACTATATAAGAAACATTTGTATGATTGGTAAAAATTGAATGCTTTTATGACTTAAAATATTTTTTTGAGATTAATTTTTTAGATTTAAATAATTATTAATATTGTCTAAACATTTTAAAATTATAATTTGCATGCTATTATTGGCGAAACACGACTGCACTATATATATTGTAACATCTTTTTATACCGTGCTTCTTGCAAATAAAGAGATTTATGATTTACGACTCCCACGGGATGATATTATGGAGTAGTGGAATCTCTTACACCACCACTACACGGCTTATATGGTAATCTATGGAGGAAGGTTAAGACAGTGCACTTTGGTGCGCTGTAATGCTGACGATGATGATGATGATGAATCCTCAGTGATAAGTCATAAATACTTAAAATAAATGTGAATATTAAGAAACTATTATTGTTATGTTTTCGCTTTTACATACATACATAAACACTCACGCCTGTCACCCAGAGGGGTAGGCAGAGACTACGGACTTCCACTTGGCACGATCCTGGCACACCTCTCTCGCCTCCTTTACATCCATATATCTACGCATACACGCTCGTCGGTTAAGGGTACTCCTAATCTGGCCCATTTCCAATATATTTTTTTCCAATTTTACATCATTTCCAATTTATATTTTCCAATATATTCGCTTTTATATGATATTAATTACATATAATTTTGATGCAAATTATTGTTCGATTGCACGTCATTCGTGTCAATACTAGTTTAAACTATCAGAACATATTGCGAACAGAATTGTATTGACGCGGTGACCACTATTAGCACAATGTAATTATCATTTAATATTGTATTTATTATCATAGAAATTAAAAGACTTTTGAGGCTTATAGTTTTGGTGTTACTTTTTATACGATAAAACACAGAAATTGTTTAGTGCTAGACTTTAAATGCAACCATCACAACAATAAGGCTGCGAATTTAAGTTATTATTGCAATATTTACGAGAATCGTCTCCTTCTACTTCGATTTTTTATTCTTCTAATATTATTGTTCTCTTATAAGGCTTTTTTGTTAACGAATACTCCATAATGAGGTTAATATTCCTTTTACTGATACATAAAATGTTTCCTTTTTGCCTTTACTTTACTAATTAAACTCCTTTATTAGATATAGGAAAAGTAATATCTATGATGCATGAAACTAAACCAACTTTAACGTATTTAATCTTTCTTGTAAATGAAATGAAGCTTCGGAATAGAAAATAATTTTAAAGGTAATATTATTTCATGTTCTTTGTGCTATTATGAGGCTTTAGAAACGTGATGACGGCTTTATTTAAAGTACCTGTTAACCCCATTTTGTCACGACGAAATTATAAGAATCAGCTACGGGAATAATAAGATGTTACCTTTGAAGTAGATTTTGTAGATTTTAGATTATATTATAGGTGATAAGCATAATAATAGTCTGCGTGATAATAGTATATTTATAACTAGCTTTTGCCCGCGACTTCGTCCGCGTGAAGTTCGGTTATATCGCGCCCATGTGTGAAAAAGAGGCTGCTGGTACAAGCCACAATTATAACTGGATGTCGCGGGCAAAAGCTAGTAAACTACAAAACTTTTTTATACACCACATTTTTTGCTAATCTATTACTGTGTACCAAAATTATCAGACTACTGGGCGAGCTTACGCGTGAGCAAGCTACATAGAATTGCCAGTGTGAAAAACAATTTTCTCTCAAGTCTATACCCGCAAATTTTAATGTCTGCCCTTGTGATTTGTTTATGGTCATTGCAAAGCAGACTTTGAGGGGAAACTGTATTCGTTTGAATTCAAAGGGAAGATCATTCGGGTTTAAGGGAATTCTTGGTACAAATACAGTTTCCCCTTGCGCACATCCAGTTATAATTGTGGCTTCCACTACATTGCGATGTAACGCTTTTACTTTTAGTCTGGTTCCGTTGCACAGTTGAGGAGGTTTTAAATTTCGCAACAACATAACAGGAGTGCCCACGCGCAGAATAAGCTTATGATGTGGAGACCCGATGATTTCAGTGAATTAAGAAATTCGACAGGGTAGTTAATTGCGTCATCTGTGTTGACCACAGAGTCTATTGACGTGTACAACATTTCTTCCCCCTCAAAAGACGTTAACAGTATAATTATCGTTAATTGCCGCTGCTTGGTCGTTTTTTGGGTTAGTATGGCACGTTCACACAACCATTCCATTGGCTTATCGTGGATATGAGCAATATCTGAGTAAATTTTGGATATTAACTCCTGTAACGTAAATACAACTGTGCACAAATTATCAGGGATGGTTATCATTCCGTCATTTATCGGGTAATCACCATTGCCGATTTCAAGTAGGAGATTCGCAAATCCACCAGCAGACTCTTATTCTCCTAAGTATACCCGCATATTTTTCGAGAGCTTGAGGATTTTAATTAGAGGCCATAGTGGTTCTCTTAAGACACGCCTTAACTTCATGTGCTCTAGTTCCTTTTGGCACTACTGGTAGAGACTGTCTAAAATCTCCAGCCAGCAAAACCGTTACACCACCCATTAACTTCTTATTTCCTCTTATATCTTGTAGAGTTCTGTTTAAAGCCTCTACGCTACCCTTATGAGCCATGGTTATTTCATCCCACACTATCATTTTCGTATGTTTTAATACTTCAGCAAAATTGGTTTGTTTCGATATATTACAAATGGGAGTATCAGCTGTTGTTAAATTGAGTGGTAACTTGAAGGTAGCATGAGCAGTTTGTCCACCCTCAAGCAGTGTAGCTGCGATCCCAGAAGAAGCCACAGCCAAAGCAATTCCGCGAGTTCTTCTAACTTTTGCTAATAGCAAATTTATGAGGAATGTTTTGCCTGTTCCACCGAGAGCATCTAAAAAGAATATTCTACCCTCATTTGATTCAATTTTAGTGTTAATTTGATTGTAAACTGCTTTTTGTTCGTCATTCAGTGATCCTTCATTATTTTTAACTGTGTTTTCTAATGATGCTAAGTCGTAACTTGTCTCTTTAAGAAACTCTTTATTTTCAAATTGTTGTTCTTTGCTTGGCTGAGGTAACCTATACTCTTTTAGTAGCCGACCACCCAACGCTAATACGGCATCTTCTATTACCGAAAGGCATTTGTTAAATACCACATCTGTTATGTGCTCTACATCCACATCTCCCTGTCTTTCTAATTGCCTTTTAAAATCTTCAGATAGGTATTCTTTGAATTTCTCCCAAAGGTTTAAAGGTCTGGGATGGTTATCATTCCGTCATTTATCGGGTAATCACCATTGCCGATTTCAAGTAGGAGATTCGCAATCCACCAGCAGACTCTTATTCTCCTAAGTATACCCGCATATTTTCGAGAGCTTGAGGATTTTAATTAGAGGCCATAGTGGTTCTCTTAAGACACGCCTTAACTTCATGTGCTCTAGTTCCTTTTGGCACTACTGGTAGAGACTGTCTAAAATCTCCAGACTTGGCAGAACACTAAAACAATCGTAAAAAGATACTGAATCATTTGCGGTGATTGGCAAAGTGCTGCCTCTTCCATTGCTGCAAACAAATGCTGATCATCTTCAAGCAAGCCGAGAGCTTTGCACGCTGATTGGAACGTGGAATATACATGACCATCTACAGTTTTTAACGCTTCAAACGAAATTAGGCCCCGGATCTAATGAAGAAGCATGCGAAGGTGATAGCATTCTGTATTGTTCGGATGCACAGTATAAACCCTGCCGAGAACGAGCTCTTTTTTTACCCTGGTCAGCCTTCAACGTTTGCTCCTCTCTTTCTCCTTTGGAACTTTCTTTTATCCCAAACGTAGTATGCAGGTACTTCTAGGTAGAACAATGTTTTTGCAAAGTTCTCCACTTTACACAAATCGAAAAAGGATAGAAGTGTAGTTGTTGGAGGACTATTCACTCTTTCACTCAGATTTTGCTCATTAAAATAAACCCTTTGCCCATTTTCCAAATGAACAGCGAGGTGGACTACGGGAAGGAAATGCTCATGAATGGGAAATTCGAGGATTCGCCATACTGCCTCTGATGAACTTATATATCTTCCACTTGTGTAGGTTTTAACTTCATCCTACTTATTCTCTAATGCAAACGGTGCCTGGTCTGAACCTTTATTTACGTATTTACTGACGTATTTTATTGATTTCACCGAATGACAATATTCCACATTTAAGTGAGCGTTAAATGTTTTTAATAATACTGGATTATAAGGGACTACCCAGCAATTATCTATGGTTGTGCCTTTGATATCAACAGAGAACCCACCGTCATCTAGTAAACGTCTCTTGTACTGGGGATAACCGTCTTCACCAGTTAGAGTTTCCCTTATGAGAGCCCTGGGGTATCGCTTACTGCACATGTTATCTTTCATACATGGTGACTTTCGATTTAAAGTTCCACATGGACCATGTATCATATTACTAATTTCGTTAAGCTCTGGGTCACGTTTGGGATCCGGTATTTCAGCACAAATTATATTGTCGATTTGATCCGTTTGTGAAGCCATAAAAGAATATGAATATGTGGAAGACCTCTCTTTTAATTATTATAATTATTTTAATTATATTTCAAATATTTTGACCTTTGTCAATAAGTTCATGATCTTTTTCATCTTTAGTCGAAACACCTTCGAAATTATATTGTGTTTATCAAGAGATTGTTGTCCTTGAAGCAATTGCTCTTTTATCTCGTTCCAGCGAGGATTGCATGTGAAAGTGATAAAAAGCTTAGGCCGGCCGTAATTTCTAAGATAGGTCATAGCGTCCTGTGTTCTTTCGTGCATATACCTAGGTCCCCCCGTAAAAGATGATGGAAGGACAACCATTTGTCCTAGTTGGTTGGCTTCTGCGTCTTGTCGTCCAATAGCATCTTTGAAATGGATGTAACTATCAGCATGTAATTTGGCTTGATTATATTTGATATAATTTAATCTCTCTGTTTCTATTTTGGCGTAATTCATCCACCAAATATTGACTAAAAAGGGCACGATAGTTGACTAAATAGTTATCTTCTCCATCTTTAATCATTATTCTTTACGAATAGAAACTTGCAGAAGAGACAGTTTTATTAAGCGGCAACTTAGTTGTGGGATCGCGTTGTGGTATGTTGATTGAATACCCATCATCCCCCCAGCAAAACATTCATGGATACTGTAGCGCATCATATGCTCGATGTATCTCACTAATACGCTGAAGTGATCTCACTAATACGCTGAAGTGAATTACTTCGATGGATTACTCGAGGATGATGTCCCTTCGATCAAATTGTTGACCCACTAACACTAAAGCCACTTCATTTGTAGTTGGTGCATTGTACCTACCACTATGTTCTTCTGGTGGTTTTTTATCAGCATGTATGACAACTTTGTATGACTCTGAAGGAGGGGCTTTATCAATGGCACTTTCCAGATCTTTTATATACGGGTTCACCTGATGCAGCATATTCTGATATTGTTTGATTAAATTTGGCTTTAAGTTAGGAAATTTAGAACATCAAATCTTTGCTTCTCGATCATCTTCACCTACAAAATATATTTGAAGGTACTGAGCATCAAGTTCGGCTTCTGGTAATATACTTACAATTAAATGGTAGACCTGGCTTGGACTTTAAAAGTCGGTGAAAAAACATCTGCTGTTACCTGTTTACCACCAAAGGAAGTCATCTGAAAACAGGCATTATATTTACGAATATTACCCATAAAATGGTCATGATCTGGGTGTAGATCATTAATCAAACTAAGTAGTGGTTCAGGTAGTTGTTTTAACAGCTCAAGTTGTACTTTTCCAGCGCTGCAACACTTACCAGGTGTCTCATCCTTCCATTTCAGCGCATTGCACCACTCACACTTGTATGTCATAGAACCCAAGGCTACACTGCTGTCAGTTCTATAAGCAATATCAGGGTAATACTCCATAGCGGAATGGACCTTGTTTTTCCATAAACGCAGTGTAATGTTTTCCTCATACCGTGGCTGAATTGCTCTATGCAATTGTGGATCCGCAGTTTGGTAATTAGCAACAGCTGGTCTGTGTACATCGGGATTTTTTTTCTGATAATCGTACACAGCTTTACGATTTGAATCTGGCTTGTTCTGCCTATATCTTTCTTGTGCACTTTTTAATTGACTTTTTCTTGTGTAATTAGTAAATCTCGACCTTCGTTTATTTTTCTTTTTTTCATATTTTAATGTCGACGATACACATTGATCCGTTCCGCTGGTTGGAGATGATATTTCACTGTTTACAAAAGATGTAACAGTTAAATGGTCAAGCTCTGAAAAAGGATCACGCTCTTCGACAGGTACCTCCATGCGACGCTGTGGACAAAAATAAATTGTAATCGCTTTACTGGACAGATATCTGTTCCGGACTCTGTGTATAGCAGACCGTTTCGATATACTTCAAACCGAAACGGAAATATTAATCCTGCAGCTACCAATTCACAAAGTCCACCGTAAGTTTCATTTTTTAACATATCGGCTGAATATTCATTAGCTGTTGAATAATTATCGCCATTTATGTCGTGGGTCATAACTGAAAACCTAGGCCAATCATTTACCACAAATCTAACAGTTTGTGAACGCACCACCATCGCATTTTCTTGGGTTCCGTATATTAAAAATGAAAGAGCACGAAACAAACAGGCGCCGTCACCTATAAAGGGGACGACAGTATGTTCTTCCATTTTTCCTTTAATATTAAGAGTTTCTGTAGTCATTTTTTCAGTGAGAAAAAATACTTCTATCAACAATACCTAATCAAGCTAATAAGCAAAGCATATCGAATTCCAAGTTTCCCGTCTGCTACGTTGGATTTTGAAATTGTTGTTGTTTTCGTAATCAGCGACCCGATAAACCATAAAAACGATATCCATGTTGATTTTCAGAATTTCATGAATTTGTCACCCCTTTTCAACCTTTTAAGGGTTGAATTCTGAAAGGGCCTGAAACACTTGTTTAGTCTTTTAGTGATAGGAGTACTCCTGTGAAGTTTCGAATAAAATAGTTTAACTAATCTTTTTCACCCCTTTTTCACCCCCTTAGGGGTTGAATTTTCAAAAATCCTAGGACACATAATTGTTGTTTTTAATCGTTAACGTAAAAACAAAGTTTCAGGATTCTAGCTATAAAAATGACGGACTTCCATACAAACTTTTAACCCCTTTTTCACCCCCTTAGGGAGCGAATTTTCAAAAATCCTTTCTTAGCGAATTTTTACGTCATTACAAATGTATGTACGCTAAATTTCAGCGAAATACGTTCAGTAGTTTCGACTGTGCATTGATAGATGTGTCAGTCAGGTTTGCCTTTTATATATATATATATATATATATATAGATTATTTTCAAATATTACAATTCACCGCAAGTACACGGCTGAACATTGCGTTTCTGGGCTGGTTAAAGGGCTGAGTTATTTGGACGTCTACATAGAACAGGTCGTTGCTTCGTCTAGTGGTTCATAGATTAATCATTTCTAGATAACTTTGAAGTGCACTATGTGAAATTTAATGGTGTCTGTATTGTTATTATAAACATTTTTAATGCAATTTGCCTTAGAAGTTAGTTAGTTCTTATTTTATTTTATTACCCGACTGCGGAGGGTAATGTGTTTATTATCCTATATAATTATGTATGTGTGTATGTTTGTTCCTTTGTGGTGCTGTAGAGACCAAAAGCGTGGGATGATTTTGAAAAAATAATCTTATGAGTGTCACTACATACATGACAGTAATCAAAATTTAATATGGCGACAACCAAACAACATATTGCTTAAAAGAAAAAAATGAAAGTGGACGAGATATGTCTAGTGGGGTATCATTATCAGGTCTTTGAAAATCACATTTAGGTTTAACTAGTAATTTTTTCATTTTGAATTGTTTCATTTTTCATTTTGAATGACCATACATACATACATATACATAAACACTCACGCCTGTCACCCAGAGGGGTAGGCAGAGATTATGGACTTCCATTTGGCACGATCCTGACACACCTCTCTCGCCTCCTCCACATCCATATACCTACGCATACACGCTCGTCGGTTAAGGGTACTCTTAATTTGGCCCATTTTCAGTATATCGCCAATTTGGTCGATAAACCTTCGTCTAGGGCGTCCCTTCCCGACTCTGCCGTTCACCTCTGCCACATAAATTTGCTTTGTCACCCTTTCCTCATTCATTCTTTCTACATGACCAAACCACCGAAGCATTCCTTTCTTAATCCTGTTCACAACATCATCTTGCAAACCACACTCTTCTCTTAACACACAATTTCTCACTCTGTCATTCAGATTCAGCCCTAACATACTCCTTAATGACCGCATTTCTACAGCATTTATTCTACTCTCGTGCTTCTTCTGCCACACCCAACTTTCACTACCATACATTAAAGTAGGGACTAACACAGCATTGTGAATTGCCATACGTGCCTTTTTGGATACATTCTGACTTTCCACAACAGAGTGTAGAGCCCCATTTACTTTATTTCCATTGAATGACCATTTAGGATCTATAACGGTTTAAAGTTGGTTAGTGACCATTCTCGCTTAAATTTTCAAAACTTATAAAGCTGTGATAAAGTTCTTATATAATTGTATAATGAGTATTATAAGTAGTTTTTTACGCAGTCGGCTATTTTTTAAAACAGTATTAACCTTGCTTGTAATCATTGTTAATTCGTAATTTTGCCAAGGTTACTCAGTTGACGTGTATTTCTAAGATTACTAAGAATTTCACCAGTACATTGACTTATAGATGCGTTGTTGTTCATATAGAATACTCGCATTCTAAACTTAGTCACACACATTCGATCTAATGAAAAGTTTTTAATAACAGCCCCATGTGTCGGTGCTAAAGGCTAAAAGAATTTCTTGATTAATTTTAGCACGCCTGTGTAGTATCACATTTTTGTTCTTAGATTAACACGGATAATAAAAAACTACAAAAATAGACAATTAGTCTGCTAAATTATACGTAATGTTAAAAAAATTACAGTTTTTTCACTTTTTCACTACTTTTGACACAAACGAACACACAATCCATCTGATAGTAAGTAAATGCTGTGGCCCATAGACATCTACATCTATCCTTAATTAAACATCAAAAAGTTGATGCGTTCTTACTCCTGAGGAAAAAGATGGAATGTCTCATTAGCAGTCTACCTGATAGTAAATAAATGCTGTGGCCCAAAACTAATATTTTTTTTCTTTGATTAAGGGTCTAAAAGTTGATGCGGCGTTCCTCCTGGGGAAAAAGGTGGAATTGCCGATTGTAAGTACTAAATACCATAGATGCGTTAAGATGAAATGCCTCTAATTCTGTAAATGTTAATGCCTTTACTACACGGATATCTTTTTTTAATTGTTTTTTTGGTGTCGACGAATAGATTGTTTACATTTAATCGATACCTACACCAATTGAATCGTGAAACCACGTGAGCCACATGAATGCACAGCGTTCTTGTCGTAGCGCAACATTAATGTTTACGTTTAATTTTTGACCACCGATAGGTGAGGAGTGAATCACTTATTTTACTGAACTTTGCCAACGGTGAACAATATTATTCTATTTGCGTCGTGCAAGTTACCTTGAAAGTTCGGTACAAACATGTACAATATTAGACATAGTAATGCTTGAAATGAAAATAGTTTTGTCACAAACATGAAACTATATTGAATACCTTGTCATATACTATCATAATAGTTTTGTTTGTAATTATTATTAGTTACATTTGATATGTTTTGATATGCTTTAGCATTTTGGAGAAAATAATCCCGTTGGTAGATAATATTAACTATCCCGGCCTGGATGAAGCGTTGCGAATATACTATTTCGCGATACTGCAAATGTCCCCTAAATTCGGGCTACAGGAGGGATGTGAAGGAATGCATGTGCACTCACGTTGACGTTGAATGTCTATACACTTTGTTGTGTTCTTGTATAGTTCAATATCTAAACCACACAAAGGCAAAAGATATAAAAGTGGTGCGGTTAGTTACGTGACTTGCGAGGTTCTGAGAACCCCGTTTAACACAGGAGTGGACATGATAGGAATAAAAGTCGGTAGATAGGAAACCCAGAAATAGGCCTTGTAGTACTCTCATTGGATAAAAATTAACGAATCTCATAAACGTTAGAAGGTAGTTGCAATGTGGCGCGAACACCCGGTTTCGCGAACGGCGTTTATGTAATTTTAAAATAAAATAATAATTTGGTGTGTGTATGCTTAATATAAAATAAGTGAAAAAAAAATCGCTACTGCCCATCGTCCTTTTTATAGAATAAGGGTGACAAACAGACAAACAAGCAAACATTCCACCTGATTGTAAGGGGATATTGTGGCCCATAGACTTCTACATTTATCCTCGATTAAGAATCAAAATGCAGATGCATTGTCAACCTTGATGACTAAGATGGATTGCCTCGTTTCCAGTAAAAAGGGTCTTCGGTTCTCTACACTCACCATACGAAACACAGCGGCATTAAGCTGCTATTAAACTCTGGTATTCTGTGAGAGCGTGGTCGAGCCGACCCATTCGCGCTACAATCACAATATAGCTGCAGCTTGGCTCTACCGCGTCTGGAAGGTTTGGTCCGACCCGGGATTCAAACCTGGGATCTCATAATCAACAATCGTGCTTATGGTCACTAGACCAACGAGGATTTACAAGTATTTATACTTTACAGGCTAACGTAATAATGGAGGTACTTATTACTTTAGACAGTATAATATGTACAATTAGTTATGCGAGCTAACGTTATACTAATGGACTTACCTCAGATTGGCGGTAGAATTAGGAAATAATCCTAAGTTGTGAAAAGCCCGTCTCAAGAGGCAATGTTTTAACTGGTTGATGTTGAAATGAGTGTTCACAAGAAATTAATCAGAGTTCTGAAAAAGGCAATTTGATAAAGAAAATTGCTATCTTTATCAGTTGGCAGAGAGACTCAAAAGCAATTATTTAAATTGAGTTTAGAAGTTTGACGTAAAGTTAAATATTGCAAGATACGATAAAGTTTGAGTAGAATTAATATATTTATGTTGCATATTACTGGAAACTGTAGGTTTCTGTAATACATAGAAGTTTGATTTTTCAACTGGACATGGATGGACAAATCCAAAAGTAAAGGGAATAACAGGTATTCTCTGTCTTAGAGTCTCAGGACTAACTTTGATTAAAATTATAACTACAATACAATACAATACTCTTTATTGTACACTAAGAAAAGATAAAAATAAACAAATATCGAGGGAAAAACTATGGGCGGTTTTATTGCTACATAACAATCTCTTCCAGACAACCCAGATGAAAAACAACAAAAACTGAGGTTGGTAACCCACTTGTCAAGCGTTGCAGTATGGCAAATATTCCCTTTGTGAGGCAATCCACGGGAGAAGCTTATGTTCGGCAGTGGACTTTTCATAAGCTGTAATGGATGGATGTATGAAAGGCTGGACGTAGTACGTAGTCTAACTTGCTTCAAAAATGCACTTATTTATTTTATTTAACAATTCGATTGAGTGTTAAAGTTGAGACAAATTTTTAAAATTTTTCAAACAGAGATATCATTCCTGACATTTTTTAAGAGTAAATTTTAAAAGGAAATTGTTCAAGAATCGAAATTATAGTTTTACATATATTTTGTCTGCAGACGCAAAAGAATAAAACAGACTAAAGAGAAAAGAAAAAAGAGACTAAAACTTGTATGAAAATTCATCATTGTCCTTTTACATTTTAAAACTTTATACCAGTCGTCACTGTAACGTAATTCAATTCGAGATCAAAGGGCGTCAAAGTCTGTGGTATTCATTGAATATCAGAATTTCGCAAAGGCATATATAAATTCTAACGTCTCTTGGATATGATTGAGTTCAGAATACATGTAATATTTATCACTTTGCGGTACGATAAGGCGAACATTTGAAGTTGTGATCGAACCTAAAATAACAATGTTTTGTAGAGTTATTACAAGTCGAATATAATATAAAGGAAGGAAATAAGTCAATTTAGTAATGTATAATATTTCTTCTTCTACATTAGTCTGAAAAAGTCTCACCTGGATGTGGGCTTTTCATTGGCCCTCATCATCATCATTATGGTTACAGCCCATCACAAGTCCGCTGCTAAACATATGCCCATCCCCAATGCTACAGACCATGCTCCTGGCGATCTGCTTCCATCGACTTCCTGCGTCTTTTAACAGGTTGTTACTTCATCTAGTGGCAGCCGCCTTACACTTCGCTTACCGTTACGAGGCTATCACTTGAGAACCTTTCTTCCCAAATTAAATTAATTCATGGGCCACCATAGGTAGCAGTTTTACAACTCTATTAAGGTAACAGAGAAATGTTAATAGCATAATCCAACCAGACGGTAGCCCTCGGCAGGAGGGACCAAACGGTTCAGTGTTAGAGTCAGGGGCGGAGCAAGACCTTAATTTGGTGTGGCAAGATGACTATTGTGAGGCGACGGCGTAATTTTATTTGAATTTCCATTACAACCAGTCATAAGTCCACTACTGAACATAGGCTTCACCCAACGACAGTCACTGTCTTGATCCACTTAAATACATCAACATCTTGCATGTCTTTCTGCCTCCATTTAGTAGAGGTAAGCAGAACTTGCAGAACAACTTCAAGCTGTCTCATGCGTTCAAAAGTTTTGAGATTTTGAGGTTTATTGGACTACGATTCGTCGATGGAGTTCGATTTTTCGGTTGACCACTTGGTCGAAGTTAGATTTGCCTAGTGGGATAATTTCTGTGTCCCTCATAAAAAAGCATTTAAGTGTAAAATTTTACAGGAGACACCGAAAACACTCTGTGCGATCTCAATTGTTTATATGACACCGCCTATATTAAAATCATTGAAATTTAAGTAAAGACGAAGTAAATAACTTACAAAATACATACCCTTTTGCATGGTTTCCCATGGATGAAGATATCAACGATATTTATTAAATAAAATTCACAAATACCACAGTTTTCTTCAATATTTGTTTCAGAAATATTCTTCAATATACGTGAGCCTAGTTTCCCGACAATCAACACATCTTTTTCTGACGATTTAGCCGTTCGAATCCTAATCGTGTAGTTAAGCACTATGCTTAGTTTAACCTTATAATGTAGGTTAAACTGCGTGCAAGACAGCTCGTTACGATTCTCAAAAACAGCATGTAGATACAAGCTAGAAGAGAAATCAGCTGTTCCTCATAAAGGCGTTAGTGTCCTTTAAATCAAGATATTTTGTTTTACTTTTGCTTTTGTTCTACGCTTTTGGTGTCGTGCCAAATGGAAAGGCATAATTAATGAGCTTAGTTCCTGAAGGATATTAAATACCAAATCTCCACTCACCTGCAAAAGTTGGGCAAAACAAGGTGACTACTTTATAGTAACCCGCGGCAATCTAATTGACTTAGCAACCATTGAGACTTGTGACACGTGAACTTAGCGTGAAGTAAATAGAATGGGAAATTCCGCGCTAGATAGTATACACTTCATTGCCGGCAAATGTATAGTAGGAAATACCAAATTTTAAAGTTTGCAAATTTAGGACGTGTTGCTGGATGTGCGGTTGCTGGATGTGGGAGTTGCGGTTGCGTTCTAACTTTATATTTTTCAGGATTGAAAATTCTTTCAACTTTCGGGCGCGAAGCCGTAGACGGCCGCCCACGTCGTTTTGCGCTGCCTCTGGTTAGAGGGAAAGGGAAAGAAATCGGTGGACGATGCGGGCGATATCGAGAAGCATTACCTACTGCATACCCGGAGAGTTTCGTTACGAAGTCCCAGTTACTTCAGATGACCCGGGCAACTGACTGGGATTAACTCGTTCGTAGAAATGAATACAATTTTGGTCGGCAGGGCACTTCAAATATCAGTCACCTCGTGAGCCAGGACCAGCTATTTTGTTTTCATATCTGTTTTGGTTTTCACGAGGTTCTCGTCATACGGAATGGTAAAGTCGACCAAAAATATTCTTCGCTGTGCCTGGTCCATCCAAACTATGTTGGGCTTATTCGCGAAATCTTCCTGTATGGGATGATGCTCGGTCGCAATAGAACTTAGCACGGTAATTTACTTGCACGAATTACAACGAGTATACAAGACAATTTCTGATCCACGTGACCCTATTTCAGTAGTATCACATAGCCACAAACTATAGGAAAGTAGCTTAGTGTTAGTTAACTAGTTTAGTGTGAATACATGTAATATATAATACTTATAACTATTAGATTTAATATGAACTTTGCATAAGTACTTAGTGATTTTTAGTTATAAATAGGTAATAAATTATGTCAAGGCATTGCTCGCGAGTCGAGTTATGTTGCACCGACGGAATATCAGCGCTGCAGTAACTCTGTTACTGTAGGATGACATTATGCTGAGGCGGTGGCCTTTTTGTTGTGTAATCCATATTTATATTTTTAAATATTTCGTAAATTTTTTTTTCTTTATTTTAAAAATTTTGTAAAAGTAAGTTGCATCAATGAATAAATATGTTCTCTTTGTCTTTCTTTCATTCATTTGTCATTCAGTATGAGATCAATCGTTTGGCATTCAGCATGGTGAGGTGAGGTTGATATTTGGAAAAAAAGTTGACGTTCGGTATTACCCTATCCACTGTTATGTCTTACTTTGATGGGCGCTGTTATAGAGCCACCATAGCGACGACGGACAATGAACGGACAAGGAAAATGAACGAAACATTAATCACCAAGAAGTGCTGGTAAAGGAAAAATGAAAAAAACTACAATTGTCAAACACGCCTGCCGAGCATGGCAGACATGGCAAATGGGGATATATGAGGCAATTCATGGAGTAGGCCATTGTTTGACAGTGGACTTTTGATAGGTTGTAATGATGATGATGATGATGAAATCACACTATATAAGTTTCCGTACGATTTTGCATATTTTATGTCATTAATTTATTATCATATTATATTAGCCAATTTATATTGTTAAGCATATTAACCGCTTCCAAGCTGAACACTTTAGCCGGCGACAGATCTGCCCATTTTATTCGATGGCCTTACCCTTAGTTTTGTATGAATTTACTTAAAATTGTCACGACATAAATGAATTATATTTCCTTAAAATAATACAAGTATAGGTGCCGCTCACTACGCTATTGAACGTTTGGTATTAAAGTGAACAATAGATTCCAAAATCATTGTTCTACATATTCACATTAATGGATCTTTGTTAAACCGAATTTATATTACATAATATACAATATTTTATTATAATATACAATATTAAAACTATAATAAAAAAACAACTAGTAACTTAATTATCATACAGTCCTAATCCCTGCGGTATCGTGCCAAGAAAGTTGGCTGCGTTTCCCCACTGAATGGCTAAAATTAACCTTTGAGCGAGATAAGAACCAGCCCTCTTATCACCAGCAGCAACGACCAGTCGCGGATGGAGTTCCTTTAGGAACTTCACCGCACGTGGACCCAACGGACCGATGGTCTCTACAGCAAATAGCACAAATATGTAGTCAGCACAATATGCAGTACAGCTGCCTCTGATGCCGCCCCGGCTCTAAACGAGGTACTCTTGAGATGAGAGGCCGCCAAAGTGTCTACGCAAGTAGCATCCCACACTAGGGTTTACCTCTCTCCCAAGGGACCAATGTCATACCGTCGCGTCTCCTGCCATCGTCTCTAAATATTCCACAAGGCTCTAAATCCGAGGGAACATTTATAGAGACAAGAGCCCTTCGGATGACATCGTTCAAAGAAACGTGCCGTGAAAACCTACCAGCACTTTTCTTACATGAGAGTCCGTGGAGCCTAAAACTGTCGACGCTGCTACCACAGGGGCACAGATGGGCTTGACAAATCGCCGCTCTTAGTCGGATTCCTACGGCGATGCGCAAGCTTTCCCCATCAAGTAATATGCCGAGATTACTTGATGGTAAAGCGTGTAACCAGTGACTAGATTCCTTAGTCGAAACAGCTAGAAAGCGTGCCTGATCTTTATCACTATAGAAATTGTGAAACAAATCCTTCTGCACGTTCTGTACCAACGGAATATCCCATTGTTTTTGTTGGTTTACTTCCAGTGAAACATTTTCGCCCTGACAGAGCACTCGCCATGTCTGCCCTGCCTCCGTAGCAAAGCACAGGTCTACTTTATTATTTAAAATTATGTTACATAAGTCACTGATACTATGTACGGAAGCAAGGAAAGCAGGCAATGCAACGCTAGAAAGATTTCTCACACCAATACCACCAAATTTTATAGGTAAAGTAGCTTGAGTCCAGGCTGTTGTATTTAAAGTTAAATTTAAAATTTTTTCTATAGCTATTTTAAGATTATTATCAATATCTTAAAATATACGTGGCACAGTGGCTTAGAAATGAGTTGTTGCGCTGGAGGCCGCGGGTTCAAATCCCGCACGGAACAAGTATTTATATGGCCTACAAATAATTGTCCTGGATGTTTGTCCTCGTTTAATTTATGTTTGTAAACTGCCTCCACAATACAGGAGAAAATCCTAGTGTGGGGGTAATGTTTTTTTTTAAAAAAATAACTAAAAAAAAAAACCAGACTGGACTCGATCGGAGTAAGTATGTAAATCTAGGTACAAGTAGATAATATTTTAGAATAGTAAGAGCAATGTGGGGGTTTAATTTATACAATTTATCAACGTGGTTTAAAAACTGATCAAATTTTGTTTTTAAAACAGGTTTAATACTATTGAAAAACAACGAGGCACCTAGTAGGTATAGCGATTCCATACAGACAGTTTTTATTCCTGTTGAAATATGATTGAAATTTTGAAATAAAGTGTCTCTTGATTCAAGACCAATATTTTTAAAATTTCGAAAAATATGATTAAGATCACTGAAGACGTCATCTGCTCTACCTCCCAGTGTATCGTCGTCCAGGTACCATACATTCAGCTTGGATTTCAAATTTGAAATAATGGGTTGAATTCCGAAACTGAAAAGTGCTGGACCTAGTGGGTCAGTGAATACCGACAGCAGAATCGATAATATGGTTTTCGTAAAACAAGTTAGTATTTTGACTGTAACATTGCCAAACGTAATGATAAATTTCGGGGATATTTCTGGACATGAATCTCTTTGTAACTGTGCTGTCATCTGCATACCCAACAATACTTGGTAGAAGAAGGATGTGCAGCAGGAAAAGAGTCGCAGAGAGAACAGAACCCTGAAAAATTCCGGCATTACTATGCATTAGGTCAGAAGAGCAGCAATCTATGACTACCCTGATCGACCATTCACTCAGAAAGTCAGATATTCAGTTGCAAAATTTGGCGGCGATGCCGTAGGCAGGAAGCTTACTCAGCAGACTTGTGTGCCAAACCCTGTCAAAAGCCTTCGAGATATCGAGTGAAACTGCTAGAGCTTTACCGTTCTTCCTGATGGCCTCACCTCAAAAGTGCGTTACAAGGGAAGCCATATTGGTGGTTCATTACCCTTTCCATAACTTTTCAGAGTATGGAGGTGATGGCGATTGGTCGATAACTACAGGGATCGGCTCGACTACCCTTCTTGGGTACTTGTTGCACATTGGCAAGCTTCCAGGATTATTAATATTGGGCACTGTTCGAGTTTTAAGAGAGGCGTAATAGGCGCGTCAGAACAGGAGACAACTCAGGCGCACAATGCTTAAGTACCCTTGCAGGAATACCATCAGGTCCACTGGCCTTGTTCACATCTAGGTTTTGCAAAGCTCTACGTACCACTTTTATATGGATAGTGACCTTCGGCGTCGAAGAATCACAGTGAGGCAGATTTGGTGGTTGTTTAGAGCCAGCATCTAGACGAGAATTGCTCGCAAACAGAGATGCAAATAAATTTGCTTTCTCACTTGCGGAGTGAGCCAGTGTTTCATCAGGTTTTTGCATAGGTCGCAATGAGGGACGGCAAAAGTTGGATTTGACGGCCTTCAACAGGGACCATAATTGCTTACTACCAGGAGGGTAGGAGGTAAATCTGGCCCCTATGTGACTGACATGGTCGAATCGTGCCCTGCGGAGAACCCGCTTACAGGACTTGGCAGCATAATTAAAACCTCTTCTTCGCACAAACTAGTAGTAGGCGGACTCTTTTGGGCCTCAGCACGAACATAGTCCGCATTATATCAGGGAGAGCCTTGTGATCGAGCGGGATGTCGAAGAGCGGAAGAAAATATTCCATTCCGCAACCGCATCGGCAGAGCAGGAGGGTTCATCCAAAGAAAAGCACACTTGCCGCCACGGATATGATGCAAAAAGTGTCGTATCTCATCTTAGTCTGCTGACTCGTATCGCCATACTCTTCTCGTACCCGCTGGACAGTCATCTGGAGAAGAGATAATCGATACGGATTTCACCAGACAGTGATCGCATGATCCCAGCGGAGCTGAGACTGATACCGAGTGCCTGTTTGGATCTGTTGTCAGCATAAGGTCCAAGCAATTGGGTGTATGTCCGGCTACATCTGGTACTCGAATCGCAACTTGAATCACTTGAGTGAGATCTAGCGATAACGCAAGTTTGCGTGCCTCTCTCCCAGCATGGTCAGTTTTCTCATATGGGAATAACTACTCCTTTTGGTGGGCTTTTAAGTCCCAGAGAAAAACTAGTTCCGCTAATTAGACACAGTTTAACTGCCAATTAGATTTAACTTTAATTAATTGGCAAAATTGTTAGAAATGTTCATGCTGTATGAACTGATAACGAAGAACATCTACGTCAAAAAGAAGAGATAAATGCTAATAAATAAGGTTTTTGGTTAATAGCGGTATACCAACAAAAAAAAAACACGCGCCTTATATTTCCTTCTTATTTCTTGAACTCGTTTAGAAATGACGGGTACTCGTATTCTTTCTAAACCCGTCACAAACTCGTTTTAAGCGATCTAGAATAAAATGGAAAAAACGTTCTAAAGCGAAAAGTAACTAGGTGACAGGATGAATGATACAAAACAGGTGTACCGGAAAGGTGTTTTACTATTACAACAAAGACCATACGAATTCTTTAAAGAAATCGCGTGAATGTTGTTTTATAAAGATAATATGTTACATACTATATGTAACATAATATCTTTATAGTATGTTACATATATTATGTTACATGCTTTTGTTAAGCTAAGTCAGTGCGCTTTACCTTCTCCGACTGCACCACCACTTACCATCAGGTGGGATAACAGACATTCAGACATTCATTAATACGTATTTTAATTGACTTGATGCATTATTAACCGATGTTATATTTCTATGAAATTTAAAATGTAGAGTCATCATCGCCATCGATTACAGCTCTACCCAATATATTGCTGAAGATAGGCCCCGCAAGGAATGCCACAAAACACGGTCCTAAGCCTCCCGCTCCCAGCGACTTCCTGCATGTCTAACCAGGTCGTTAATCTACCTAGTAGGTGACCGCCCTACATGTACCGGTAAGCGACCGGTACAAAGCTGCCACTCGGGAACGTTTCTTTAAAAAAAATTGAGTAAATGATTATGATATTACTATTATTCATTTATTCGTTCATTACAGCCTATCAAAGACGTCACAGATTAGGACCGTGTAGTGGCGGTGTGAGAATATCCACTACCTCATATTGTCTATGGTACTATAAGAGTCGACAACAATTTGCGATTGCCAACCCGCCTGCCAAGCGTGACAACATGACAAATATTTCTCTTATAAGATTATTTTAATGTGGGGTAACCCTCATGGATACTTTTCACTGCGGTGGCAATGGGAAGGTTATGCTGGACGTTTACCGTCTATAAATAACCCTGCGGTGATCATCATCAGCGTAGACGAGGGTTCCCGAGATCTCCGTTTGGAACTCAACCGGGGTCTCTCCATCGATATGCTTTGCATGAAGCACGTCCGGAGCACTACTTGCAGCCCCCAGCACCCTCGCGGTATTATCACGATGTATCGAAACTACTTTTGAGACACCGTCATCCTCGGGGATGTCATTACTAGGCATTATGGGACACCGCCCTGAGAAAATGCCCTCTTATATGATATTTTTTCGATTTCTCAAAAAATCGTCAGTTTCTTAGATAAAATATAGCCTTGTTTATTTGTGTTTGTTTGTGAAGTTTCATCACAATCGGTTCAGCCATTCCGAAGATTAACCCGGACAGACAGACATATCGGGACGGAGAGACAAAAAATTTAAAAATGGTTACTCACGTTTTAATGGCATTCCCCCCCCCCCGGACTCATTAAAAGGACGTTATTTCGATGAAACAGATACTTCAATTTTATTTATATGTATAGATAAGATAACATAATAGGTCTATTATAATATTTATATATAATATTTCTACAGCAACGGGATTATGTCACTACACCAGCCAAGAGCTTCAGCACCTTGCCAATAGGTGTGAGTGCCATGCCTTGGCAGAATTGAGGGTGTAAAGGCCCGTTTGTGCTGACGGCTGCACCATGATATGGTGCCGGTCCTGGGCGTCTCTCGTTAATTGACACCCACTATATGGATGATGGACAATAAAATACCACGTAAAGGGCCGCTGCCTGGAGGTCACCAGAGCGCGTCTGGAGATAGTGTTGGACGCGACAGCATGCTAGCCGCCAGCCGAGCGCGAGTTGCTGCACGACCACCCAGCAATTTCTCGTATCCATCATCCCCACCAGCTGGCTTGGTGTTGGTAGGGTCTTCTCAGACCTAGCAATCGACAGCCGCCACTGGTGGAGTACGCCGCATTGAAGGACAATTGATAGCGTATTCAGAGCGTACTTCAGGGAGGAAGGGAGAGAAGCTGGAGGTTTTGCGTACCCGGCCAGAATCTATTGCTTTTTTGCTGAGCTGGAGCTTTATATTACCGTTACCGAGCAAAACCAGGCTGACCGAGTTCGGTGCATCATGCGCTCAAGAACATTTGATGACGCCGAATTCGAACGGCTACGACGTGAGCCTGTTCCCTCATCGGATGAAAATGCTACGGCTGGGGATACGGTGCCACAAGTTCCAGAGCCACCCGTACACGGAGATGCCGTCGTGAATCTTCCGGTTGTGGTTGATTCAGACGATGGTAGAATAGCCGCCCATGGACTAGAGCAAATGAGGAGTACATTGGAAAAGGCGATTACGGAAAACCGCAGTACGCCTCTCGAAAATAGACCACGACTTCCCGCATACCCTAAGCTAGAGGAATTGGGCTGTCGTAAGGGCTCTTAACCCAATGCTGGTGACCTATTTGGAAGCCAGCCGGGATCTTTGCGAGACGGATTCAATTCTTTTTGGCGGTTCAACCAGAATCGCCTCTTCCAGAGTGATCAGAAGAGGCTCTATAAATCATTGGAGCGACCAATGGTATGTGGAACGGGCAAAGTACCGAACCAGGCTGACACTGTCGCATTCTGGCGTGGCCTGTGATCAAAGTCCGTAAACCACAGCGAGAGCCCTTGGACGGAAGTTGTGGCGAGTCAGTGTGCGAGTGTTACGCGATGAACTCCGTCATAATAACGCCGAAAGACGTAGCTGAGGCGTTTCGCAGGGCCACGAACTGGAAAAGTCCGGAATTCGACGGGCTGCATCACTACTGGCTGAAAGTGTTCGTGGTGTGTAACGCTGTGTCGCCCGACAGTTTCAAAGAACAAGAGGAGGACCAGAAGTCGCTCCCGAGCCTCTTCACTACTGGGATCACTAATTTCGTTCCTAAAGTGATCTTTATACCGGGATACCACAGACACGAGCAAACATATGGTGGGTAGACACGTGATGGGGCGGCCATCACGTGTATACCCACCATATATAAGACACTGACATTTTTTTTATAGAATTAGGGTGACAAACGAGCACACAGTCCACCTGATGGTAAGTGGTTGCTGTGGCCCATAGACATCTACATCTATCTTCGTTTGCGAATTAAAATGCAGATGCGTTGTCAGCCGTGAGGACTAAGATGGAATGCCTCTTTTCCAGTAAAAAGGGTCTCCGGTTCTCTACACTCACCATACGAAACACAGCAGCATTAAGCTGCTATTTTACGCTGGTATTCTGTGAGAGCGTGGTCCTTCCCCGGTCGAGCCGACCCATTCGTGCTACAACTATACTATTATTATAGCTGCAGCATGGCTCTACCACGTACAAAAACAAACAATGACATCCATTTTGAGCGCGAGAATCACTCGTCACCTGAACTTAAATCAGGTGATGTCACGCGCTCAAAATGGGTTTTGGGGCCGTGGTCGAGTAAGTAAGGAACTACTCCTCATTGACGCGGTCATTGGTAAAGTGGTAAAACGCAACCGTCGGAATTTCTGTGTTAAAATTGTAGTGTTAATTTTTGTTTAGTTTCTTTGTAGTGTATCTGTCGTGATTGTGTGTAGCCTAGGTATTTATAGCTGATTCGCATGTATTTCATTCGATCTGTTTAGCATGTATATTGACTACAAAAAAGTCTACGACTCTGTTCTCCATTCATGGCTTGTAAAAATTTTAGAGATATACAAAATACATCCAACTATAGTAACATTCCGAAAAGTCATGATGACAACCTGGACCACTGTATTAAGACTAACTTCCCCTACTAAAATAGTAGATACCAGCCCAATAAAAATCCAGTGAGGGATCTTTCAGGGGTTGCTTTAAGCCCACTGTGGTTCTGTCTTGCTCTAAACCCTCTATCTAATATATTAAACGCCACTACTTTAGGAATTCCGTTAAAAAATATAACTACCGAAGGACAAAATGAAATTCAAAAAATAGAATTAAATCATTTGTTGTACATGGATGATATTAAACGATACGCCAAAAGTGAGACTGAACTCTATGAATTAGCAAACTTGATAGAACAATTCTCAAACTATATTAAAATAGAATTCAGCGTAGACAAAAATGTTAAATAAATTCAATTAGAGCAGTACAACACTAATACACTTTAGGAACAGGAGAACACATAGAACCATTAGAAGAACAAGATAGCTATAAATACCTAGGCTACATATAATCACGACAGATACACTACAAAGAAACTAAACAAAAATTAACACTACTATTTCAACACAGACTAAACACGATTTTGAAAACGCAACTACATTCTCGAAATACTATCAAAGCAATTAAGACCTTTGCTATACCGGTTCTCACATATTCTTTTGGGATAATCAATTTGACCAAAACCGTCCTGAAAACTCTCAATGAAAAATGACCAAATTCCGCAAACACCATGATCACGTTTGCAGAGATTAATATTGCTGCGGAAAGAAGGTAGAGGGCTAATTGACATCCTAAACATACACAATAGATAGATAAAAGCACTTAGACAACATTTTTTTTAAACTGAAACCTCTATTCTTCCCAAAATTATATCACAGAACGACCAAAACTTAACAACCCTAAATTTAAAAGATACAACTGAACAGGAAAATGAGAAAGTAATCGATGACAAAATCAAGCTTTCAGAATGGACTCAGAAATCTCTACACGGAAGACATCGCCAAGACTTATGCCAGATAAATGTCGACAAAGAGGCGTCAAACGTATGGTTAAATCGAGGCAAACTCTTCCCGGAGACTGAACGGTTCATGCTTGCTATACCGGATCAGGTAGATGAAACCAAAACTTACAGAAAGTTTATCATAAATAATTTAAATAATGACTCATGTAGGAAATGCCATAGCTCTCCAGAAAGGATTCAGCATATCACAGTCGCGTGTAAGTCAATAACACAAATAGACTACAAACACAGACACAATCAAGTAGCCAACATCATACATCAAAAATTAGAACACCAGTATAAACTTATAGTTCCGTTACACTATACTACAAATACAATTCAGAAACTGTATTAGAAAACCCGTCAACAAAACTATATTTTGACTGCGCTATTCTTACAGATCGAACAATCCATTTCAATAGACCAGATATTACACTTATAAACAAAACTAAATATTTAATAGATATTGCTATACCAAATACCCATCACTTGCAGACAAAAATAGCAGAAAAACAGAGCAAATACATTCACTGAATTAAAATATGAAGTAGCCTGACGCTGGCATCTGTAAAAAGGTACAATAGTACCAATAGTATTGTCTACAACAGGAGTAATACCGAAACAACTTCACCAGTCCCTTAATTCCCTCAACTTACCTCCAAATACCTATCATCTGCTGCAGAAGGCCGCGATACTAACCACATGCAGACTCAGAAAGTTTCTGCAATGTGAACAAGAAAACCCACATCAAAGCACAAATACGCTACCAACTTCTGTGCAATCTTCTACACGTGACCGCATTTAATCCAATTGATTATCACTTGGCTTAGGCCCGTGTTATCAGCTCTTTCCGGTTTGCCAAAAATATAAAATAAAAAAAAATACTGATGATCTTTATTTGCGTAAAACATGGTAAATATTAGGTCCTTATATATGAAATTAGCGTTTTGTCGTACTGACCACTTTTATCTGAAATATCTCCTCTTTTGTTAAGAATTCCAAACTCAAATTTATAAATTCATTTAGCTGGTACATTTGAGTTTTGAAAACAGTCATTCATTTGTTTTTTCCTCATTATTTTTTACTTTGGCGTCGCTTATTACCGCACAATGGAAAACATGAAATATCGGTATATTTACGAGTACGAGTTCTACCGTGGTACCAGTGCTGCAGAAACAGCTCGAAGGATTAATGATGTGTACGGCGCTGGTGTCGCAAAATAAAGCATGGTACGTTTTTGGTTTCAACGTTTTCGTTCTGGAAATTTCGACCTTCAGAACCAACCCCGTGGACGGCCGGAAAGTGGAAAATGAAGAATTAAAGGCTATTGTGGAAGCGGATCCATCACAAAGCACTTCAGAGATAGCTGCAGGCTTCGGGGTAAGTGATAAAACTGTATTAATCCACTTGAAGCAAATCGGGAAAGTAAAAAAATCTTGAACTATGGGTACCTCATGTATTGAGTGAATTGAACTTGCAAACACGCGTCGACTGCTGTGTTACTTTGCTCAACCGACACAATAATGAAGGGATTTTAAATCGAATCATTACTTATGATGAAAAGTGGATACTTTACGATAATCGGAAGCGCTTGTTGCAATAGCTGAACCCTGGGGACCCAGCCAAATCCTGCCCTAAACGAAAATTGACTTAGAAAAAGTTACTTGTGAGTGTTTGGTGGACTAGCGCCGGTGTCGTTCACTACAGCTTTTTAAAATCTGGCCAAACGATTACGGCAGATATCTATTGTCAGCAACTGTAAACCATGAAGGAAGAACTAGCTGCTAAACAACCGAGATTGGTCAATCGCTCTAGGCCACTGCTGCTTCACGACTACGCAAGACCACACACTGCACAACAAACAAACACTAAGTTAGATGAGCTACAATTGGAATGTCTGCGACATCCACCGTACTCCCCGCACCTTACTCCAACAGATTACCATTTTTCCGGAATTTGACAACTTACAAGGAAAAAAATTCAACTCCGATGCGGCAGTCCAAACCGCCTTCAAAGAGTTTATTGATTCTCGCCCCCCATAGTTTTTTAGTAAAGAGATCATTGAACTACCTATGAGATGGCAAAAGTGCATAGATAACAACGGTGCATACTTTGATTAATTAAATATATTTTACAAAAAAAAATTGATTTTATATTCCTCCCGTACAAAACGCTAATTTCATATGTAAGGGCCTAATATATAGATGTTTTAGTTAATTTTTTTAATTATTATTAGGAAGGCGCTGCTGACCATCACCTAGTTTGTTTCCCTTTTTTGCCTTTTACGACACCCACGGGTTGATATGGGGTAGCGGTTATTCTTACAACGCCAATTGTGGACACGATTAATATGATTTATATTCAAATAAAATTGACCAAACTTATGATGAACGTGGAGAAGTAGAGACCTTTTTTACTGGAAACAAAGGCATTCCATCTTAGAGCTCACGCATCTGAATTTTGATTTTTTTTTATGGAGGATTGATGAGGATAGATTTCTAATGGGTCACAGTTTCTACTTATCATCAGGTGGACTGCGTGCTCGCTTGTCACTCATATTTTATAGAAAAAAAATCTAAGAGTTGGGGGGAAATGGAAAAAACCGGCGAATGATCCGCTGGCGATTATTATTATTATTATGTGATATTTTTATTGTATTCTTCTCTGGTTGGAATATATATAAATACGTACCTAATATAAATAGATAAAATAAGATAAATATGAATAAAATATTATAAATAAATTGTGATTAAAATATATTGCACACAATTGATATCCTATATAGAATAATATAAATCTAACTATAGTAAAGTAAGTAAATAGAGTTCAACCAGACGGAAGCCCTCGACAAGGGATAGCAAACGACTGAGAATTTAGGCGAAGGCAAAAGAAACCCGAAAGGCTGACCGTGATTAACCCATTCGCAGAAACGATCACTTGAATAATTTCGGTCGACAGACCCCCCAAATGCCTCGTGAGCCAGGTCTAGATATTTTGTATTCTTATTTGTTTCGGCTTTGACATTTTCGTCATATGGAATAGATCACTATTCCATATGACGAAAACAATCAACACAATCAAGGATATTTTTGGTCGACTGATGTCGATTGTGTTCGGTCTATCGCTACAAAATTGTGTAGAATAAATTAATAAATAGGCTATAGTTAAACTAGGAGGCTCATTACTTGCGTAGGACTAGGACTCCGTCTGGGTAGGGTGCACAATATTATTGCACCCATTGCTGGCTGCCGGAATAAAGAGTAAAAATATAAGGGAGTCAATATTATAACAGATTGTGGGGGCATTTAAATAAAGTGCTCGAGGGTGACATCATCTATAACGAATTAACGAATAACGAGTTTAGCAATATAGAATAAAAAACACAAAACAAAAATGATAATTAACTATGTAGTATATACATTTAACTAATAAATAAACTATAAAAATATATAACCTATATATGCATATTAATATACATATATAATTAATACATACTGATATTAAAATTAGTTTTATAAAAAAAGTAGATGTAAGTTACATCTACCGGAAAAGACGCGTTAAAACCGGTGCCAACTGGAGCACACGTGTTCAGCACAATGGGTGGGACTCCATAAGTCCCACTCGTCTTGTTGACGTTCAGGAGAGGATTGCTTTGCGAACCGTGCGCTGTGTAAACCGCACATCCGGCATAGAGCAATCACACCGCGGTGTGTTCCCCGTCATCGAGAGTCGAGTTCGAGTCGAGAGGAAGATTAACAGATCGGCTTTCTCTTTGCGGCATGGGCCAGTGAGTCCCTCTCTGTGCTGAGATGGAAGAGATGGCTGACAGAAGTTCCGTTAGACAGCCTTGGCAAGAGACCAGAATGCACAGGTTCCCGAAGGAAGGCGAACTAGCTTCTCGCCAATTCTGCCGATGTGCTCTGACCTTGCCTTGGCAATGACTATTTTGAAGGACCTGGAGGCGGAATTATACTTTTTAAGAGCGCTGGTATTTACATCCCGAGATGTTGATGCGTCAGTCTATGCCCGGTATATTGTGATGCTATTTTACTGAGATCTGCCTCCGATGGGCACCACAGAAGTTGGAATAAAAGTTCCATATCCTGAAGTACCACATCATTAACAGAATCAGCAACAACCCTGGGAGTATCCAGCGAGAAGTAAACCCGCACCCAACGGTAGGATGCAAAGAAAGACCGCATTCCGTCCCAATCCGCCGACCTGTAATGCCAACACGGCGGCAGTCTGCAGAACGCAACTGCAAGGAAGCGTGAGTGGCACCACACTCCGGACAAGACAATGGTCCTAGGAGTTAAGAGGGGCGTCTTCAGAAACCTGAAATCCATCCGGGTGAGAGGTCAGCAGAAGGTCCAACAGGGAAGGTGCATAATCCTCCACATCTGGAATCCGAGTAGGCGAAGTAACCAGCTGTGTAAAACCATATGCCAAGGCAAAGTCATAAACAGATCCCCGCATGATCGGTTAAATGAACCGAGCCATTCGACGTGGTGGGCGTTAAAATTGCCAAGGATAACGATCTCTGCTGTAGCAAAGAATCTGTAGCCATTTGGACGTGTTCAATGAGTCGGTCTGTTTCGGCATTACCGCTATGGGACCTATAGAGGTACCCGTAGACACGGGGATAGTCGTCGCCGTCTACGCGCAGCCATAGGATGGACAGGTCCGTACCTTCAAGACTGCCGAGGAGTTGAAAAGAGATGTCTTCTGACGCATACGCAAACTCTCCAGAGGGAGTGTTCTAATTTGTACCCCGGTAGGTCTATGAGAGATATGAAGTATCAGCCTTTAAGCGACACTTAAGGACACCTGAGTCTCGGTTAAAAAGAAAGGTCGGCTTCGTCCTCTCTTCGTCCCCTCATACGGGGCACGAGGAGGGGGCACCCACGCTCAGGAAGAGTAGGGCAGCTTGGGCGTGGATGCTCAGCGAGGATTCTCCGTCACCAGGGTGTTGGTACCTCCTAGGGTATTTTTGTTTGATTCCGCTACCATTCATGGTATTCTGCGAGGTCGTGGTATTACCCTGGTTCAGGCCGGCCCATTCGTGTGACATCAAAAGCTGCCGCGTGGCTCACTGTTAAAACGTAAACATGGAACAAATTCTATTTACATCATAAATAAACAACCGATACACAAAAATGAATTATTTTCTTCGTATGAGACAAGTCCAGTCTTGACGAATAAACCAAACACAATAACTGCCTTCCACCGGGCTCTTTTTGCGCGAATACTTCTCTAATACTTTAACGTTTTCGTTAATGCCAACTCCCACTAGACACTTGATCGCGAGTGAAAGAACGTGTCGCTTAAAGGCAGATAATTGACCATAAGTATGCCCGCATGCGGCGACACGGCATAAGCACCTCACAACATGAATCTACCTATCCCATTCATAATTACTTTTACGTTTTACGGAATTAACCGGTTAATTTGGGTGTCAAAACCGGTAAGTAACCGGTAACCTTTACCGTTTAGGTTAGTTAAAACCGGTTACTTGTTTAACCGGTAATTGAAGAGCGATATATTTACCGGTAATTAATCGAAATTAACCGCTCTTTTAAACCGGTTCCGAGCCCTGGATGTAACAAATAAAAACAGTTATAAACAAGTGAAGGCACAACTACTAATTTATGTCTATGTTTCCGTTTCCTCCTTGAACATAAAACAGTGTGTACGTCGTTGCAAAGGATAAAATATTTTAATATTAGACTCTCCACGCTCCTGAAAACGTTTAATAACGTAGCACAACTTCTGTAACGTACGCCAGTAGTCACTTACGATATTAAAACATGGTAATATGATGTTTAGTAGGAATATGTTTAGTTTTGAGCAAGATGAAATTTTATTTTAGTCTTAATAAATACTCATAATAATTTTGCTTAATAATAGAAACTAGAGTGCTCACCTAGTGGTCGAATTTGACCTTGATTCTTTAAATTTTTAAGTTTTATAATATTAAGTAAGCTGTATTTCACTTTTAATTACACATTAATACTCTTATATAAAACATGAAACTTTTTTGTCTTTCACTCAACTGACTATTTAAAAACAACATTTGAAATCACGCAAAATTCACAGCTTATTCAATCAATCTGCCATTAATTATTTGTTAGAACAGTTTAATAACCGTGTAGTTACCGTGTAGTGGCGTGTAAGAATATCCACTACCCCGTATCTTGTGGATGTCATAAGAGGCGACAGAGTGAAACAAATCAGGAGATGGGCAGCAGCCTCTTCCTAATAACGACTAAAATAAAAAACTGCGGTTGCCAACCCGCTTGCCAAGCGTGGCAACTGTGACAAATATCTCCCTATGAGGCAAACTATGAGGGAGGCCTATGATCAGCAGTGGATTTTAATAGGCTGTAACGGTAATGGTAGCGGTAACATTTTAAAATTCTATGGCGACTATCTCTACTCTGTTCGATTGTTTGACCACAGACTATTTTACTACACCCATACTAATGTGTTAACATATACTATCGACAGACTATTATGTGTTTGACATTGGCAGTATAAACGTGAACAATGAATCCTTCATTTTATTTAATTTAATGTATGTATTTGTAACACAAATTATATATAAATTTTAGCTTTCTGCAGTCCTTCTCCACATCAACTTTCACTGTACTACTGAAAATCACACACTACTCTGTGCGCGCATTAAACAAAGTTTTATCTGCACGTATACATATTTATTTATTAATATTGATATCTATGGAAAACGCTATGCTAGGAGTTTCTCTGCATAATATACTTTGTGATGAGAACATCTGCAGTATATCCTATGTTCAGCAGTGGACTTTTGATGGGCTGAAAAGTTTTAAAAAATGACTTATAATTATACCTACCATGAAATGGATTTCGCCCTTATTATGATATTGACTTTTGTTTTCATCATAGGTTTTGTTTGTATCATTGGGGGATTTTTGCCATAGTTACCGCGCTTGACAAGCGGGTTGACCAACCGCAGTTTTTAGGGTTCCGTACCCAAAGGGTAACCAACGGGACCCTATTACTAAGCCTCCGCTGTCTGTCCGTCCGTCCGTCCATTCGTCCGTCTGTCTGTCTCTCAGCGGTCGTGTGTCCCATGATCTGTAAGAGGTAGACAGTTGAAATTTTCACAGAATGTGCATTTCTGTTGCCGCTATAGCAACAAATAATAAAAATAAAAATAAATTAAAGGGCTCCCTACAAGGTGTCCAAAAGAGTATCGGATATTTGTTAGTTTAATAAAAAAAACTGCTAGTATTCAAGTAATTTTTTTGTTGTTGATTATTAAAATACAACATGGAAAATTATTTCGAAAAGATAATGTTATCCAAATGGCGACCGTTACGCTGCTGGCACTCTTCTAATTTGGAACGAATTGGTGATAATACGCTGACACATAGCTCTCGATATTGCTGCAATTTCTGACCTGATGTTTTGTTTCCATTGCGTTAGGTTCGTCGGATTATTCTTATAAACCTTATTCTTAAGGTATCCCCATACGACGTAGTCAAGCGTGCTAAGGTAGGGGCTTCTGGGAGGCCAGTTGATGTTACCTCTACGAAATGACCTTATTAGGGAACAATAGGTTAACAGCTTCAATTGATTGATTTGATGTATGGCAAGTGGCCCCGTCTTGTTGGAACCACGTTCTTGGGTTGAAACCTTCAAACTCCTGCAACTCTGGGCTCAAAAATTTCACAGCATATCGCAATAACGGTCACTATTCACATTGAGCGGTCGGCCACGTCGATCTTATTGAAAATATTTAGCAGACATAGCGGCCAACACAACGACCTTTGGACTGTGCAGGGGTCGGTCATGCTTTCGTCTCGGATTATCCTTTGCCCAGTATCGACAATTCTGCTTATTTACATGCCCATTCAGGTGAAAGTTGCCTTCGTCACTGAACAGTATGTTTTCAAAGTTGTTGAATAGCCGCAGCATATCGTTCGCAAAATTCAATCGATTTAGTAGTCCGTATCCTTCAATTCTTGAATGAATTGAATTTTATATGCTTTTAAATGCAAATCTTTTTAAAATCGAATGCAAAGGACGATTTTTATGTTCAATGCTTGGTCGCTTTCGTTTCGGATGGATAAAGACGGATTTTGACGAACTGACCCTTCACTTCTTCGATTAATTCCTGGTCGCGGACTGAACAAGGGCGACCGGAGTTTTGAATTTTACCGTCGCACCTGTATTTTCGAAAATTCCGGATCCATTTTCTAATGCTATCGTCACTTGTTGTATTGCGTGTGCGATACTCCGCACGATACAAATGATGAGCAGTAACTATTGAATCACCGTTACGACAATACGCTCGTACGCAAATAGCGCGATGCGTCCCCGGCTACAGCTCCATTGCGACTAAAACTTCACAAAATGGCGGACTCGATCCCTCCCTGCGCGCCTCTCCGCCGCTCCGAATCAACTTCAGCTCTAAAGCAAACACCTAGTAGAAACGTCTTTACAATGGTACGGAACCCTTCACGCGCGAGTTTGACTCGCACTTGGCCAGCTTTTATTTATTATCTTGTGTTTTTATCAGGCGGTTGCTGCTGCCCATCTCCTGTTTCAGTTTCTCACTGTCACCATTTATGACACCCGCGGATGATATGGGGTAGTTGATATTCACTACCCCATATCATATTATGGTTATTCTACCGTCGCCACTACACGGGTTGTTACTAATTTATGTAGGTAGCATAATTATTTACATGTGTTTAAATTTCTTTTGTGCAGATGGTACTGGCATGCTCAAGTATAAATTTTAAAAACCTATTTATTTAGTTTTTTATATCTTTTTTCTTTTCGTAGTGTTTCGTAATGTTAAATATTTTTGAAACATTGAAATAATTAAGTTAATATTAAATTCCTTAGATGGTTATATTATAATAATCCATTAAAAGCCCTAAGAGCAACATACAGGTACTTTAATTACCTCAAAGTATCTTTGAATATAAAATAACGCTTACAAAATATTACTTCCACAAAATGAAATCTTCCGTTTCCTTTTGAAAGACAGTTATTTAGTCCCAAGAGAGTTGACAAAGAAATCTTTTTTGCAGATTATAAATAAAATAATTCTCGTCGATTTACAAAGGTCTCAGAAAAATTTAAATCCATGGTTTATTGTGATTCTGATTTCTTATTAACTAGCTGCTTTGTTCTTTGTGATTGAATTGTGACCTTACTACATAAATTAAAACCATTTCAATTTTTAATTTTTAAAAAGTAATCCTTAAGACGGTCAACTTTGGGGTTTGTCTCACTTATATACGTTTTACGGAGGAAAAACTATACGAATCTCTTAATAATATAATAAATTAATTTAATTTACAATGACGTTTAAAATTTGAAGTGACTTTCGTAGCAAGGTAGTAAGAACCAAAATATTTTATTCTATATAGCTGCAGCATGGCTCTACCGCGTATAAAATCTCTTCCTCTCTATTCCCTCACTCTCATAATCCGATGGGACGGTTATTCAACACAACCGGGAAGAAATCAGGTATAAAACCATTGGCTTTATAATGCTTATAAAAATATATTCCTTAATTACTACGTTGTAGGGCTTCTTATAGGGAAGTTTTTGTTTTTCTGCGTAGAAGTCCGTCGGGGTAAGTACTAAGCACAACTAAAACTAAGCTTGTATAGCTGTGTTCCGGTCTGAATGGTATAGACTTTGAAGCACTCCATCTTAGTCTTCAGAGATGTCAACAATCTGTTTTGAATTCTTCTTTTTAAGTTGATTGCAGGTGCCCAAAGACGGCAGTAGCCACTTCACATCAGGTGCACTGTAAGTTCGTTTATCACTTCAGTTTTATAAAAGAAAAATATTTTTAATGCTGATCTTAGCTAATTTATTTTCACATAATATACGAGTATATTATAATGAAATTACGTAAATTAATGCCATCAATTAATAAAAAGTGTTTTGCCTAAGCAAGCAAACAAATGTGATCTATAATCAAAACGTTAAAAATAATAATAGGAAAACATTATCGAAAATATAATTACACGAAATATTCTGAAGATACTTGATTCTATCGTGGTTTGGAAAGCCTCTGAGAAAAGTAATAAGGAATGTGATAAATTGATCTGATTCGCTTATACCCTGTGGCCGATGGTAATTGGGTCCGTTGTTATTTTCCGCAACAAAAATTACTTTGATAAGCTTCTTCATTTCTAACTAAATGAAGATATGGACACAAAGCAGCAAATTAATGGAAGAAACAGAAAAGATATGTATGTAACTACAATCATATTAAATCGCTTTCCCGACTGAGTTATCCACAAAGAAATATATTATACAATTACCATTACCATTACAGCCTGTAAAAGTCCACTGCTGAACATAGGCCTCCCTCATAGATTAGGTCATGGGGGGATTTTGCCATAGTTGCCACACTTGGCAAGCGGGTTGGCATCCGCAATTTTTTATTATTTTGAGTTGTTATCAGGAAGAAGCTGCTGCTCATCTCCTGTTTCATTTTCCCTCTGTCGCCTCTTACGACACCCTAGGGACGATATGGGGTAGTAGATATTCTTACACCGACACAACACGGTTAAGAAATATATAAAATTAGTGTAATTCTCTAAACTAAGCTCATTAGGAACGTCGAACTTCGAAGTTCAGCGGACAAGCTGTACCAATCAAATTGTTAAAAGTTTCAAGAGCTGATTTACTGTACATTTTCAGTGGTGAAGGTAATCATGGCGAGGGAACTTAAACTTCTCTAAAAAATTATTTACTTCGACGACATGCGAAATCTCTCACACGCCGCGTGGCGGACGAGTTATGTGACTAGCTTTATTTTTATTAGGCTTTATTTTTTTAAGCTGCCTGCAACTGAGCATAGCCAATAAACTGCGCATAGGGAAATTATGGTGGTTTGCTACAATATTTTTTGTATCATACTATCTTATATATTTTAGAAAATACAGAATTAGGGCCTGCGTTCACAGACGGCACGGCATGGCAAAGCGTGTCAAAGGATATTTTTTCGTGGAAAAAAGATTTTCGACTTTATTTTAATGATCTTAGCATTGAAATTCCTTTATTTCAACACGAAAAGACCGAAACGTCTCGTGTGACACCGCGGCATGCTGCTGCACGTCACGGCATTTCATAGGATGCCGCGGCACGTCACGTCATTCCATGGGATGCCGCGGTACGCCGCTGAATAACGTGAAAGGCATAGGTTACTTTATGTTGTTAAAGGAATGTGAGTGCTAAGTAACAAGGTTGAACTTTTAAATAACACAGTGCTAAACTGAGTTAGCACCCGAACGCGGCTGCTTTTGTCACGACTCGTATTGCCACAGGATCCTTCGGCATGCCGAAGTGTGCCTTGCCACGCCGTGCCATGCCGTGCCATCTGTGAGCGCAGGGCTCTATCGTTTTAGGCAGAATTTATCTAGCGAAAATTAAACTGTATGGATAAAACAGCAATATAAAAATTATAGCTTATTCGTCACACTGCTGGACCTAGGCCTCCTCTGATTTTAAGAGGGTTAAAGCACAATTGCTCCAGTGAATGTTAGCAGAATTCACATGTACTTATTTTATTTCTCACATTGTAGGTTTCATCATGACATTTTCCTTCATCGCCAAGCGTGGTAAATCAGTACTTAACAATGAAAAAAATTAAATTAACAATTTCATTAGTGCTAGCAAAGATTGAACCGAGGTTGCTTGCGTATAGTAAAACGTAAGTGCAGCCTCTGAGCTGGTACGGCTCCTCTACATTACCAGACACGGAGAAAACAATTTATTTTTACCAATAATGTTGGCGCCGACTTGTATAAGAAACCAGGATCTCTGATTTAGCCTAGAACTGACTACTAGGTCGCGCTATCGTCATCATTATCATGATCATCATTATAGCCTGTGAATTCCACTTTGCATAGGCATCCTCATAAATTGGCTATAAGAAGGGATGTTTGCCATAGTTGCCACGTTTGGCAGGCTTTGAGTTGTTATCAGAAATATGCTACTGCCCACTCTTGTTTCAGTTTCCCTCTGTCGCCTCTTATGAAATATATAGAAGGATATGGGGTTATGGATTATTTTCACGACGATAATAATAATCATCTAATAGTATATTTTATTTCGCAATACGTTAAATTTTGAAAGTTTTTGCATGATCATAACCATAGGAACATATAATATAGACATATAGTATAACATATATACCCTTGGTCCGTGGGGTCCTAGCGCTATAAGGCTTTTTAAGGAAATAGCAAAAAGGTTAGTCGACGTCACAGGAGACCATAGAGGTGGCAGCTACCTCGGACAAAGAACTAGTCTAGCTATTCAAAGGTTGAACGCTGCCAGTATCTTCGGAACCTTGCCTAAAGGGCCTCCTTTTTAATAATATATTTTCGTTATTATAATATATATATTTTTTCAAGGTTTTTAGTTTTAGGTTCATTGTTCTAGTATATATTTTGTTTTTAATATTGTATATAATAAAATATTGTATATTATGTTATGTAAATAAATAAATAATATTAATACAATTTAAATATATTTGATAGTTGTTATTTTTAGGTGTATGCTATAAATTAAATGACCAAACCAAAAATTAATAATTAAAAGCTGAAGGTAGTCAAGGTCAACCACATCAGGGCGTTCAGAGCACTCTTGAAACCACTAGGTAATAGGCCTTCTTTTTTCAGGCTGTGACAACGTAACTGTAACTTCTTTGCTTGAAGTTGGTTGCAGGTATTCATGAGCTGCAGAAGCCACTTAGAAGCAGGTGGACTCTAAGTTCGTTTGTCACTTCAGTTGTAACAACTTAATTTTAACGCCATTATACTCTCTCCTTGTCCGAGACGTTCTTTACAACATGTAGTACGCCGTATTTTATACCAGTACCATCACAGTTATCCAAGAACCTAAAAAAATTTTGGAACGGCAGAATATATGTACAACACTATATCCACCTGTACGTCAAACGCAATGTCATTACGTTTTTTTGTGCCAGCCGTCACGGTGTGTTTTTATAAATTTCGTTATAAAAATCAAATATGTTGAGTAATATTAAATGTTTTGTATCCAAAACCTACCACAACTGTATTTATTACATGCTTGCGAGGTAATATTGGGTTATACTTGGGAAAAAGAAGATATTCAAAATGGAGCAAACTGATTAAAGGTAAACAAGAATCATCTTGTTCGGAGGTACGTGTTAAAATCTAAAAAAATCACTTATTAATAAAGTCAGATTCACTGTGTATTTAAACACTTAATAACAAGTATGATTAATTATAAATGAAAATCCACTATTAAGCTTTAATAACATAACCTCGTCACTCGTATAATATGAAATAATAAATAGGTATTTCCAACCAATAATTGTAGGTTGAGATATATATAGAGATACGTTGAGAAATCAGAGTGATATATTTAATATGTTTTTTCTTACTTTCGTGTTCAATTCGTCTTTTGAGCATTAGTTTGGCAGTCGCCATTTATCATAGTCATGGGGCAAAATTGCGCACATGCAGGTGATTTTGGGACAGTATTGGGAAAATAGGAAAAGGAAAATACTCAGGCTGATACACTATCACCATCTTGTTGGACAATATATTATGCAATACTGAGATACAAAACAAATACTATGGGCTTAAAACTGCTGGGAAAAATATATTACATGAGTTATATGGATATGTTACAAACAGACCATTAGAACTACTACTTGAATATATATGGGTTCATGTATATATAATAAAATAAGAAATATAATGCCATCAACATCTTGGGACAGTATTTTCTGGTTTCTGGCAGAATTACTGAGGACTTAAAACTGTTGGAAAGAATATCTAGCATAAGTTATATAAAATGCTATATACAGACCATTAGAGCTATCACTTAGAGGATATACATGGTATAAATTACTCAGGCCATTAGAGCTATCACTTATGAGGATAGACATGGTTAACTATTCATACCTTAGAGCTATCACTTAGAGGGTAGACAGGTTTTGAATTGACATATAAAGCGATACCACTTAAAGGAAGACATTAAGATGTGCTAGGCCTCGAAGACATCACTGCAGGCTTTAAACCATTACAGCTATCACTTAGAGGATAGATATGGTTAACTATTTAGACCTTAGAGCTATCACTTAGAGGGTAGACAGGTTTTGAATTGACATATAAAGCGATACCACTTAAAGGAAGACATTAAGATGGGCTAGGACTCAGAAGAATTCACTGCAGGCTTTAAACCATTACAGCTATCACCTAGAGGAAAGACATGGTTAACTATTCACACCTTAAAGCTATCACTTAGAGGATAGACATGGTTAACTATTCAGACCTTAGAGCTATCACTTAGAGATTAGACAGGTTTTGAATTGACATACAAAGCGCTATCACTAGAAAGTAAAACATTGTGCTGTACTGGGATTTAGAATAAAAATAAATAATGGTATAATTTTTATTACAAAGGTGACTAATATTATCAGTACAACATAATGAAAAAGTTGTTACAAAATTACAGATCTAAAAATATCAGAAAGTCTCAGGGTCAGGGGGGTTCGTCAAAAAGAAGTCCAAAAATTGTCAACATAAGAGAACCCCCACATGATCGCTGGGCATCAAGATAGCAAATTATATTCCAACATACCAAACATCTAAAAGGGGCAGCAGTTCCCGAAATTATATACCCTGAGATTGCAACTAAACTTTTCATTATTTTATCAGAAAATTCTGATTTGGGAAAAAATAAGTGCTATTAATAAACTTAACTTATGGTTTTATTAAGGTTATGTATAACTTTGAGGACCCTTAAAAATTGGCAGAACAAGTAAGAAATAATAACTGAATTCTGGGACGAAACTACCCTGTTGCTCAATGTGAGAGTCAGTTTACTAGTCCCTAAAATTGTAATTCTCAAACAAATTATGAGATTTATAGATACATGTTAAAATTTAAAGACAGTATATTATTACATATTATTATGTAGACACTTTTAAAAAAGTTGCATAATATTCATCCACCTTCTGTGTCGAAGGGGGGGAGGCTTATGTTCCGCAGGGACTTATAGGCTTCAACGGATGGATGGATAATATGACATGGAGATAAGAAAAGATGTGATATGAAAACCGTTTTCCCTTGATATTGAATATCAAGAGGTTACAGGTTTAAATAGTCTTAAAAGATTATACATTTTAATCTAAATGTTTAGAAAAATCTGAAAGATTGAATATAAGCTATTATTTTAATTATATCCTCTTGATTTACTTGGCTCCATACGAGCTTATGAAGCCAATTTTGGCATGTCTGCAAAACAAAATAATATTGTCCACCAGCAGATGGAATTACAATAATTTTCTTAAATTATTAAAGGAATAATAAAAAGACAACAGTTAGCCTGTAAATTTTTCATGACCTTAGTTTTAATGTAAATTTTAAGAAATTAACAAACTATAATTAAAAAACTCGGTAACAGAAAGTAAACACCGAATTATTATTATCGATATAATAAAACTATTTAAAAAGAAAGTAATTGAAATCAAAAAATTAGCCTATGGAGCAATTTTCTACTGTTAGGCACATTCTAGCCATACCATGATTAATGAATTAAATTTAAACAAAGACACATTGTTGCATCCGAGCTGTATTAGGTAGATTAGTATAACCTAAGTTACAAGAAAGATAGCAGTGTTTAGCATAATTAGGTTTTAAATATAATAATGAGGTGCAAAATCCATCAATGGCTTACAGCGGTACATAAAATATCCTTTTGGGAAAATATAAAACTTACAAAATTCACTACTTAAAACAATTGTACATTGAACAATTAAAAAAGAAATTTCAAAATGATTATAGTAAACAATTTTACTATTATAAGGTATTTAAAGGTTATGACAAGTTAAAATATAAGTTATATGTTAAGTACATAGTAAAAATGGTAATCTTAAAAAAAAAATGTTTTGTTCAGTTATTTTATGTAGGGTTTCATACCTACCAGGTTATTATTACCTTCATATAGTAAAATAACTATGGTAAACATACATACAATAGAGTTATGTCTGACAGATGCATAAAATAGATTACCCAAAAGATGTTAGCAACAAATTAATTTGCTGTAAAAGGAAATTATGGAAAAATACTTATACACATAATTGTGATATGAATAGCTACTCTATAATTGTGCATAAGCCATTTAGGTTGCTATCAGTAATATAAGGTTAATAATGTTGTATTTCTAACTATTATGTACATAATAATGTATATGGAAGGTAATATATTATATTCAGTTGCAAATTTCTGATCTTAGATGGTAGTGAATAATATTGCAAATAATAAAATTATTAAAAAGCATAAAGTTTTTTGAAATAAAAACGGACAGTTCTCAACTGGGTGGAAAGAAGCCATTGGAACTGAGACAATTTTTTGGGTCTTAGTCCTTCATTGTGAGGAAATTACATATATTATTATTGGATATGATCGGATATGATTTATATTATTATTGGATATGAAAGTAGTATATGCTTATAATTTTGAAAATTGTAGAACACAATACAAAACCTTTAAAACAAAAAAATAATATAGATATTTTGAATAATACTTACTACAAATAAATAAAACTTATGGTGTACAATTTTACTCAGAGTTGATAAACCACTGCTTTATACATTGACAAGATAGAGAGGGTTCTATTTCATTAATTATTGAGGATTCAATTCTATCAATTAAATGAAAAATATTGGAAATTATATATCGATCTGAAATTGAGCCAAGTAAACAAAGGATAAAACGGTAAAACATAAAACGGTGTCAAAACTAAAAATTTATCAATTTGTACCGAGAAATAATAATACTATTACACAGAATAATCGTTTCCTGCAGGTATGACCCAGATACCATGGCAGTTATATTAGATTGGGGGGGATTCTTCTATGCATTTCCACTAGTTGCTATGTTGTTAATATGCTGTCAAAAATTAAGTTTATAGAACCATAAGTTTTTTGGTTGTCCACATGGGGGGGTCCACCTAAATGTGAATCAAGTGCAAAGGCATGTAAAATAAAAGATTAGAATTATTCATTTTGAATAAAATAACAAATTATTAACACCACTTTACAGAGAATCATACACTACTATTTCACATGTTACTATCACCTCATAGGTACCTCACACATATCATAGGTACCATTAGTGAAGCATTTTGTAAAAGTATGGCACTCCAAAATTCATGCTCATACATAGTGAACTCTCCTTTGTCAAATACTATCAATTATAAAATTATTATTTCTCTATAGTACTAATTTTGCAGTAAGTGAAATGTAATTCTTACTGGGCTTTTGTGATTTTTACTTTGGCTTTTGTTATAAACATAGACTTAATAATAAGTTAGTTTTATATTATTGACATCAAAATGTTGCAATAAAGATTTGAGATTACAAAATTTACAAAACTAGTAACAAGCTTAGCTGTGATGAGTCACAGGTCATAAAATTTATTAAATATTGTCCTTCATAAATATTACATTATTCCAAGTGGAGTTTAGAGGTATCGTTAAGATAAGGTAGAATTTCACTCAACAGCGATTGCATGGGAAAAATAAATGAGAGAAGCTAAGCCTTTCCTGTGAATAATTAATAGAAAGCATAACACAATATATTGCTAAATTTAACATTAACTCACAAAACCCATTTAGAAAAGCATTCTCAAGTTATAAGATGTTAAATTAAAATTTACATAAATTAAACGGAACAGATATTCCAGATTATTGTGTTTTCACAATTATAGTTCTTCTACGGGCCACTTCTGCTGCAATCAAGCTGGCCTTACGTAGAAGGAAATGTTATAAAATAAAGATAATTTATTTTATGTTATTAAATCAAATATGTAATATACATATAATACCTTCAAATTTTTTTATATAAATAAGGAAAATTGCAAACTTTTCCATTCATTGGTATTATAATTTGCAACCCTGGCTTCAAACATCTACATGTTAAAGAACGTCTCGGACAAGGAGAGAGTATAATTAATGGTTAAACGAACTTACCTTAAGTGAAGTTCAACCATAATTATACGAAGCTCCTTGTCCGAGACGGTTCTCCCAGCCCAACCCTCCTGGGTTAGGTTGCTCATCTAATCCCTTGCTTTAAACATAATGACATTGCGTTTGACGTACAGGTGGATATAGTGTTGTACATATATTCTGCCGTTCCAAAATTTTTTTAGGAGCTTGGATAACTGTGATGGTACTGGTATAAAATATGGCGTACTACATGTTGTAAAGAACGTCTCGGACAAGGAACTTGTATAATTATGGTTGAACTTCACTTAAGGTAAGTTCGTTTAACCATTTAATAAAATTCGTAAAAAATTATGACGTTCAACAAACTCTGCACTTTTATATGACATATAAATACATTTTATACAAATTAATTCCATTAATACTCGACAGTACAATTCAGCAAAATTTTAATATTTTTAAAGTACTCATAAAAAGAGATACTGAGGCGTACACACAGTTCAAAGTGTTGTCAAAAGTAAAAGGTCCTTGCAATAAAAGTTTATGGTTCTCATATAAATGGATTAATTATTTTTTGTTGTGAACTTCGTGCGAAAATTCTTTTTACACATCGCTTTATATTTTTTGATGCATACAAAGCAGCTTCTCTGGTTGTTATCAACAAATTGAAAAGACAGTTATTCGGATTTATTACAAAACGTGGTTTATTGATAGTCTAAGGTTTTTTTTTTAAATAGAATTAGCGTGATATACGAGTACACAGTCCACCTGATGGTAAGTGTAAACTATGGCCCATAGACCTCTCCTGTGAGAATCAAAATGCAGATAATTTGTTACCCTTGAGAACTAAGATAGAAAGCCTCGTTTTCAGTGTAAAGGGCATTCAGCTGCTATTTTACGCTGGTATTGTGTAAGAGTGTGGTCTTCCCAAGCCGACCGATTCGAGCTACAACCATAATACAGCTGCAGCTTGGCTCTGTCACGGTTTAAACTATCAACAATCACTTTTAAATTTCCTTATACCATAGCTTAAACCCATTTGAACCAAACGGTTTGCTTGGGCGTTCATAATGCGTACAGCAAAGGAGTGGAATAATTTGATAGCATTTCTCTTTCTATCCGATTACAATGTGGGTGTTTTAAAGGCAAGAGTGAATAGGTTTTTGTTAAGCTGAGTCAGTGCGCTTAAACATCTTTGACTGCATCACCACTTACCATCAGGTGGGATAGTAGTCAAGCACTGGCTTAGAATAATAAAAAATAAACTCGAGACTTTCAATGAACCATGTTTTATAATGATGCCGATACCATCTTATTACAAAAGGTGTTTTATAATTAGTCTCAAGCTTAAACTAGAATCTGTTTCAAGAAGTTTCGCGGAAATATGCGAAATAAAAATGTTAATATGGAATTTGGCCGCAAATGTTTGAAAAAAAAAATTGTGACGACTGTTGGACCGCGCTTAACGGAATCTCAAGTGAGAAAGACTGTTCTTAAATCGGGGTTTAAATCAGCTATGAATAAACCACGTTTTGTAATATACTCGTATTGTAAGACGGATACAGTCTTATAATATGATATGACGGTCATCTTTCACTACTAATTTTTCAATTTTTGTCTTATCTTTCGCAGTGGTTGCCTTAACGGGCCGCCTCGCCTTGGGATCATTTTCAAGCGAGTTACTTTTGTCTTGATTAATGAAACAATTGTGCCACTTGTAAATCATGTTTTTTCTAGGGCAAGTAGACCGAAGAACTCTGCCAAAATGATTCTTATGAAAAGAAGAAACAGAACGGTGAATCTGGTCGCAATTTTGTATTTATTTTATTAATGAATGTCTTAGTTGGTAGAGGTATAATAAATTATAATATTTACACCAATAGTGGAATTATAATGCAGGTATAGAAAAACTATGGAGCCGTGGTGGCTCAAGACCTTTGCGATGGCTGTAAATTTTAGCAGTACGAAATTAACCCGTGTTTGCCGCCGGCACTAAAGAAATAGTTAATTACAATTTTAATGCTAATTTACTGTTCTTGGTTGTGAATAAAATCAACATGCATCTCTAAGGGATAAAATATATCGAAGACACGTGAAATCAAGTACTGTCTGACTGGTTCTTTTATAGAATAACTGATACAAACAAGCACACAGTCCACTTGATGGTAAGGGGATGCTGTGGCCCATAGACATCTACCGTTACCGTTACCGTTACAGTCTATTAAAGTCCACTGCTGAACATAGGCCTCGTCCATAGATTGCCTCATAGGGGGGATATTTGCCATAATGGCAACCGCAGTTTTTTATTTTTAGTCGTTAATAAGAAGACGCTGGTGCCCATCTCCTGATTTGTTTCCCTCTGTCGCCTCTTACGTGATATATAGATATACGGACCCACGGGATAATATAGAGCAGTGAATATTCTTACACTGCCACTACACGGTAGATATAAACATCTGCATTTATCTTCATGTAAGAATCAAAATGCAGAGGCGTTTTCATCCATGAGGACTAATATGGATTGCCTCGTTTCCATTGAAAAGGGTCACCGGTTCTCTACACTCACCATATGAAACACAGCAGCATTAAGCTGCTGTTTTACGCTGGTATTCTGTGCGAAAGTGGTCGTATCCCGGTCGAGCCAACCCATTCGTGCTACAACCATAATATAGCTGCAGCATAGCTCTACCACGTATAAAGTAACGGTTTAAGACGGTGCGGTAGTGGTAATCAGCAAGTTGCTCTGCAATTGAGGTTGCTATTTAGGAAATTCTTGTGGGGTACAAGGGGTGCTTGTTTATAAATTCAAGTTAATAAAATAATGATTTTAGAGATTCCGATAGCTCAAAGTTAGTAAACATAACATTGCCTATATCCGCTCAATGAAATAAAATGATGTGTCTTACCTAGTTTGAAAAGCACCTCCTGCCCTCCCTCAATTGCGTGCACTATCCCCGTCACCACTAATCCCAGCACCACTACTCCCAACACCACTGCACAGGAGAAAACACACCACCGACGATTATACAACGCGTGTCTTGCCTCTACACGAGGCATCCTCACGTGAAATATACTCTGTGGTGGCTGACCGCTAATCAATCGCTGATCAATTTATACGTAGTAGAGCCATGCTGCAGCTATATTAATTGTATAGTTGTAGCACAAATGGGTCGGCTCGACCGGGGAAGCACCAGCTCTCGCAGAATACCAGCGTAAAATAGCAGCTTAATGCTGCTGTGTTTCGTATGGTAAGTGTAGAGAACCGGAGACCCTTTTTACTGGAAAAGAGGCATTTCATCTTAGTCCTCACGGCTGAAAACGCATCTGCATTTTGATTCGCAAACGAGGATAGGTGTAGATGTCTATGGGCCACAGTAACTACTTACCATCAGGTGGACTGTGAGCTCGCTTGTCACCCTTATCCCATAAAAAAAAAGTGAGCGATGAGCCAAAACAGCTGCTATTTATACAACTCGCTAACGTAACCGCTCTCCACTTAAGTAGCGAGCGAATGCGTCATGCTGGTTGCGTGCTGTGATTGTGTGATACTGCACAAATCAAATTCCTAAGGGTATTGTTTGTTTTGAACGACGAAACGCCGCTCTGTCGAAGAGCGGCGTTAACGTGCTTTCAAAACAAAAGCTTTGCTTTAGCTTTTTTTTCAGATATGGAGCCTAAGTACCTGTAGCTGTCCCCGCATCTTCCGATTACAATCCTGAATTCCATATTTTTAAGTTACTAAAGCAGAAAATAAAGAACAATAACCTCATTGTTACTAAAGCCGACAAGGGCAATACTGTTGTCATTATGGATAATAGCAGGTACAACCAGAAGTTTAAGGATGTTATTCAAGGTGTTGACTTTGAGCTTTTTGAGTCTGACCCGACCAAAAAGTTTGCTTCGGATATTAAAGTATGTATACAACAGGCATTATATGTTTTTCTTAATCATAACTTTTCTCGGAGCAGTCATGTTCCAATGAATCCTCAAGCACCCATTTTATATGAGTTACCTAAAATACATAAAGAACATGTTCCTATTCATTCAATTGTCTCATATATAGGTGCACCAGCCTATTTTCTTGCTAAAAAGTTAAACTCCCTTCTTCGAGAGAAACCTTGATTCAACCCAACTTACAACCTTTAAAATAGTTTAGATCTCATTTTTAAAATTAAAGATATTCGTATTCCTCCTAAATCCATGTTGTTACCTTTAGACGTTGATAGTCTTTTCACAAATGTTTCCGTATACTCGCAGATCTCTTTAATGAAAGTCGTCTGCATACCGGGGAAACAAATGATCTTCTTAACTAAACCTCTATCTCTATGAAACAAAACTATTTCCGGTTTCATAATCGTTTCCATCTACAAAAAGAAGGGTTAGCTATGAGGTCCCCTCTAAGTACTCTAATGGCGGACATTTTAATGGATAATTTTGAAAAACAACATATAGTTATTAATCAAAATATGTTATACTATTATCGATATGTAGACGACATAATTATTTGCTGGACTGGCACAAAGAGGCAACTGTATGTTGTCCTTAATAAAATAAATAGAGTCCACGATAAAACTAAATTCAAGCTTGAATTGAAACAAGATTGTTCTCTTAATTTCCTCGACTTAACAATAACAAGGAAATAGTCGCTACAAGCTTTTCAAATTTATCGAAAGCCAACTCATACCGACACGGTCATACCCGCGTCCTCATGTCATCCGTGGCAACATAAGTTAGCCACTGTTTATTGTTATGTTAATCGTTTGTTCACTGACACATTAAGTAAAGAAAATTATTTAAAAGAGCTTAATGTAATTTATCATATTACGGTTTCTAACGGTTTTTCAAGAAATCTCATTAACAATTTTCCTAAAAAGAAACAAAAGCATGTCGTTCGCAATTCTCTGCACGCGGTTTAACCACATGAGTAAAGAAACCGTACAGAGGCAAACCTTCTAGGAGCTGTCAAAATTTTAAAATATTTTTGTAGGGTTCAGGGTCACAGGAGGATAAAATTAAATAACAAAACGTTTATCAGCTTTTATTATAATACTTAATGTATTATATTTTTTTACAAACTATTTTTATTCTAAATATTCTATTTTTATAATTTTTGTTCTTCAAAAATTTGTTGCGCCTGTTAATTAAATGGTATTTTCTAAATCTAATGTCGTTTTTTTAAAAATAATCTATTGGAAAGCACTCACATGACATAACAAATATACAATCTTGCACACCTTTTAATATTTCATTACCAATATTTATAATGTTTCTTTCGAGATGAAAATATTCGCGAAATTTTTGCTCCAGCGATTCATACATTTATTTCAGATGTATTCTTACATTGACTGGAACTCGAAAAAGCATCGTCATTTGTTGGCATATTGAGCGTTGGAAAAGCATTTCCAAAAATATATTTTACGGTCCTTTTTTTTTAAATTTAATACAGGATTTTTCGAATTGATCCTCACAACTTTTATAATCAAAAACTTTTGAAAGGATATCTTTTCGTCTGACAGCTTTTAACCACCCTTGTCGTCTAAAATAATAAAAAAAGAACATGAACCTATGTATTTAACTTATAAACGTAATTATTCAATTGTAAACATTATAAAAATAACTATTAGGTACTACGTAAGTTTTCTTTCAATGTTAATAGATACCTCATACATAATATACCTATATGTTTGAGATATCTATCTACCACATTAAAAATAATAAATTATAGTTAAGTATATATACTATATATAATTACCTAGTGGAGTCTTTAGGATAATTAAAAAAATTATATATTTATATTTATTCTATTATTGTTCATACAAACATGTATATTAAACCATATTTACACTTTTTTATATTTCATTGAACACGAATAATTCTTTAAAAAATAAAATTTTACACTTATTATTCTTTACACAACCCTGAGTTTGAGCACAGGCCGAGCCGGTTCAAAGCAGTTTCTCTCTGCACGTGACGAGCCACCTGTGCTCACGCACACACGCATGTGTATGAAGCTTTGCCTCTGTACGGTATGGTTTCTTTACTCATGTGATTTAACCTCAGTCTTAGTCGATATGTGAGCAGTTTGACTTACTTAGGCTCCATATCAGAAAAAAAAAACTAATAGGTACTCTTCGATAAGACAGCGTTTACGTGGCGTTCAAAACAAACAATTCTCTTAGGGATATCTGTAATAATAAAGATAAGTTGGATATTCGTCAAAAGTCGTGTGTTTACAAACTTCTTTATGACAGACTTTGTCGCAACTTCGAGACACGTTATAAAAAGCATTTAGCAGCGTAGAGGAATTGTAATCCCGATAAATCCCATTTTGCTAAACATCTCTTGGACACTGGACACAACCTAGCCAAAGACCAATCCTTTAAAGTCTTACATACTTGTAATAAAGGGCTCTGACTATGTGTGCTGGATCAATTAGAGATATTAAAAAAAATAGTAACGTTGCACTGCTGGATGAACAAACAAATGTTAATAACTCACCTCTATTAAACATCTTTAAGCCTGCTCTCTAATACCAGACAGCCTCGCAATATGGTCGTTCGTCCCCTCACGGTGATCAGTGATTGGTTGCGTGGATGGAGGGTAGGCAGGCGTTTCGTAGCGGCATGTTATTAATTTAACAGCAAGTGGCTGCGTACGTCTGGTGGTGATTGGCACAGCACGCAAATCGCATGACGAGACAGCCGCTCGCTACTTAAGTGGAGAGCGGTTGCATCAGCGAGTTGTATAAATAGCAGCTGCTTTTGCTCGCCGCTCACTTAGCGGTCAGATACCACAGAGTCTACTTCACCTAAGGATTCGTCGTGTAAAAGCGCAACACGTGTCGTATTATCGTCGGTGGTGTGTCTTTCCTAGTGTAGTGGTGCTGGGATTAGTGGTGACAGGGATAGTGCTGCACACAATTGAGTCAGGGCGGGAGGTGCTTTATAAACTAGGTAAGACACATCATTTTATATTATTTATTCAGAAAGTACCACCTATTAATCTACTTGAAATAGAAAATACACCATAAGCAGCTCTAGACAAAATTAATATCTATTTCGTTAATATTGCAAAAGAGTTATCTGATAAAATTACACTTGAAGGCAACTCAAATATTCCCAAATGTAAACCAGTACACACACCTGGTAACTCGATGGTTTTGTTAGAAACAACAGAGCAAGAGGTTGAATCTAAACTAATGAGTTTGAGATCAGACATTGCAGTAGGTTGGGATGGTATTTCTTAAAAATTATTAAAAATTATCAAAAACATTATTGTCCCACCTCTAACACGTATTTTGAACTTGTGTATTAAAAGAGGTACTTTTTCGGACGTATTTAAAATATCAATAATTCATCCTATCTACAAGGGAGGAAACAGAGAATGCGTTAATAATTACCACCCGATTTCAGTACTCCCCTCCCTATCCAAAATCTTTGAAAAGATTTTGAACAAAAGACTAATATTGTATTTAGAAATAAAAAAATATCTTATCCAACAATCAGTACGGTTTTAAAGCTGGTAGTTCAACAGCTGATGCAGTTTCTGATCTTACCGAATTTGTAGTTAGTCAAATAGATAGTAAAGTTAAATGTATTGGAGTGTTATTAGATTTGGCAAAGGCCTTCCACACAATATCTGTTCCAATTTTGTTGAGTAAAATGGAAAAAGTGAGTATCAGAGGGATGGCACTTGCTTTATTCGAGGACTACTTAAAAATAGGATCTAGAGCGTAACTATTGACGGCTATTTTAGTAATAATGCTCCTATTAACTATGGTGTACCTCAGGGTAGTGTACTCGGACCAACTTTATTTTTAATTTATTTTATCAATTTATGTAACCTTAAATTAGATAGTTGCAAAATATTTACTTACGCTGATGACACTGCACTAATGTAGTATGGAAAAAGTTGGGATGAAGTTAAGATTCATGCTGAATCAGGAATGCAAGCACCGTTACAATGGCTCAATCAAAACCTACTTACTTTGAATATCTCTAAAACAAAATTTATGTTGTTTGCAAATAATAAACGAGCACTTACTACTGAAAACACATTTAAAATTAAAATACACACCTGCAAAAACAAAAGTTCAATTCAATCCAATGCACATTTTTAGACTGAAATGACACAGTAAAATACTTAGGTGTAGTGTTGGATGAAATTCTGACATAGTGCCCTCATATTAATCAGTTAACAGGGAAAACAAGAAACTTGGTATATATATTCAAAAACCTAAGACACGTGATAGACAATTCTTTACTGAGGACTGTTTACTTATCATTGGCACTGTCTATCTTGTCTTACTGTATTACGTTATGGGGTGGAGCTCGTAAAACTCATCTCATAAAATTAGAAAGAGCGCAGCGTATATTACTCAAAGTAATGACATTTAAACCATTTAGCTATTCCACAGACAAACTATATTCAGAATGTGACGTATTGACAGTTAGACAATTATACGAGTATATTAAAGACGCTGTTATATTCCAACATAAAAAACTTACATATACATAATCACGAATTAACAACCAATCACCGGAAGGAAAAGAATTGTCCTACCGGCCATTTTAAAACATATTTTATAACTAAAATTCAATGCTACTTAGGTCCTATGCTTTACAATAAAATAAATAAATTTCTACAAATTTACCCGCTTAACAAATATTAATGTAAAAAACTACTATTATCTTGGTTAAAAACTCTAAATACAGAAGAAACTGAAAATTTATTGGTCACTTTAAAATAATATTACATCAAAATAATACATAGATATGTATTATTTTGATAAAACTACTTCAATTATAATAACTAAAGATTATTTCACTTGTATAGCTACTAATAAAACTATATTTAATTAAGTCAAAATGTAATTTAAAACAAAAGAAAAACCTTTGCAAAAACCATGAATTAAATAATTACATAATATGTCTATGTCTGTTCACTGTACATTGCATAAATTTTGTTAAATACCTGTAGAATTGCTAAAGTTATATATCATACACCTTTGCAATATTTCATTGTAACCTATCACCAAAAAAATAGTTCTTTGCCTCGTAATAATCATTTATTGCATTTTAAATTAAGAAATTTATAAAGTTCCTATAAATAGTAGTCTAACCTTTCTACGCATAATAAGTTAGTGTTACGGTAAACGCAAAAAAGTGGTAATGTATTTGCGAATTTGTAACGTAACAAATTAAGTGAATCATAATATACCTATTCTTTTATAACTGCCAATAATGGTGTCATTGGAAGAGATTAGTGTCTAAAATACAGGCTCGGCCTAGTTTAGACGCTAGTGCATAAAATTGTATAGATAAGTTATATCTCATATAATTTCTTCAAATGTCTTAACGATAATATGTAAACCTCACTTTGTGTCAATAAAATTTATAATCATTATTTTGGGGTATTTATAGAGTATTCTCATCGGGTTGGGCTGAATAAATACATTAAAGGAAATAATAAATAAACATAAATATATATATTTAATATACTAACATAAGTAAATAATAAAATAAGTAATAATAAAATCCCAACCAGATGGAAGCCCTCGGCAGGGGAGACCAAACGGCCGAGGGTTATGGGGAAAGGGAAAGAAACTGGCGGACGATGTGGGCGGTATCGTGGAGCACCGCCTTCTGCATTTGAGCCCGGAGCGGTTCGTCACGGAGTCCCAGTCGCCTCAGATGACCCGAAAGTCTGACCGGGATTCTGACGAGTGATTCTCGCGCTCAAAATGGATGTCAGTCTCTTATATATGATAGGTATGTCTACGTGTCCGTGATGGGGCGGTATTTGCTCGGTTCTGTGGTATCCTGATCTTTTGGAACCAAGTGAGTGATCCCAGTAGTTGGCGACTTCTGGTCGAGAGCCTCTTGAAACTCTCGGGTGAGCACAGCATGACACACCACGAACCCCTTCAGCCAGTAGTGATGCAGCCCATCGAGTTCCGGACTTTTCCAGTTCGGGGCCCTACGGACCGCCTCAGCTACGTCATCCGGCGTTATGATGACGGCGTCCATGGGCGTAACACTCGTACACTGACTTGCCATAACTTCCGTCAAAGGCCCTCGCTGTGGTTTACGGGCTCTGACCACAGGCCACGCCAGAATGCGACAGTGTCGGCCTGATTCAGTACTTTGCCCGTTCCACGTACCATTGGTCGCTCCAATGATTCATAGAGCCTCTTCTGATCACTCTGGAAGAGACGATTCTCTTTGAACCGCCTTGACCTCTCGGTATATCGCCGAATCCGCTTCCCCCAAGCAGCGATACTTTGCTTCAAGTCATCTATGCGCTCCGTTAGTTTCTGCGTGATATCCGGCTGGGACAAACTGATATTTGTTCCAGCAAACGGAATTCTAACGGTGCGCATAACTCTCGGCCTATTACTACCCGACCTGAAGCTTGTTAGTCTGCCGATAAGGGCCCTTTCCTTTGCGATGCGGTCCTCAATTCTTTTTCTCCAGGCTGGGATGGCGCTACTTTGTCTAGTAGCGCGTCCAGCCGTGGGAAGTTTGGCGTCAATAATACGGCAAACTGCCAGTGCGGCGCCAAAAAGAATTGAGTCCGTCTCGCAAAGGTCCCCGGCTGGCTTCCAAATAGGTCACCAGCATTGGGTTAAGAGCCCGCACGACAGCCTGATTCCGCTTGCTTAGGTGTATGCTGGAAAGTCGCGGTCGATTTTCGAGACATTTGCTCCAGTTAGTGGGAAACTATTTCATTATCTGAATCAACCACAACTGAAATATCTACGGCGGCATCCACGTGTGCAGGTTGCTCTGCAATTAGTGGTGCCGCATTCCCAGCCATAGCATTTTCATCCGATGAGGGAACAGCCTCACGTCGTAGTCGTTCGAGTCGGCGTCATCAAATATGTTGGAGCGCAGGATGTACCAAAATCGGTCTGCCAGGTTTAGCTCAGTGACTGTTAGAGATGGCCCGATACGCCAACCCTCCATTTTCCTCCTCCATCTTTCCCCTTTTGCCCTAAAATACGCCCGCAAAGCGTTTGCATTCATTATTTCTGTCCAACACATGCGACGTGCTCCACCAGCGGCGGGTGCTGCTTGCTGAGTCCGAGAAGACCCAGCCGACACCAAGCCTTCTGGTGGGGATGATGGATGCGGGGGGCTGCTAGGTGGTCTTGCAGCCATCCGCACTCGGCCCGGATGCTGTCGCGTCCAGCGCCAGCTCCAGACGCGCCCTAGCGACCTCCAGGCAGCGGCCCTTTGCGAACTCTTTTTTTGTCCATCATCCATTAAATGGGCGTCAATTAACGGGAGACGCCCAGGCCCGTCACCGTTTTATGTGTGGCATAAGCACAAACGGGTGTTTGCACCCTAAATTCTGCCGAGGCACGGCACTCACATCTTTTGCCAAGACGCTGTACTGACTGCGCTGACGTAGCAGTTTTGTTACTTAACTGTTACGTCAGCGGGCGATGGGGTCGTCACTTCCTTACGCCAAAATATTATTAGGTCCTTACATATGAAATTAGCGTTTTGTCGTACTGACCACTTTGATCTGAAATATCACATCTTTGGTTAAGAATGCCAAATTCAAATAAATTCATTTAGCTGGTATATTTGACTTTTGAAAACAGTCATTCATTTGTATTTTCCTCATTATTTTTTTCTTTGGCGTCGCTTATTACCGCACAATGGAAAACATGAAATATTGGTATATTTACGAGTACGAGTTCTACCGTGGCACCAGTGCTGCAGAAACAGCTCGAAGGATTAATGATGTGTACGGCGCTGGTGTCGCAAAAGAAAGCACGGTACGTTTTTGGTTTTAACGTTTTAGTTCTGGAAATTTCGACCTTCAGAACCAACCCCGTGGACGGCCGGAGACCAAAGTGGAAAATGAAGAATTAAAGGCTATTGTGGAAGCGGATCACTTAGCACTTCAGAGATAGCTGCAGGCTTCGGGGTAAGTGATAAAACTGTATTAATCCACTTGAAGCAAATCGGGAAAGTAAAAAAACTTGAAACTTGAACGATGGGTACCTCATGAATTGAGTGAATCGAACTTGCAAACACGCGTCGACTGCTGTGTTACTTTGCTCAATCGACACAATAATAGAAAAGTGGATACTGTACGATAATCGGAAGCGCTCGTCGCAATGGCTGAACACTGGAGACCCAGCCAAATCCTGCCCTAAACGAAAATTGACTCAGAAAAAGTTACTTGTGAGTGTTTGGTGGACTAGCGCCGGTGTCGTTCACTACAGCTTTCTAAAATCTGGCCAAACGATTACAGCAGATATCTATTGTCAGCAACTGCAAACCATGAAGGAAGAACTAGCTGCTAAACAACCGAGATTGGTCAATCGCTCTAGGCCACTGCTGCTTCACGACAACGCAAGACCACACACTGCACAACAAACAATCAAGTCCAAACCGCCTTCAAAGAGCTTATTGATTATCGCTCCCATGGTTTTTTAGTAAAGGGATCAATGAATGATAACAACGGTGCATACTTTGATTAATTAAATATATTTTACAAAAAAAAATGACTTTATATTCCTCCCGTACAAAACGCTAATTTCATATGTAAGGACCTAATATTATTATTATTATTATTACTTCTTACGACACACCTGTGGGTGATATGGGGTAGTTGATTCTCTTACGCCGCCACTATACGTCACATAAATCACACATTTATTAAACACCAGCGGTTCCCCGCGACTTCGCCCGCGTGGTATTTATTACGATTGGATTTTATGGATTTTAATTTTTGGCGCGAATCCCTAATTCTTTTTCTAAAATAAAAGTAGCCTAAGGTAGTCCGTATAACATTAGCAATCTTACAGTGAAAGTCCCGTCAAAATCGGTCCTTTCGTTTCGGAGATCAGCCAGAATAAACAGACAGACAGCCAGACAATTTTTTTAAAAATTGTGTTTTTGTTATAAGTACCGTATATACTTTCATATGCAATTAGTAAAAACTTGCTATTTTGACATTAAAACAGATACTTCAATTTTATTTATTTGTATACATAAGGAAAATAAGTTTTGCAGTTACACAGGATATGACGGCACGGCAGAGCAGTGGCTAAGCGTTCGCCTGCGACACTGCTGGCCGCAGGTTCTAATCCCGTTTAGAACAAGTTTGTAGCGCCTAAAACCATTCTGTGTCTAGATGTTTACTCATTTACAATTTTTGTATGTAGAACTTCTCCACGATACAGGAGATATTTTTATAGAATGAGGGTGACAAATGAGCAAACAGACCACCTGATGGCAAGTGGATGCTGTGGTCCATAGACATCTACATTCATACTCAATTAAGAATCAAAATGCAGATGCGTTGTCACCTCTGAAGAGTGAGATGGAATGCGTTTCCAGTAAAAAGCGTCTCGGGATCTATACACTCAACATATGAAACACAACAGCATTAAGCTGCTATTTAACGCTGGTATTCAGTGCCGCGTGGCTCTGGCTTTAAAAAAATATTATATAAATGTTTAGGAAATATTTTACCTACTAGCTCGTTCTAACAAAACAGTTTACATTATAAATTAGCTCCCATGCCTGCAACAATATCCAAAGCTTCCCAGAATAATTTCCGCATAAAACGCATCTCATTTAGAAACTAGACTAGAATATGAAGGCTTACCTACATGCCTCATTGAATATTCTTTTCACAGTTTTATAATTTTGTCCATTTATTAATTTCATTTTTCTTATTTATCAAACCCCTTAATTTAAACTGCTGAACATGGGCCTTTCTCATGTTAGAAAGTATAATATTAAAAGTAATATATGTAAAGGTAGATAATTCTTATAGAAATAAGGATGAAAAAAGAGGACATAATATCTCACCTGAAGGTAAGAGCACTATGGCCCATAGTGCTCTTTCTTTACAAGACTTTATATTAGGATTTTCTCCTGTAATTATTTGCAGGCCATACAAATACTTGTTCCGTGTGGAATTCGAACACGCGACTCTCAGCGCCGTAACTTATAGCTAAGCCACAGCGCCACGGAGTTTTCCTATCTACCTACATCTAAAATGAACGATCGATCGATCGATCCTTGGAGACTATAATGAAATGGAAACCAGTAAAAGGGGTATTGATTCGACACTAACCATATGAAACCACCAACATAACCCTGTTCTCCTATTTCACGATGTTATTCTGTACGAGTGTGGTCCTTCTCTGATCGAGCCGAACTGCTCGTGCTGCAGCTTTTTTATAATTTAATATTATTATAATAATTTTATATTTATATATAGTCTCGTAAGAGATGACAGAGGAAAACTGAAACAGGAAATGAGCGTAAGCGTCTTACTGATAACAACTGTAAATAATTAAAAACTGCTGTTTCCGCCTGTTTAGCGCCTGTAATCTTTTTTATGGGGAACTTTTGATAGGCTGTTATGAATTACTGAATGAAAGAAACTGTATACATTTGCCCCGCGCTTGGTAAGCCTCCTCTCGTTTTTAGAGGATAAGGCAGGAAGTATATGCAACGAGTATCGGTGAACTTAACATGTGTTCGAAACTTTAAAGATCGCAGATATGTGCATCGAATCATACTTCATGGTATTTTTCACTCCAAATTCGTTTTGGAGTGAAAAATACTATGAAGTATTGTATATACTTGTTGTACATATACTTGCTTCGAAAAACACAGATTACTTATTTCTTTAAATCATAGTTGTAAGGAAAATGAATACTTTTATTTCTTTTATTTCTAATTATTTAAGCCTTTTGATGTCCTGGTATAATAATTTACTGGTACCACCTTTTCGAATATTATTTTACCCAATCTAAATATTATAGAATAAACAGTAACTTTGAAGATTTTCCAAAATCAGTAGTTGGGGTTTTCTATAAAGGAATTCTTAGTAGCAGCCCAGAGTGCACCTGTGTTTGCGCACACACTCGTGCACTATAATCATGTGCTGGTCTCTCTTGCGACTGGCCGCCGAGACTAAAATACTAATTGAAAAAAACATTATTATTTTGTTCCTCTACGCGAGTTTTCACTGATATTTTTGTACATCCAATGTAAGAGAGACTATTACTTTCAATCAAGCTTTTATGGTAATGTGTCTTTTATATATAGTAGCGGTTTGCTGTACTTGCTGCACTTTGCGAAAAAAGAATGATCATTACAACATACGTCTTGCACATGTCAAGCAACTCTCAGTAGCAGCTCAGTCAGGAGGTTGGCGGTGTTTAACCCCTATGCCTCGAAAAACACATAAAGCCGATGGTCTTCCGCCTGATTTCTCTCCGGTCGTGTCGGATAACCGTCACATTGGACTAAGAGAGTGAGCAAATAGTGCACTTGTGTTTGCGCATATAATCCTTTCTTGCGCAGATGGCTCGTCTCCGTGTAATCGAAATTCAACCAAGAGGACAATTAGGACGTCTCACACCTTTGATTCTACTACTTCCCACCGCCGGTCTGCATGTTTTACAACAGCGAGCTAGAGTTGACTTTACACAAATATAAACTATAAAAACGGATTTAAACATCATAGACTTAACGTTGATTTAAGTCATTCCCATACATTTTTAATGTTTTTTTTACTGACGTTGATGAACACTGTTATGATTGTGAAATGGTAATACTGCCATCTCTTGTAATTTTTTTAAATCCATATCCCTAAATCGTGGCTTAGTAAAATATAAACAGGTAAACAAAACTCATTTTTCTCGAATTGAGGCGTTCCATCTTAGTCCTGCTTTTTGATTATTAATAGAGGATAGACGTAAATGTCTGTGGGCCACAAAATCCACTTAGCATGAGGTAGTCTATATGCTCATCTGTCATCCTTATTCTATAAAAAAAACAGGCTATAGTTAATGTGGGCGTGGAAGCGATTTGAAAGACAGGGAAGTGATAGAAAATGCCACCATAATTTAACATTTGGGCAAATAAATAACATCGTGGCTACTGCTGCAACGTAAACTCGATTTAAAAGAAATTTTCAGAAGAAAAATCCGAGACTAAATATTTAACTTGCATACAATACTTTACATGGAAAATGTAATCGCTGTGTGGAATGTCTAAGCGTATACATAATATTATTTTGGAAAACCTCTTGAGTTCTCAAGAGTAAAGAAAATTGACTTTGTCGTTCCGCTTCATACGAAATGAAATTTTTTTGTAGAAATTGTTATTTTTTATGACTTTGATATATTATATTACATAATAAAATCTGAAATTATCATACAGTCCTGTTTTTATTGCAAAATTTTAGTAATAAGCAGGTGCTTGATTACAATCCTACCCTTTGGATCGATTCAATCGTTATTTAAAAAATCTGTAAACATACATAAACAAAACATGCGCGTTGAATATAGAACCTCCTCATTTTTGAACTCTGTCAAATATAGTACAATCGATCTCTGTGGACTTCAAAACGATATCGAGAATATTTTGAAATTTGGTATTCCAAAAATCAGACCTATTACAACAATTTCCAAATGGGAAATTGATACAAAATAACTGTAATACTGAACAAACTTTCGGCTTCAAAATTTAATGTTATTTTTTAAACTTAGAAAACAGGAGTTTTTCCTTTTTTTATTTTTATTTTTTTCATGTTACGTGATATCTTCGTTAATTATGGATCAGTTTTGCTAATTCTTTTTTTTAAATAGGTTATACTTCAGGGTGGTTCCGTATAAATTTAAAAAAAATCACATCGAAGGGTGGTAAAATAGTTACTATTTAAAAGATATTGGGATTGGGATATTCCTTATTCCACTCAAAAAGGGAAATAAAATAACTTTTAATAAAAAGTAAAAGCCGACAAAGAAAGAAAAAAATAACATTCTGATGTTCAGAGCTTTAATACTTTCATATAATGTGTCTGCGCACCGACTTCAGAATGGCTTTTACTTTTTATAAAATACGTGTTCAAATAAATGCAAAAATTAAATAGGGCGGGCAATATTGTATTGTTATTATGGATGTCGTTAACTTTTAGCTTCGACTTAATTAAATTCACTGGAAAATATTGTCAGTAATTTTGACAAGTTCGGCTTTTCAAATATTTTTTTTTTCTTTTCAAATGTATATAATATCATAATATCTGACTGATCATATTTTGTCTGCCGTATTACTGAAGTATATTACTTCACTAAGTCAGATAAAGAATTAGTGATTTTATTTTTGCTCATAACACTACTAATTTGAATGCATCATAAAAGCGAAAAGGGCGCCCTTCCCTCTGCCTATACTGTCACCTATACTGCTGTAAAAAATAACTGTCCGAACGTGTCCGAAAAGTCGACGAATGACAATGCTCTGCTAATCTTATGTAATCATAGGACTTGCTAGCATGGATTTGTCATTGAAAAAATTACCAAAAAAGAAAATATTTAAACTGAGATTTCATGATCCCTTTTCGTCTGTGTCATTACAGCTCTTCACAAGTCCACTGCTGAACATAGGCCTCCCCCAAGGAATGCCACAAAGCACGGTCCTGAGCCACCTGCATCCATCGACTTCCTACATATCTTACCAGGTCGTCACTACATCTAGTGGAGAGACGCCCTACACTTCGTCCGCCAGTACGAGGGCGCCACTGGAGAACCTTTTTTCCCCATCGGTTGTCGGTTCTTCGAGCTATATGGCTGGCCCATTGTCACTTCAGAATACCTCAAAACTTGAAAACGAGACTGTACAACCAGTGCGTGTTGCCAGTGATGAGCTATGGAACTGAGACGTGGTCCTTCACTGCTGGTCGTATGAGGAAGCTCAAGGTCGCTTAGCGAGCTATGGAGAGGGCTATGCTCGGGGTTTCTCTGCGTGATAAACTCAGAAATGAGGATATCCGCAGTAGAACCAGAGTGACCGACATAGCCCAACGGATTAGTAAAAAGCGAATATCGGAACCTTAATATTTATTTTATTTTTATACCTGATGGTAAGCGGTTGCTGCGTCCCATAGACATCTACATCTATCATCGATTACAAATCAAAATGCAGATGCGTTGTCACCCGTGAGGACTAAGATGAAAAATAAAAAAGAGTCTCCGGTTGTCTACACTCACCATACGAAACACAGCAGCGTTAAGCTACTATTTTACGCTGGTATTCCTTGGTCCTTCCCCGGTCGAGCCGACACATTTGTGCTACAACTATACTACTCATATAGCTGCAGCATGGCTCTACCACGTAAAATATACTAATACTATCATAGCTTGCAAGAAACTTACTCCAAATTTGCCGTGTGGTGGTAGCGTTAGAGAATTCATCATCCCATTACATCTCCTGGGTGTCGTAAGAGGCAAATTTGTGATATGCTAAAAAACCCTTGTGGTTTCCGATAGATGGCGGTATAGCCATTACGTTTATACCAAACGTTATATATCCAGTCCGACGACGAGGTGCAGCGCCTCAATCCGCTTGTCAAGCGTAACGATTAAGGTAAACTCTCCCTATAAGAGGCCGTTTTTACTGCAAACGATGCTTTTGATCTTAGGCCTTTAGGAGTGGCAAGCTGAAATTGCACGAATGGATTGGCCCCGTCTTGGAAGGACCACGCTCTCAAAGAATACCAACGTGAAATATCAGTTTAACGCTGCTGTGTTTCGTATAGTGAGTGTAGAGAACCGGAGACCCTTTTTACTGGAAACGAGATATTCCATCTTAGTACTAGGGGGTGAGAGCGCATATGAATCTTAATTGAGGATTGATGTAGATGTCTATGGGCCACAGCATCCACTAACCATTAGGTGTACTGTGTGCTCGTTTGTCACCCATGTGGCCAAATACTCAAACGCTACTTAATTTTAAGACGCCGTTAAGTCTAGTGCTATCTCTATCTCTTTAAGTCAAAGTGACTAAGACACCACGAGACTTAACGAAATATTACTCAATTTTAAGATGTAGTTTAGTCGTTTAGTGTTTGAGTATTTCGGCATTGTTCTATAAAAAAGAGGCCCATGACCAACAGTGGACTCTTACGAGCTGAAGAAGAAGAAATACTAGATGTAAATTATATATCGGGCGAATAAAGATATATCAAAGATGTTGATGTCTGTTACTGTAATGTATTAATACGCTTGCTAAGCGTGATGGTTTTCATTTTTTTTTTTACTTTTCAACCGACTTCAAAAAGGAAGAGGTACTCAATTCGATTGTATTTTTTTTTTTTTTTCCTCCTCATAACTTTTTTTGAGGTGAACCGATTTTGATGATTCTTTTTTTATTTGAAAACTGGTGCTTCTCATGTGGTTCCATATAAATTTGATCAAGGTCTGATTAGTAGTTTTTGAGTTTTCCTTAGTAATTTATATTGAAGTCGGTTGTACAAATTTTTTAATTTTATTATTTGTAAAGACTTTAATCACTAACACAGATGGCCAGTAACAATATTTAACTAAGCAAACTCGTTGTAATTTTAAATTTGAAGTGTATGACGCTTTAAAGACGGTGTTTATAAGCCTTAACCAGCTCATAATTTGTTTATCATGTCAAATTTATTAAGAGTTATAAGTTAATTACTACCAGCGTAAATATCTCTTTAGATATTAACTCTGCACCGTAAGCGCTAAGATGCTTGTTGTATATTGAGTAAATTAATTAATTAATTTTTTTAACGTTAACTTTAAGAAACGATTTAAGGTGTATTTTATATTTTAATGAAGTTATTGTTTCTTTTTCTTTTCTGTGATTTACTCTTCAAGTTCATTTTCTAAACGATAGCAGAAATAAATTGGAATCGGTAACATTAGACATTGACATTTAAAAAATAAAATTTAAGTGACAAGCGAACAGACTCTCCACATTATAGTAAGTAGATACTGCAACCCATGGATTCCTGCAACCAACCTTAACCATAGAAGGTTGCAGATGCGTTGTCAACCCTAAGTACTATAAGGTGGAATGCCTCTCGACCTGTAAGTATACTGGCTCCCTACATCCTACAGACCATAATACAGCAGTGTGCACTTCTTGGCTGGCTTGGCAGAAATAGGTAAGAAAGCGGTACCTATCCACAATTTTAATATGAGTTATAAATATGAAAGAAAGAATAAAAAATGTAAATACTTTATTTTAAACGGACAGGGAATGTAATGGACTTTTAAGGCTTACCCAATAAAGCTTCTTTTTATAGGAGAGGGGCAAGCGAGCATAGGGCTCACACCTGATGGTAAGGAACTACCGCCGCCCATGAACTATTGCAACACCAGGGGAATTACAGGTGCGTTGCCAGCCTTTTAGAAAGAAGTAAGCTCTATCTTGAAGGTCCCTAAGTCATATCGGTCCGGAAAAATCGCCGGTGGTAAATCGTACGAGAAAGAAAACCTTTAGTAAAACGTCAGTGGTGGACCGCCAAGCATCGAAATGGTGTGGATGGTATCGGGAGTTTTGCCGCGTTGTGCGTTCATGAAATTTGTCGGCTGGGATTAATCTGAACAATACCTCAGTGCACTCCCCGTGGTAAATGCGAAAGAAAACGCAAAGGGATGCAACATCTCTTCGCACAGCCAGTGAATCGAGCCGATCGGAAAGGACTCGTTCATCGATGGTTCGAGCCGCTCTGCGCTGGATGCGGTCAAGTGGAAGGAGCTGGCACTGGGGAGCCCCATCCCAGAGATGCGAACATTCCATGTGAGGCTGAACCTGCGCCTTGTGAAGTTGTAGGCGGTGGGCTGGCATGAAATACTGTCCCGCTGTGCTGAGCACGCCAAGCTTTTTAGAGGCCAATTTGGCCTTCTTTTCAAAGTGACCACGAAAGTGCACATCATTTGATATGTCGATGCCGAGAATTCCAATACTAGCTGAGACAAAAAGGAGAGTGCCTTGAAACTAATGAGATACGACAAAAGGGTTCTTTTTAGCGGTAAACGCGCAAACTTGTGTCTTCTGGGGATTAAACTGGACTAGATTTAGTCGCCCCCAATCCGAGACTTTGTTCAGCAAAAACTCGACTTCAGATACAAGTTTCTTCCGGTACTCGGCGACGTTTTCCCGAGAAATATTGGCACGGCCGGTGTATAGAGCATCACCAGTGCTGTCTTCCGCATAGCAATGAATGTTACCGTTTTGCTATATATCATTGATATGCAGAAGAAACAGCGTTGGTGATAACACGCAGCACCAGCAATAATAGGCTTGTAATCGGAGCATGCACCGTCTACTACGACCTTGATGGTCCGATCTGCAAGAAAGCTGGTGATCCAATTGCACAATTTCTCGGGAAGCCCATAGAAGCGCTTGGTGCCAAATTCGATCGAAGGCTTTCGCAATGTCCAAACTAACGGCCAATGCCTCCCCCCTTGGACTCTACTATCTCCGCCCATTTATGAGTCAGGTAAACCAGAATATCGCCAGCTGATCCATCCCGACGAAAACCATATTGGCGGTCAATAATCAGCTGGTGATCCTCAAGGTACCGCATGCGCTGGCAATTTATAATGGATTCCATTATTTTGGAGAACAAGGACGTGATGGCGATAGGCCTGTAGTTAGACGGGTCTGAGCGGTTGCCTTTTTTAGGGATCGGGTGGAAGAAAGCTGTTGTTCGCGACGGCCAAATAGTGTTAAGGAACGAAGTGATTAAAGACAATATTAAAAGTGAAATTGCTGACAAAACTAAGTGAAAAGTGTATTAATATAGATTTACAATATATTTATAACCTTAATATGTTAGTATAGAACATCGAATTTGATAATAGTTAAGAAAATATCTCTTATTACATACAAAGAAAAGTCGACCAATCAGAGCGCGACGTATTGTAGAACTTTCTAGAAGTTTTTAATCAACTGCGTAATAGTTGATCCCGAAAATGATGGAAATAATTTTTATGTTCTAGAAGAATTATAAATATAATATTGAATTAGATTAAAATTTATAAACTAAGGAAGTAAAAGAATATTTAGCGTAATTAAACTTATTTCCTTTTTAAAGTGAAATTAAAGAATTAATGTACCCAAATATTATGAAAATTCGGGACATTTTGTTTAATAACTTTTTATAATGTTAATATATTAAAAAACCTTTATGGTATACTAATAAAGGTATACGTATATTTATGGTATACTATTAAATACTAAATTGCCGATTTAATAATATACAGTACATTAGTGTAGGAATTGACCATGTAAGAATAAAATTATAATTTATGACAATTGTGTAGTGAAAATGTTATGCAATAAAGAGGCAAAACGGACAAGGGCAAGCGGCTCACTTTAAAGTAACGCTCAAGTCAACCTCAGGGGCTCGGGACCCAGTAACGTTGTAGTGTGAAGAGCTACCAGTAAGAAGCGGTAGTAACCAGTAGTAGCTGAAGTGACTAGTAGCAGAATATAGTGAATAGTGAATAGTAGCTAGCAACATAGTAACTGATATTCGCAGTTACATATTTGAAAGTGATAGCTAGTTGCATAAAGTGGTAACTGATATTCGCAGTTACATATTTGGAAGTGATAACTAATTGCATAAAGTGGTAACTGATATTCGCAGTTACATATTTGAAAGTGATAGCTAGTCGCATAACGTGGTAACTGATATTCGCAGTTACAAGTGATAGTGATAACTAGTTGTATAACGTGGTAACTGATATTTGCAGTTACACAAGTGATAGAAATAGCTATTTTAGTTGATAATAGCAGCTAGTCAGACAGTGTTGATAAAACCAGCTACTACTAATAAATATTTAATACTACCATAATAATTTGAAGAAATCTTTTGAAATATATAGTGACCAACTGATAGTGAACAACCGTAGTTGAACAACCATATTCAACAATCGTGGTCAATAAACAATAGTCAGAAGATTTCCGCCGAACAGTTGAACAGTCGAACCGCTGGCCACTGCCTTGCCATTTGTATTCTATTTCGTGCATTTTGATTTAACCTCAGTCCACAGAACCCCAGCTACACCCACAAAGAAGGCAGTAGAAGTATCCTCCGGAACCTATAGGTGTAGGACGTGAGCGACTCGCGGAGTACATTCGATAACACTTACTCCCGAGTTTCGTCCGTCCGGCACAGCTGTCTGTCCAGGGAGAGGAGTGTTTTGCAAACCGAGCGCTGTGTGAACCGCACTTCTGGCATGGAGCATTCGCACTGCGGGATGGTCGGCGGTGTGCTCCCCCCGTCATCGAGAGTCGAGTTGGATGCAAAGAAAGAGCCTAGCAGATCGGCTTTCTCCTCTACGGCACGGGATAGTGAGTCGTCCTCCCTGTCCAGAGATGGAAGACATGACTGACAGAAGTTCCCTTGGACAGCCTTAGCAAGAGACCAGAATGCACGGGTTCCCGAAGGAAGGCGAACTAGTTTCTCGCCAATTCTACCGATGTGCTCTGACTTTGCCTTGGCAATGACTCTTTTGATGGACCTGGAGGCGGAATGATACTTCTTTTTAAGGGCACGTGTGTTTACATGCCGGGACGTTGACGCGTCAGCCAAGGCCCGGTAGCACTCTTAATTATAGCGTGATGATATTTTACAGGAGCGATCAAACCATGGCTGAGATTTGCCTCCGATTGGTGTCATACCCTGAACCCTACGTCAGCCACAAAATTAATAACAACGTTGGGATCGTCCGGTGAGAAGAAAACCCACCCAAGGGTAGGATGCAAAGAAAGACGGCATCCTATCCCAATCGGCCGACCTATAGTGCCAAACACGGCGGCAGCCTGCAGAATGCAACTGCGATGTTAGCGTGAGTGGCACCACGCTCCGGACTAGACAATGGTCCGAGGAGCCAAGAGGGGTTCGAAGGTGACCTGATATCCGTCCGCATGAGAAGTTAGCAGAAGATCCAACAGGGAGGTCCATGATCCTCCACATCTGGAACCCGCGTAAGCATAGTAACCAGTAGTGTCAGACCATATGCCAAGGAAAGTCATAAACAGATCTCACCGCATGATCGGTTTAACGTGAACCGACCCATTCGGCGTGGTGGGCGTTAAAATCGCCGAGGATTACGATCTCTGCGGATGGGATCTGCTGTAACAAGGAATCTGTAGCCATTTCGACGTGGTCGATGAGTCGGTTTGTTTCGGCATTACCGCTTTGGAACCTATAGAGGCACCCGTAGATGCGTGGATGGTCATCGCTGTCTACGCGTAGCCAAAGGATTGATAGGTCCGAACATCCATGGGATTCTCGGATTCTCCATGTTGATTCGGTGGGGGGGGGGGGGAGGAATGGGCCTCCTGCCACCTGCAATCACCAGACAAAACACAGAAGCAGAGCTTCCACTACACTATTAGACTATCAGTCAAAAGACCTACTGGTACTGCATTAGAGAAAAGAGCCCGCAATGTATTTTCGCACTGCTGACCTTTCTCGTACCTTACTAGTTTTGGTGGAGAGAGTCACACTAATTCACAACTCTGTTAAGCCTCCTTGCACCACTCAGCTACTTTGCACATCTCTGATGGAAACCATTCTTAATGTATTCTTATGTATTCGACTTAATAATGACTTTACCTTTTTTTAGTCCACTAACCATTATTAATCAAGTTGTGTTCCGTTAGCTAACTGCCAGTTACACTTCCTTGTATTCGAAGTAGATAGATGTGATACTCGTTGATATGTTTAACATTGATATATGGGTATACCTATCCATTTCACCATTTATTGTACTGAGGGAATTTTCGGATTGTGTTTTAGTACAGACATGCGTATAATCTAAATTGCACAATATTTTTGCCTCTCCTTTTTTCTATTATTGCAATCAAATGTTCGCCTTTAACTCAAATTAAAAACAGAAGTTACGACAATATTAACACAGAATACTAACGCAAAATAGCAGCTCGATTCTGCTGTATTTCGTATGGTGAGTGAAAACGAGGCCTTTCATCTTAGTCCTTAGTGGTGAAAACGCGTCTGCATTTTGATTCTTTATCGAGTATAGATGTCTATGTGAGTATAGATGTCTATAGGCCACAGCATCTACTTACCATCAAGCGGACTGTGCGCTCGTTTGTCACCATTATTCTTAAAAAATATACTGAAACTATATATTGTGTATTAATCATCACAGCAAATGTATTTTCACAGACATTATCATCATTATTGCAGCCCTTCACAAGTTCATTGCTGTACATAGACCTCAATCAAGCAATGTCATCTACATTCATCGACTTTCCGCATGTCTTAGGTTTTGGTCTTAAATATCTATTTATATAGACATGAGTGAATAAATTATTGTTAAGCTCAGTAAGTGCGTTTTGCCATCTTTGACTAAACTTACCATCAAATGGGATAGCACTCCCACGTAAATCCTTTTAGTTATAAGAGAGTGTCTTATAGGGGTTGTGGAGTCAAGTGTAACAAAAAATTAAGGTTTTGACAGAATTTTCGTCATACCCGTTTAGAAAAACCACTAGGACATTTTTTTCTTTTAAAAAATACTTGATATTATTACTATACAAGGACAAACATCCAGACGCGAATCATTTATTTGTAGGCCATACAAATACTTGTTCCTTGCGGGATTCGAACCTGCGGCCCTCAGCGCACAACTAAATGCCAAGCCACAGCGCCACTGCGCCATCAAACAACGTACACTAGAAAAGTAACTGTGGGACAGACAATTTGTCGATATTTATAATATATATAATAATTTAAATAATATCACCAGATTTCCCTTGTACTGCAAACAGTGTGACAAGTTGAGCTTGCAACGCAAACTAGAAAAGTTTTTCCATTAAAATCAGTTCAGTTTCTATTCAACAAACTAGACTTTGTATAATGGTTGGATAGCTTATGAAGTGAAAGTCAGAGACTCAATTTTTTCTTAAATCAAAGAGCAATTTTATTAGAAATCCTTTTCTGTCTGGGTAGGTCATTTCTATTTCTGCCGCCAAATAGCAGTGCTCGCATTTCTGTGTTCCTGTCTGAAAGGTATAGAGACTTAGTATAATGACAGGTTGTGAGGCATTCCATCTTAGTCTTCAGAAGTTACAACGCATCTTTAGACTTCTTTGTGTGAAGTTGGCTGCAGGTGTCCATGGATTGTAATAACCACTTACCATCAGGTGGACTGTTAGTTCATTTGTCATTTCAGTTTTATAAAAACTATGTACGTGTTCTTGGAATATACATTATGGGTATAGTATCAACAGTTTGTTAAGGGACATGCAATTTCAAACATGCCTCGGCATCCCGAAGGCTGCCGAAGCATCCCGAGGACTGTTGAAGTTGCCGACATGGCAACTTCTAGACTGGCTATATACGTAAGCTTATGGTTGCCGACATGGCATCCATCAGCTTACGTAGCGTTGTTTTTGTAGCTATGAGCATAATCATTAAAATTTTAACTATAACGTCAAAATTAAGTTATATTACTTACTATTCGTCGCATAAAATCTCTTGCCATGCCATTCCAGCAATGGGCACCGAGCCTTACTTCAATAAAAATAACTTTTTTTTCCCTAAAGAATCATCTGTATATTACTAGAATCTTATAAGTAACAATGTACATTTATAACTTGATCGTAAACGTGTAGTGGCGGTGTAAGAATATTTACTACACTATATCATCCTTTGGGTGTCGTAAGAGCCAACAAAGGGAAACTAAACCAGAAGATGAGCAGCAGCATAATGTTGATAACAGCTAAATAAAATATTGGAAAATCCAAAAGTGCACGCCTCTTGACCGTTTTTATTTTTTTCATTAAAATTTCATTTAATTTTGCTGAAAAAAAATCTTTTAAACGTCTATGAGTCTGATAACAACCAGCAATACGGGTCATCTGGAGGATAAATGGAAACTTATTGTGAAATATTTTTTTCATTTCGTTGCGTATATTTTTATAAAACGTGAAGACAAACATGTGCACACATTAACTGACAGCCGTACTAATATTTTTAACTAGGTTTTTGTAAATATAACTACACAAATGAATAAAAAAATTCGCTGACTTTATAATTTTAGTTTTCAAAACATCCCTTTTTTATTGATTTAGTGTCTAAGTTGAGACATACTAACAATTTTATATTGCAAAATCGTAACATAGCGGCATGTCGCGGGTAGAGCACTCCCACACGCTCGCGCGTTGTGAGGCGTGCAATAAATAAACTGCATTGCAAATCCGCTGGCGTGGCAACTATGGCAAATGTTCCCCCTATAAAGCAATCTGTGTTCAGAAATGAACTTTTGACAGGCTGTAATGGTAATGGTGCTGAACGAGCATTATTAGGCACGGGATAACGGTAGCGTTCGCGACGCTTGTCTCTAATGATCTAATAATAAATTAAAGACATCGTGAAACAAACATTTTGTAAGTAGTTAAGAAGGATTAAAGAATAAAAGTGATTAAAAAAGGAATGAAGTAATTAAAAGAGACGAAGTAATGATGCAATTAAGGAGAATTTCAAGATTCAAATTAAAGGTTGTTGTTTTAGAGTTAAATTTAATTTGTTAAAACAAAAAACAATGCACATTAAAATATTTCATAAAAGGTAAAACGGAGTAAAAGGCAAGTTAGAAGTTTAAAGAAGTAATTTTAAAGTAGCCGAACCGTCATTCTTTACTGCAGCGAAACTTATTTACGGAAAAAACGACACTCTATATTAAAGTAAATTATATCTCATCACTATATTAATGTGTACCTAAATAACAGCCTATATACGATACAGGCTTTCACAACCTTAATTAATTAAACTTTCCTGAATCATATAGTCTCTTGCACTTTTGATGGTGCTGTCGGTGTCTGGACTTAATAAAGTCGCCTCCTACGCCACCATACGGCAATTCTCTTTAGCAAGCTTTTGTTATTTTTTTTGTAACCGTTATTTGTACCACTTCATCCGTTGACATAAACCCTTAATAATTTATTTATTTCGTAAAACTGGAATGACGAATTAACCGAATTTTAGGGAACCTGATGGTAAGTGGCCACTGCAGTCCATGGACACTTGCAACCATTTTCAAACAAGGAAGGCTACAGATGCGTTGTCACCTCTGAGGACTAAGAGCTCACAGTCTATAATTATACCAGCCCTCTATATCCTTCAGATCGAAACACAGCAGTGCACGCACTACTGGTTGGTGGCAGGAATAGGTAAGAGGGTGATAACCACCCACACATACTCTTAAGCAGAAAAAGACCAGAGAAGGCGGGACCACCAATTAAATGAAGTCCTTCCAGCTAGTATTTTTTTATGAGTTTAAAAAACTTAAACAACACGCATTTATGACGAGTTGTGATGATGCTGATAATTATTTTATTTTATCCTGGTGATCTAATCAGGATACCAGAATAAAGTTTTAAATATACGATATATTGTGATCGGTTCACGATATGAGTATAAATTTTCAAGTCAATCTGTTCTATACAAATTGGTGAAAATTACATTTAAAGATTCCGTCACATAGATAGATAGATACAAGCGAAGCTAATAAAAGCGTATTAAAAATACAACTTTCAACGAAATCACAATGTGTAATCAAACGACAAGCAACATCTTGCTCTCGTTTCACTTGCAAGTCGCAGCTTGCATACAAAAGGTATTGAAGCAATGGAATATCTTCCGATCACAAGGCGTGTTACGTTAGAGATGTCAACCGTGAGAGAAGAAAAATTTGAAGTGTAAAAGGCAAAATTATACTGAATGCAGTTCATTTATTTATTTTACCGCGTTTAAAAATGTCAAAAGCTTTTTATAGAAGTGTGGTGACAAACGAGCAGTCTATAAAAAAAGTTATAAACCGTGTAGGTCGTTAAATGTCAAATGTCCGTGTAAAACTTAAACTTTTACGCCAGTATATTCTAAGTCTATGGTGTAAAAGGTTAAGATAGAGTACATATATAGTAAATAATTTAGAGTAAATATATAGTAAATAATTTAGAGTATAGAGTATATAGTTATCGAGGGACAATTGTAATCATGCCACCAACTGCATAAAGAGTGAATTTCTCCTCTTCAGGTGAAAGAACAAAGCATTGACTTTAAACTATATTATAATATTATGTAATTATTTCTTGTTTTAGTGTTTAGTTGTTTCGTTTCTGCGTTTATAACTTATGCTTTATGCTTTTGTTCTTTATTGTTGTTGTGTGTTTTTGTTTGTGGATTTTTGTTTGTGTATTTTTGTATTTATAACCCCCGACGAAAACGGTGTTATAAGTTTTTAGTGTGTATCTGTCTATTTGTGTGTATCTTTGTGTCTGACTGTGGCATTGTAGCTCCTAAACGGATGAACCGATTTTGATTAAGTTTTTTTCGTTTGAAGGGTTGTCCTAATCGAGAGTGTTTTAGCTATGTTTCAAGAAAATCTGTTCAGCCGTTTGAAGATCACAGCTGCTTTTGTTTCGGGGTTTTTTAAAATTTCAATTTATGTTATTGCATATGGAATATGCCCGAAATAAAAAAGCTTATTAGTATTATTAGAAACAATGCTATTTTCTTCTTAATTATCATCTCGTAAAAGGTCACTGATGGATATGGGCATATCCCCTTTTTACGAGGATTTTAAATTAAATAATAAAGCTTTTCATTTGTCTAATTCACACAAGTCCACTGCTGAGCATAGGCCTCTCCCATAGATTGTCACATGGGGGATATATGATATAGTTGCCACGCTAGGCGGGAGGGTTGGCAACCGCAGTTTTTATTTTCTGTATATATTATACATTAGATGTTTTCGTTTCATCGCGTTTTCAAATCACAACGATACTGAAGAAGTTTCACTTCAATAATTTAAAATTTTGTACAACCGACTTCAATATAAATTATTAATAATAACTCAAAAATTATTAGTCCGACCTTGATCAAATTTATAAGGGACCACATAAAACCCCAGCTTTCAAATAAAAAAAGAATCTTCGAAATAGGTTTACTCAGCAAAAAGTTATGAGGTAACAATAAAAAAACATATAGTCGAATTGAGTACCTTCTCCATTTTGAAGTCGGTAGAAAATAAAAATAAAGTAAAATGGATTGCAGCAACAAAAGGCAACGGACTCAGTATAATGCCACAATAAGTGAGTTACCAAACTGTATGTATTCCGTATTCTGTCGGAGCCACATATTAAGTCGCCTCACCAGCAATCGCTGGACATAATTTAGTGCCTATTATGAAAATTATAATCACATTAAGTCTTATATTTATATTTAATAAATACTAGCGATTCGCTTCGGCTTCGCACGGGTGTTTTCTGGATCTTGAACAGCGCCACCTACCTAGTCACCGGGTCCTGGAGACTCATTTTACTGGAATTGAAGCATTCCATCTCAGTTCTTAGGTGTGACAACGCATCTACATTTTGATTCTTAATTATCCACAGTATCCACTTATCATCAGGTGGACTGTATGCTCATTTGTCACCCTTATTCAATAAAAAAATGCCGGTTTCCTTCAAATTAAATCGACTCAAAAGCTGAAATAAACAATTTTGTTGATGCCGCTGGGAATTGCATTCGGGTTTCTCTCGTACTGTGAAATTAATTTACAGCGAACGCTAAGCCTCTATAAGCCACGGTACGACGAAAAGTGATATTATTACATCATATTTTTTTTTGCTTGATATTCAAACGCTTCACATAAGGTGAGCTAACTTACTTTTTAAAGCGGAGCTTTCTTAAGTGATTTCCCACGGGAAACTTATAAAACACTTGCAACAAGTTATTTAAGTTACAAAGTAGAAAAAATGTTTTTACCTGTTCAGCGTCTAATAGTAAAGATTTTGCATTTATAAGACAGATTATTTATGACGTTAACTTTAAGGTAGCGGCCTTACAGACTGATTAAAGCCAGTCAACTTATATTCGTATCCAAACCAAATTACAAAAACGTTACATTAGAACCTTCGTACATTCTTTCATTACTGCTCATTAAAAGTGCACAGCTGAACATAGGCGACCATGTTAGATTATCTCATAAGGTTTTTCCATAGTTTGCAGGCGCGTCGGCAACCACAGTTTTTTACTATTTTCAGTAATTAACTAACTGCGTTTTAATTCTTAATCGATGGTAGATGTAGATGTATATGGGCCACATCATCCACTTGAAATCAGGTGGACTGTGTGCTCGTTTGTCACCCTTATTCTATAAAAAGATGCTCCGTGACTGATGTAGGAGTATGTGGAATGCCACATATTTATAGTGCTTGTGAGGACATACAGAATGCGACTGGCAACCCTGCGATATCTATAGAGCATTTCATCACTACTTTTAAAATAATTTTTAGATATCACTACTTTTAAAATAAAAATATTACGCGATAAATAAACAAGCTCTTCGTTTATCATTATCAAGAATATACTGCCGCCAAATCGTGTTTCAGTTTCTCTGCCTCGTTGATATTCTTACGCTTATACGGCAATATAAGGAACTGCGTTATCTAAAAGCTTTTGAAGACAAATCAGTCTTGCGACTTTAAATTATCGAACGTTGGATTTTAGATATTGCACGTCCTTTGATATTGTTCTTCGATGTTGGATGACCTTCGATGTTGGATTTCAAAATTGGTAGGTTCTTTATTTTGTTGATTTGTTAGTATAATCACGAAAATTCATAAAAAAAGTAATTACCAACGTAGTTAACGTAATTTATTTCTATATTTTTATTTCTATTAGTCAGAGTAATCACCCATGCAATCAATGCATCTTTGCCAACGCAGTGGCAGTTTATTGATGCCCTTCTTGAAGAAATCAGCTGGACGGGAGCCAACAAATTCTTTAAAGGCATTTTGTACTGCTGAATATCTATTATGTTAGCAGCACGAATGGGTCGGGTCGATTGGGTAAGAACCACGCTCCCACAGAATACCAGCGTAAAATAGCAGCTTATTACTAATGTTTCTTATGGCGAGTGTAGAGGACCTTTTTAACTGGAAATGATCCATATCATTTTAGCCTTCTGCGGTGACAACAAGATTCTTTATGAAGGATAGATTTAGATTTCTATGATCATATGATGGTGGTCTAAGTCATCAGGTACACTGTGTGCTCATTCGTCACCCTTATTCTATACAAAATGTTATTTTTTTTATAGAAACGCGTTTGTTTTAATTGTCAAAACTCGACTTAAATAGACACAGTTCCAAAGAACTGTAGTATTTTTATTACACTGTCATTTCACTTAAGTACCACAACCATTCAACGTACTCGTATGTTCGGTGAAATTCAAGCGCCTGTGCCTGCTATTATACTCAATCCAGATTTTATTAATAAAAATGTGCTTTTTTAAATATCTAGGTAATTGTCATTTAATTTTCGCGCGAATGTTATAGGCATAGTAAAATTTACTTACAGTAAGTGGCGCGCGTATCTTACCGATAAATTTATTTGAAAGTTATGTATCATTCAATTTCAATGAATGTATTATCATTCACAATCTCTTCCAAATTTAAAACGATATTTCCACAATTATTTCTTCTGGGGGATGAGTCGCTCGCGTCCGTAGGCTTCGACCACTTAACCCTAGGCCCACTCTTCACGTGTCCCCCGGGTGGTGCTAAACGAACGACAAAGCAGAAAGGATAGACTCGGCTCCTCGCCCTATGGTAGCGGCGTAAAATCTACCACCCCTTAGTTCGCACCATGAGCCATGAAACAAAAGAAATGGGCCCGAGTTCCCGGCGCCCCTTTAATGGGGCAGGCGAAGAATCTCCGGGAGAAAAACCGATGACGAGGTTCGCTTACCGTCACGTTCTGTCTCCCGGAGGGGCGAAAAGTGGATTGCGGCGGCCCGTCTGGCTACGCTGAATGTATAAGGAGCAATGAATGATAAGATGGATGAAGTATGCGAAATGATGAATGATAGAGGAATAGATGTGTTATGTGTAAATGAGACGAAACGAAAGGGAAAGGATGCCACTGCACATAGCATGTATACCGCTTACTGGTCTGGTGTAGACGAGACAGAGCGGGCATGCCAGGTGTCGGTGTCATCCTTTCAGAAAGAATGGGTCAATGTGTGAAGAGTATGATGTATGCACAAGGCTGCTATGGATACGATGATAGTGGGCAAAGTTGTTTGTGCTAGGGATGTACGCCCCAGACATGTCAAGCCACTTAAATCGAGACAGTTTTGGGACATGGTAAGGATGGTGTTGATGAAATGTAAGGGAAATGAAAATATTATTATGTTAGGAGATTTTAATGGAAGGGTTGGGATGAAGAGGTCTGGTTATGAAAGGATATTAGGAACGTTTGGCGATGAAAGTGTAAATGAGAATGGTGAAGACCTCCTCGCCGTATGTGTGGAAAAGAATATTTTTGTGACGAACACTTTCTTTCGCCATAAGAGGATTCACATGTATACATGGAAAAGAGGTGATAATAGAAGCATGATAGATTTCATAATTGTGGATGAAAGAATGAGGAGGGCAGTGGTAGATACAAGGGTTTACCGGGGGTCGAACGTAGGGACGGATCATTACTTGGTCTTATGCCGAATTAATGGTCTATTCAGGCGTTGGCGGCATCGGGTATCTGTGTCTACCACTGCGTTACAGCGTATAAGAATAAAGAAGTTACAAGATTAAGGTGTGAAAGAGAAGTATAAATGTAGACTGAGGGAGAATATAAGTGATTTGAATGAAATATGTATGAATGATTAAACCTGAAGACTGTATGGAATAATGTTAAGAAAGTTTTGGTGGATGCAGCCACCGAAGTATGTGGTGTAAGTAAGAGAACGAATGAAAGGAAAAATAATACGTTGTGGTGGGATGATGAGGTACGGATTGAAGTTGAAGCAAAGAAAAGAGCATGGCTAGATTTACTGGCAACCAAAGCTGGTAATTCTGGCGGTATGAATGATGAGATTTAAAGAAAAAAGGCAGACTTTAGACTTATAAATAAGAGAGTAAAAGAAGTTGTTGAAAGGAAAAGCAAGAAAGAACGAATAAGAATGATAGAAGGATATCTAATAACTTCCAGGCAAATATTAAAATGTTCTGGAAACTCGTAAGAACTGCTAGGGGATATTCAAAACAGCCTAGAATGAATGCTATACGAGACGAGAATGGCTGTAGGCTGAATAATGAAGTTTCGAATTTAAAGAGATGGAAAGAATACTTTGAAAGCTTGTTTATGAATGAAGAGTCGTCTGAATTAAGTGAAATAGAAATTCCGAAAGAAGTGGAGAGAGGTAGGGAGATAAGTGTAGATGAAATAATGAAAGCAATGAAAACCATGAAAGCAGGTAAGGCAGCCGGATAAGATAGAGTATCACTCGAAATGCTAAGGGCTGGAGAGGGGGTGGTGGCAGGCCTGCTGTACACCTTGTTTAATTTATGTTGGGAACTGAAGCGGGTACCGGAAGACTGGTGCAAAGCCGTTATAGTCCCAATATATAAAGGAAAAGGGTCACAGCAGGACTGTAAAAACTACCATGGTATAAGCTTGCTTAGCATTTTGGTTAAACTGTATGCTAAGGTGTTAATTGAAAGAGTTATGGAAGAAACTGATGGAAAATTTTGGGATGTGCAAGCTGGATTTAGAAAGGGGATGGGGTGTACGGATCAAGTCTTTTCCATGCGCATGATTGCGGAGAAGTTTTTGGCCAAAAACCAGAAAGTTTTTTGTTGAAAATTTGAAAGTTGAAGAATGTGGGTTAAGAATGGGTGAGTTAAGCGTCAAATGCCTTTTGTACGCCGATGATCAAGTTATATTTGCATCGTCGGCGGCCGAGTTGCAAATGATGGTTACTTTAATGAACTGGTCATTAAAAGAAAGGGGTATGAAAGTGAACGCAAGTAAGACGAAAGTGATGGTTTTTGAAAGAGAAGAAAGTAAAACGTTATGTGAAATAAGAATAGAAGGGGAGTTGATTGAGCAAGTGGATGAGTTTGTATATTTGGGATGTTTATTTAGCAGGGATGGTAGATATGATAAGGATATAGAACGACGAGTGAACGCAGGAAATACAGTGAATGGGGCTTTACACGCTATTATAAAGAGTAAGAATGTGTCAAAAAAGGCACGTTTGGCAATTCATAATGCTGTGTTAGTCCCTACTTTAATATATGGTAGTGAAAGTTGGGTCGGGCAGAAGAAGCATGAGAGTAGAATAAATGCTGTAGAAATGCGGTCATTAAGGAATATGCTAGGGCTGAATCTGAATGACAGGGTGAGAAATAGTGTGACAAGAGAAAAGTGTGGTTTGCAAGATGGCGTTGTGACCAGGATTAAGAAAGGAATGCTTCGGTGGTTTGGTCATGTAGAAAGAATGAACGAAGAAAGAGTGACAAAGCAAATTTATGCTGCAGAAGTGAACTGCAGAGTCGGAAAGGGACGCCCTAGACGAAGGTTTATCGACCAAATTGGCGATATATTGAAAATGGGCCAGATTAGAAGTACCCTTAACCGACGAGCGTGTATGCGTAGATATATGGATGTAAAGGAGGCGAGAGAGGTGTGCCAGGATCGTGTCAAATGGAAGTCCGTAGTCTCTGCCTACCCATCTGGGTGACAAGCGTGAGTGTTTATGTTATGTTATTTCTTCTGTGACAGCAACGCGCTGGGTACCAGCTAGTTACCAATGAAATAAAAGTATAACTTGCTACATTTTTTTATAGAATAAGAGTAATAAACGAGCACACAGTCCACCTGATGGTGAGTGAATGATGTGGCCCATAGACACCTAAATCTATCTTCGATTAAGAACCAAAAGAGACTGAGCTTACTGCCTGACTGACTGACTTCTTAGCTTCTTACCGAAAACTATTTTTTAAGTGTAAAACGTCATAGTCTGATTATGAAATCTACAAATTGTTTTCAGAGCTGCTTTTAAACTTCGTAATTTATAGCGTTTCTTAAGAAAGCCATAACAGTTAAAAGTCACCCTTCAGTCCGGAACGTAACACTAGGCGCATAAGGTGGTATTTACAAAATAAAATGGGTCGGTGGTATTTATACACAATATCTATTACAATGAAAATTAATCCGTGTAAAGTAGCAATAAGACTATTATATAAGGTTACGTCTGTAAGCCCATAGGGGTAGGCAGAATCAAAAGAGTAGCGAGCGCGTTTATTCAAAAAAGGTATGGGTCTAAATGGAAAACTGTGAAAGGATTCTTGCCCAAGGTCGATACAATCACAAAATCAATATCTCATCAGTCGTCTTTTATGAAATGCTAGGCAAGTAACAAAGTTGGCACATAATTTTTTGCTATAAGTCCCATATAAGCATTATAGGACCTATAAATTGAAAAACGAACATGGAACACTAGATGGAGTGACGACCTGGTAAGATATGCAGGAAGTCAATGGTTGCAGGTGGCTCAGGACCGTGGTTTCTGGCATTCCTCGGAGGAGGCCCATGTTCAGCAGTAGACTTATAAAGGGCTGTAATGATGATGATGATGATGGTTGATCGCTAATTTAAAATATCTGATTCATAAATTGCTAACATATTCTGATGAATTAAGTATAACATTCAACTATTTACATAATACCTTAAAAAGTGTAGTATAAATAAAAATTAAACCTCATAGAATGCATAAAATTGTATAGTCACTCAACTCAGTGCAACGCAGAGCTCAGAGGCTTATCGGCAACAAAAAGCTGGTGGGAACAAATCTTCACAGCTTAGCTCACCGCCGCCAAGTTGCTTGTTTGTCGGTCTTTTACAGATTGTACTTCGGAAAGTGCTGTTACAAGGATAGATCAATTGTTTATTTTTGTAGTGATGTGCCAAAAATAGCAGATAAAAGTAACGTTATTCGTTATACTATACAATAATGCGTTTATCTTTTGAATAATTTGACAATAAAATAACGTAGTTATAAAGGTAATAATATTATAAAACGGCGCCCAAACCAAACGCGCGAAGTCAAGTAGCGTAATATGAGTAACTATTTTCATACTTATTTGAAAAAGTAAAAGTTAAAGTTTTGTCTATTGTTTATGTATGGTAAAAATGGCAACCCCAACTGTTGTGTTGGGCCACTATTTTATGACGCTCAAACGGTCGACTGTTGTCGTTTCGTGCGCATGGACTATGTTCTCCTGTGTTTGTCGTTCTGTTTTTTCTTGTGACCCGGCTTTCGTTTAACTGACTGTTCCTGCTTATTATACTGACATTGGCGCTAAATTAGACTTCGATTTCCTTGTGTTGTACCTTGTTTGGTGCATAATAATGCCGAAACGTGGACAAACATTGAAAAGTGAAACCCGTGAGCTAATCATCAAGCTTCAAGATTTATTTGAGTCTAAAAGGCAAAATGTGGACCCTTGATACCAATCGAATGTACATGATCGCGTTTCTCAAGCACTTGGAGTAAACAAACGAACAATAACAAATATTAATATAGAAAAGTTCGGCTCAACTGGCATGGAAGAAAATATTTTATGAACTCCGAAGAAGAAACGCAGAACAAACCCTGTGACAAATATTGATACCTTTGACGCCGATGCAATAAGGAATCATATATACGGTTATTACTCGAGGAATGAATACATTAACAGGACCAAGCTTTTAGCATCTTTGAAAGCAGCTGATTTGTTTAAGGGAGGTAAAACTAAATTATCCATTATTTTAAATAATATTGGTTTTCGGTATAAAAACAGACACAAGAAAAGTTCTTTTAGAACGTTATAACATAATTTTAAAACGGATAACATTTTTAAGGGAAACGAAAAAATAGATAACTGGGATAGCGACGTATTCATAGATGAGACATGGCTAAATGACAATCACACGCTTTCCCTTCTGACCGAAGACTGAAGAACGACAATCAGTCAAAATAATGCATTTCCATACATTTTGAATACAAAAGATAAAAATAACAAATAATTTGAGTTTTTTTCTTATTTTATTTCACCATTCGCTTTTATTACCTATTCTGAACTTCCTCTGCAAATTTGGCCGTATATTGCAAAATAACCCTGTATAACTCGCGATAAAATCTGTAAAACTAGTTTTCACGTAATGTGATAGCTCATAATACAAGAACAATTTTTTTTTTATTTGAATACATTGATTTATATAATTTGTATTACATTCCCACTGAACGTTGGCGCTGAGTTAACAATCGTCTTCGGTAGTGTAAAGCGACATTGATATATCACGGAGTATAGTTAATGCCATTATTTATTCCGTGGCTCAGAATTCGGGCAGTGAAATTTAATTAAAGCTCAATGGCCAATAGCCATTGTTAACAATGTTATTTTATTTTATTTATTATGCATCACGTACGAAATTATAATATATTCACTTTCGTATTTCAAAAACTCATAAATATGTAAATATAATATCATTTATTCTGGAGACACAATAATATATTTTAAGATTTATGTATGTACTGCGAAATATTTTGTATTATTACAATATTTAATTGGTTATATTTGCGTTTTCTGAAAAAATAGGTATTTTCACTCTTTTATTTTAAACTAGCAACTAGCCCCGGCTTCACCTGGATAGTATCTATTCATGTAGCATTATTTATATTTAAGATAATCATAGACCACTCATTTTATCAATTTTTCGTTTTCCAAAAAAAAACTCCAAGTTTTTTAAGTGAAATACCTAGATCCTTCCAAGCATTGCTCTCTATCTGTTCATAAAGTTTCATCACAATCGATCCAGCCATCCCGAAGATTAGCCCGGACAGACAGGCAGATTTTTTTGAAAAATGGCTATTTAAATAACTGTCTGAGCTTAAAAGAAGCTAGTTATTTAAACGTTACAGACCTTAAGCCATGCTTATGTCTAATAAGCAAGCTATAATTATATATAACCTAAGTTTTTTTTATATGAGAGGAGCCAAACGAGCATACGGCTCACCTGATGGTAAGTGACTACCGCCGCCGAACAACTGCAACACCAGGGGAATTGCATATGTGTTGCCGGCCTTCTAAAAAAGAGTAGGCTCTTTTCTTGAAGGTCCGTGAGTCGTATAGGTCCGCAAAATGGTTGTATTGTTGTAATGCAATGGTCCGCTGGTGCAAGTCGATTCCACAAGGAAGTTGTGTAGTTGAGTTTTGTCGCGATGTACGATAGTGAAATTGGGCGGCTGGAATTAGTCCGAACAATTCCTCTGAGAACTCCTCGTGGTAGATACGATAGAAAACGCAAAGAGATGCGAAATCTCTACGCAGAGCTAGTGAGTAAAACCGATTGGAAAGAGCTCGGTCGCCGACGATTCGAACCACTCTGCGCTAGATGCGATCAAATGGAAGATTTTGGGCCTACGCCTAGGGAGTAGGAGTATCGGAAACGACGCGTTAGAACCGGTTCCATCTCTGAAGCACACGTCCTTACCACTGTTGGGGGATTTCGGCAGACCCACTCGACTTGTGGATGTCCAGGGTGAGGAGTCCTTTGCGTACTAAGCACTGTGTGAATCGCACATCAAGTTACAGATAGACAATTTAATTTTATTTATATGTTTAGTAGTAGATCACAGTGATGATTTTTATTGAAAGTTTTAAGTATAATATAATATACTGTACACAGCCTAAATATATATCAACATATCTTCAATACTTCATCAACCCATAAGAGTCCACGGCTGGACATGGCCCTCTCCCAGGGAGTATTCGCCTTCATCGTCACGCTTGGCAGGTGGATTAACGATGGCAGTACCAGACGTTTCACACTTGCTGCCAGTTGCTGGCCTGGGTTTTATGTCTGGCGTAAAAGAGATGGTTATACAGCCCTAAAGGAAGCCATAAGATTTTCCGTCATTAAGTCTTTTTCCATTGTCACCTCTTTTAATACACACGGATGAAATAGCGTATTGGTTTTCTTACACCGCCATCACATGGCAAACAGCTTGGTAACTAATTGTTTATGGAAATTAAGTATTTAAAGATTCAAGATTCAGTTTTCGTAACAAATAGCGCCGTCCATCCGTACTTAATCCATGCTTTATTTCAATAAACAAAGCCGTCTTGTTACAAAACGTAGTTTGTTGATAGTCTTGGGCTCAATCTATGACACATGAAGAATCCTTCTAACAAAAGTAGTCGACAGCGCCACAGTCGTTGTAAAAGTTCACATTTGCTGTCAAATTTCTTATTTTGCGTTTTAATATATACTATATTCAAAAAAGCTAAAACGAATAACTTCAATTATCATACAGTATAATATAGTAGTAATATTATTGAGTTTGCATATTTCCGCGGAACTTTTTTCAGTGTAGGGGCACAAATGACACCGTAAGTCCATTTGGAACAATGAACGTCTGCGTCTAACTTGTTGTTCTTTGAAGGGTTTTACTAGGCGCATAACGTTTCTTTTTTCAGATTTTAAGAAGCAACTTTATTTATTTACTTATATATTTATTATTTATTGCATTCCTTAAAAGAAAAGATTACAAAGGGCGGACTTAATGCCTTGAGGCATTCTCTACCAGTCAACCCATGGAGTGGTGAGAATTTGACGTAGGTGTAGCAATATAGAATAAAAAAAAACAAAATAAAAATAATAATTAACTACGTAATATTCACATTTAACTAATAAATATACTATACAAATACAACCTATACATACTTAAATGCAAATATATATATCAAAATAAGTTTGCGATAAGTTTGAAAAATCGAATATTTTTTGTTACTGTAGACTATATTATAATTTCTTCTTCTTTTTAGATTTTTTACTTAAAAATATAGAATTGGAATATAAAACAATAAAACAAATTCTCGTGTAGTGGCGGGTAAGAATACCCATTACCCCATAACTTCCCGTGGGTGTCGTAAGAGGCGATAGAGGGAAACTGAGGCAGAAGATGTGCAGCAGCATCTTTTTGATAACAGCAAAACAACAATAAAAAAACTGCGGTTGCCAACCCGTTCGCCAAGCGTGGCAACTATGGAAATATACGGCCCCCAGTCCCCGGCGGCTGCGCTATTCCTGGCTGGTCCGAAGAGAGGGGGAGGACATGGTAATCCTCGAATCCGGCAACTTGTTCTATTACCGGGAGGGCGACCATCTGTCCGAAGGAGGTGTCGGATTTATTGTCCACAAGTCTCTCGTTAACAACGTTGTAAAGATTGAGAGTGTGTCAACGAGGGTTGCGTACCTTATACATAGAATCACCAAACGGTATTCGCTGAAGGTCATACAGTTTTACGCACCAACCTCGGCACATCCCGATGAGGAGGTGGAGGAAATGTATGAGGATATATCTAGAGCCATGCATTCGTCCAAACCCCACTATACGGTGTTAATGGGAGACTTCAACGCAAAACTAGGCACAAGAGAGAACGGTGAGCTGAAGGTAGGGAAATTTGGAATAGGGCAACGGAAACCAAGGGGCCAGTAGCTGGCCGACTTCATGGAGAAAGAGGGACTCTTTATGATAAACTCTTTCTTTCAGAAGCGGCCCTACAGGAAGTGGACCTAGTGGAGCCTCAAATGTTCAACAAAAAATGAGATTGACTTCATTATGACGACTAGACGACAACTGTTCAGTGATGTCTCAGTGATCGCGAGGATGAAAACTGGTATCGATCACCGAACGGTTAGAGGCACACTGAACCTAAACGTTAGGTTGGAAAGGTCTCGTCTAATGAAGTCAACGCTCCGTCCCCCTCGTGCTCTAATCCAAAATCCCGAAACCTTTCAGCTCGAGCTACAAAACCATTTTCAGTGCCTAGAAAATTGGAATGCAGTGGACGATATCAATGACAAGCTTGTGGAAACTGTCCATGCGGTCGGAGCTAAGTTCGGCAAGACCCGCCGCAGTAGAACACAAAAACTCTCCGATCACACTCTTAATCTCTTAATCTCATGTTAGACGGGAAATGAAGCTGCAATCTTCAGCAAATTTGACAGCGTACAGGCAACTGGACAGACAGATCTCCAAAGGCATGCGGTGGGACTTACGCAACTTCAATACAGCTCGTATTGAAGAAGCGACCGCTAGATCGCTTCATCAACCAGGGCTCCAAAGTCATTGCTAGAGATCTGTCTGCCAGAAAAAGCCAACTGTCGAAGCTGAAGACCGAGTGTGGCAGCGTCGTTTCCGGGACATCTGAGATTTTGAGTGAGATTGAGAGGTTCTATGGGCAGCTGTACACATCATCGTTGGAGCCACACGCAAGTGTGAGTAACGATCCAAGAGCAAGTCTTATACGACATTATTCCGACGATATTATGATATTAGTCTGAGCGAGATTAGAATGGTTCTCCAGCACCTTATAAACGGCAAGGCCTCAGGCAAGGATAGAATTACAGCGGAGCTTCTGAAAGCGGGTGGAAAACCAATACTTGAAGTCCTTCAGAAGCTTTTTAATTCCGTCCTCTATTGTGGCACTACACCGGAGGCGTGGAGCAGAAGTGCGGTGGTCTTGTTATTCAAGAAAGGCGACAACTCTCTCTTGAAGAACTACAGACCGATTTCCCTTCTGAGCCGCGTCTATGTGCTGTTTTCGAGAGTCATTACGAATCGTCTCACATGCAGACTTGACGACTTCCAGCCTCCCAAACAAGCCGATTTCCGAAGAGGCTTTAAGCACCATAGACCACATACCCTTTGGCAAATTGTACAGAAGTCCGAGGAGTACAATTTGCCACTATTTATTGTGTATGTGGACTCTGAGAAAGCCTTTGATTCCGTCGAAATTTGGACGGTGCTGCAGTCCCTTCAGCGGTGCCAAGTTGACTGTCGATATATCGAACTGCTGAATTGTTTGTACAGTAGGTCTACGATGGCTATCCGAGTACAGAACCAGAGTACGAAACCCATCCAACTGCAGAGAGGTGTAATACAGGCTGACGTTATATCCCCGAAACTCTTCACCGCTGCATTGGAAGACGTTTTCAAGCTACTGGACTGGAAAGGATACGGTATTAACATCAACGGCGAGTACGTCACTCACCTTCGATTTGCCGACGATATAGTTCTTATGGCAGAATCGCTGGAGGACCTAAGCACTATGCTCAATGACCTCAATAGTGCCTCCCAACGGATAGGTCTTAAGATGAACGTGGACAAAACAAAGATCATGCTTAATGTCCACGTCAAACCTATGCCGGTAGCTGTTAGGCCCACTAAGCTCGAAGTTGTTGACGAGTATGTTTACCTGGGACAAATAGTCCGACTAGGTAAGTCCAACTTCGACCGAGAGGTCAATCGACGGATTCAACTCGGCTGGGCAGCGTTTGGGAAATTACGACACATTTTCTCGTCAGGTATACCTCAAAACTTGAAAACGATACTGTACAACCAGTGCGTGTTACCAGTGATGACCTATGGAACTGATACGTGGTCCTTCACTGCTGGCCGTATGAGGAAGCTCAAGGTCGCTCAGCGAGCTATAGAGAGGGCTATGCTCGGGGTTTCTCTGCGTGATAAACTTAGAAATGAGAATATTCGCAGTAGAACTAGAGTGACCGACATAGCCCAACGGATTAGTAAGCTGTAGTGGCAATGGGCCGGCCATATAGCTTGAAGAACCGACAACCGATGGGGAAAAAAGGTTATCAAGTGGTGGCCTCGTACCGGCGGATGAAGTGTAGGGCGTCCCCTCACTAGATGGATTGGCGACCTTGTAAGACATGCAGGAAGTCGATGGATGCAGGTGGCTCAGGACCGTGCTTTGTGGCATTCTTTAGGGGAGGCCTATGTTCAGCAGTGGACTTGTGAAAGGCTGTAATGATGATGATGAAAACAAATTCAATTGTTTTTCCATACAAAAAGATTTTCAATCCAAGCTTACGCCCATTCAGAAATCTGACTTAGTCAATTTTAACGGAGATTACAGTGGTCTAGGCTCCGGCAAAATAAAGAAGATGAGGAGGAAAACATTTGGCAAAACTGTCTCTTCGTTGACGAATCGCGAATCAGTACTCATCCAGATAACCGACGTGTCCGTGACAGGAGAAGACCTGGAGACTTTTTAAGTGGTAGAGCCATGTTGCAGCTATATTATTGGTATAGTTGTAGCAAGAATGGGTCGGCTCGACCGGGGAAGGACCACGCTCTCACAGAATACCAGCGTAAAATAACAGCTTAACGCTGTTGTGTTTCGTATGGTGAGTGTAGAGAACCGGAAACCCTCTTTACTGGAAAAGAGGCATTCCATCTTAGTCCTCACGGCTGAAAACACATCTGCATTTTGATTTGCAAACGAAGATAGATGTAGATGTCTATGGACCACATCAACCACTTCTTCTGCTAGTTCAGCAAGGTGGGAAATCAGTGTCATTTAGTTGTGGAATTATGATTGAAGATAGATCGCCTTTGATCCCGTATCGAGGCTCCATGACAGCAAATAGGTACAAAATATTCGCTATTGATGGAATTGTCAGACCATTCCGATGCTGCTCTCCGAGAATACGACATCACAGGTTTAGACTGGCCTGCCAGCTCGCCTGAACCCAATAGAGCACGCGTTGGATGCTCTTAAGCGAGCTGTTTGGAACCGTCAGCCACTTCCCCAGACAGTGCCAGAGATCAGGGAAGCCGCTGTTCCGTTACCGCAAGAAATGCTGGATAACTCGATCCTCAGCATGCCCAGGAGGATATCCACATGTGTTCGAGCTAGGGGGGGAGTTATATTGTATTAAGTAAAAACCTTCTATTAAAATTGTTCTATAAGTTTGGTTAAACAATCTTTTTATTTTCATCAAATTTCGGTTACAATTACATTAGGATTGAATTACTAAATTTCTGTTATTAAAAAATAAAAAATAGTTTTATTTGTTAATTTCAAACAGTGTATTTCTATTGAATAAAACTATTTTTTGGATTTTATCGTGTTTAATTTTACTAATTTTGATTCCCGACATTTCGGGTGCTTTACAGCACCCATGGTCTGAGGGGACTGAGGTGTTTGACGTCCTAATGTCATAGTTATCCAGCTACCTTCAGTTTTGAATATTAATTATTTTATTTTATTTTTAATTAAATTAATATTCAAAAACTGAAGGTAGCCGGGCTAACTATGACATTAGGACGTCAAACACCTCAGTCTCCCCAACCATGGGTGCTGTAAACTGGAAACGTCGGGAATCAAAATTATAAAATTAAACGCGATAAAACCAAAAATAGTTTTATTCAATGTAGTGTTCGCGTAAATATAAGAAACCATAGTGTATTTCTATTTAAAAAAAAAAGATATAACGTAAACACTTTTTCTTGATAAAGTTAAATTTTAAAAATATATCAGCTATTGCTAGTGATTACAAACTTTTTTTGATGTGAGTACATAATATGTACATCTATATATAGACATATAAATATATAATTAGTACATACAAATAAGTATGAATAAATGCGTCGGTTTAAAAACATATTATATGACATGGGTGATTCATGTAAGAAGCGTTGTCTTTAATAAATGATTACGTACCAACTTTTTAAAAGCATACTTATTGGAAGCTTTTCTGATGTCATCGGATAAGAAGTTCCAAAGACGTTTAGCCTGAACTGTAAAGGAGTTACCATAGAACTCGGTGAAGTGAACAGGAATACAGATTTTGATACATACATACATATAATCATGCCTCTTTCCCGTAGGGGTAGGCAGAGACCACTTCTTTCCACTTGCTACGATCCTTACATACTTGTTTCGCTTCGTCCACTTTCATTATTCCCTTCATACATGCTCTTCGGCTTAGGGTACTCTTGACCTGGCCTTTTTTCAAGACGTCCCTGATTTGGTCGAGAAACGTCCCTAGGTCTACCCCTTCCAACACTTACATTCACACTCGCCTTATACATTTTTTCGTCAATCGTTCTTCATTCATTCTCTCGACATGGCCAAACCATCTCAGCATACCTTTCTCAATTTTGTCACTACATCTTCTTTCAAACCACAACGTTTCCTTATCTCACTATTTCTTATCCTGTCACTCAATTTAACTCCTATCATACTCTTAACGCTCTCATCTCAACTGCATTTATTCTGCTTTCATGTTTCTTCTGCCATACCCAACTTTCACTCTCCGTACATGAGTGTCGGAACCAACACCTCATGCACAGCCAAACGAGCCTTGTTAGACAACTTCCGACTGCTCATAAAGGAGTGCAAAGCTCCATTCACCATGTTTGAGAAGAGTGAATGACCTTCTTTCGATATCACTCTCACACTTTCCATCTCTTGTAAACTTTGAACCCAGATACACAAACTCCTTCACCTGTTCAATTTGTTCATCTCCAATCACGATATTGCAGTCTGTCACTGCCTCATCTCTTTCAAACAGAAATTTCTTTCCTATCATGAGATGAGGAGAGATAGTGAAATTTACTCTTAAGATAAGAGAGCGAAGATGAGTGATTTATGAATATAAAAAATCAACCATTCTTTGATTATTTGATTATTGTTATAAAAAAGCTCCTGATAAATTTTCTCCAAAATAATGAATGCCCTTTTCGTTTAAACAAATATAGTTTTCTCATAGCTGAAAACATTTTTTACGGTTTAACATTATGAGAGAGAGAGAGACACAGTCACATAGTTTGATATGAGATGTGGGCCGGAATGAAAATTAGTGCCGTAATTATCAACGGCTGACACTGAGTCCGCACTATTTCGCGGTCGCATAATACAACAAAATTATTTTTCTTCCCAAGTAATTACAATTTTTCTGCGGTTAAGATTAATTTTAATACTGTTGTTTTTCTTTCTATATTGTATGCACGTTACGATTAAAGCGAAGTTGCGGAAATATCTAGATTAAGCCGGATACAATTAAGTCCATCCGTTGGCTGTTGGTCAAACTTAAGTGTAATGCTAAACTTGTCAAAAATACGCAAGCACGTATCGAGTAATTTCAGCGTAGTAGGTTAAGGTGCGGTGCATTCCAAAGCCGCGGACATTTATCTAATTTATTATTTATTTAACCGCAATCGGTTGTACCTAAATATAGCCGGTTAAACCTTAGTAAGCTAAAGTGGCAATGGGCCGGCCTTATAGCTCGAAGAACCGACAACCGATGAGGAAGAAAGGTTTTCGAGTGGCAGCCTCGTAACAGTAGACGAAGTGTAGCCCCCCCCCCTCCCCTCCAGATGGAGTGACGACCTGGTAAGACATGCTGGAAGTCGATGGATGCAGGTGACTCAGGACCGTGCATTGTAGCATTCCTTGGGGGAGGCCTATGTTCAGCACTCGGCTTGTGAAGGGCTGCAATGATGATGATGAGGAAACCTTGGTGTGATAACACACAACACAAATAAACGTTTTCCTCCTATTCTTTCTAATAGGTATATTAAAAGTTGTCTAATAAAGCAATTTTCCCGTATGCTCAAAATCCCAATGACGGGTCACTAAACAAACATTGGTTTACGTATTACGCATTATGTTTTTATAATACGAAAATATTTTGTAACCTAAAATAAGATCTTAATATAAGACATCCGTTTATAATCAATACTGATATACAAATAACAGCGTAATCAAACGTCAAACGCCAAACAAAGTTAACCACGGTTCCCATACACATGTATGTATGTAATTACTATAAGACGGTTCCCAACAGTGAAACAATCGCACTTACAAAATACCTATTACTACTCCTATATAATGCACGCTTAATTCTATCCAGCTATGCCTTTCCTATTGGCTGAAACGTGTCGCGACATAACGCAATGCACTGCATATGCGAAAAACGAATGTCATATAGGTGTACGATCCATCGTAAATCAAAGCTACGTTTTCTTCAGTCCCGTAACTAATTCAATTTCTATTATTCGGTTATAGCTCACACGTTGCCGGACTCGCAGGGCTCGTGTAAGTATAGTTCGAAATAAAATTACTGAACTATAATTTGTAATTTAATTAAGCTTCGGTAATTTAATACGCGTGGTGATGACTTCTCCGTAATATATAGGTTTCTTGGCAATGAAAGGTTCAAGTTCATCCTTAAACCTTGCCCATCATAAGTTTTCATACTCGTATCTGAGTCCACTACTGAACCATAGGAATTCTCCATAGATTGCCGTATAGGTGAGATATTTGCTCATGGTTTGTTTCCCTCTGTCGCCTCATACAACACCCATATGGCGATATGGCATAGTGGATATTCTTACACCGGCACTAAGGTTCAACTATATATCATACTAGCTGTTCCCCACGACTTCACCCGCGTGTAATTTAGGTTTTTTTTTGCGTGGGACCCTAATTGTTTTTCTTAAATAAAAGTAGCCTAAGTTACTCCTTATAACATCAGCTGTCTGCCAGTGAAAGTCCCATCAAAATCGGTCCAGCCGTTTCGGAGATTAGCCGGAACAAACAAACAGACAAAATTTTAAAATTATGTTTTTGTTATAAGTACCGTATATACTTTCATATGCATTTGGTGAAAAGCTGTTATTTTGACTTTACAAACAGACACTCCAATTTTATTTATTTGTATAGATATAGATTATTATGCTTCAATATTATGATGTAATCCACCGCAATTAATACAGCTGTTAGAGTCTATTAAAAGTCCACCGCTGAACATAGACCTCTATTCATTAATATGTAAATATTATATTTCGCTTTTTTTGATAATACAGTAATAACGTGCCCCTTTTGGATCAGACAAGCCGTTTTTACATATTGTATATCAAAGTGAAGTTACAGCCTAAATATATAACACAGGCCTACCCTTAATTCTAAAAGAGTTATGGAGCAATTATTTGCCGCGCTGCACTGCGTGTGGGCAAACTCCACATGTCCTGGAAATATTTTATTGCTCAGACATGCAGCTCTCGTACGATGTTACATCGCCCCCGAGCACGTGATAAATCAGCCCTTAAAATTATTTTACAATGTGTGTGCGTGTGAGTGGTGCCGAAGGGAATAGAATTCGAGTAACTTGTGTAGTGCAAATGCCCAGCATTTATATTTTACAGCCTATAAAAGTCGACTGCTGAACATAGGGTTCCCCCATATATTGCCTGATAGTGGAGATTTTGCCATAGTTGTGTCAGCATGCGGATTGGCAACCGCAGTTTTTTTATTATTTTTATTTGTTATCAGGAAGATGCTGCTGGCCATCTCCTGTTTCAGTTTCCCTCTGTCGCCTCTTACGATACTATTATTATATTCGTTTTTGGGCCTTGCCTTGCTCGGTATTAAATTAAAACTAAAATATATTCAGTTCGCTTTCAGACCGTTCTGATGGAAAAAATGATTTAATATCGTAACAGAAATTAGGTGAATTGGTGATCGCATTATCAAATATCTCGTCCGGTATTTTTATTTATATTTTGCTTGTAATTAGTTGATTATAACGCCATCTATCTCTGAGATTTTTCTGCCTGTATATAATAATAATGTTCTCGAGACAGAATTTCGGTCACGGCGGCCAGTCTCAACGGAGAATAGCCATCTGCAGGATTATAATATGAGTGTATGCACAAGCGCAGGTGCACTCTCTATTCCCTCACTTATAGTCCGATGGCACGGTAATTCGACACGACCGGAGTGAGGTCAGGCGCAGGACCAACGGCTTTACGTGCTTTCCGAGGCTTGGGGATGAATTTTTAACCCGAACCTGGCTTTGTACCCAGGCCCTTATGATCTGCAATCGCATATACGACCACTAGACTAACGAGGCCGTCATATACTGCCTGTATCTAACTATACGATTAACCGGAGGAATAATTTTTGCATTTATCTGAATATTTGTATAAACTAGAATTAGTCGCATTCGATTTATTTATGTAGTAAGTGTTATCGCCTGTTATAGATGACATTTAGCAATATGGTATTGTCTGTGAAATTACTTTGTGGACGTATGGCAGAGGGCGCTGCATTCGCTTCCGGGTTGACTTTGACCTTGGTCTAGGACGCACCGTAATAGAAAGAAGTCATCTAGGCGGCCATTACGTGTCACAACGTGCTAGATACCACACTGTGTGGTCGTGTTTAGACCCCTGCCTCGCATAGTATCGCTAATTTTTAAACTTTCCATATCGCATGTTGGGATAACCGCACATCCTCAACGACGCTGCTTTAGTGGAGTGCTTCACAACTATGTCAAAACAAGGAATTTGGAGACCGAGGTAAGCGTTTTGCATGTCCTTTGTCTTTTAGTTCTTGAAATGTTTTCACAGGCAGCCTGCATTTAGTATTGTTAAGGTCATATATAAGCACATAACATATAAACTTACACTTTCAAGAAGAAGTAACCTTAACTTTGTGGTCACTTCTCGCCGCATTTTTATCCAGTAAGGGTAATGCCAGAAACAAATAATAAACCTTGTTTTACTTAAAATCAGTCACGCTTTTTGAACAAGGTCTAAATAATTTATTTAGAAATACGTACCGTACTTTAGAACTGTAGTAGCTCAGTCGCTAAGCACTCGCCGTAAATTTCCCAGTACGCAAGCAACCGGGTTCGATTCCCACCGGCGCAAATTGAATTGTTAATCGCAATTTTAAGTTCTGATTTACCACGTGCTTGGCGGTGAAGGAAAACGTCATGAGAAAACCTACATGTCTGAGAAATATTGTGGTAAAGTAATATTTTTTTGAAAAGCTACTCTAAAATTTATATATTACATGTAAAAATACATAACAATCAGAAGGTCATTTAAAAGTTTTCATCTATAGACAATATGAGCAATCAAATCGGCAAAAGATAAACATTGGTAAACACAAACACAGTAATTAACAAAACTTAACAGAAGAATATTTAACAAAAGAACACTTGACAAAAGAATCTTTTCGCTAAAATATTTTTTAGAAATTTTTGATTCGAGAAACAATGGTATTGAACAAGTCCAAGTTAACGTTAATGGAAACTTCATTATAAGTTCTGCACGCACGTATCGCAAAAGAATTTTCATTAGAGGCTTCCTTAATATAGTAGCTCTTGTTGTCAACCCTAACTTACTCAGCAGTTAATACTGCCAATCGCCAATTTAAAAATATATGTCATATCTGCTATGCGCCTCCGTGTCTCAAATTGTAGAAAACGCTTTTATATCTTCTCAATCCTATATAAATGTATAAATATTGTAATTCGTGTTCCACATTTGTGAAGTGTACTCCAAACGACTGCGTATATAATAGCGCGTTAAAGTATCTTAATTATGTTTTTTTTTTTATAGGATAAGGGTGATAAACGAGCACACAGTCCACCTGATGGTAAGTGGTTACTGTGGCCCATAGACATCTAGATCTGTCCGTGATTACGAATCAAAATGCAGACGCATTGTCACCCGAGAAGACTAAGATGTAATGCCTCGTTTCCAGTAAAAGGGTCTCCGATTCTCTACACTCACCATACGAAACACAGCAGCGTTAAGCTGCTATTTTACGCTGGTATTCTGTGGGAGTGTGGTCCTTCCCCGGTCGAGCCGACCCATTCGTGCTTCAACTATACAAGTAATATAGCTTTAGCATGGCTCTACCACGTAAAAAATATATTGAAAATGGGTGGAAAATTTATTAACAAATTCAAGTGCTCTATTGACTTTTTTAATTATATTTTCATGTCTGCATCAAAGAGTAATTTAGAATCGAAACTCACACCAAGATTTCTCTCTAATAGTTATCTCTCTATAATACGGCCTTGTAATTCGTAGTGAAACACAGTGGGGTTAGATTTGCGGGTAAACGTAAGGATAAAACACTTGGACAGATTCAAGTTAATTCAGGTTTACGCGATTACCGCTAAAAATAACTCCTTTATCGTATCTCCTCAATTTCAGGGCACTCCTCTTGACATATAAAACGATCTTCAGTGCCGCAGCCATCTTAAAGTGGAGGCCAAATTGGCCTCAAAATAGCTAGGCGTGCTTTGTAGAGCTGAACAGTCGGCATGAAATAGCCGATACACCGATTGCAACTTTATAACGCGCAAGTTCGATCTTACAAAGTGGCACCCTAGTACCAGCTCCTTCCACTTGACCGCAGCCAGCGACAGGTGGCCCGTATCGTGGTAATTTAAACATAAGAGTGACTTTCAATAAGTATTATTTATAATCTACATTGAATAAAAAAAATTCTGTTTCTGTTTGTGTCGACGACCAAGTTCTTTCTGATCAGCTTAACTCACTGTTGCTGCGAATAGAAGTTGTATCCCTTTGCATATTTATTGCATTTACTATGTGGAGTGGTCATAAGATTTGTTTTAAGTTTTAATTCTAGCCGCTAATTTCACTATAGTATATCGCGACAAAATGTGCGATACCATTCAGACCATCTAAATGATTAGCGGTCCATCACTGCTATTTTCCAGAAGTTTTCTTCCTCCCACTTCCCACTTTTGGGTTGTGTGAAGCAGTAGCCTATATCATTAATAAAAATCGAAAAAAAAAACAATGTAGATACATATCTACATACATGTCTATTTCTTTTTTCGATTTTTGCTATTTTCAAATCACGCTACATACCTAGAGATTTGTTCGATACTCGGAATAAATAAATAAATAACTTTAATAAGTGTAGACTGTATTACAAAATAAAAAAGAAAGCCATGAGGTGCATGCGTACGGTAAGACAGTCCGTTGGTTCCGGTCCGAGCTGGCCGACCACCTCGGCCGACCGGCTCAGTATCCGGCGTGGGCACTGAAACTCCCCGTAGACCCCGCAGTTTTCGCCTGTACGCTGCGGTATTTCTGAGGGAACTTGCACAACTACTGACGTAAAACCAATAACCATTTGACGAGCACTGACAGCGATTCTTAATATAAAGGAATCAATTACCATCAACCACGTCGTCTCGAGGACGATCGTTGCTGATGACCACTGACAGAGGGCAGTGTTATATATATTTTTTTTATTTTAACTATATTATATAAAAAAATATTATATTATCAGCCCCGTATAAAAAAATTCGTAAAATTGCAGACCGGTGACGTGGAGTAGAGTTATAGGTCCGACCATCTGGTATATTTGTACCACCGTGGCGATAACGACAAATTCTCAGCCGTAGCTGCGGCATTAATGGATCGGCTCTACCGCTCTCACTGAAGACCAGTGTAAAATAGCTGCACTATGCTGCTGTGTTTATACGGTGATTGTCTTATGCGGGACCTTTTTACTGATAACAAAGATTTTCATCCGAGTCTTAAGCAGTGACAACGTAACTGCACCTTCATTCCTAATCAATGATAGATGTAGATGTTTATTAACCACAGACTTCACTTACCAACAGCTCGAATGTGTGCTTGTTTGTCACCGTTATATCAGTAAAAAATATCTGCGCAGTAAATAGGCTTTGATAGTTTTCGGAAGTTGTTGCTGTGATCTTAATCGATCAGTAGGACACATCAATCATCATTAGCTCAGATGAATTAAGATCGATCTACAGTTACCACCAACTTCTCACTTTGTGTATTTTTTTTACTAGGATCATTTCTAATGAATACTTTATTAGATCTTCATTATGTAATAAAGCGTATGAAATTATTTTGCAGACAATATCTGAGTTATGTAAGTAATATGTAAGAGTTTTGACTACTATTTACTTTACTTATTTGAAACGTTTTTGCCGAAACATCAGACCCATTAAAGCAACTCTAAAGGGGACTTATAATAATAATAATAATAGCTAATGGTACGTGGAACGGGCTCAGCACCGAATCAGGCCGACACTATCGCATTCTGGCGCGGCCTGTGGTCAGAGCCCGTAAACCACAGCGAGGGCCCTTGACGGAAGTTGTGGCGAGTCATCAGTGCGAGTGTTACGCCCATGGACCCCGTCATCATAACGCCGGATGACGTAGGAGGCGGTCCGTAGGCCCCGAACTGGAAAAGTCCGGGCCTCGACGGACTGCATCACTACTGGCTGAAGGGGTTCGTGGTGTGTCACGCTGTGCTCGCCTGACAGTTTCCAAGAGGCTCTCGACCAAAAGTCGCTTCCGGTTCTTCACTACTGGGATCACTCATTTGGTTCCTAAAGACGGGATTCCACAGACCCGAGCAAATACCGCCCCATAACGTGTCTACCACCATATAGAAAGACATTAACATCCATTTGAGCGCGAGAATCACTCGTCACCTGAACGCAAATCAGGTGATGTCGCGCGCTCAAAATGGATGTCGGGCGGTGGTCGTGAACCAAGGAACCACCTCATTGACGCGGTCATTGGCAGGGTTAAACGCAACCGTCGGAACCTCTCCGCCGCCTGGATAGACTACAAAAGGCATTCGATCTCGGTGCCTCATACATGGCTTAAGAGGGTCCTCGAGCTGTACAAGGTTGACTGTACAGTTCGAGACTTCTCGGCAGTGTATGAGGCAGTGGAGTACGATCCTTTGTCATCTAGGCGAGCGGTTGACGGCTGTGAGAACCACAAGGATAAGAAGGGTATTTTGGGCGATTGTCTGAGTCCAATCTGGTTCTGTTTTCTCTGAACCCTCTCAGTACCTTACTGAGGGTTCTGGGGATTTCTGAAAGGAGGTACAAAGTGACCCACCTTTCTATATGGATGATCTCAAGTTATTCGCCTCCAGTCGCTCATATTTGTGGAATTGCTAAACATCACTTGTGATTTTAGCAATTCTATTGGAATGGAGCTGGGGACGGATAAGTGTGCGGTCCTCCATGTCGAAGGGGTAGGGTTGCTAACTCTGAGGCATAGACTTATCTATGCCCATCAACATAAGGACCCTTTCCGAGGTTGAAACATACCGATACTGGGTATGTCACAGAACATAGGTATCGATGAGGCGGATATGAAACAGTCAGTTTGATGTGTTTTATGCACGCTTGACAAAGGTGCTCAACAGTCTTTTGTCGGGTGAATAAGACACACGCATATAACGGTGGGTCATGCCTGTCCTCACATATACCTTCGGCATGCTCAGGTGGACTCAGACCGAACTGAACGCTCTGGATAGAAAAGTTCGCACTGTTATGACGTCACACAGAATGCATCACCCGAGATCGTCAGTAATGAGGCTGTACTTGCGGGAAACATGGTGGGCGCGGCTTGAGCGCTCTCACCATGCATAATCGCGAAGTGTGCAGCCTCCAATTACTTTCAGGCGAGATCGGATGATCCATCCAGGGACGTCATTTCGTGTGATAAAGGGCTTACCTCTATCCTTAGCCAACGAGCAATGGCAAGACCCAGCAGTACAGTGCATTTCCGACCGAGGCCGTATGGAAGGAGAAGGAGCTCCACGGAGGTTCTGCTGGCTCTACATGAGCCTTTCAGACACAGGCGCCTCCTTCACTGGCTACGTTTCGGTGACCTCTTTGGGAAACCGAGGGTTTTGTCTGTGCGATACAGGATCAGGTTATTAAGACCACCAATTATCGGAGATACATCCTAAAGGATGGCGCCGTCGACATCTGTCGAGCTTGTCGCCATCCCGGCGAGTCACTTAGGCATGTCATCTCCGGTTGTTCGGCGCTTAACACTGAGTATTTGCACAGACACAACCTAGTAGCCAGGATTCTACACCAGGAGCTCGCTGAAATACGGTCTCGTGGATAGGAAATGCCATATTATAAGTACTTGCCGGAAGCCGTGCTCGAAATGACGCGCCAGGCTCTTATTGACCGGGCCATCATCACAGACAGGACTATTCTTGCGAATAAGCCTGATATTGTGCTGATGGACCGGGCACAGTCAAGGATATTTTGTCGATATTACCATTCCTTATGACGAGAACCTCGTGAGAGCCGAAACAGATAAGCTGACAAAATATCTCAGACCTGGCTCACGAGGTGACCGATATGTGGGGTGGTCTGCCGACCGAAATTATTCCTGTGGTCGTTTCTGCGAACGGGCTAATCCCGTCAGCCTCTCGGGTCATCTGAGGCGACTGGGACTCCGTGACGGACCGCTCCGTGCTCAAATGCAGAAGGCGGTGCCTCGACACCGCCCGCATCGTCCGCCGGTTTCTTTCCTTTCCCCTCAACCTCGGCCGTTTGGTCCCTTTCGCCGAGGCTTCCATTTGGTTGTTTTATTTATTTATGTATTATTTGTGTTAGTATATTTAATATATATACATATATATTTATGTATTTTATTTACTATATTTCTTTTATATATTTATTCAGCCCAACCAAATGAGAATACTTTATAAATATCCCATAATAATAATAATAGCCATTTAATTCCAATTTTCACAAAAGTCAATATTAGTCAAATCATTTACAATTTACAATATTATTATGATTCATGCCATTTATTTTCACTAAGTGTCATGTCATATAGTGTTAATTTTAAATAAAAAGTTCAAATTTAATTTACAAGATTAACTTTTGATTATAAATAATGTTTCAGTAAATAACCATTTTATATTTAAGTAATTGTCAATTTTTTTTTTAAAGTTGATTTTCGTCACATAATATATAATTAAAATAATAAAATTTAAGTTAATATTAATCAACTGAATTTGACTACATACTTACAATAGTGACATAATTAATTTATTATAATAATTATTAGTATTATTGGGATACCCATTCCGGGTGAAGGCCTCCATCCTTTTCCATGAGGTTCTGTCTGCCGCCAGCCTGGTCCACGTTGCTCCTGCCACCTCTACAATGTCGTCGCACCAGCGCGCCTGCGGCCGGCCGCGAGCGCGTCGCATCACGCGGTACCAATGAAGCACCTGTTCAGTCCATCTCCCATCATTGACTCTGCCACATGTCCCGCCCATCTCCACTTCAATTGGCACGCCAATTTGGCTGCGTCTATGATGTTTGTTCTTTTATATCACTGTTTCTATGTCGGTGTCTTAGTTTTATGTTAAGCATGCTGCGTTCCGTTGCTCGTTGAAAACTTGTAGTTTAGATATTATTTTCTTTGTGAGAGCCCAATTTTGACATCCGTAATAAAGTGGGGAGTACAGTATCCATCGCTTTTTTAATTTAATTGTAGTTTTGCCTTGAAAATATGTTTTAATGACCAATATTTGCTCCATGCCAATTTAATTCTTCTATTTACTTCCGTAATTGTTAAGTTATGAAAGGAAACATTTTGCCCAAGATAAATATATTCGTTTACATATCTGATTTGTTGGTTTTGAACCTGAACAAGCATTTTTGTGCTATTTGTCAATATACAGTTTTATCTGGGTTCATTCGTAGGCCACATTTTCTGCTTTCTGTGTCTAAAGACTGAAACATATATATAAGATCTTCGTGATTTTCGCTCAATATGATAATGTCATCTGCAAAACATAGATGACTCAAAATTTCTCCGTTAATGTTAATGCCTCGTCTGTCCCAGTCTAGTTTTGAGAAAATGTACTCCACATAAGCAATAGATTAGGTGAGATCGGGTCCCCCTCCCTACCTCTCTCGATTTTAAATGGCTGTCCTGGTCTCTCCATTTTATTGTTGCTGTAGTTCGACTATAAATTTTTTCAGTATTTTTATATATTGGTTATGTATACCATGAGATTCCAATGCCAACCAAAGTGAGTCATGGTAAATAGAGTCGAAAGCTTTTGAGTAATCAATAAATGCGATGTAGAGAGTTGTTATATTCTTCATATCTTTCCATTATCTGAGTCAAAACAAAGATGTGATCCATTGTAGAGAATTTTGGACGAAAACCAGCTTGTTCTCTCGGCTGCATATAGTCTAGTTTGGGTTTGACTTATTAAGTAATATGCTTGTGAAAACTTTATAAATTGTTTGCAATAGGGATATAGGTCTGTAGTTATTAATATTTAATTGATCACCTTTCTTGTGTAATAAAATTATAGTAGAGTTTGCCCATTCTTCTGGTATTTGACTGAGGTCAAGTATGTCATTGAAAATATTTGTTAATATCGGTGTGATGGGTTCTTTTATTTTCAGAACTTCATTTTAAATACTATCTTCTCCTGAGCTTTTTGCACTTTTAAGATTTTTTATGGCATGACATATCTCGCACGGTAGAAGTGGCGGAATACGATCATTTATGTCCTCATTACAACAATTATTAATTAATTCACCCGTAATGTTATTGTTGATGTTATGGCTTTTGTATAAGTTTTTAAAAATCAGTAGCTATTTTAGGAGGTGTTCTCTATTTGTAGTTTTGCCACTATCATTTGCTTTTAGTGAGATAATCCACCCTTGGATAATGTGAGTCGTTTTGTGCATTTTAGTAGAACCTTTTGTAATAAATCTTCTATTTTTAAGTAGTCTAATTTTTTTTCTTAATAATTTTTATTTTGAGGTAGAGTTTGGATAGTATTTTTTTTCTTCTTTGGTCTTTTTATCTTTACTTTTCAGTTTTGTTTCTTTAATGAGTTTTTTATATCTGGACAAAATTGGAATTTTTCATGTGTTTTTGGCAACTTTTTATACATTCTTCTATTGTATTAGTCACCTTTTTGTAGTTTTCTTGCAAGTTTTTCTTTCCTTTATTATTAATTAATAACTCTGTAAACATGCCCTCGAGGAATTTTTTTTCACTTAGTGTTAACTGTCTTTTGGAGTATAAAATTTTTTTCTGTCCTTTACTTTAGTTTTAATGTTGACGCATGCACGTACAAGTCTGTGGTCTGATGGATAGGTTGTATTTATTATTTCTAGGTTTGTCATTTCTTTATATTTTTGTAAGAATGAAGTCACGTTACGCGTTTTGCCATTGGGTGACACCCAAGTCCATCTATTCTTTAATTTTTTTTTTGAAATATGTACTACTTATTTTAAATTGATTCTCTAAGCAAAATTGAATTAGTAACTCACCCCGTTCATTTCTGTCACCAAAGCCCCAAGGTCCCATACTATTTTTGTCTTCGGGCGTTGGTTGTCCAATTTTGGCATTAAAATCGCCCATTATCATTGTAGATGTTGATGAATTTTGTAGAGCTTTTAGTATGTCTGAGTAAAAGAGTTGAATTTCGCTTTCTTTAGCCTTATATGTAGGTGCGTAAACTTGGATTAAACTTAATTTTTTTTGACCAAACATCATATCTAGACGTGCGACTCTATCAGAAATACTTTTATAGTCAAATATATTTCCTCTCCATTTTCTTTTAATGACAAATCCGACTCCATTTATACCGCTCTTCACTCCTGTATGGATAAGTATATATTGTTCAAACTCTAAAATTTTAGTTCCTTCTTTTTTTACTTCAGCTAAGCCTATAATGTCCCATTTTATGTATCTAAGGGCATAGTCTAGTTCTTCTTGGCGACCATCCCCGACTAGAGACCTTACATTAAATGTGGCAACATGTATTTTAATATTGTTTTCGCTATTTAATTTGACTTTATGGATGGAGGGTTTGGTCTACTGTTCCCGCGGTGACCAACCGTATTGGGAGAGTAATCTGAGTAGTATATTGATTTTGATTCATTGTTTTAAAGTTTTGTCTGAGGGGCCTGTACTTTTCATATATCTGTAGAGCGTTCATTCCGGGATTCTTTTATTATTTTTTAAATAATACGATGTTATTTGTTTATGGCTCGATCTATGTTTCTTACTGATTCTTATATTTTCACTGTTTCTAGAATCTTTTCTGAATTTAGAGGAGTGACATGTAGATTGGTTGTATGCTGTGGTGACGGTGGTGATAAAGAGAGTGGTCTTTATTTGGGTGTACTTCATTTTTTTCTTTTTATTATGAGTTTGTCGTATTTTATGTGCCACGTTCTTTCTATTTCGTGTTGTAGTTGAGCTTTAAGATTTTTTCTAATTTTCAATACTCTTTCTGGATATTCTTCTGTTACGTAGATGTTCGATCCTTTTGCTGCTTTTTATTTTGCAATATTTTAATTTTTTTCCTAGCGTAGTTACGCTACAGCAACAGGTCTGATATTAATTCTCTTTACCGAGCCTTCTTACTGATTCAAGTTCAAAGTCTTGTATATCAATTTTCATTTGATTTTTAATATATGCATAACTTTTCTTGCAACTCAAAGTATTAATTCTCCTTCCTCAACTCCAAATAATACTAAATTTCTTTGTTTGTTTATTTTTTCAAGTGTGAGTATTCTTTTTTCTTGATCTAAAACTTGTGCTTGTAAATTATCGTATTTGTTGCTCAGTTCTTGGAATTTTTCATTTATATTTAAATTAATTTTTGAAGTCATTCTTTCTTCTAATTGAGAAAACTGTGATTCTATTGAATTTAATTTTTTACTAAAATCTGTTCTAATTTCTCTTATAAGTTTCTGCAGATCCTCCATATCTTTATTCTTATGTTTGTTAGCACTTCTATTGTCAAACAAAAGGTTATTGTGAAGATAGTAATAGACGGGTGTCCATTATTCAATATGGTTGTGAGCTTGAGACATAATATTTATTTATACCACTAGATGGAGGCAGCGAAGTACGATGTATTTATTTATTTCCACTTTCTTTTATTTATTAATTATTGTGAATAATAGTCAGATAATTTTATTAATATATTGTCATTTACAACATTTTTCTTGTTCTTTTAATATAAGCGATTTGCCTTATTCAATATTTTATTTTTTCACTCACCGTTATTACTGTCACTAGATTGTTGAATATTACACTTTTGTCACTTTATTTATCTAATACATATTTTGTCATAACTCTGTTTTAGCCTTATTTAGCGATATTATAACTTTTACACTTGAAGAATGAAGATTTCTTTTCTTTGTTTATAAGTGAAGCCGCACATTTTGAGTACCGTCACAAGATCTTTAATTTAGTCTTTTTTCAATGTTTTTGTCCACTATAATATGGAAATTATTATGTCACTGCTCTATTTTTTTAACTTTTTATATTTATTACCACCTTACTAGTCTTTTTACACTCTCGAGATATTTAAAATTGCTTTCTTTAGCAGAGCTAGTACTGTACGTTGCGCAGTCGCGCCCTCTCTTAAGGACTTAAAAAATCAAAATTATCACGAATATCAACAAATATTTTGACGTCAAGCAAGCATAACCACCTAAAGCCATTGCTCAAATTGTCTAACCCAATTTTCGTACTTAATTATTAACAACAGTGTGCTGTATTGATTGCCCTTTAATCTGCCCGGTTCATTATGCAATAAGCAATTCTCAACACCAAGTGAGTAATAGTCAGTGCATACTAGAACAGTAATATCCGTCACGTTACGTCATTAGTAGGGGCTAGAGTGATGTAATAAAAACTGACATATATTATTTTATCACTTCATTTATAATATAGAGTTTAAAAAAAAATTAAACAACACGCATTGATCATGAGCTGTGATGATACTGATAATTATTTTATATTATCCTGATGATCCTGATCAGGATACTAGGATAAAGTTATTAAATTATTGTATTGCGATTGGTCTTTGATATGCAAATTTTCACGTCAATCAGCTGTCTACAAGTTGGTAAAAATTACATTAAAAGTTTCCGTTACACAGATAGATAGAAAGATACATACACGTGAAGCGTGTTAATAAAAGAAAATATAACGAACTAAAGGCAAGATTAGTTTGGGTCAAGAACTGAAAACTCTTAATCGGTGTTGTGATTATGTCCGTAGTGGTAAAGAATAGAAAGAATAGAAAGTTATGTTACAAAAACGCTACCAAAGAGGCGCGCGGGTGGGAGCAGGGCTGCACATCGGGATAATTAGGGCTGCTATTGGCTTGCATACGTCATCGATTCTGGTGTTATCTTGTTTTAACCTCTAAGTACTTATTCATGATATAAAGATTTCCATGTATTTCATAATGTAGAGTCGTTATCAAAAAATATTCATTTATTTAAATAATTTTAAAAGTAATTTCTAACAGTATCATTAGGGAGACAAAGCAGCAGATGGTCTACCATACTATCTCTTTCGAACCCCAAAGACTACTACAAAATATGTTCTTGAGCATTATCATATTATTAGTACATAGCTAGAGGGGTCTAACCTTCAATATGCTTACCGGTAGGATGCTGCCACTCGATTAACTTTCCTTGACATCAGTTGTCATTTCTTTGAGCTATATAGCCCGTCTTTTTGCACTTCAGCTTCAATAATCCATATTGTAAGTGATTAATTGTGCTTTTTCAGTTAGCTCAAATGATTAGCGACTCTATCACATAGGGAAACCCCCGAGTATAGTTCTTCCAGTACACGCAAAAGACGTCGAATTGCAGAGAGACTGCTCTGTGTCACATTGAGATAAGCACTGTTGCTGTTGGATTGAATATTTTAATCTATTTTGATGTTATCATATAATTACGTCCATCACGTTACACTGATGTATTACAGTATGATTGAATTGATTCTGCGCTATACTGAATGTTATTGCGATATGTTGTTTTATTGCCGATAATAATTACTTAATTGCTTGATAATAGATTTTTTTAAATAATTACCTAATATATTTCTCACGTCATAAGTGTGATAAATTTTAACATAATAATAAAAAAATTAAACCAAAAAATTAAGTTATTATACAGTCCTACTCCCAGCGGTATAGTGTCAAGAATGTTGGATGCGTTTCTTCGCTGAATTGATTACTTACTCTTTTAACGAAAAAAATTATTGCCCCGTTGTCACATGCGGAGATGACTAGTCGCAAAAACAATTCTTTTAGAAACATAAAAATAATCCATTACAATCCAATTCACTGTAAATTGTAATTACAGGGGTAATAACGTATCTGCATTTAGATCCTCAATCAAAGATATATATAGGTGTTTATGGATCGCAGCATTCGTAAATAAACGCCTGGCTACAGTAAAACACTGCTGCGTGATTCTACCTTATAGTGAAGTGTCTGTTTAACAATAAGGCCAAACTTTTCTAATTCCTTGAGTTTTTTACATTTAGTTTTTCTTTCCAAACGTTCATAGAGTACTCGACGTAAAGGGATTAAAAGTGTGAAAAAATATAAGATCGACACAACCTTAATACTTGAGTAATATGATACTCAAGACTTGATGTAACGAGACTCAACATAAAGGAAACGAATGCACTTACCGTTAGGTAGACTTTTTTTTATAGAAAATGAGGGTGACAAACCAGAACATTGTCCACCTGATGTAAGTGGGTGCTATGGCCCATAGACATCTACATCTATCCGCAATTAAGAATCAAATTGCAGATGCGTTGTCACACCTGAGGACTAAGATGGAATGCCTCGTTTCCAGTTAAAAGGGTCTCCGATTCTCTACACTCACTATAAAAAATACAGCAGTATTCTTCTGCTATTCTACGCTGGTATTCTGTGTGAGCGTTTTCCTACTCCGTATGAGCCGACCTATTTAGTACTAGCAGCTATGTCCAATGTTAGAGCTATTAAGTACTGCAGATATGCACAGCTAGTGTAGCAGCAGCATGGTCCAACCACGTAAAGACTGTGTGTTAGTTTTTTGCAAAAAAAAAATAACGCTAAGCTACCAGTATTTGATGAACAATTTCTCAATTGTAAAAGAAATATTTGCTTTTCATGTTCCAGTTGAAAGACCACGCGATTAACACATTAAGGAAAGGAAAGTATGGGAATGAGATTTGATTCGATGAAGTACAAATATATTTCATTCGCACGATTTTTTTTAAATCCCTATTGTACTTTTATACTGTTATATGCAAAAATGATCTTTGCAAAGATATCTAAAATTATAATTACTTACGCTTTAAATATGAATTCATGGTTGCATTTATGTGTAATAAAAGTATAATAATATATAAAGCAGTGTAGTGATGGCGTAAAGGATAATCCACTGCCCTATATCATCCTGTGGGTGTCGTAAGAGACGTTGGAGGGAAAGAAAACAGCAGATGAGCAGTAGCATCTTCCTGACGAAAAATCAAAACAATAAAAAAAAACGCGATCTTGCCAATCCGCCTGCCAAGTCTATGGAGTAGGCCTATGTTCAGCAGTGGTCTTTCAATAGGCTGTAATGAAAACAATGATGAATGGATGAATAATAATGAATAAAAAACACTGTGATGCCTTTGCTTGTAAGAGGCGATCATAGGAAAGACCAAAAGATCTTGTGGGTCTCGATAGAGGACGGTTTACATTCTTGTATTGTCTGCACGATGTAAAACTATGTAAAGCGAGATATCTGGTGAAATAATCGTCAGTCCACCTCCCAAACATTGCGATTATAACAAATGCGCCCTACAAAAGGATGACCGATGATTTTTATAGAAGAGTGGGCAAACGAGCAAAACACCAAGGGAATTGCAGGTGCGTTGCCAGCCTTTTAAAGAGGAGTAAGCTCGTTTCTTGAAGGTCCCTAAGTCGTATTTTTTTATAGGATAGGGTGACAAACGAGCACACAGTCTACCTGATGGTAAGTGGTTGCTGTGGCCTATAGACATCTACATCTATCCTCGTTTGCGAATCAAAATGCAGATGCGTTGTCACACGTGAATACTAAGATGGTTTGCCCCTTTTCCAGTAAAAAAGGTCTCCGGTTCTCTACACTCACCATACGAAACACAGCAGTGTTAAGCTTCTATTTTACGCTGGTATTCTGTGAAAGCGTGGTCCTTCCTCGGTCGAGCCGACGCATTCGTGCTACAACTATACTACTAATATAGCTGCAGCATGGCTCTACCACGTATTAAATTTGTCCGGAAAAATCGCCGGTGGTAAACAATTCCACAAAGAAATCCTCATGATGGATGGCGCAAAATGCGTGTGTTACAACATAAAACTCAAGAAAATATAATAAAAAGATCGTTAGCAATTCGTCGCAAATATACGTACGCTTCCCCGATGACTTTTCTCAAAAAAATATCCTATAAACAACAACGGTTGCCACGTTACCACAGATACGACGCTTCGCTAGAGTAAAACCTTTACTCTCGATAGTATTTTATACGATACGACCAATCCTGCCATACAAACGTCCTCGGGCGTGTATCTTCATGAATTCCTGTAACAAACACTATTAATCCCCACTTCTTCCGCTCGTCTATCCTGACATGAATAGGTACACTGTCCCTATCTTTGGACATTTACACACACATACGCAAGGCGATTACGTTTGACTCCATGCAAACTAACACTAGTTAAGGCGTACTTTTATCCAGCCATCTTCTCATATGACAACGTGGACCGGACAACTGGCTCTACACCCGTCATCTCATATGACGCCACCTAACTCAGTGAGCGACAGCGTCCCTTCGAACAGTCATCATGTCATATGACAACATAGACCGGACAACAGATTCTTTACACTAAGCACACACAGAAACACAGCTTGCACGGCACTATTAGCATTGATAGAATATATACGATTTAACAACAGATACTCTCTTGTAGATATACTAACATTCTCAATGATACAATAATCGAAATCGTGCGTCCCTTTGTACACGAATGGAACGAACGGCACCTTTCTCTTAAGCCATCACATACAGCTGCAAACTAGTATGTCCCTACGACCAGCTTCACACAAATCCAACCCTCAACATCAAACATTCATAAGCCTGGACCGGACGAATGTGTCCTTTTAACCAGCCGCGCGCGGCATGGCCCGGTATGACATTGTCCCTTCGACTAGCTTCACACAAATCCAACCCTCAACATCAAACACCAGTTCTGTCGACCACACAATATTCAGAGCAAAACTGCTACACTCATCAACACATTACAACACAAAAATGCCACTCATTCTCTCAATTCATAGCATGTTAAAGTTAAACATTTTCCCGGCACATCACTAAACATTGCGAACTTTAAAATTTACCCCGTGTAAATCATATTTCGCTTGAACATAAAACTGAGATAACAAATCCAGTAATAACAAGCGACTAAGAGTATGAACGCTTGGAAATGCCTCCGGCAACTTCTTCAATACTTAATTGTACTTTAACTATATCAATTCAAAGGAAACTTTACTTATTATCACAAAATAAAATGTCCAAGAGCCATAACCATTTTAATCGTTCGTTGCGCAACAAATGTATACTACACCTCACTTTATTTTTACGAGCATTCATCTTTATGTTCAGTCATCCCCGTTGCATCTCAACGATGACCAAACTAGACCTCTAACAACACGCTTCGCATCATCCTCTTTGAGCTACGGCTGCGGTAGGCTTTTTAAATTTTATTTGGTGTCCTGTTACAGTTTATAAGATTAAAGAATTTGAATTTAAACGCAGCGTTATTTCTTTTATAACGCAAAGGAAGAGGCACATTGCTGCTATTTGATACTGCAAGTGGTTTCCTTCCTTCATTTTAACTCTTGTTATATACTCGTATACTGAAATTTGCTAGTTTTAACATTGTTTTTAAATTTATACAATCAATTTACAAATTGGTTTCTTAGCTACGGTAAGGCTGTTGATATAGTCAAAGCACAAAATAATGAAGTAAGCAACTCTACAATTTAACAGGGTCATTAATCACCTCAGTAGACTCAAGTTAGTCAATTGAAACAAGCTTGGCTTTCAGGCACTTCTCTCAACCAATTAAAAAGCTAACCATTTGTTACTACAAAATATTTTTTAAAGCAATATTTAAGACAAATTTACTTCCCTCACGCATCAAATGTCGGTCGGCAGCAGCTTTAAATAATCCGTCGTCGACGTCGTAAATCGTCGTAAATATATGGTACGTTTCCCCAATGATGTTTTTTCAAAAATGCTATAAACAACAATTTGTTTATAGCATTTCTTTTGGTTAGCTTTTAATTGGTTGAGAGAACTGCCTGAAAGCCAAGCTTGTTTCAATTGACTAACTTGAGTCTACTGAGGTGATTAATGACCCTGTTAAATTGTAGAGTTGCTTACTTCATTATTTTGTGCTTTGACTATATCAACAGCCTTACCGTAGCTAAGAAACCAATTTGTAAATTGATTGTATGTAAATTTAAAAAACAATGTTAAAAACTAGCAAATTTCAGTATACGAGTATATAACAAGAGTTAAAATGTGAAGGAAGGGGAAACCACTTCGCAGTATCAAATAGCAGCAATGTGCTACCCCTTCCTTTGCGTTATAAAAGAAATAACGCTACGTTTAAATTCAAATTTCTTTAAGCTTATAAACTGTAACATGTGACACCAAATAAAATTAAAAAGCCTTACCGTAGCCGTAGCTCAAAGAGTGGGTGCGATGCGAGTGTGGTGTTGTTAGAGGTCTAGTTTGGTCGTCGTTGAGATGCAACGGGGATGACTGAACATAAAGATGAATGCTCGTAAAAATAGTACAGTAGAAGACGTAGAACAGTTTCCAACGTTAAGAATTACATTGCGAAAACTTTAGACATAATTAAATGAAGTACATGTTTGTGTTTGTCAAAGAGAAAACATACTTAATGCATGCCTAATAGCAATGTTAGTAAAGGTAATTTTATATTCAGAGAGAGAACAAGAAGTACACACTGCACCTAAGCGTGATCAACTTGCTTAATAGATGAAATATAACCGCTTAGTTTGCAGTTAAATATATCAATATGGTTATATCGTTCATTATGTGTGTTGCAAGCACGGACCAGAAACCGATTTTTCGAATACTTAGTTCTGCAAAAAGGAGTAGAGAATACTGCGTTGGAGCGAGCACTTAACCTAGGGCATCTAAATGAAACACGGCTTAGAAGGAAGGGGAAATCTATATAGTTATGTAAAAGTTTAAATAAGAACACCTGATCCCTATGTTCACGCCGTAATTGTAATGAATGACGTAGCGCAGAATGATCCTTAAATTTATAACTAAGTCTTTTCAGAAACTTATTTTGAATCCTTTCTACTTGTTCCACGTGAGTAGTATAAATAGGGTTTCACACCGTAGATGCATGCATATTCAAGATGACTTCTTACTAAAGAATTATAGAGCATAATATATTATATGTATTATTAACACCACAGTCACTCACAGAACAAGTAACCATTTTGGAAAACAGTTACTAAAAATAACCACTATTACACTCTAAAAAATTACAAAATATCTAGGAGCTATTTCTTGCGTGCCTACTTGTGCCGACCTGTCATTCAAAATCGGTTACAGAGTCATGAGATTTGGTATCCTTTTCTATCTTGCATTTTTGCTATAAGGAATTTTCTTCTCCCTTGCACACTATGTCGGTCTATACGCCAGTATATTTTAAGTCTATGCATACACACATAACTTCCATAGAGTATACAGAAATATATATAGTTATATATACTCGTATTTCCGCATACTCTATGTAGAATTTGCTTTCTTTTTAGCTGACTTTAAAAAAGAGAAAGTTTACGATTCGTCTGTATGTTCTTTTTCTGTATGTATGTTACGCGATATCTTCTTCTTTTTAGTTAATGGGTTATACTCCTGTGGTAGTTCCATATAAATTTGGAGACAAAATTCCACGAAATGTAGCAGCATTAAGTGCTATTTTACGCTGGTATTCTGATAAAGCGTGATCCTTCCCCGCTTAAGTCGCCCCCATTCGTGCTGCAACCATAATATAGCTGCAACGTGGCTCTACCACGTTAAATACTTGTTATGCAAATACATATTATAAACTATTACTAAATACTAGCACAGCGAAGTGACATTGATTAACTTAAGCAATCAGTGCTAACTAACTGAATTGCAGTTATCGACTTATCATGGCGCACCCCTCGGTTAGATAGTCTTAATTACTGTGAAGTACTAAATTGTATCGGGAGAACTATATTTGTTTTACTTTTTCAGGCCATTTAATTTCTTATGAAATATTTTTTTATTAATCATCAATATAGAAAATAATAATTTTCTTCATACATTAAATTGTCTAGTTAGGATGCATAGTTTGTTTTACATATTTTCTAAATTTGTTTTTTTTTAAATAATTATGCCAAAACGGTTAAACCAAAAACGGTAAGACGTTCGTTGAGTCTGCACCCCTTTTTATCGATATTCCACGCATTTGAACCACACGGTTTGCTTCGTTTTTCTTAATGCGTACTGCAAAGTAGTGAATAAAATGATAAGTGTGAATAATTTACCGGCATCTGTCTTTCCGTCCTATTGCAATCTGAGTGTCTTCAAGGAAAAAAATTCTAGTGCTTCATTACCGCTTACCACCAGGTCAAATTGCAAGCATTGGCTTTCGTAAGTAAAAAAGCCGAAATATAACCAAATTTATTTTTTATTCATTAAAATAATTTCGGGTACTTCGCTGGCGCCTCAGCTGCTTAATTACTTCGATTGTTCTCAAAGAAGACGTGCTAAATTCGCAGGTATTCACTGGTAGGTCTCATATTAGTAATTCCACTCTGTGCTTTTAAATGGATTGTCGGTCATTAGATGGTTACCAGATTTGCGTTCGTCAATCAGCAGGGGAAACAGTATGCAGATGATGTTGACATTTGGGGAAATAGGTGGTTTATTCGCAAATACAACCCACTATATTCTTAAAATGTAAACATTTTCAATGGCTGTAGTCAAAAAGGAGAAAACTACAACTTCCGTATAAAGAATGTTCATCTCAAAAACATGGAAATATGTTTTTGAGATATAATGTTTTTGTTAGTAGACAAATGCTTTTGTTCAATTGAAGATTCCAGATAGCCTGATTTTAGCGACAGTTTCGTTTTTTATTTTGTTGAATCGTTATAATATATACCGGCCAGGTTTAAATGAAATATACAGAGTATTTTTGAAACGCTCCCGAAAACGAAGACAGATGATAGTACTAAGGATACCTATGATGATGGGTCACAAAAAAATTCGATCCCGAGGAAAAAAAAAACATTTTTTCACAACGTTTTATTAACTTTATTCACGCTCCATCATGTTACTACAGTTAATTGAAACGATATTTCACTAAAAAAAATCATGAAAATACTGAAACATAAAACCAGCAGTGGAATTACTGAATTAAAATCAGGTGACTAGGGGGTCAATGTACGCGCGAACGCCGAATTCGCGCGGCTTGCAACTAGCGATGGTACCACAATACCTAATAATTTACAACACTTGTCTAAATACCTAACATATCTACTTAACCCACTATTTTGCCACTGTGCTTGTCTCCACGTAGCCACTTTAATTCGAATTCACAGGTTAAATAAACCAAATAACTGTTTCGATTCCCCGCTAATAAAAAAATACTTAAATAAAATGTTAACAAGGTTAAAGTCATGCTTTTTTATCCATTGTGTAGGTATGTTTATTATTCTGATGTATTCAGTTATGTACCTATTCAGATCAGTTCAGTACTAAGTTATTTAAAAAAATTAGGTTAAAAAACCAAATAACTGGTTCGATTCCCCGCTTTATGGTGGGATGATGAGTACGGATGGAAGTAGAAGCAAAGAAGAGCATGGTTAGATTTACTAGCAACCAAGGCTAGTTATTCTAGGGTATGAATGATGATATTGAAAGAAAAAGGCAGTCTTTAGACATCTAAATAAGAGAGTAAAAGAAGTAGTTGAAAGGAAAAGCAAGAAAGAACGGATAAGAATGATGAAGAATATCGAATAACTTCCAGGCAAATATTAAAACGTTCTGGAAACTCGTAAGAACTGCCAGGGACATTCAAAACAGCCTAGAATGGATGCTATACGAGACCAGAATGGCTGTATTCTGAATGACAAAGTGTCGAGTTTAAGGAGATGGAAGGAATACTTTGAAAGCGTGTTTATGAGTGATGAGACGTTTGAATTAAATGAAATAGAAATTCGAAAGAAGAGGAAAGAGATAGAGAGATAAGTATAGATGAAATAATGAAAGCAATGAAAAGTATGAAAGCAGTAAGGCAGCCGGATATGATAGAGTATCACTCGAAATGCTAAGGGCTGGAGAGGAAGTGGTGGCAGACCTGCTGTATACCTTGTTTAATTTGTGTTGGGAAATTAAGCGGTACCGGGAGACTGGTCTAAAGCCGTGATAGTCCCACTATATAAAGGAAAAGGATCGCAGCAGGACTGTAAAACTACCGTGGTATCAGTCTTCTTAGCATTGTGGGAAAACTATGCTAAGATACTAATTGAAAGAGTTATGAAAGATACTGATGGAAAAATTTGGGATGTGCAAGCGGATTTAGAAAGGAATGGAATGTACGGATCAGGTCTTTCCATGCGCATGATCGCGGAAAAGTTTTTGGCCAAAATCAAAAGGTTTTTTGCGTTCGTGGACTTGGAAAAGGCTTATGATAGAGTGGACAGGGATGTATTATGGCAAACACTGAAGTCATTTGGGTTGAGTGCTGGGTTGATACAGGCATTGAAGTCTCTGTATAGGGACTCCAGTGCTTGTGTCAGGATCAACGGGGCCTACTCGGACTGGTTTGGCATCCATAAAGGGGTCAGATAGGGCTGTGTGGCTTCCCCGTGGCTGTTCAACCTGTTTATGGACAGTTGTTTGGAAAATCTGAAAAAAATAAATCTAATGAAAAAAATACTTAAATAAAACGTTAACAAGTTAGAGTCATGCTTTTTTATCCATTGTGTAGGTATATTTATTATTCTGATGTATTCAGTTATGTACCTATTCAGATCAGTTCAGTACTAAGATTTAAAAAAAATTAGGTATGAAACAGCTTACCGATCTTCCGTGGCCTTATGAGATTCTCCAAGGCACATTAACATGTTGTCGTATTCACGAGCACTATAAACGTACCTACGCGTTAGGCATTATTAAAACAAAACAAAAAACACAAAACGTAACAACAAGAACAATATCATTAATTAATAAATACCAAAACAATTGAACTATCGCTCGTGATAGTCAACATGGAACTGTCTCAAAAACTAAAATTATTAATTAATCCCGCCAAAACAAATGCGCACTTTGTATCGTCCTTGAAGTATGTGTAAATTCCACAGCGCGAGGCAACACGAGGCAGCGTGTGTATGAAAGGGAAGGGTAGAGTGAGTAGTATACCTAATGCATTGTTTCGTACCGATCTAGATAAGAGTTCGGCGCCCGCGAGGATATTGACCCTATTATCAGCTGATTTTCTTTTTTAAGTTTCACTGCTGGTTTTATGTTTCAGTATTTTCATGATTTTTTTTTGAAATATCGTTTCAATTTACTGTAACAACATGATGGAGCGTGAATAAAGTTAATAAAACGTTGTGAAAACATGATTTTTTTTTCCTCGGGATCGAATTTCTTTGTTACCCATCATCATAGGTATCCTTAGTACTATCATCTGTCTTCATTTTCGGGAGCGTTTCAAAAATACCCTGTATATCTCTAAATATAAAAATCAATTGCTGTCCGTTAGTCTCGTTTAAACTCGAAAATGGCTCTACTGATTTTGATGAAATATTTTGTATATGTTTGAGTGGGACTCTGGATGGTTTAGATTCATAATTGAACCCTGTAGGTGGCGCTGTTGTCAAGATCCAGAAATAACCTGTGCTAAGCCGGGGTGGATAGCTAGTAAGTAATAAAATAAGAATTTCAAAATTTTTAAGATATACATCTTAAGCTGTCATGGGTTCTAGTGAGCATACTACATTGTTGTCATGAATTTAATAAGACGCCCGAAAATGTATTACGTGACTCTAGTTAGGTATTAAAGGGTTTTATTAAATGGTATTTCTCCTTTTCTGCCGAGATTCTCTTTCTTAATTCAGCTGTCAAATATGTGGGTGGTCTGAAAAGTTTCCGACCTAACAAAGATACAAGACATTTTTTTTATTTTTTTTTCTACATAGTCTCCTTGTAATACTATACACTTCTCCCTGCGATACTCCCATATCTCTAACCCCTCCAAATAGTACTCGGCGTTTTTCTCTGCCAAATTATAGTTCACGAAGGCGATTGCCTCCTCATTTGATGAAAATCTCTGTCCTCCGAGCGCAATTTTTAGATAAGGGAACAAAAAGAAGTCGCTTGATGCTAGATCTGTTGAGTAAGGCGGATGGTCAAGCAGTTCAAACCGTAATTCGTGGATTTTCGCCATGGCAACCACTGAGGCGTGAGAAGGCGCGTTGTCATGGTGAAACAGGATTTTCTTTTTCTGCAAATGTGGCCATTTTTCCGCAATTTCTGCTTTCAGTTTGTCAAGTAATGATGCGTATGATTCTGTAATGGTTTTTCATTTTTATAGATAATCGCTTAAGATAACTCCATGATTATTTCAAAAACAGTCGCCATCACTTTCCCAGATGAAAAAACAGATATTGCTTTTTTTGGAGCTGGTTCCCCCTTTGCAGTCCATTGTTTTGACTATATTTTTGTGTCGGGCGTATAATGGTGTATCAAAGTTTCATCTACAGTAATTAATAAGTATCAAAACTCGAATTTATCGAATTTATTGCGCCAACAGAGCGTTGGAAATGTTCATTCGAACACGTTTTTGGTCTAACATGAGCAAACGCGGCACCCAACGCGCTGACAGCTTTCTCATACCTAAATCTTGATTTAATATATGACAAACACGTTCTATGGACATTTTCATAGTCTCTTCTATCTCTCTCACTTTAATTCGGGCGTCGTCTAGCACAGTTTGGTGAACTTTAGCGATGTTATTGTCAGTAGTTGCAGTTTTTGGACGTCCCAAACGTTCATCGTCTCCCAAGCGCTCACGGCCACGTTTAAATTCAGTTGCCCGAAACTGCACTGTGGTAAATGATGGTGCAGAGTCCCAATACACAGAATCCAACTCATCTTTGATTTGCGTAGGCGTCTTGCCTTTCCAATACATAAATTTAATGACAGCTCGATACTCAATTTTTTCCATTTTCACAAAAACACTCACATCGACTCACTCAAACGACTGTCAAATAACACAACACAACTACGCGTACAAAATGGTTGAAATTTTGGTGCGTAACTGTGAAAAGATGCACATATACATTCACTAGCTTTTATTGATGAGTGCTGTCATCTTCACGTTGAGGTCGGAAACTTTTCAGACAACCCTAGTACCAGTGCTTGCACTGCTGTGTTCTCGGTTTGAAGTGTATAGAGAGTCAGTATAATTTAAAGGTCCTCATAGGTGATAACATATCTGTAGCCTTCATTTTTTGGAGTTGGACAGCTGTAGTCACATACCATCAGGTGGACTATAAGTTCGTTTGTCACTTCAGTTTTATAAAAATAGGGAAATGAAGTATGTATTTTGCGAAACTGTTGCGTTAAATGGAACCACATTGCGAGAATTTATTCAGCAGAGACAGTAACATGAGCTTCGCCGCCTGAGGGTGTATGTTATAAATATGACGGGTGACAGTAAAATAAGCACGCGTGCTATTTTTATGCATTTAGTCCAGGAGGAATCGGTGCATGAGTACCGAATACTATTCTCATCATTCATCATTACAGCCCTTCACAAGTCCACTGCTGAACATAGGACTCCCCCAAGGAATGCCACAAAGCATGGTCCTGAGCCACCTGTATCCATCGACTTTCTGCATGTCTTACCAGGTCGACACTCCATCTAGTGGAGAGTCGACCTACACTTCGCCTACCGGTACGAGGCTGCCACTCGAGAACCTTTTTTCCCCATCGGTTGTCGGTTCTTCGAGCTATATGGTCGGCCCATTGCCACTTCTGCTTACTAATCCGTTGAGCTATGTCGGTTACTCTGGTTCTACTGCGGATATTCTCATTTCTAAGTTTATCACACAGAGAAACCCCGAGCATAGCCCTCTCCATAGCTCGCTGAGTGACCTTGAACGTCCTCATACGGCCAGCAGTGAAGGACCACGTCTCAGTTCCATAGGTCATCACTGGCAACACGCACTGGTTGTACATTCTCGTTTTCAAGTTTTGAGGTATACCTGACGAGAAGATGTGTCGTAATTTCCCGAACGCTGCCCAGCTGAGTGTCAATCGACGGATTCATCCGTCGATTGACCTCTCGATCGAATTTGGACTTTCCTAGTCGGAATATTTCTCCCAGGTAAATATACTCGTCAACAACTTCGAGCTTAGTGCTCCCAACCACTACCGGCATAGGTGTGACGTGGACATTAAACATGATATTTGTTTTGTCCATGTTCATCTTAAGACCTATCCGTTGAGAGACACTATTGAGGTCATTGAGCATAGTACTTAGGTCCTCCAGCGATTCTGCCATAAGGACTATATCGTCGGCAAATCGAAGGAGAGTGATGTTCTCGCCACTGATGTTAATACCGTATACTTTCCAGTTCAGTAGCTTGAAAACGTCTTCCTATGCAGCGGTGAAGACTTACGGGGATATTACATTACCCTATCTCACACCTCTCTGCGGTTGGATAGGTTTCGTATTCTTAAAAAAAAGTCCCGCTTTGTTTCTTGCTGGTTCTTCCCAGGACAGAGGTTTTTGTGCGAATCAGTGGTACAAGTAAAAAATGAATTTCAATAAGTATTATGTATTGTAATCTATATTGAATAAAAATGATTCTATTCTATTATATTCTATTCACTTGAAGCATAGACGTTTTTAAGGTGCTGGGGAGCCATTTTAATCTCGCTCAGACTGACGTCCGGGATATCATCGGAATAGTGTCGGATAAGACTCGCTCTTGGATCGCTACTCACACTTGCGTGTGGCTCCAACGATGACGTGTACAGCTGCCCATAGAACCTCTCAATCTCACTCTAAATCTCAGGTGTCCCGGAAACGATGCTGCCACACTCGGTCTTCAGCTTTTTCTGGCAGACAGATCTCTGGCAAAGACTTTGGAGCCTTGGTTCCGCTCGATCGCTTCTTCAATACAAGCTGTATTGAAGTTGCGTAAGGCCCGCCGCTTGCATTTGGAGATCTGTCTTTTCAGTTGCCTGAATGCTGTCAAATCTGTTGAAGACTGCAGCTTCAGAGTGTGATCGGAGAGTTTTTGTGTTCTTCTGCGGCGGGTCTTGCAGAACTTAGCTCCGACCGCATGGACAGTTTCCATGAGCTTATCATTCACATCGTCTACTCCATTGCAGTCTTCTAGGTATTTAAAAAGGTTTTGTAACTCGAGCTGAAAAGTTTGGGGATTTTCGATTAGAGCACGAGGGGGACGGAGCGTTGACTTCATTAGACGAGACCTCTCCAACTTAACGTTTAGGTTCAGTGTGCCTCTAGCCATTCGATGATCGTTACCAGTTTTCACCCTCTCGATCACTGAGACATCACTGAATAGTTGTCGTCTGGTCGTCATAATGAAGTCAATCTCATTTTTGCCGAACCGTCGGGGCTCGACCAGGTCCACTGCTGTGGGACCGCTTCTGGAAGAAAGAGTTCATCATATCATCCATGAAGTCGGCCGGCTGCTGGCCCCTTTGGTTCCGTTGCCCTATTCCAAATTTCCATACTTTTAGCTCACCGTTCTCTCTTGTGCCTAGTTTTGCGTTGAAGTCTCCTATTAACACCGTTTAGTTTTACTTGCATGGAAAAATGCATGGCTTTAGAGATATCCTCACATATTTTCTCCACCTCCTAATGGGGATGTGCCGAGGTTGGTGCGTAAACCTGTATGACCTTCAACGAATACCGTTTGGTGATTCTGGGGATAAGGTACGCAGCCCTCGTCGACACACTCATTTTTACAACGTTGTTAACGAGATACTTGTGGACAATAAATCCGACACCTCCTTTTTTAAAACATTTATTTGCACAGAATACAGGTGGTAACAGATTTGACAGTGGTGCATAGTTCAAGCTATATTCTGCCTTTAATATGCATGCAAATATTTATAATTATATAAAACAATTAAAATACTATTATATTACTTACAAAAATGTCAAGTTGTATTATTATTTAGCATACTATATATACATATTATTATTATTATTACATTATATTTAATTTTACAAATAATCATATACATTAGTTTTATGTTGCATGAACTCTTGTATCGTATAAAAACACTTATCCACTAGCCATTTTCTTAACTTAATTTTAAAATATTTAAATAGAAGTTCCCGTAGACTCTTAGGCAGTTTATTAAAAACTGATATGCACATACAGGGTATTTTTGAAACGCTCCCGAAAACGAAGACAGACGACAGTACTAACTATATCTTAGATGATGGGTGAAATATAAAATCGATCCTGATGAAAAAAAAATCATCTTTTCACAACGTTTTATTAGCTTTATTCACGCTCCATCGTGTTAGTATAAATCATCGTGTTAAATAAAACGTTAATTTCATTAAAATAAAACATGAAAATACTTAAACATTAAAGCAGCAATGGAATTTAAAATAAATAAACCATAAAATCAGCTGACTAGGGTCAATATCCGCGTCGAAGCCAAACTCAACGTCACGTAAAAAGAACGCTGAGCGATAGTGGAGGGGTGTCTGCGCATGGGTACAGTCGCGTTCTAAAGTACTACATGGTACTAGGCTGTTGTTTTATAATATTATAATAGTAATTAATGGTTTTATTGTAGAATCATAATAGGTACTTTACTAGCTACTTAGAACTTTGGAAGAGGTTGAAATTCAAAATGGATAATGTTTGCTTGAGCATTATTTTTATTTCTATCGTAAAATAAAGTAGTTTGTAACAAGAAAACTTAAGCTAAGGGTGACGCTGTCCATTATACCATTGGAACATGGAACATGGAAGCCAAATGTCGATGGTGTATTGGTGTTACTGGATGCTACTTCATCATCACTCATCAGAATCATCATCATCAATGCGAATGATAAATTTTCCGTCATCAGGTTGACCATGGTAATTTTTCGGTATTCTTCCTCAATACATTTAACTTTACTGCACAATTTTCCATTCACCTTCTATTTACCTTTTCGTTCACTAGTTCAGTCATAAAACAATAGATATAAATAATTTTCTTTCCTTCCTTTTAAAACCATCGTCGCGCGTCGTGCAAAAGCTGTGTGTGCGACTGTACATTGAAACATCGCTTTTCAAAGCGCGGGAAGAATGAGGAACCAATAGCGTGCGCACAGTAATACTGGCGAGCATTCCGCCGTCGCGCCCCTTCGTACCACGCGCTGCCGCCGCCCGGCCGACTGTGTGTCACCTCGCGTCAGCGCCAACATATGAAATTCCCAAATTTACCTACTAAGATTTGTGTAAGCGACATAAGAATTAGAGGCGGCAATTACAATAAAACTTGCAAGTAATTTTTAATGGTTTTGACGTACTCTTTTCAAATCAAAGTATTGGATGGATTAAAACGGAAAGTCAATAAAAGTAAAGTAAAATAATTATTTTTAGATTAATTACCTGTCGATCATAATTGCAATTGATTTTAACTATTAAATTATTCAATACCATTTTATTTCTATTTTCTTGTACAAAATCAAAGATAACCAAACCCAAGTAAGTACGTTTATTAATTTCAATATCATTTTGTAGTAACGAACTGCTTGTTTTGTCAGGGTACAATTGATTGTCTAATTGTATTAAAAAAATTACAACTATAACTTCTAAATTCCATATGAAAGAGTAGTCGTAGGGATCATATGGAAACTAAACTTATAAAATAAAAGTTGGCAATGTCATAACATTTGACGGTCTGTGGAATGTTCAAAGTGTAGGCTTCAGTTTTGGCGGGATTAATTATTGATTTTAGTTTTGAGACAGTTCCATGTTGACTTTGGACACGCATGCGCAAGCGACAGTTCAATTGTTTTTTTTATTAAATTCTTATTGTTATTACTTGGTATTACCTACTTGTTATTACGTGTTATTCTTGTTGTTACGTTTTGTGTTTCTTTTTTGTTTTAATAATGCCTAACGCGTACGTTTATAGTGCTCGTGAATACGGCAACATGTTAATGTGCCTTGGAGAAGCTCGCGGGAATGCTTCGCGTGCATTACGAATTTACCGAGAGAAATTCCCGACCGCTCGACACCCAGCTGACTCTCGTCTGATAACAGCAGCATTTCAGCGAGTGTTGGAAAATCGGCCCATTGCTCCAGTAGCGGCAGGAGGTGGAAGTCAAATGACTGTTCACCCGAGGAGCGCATTTTAGATGTCGTTCGCCGGTATCCGAACCTAGGTACACGAAGTATCGCTAAATTGTTAAGACGTCGGGATGGAACAAATGTCATACTGTTCAGTTCACAAAGTGTTAAAGCGTAACCGAATGCGGCTACAAAGTGCACAAAGTGCAAGCTTTAGTTCCCGCGATCACGACCGCCGACGAGTTTTCTGCCGTTGGTTATTAGACCAACAACAACGTGTGCCTGGTTCCATTGAGCACATCTGGACGGACATACTTGTCTTATCGTGGAGACAAGCACAGTGGCAAAATAGTAGGTTAAGTAGATAAGTTAGGTATTTAGACAAGTGTTGTAAATTATTATGTATTGTGGTACCATCGCTAGTTACGGGCCGCGCGAATTCGGCGTTCGCGCGTACATTGACCCCTAGTCAGCTGATTGTAATTCAGTAATTCCACTGCTGCTTTTATGTTTAAGTATTTTCATGTTTTATTTTAATGAAATTAACGTTTTATTTAACACGATGATTTATACTAACACGATGGAGCGTGAATAAAGCTAATAAAACGTTGTGAAAAGATGAATTTTTTTTCATCAGGATCGATTTTATATTTCACCCATCATCTAAGATATAGTTAGTACTGTCGTCTGTCTTCGTTTTCGGGAGCGTTTCAAAAATACCCTGTATGATATACATTCCGTTTATTTAAAGCTGTTCTACAAGATGGAATAATTATTTTTGTAGGATCTCTTGCTCTGTATTTAGTAACATGATCCCCTTTGAATTTAAAAAAATCTTTATACTTCCTTACAAAGACTGATGCCTCAAGAACATACATGCAGGTCAATGTCAGTAAATGAAGTTTTTTTTAAATAGAGGTATACAGGAGTCAAGTGGACTTGCTCCACAAATAGCTCTTAAACATTTCTTTTGTGCAATGAATGCTTGACCAACATCAGTCTAATTCCCCCATATTATTAAACCATATCTAAGGATTGATTCTACATAGTCTTTATATGCTATACCTGCAATCTTTTCATCTGATACGGTCCGAAGCTTTCCAAGGGCATAGGCAAATCTGCTTAGTTTGAGACAAGCATCATTTACATATATTTTCCAATTACAAAATCTATCCAAACTTATACCCAAGAATTTTATGCTGTCAGCTTCTTCTATATTAGTATATAAATAGAAAATATAAATAGAAAATGACAGTATACTGTCATTTTCTATTTTTATGTTAATGTTATTATCAGGGCGTTTACTTTTATTCGTACCAAATTACATGAATTTTGTTTTTTACAGATTTACATTTAATTTGTTTGCTTATAGCCATCTTAATACAGATTGTACCTCTTTACTTATTTTTATTTCGTGAGATGTATCTTGATCCCTATATGGCACTATTATAGATATGTCGTCTGCAAATAGAACACTTTGACAATTTATTGAATCTAGTAAGTCATTAATGTACAATAAGAATAATAAGGGGCATAATACGCTCCCTTGTGGAACTCCATGTTTATTGACCCTGGATGGAGATCTGTGTACACTGCATTCATGACTGTCATTTAAAGTAGTGATTTAAACTTTTATCCAGTCTAAAGCTACAACTCTAATGTCATATTTTTCGCATTTGGTGAGCAAAATCTCATGATCTACAAAATCAAAAGCCTTACTCATATCAAAAAATATGGCTACCATCGGAATTTCCTCATCAATGTATCCAGTTATATTTTTTATAAGAGAGAATGCTGCTAAAGAAGTTGATTTATTGTGTTAAGAACCATTCTGTTCTGTTTTAATAATATTATGTTTATTAAGGAATTCAATTAACCTGTTGTAAAAAACCCTTTCAAAAATTTTTGACATAATAGGTACAAGTGTAATAGGACGATAGTTATTAGGTTCCTTTCTATCACCTTTCTTGTACAATGGTTTAATAATAGAGTGCTTTAATTTATCTGGAAATATTCCTTGAATCAAGGAATTTGTGATTATATGGTTAAGAATGGGGGCAATGACACGAGCACTTGCTTTAATTATTTTTGTAGATATAGAGTCACACCAAAATCAAAAGCTGTGCTCCCCAAACTAATGCCTACAATCTTTTCGATGTCCGTATATGTGATTCGTGGGTGTTGTCGCACCAACATTTCAGTAGTCCATACATTTTCTGCCGTTACTAATGTTTGCGGGGCTCCGGTTCTTTGGTCATCTTTAAGATTAATTTTACCCCTTTTGAATTCAGCAAACCATCTAAAAATTATTGCGCGTGATGGAGCTGAGTCCCCTAATGCTGATTGTAACCGTTGTAAATTTAATTGTTCAGTTAAACCAAATTTAAAATCATAATATACCATAGCGCGCAAATGTTCACGGTTAAGATCCATCGTTTTAAATGAAAAGCGCGGGAACCGTTGCAAGAAAACTAATAGAACTTTGTTTTTTTTTTAAATACTGAGCAATTGGCTTATGGAATTCTATTTTTTAATAAATTTGTTTTTTAGAAACATATAACACGGGTGGATTCCATTTTTAAATTTCGAGCATCTCAAAACTTATTGAGTGATCTACGTATATAGGCTGTAACTTATAATTGTTAAAGAACAATGACATAATAATTGTTGATAGAATTTCAAAGCATCTACAAATAAAATCATTACAGATATAGATAAACCAGTTTCATTACTTTTTATTTATTAATATATTTCCTATTTATTAAAGTTTTTTATTTATATAAGACAATCAAAACCTTAAAGAGAAGAGATTTTTTTCAAATTATGTTTAACATTGACTGTCTAAGGCTGAAAACAAATGTTTTTTATTGATAACAAGCTTGAATTATTATAATTACATTTCTATGAAATTGTGTTTTGGGGGTCTTAAGCAATATTTCAATTGACTAGAGTGTAAACCTGCGAATTTATAATAAATTATTCGTAATACGTCTCTAGTATAATATATACAGTAATCTATGGTAATACGTGTAAACCATAGACTTAGAATGTACTAGCGTATAGACCAACATAGTGCGCAAGGGAGAAGAAAATTCCTTATGGCAAAAATGCAAGATAGAAAAGGATACCAAATCTCATGACTCTGTAACCGATTTTGAATGACAGGTCGGCACAATTCGGCACGCAAGAAAGCTCGAGATATTTTATAATTTTTAAAAATATAATAGTGGTTATTTTTAGTAAGTAACTTTTTCCAAAATTGTTAATTGTTCCGTAGTGACTGTGCTGTTAATAATAGAAATAATCCTGATAATTTCACATATCACAGGTAAATTCTCAAGACGTCGTCAATGTTATGACGCGTTTATTTTTGGTTAAAATGTATGTTACATACTGTTTAAAATATAGAATATATTCAATTATTTTGTTAATTTTGATATTTTGCAAAGAAAAAAGGCACGTTGTTGATAATTTGCATGAATTTTGTAAATACATTTTTATACAAAATATTTTACATGTACGCTAGGGATTGACTCAACTATATCAAAATTAATGTCGATATTTATCTTGAATGTTTATAATGAATCGATAGACTTGCCTACACAACAAGAAAATAAATCCTCGGTTTGCGTTCTAAAATGTTATTTTATTTTGTCGTTTTTCAAACAGATTCCCTCCGGATTCTATAATTAGAAAAAGTGGTTAAGGTTCATTGGACGGGTTGGTTGGAATGCAAAGAAGAACTCTACAATTTGCAGCAAACATTTTCTTGAGAAGTATAAAAGAAAAAGTAGAATAAAAACAATTTAATTAAAGGTCATTTCTACATTATTTGTACCAGTAAGTAAAATATTGTTATAATAAGACTTCAAAAATATAGTTTTCAAAACTTTAGATAAATATTGAGACAGATTTTCATACACTATAAAACTGTAGTACATTAAAGACAAAAAATTCTTGAAATTATCCTCTTCAGCCATTATGAACCCAACTAAGTATCTATTTATCAACCAAAATAAATGTATAACCTTGTAACCAACCGCACAGCCTCACGGTCACATAGTACAATATTCATAGCATCATGCTATTTTCCCCAAGGGTTGAGCGGAGCTTCGGAACTTCGGATTATATTCCCAAATCATAACGATAAAACGTTTAGCGTAGTTAGGTATAGATATTTAGTAATGCTCCTCAAGCGCTACTAGACGACCGCGCATGAGACGTGATAGTATAAATTCCATAGTATTTGATACTCACAACGGTCAATGCCCGATTCATGCTTGATGGCCGACGACATTGTCGCGAGGGCTTAAATAGCGTGGTTCATCCCTACAGCGTTAGTCGTAGAAGAGGAACTCGTGGTTAAGTAATAGCTGCGCAGATCAATAGATCTGCGAAATTAAGTTGCACTTGCTGCGGTCAGTCCATGAATGAGTGACCATTTTCTTAACATACCGATATTGAGAGAATAGAGAGTGCATCTGTATCCTCAGACACTTAGTGCACTTTACTGTGTTAAGATCATTATGTTTTTAAAATTCATGCAGCTAAAATGATAATAAGTTTATTATTACTTTATACTTTTCAGGGACAGATGAAAGAATATAAACACGAAGCATGATGAAGCCTCATAAACATATTGGCCTTTAAACAGAGCAATCTTATTTAACTGATTCCTACAAGTTTCCTTCCCTAAAATTATTAAGTTTACTTTCATACTTAAGTCGAATGTCAAAATAAACTTCTATAATCTATTTAATTATTAATTATTAAATGTTTGTAATTATCACAAGTAATACTTATATGAAAAATAAAGCAGCTATTATGTACTCCGTGTCCCCGTTTTTTTTCCCCATCAAAACATTTTATAAAATATATAAAATATAAATAGGTATATACTTATTTAGTATCTACCTATTTATATTAACAATATGTTAAAAATAAATTCCGGAAACTGCCCACGGTAAATATTTTTCTCCAAAGATCATAGCTCGAAAATACAACATTCTGATCTGATTATTAGAGTTTTTAAGTTTTTCGGTAAAGTCACCTGGGATTTTATACATTTGAATTAAAATCCCACAAAAGGCAGGTAGGTTCTGCTTATTCCAGGAACATGTTATATGAATATTTTTAATTATTTTAGAACTATCATGGTAAAATTCAGTTAATTTTGAAGTTATTCAACTTCATGCACAAAACAATTTTTATAATCTTTTACCGCTTCCTTAACAATCATTTTCGATAGTCCTTTTAAGTGAAATATACATCACTAGCTAACGCACACAATGACAAATCAAAATTGGTCACGCGTTTTCGGGCTGTCAGGTGGTCTATACGCTAGTATATTCTAAGTCTATGGTGTAAACTAAAGAATATGTCAACAACGCCGTTGTAAGTCTGCCTAACAACTGACACTATTCCAACGCCTATGTATGTTCTTACCACAGAACACAATTACTCTCTACCAAGAGAAGAACGCCAACTTCATACTAAAAACGGAAACACGCGTTTATGAGTGTACACTAAAACCGCTACGGTGGGTGCCCATATAAAACTTTTTTAGCGGGAATTTCAAACCTTGGTATTCTATAACTTTTAACTTTTTATTTAAGGCATATTCGAGTAATTTTGGCCCAAGCCTCACAAACCTATGGGTTAAATTCCCATACATTAGAGAGGTTGCACCAAAATTACTCGAATATACTTTAGATTAGTATGTGGGATAAAATAAAACTATAAATAAGTATAGTTATGTAATTTTATTTTCTGGAAGAGAGATTGTTTTATAAACTATACATTATTATTCATGTTACTTATTGCTTTTGCACATAATATTTCCACGCTTGTTACTGATATACAACACATATTATTGTCAGGGAACATTAACGTAAATTTAAATCAGCAAAATTCTCATGGTGAAAACTTAACTCAGCCCAAATACGTGATCTGAAACAGATACAATTCGAGTCAATATAGTAATAATCCCTACAAATAACGATCAATAAATGCAAAATGTTTATAGACTTACCACCATATTGTCATAAGTTTTTCTTTTCCTATTATAGGAAACCTGCAGAAAGTGATCAGTTGATTTTGTGCTTTTTATTTGCACAACACTTAACTTAATTTCGATGATGATCACACATCGTGCATAAAATTTTGAAATAATGAAATCATTTATAGTCAATATCTTGGACAGAGTTAACATCTCACAAAAAATCTTTACTGTATATTCACGACGATATTATGACTGTGTATTCGCCTACAAACGAAAATGAAGTATTCTGAGCCCATAATAACTGAATTTAAGCAAAAATCAATAATAAATATAAAAATTTAAACCTATGAAATAAATTTGAATAAATTTCAGAAAATATTTTCAATATGAAAGACGTTGACAAACAAATGTCATTTTTTTTTCTTCTATTGATTCATGGCTTCTTTTGATAGAATTCTGCTAATATTTAATAATTTAATTTTAATCAATTAGTAGGTAAATTAATTGTGCAAATCTCAGAGTAATATGTATGTAATTATACTTTAAAGAGCAAACCAAAAAAAGTTTAACACAGAATTAACATTAACACAGTTTTAGGATTAACACAGTTTCTTCCGATATAATATAAATTTTTGTATCTAATTTTTAAAATGGCAATCTAAAACAACATGAAGGAAAGAAACAGCGATATGTTTTTCTCGCTTTATTTTAACAAGCCCAACACGAACATTGACAAAACCATGATTGTGTGCAGATTTTTCAGCTTTCATACAAAGTTGCATCACCCTGGTTCTTACTAACATTCGACGTTCTTATAACCGTCATATTACAAAATATAGCTTATTGATAGTCTGGGATTTAAAGTACGGTTAAAGAAGAGTCCTTCTTACCAAAGAAGTCGTCCCTTGGGCGCGGTGCCACAGTTTTCATGAAATTCTATGTTTGCTGTCAAAATACATAAATTACATTTTAGTCCGCAAATTTTCCGCGGGTCTTCTTTCGTGAAACAGATTTTAGTTGAACCTGAGACTAAATGTAAAATACTTTTTATAATAAGCCCGAAAGATCTAAGAATAAGTTATATAACACTATCGCTAGTGTTTCTTAAAAAATATTTTATAAATTATTATGACTTGTTAAAAAAGATGATGACAAAAATTTGTAATTTAATTTTAAGTACAATTTGGTTTAACACTTCGAATATTTGGACGAAGTTAAGCCGGTTTTGGCGACTCAATTAAAATTTAAATATTTTCGTAGCGCTGTCATTTATTGGGATCAAAAATTTTAGACCAAAAATTATGAAAGTACGAAAAATACACACTGAGTTAATAATATAGCATTTTTTTATAAAATATGAGTGACATACGAGCACACATTCCACCTGATAGTAAGTGGTTACTGTGGCCCATAAACATCTACATTTATTCTCAATTAAGAATCAAAATGTAGATGCGTTGTCACCCATGAGGACTGAGATGCCTCCTTTCCAGTCAGAATGGTCTCTACACTCACCATACGAAACACAGCAGTATTAAGCTGCTATTTTACGCTCGTATTCTGTGAGAGCGTGGTCCTTCCCCGGTCGAGCCGTCCCATTCGTATTACAGCCTAACTAAAACAAAAGAAAAGTTCACATAAGTAGAGCTTTGTGTAATATTTTCCTTGTACATATATAGACTTCCCAGAGAAATCTTGGTATCTAAATAAAAGTACTAAAGTGTTTATAACTTGGAGATTAATGAAATTCCTGAAATTAACAATAGTAATTTAGGATGCAATTTGATATAGATTCGATAAAGGCCGCATAAACATATCGTTTACGACTAACAACAAAATTGCGAGACCTCTAGTGCAGGGATTGTCAATGATCTTACAAAGCTTGACGTTATTTATAAAAAATATAGATATTTAAGAGAAAAATATTTATATTTAGAGATCAAAGCTTAAACATATTAAAAGCCGTGTAGCGAGAGCTTAGTATGAGGGTCTCATATACGTGAATGGAATGGAACTGGATCAAAAGCCGGACTGAATGTAACCTTAACAAACGGCAGTCCGCACGTACGAGTCAAATTAGTTTCACACCTACAGATATGTAGCTGGACGTTCTTTAATAATAGTTTTTATTCTAAGCCGTAAATTGTTTAACTAATGATGTATGAAATGGAATGTACTATATTAAATAATTTTTATACGTGGTAAGAGGTTTTTATAGGTGGTAGTGCCACAGTCTAACTGTACCATGCTGCAGCATGTTATGGTTGTAGCAGGAGTAGGTCGGCTCGACCGGTGATAGGACCATGTTTTCACAGAATTCTAGCGCAAAATAGCAGATTAATACTGCTGTGTTTCGTATGGTGAGTGTAGATAACCGGAGACCCTTTTAACCGAAAACGAGGTATTCCAGCTTAGTCCTTAGGGGCGTCGTATCTGCATTTTGATTCTTAATCGAGGATAAATGTAGATATCTATAGGCCAAGCAGTTTCTTACCCCAGGTGGACTGTGTTCTCGATTTTCATTATTATTCTGTGAAACTAAATAATTTTTCTCACCTTTATTTTAAAATATTCAAAATTCTAATAGCAAACCCTTCAGTTCGATTGGTTAAGTCGCCTGCTTTAGTTTAACTAAGGTAAAAATCTTGCAAGTTATTCAATTTCTTAAGTGGGACATCCTTATAATGTGAGAGGCCCATTTATAGCGGTGGACCTATTATTGGACTAATGATTATAATGTAACTTGAGCGTACTTTATGTACAACCGATACAGTCATAGCCCGTTCACAAGTGTTCGTCTTTATAATTGACCATGAAGTCAACCAGACATTCATTTTGTAACTTAGAACTGTGTGAGCACCCAATCGTTAATAATAACTCAATCGTTAGCTTGTTATCACTTCCATGCTCTACTATTGAACTGTTGGATAAAGGCCTCTCCTGAGTTAATTAAATTTACCGTAATGTCAAAACTTAGTACACTGCTCCATCCATTAGAGCCTATAAAATACATTAGAGCCCATAAAGTCCACTTCTGTATATATTGTTTCCCTCATAGATTGTTTCATAGGGGGGATTTTGCCCACGCTTGTCAGTCTGGTTGGCAACCACAGTTCCTTATTATTCTGAGTTGTTATCAGGAAGATGCTGCTGCCCATCTCCTGTTTCAGTTTTCCTCTGTCACCCCTTACGACATTCACGGGACGATATGAGGTAGTGGATATTCTTACATTGCCAATCACAGCAGTAGTATACTGCTCAGAGATTTATATTCATTACGTATAACAACGCCGTGTAGTGGCGCCGCATGAGTGTATTGTAAGAGGCAACAGAGTGAAACTGAAACGGAAGATGGGCAGTAGCATCTTCTTGATAACAACGCAAAATAGTAAAAAACTACCAACTCGAATATCCACCCTTTGATGCAATATATGGGGGAGGCCTATTTGCAGCACTTTTGAAAAGTGTTTCGTGGGTGGTTTTGGGAACCAGAGAACCACCAGACCAAGGGCTGGCCAAACCGATGACCGCAACCGGGAAGTAAACGAAAATAGCTTTAGAACTGGGTAGACAAGGCAAGGATATTCACAAGAGTGGAGCACTCATCGTGGTTATGGTGAAGTCTAAATATTTATGCTGAAGTTCTAGTGTATACACAGACACCACACTGTACTTCGAATGTATATGGATACGAGCAATTGCACGATAGTCTTACAACTTTATTTATTGAGTATTTTAAGCGAGCTGTAACGAACACGGTTTATGCGTACGCTGCCATCTTGCTTCTTATTTTTCTTGACGATAGGTGGCGCACCATTCTTGAGTAGTGCGTATATAGGGGAGGCGGGAGGATAGGAAATACTTAGGAAAAGGATATTATATCGGGACTGTTCCGAAGCCACAACATTCCTTCCCACCTGAAATCACCTAGGAATTTCACAAGGCGACCATCGATCCGGCACCTCTTCAGGTCCCCAGTTGCTCATAGAATATACATTAATATAAACTAAATAGACATCTGAACTAAGTTGTACATTGATAACCTTACACTAAAACTACAAAAGAAAGCCAAACTTAGTTAATTTAATTTTAAAATTAAAACTTACACTCTAGCTTAATAAAATAATAAAAATAAGATTCAATCAAGAGGAAGAGGGCAGACTTTGACTACTGGTCTTGCAAGTAAGCCTCTTTTAGTCTTTAAGGTTGGACTACTCGACCTAGGCGCCATTCGTTAGGTGGTAGATTAGGTTCAATGATTGAAACAAGTTGACCAATATTAGGGTATTTGCGATCCTCCTTAACCACTTAACCTTTTGTTGAAGCGTATGTAAATAATAATTTTGCCAAATACGCCAAAAACTTCAACGGAAGGTTCTGGTAGAGCGACTAAAGGATGTCCTATAATAAAATGACCGGCCCTGAGAACATCAACTTCGCCAGGATCAGAAGATAACTGACAAATTGGTATTGAGTTCAGCATCACTTCAACTTTAGTTAAAACTGTAATCTGTTCTTCAAACGTCAGTACTTGTGAGCCTATGACCCTCTTGAGATAATATTTAGTAGATTTTATACCACTTTCAAAAATGCCTCCAAAGTTAGGTTCTGACGGTGGATTTAGTTTCCACGAGATTCCACGAGACGTTAATTGATCAGATATATCCCGTTTTTTATCTATCAATAATTTAACTATTTCCTCAAGGTATCGTTTAGCTCCTACAAAGTTAATGCCACAATCTGTCACAATATGTTGACATATTCCACGTCGAGACACGAATCTGTCTAGGGTGGCTAGAAACGCTTCTATAGACAGTTCAGATACGAGTTCTAAATGAACTGCTTTTACAGATAAACAAATGAACAAGCAAATGTAAGCCTTACTGATCCGTGCGTTACGTCGTCTGTTTTCTTTTACAAGAAATGGACCGCCAAAATCGATCCCTACCTGTTGAAAACAGTAACCTTAATGAGATCTACAAGGTGGCAGGTTGCCCATAGACGACTGATAGGGTACAGGTTTAACCCGAAAGCAAGTCACACATTTTGCTAAAATAGAACGAATAAGATTTCAATTTCCTAAAATCCAGTATTTGCGAACGATTTGTTTGCAACGAAGTGATTGCAACGTGCGAGGTCCACAGTGCAAATACCGTTTATGATAATAGCTAATAATTAATTGAGATACGTTAAGATACAAATATGGATGTTTTGTGTGATCAGGTAAGTTGAAATTAGTAAGTCGTCCACCCACTCGCATGAGTCCTAGATTATCAATAAACGGAGACAAACTTTGTAAGTATTCATCTAACGTTTTGTAAGTAGACATCTCTTAACTGAAGCTGCCCCGCTGGACATATTTAATAAGGCTAAGCAGAGAGCACTTTACCTCATCCGTAGTCAAGTGACCTTTCTCACGTTGGCTTGGTTGTTTGCGCGAATTAGAAAGGAAGCGAAAGACCCATGCCAATACTAGCTGTAATCGAGATAAGGATGAATACCGATTTAATAACACCTTCATAATATATTTTATATGTGGTAGAGCCATGCTGCAGCTATATTAATAGTATAGTTGTAGCATGAATGGGTCGGCTCGACCGGGGAAGGACCACTCTCTCACAGAATACCAGCGTAAAATAGCAGAGACTGTAGAGAACCGGATACCCTTTTTACTGGAAAAGAGGCATTCTATCTTAGTCCTCACGGCTGACAACGCATCTGCATTTTAATTCGCAAACGAAGATAGATGTAGATGTCTATGGGCCACAGCAACCACTTACCATCAGGTGGACTGTGTGCTCGTTTGTCACCCTTATTATATAAAAAAATTATTCTTAAGATGCCATCTCGTGTCATGAAACATAGATTATGAAATTTATTAAATTTGTAACTTATAGAAATAAACATTTACATACCAAGTTAATGTTATATTTACATTACACAATTTATAAAATAAAATATATACTAGAATAATGAACCTAAAACTAAAACCTTAAAAAAATATATTGTAATAACTAAAATATATTATTAAAAAGAGTCCCTTTAGGCAAGGTTCCGAAGATACTGGCAGCGTTCCCCCTTTGAATAGCTAGACTAATTCTTTGTCCGAGGTAGCTGCCAGCTCTTCGGTCTCCTGTGACGTCGACTAACCTTTTTTCTATTTCCTTAAAAAGCCTTATAGCGCTAGGACCCCACGGACCAAGGGTCTCGACACCGAATGGGACAAAAATATATTCGGAGCCTCGACCCCTGTATTTGCATGCTTTAGCTTTTTCAGCCACTTCACAAGCCGCACCAGCTCTGTTGTTGGTTCCATGTAGATGGGAGGGGGCAAGTGTATCTGAACAGGTTGCATCCCATACCAGCACCCGGCCCATCTTCCATGGAATCAAACTCATACCATCCGGTCTCTTGCCATCGTCTCTTGCAATACCAGACGGCTCAAGTAGACTTGGCACGTTGACGGTGGCAAGAGACCGGCGTATGATATCGTTAAGTGCTGCATGTCTCGAGAACGGTAATAATGTAAATATAATGTCTTTATCAGATTCCCGAGATTGAGCAATCAGAGTGCGTGTTCTCAAATCTGGCAACTCGTCCAGGGGCTTACACCGAACTTGAGCTGGCCAGTGATCTGGACCACTAAGCATCCAATCTGGTCCCGACCACCATCGTTTACATTTGACTAACTGTACGCACGAGAGATCTTGGCTAGGCAAGTCAGTAGGATTGCCCTGAGTCGAGACATGCCTCCAGGTAGAAGGTTCAACTGCGTCAGTTATTTTAACTACTCGATGCGCAACAAAAGGTTTCAGTTTGTATGACTCTGTATTGATCCAAGCTAATATAGTTGAGGTATCAGTGTGGGCAACAATATGGGATATATTTATTTTCGAAATAAGTAAAGATTGCATGTGTTTGAGAGTACGTGATAACAAAAGCGCACCGCACAACTCCAAACGATTAAATCTTAGAGGCTTAATCGGAGCCTCTTTAGATTTAGAAATCAAAAGAGAAACTTGTTTTTGATCATTGATACTTGATCGGAGATAGACACAGCATCTATATGCTTTTGTTGATCCATCGCAATACCCAATCAGCTGGTGTGTAGCTGCTAAGTCAATCACGGTTCTAAGAGGGATTTTTATCGATTTTATATTAGATAAGTCAGACACAAATGAAACCCAATCGTTACACACATTGGCGGGAATGAGTTCATCCCAAAACAATCCAATACGCCACAAGTTTTGAAGAAGTAGTTTGGCTAAAAGAATAAAAGGTGAAAGCCCACCCAACTGATCATAAATACGAGCAACGTGGGACAGGATTGAACGTTTCGTAAACTGCACATTCACAGGAGAGATGGAGTAAGCGAAATAGTCTTGCACGGAGCTTTTTTTAGAAAGGATTAAGCTCTTTTCTTGAAGGTCTCTAAGTCGTATCGGTCCGGAAAAATCGCCGGTTGTAGATGATTTTACAAAGAAGTCTTGGGAGGAAGAAAACTCCTAGTAAATCGCACATTCATGGTCGACCATCAAGCATCCAGATGGAGTGAATGATACCGTGAGTTTTGTCCCGTTTTACATTGGTGAAATTTGGACTTGGTGCGGCTAGAAACAATTCGGACAATTCCTCTGAGCACTCCCCGTGGTAATTGCGATGGAAAATGAAAAGTTGTTATGCAACATCTCTTCGCAGTACCTGTGAATCGAGACGATCAGCAAAAACTCGGTCGTTGACGATTAGAATTGACCAGGGGCACTGGGGTGTCCCAGTCTAGAGATGAGAACAGTATTCCATGTGAGGCCGAACTGAAATTATGTCTCACTCTGCCGAGCACGCCAGGCGTTTTAGAGGCCAATTTAGCCTTCCCCTCCAAGTGACCTCGAAACTGCACACCACTCGATATGTCGACGCCGATGAGTCCGATGCTGGCTGAGGCAACAATGGCAGTGCCCTTAAACTGAGGAGATACGATAAAGGGGTTCTTTTTAGCGGTAAACGCGCAATGTCTTCTGGGGATTGAACTAGACTAGATTTAGTCGCCCCGATCCGAAACTTTGTTCTACAAAGACTCGACTTCAGATACAAGCTTGTTCCGGTACTTGACGACGTATTCCCAAGAAATATTGGCACGGCCGGTGTAAAAAGCATCACCATTGCTGTCGTCTCTATGCCTGCATGTGCTCCAGCAATGAATATTACTGGTTTGCAACATATCATTGATATGCAGAAGAAACAGCGTATTGATGCTCCGATCTGCAAAAAAACTGGTGATCCATTTGCATAATTTCTTTAGAAGCCCATAGCAAGGAGGCTTTGTGCTAAACTCCATAGAAGGCCTTCGCTATATCCAAAGTAACGGCCAAGGCCTCCCTCTTGGACTCTACTGCCTTCGCTTATCTATGAGTCAGGTAAATTAGAAGATTATCAGCTGAGTGACAGAGGAGTGTTTTGCGCTCTGAGCGCTGTGTAAACCGCACATCCGGTAATCCGCACAACGCGATATGGTCGACGGTGTGTACCATCTGTCATCCAGAGTCGAGTTTGACGCAAAAAGAGCACCTAAAGGATCAGCTTTCTCCTTTGTGGCACGGACCAGTGAGACGTCCTTCCTGTGCAGAGTTCTGGCAGAAGTTCCTTTGGATTATATTTGATGATATTTTTACAATCTATTTATTTGTTTTGTACCAAAATTAAAGAAAGAGTAACAAGAAAAATGCTCTTACCTATTAATTACTTTCTATTATTTATTAAAAATATTATACCAAAATTTAATCTGTAAATAAGTGGTGCTTGCAAAGGAAAACTGAGCGCCTCCTCGGACCTTGCGCCCTAGGCTCTAGCCTTATTAGCCTGTGGGTAAATCAGGCCCTGATTATCACACAATATTATTTTTATTTAATTGTGTTACATAAAGTAATATTGGGTTTGTTTTTACATTAATAATTATTAAGTAACATTTCAAACAAGTTTTCATTGACGCACGTTTCTTTTTTTGAACTGCGATGAACACACCGAATTTATGTGTCCCAATTAAAAGTTACGTTTTCATAACTTCATAATCTAAAGTTAATGTTTTCGTTGTTTTTTATTCTTAATGATATCTTTTGAAGGAAGGTCTTTGAAATTATGATGACAATGGAAGTTAATTAAAACTTTTTATGAAAACATAACGAGCACGAATTAAATAAATTTAAGCATTAATCAAAGAGTAACTTTCATACTTAAATGGTACAGGAATTTGAAAACATTAGCTTCATTGTAAACATGCTCAGAAATTACTCCGCTAGTAGGACTATGGCCATGTAATGGTGAAACATAATAATTATGAAATAATGAGATAATTATAAAAATAACTAGGAACCGATGGTAGTGTTCTATTTTGCCTTGTCTACTTTAAAGTTTAGTTCACGATTATTTAAAGTTGTCGAATAAATAATTCTATTTTAATGCTCAGGAGTGATAACACGTCTGTTGACTTCTTTGTTTAAATTTGGCTGCAAGTGTCCATGGACTACAATAACTATTTACAACCAGGTGGACTGTTAGCCTCTTTGTCACCTTATTAGGTGCTTAATTTATTTATGAAGTTTTTTTACTGTAACCAAATGGTACTGGTTCATATACGTCATCATCATTGTTGTGGCTTCGGAACAGTTCCGCCTCCCCTATATACGCACTACTCAAGAATGGTGCGCCACCTATCGTCAAGAATAATAAGAAGCAAGATGGCCGCGTACGCATAAACCGTGTTCGTTACCGCTCGTTTAAAATACTCATAAAATTGTTTATTTCTTTAACTTAGGTCTGCAAGTATTATTCTGTGGCCAGAGTCGCCCAGGAAACATGTAGTAATGCTTGTGTTGGGTGACTCTGCTCTTCAATTGGACCGAGTATACAATATTTATTTTTAGTGTTTTTAATAACTAAACTATAGCTTTTACAATATTTCAAGGGCTAGAATAGTAAATGAATGATAAATTTCCGATATTACATTCTGCCAAAATTGTGATTCCCTATTAATCATTTTCATCTTCATCTTACCCTACGATAAAAAATCTTGGGATCGGTTAATCGGTTAATAAGCACTAGATTTTATGTCAAACGTATGTGTGTGTGTACGTCATGGTACCCTAGCGTCTCAAGCCAGCAAATTATTGTTTTTTTACATTCATATAGTTGAAGGTTTTATATTGAAAATTTATTGTGAAGCTTATTGTAGAGATAGGCAGAGTGAGCTTGAAACTGACGCCTGGCAAAAAGAGTTCTACATTGAGTAATAGGAGCCACTTTACACTTCCTTCTATCTGTTTGAACTTTATGTTCATACGGCAAGGACTTATGTAACTTAAATACAGAGTTGACAATATAGAGTTTTTTTATTGACAATATTTTATGATATCGATATAGTTCATCAGTAGGAAATCTAAACGGCTTAAAAAATATTGTCTTAAGTAGGCATCTCTGGGCTCTTTCAGCCTCAAGGAATTTAGTGTTGGTGGCGCCACCCCAGATGGAATTGCAATAACTCATAACAGATTGGGCCAATGCAATGTAGATATATTTTAAGGGTTCTTGAGAAGTTACATGTCTTAACTTTTTAAAGATCCATGTGAGTTTACGGATCCTATTATTTATAGCTTCAATTTGAGGGTGCCAAGATAGTCGATGGTCCAGAGTTAATCCAAGGTATATAGTACATTTGACACGCTCAATCTCATCGCACCCACACGGCCCATTACAAGTAAGGTCACAGGTGTGAATTCTTAATGTCAGGTTTGGGGGCGGTAAAGTACGCTTATCGATTGCAAAGCAAATAAAGTTAGTTTTGGCGATGTTCAAGATAAGAAGAGTGGATTTGAGCCAGATTGCAACCCTGTGGAGATCGTGCTCGGCAGCCTCAAAAACAGATTTCCAGGAAGTACCATTAAATACTATGGCTGTATTATCTGCGTATGAGAATACGTGCCCTCTCTCAATTTTGAGATTAATTAGTTCATTGAGGTATATTAAGAACAATGTAGAGCCTAAGACAGTACCCTGGGGGACGCCGTATTCAATTTTAGTGTCAGTACTAGTGTAATTGTCAATTTTTACGCATTGGGACCGGTCTCTAAGGTAATCAGTTAGGAGTTTTAGTGGCACTCCCCTAATGCCAATACTTTCCATTATTCTTACAAGGGTAGGGACCGACACCGTATCGAAAGCTTTTTTTAAATCTAAGAAGACAGTCAGACACTTTTTTCCACGATCTAGATACTGGATTACTAAGGAGGTTAAGCCTGAAATAGCGTCTTCTGTAGATTTTCTTTTTCTGAAAGCAAATTGGGAACTGGATAAAATATAAAATTTTTCAAGATAGGTAATAAGGTGTGAATTTATTAGTCTCTCAATAACTTTAGAAATCACCGACAAGACTGAAATCGGTCGATAATTACTTATATCTTTTTTGTCACCACCTTTGTAGACGGGTGTAACTATAGATTTTTTAAGCAGGGTCGGAAATATCCCTTTTCTAAAGCAGAGGTTGGCTAGAATACTGATAATGGGGACAACTAAGGGTTTAACCATTTTTATAAATTTAGTTTGTATACCATCCCAGCTGGGAGCACTGTCAGTTCTCAAGTTTGAGATAGTGAAGTCGACCTCCACGGGGTCGGTCTCCAGAAGTACAAAAGAAGATAGTTGTGTTTTTGGGGTAGCTATTAAGGGTAGCCATCTGGCTGCGGGCACCTATTTAGAATGCCAGCAGCAAGTCGCTTACCGACGTTCGCAAATAAATCATTTGCATAGTTTACTGTCTATAGGAGAACCTCGAGAATTAAGTAATTCACAGCTTCTAGTTTTAGATAAGTTAAGATGCGCTAATTTTTTTATTTATTTGATAAAAAGTTGCCAACTTACATTTCTCATTATGGACGTGAGAAATGCAAATGTGCTAAGTACTTAAGACTAGATATGACATTATCCAAAATATACGATCTTTACTGGGAAGAAGCAGAAAAGTCAGGTGTATCTTAACACCTTCTCGTTCGAAAATAAACAGTATTTTTTCACAAAATTTAATTTGCGTACTGCTCCTTTGAAAAAAGATGCCTGTAATAGGTGCGACTTTTTGAAAATAAAAAGCTTTTTGCGACCGAAGAAGAAAAATTGGAAATCGAAGAAAACCAAAAGGCGCACCATGAAAAAGCGGCTCTTCTACAAGAACAACTTAAAAGTGACATGAACTTGCCTCGGAAGACCCTATGTTAGAGAGATTTACCTTTGATCTCCAAAAGAACCTACCGTTGCCTCGCATTTCAAACGCACCTACAAACATATTTTTTATAAACGACAACTTTGGGTGTATAACCTAGGCATCCATACTGGCAGTAAAAATGAATGTTATTGCAATGTGTGCGTAGAAGGCGAGGCAGGGCCCGGGGCACAAGAAGTAGGCTCGTCTTATACAGCATATTTTTAAAATAAAACTATTTTTAATGTCAAAGGCTGCATTAAATGAACATCAATCTATAGAAGAAATCAACATTCGATTTCTTGAATCAGGACATGGCTTTCTACCAAATGATTCTGACTTTGCGAAAAACGAATGTTCTTTGAAAAGGCAAAACAGGGTTTACACATATTAAAATAATGGAAAATTGCAAAACAAACAATCCCCTATAAGTACACAGAATGAAAACTTCATATTTTTTATCTACCTCAATATTAGAAAAAACACAACAAATAGAAATAAGACCGTCGTCGGAAAAAAGGTTTCATGGCTTTCAACTAAAGAAATAAAGCTAAGGAAAAATTATGAAATATGAAATGAATTACATATAAATGAGAAGCAGCTTCGCCGAAGATTTTAATAAGATTAACATAAAAAAAGTGTTCGAGGCAGGACAAGTTTTGAGATATCTAAGGAGGTGATGGAACCTCTTTGGCCGAATGGAAAACCCATTGCTGACGCAAAGTTAAAGGACCTTAAAGGTATTTTTCATCTCATACCTCAAGATGCCCACGAATTTTATGTTAATCTTGTTGGGGATGACCAAATTAAGGACGACCTGGAAGGATTTTCAGGGTCAGTCAGTTAGGAATAAACTTCGCTTACGAATAAACTTCAGACTTTTAATACAATGTTACCAAGTCATCAAAAAGTTGCAAGGTTATTAATAAAAAAACTACTAGAGTGCTACTTAAAAAGTTAAATTTCAAATACAGTAAAAATTCTGTATTTATTTTTATAAATCTTACATAATCAAACGTTTTTAAATTCAATTTCTTGATATTTCTATTTTAACTAAAAGAACTTTTAACTAATAGGTGGCAAGTAATGGCAATAAGTAACTAAAGTTAAAATAATCTAATATGTCTCGCTGGTAGGTATAATTTCATTGGTACCAGTGGTGTTCCTACCCGGTTTGCTCGCGTAATGTGAAGTTCACGGCGAGCGCTAAGCATAGCTACCACGGCTCTAATGAGACTAAATACATTACTTAATGTTCATGACGTACCTATTACTATGTACAAAAAAGGGAATAATTATGCCATCTCTCTGTTTTTTTTTTTATATTAAATTATGGTGATAAACAACGAGCACACAGTCACACCTCATTGTAAGTGGATGCTGTGGCCCATACATCTATTCTCGATTAAGAATTAAAATGCAGATGCGTTGCCACCCCTTACAACTAAGATGGAATGCCCCGTTTCCAGTAAAAAGAGTCTCCGGTTCTCTACACTATCATGCTAAACACAGCAGCATTGAGCTGTTATTTTACGCTGGTATTCTGTGAGAGCGTGGTCCTTCCTCTGTCGAGCTGACCCATTTGCGCTACAGTTGTAATATAGCTGCAGCATGGCTCTACCACATAAAATGGCGCACCACTTTGGTGTGTCTGTTAATTATAAACTCTTTTCGCGGAGACTATTTCATTTCTCCTGTATAAGCCCATGACTGTCCACAGTTGGATATGAGTCCATTCTCATACTAGGGAGGATTTGATATACTTTTGATACACTTTGCAGACAGATTCGCGATCGCAATACGTGATGTTTCACTTGACTTTAGCACTGCTCCTTGTCTTCGGTCTAGGTGGATTACATTAGGCGTAACCAAGAATAACTCACCGCTGTAAGGAATCAAGGATTTTACTACATCGTTACTGTTACAGCCTATTAAAGTCCACTGCTGAACATAGGCCACCTTTATAGATTGCCTCATAGGGGGTTATTTGCTGTGATGTGCTGTGATGAATGAGATTAATCACTGCTTTACTAACTTGCACTTGCAGCTGCCTTGAATAATCTGTCATCATAATAATTCATAAACTGTCCAACAAAGAATTAAACAAATAGCTATTCCATTTGAAAATTTATTTTCAACGTAAGTAAATAACGAGAACAGTCAAGCCAGCCAAGGGGTGTCAGCCAAATTGTTAGTTTATGGCCACAAAATTTTGGCCACCGTCCAAATCTTAGGATATCCGCATTGTTAAATCTTTTTAAACCAAGAATACGGTAAACATTTTGCTGTAAACATAATAGATAAAAATGAGAACTACAAGTAACATTCTACCCACATATAACACTTGATATTAAGCATGGATTATAAGTTTTTTTTGTTAAGGGATCTTACATTAAAAACATAAATAAACAACCTATAGATTCATAGATTTTGGGTTTGAATCCCAACCGAAGCCAAGAACTGAGCAGATTCCGACTTTACTGGTTTGCAGGTCTCGCTGTGATTATTCTCTTGTTTCTGGCAATACATATTAGTTTTTATGGTTGTTGGGATCCTCCTGGAGACTAAATCCCACGGTGTTCGTTACTTTGGCCCTTTGCTGAGGCTTCGGGAATGCTTCCTCGCACCGCTGCCGCTTCAACCGCAGTAGTCATTAGTCCTTATTAGAGTTCTTTACTCCTTCATATACTCTCTTAATTAGGAAAATGCCTACGCATACCCGCCTGGCAGACGGGTTATGTCGGAGTCGCACCAACTAATACGTCATGGTGTTACCAAATGTATTTTGGTGCTGAAGGTGAATAGAAAAGAATAGAATATTATGAAGTTAAACGTAATGGAATAGAATAAAATAAAAAATAGAATAGGATAGAATAGAACAGGATAAAATAGAATAGAAGAGTATAGATTAGAATAAAATAGAATAAGATAGAATACAATAGAATAGAATGGAATAGAATATAATGGAATGGAATAGAATAGCATAGATTAGAATTTAATAGATTTTTAAAAATATTATAAGAGCTACAAATGAACACATAGTTCACCTGATGCTAATTAATTGCTGTGGCCCATAGACATCTACATCTATACTCGACTATGAATCAAAATGCAGATGCTTTGTCACCCGTGAGAACTAAGATGGAATGCCTCGTTTCCAGTAAAATGGGTCTCTGGTTCTCAAAGAATAGAATAGAAAAAAAAAGAAAAGAACAGAAAAGAAAAGAATAGAATAGAATAGTATGATTTTTATTCAATATAGATTATTACATAATACTTATTGAAAGTCATTTTTTTATTTACAACTGGTTCAGAAAATACCACTGTCCTGGGAAGAACGAGCAAGAAACCCAGCGGGATTTTTTTTAATACATATTTCACTTTACAATAATTTTGTACAATTTTTTATATGAATTTTAATAGAACCAACATGGTGGCGATCACCTCATTCCCATAGGTAATTTTAATTCATGTATTCTTTGATATTACAATATATATAACCCTTTTTGTACAATTTTTCTTCAATAGTACATTTAAACTTGTTTATTTACAAACTTTGTACATTTTCTGGGATTTTGTTGTAAAAGCAAAAATGGTAAAGCACACTGACTTAGCTTAGTAAAAGACTATTCACTCTTATCTGGAAGGTACCCACATGGTAATAAGATGGAAAGACTTAATAAAGAAAATAAGATAAGTAAATCACATCAACAGACATTTTACGGCTACGGCTGGACTTAGACCTGAGCTGGACGATTGGTAACGGTGTAGAACTGTGTCGTCACTGACATTCGGGTTTAGCGTTTTCCGAATGATTTTCCGCCATCATTTTGGTACATCAATCAACAGAGTGCACCATGTTTTATTTAAAATTGCCTGAAATAATTTAGAAGTTACTTTTGCATTAATATAAAATGTCATTATAAATCACGGTCATAAATTTGTAGAAAAATACTGGCCTTAAATTATATTTATTTCAACATCAAAATGAAAAAATTGTTACAACGTACGAAATAAAATAGCACCGCTCTACAAAAGCTTCTTTCTAAATTAAATGGAATCCTCTAACCGTTATTCCAAAAATCTGGTTTTTAAAGGGTAAAGAAAATTTCGAATCACGTAGCATTTTTACTTCGTCAAATAATTTTTGATCCATCCATTTGACCGTTCGATTTTTTATTTAAACTAACTTTGACAAGTTTATCAGTCTTACATAGTACAGCAATGCTGCTGTGCTGTAATATTTAGTCAGTTCGACTACCCTCACACAAAAAGAGACCAACGTAAAATAGCAGCATAATGCTGCTGTGTTTCTTATAAAGTTTATAACAAGAAAATAAATCCGTTTTACTAGTAACAAAGCATTCACGGTTGACAATGCATTTTGATTCCTAATCGAGAATGGATGAATTTTATGAGTCACAGCATTCTTAATATCAGTAAATTGAGTGCACCTTCGTCAGCATTTTTCTATAAAAAAATTATCTGTTAAGAGTACAGGATCGTAGAAGCGTCCTCCGAAGTATGTTGCTTGTCTTGAATCTAATATGACAGAATATAACAAGGTAAAAACCTATATACGTTGTCGAACATCTCTCGCCAACTATCAAAGCGCTTCATGCAGCAGCCCGAAAAAAAGCCAAGGAGCTTAACTATAAATATGTCTGGGTGAAGGGTGGACAGGTGTACATGCGGAAAACTCCGGACTCAGAATACAAATTTATCCGCAAATCCGATGTACTTGCGAACCTAGCCCAATAGTGTGTTTTTGTTTCTCTAAGTTGTTTGCAATATATACGTATTTAATTTTTTCTGTAATTAGTTTATTTTGGTTACGTTACTATTTTTAATTTTTTATATCCTTACTTTTAAGTTTTAAGTTATGTGTCAACATCTATTAGTTGCTACTACTAAATGTGAGGTGTCTTAGATCCAAAATAACAGAGATGTGTCAACAAATACTTAATATTCATTACGACATCTTTATATTCACAGAAACTTGGTTAATTTCCAGCGTTGTTGGCAATGAGATATTTAGTGATAAATTTCATATTTATAGGCGCGACCGTGAAAGTTCTTCTCTTCAAAATTACAAAAAAACGGGTGGTGGGGTATTAGTAAGAGTTTCAAAAAAGTATGTATCTAAGCGTGAGCATAACGTCGAAAGTGAGTGCGAAGATATTTGGATAACCATCAATATTTCTTCAAACAAAAAATGCACTGAGAAGCTAAGATTGTGTGCGGTATACCTACCTCCACCAATAACGCAGAAAATCTTAGATAGTTTTCTTGATAACACTAGCAAAGTCCTTGAAAACCCTTGTCAGCATACGATTATATGCGGAGATTTTAATCTGAGCGGAATATCGTGGACAGTATCAGATGAGGTATCTTATTAACACTCTTCTACCTTTGAAACATGCAACTTAAAATCAAGTTTCATCGATTTTTTGGCTCTTAACAATTTAAACTGGGGCATCCTTTAGTCATATAATGAATAAAGTTTTAACTAGTAAGTTTTGCACTAATAACACATTAATAATTTTTTTGGGAGAAGAGGCAATGTAAACAAAACTCAATTATTAAAATATATTGATTATCTAAATACTTTAAATGTACATAAAATTATCTTGTTTACATTGCCTCACATACAGGGTTGGCTACGGGAAAATAAATGAGATACAATTTAAATTTATTAATGAATAACTCTTCATATAATAACAATTTAAACTTGACATTTAATTGTTATAATTATAATATATAATTAATTTAATAGACATAAATAATTTAATTAAGAATTTTTTTACTAGATATAGATATTACCTATCCAAATATAATTTAAGACAGATAACAAATGTGCTATCTTATTGTTTATATATTAACTCAGCCGAGGACTTGGCTACACAGATATCTGCTTCTATTGAGCAGTGTAATAACTTAATATGTAATTTGGAATCAGTTCCAAGTGATTTAAATTAGAAAATGAGACAATAGAGGTAATCTCTAGCAGTTATAATAATTTAAATAATTTAGAATATAGCTTACAAAACCTTAATTGTATGACTCCACAGAGTGATAATAAAAATTGTTTACACCTGGTGCATCAGAATATACAAGGCATGATAGGCAAAGAGCTAGAAATTGAATAGTTCTTAAATAGCAACAATATTCATATTTTATGTATTACTGAACATTGGTTAAAAGCTAATAACTTAATGTTTAACATCAGTAATCACCAGGTGGTCAGTTCGTTCAATAGAGAAACGGTTTTAAGAGGTGGCTCGTTAATATTAGCTAGTAAATTATTATCATGTAAAGAACGTAAAGATTTATTATTTATTATTGATAAGATTTATTATTGTGAGACTCTCTATTGAGCGAACTGTAGAAATGGCATGTGTTGAGTTTGAGCACCTCATTGTTGTGAGCGTCTACAGACCCCCATGTTTTATATACGATACTTTTGAAAAAATATGGATTAAGGTTTTGTTAAGCTTAATAAACAGAATAAATCTGTTGTAATATGTGGAGACTTTAATATCAATCTCCTAGAAGCTTCCTCCACCAATATTAAATTTAGATCATTGTTTAAATTATATGGTCTTTTTAATTTATTTTTAGAGCCAACGCGTATACTGAAAGTAGTGCTACATGTATAGATAACATTTTTACAAATGTTAAGCCGTTGCATAAATGTATAATTCAAAAATTGAGTTCTGATCACTGTGGACAGTTAGTTTCGTTACCTTATGTTCACAAAAAGCAAGTAAATGAGAAAATTGTGTTTGTTCCAGTAATTGCACGTCGCTTGGAGAAGTTTAGAAGTAACATAGTGAAGAAACTTCCATCACTTTCATACCAAAATAATCCATTTTTTTTTGTATGGAACATTGTTTAAACTTATTTGCAATGAATTTGATAATATTTTTATTTCGAAAACGTTCTCCTTGAACAGTCGGAAGGTATTCAATGAATGGGTGACAGTAGGAGTCCACAAGAGCAGACAAAGGTTATATGAACTTTACCATGAAAGGTCATATAACCCTAGCGTCGAATTTAGGGATTATGTAAAAAAGTGTTCAAAAATATTTAAAGGAGTGTGCTCCACTGCCAAGTCTTTGCATTTGAGCAACAAAATTAAGACGGCTTCTAATAAAATTAAAATGACGTGAAGTATAATTAATAGTGAAACTGGTAAGGTCAACTCTCGCAATTCAAACTACCGGTTAAGTTTTAACAACAAATTAACGGAAATCAGATTAGGGATGTTGCAAGTTTTGAGAAATATTTTACTGATATTCCGATCTTAACCACTAAGTCACTGAATTCTTCTCCTGCCGTCGCCGAATCATTACTTAAACAAAATGTAAATGCGTGTACAAAGAATTTTACATTTTATAAAATATCATCAAAAGATATTGTAAAATATTTTAAAACTATTGATATTAAGAAAACTTTAATATCAATAGTTTTAAAATGCGATCTGTGGGGATTTCCGTTAAAGTTATTGCGTCTATAATCGATATAATCGCGCCTCAACTAGCTATTATTTTTAATACTTGTATCGAATATAGTGTGTTTCCTGATTTAATGAAGCATAGTAAAGTAATACCTTTATTTAAATCTGGTAGTACATTAGACCCCGCTAATTTTAGACCAATTTCTGTACTGCCAACACTTAGTAAAATTTTTGAAAAAATTATTCTTGATCAAATGTTAATTTTTTTTTATGTAAATAATTTACTTCATAAAAATCAATTCGGTTTTACAAGGGGTCGCTCGACGACTGATGCTGGTGTTGAGCTAATTAAATATATTTTCAATGCATGGGAGAATTCACAGGATGCTTTTTTTATTTTTATTTATTTAAACTTTATTGAACCTTACACATAAAGTAAAGGAACCATGAAACATTAATCAGGCAACTACAACATTACGGTGTAAAAAGTAATGCTCTTAAATTAATTGTTTCATCTTTAACTAACAGAACGCAAAAATTTTTCATTAATAGTATGAGCTCTTCCGGGTCAATAGTACAAATGGGCGTGCCTCAAGGCTCAATTCTCTGCCCTTTCTTTTTCTTGTATATATTAATGACTTATCTTACATAGTAGGGGATAACCATAATATAGTATTATTTGCTGATGAAACTTCATTAATTTTCAAATTAAAACGTCAATTATTAAAATATGACGAATTAAATAATGCTATATCTAAATTAGTAAATTGGTTTAATGTTAATAACCTGCATTTAAATGGCACTAAAACGAAATGTATGAAATTCATGACTACAAATGTCGTTCAATTGAATACTAATGTAATTTTAAATGGGGAGGAACTGAGTGATAAGAGAAAAGTGTGGTTTGCAAGATGACGTTGTGACCAGGATTAAGAAAGGAATGCTTCGGTGGTTTGGTCATGTAGAAAGAATGAACGAAGAAAGAGTGACAAAGCAAATTTATGCTGCAGAAGTGAACGGCAGAGTTGGAAAAGGACGCCCTAGACGAAGGTTTATCGACCAAATTGGCGATATATTGAAAATGGGCCAGATTAGAGTACCCTTAACCGACGAGCGTCTATGCGTAGATATATGGATGTAAAGGAGGCGAGAGAGGTGTGCCAGGATCGTGCCAAGTGGAAGTCCGTAGTCTCTGCCTACCCTCTGGGTGACAGGCGTGAGTGTTTATGTTATGTTAGGAACTGAGTCTTGTCGATACCACTATTTTTCTTGGAATAACACTAGACGCGAAGCTTCAATGGAGCCCCCATATATCAAACTTAGTTCTGCAGCATATGCTGTAAAAAAGATCAGAAATCTTACAAGTGTGGAAATAGCTAGACTTGTTTACTTTAGCTATTTCCATAGCATAATGTCGCCTAGTATTTTGCTATGGGGACACGTGACTGACACTGAAATTATATTTGTTTTACAGAAGAAGGCCATAAGGGCAATCTACGATTTAAAACCTAAAGAATCGCCCCGACAAAAATTTAAGGAAATTAATATATTAACTTTGTTCTCTCAATATATTTATGAAAATGTAATGTACGTACACAAAAATGAAAGTAGTAATACAAAAATAAGTGATATTCATTCTGTAAATACTAGGAACAGACACAGGCTAGTAGTACCAGTTACAACAAAATACCAGAAAATATACAAAATTTGACCTGCTCAAAGTTCAGAAACTTTATTAAACTAAGTTTGAATAAAAAGGATAATTATAATATTAAGGAATTTATGGATGATAATAACCCCTGGGAATGAGGTAATCGCTACCAAGCTATTTCTAATTTGTTTTGTGTGGTTAATTGTGTAACATACATCACTGTAAGCTGTTATTTAAAAAAAAAGTCCCGCTGGGTTTCTTGCTGGTTCTTCCCAGGACAGAGGATTTTTTTCGAACCAGCAGTAATTAAACAAAAGAGTGACTTTCGATAAGTATTATTTATAATCTATATTGAATAAAAAAGTTTCTGTTTCTGTTTCTGTTTAAAACAGTTTAACCTAATAACTAACTATAAAAATAAAATTTTAGACCTAATTTTGTGTGATAATGAAATAATATAGGTAAATAAAAGTCCCTATCCTGTCCGTGATATAGATGCGTTACACACTCCGCTTGAACTCTCTTTAAGAATAATAACTTTGTAGTGTGCAAAAAACTTATCAAAAAGCGAATTCAACTTTTATAAAGCAGATTATGGTGCAATAATAAAATCTCTCAATCAGGTAAACTGGGTAGATGAATTGAACCCTTTCGGCAACGTAAATATAATGTTACAAAAGTTTTACGGTATACTACAAAAAATTATAAAAGATTATGTACCCAAGACACGTAAATGTAATTCGAACTGTCCAGTGTGGTTTTCTCCTAGCTTAATTCGCCTATTAAAACTGAAATATAAATACCATACCAAATTCAAAAAATACAACAATCCGCTTAACCAAATTGAAATTCAATACATAAGAAAAGATGTGAACCGTATAATAAATAAGTGCTATATAAAATATGTTACAATTAATGAAGACAAAATATCATAAAATCCCAAATATTTCTGGACGCATATTAAACACATGTGAAAAAATACTTCTTCATTTCCTCCTATCATGACGCTTGGCAACGAGAAAGCACGCAACACAAAAGAAATTTGCGATTTATTCGCTAAAAACTTTTCTTCAATTTATGTAAAAAGTGATGGCGCTGACCACCACTCACAAATACCAACTCCGACTGTACTACCAGAAATGGAAAACTTCCAAATAACGCATAAAGCAATAGTTAAAAAATTAAAAAGACTTGACTGTACTAAAGGAAAGGGACCGGACAACATCCCACCAATAATTTTTAATAAACGTTCCACGTTCCTTAGCTGAATCTCTTTCTACCATTTTTAACACTTCTTTGACAACTGACATATTTCCCTCAAAATGGAAAGAAGCAAGGATTGTTCATATTTTTAAAGCTGGCAATAAAGAACTAATCTGTAACTATCGTCCAATCTCAATCCTTTCAACTCTGTCGAAGACCTTTGAGGCACTAGTAGTATATCCTCACCTTTACAATCATATCAAGCCGATTATTAGTTACAATTTTTTTTACTTATTATAAGCCAGTGCTTGACCACAATCCCACCTGGTGGTAAGTATATATATTAGTTACAATCAACATGGTTTCGTAACAAAACGATATACTAATACAAAACTTATAGATCATGTTTCTAATCTAGCAGAAGCAGTTAATAATGGCTTACAAATAGACAGCATATACACTGATTTTGCGAAGGCCTTCGATAGTGTCGACCACCAAACCCTATTGCGTAAACTGAAGCCATTTGGTATAAAAAAATCCTTTTTTGTTTGTTGTGAAACATACCTAGAGGCACGCATACTTAAAGTTGTATTGAATGGCACTGAATCTTATTCATTTACAGCCTTATCAAGAGTACCACAAGGATCACACCTGGGGCCATTATTTTTTACTCTCTTTATTAATGATAATACATCATCCTTGAAGAACTCGACAGCCCTCTTATATGCTGATGATTTACAATTGTCTCGAGCTATTAGTCCATAAATAAAAAAGAACTGTTGCAGGAAGACCTTAACAGCCTAGTTACGTGGTGCGAACACAGTAAATTGACACTTAATCCATCAAAATGTCGATATATCAATTGCACTCGAAAAAGAAACAAACACCAATCAGTGTATAGCATCCAGGACGAAAAGTTGACCGAAGGGAGAGATTCGAGACTTAGGAGTCACGCTAGATAGTCGCCTTAGCTTCGTACCCCATATAAACACCGAGGAGCAACTTATCAAACTTGACCGACTCCAAAATCTCTGTATACAGTTCATATTTGGGCTTCGCAAATACTATGTCTCAGAATACCGCACTAAGCTCAAGTGGCTCCCAATCCGTCTTCGTCGGAATACTCATATACTTTCAGCTCTCTACTGCGTCTTATTTAATATATCCTTCCTATCTAAAAGAACGTTTTAAATTGCTCAGCTCTTGTCAAAAATTTTCCTTACGATCCAAAGACAATCTTTCCCTCCAATGTCCTGTGCACTCCTCGACTTATTATGATAAATTATTTTCTGTTCTTGGAGTAAGACTTTGGAATGTGATATTATTAATATTAATCACTCCTTACCCCAGTCAATTAAAAGTGCTCGATCCTTAAATGTGTTCCAGAAACAGGTTAAGGAATACTATTTGTCTCTCTAACCCCTCTACCTTCCGCCGCTTACTTATGGTCATTGATCTACCTGAAGAATGTTGTCTTTTTAATGCATAAGTTTGTATTTTTATTTAATTTTTTTATTTGTTATGTTTTTATTTTAGTGCACGCAACCCATTGTTCTTTTTTATTTTTATTTATTTATTCTTCTGAGTTGTCTGTAAGTGATTGCTATGTAGCAATAAGACCGCCCTTTGTATTTCCCTCAATAGTTGTTTATTTTTTCTTTTTGATATTTTTATCTTTTCTCGGTGTACAATAAAGAGTATTGTATTGTATTGTATAAACAACACTTTAATTGCAGCTAAAAAATCACTCGCTTTTGTCATAAGAAGCGGCAAGGAGTTCAAGATAACCGGAACAATCATAACAATGTACAAATGCTTAGTAAGAAGTAAACTAGAATACTGTAGTATAGTATGGTTACCTTATTACAATACTCACATATATAGAATAGAACGTTTACAGAAACGATTAACCAGACATTTAGCATATCGAAGTAAGTTATCGCGCTGGATATCTTATACACAAAGGCTTAAGATTTTTAATATGCATTCCTTAGAATTAAGACGATCACTGCTAGATATGACATTCTTATATTAGGTCCTTACATATGAAATTATCGTTTTGTCGTACTGGCCACTTTGATCTGAAATATCTCCTCTTTGGTTAAGAATTCCAAATTCAAATTAATAAATTCATTTAGCTGGTACATTTGAGTTTTGAAAACAGTCATTCATTTGTTTTTTCTCATTATTTTATTCTTTGGCGTCGCTTACTACCGCACAATGGAAAACATGAAATATCGGTATATTTACGAGTACGAGTTCTACCGTGGCACCAGTGCTGCAGAAACAGCTCGAAGGATTAATGATGTGTACGGCGCTGGTGTCGCAAAAGAAAGCACGGTACGTTTTGGTTTCAACGTTTTCGTTCTTGAAATTTCGACCTTCAGAACCAACCCTGTGGACGGCCGGAGACCAAAGTGAAAATGAAGAATTAAAGGCTATTGTGGAAGCGGATCCATCACAAAGCACTTCAGAGATAGCTGCAGGCTTCAGGGTAAGTGATAAAACTGTATTAATCTACTTGAAGCAAATAGGGAAAGTAAAAAAACTTGAACGATGGGTACCTCATGAATTGAGTGAATCCTAATGAAACCTAATGGATTGGGTGAATCGCACTTGCAAACATGCGTCGACTGCTGTGTTACTTTGCTCAACCGACACAATAATGAAGGGATTTTAAATCGAATCATTACTTGTGATAAAAAGTGGATACTGTACGATAATCGGAAGCGCCCGTCGCAATGGCTGAACCCTGAAGATCCAGCCAAATCCTGCCCTAAACGAAAATTGACTCAGAAAAAGTTACTTGTGAGTGTTTAGTGGACTAGCGCCGGTTTCGTTCACTACAGCTTTTAAAATCTGGTTAAACGATTACGGCAGATATCTATAGTCCGCAACTGCAAACCATTTAGGAAGAACTAGCTGCCAAACAACCGAGATTGGTCAATCGCTCTAGGCCACTGCTGCTCACGACAACTCAAGACCACACACTGCACAACAAACTAATACTAAGTTACCATTTTTCCGGAATTCGGATAACTTCTTACATGGAAAAAAATTCAACTCCGATGCGGCAGTCCAAACCGCCTTCAAAGAGTTTATTGATTCTCGCCCCCATGGTTTTTAGTAAAGGGATCAATGCTCAATGATCAAAAGGGATCAACTACCTATGAGATGACAAAAGTGCATAGATAACAACGGTGTATACTTTGATTAATTAAATATATTTACAAAAAATGACTTTATATTCCTCCGTACAAAACGCCAATTTCATATGTAAGGACCTAATATAAACTATTTAATAATGCTATTGAATGCCCAAATCTGCTTAATAAATTTTCTATAAAGTTACCCACGGCTACCTCGTCATCCAATCGGAATACTTAAAGCACATAAACATAAAAGTAATCTAGGAAAAAATCGCCAGTTTCCCGTTTGACACGTACCTATAATATAAAATCAACTGATGACACAGATCTCGACATTTTTAATGACACCTTACATAATTATAAAAGAAAAATGCACCTCTGTTATGTATTTTTTTATTTAGGTTACACACACACATATATATATATATATTGGCCCTTTTCTTTAGTTTTTGTCCTTTTGCTTATTTCTTTCATTAAATTTAATCATGTTGTTTTTTTTTTTGAAAGTCGGTCAAAGAAATACCACAAATAGAGTAAAGTTAATTTCGATAATGTTTTTGCAGCAATACTGTGAAAGTATTTTATATTCGTATTAAATAGATTAGTCCTGAATGCCAAAATTATTTCAGCATTGCAGATTTCTGTGAAGTTAATAAATTTTACCATTTTGACACCTTTGTTGAATTTACGGTATTAAATACGATTATTTCTGATTTAATTAAACACTGCTAGTACATTGGACTCCGCTAATTTTAGACCTGTTTCTGTACTAGAAACACTCAGTTTTTTTTTGAATTATTTTGGATCAAATTATAAGTTTTTTTTCTACCTAAATAAAGTATTATTGGATAATCATCACACAACAAGGAACCTTTATAGTTTCGCCATGTCCGTCCGTCCGTCCGCGGTTTTGCTCAGAGACCCTAGGTGCTACAAATCTGTAATTTTGCATAGTTATAGATATTAATCACGCCTAGAAAACTGTGGAATAAAATCTGTGGAATAAATTTTAATTTTATCTTGTGGAATAAGGTCTTTCAAAAATACTGGGGGTGAGAAACAACATTTTTTCGATTCAGGGGTACGTTTGCGAAATATTTAGCTTTAAAGTGTTATTTTTCATTAGTCATGTGCCCCCAACTAAACCGCTGTTTTAAGGAAAACTATCACAGCTAAACATTTTATGAAGAAAACGACTTATATGCATTACTACTATAGCTTTACTTTTTCATTTTCGGGATAGGCAGGGAGGATCTTTCCTAATTACTACTTTCACTTATTTTTTGTTGGTAGTTATTGTAGGATTCATTCAAAGTAGGTACTCATACAATCATAATATAGCCTCGTACAGTTTCATTCGTCACACTCTTGGTTTACGTGGACGAACTCAGGATAATTTTGGGTAGTGGTGGTTTACGTATAGGTTCGTTACGGTCATATATTAATATCTTAGGGTTGCACTGCCGGGAATATATAGATAGATAGTCAACTTCATCTTGACCTTGGCATGTGAATGATTTGATGTAAATTGTATTATTTTCAAAAACGAAAAGTTTTTTTAAACTATAATAAGTCTGATTTGAAAATAAGTCCTTTTTTTATAGAATACGGTTGACAAACGAGCATACAGTCCACCTGATGGTAAGTGGATGTTGTGTACATTTATCCTCAATTAAGAATTAAAATGCAGATGCGTTGTCAACCCTAAGGAATAAGATGAAATGCCTCGTTTCCAGTAAAAACGGTCTCCGGTTTTCTACACTCACCATACGAAACACAGCAGCATTAAGCCGCTATTTTGCGCTGGTATTCTGTGAGAGTATGGTCGAGCCGACCCATTCGTGCTAGAACCACAATATAGCTGCAGCGTGGCTCTACCACGTGGAAAAAACGTTCAGTCACGATCTTCCGATTTTGGGCCCATTTTTAGTCGTTTTAGCGGTCAAACCGCGAACCGCGGAAAGCCCACGTATTGTGACGGGCAACTGCGGAACCCTACCTCTACATTGTGCCTGTCCCGACACCCACTTGCCCAGTTTTTTTACTTCTAATACATGCAGATTTCCTCACGAAGTTTGACCTAACCATCACGCACGTTGTAGCTCAAGGGATACTTGCCACCCAGATGGTAAGGATCTACGAGATAAACAAAAAGGAAGCAAAATACTAACATAATATTACAACGACGCCCGCGATGCAATGTTTAAAGTCATATTATTAAATTACATTACAATAATATCTAATAATGATGAATTATTAAAACGTTGGAAAAAATTAGATAAAATGCGTTTGGATGGAAAAGTAAAAAAGTTACGTTTTTTCTTTATTTCTTTCTTCCTTTCTATTGAAAACGTTACCACTACACTAGGATTTTCTCCTGTATCGCGGAGGCAGTTTATAAACATAAATTGCACAAGGATAAACATCCAGACCCGGTACAATTATTTGTAGACCATACAAATACTTGTTCCGTGCGAAATTCGAACCCGCGGCCCCCAGCGCTAAGCCATTGCGCCACTATTTTACTTAATGGTAAGTTGCACTGTCTAAGCGTAACAAAAGCCTATTCGCTCTTACCTTGAAGACTCCCAGATTGTATTCGGACGGAAAGATAGACGCCGGCAAATTATTCCACTCCCTTGCTATTCGCATCACAAAAGACGAAGCAAACCGTTGGGTTCAGATGTGTGGAATATTGACAACAAAGGGGTGAAGACCCGCCGACCGCCTGGTTGTCCGATGGTGGAAAGGAGAAGGAGGAATTAAAGCGTGAGATGCTGACTACTTGACTGTGCCTATGCTCGAGGCTGACAAGATTGGTTTCAACCAAATCAAGGTTATCAATGAGCCTCTTTGCACGTCTCTCCATTGAGTCCAACGCTGCCAGGTGGCATTTTGCAGCACCAGCATATGTATGTGACAGCAGTACTCCATGCACGACCGAACTTGTGCTTTATATAAGGTAAGAAGCTGCCCCAGCGTGAAGTACCGCCGCACCCTTGCAAGGACACCAAGTTTGCAGCTGCTTTGGCTCTGGACTCAATGAACCGCCCATAGTTGAGGTTCGGAGAAAATTTATCACCTAACAACTGAAGGCGGTTAGTGTATTCTGTGCTGTCGTCTGCATACCTATAGATACCGGAAATGAGCAAATCATTAATATGCAGCAGGAAGAGAGTTGCGGAGAGAACAGTTCCCTGAGGAACTACCGCGTTTGTAGCGATAGGACTAGAAGAGCAGCCATCGATGACGACTCGGAGAAATCGTTCACTCAGAAAGTCCTACACCCAGTTAATCTGGCTAGGGAATAAGACGTACGCTGAAAGCTTGCGCAATAAGCTAGCGTGCCAAACCCTGTCAAAGGCCTTCGAAAATCAAGGGAAACAGCAAGTGCTTTACCACTATTCTCGAGGGCTTCGCCCCATATGTGAGTGGCATACGCAACTTGGACGTGACCCAGGACCTTCTAGTCCCCAGTTGATCGATTTCGGCGAAACCAGCACTAGCAGTCACTGAGGAGATCATTCTGATCTAGATATGACATGAGGTGGGCGTTCAATATACGCTCCATAACATTGCAGAGTATGGAGGTAATTGAGATTGGCCGATAGTTGGGAGGGTCGGTACAGCTACCTTTTTTAGGTACAGGCTGCACATTTGCCAGCTTCCAAGATTTGAGCACTATTCCAGTCCTGAATGGGAGGCGGAACAGGCGCGTCAACACAGGAGGCAACTCAGGTAACAGACCTTTAGAACTATAGCTGGTATACCATCAGGTTCACTAGCTTTGTTCACGTCTAGACTTCGCAAGGTTTAAGAACCTCCTTGTTGGTGATACGGACCTCTGACACAGAGGTATCACAGTGAGTTAATTGAGATGGTACGCTGTTGCTACAGTCCGGATGCGAATTGCAAGCAGAAAGAGAACCAAATAATTCCGCTTTCTCCTTAGGCGCATGCGTCAGTGAGCCATCTGGTTTTACCAGCGGAGGCAGTGTAGATCGACAGAAGTTTGTCTCGACCGCTTTGGCAAGAGACCAAAAGCTCTACTGCCAGATGGTTTGACCGAGAGCTTTGTACCTATTCTGTTTTAATGGGGTTGAAACTGGCTTGCCGTAATGCCTTTTTGCAGGACTTGGCGTCTTGGTTAAAGGCTCTCTTCTTAAGGCTAACATCCGAGCTTTGCGGTCTCGAGCATCGACCCAGGATAAGTACGCCATATGCTTGTATTTTACAGCATGAGCACACTCGGTGTTGAACCATGGGCGAGCTTCACCACTAATGCGCTCGTCAGCAAAGGGGATGAAATACTCCATCGCTTAACCTATCCCATCGGTTATGGCATCCGCGCTGCTCGACGGATCTTCAGACGATAAGTGCACCTGTCGCCAAGAATAAGATGCAAAGAAATGCCGCATCTCATCCCAATCTGTTTGTCTTGTAGCGCTACACTCGCCGCACACCGTGGAAATCGTAGTTAGGTGGGGAATATAACGACACAGATTTCACCATACAGTGGTCAGAAGTTCCCAAGGGTGAGGTAACCATATCATTGTTCCTGTCTGGATCGATAGTCAGCAGAATGTCGAGGTAGTTGGCTGTGTGCCCATCCATCAGGTACCCTAGTCGCTTGTTGTAACAACTGGGAGAGCCCCAGTGACAAGGCAAAATTCCACGCCTCTCTCCCAGCGTGGTCGGTCTTCTGGTATGGGAACAGCCAGTCCTGATGACAGGCATGAAAGTCCCCCAGAAAAACCACAGCCACATTTAGAGCCATATCAGAGGCTTCACTGAGGTGTTCAAAATAGCCTAGTTATCTCCTAGTCACCGCTGTGCGGTCGGTAGACACAAGAATAAATAATTTTATCCATTCCTGTGTCTATTAATACCCAGATCGTGGAGAAAGTGGGGTTTACAAGGAGACGGAGACGCTTACAGCAGATGTCGTTTCGGACGTAAACGCAGACTCCGCGCTGATGGAAATTATCCTCCAACTCAAACTACCCAGGGTAGCCAAGGTACGCCGCAACTAGAGAACATCTGATCTGTGTCTCAGTCAAGAAGAGTAAGTGCGGCTGTCAGCCTCAAGGTAGTGGTCTGCATTGAGATTACAGTGTAGGCCTCGGATGTTTGTGCGGTTCACTTTGATGGAGAGGGTGTGCAACTGCTGTACAAACTTACTCTTCTTTTTCCTTTTTTTCATAATTGGTGGAGTGAATAGGTTGACACATATAACCTAGGGGCGCAAACAGAGTCACAGCATCGATGGTGCCGAGCATGGAGATTGCGGGGACGCCGAAGCCCTCTGGAAATCGCCACCAGGCCCTCTCCTCTGGTTGCCAAGTGGCATGGTGGAGTTGTTACGTGCCGATAAATATTGTATAAATTTCGTAGAAGCTTCCTTTCAAATAATCTTTGAATGAAATCCTCTTTTCGATGTTGCAATGGCAAGATTTTGTGATGTAAAAACCTTTATTAGACCAAAGCAATCCATTCAGTTCATTAAACATGCTTTCAAAATATACCGAATTATAATATTCCATCCATTCATGCATAGCCTTCAGTTTATCAAAATTCACAACTGAACATACGCTTCTCCATCTTTTTTTCATAAGTGAGATATTTACCATAGTTGCCACGCTTCGCAGGCGAATTGTAACCCAGCCTTTATTTTCTATTTATTACCTGGATAAGGCTGCTGCCTATCAATCTATTTATTATTTTATTTTATAGATCAAGGGTGATAAACGAGCACACACTTCACCTGATATTAAGTGGATGCTGTGGCCATAGACATCTACATCTGTCTTCGATTAACAATCAAATCAAATGAAAATTCGTTGTCACCCCTGAGTATTAAGATGGAATTCCAATAAAACGGTTCTCCGGTTCTTTACACTCACCATACGAAACACAGCGTGTGAGAGCGTGGTCCTTCCGCGGTCGAGCCGACCCATTCGTGCTACAGCCAGAATATAGATACAGCGGTTTTCTTCGACCGCCGCCACTTACGATACCCACGGGTCATATGGGTATATGGGTATATGACCCGTGGGGTAGAATATTTTTATACCGCCACACACGGTGAGTTTTTATAGGTAAAATTATAAATTAAATTGTCTAAAATTATCAAAGATATAAATTTTATAAAAACTCAATAAATAACATAAAAAAAATAAAATACATTCATTTCGAATATTAAGTATTGTAGTACGGAATAAATTCATTGTTTACAGAAAACATACTTAAAATATTATTTAAATATGTTAAAATACAAGGCAATTATATTACAAAATATATTTATAAAAGATAATTAATAACAGTCATAAGTATTGAATAATGATAGGAAAGGGTCAAAATATTTTATGTGAATCGTATTCATGTAATGCATGAATTTTGTTTTGACTTAAATCTCGAAATTATTGTTCCAAATTTAAAATAATAATTTAACAAATAGAACCTCCATACAAAGTTTGTGCCAAATCCAAAGGAGATTTTACTATCCATTTTTCAAAAACCGCTGGAGACATGCAGGCAGATATATACCGCCTGAAAACTTTCTCCCGTCTAAGACCAAGACGATTATTGAGCAGACCTTAATTTTTCACATTTTTGACTATGGTGATGTGTGTTATTTTTACCTGAACGCAGAACTCTTGAAGAAATATTACCGTCTTCTTAATAACTAGTCGATTCATTTTAATGTTCGAGTATGATCATGTGTCTACTTATAGCTCTCAACTTAACTGACTACTTTATTGTTCGTCAGCGCCGTAGTCTACGTGCACTCACTACCCTTTACTCTATCTTGATGTCTCCTTACCCTCCATCTTATTTAACTCCTCATTTTCAGTATCTTAGCTCCAACCGAGATACAGTTCTCAGTTCTACTAATAACCTTTTGCTTCAGTGCCCCTCTTTTAGTACTAACTTTGTCCAATCATCGTTATTTGTTCAATCTGTTCTTCTTTGGAACGCTCTTCCTTCCGAAATCAGGAGGGCCTAAAAACTAAACTAAACCGGATTTTGTTCAAGTCCAAAGTGCGAGAACTTCTCGTGAATTAAATGGCGGAATCGACTCTGCGTTCATAATTAACCGTGTTTAATAAATATTATATTTAAAATATATATTGTGTCTATACATATACAATATATGTATATAGATACACACACACACACACACATATATATATATATATATATATATATATATATATATATATATATATATATACACATATATACGCTTATACTATATGTATGTGTTTATATATATGTGAATATAAAATTTCTGTACTTCTTATTACACCTCTTTTATCTCTGCACTACTCTAAGGTAGAATGGTAGACAATGCCTCGGACATTAAGTCCGCCTATATACATTTAATGTGTATATAAAGTTAAATAAACAATATATAACGTAAGTAAGGAGGTCGATCGCGACTGCCTAAACGTCCCATACTTTGGCTTACTAGGTAGGACATATTTTCTGTCTAGGAGTCCGTCTGGGTAGGAAACCACCCACTTACCTATACCTGCCGCCAAACAGCGGTGCTTGCATTGTTGTGTTCCGGTCTGAAGGGTATGGAGAGCAGAGTGTCATTATAGGCATTTCATCTTGGGTTAGGTGACAATGCGTCTGTGAGCTTGTTTGTTTGAAGTTGTTTGCAGGTGTCCATGGACTGCAGTAGCCACTTACCATCAGGTGAACTATATTTTTCTTACTTTTACGGACAAAGGGAGGGGGGAATATTAAAAGTCTTACGCAAGATAAAAAATAAAATGTCCTAAGACAATATTTATAATCTAAATAAATAATATTATTTTTATTATTTTATTATGGTATACGGAATTTCTTTTCACATTTCTTACTAAAATAAATAAATGACTTTTCTCAGAATTTACTTTACTCTACACTACTACACAAGTAAAATATCATGCTATGATAGGTAAATTATCATTTGAAAAATTTACATAAAAAACAGGAATGTAGAGCCGATAAAGTTTGCCCAACGCATATAACTGCTTGACGTGCACGAGAATTAATGTGCATAATAAAAGATGCAGATGGAAACGAAGACGCTGAAAGGCTAAACGAAGATGACTTTAATAATCCAACCGATCTAACGAATTCTAGCCTGAATTGTGAAGTTGAGCTACCAATTGTTAATACGCAGAGACTACGGACTTCCACTTGGCACGATCCTGGCACACCTCTCGCCTCCTTATATCTACGCATACGCTCGTCGGTTAAGGGTACACCTAATCTGGCCCATTTCAATATATCGCCAATTTGGTCGATTAACCTTCGTCTAGGGCGTCCCTTTCCGACTCTGCCGTTCACTTCTGCAGCATAAATTTGCTTTGTCACTCTTTCTTCGTTCATTCTTTCTACATGACCAAACCACCGAAGCATTCCTTTCTTAAATTGTTAATGATGTAGAAATTAAGATACGGAGCCGAGGACAATAAATTATCCTTAAATTTCTAATTTTATTATAACACTAATACTTTAGATTTAAAATAATTAAGACTTAAATTTTAACTTAAATATTTAATTAAAGTTTTGAAAAATTCTTACGTCTTATCATTTATGGAGGGGCCCAAGACAAATCTTCTTTTAGACGGTATTAATAAGTTATTTGACATATCTAATAAATGTATTAGGGTTAATGGAGAATACATTGAAAAGGAAAAATAGTTTAATGTTTCATTTCATTATCCTTCCCTGTCATTACGCGAACTTTTTGACCTCCCCTCGTATGAAAGCAAGATCCCTGAGATAAAGCAATTATGGAAGGTCACAGATATGTAAGTACGAGTACATGATTATGATAGAAATGGGACTTGAAAATAACTATTACAGTGTCGTGTAAACGTGAACTCGATAACCGATATGTCCTAGGCATATCATTTTAGTGCCGGTGGTGAGTTTATGGTAGGTATTGGCGCTCATGGAGGGCTTTTGTATAGTTAATGTGCCTACTATTCGACATGTGTGGTACAGCTACTGGTGACTAGATTAGCCGCATTCTATACGGCGTTTGGACGCATTGACATGTGCGACTTTGGTTGGTGTTTGAGCTTACGCACTATCAAAGAGCCAAGCCCTCTTTTACTGGTTCGCTATTTATTTTGTTGTGCACTACGGTTTAGTTCTCAACTTGTATCATGGTTTGGATTGTCACTCACTACAAACGGCATTAGCCCGTGTGTAGCCGTGTCCTTCACCCTTATTTTTTAAATGTGAGAAAGCGAAGCCTTATTGTGTCGGGATTACTAGTATAAAAATATTGTGAGTCCATACCAAGCAGGAAGTAATTAATTGATGAAATTTGACTGATACAAGTGGAACAGAGGCGAATACATGTGAATACGCCATAAAATAATTATATTTTACAGCTTGCAACTTATTTTTATAATAATCTTTGGAATATACATTTGCCTTCTCACGTAAATGTATATATTTAATATTTTAATACAGCAGCAGACGGCATATAGAGAGGACCGGAAAGAGGACCGTTATAAGAGATTCTACGGACAGCAGTACACATCGACGTTGGAGCTTACCGCAAGTATGAGTAATGACGAAGCAACTCCACCAGTAGTCTCATCAAAGCACCAAGTAATTTTAAAGTTGGTGAAAGCTAAAGCTTTAAACTTCTAAAGAAGCTTTACAACTCCGGTGGCGCTACCCAAAAATCGTTATGCAGAAGTGCGGTGGTCTTCTCCTTCAAGAAAGGCGACCTGGCACTATTGAAGAACTACAGACGGATCTCCCTTCTAAGGCGTGTTCTACATGCCATTATCGGAAGTTATTACTAATCGTCTTACTTGACGACTTCCAGCCTCCCGAACAGGCCGGTTAACGAAAAGGTTTTTTTTAACTACCCTAAGCCAATGTTTGACTAACACTAAACATTGTAACTAAAGCGCACTGACTAAACAAAAGCCTATTCACTCTTGAGCTTGAGGAATCCGTAATGGTAATATCCGCATTAGAGTCATAGTAACCAACATAGCCCAATTAATCAGTAAGATGAAGTGGCAAAATGTCGGGCATGTATCGCAATGACCCGATACTAAATGGTGGAGTAAGGTTCTCAAGCAGCAGCGTTGTACGGGTAAGCGAAGTGTAGGGCGGCCCGCCACTAAATGGAGTGGCGACCTTCGTCCTATTTAATAAGCGTAACATTTGACGAAATGTAATAATAAAGTGACATATTTGTCGAATTGTTACATTAAAAAACATTATTACAGTAAAATAGTTTTACCAAACTACAAAATTGTAAAAGTAACACTGCTTAATGATTGTTAAGTAAATACGAGTAATACAACATCGAAATTATAAAAAAAGAAACACCTTCAAAGAATTAAAACGAATTAAATAATTTCAGATTCTGAAGTAGGGATTTTCATTCTTCTATACACTATGTCACCAACTCACCTGTCAGAATTGTATTACGATTGTACATTAACGTAAACTTTTAAGTAAAATTATTCTGCCAGTAAAATAATAATAAACCAGTTTTGCTGGTAAATTCGTAAATTTTCTTGTCAAGTTAAAACTTTTAATGAACAGAAATACGCTAAATTTTAGCAATTTTTTTTTATATAGGATAAGGGTGACAAACGAGCACACAGTCCACCTGATGATAAGTGGTTGCTGCGGCCCATAGACATCTACATCTTCCACAATTAAAATGAAAATGCAGATACGTTGTCACTCCTGAGGACATAGACGGAACGCGTCGTTTCCAGAAAATACGTCTCTGGTTCTCGATTACGAATCAAAATGCAGATGCGTTGTCACCGTGAGGGCTAGATTGAATGCCTCGTTTCCAGTAAAAGGGTATCCGGTTCTCTACACTCACCATTCGTGCTACAACTATACTACTAATATAGCTGCAGCATAGCTCTACCACGTAAAAAAAATACAATTTTGTAAACTTTCCAATAAGAAAATTTTCTAATTTATATTTTTATTATTTAGTTGTTGGCTAGAAGTTGTCAATTAGGTCGTTTAAGTGTATGAAACTTAATTTAGTCAAGCTTAGTAAACCGTCCCCGATCTGTTGGTGTGACGGGAATCTCATTCAGGTTATTCGCTATGAAATTATCAACGTCTGCGCCCCTGAGCTACCATGTATAGCGAAATAGCACAGTACAAATTACAGAAATTCCGATGATAACTCAAGTTATTTTATTTTTCGCAAAATCCGAAATGCTTACAATTTTTTAAACATTACGACAAACAAACACAACATCACGCCTGTTACACAGAGTGGTAGGCAGAGACTACGGAGTTCCATTTGGCACGATCCTGATACACCTCTCTCGCCTCCTTTACATCCATATACCTACGCTACATGCTCGTCGGTTAAGGGTACTCTTAATCTAGCCCATCTTCAATATATATCGCCAATTTGGTAGATAAACTTTCGTCTAGGGCCTCCTTTCACGACTCTGCCGTTCACATCTGAAACAAAAATTTGCTTTGTCTTCTTTCCTCGTTCATTCTTTCTTGCAATTTTTTATTTAACAATTTTTTATATATATTTTTTATTTATCAGTTTACAGCCCTTCACAAGTCCACTGCTGAACATAGGCCTCCCCCAAATAATGCCATAAAGCAGGGTCCCGAGCCACCAGCATCTATTGACTTCCTGCATCTGTTACCAGGTTGTCACTCCATCTAGTGGGGGGCCGCCTAACATTTCGCCTGCCGGTACGAGGCTGCCTCTCGAAGACCTTGCTTCCATCGCCACTTCAGCTTACTAATCCGTTGGCCTATGTCGGTTACTCTGGTTCTACTGCGGATAACCTCATTTCTAAATTGATCATGCAGAGAAACCCCGAGCATAGTCTTTTCCTTAGCTCGCTGTGCGACCTTGAGCTTCCTCATACGGGCACTGGCAACATGCACTGGTTGTACAATTTGATTTTCATGTTTTGAGGTATACCTGACGAAAAGATGTCGTAATATCGAACACTGCCCAGCTGAGTTGAATCCGTCGATTGACCTCTCGGTCGAAGTTGGACTATTTGTCCTAGGTAAACATACTCGTCAACAACTTCGAGCTTAGTGCTCCCAACAACTACCGGCATAGGTGTGACATGGAGGTTACACATGATCTTTGTTTTGTCCATTTTCATCTTAAGACCTATCCGTTGGGAGCCACTATTGAGGTCATTAAGCATAGTGCTTAGGTTCTCCAGCGATTCTGCTATAAGGACTAGACTATATCGTCGGAAAATTGAAGGTGAGTGATTTACTCGCCATTGATGTTAATACCGTATCCTTTCCAGTCCAGTAGCTTGAAATCGTCTTCCAATGCAGCGGTGAAGACTTTCGGGGATATAACTTCACCCTGTCTTACACCTGTCTGCAGTTGGATGGGTTTCGTACTCCGGTTCTGTACTCGGATAGCCATCGTAGCCTTACTGTACAAACACTTCAGCATTTTTTTAATTACTTAATATAAGGTTTTTGCGCATAGCATTTTAATATAATTTAAATTCGATTAAGAAATTGTTAACAATTTTAACTATCCATTGATGCAGTCAATTGACAGGTCTGCATCATAATGTACTTTGCGATCAATTTTAAAAAGGTTAGTTAAAAAATCGGTCATAAAACATGATAATATTTATAAAAATTTGATACTGCTTCTTCTTTAAAATTTAGAGCTGTGGTAGCTCAGATGGTTAGCGCTCGCTGTAGGTTTCACAGGACGCGAGCAACCCGGGTACGATCCCCGCCGGCATCAATGAAACTATTAATTGCGATTTTAAGTGCTGATTTATCACGTGCTCGGCGGTGAAGGAAAACATCGTGAGGAAACCTGCATGTCTGAGAAATAAGAAAAAAAATATTTCTAAGACATGTGAAGTTCGCCAACACGCATTGGGGCAGTGCGGAGGACATTTCCTTGCCCTAAAACCCTCTCAGAAATGAGAGGAGACCAGTGCCCAGCAGTGGGACGTATATAGGCTGTAACTTTAACTTAAACTTTTTTAATTCTGCTTCAAACGTAAATACAAGTGAAAATATCTATCTGTTATTACTAGAAACAAAGTTTCATTACTCTGTGAAATAAAAATACTCCAACAACTTGTAATAACTTTTCAGCCGATGAATCGATCCATTCCATCGAAAGCCTATCAAAATAATAAATTATCCAGCCTATCAAAAGTTTACAGCTGAACATAGGTTTCCTTCATAAATTGTCTTATATTATATATTTGCTAGTTGTTTCGTAATTGTATTCGTAATTTTAGTTGACATGCTTATCAAGCCTATTGGCAAACACACTTTTATTTTTACTTATTATTAAGAAAACGCTGCTGACCATCTCCTGTATCATTTCCTTCAGTCGGCTCTTACGACTCCCACGGAATGATATGTGATGGCAGATTCTTTTACGACGCCACTTGATGGACAATATTTTAAATAATAGTATTATAATGTTGCTGTTTTTCATGTGGTGGATGATGGGAATGGACACTCATTTCCTGGTGATAAGGCGTTTCGTCTTTGTCCTCAGGGGCGAAAACGCAACTATATTTTGATTACCACAGACAAATTGAGGCAAACAAAATCAGGAAATAACGTCAAAGGTTTGGTACTCCAATCTTCAACCCGCCTGCTACTGGTCAGGTCAATGTTCATGAGCGGCAGTGGTCACCTTCTTATTTTTAAGTCCCTAAGTGGTTACTTTATTTAACGAGATATAGGTATAGCGTAGGAGTAAATAATAAATAAAATTCATAGCGATGTACTTCGTTGTGAATCATGTGAATCATAAACTCGCCCCTTCCATCAAGGCCTGTTTTACAACTCATCGTTAATGCTTTCTTAAAAGTTTCCTTTTTACATGCGGATATCGTAAAATAAGGCAAATGAAATTCCCTGAATCGAAGAGCTATATCTTAAATCACTGCTTACGCTGTTACTTTAATACCTAACCATGAATTTTAGAAACGCCGTGTAGCGATAGTGTAAGAATATCCACTACCTCATGTCGTCCCATGGGTGTCGTAAAAGGCGACAGCGGGAATATACCACGAGATGAATAACAGCGTTTTTCTACTAACAAATAAAAAATAAAAAACTGCAGTTGCCAACCCGCTTGCCCAGCGTAGCAACTATGACAAATATGAGGCAATCTAAGGGAGAGGGAAATTTGTTACGCTAACGTTTATTCTGGAAGCGTGGGTGACTTCTTTGTTTTATTTGTTTTATTGTTTTATTTGTTGTTGTTTTAACATTAACGATTATTTTATTGAATTGAAAATCAAGAAATATCAAAGTAGGTAGGTGTTATCAAAAAATTAGGACTCAAGTTTGAGTGTACGTAGACAGACGTGCGACTGATTTGATAGTTAGACGACGAGTAAAGCAGAACCTTAGGATAAAAATTATTATCTTGCAATTATTATGATTGGGGCGAAGCATAGCGTAGCCCTCTTATCTCTGACTCTGATGTAATTTTTATTGCTATCTCTTCTGAAACTAATTTTCCGATTTCGAAGAAACTTAGCACATATAATCTAAGTAGCGACAATTATATACGTGTGAACAGATTCATTTTCATGCCTCTAGCTATTTTCCGAAAGGAGTGGAGCGTAGCCGCTGAGATAAGCGAAGCGATCGTATTTCTCTCATTCCATTTCAATGCGGTTTTTAATGCTATGTCCTGTGAAAGTTATTGCCCGATTTCGGTGAAACTTAGCACAGATAATCTACGTAGTGTAAACAGTGCACAGACTCATTTCACGTCTATTTCCTTGGTGGTAGTTCTCCTTTTCTACCTAGAAATCCATCTGGATAGGCAGCATCCTCTTACTTATTTCTGTAGCAATACTTGTACTGCTATGTTCTGTTGCTTGTCTGTGCTATGTGTGTATGTCTGAAGGCTATAGAGAGCCTTCAGACATACACACATCGACAGTATAATCTATGTAGTGGCAGTGTAAGAATATCCACTATACCATTTACCCCCCCCATGCGTGACGTAAGATACAATGCTCCCTTTGAGGCAATCTCTGGGGAAGCCTTGTTTTCAACAGTGGACTTTTCTAAGCTGTAATTAATGGATAGATAATGGATAAGAATAGGCTGTGAGGCATTCTGTCTTAGAGGTGACAACATATCTAAGCTTTCTTTGTTTGAAGTAAAAGAATGGTATACTTTTGACCGGTGGGACTGTTGGGTTGTTTTTCGACTACTGGTAATTGAATTTTATATTTTCACGTCTGTTAATTTGCTTATTATTCCTCTCTTCTTATACTGTATGTTGTTTTTATGTGTAAATTTTAAAAATTCAAAAAAAAATTATTATTATCAATTTTTGATAAAAAAAAAATATTTTGGATAAAATATAGCCTTGATCCCTCGTGGCATTGCTTTCTACGAGTATATGTCAATCGGTTCAACAACAAAAGACAGACAGACAGATAACATTTAAAAAATGGTTATTTATGTATTTATACCATATAAATAACCCCCTGAGCTTAATAGAACCCAGTTGTTTCAATATTACAGACAGAGACTTTAATATTTAATATATATATATATATATATATATATATATATATATATATATATATATATATATATATATATATATATATATATATATATATAATTAAAGTGTCTGTCTGTATTATATATATATAATGGACGTGTTTATTGTAAAATAATTATAAATTTTAGTTACCAGACTGTTAAGGAATATTTATCAAATATTAGTTATTTCTTCTCCCTTTAATATGTTTAATTTAAATACTATTATTATTATTTTAGGGTATTTATATAGTATTCTCATCTGTTTGGGCTGAATAAATATTTTAAAGGAAATAATAAATAAACATAAATATATATTTAATATACTAACATAAATAAATAAATAAACATAAATGAATAAAAACCCAACCAGATCGAAACCCTCTGCAGGGGAGACCAAACGGCCGAGGGTTAGGGGGAAAGGGAGAGAAACCGGCGGACGATGCGGGCGGTATCGAGTTATTATTATTATTAGATAACTACGCCGCACTTTTATTTATTTTATAAATAATAGCTTAAAAATAAATAATGTTCTTTAAAATTGTCTTTTGGAAACCTTGTTTTTATAGTATATATAAAAATAAATGAAACTGTAATTTTGTTCTCGTGTTCTATATTTTAAATGAGTGAACAAGTTGATCGAGGCGGAGACATGACAGACGGACAGACGTGACAGAGCCAAAGAAAATATACACTACGACGGAGCTCAGCATAGCGCATCCGTTATTATTCCTCCGTCCGTATATTTATATTGTTTCCGGCTAAATGTATGGAAACATAAAACTAAGTAAATAAATTCAAATTCAAATAAAATTTACTACGTGCGTAAATTTTTGGATATTTTAATTTTTAAGTCTCATAGAATACCAGCGTAAAATAGCAGCTTAACGCTGCTGTGTTTCGCATGGTGAGTGTAAAGAACCGGAGACCATTTTTATTGGAAACGAAATATTCCATTTTAGTCCTCACGCATCTGCATTTTGATTTTTAATTGAGGATTAGTTTAGACGTCTATGGGCCACAGATTCATACTCTTACCACCTCTTTGTCACCGATATACTGTAAAAATTCCTACTACCAGTCAGACTGTACTAGACTTCACATGTCCTCGAAATATTTTATTCCTCAATGATGCAGGTTGCTTGTCTTCACCACCAAAAACACAGTAAATTAGCATTAAAATTGCAATTAACTATTTATTTAGTGCCGGCGGGGATCGAACAGGGGTTAAGGGCCTACTATTAGAATTTACAGCTACCGCATGGGTCTTTAAATCGGGATTGATCATGCGATCGTGGTCTCCTTAAGCAGCGCCGCTGCGAACGTACCTTGGACCGTGTAGTGGCAGTGTAAGAATATCCACTACCCCATATCATACCGTGGGTGTCGTAGGAGACGACAGATGGAAACAAATCAGAAGAAATAAAAAAAAACTGCGGTTGCTAACCTATGGTTGGCTGCCTTATGGCTGCTGGAAACTATGGCAAATATCCCCCTATGAGGAAATCTATTGGAGAGGCCTATGTTAAGCAGTGGACTTTAAAAGGCTGTAACGGTAACGATAACGGTATAGGCCTTGAGCCACCACGGCTATATACTTATTTATATCTGCATTATAACTCATCACTATTGGTATAAATATCATTAGATATTCCTCAACTAATTAAGGACCCTCATTAATAATAAAAATACCAAATTTTGAAACAATCGAACAACGATAGCTCATGATTAATTTATATATCGTTAGTAAAAGAAATATACAGGGAAACAATTTGATAAATTGGGAAAATTGGGTTTTCTTTTTCGCCGTTTTCTTTTATTTTCATGAGAAGCATTTTGGTAGAGTTATATTCGGTCTACGGGGACTCATGCCCTAGAAAAAAACTTGATTTAAAAGTGGCACAATTGCTTCTTTAATCAAGGCAAAAATAACTCTCGTGGAAATGATCCCAAGGCGGGACAGCCTGTAAAGGCAACCACTGCGAAAAATATGAAAAAAAATTACATTGAAAGATAACCGTTTAAAAAATAAACATCTTGCGCAACTCGTTGTAGTGCTAAATACGACCACTCTAGATAGTCCGCATGATCGCATATCAAAGGTGTTCTTAACAGGGGTGGCGAGAATGTTTTTTTTTATAGAATATGGGTAACAAATAAGCACACAGTCCATCTTATAGTAACTGTATGTGGTGGCCCATAGAGCTCTACATCTATCCTCTATTTAGAATCAAAATGTAGATGCGTTGTCACCCCTAAGGACTAAGATAGAATCTGCTTTGTTACCAGTAAAAAGTCTCCAGTTCTCACGCTCACCATACAAAATACAACAGATTAAACTACTCTACGGTAGGGTATGTGTGAGTAAACTCAGTTATTACTTTTAAACTTGCATATTAATTACCTCGTATATTTTCTGTGACTTTGTTGTAATATCCTATAAATTGCCCTACGAATGAGTTTCTGACACTGTATGTACATCACTTTTTTATTAAAGATGGACTTATAACATAATTTATATATTCAATCAAGATTTGTATAAAAAACTGAATGTTTCAGTTATTATATTCACGACACTAACTTAATTTTCTTACGACAATTACGATGCGTGCACGATGCACCCATGTAAGACTACAAGTGTGTTATTAATATATTTATTTTAGGTTACTAATCTCTTATGATGCACTATGTATAATTATGATAGAACTTCGCTTACAGGTAAGTCCATTAAATCATGAATTTTGTACCATTTCCCTACCCCCTTCTCTTCAGTTGCACACAAAGAGGGACGGACGGTGTAGCAAGTAATAAAGTTGCCAACAAAGGGTTAATCCTCGCATCTTAATATTGTATACGTGGTAGAGCTATGCTGCAGCTATATCAGTCGTATAGTTGTAGCAAGTATGTACCACGCTCTCACAGAATACCAGCGTAAAATAGCAGCTTAACGCTGCTGTGTTTCGTATGGTGAGTGTAGAGAACCGGAGGCCCCTTTTACTGGAAACGAGGCATTCTATCTTAGTCCTCACGGATGACAATGTATCTGTATAATCCTATCATTTTGATTCGTAGTTGAGGATGGATGTAGATGTCTATGGGCCACAGCAACTACTTACCATTAGGTGGACTGTGTGCTCGTTTGTCACCCTTATCTTATAAAAAAATGCATACTTGTTAATCTTTAGTTCAGCGATAAATAAAACCAGACTATATCTTAAACCAGACTATATAATGAGACTGTATCCCTCTTACAAATACTAGTATATTAAAAACGTGGTTTATTTATAGCTGATATAAACCCTGATTTAAAAACAGTCTTTTGACTTTAGACATTTGCTTTTTAGTTAGTTAGTTTAGTTTAGTTAGTTTTAGTTCGCATATTTCCGCGAAACTTCTTGAAACAGATTCTAGTTAAAGCCTGAGACTAATTATAAACCACTTCTAGTATTAAGACGGTATCGGTCTTATTACAAAACATGGTTTATTGAATGTCTCGAGGTTATTGCATGCCGTAAGCGCTAAGTGCGCAGGTATGTTCTACTAGGGCTTAAAAATTAAGATTCCAACGTTTTGTCGCATGAAATCGTATATAGCAATCATATTGTACATATAAGTGATATAAAAAGCACATTGTCAGAAAGATAAATGATTGTTGAACTTATAATTTTTTTTTAAATTGATTAATTGCTATTTTTACATAAAAAAGGAGTTTTAGTGGCTTATGGTGTAGATTTATCAAGTCCGCATGGCTTCGTAAATACGATAACTTTTGAAAATATCAATTGTTCAACTCATTCTATTTTTAAAACTCTTCATCTATCATGTGGGAAGCCATTGAATGTAAGTGGCAGTTTAATTTTGTTTAGTTTAGTTATAATTAATTTTTTTCGGCTGCGGAATGTTTAAATATTCGGTGTTTTAGCAGCCTTGTATGAATTTTTTTTTACTAAATCGAAACTGCGTCACTCACTCAATTAGTTCGGCGTCAATCGCCGTCGTGAGTGGACACTGTATCGGTTGTTTGCAGAGGCTTAAAAAGATCGCTGTACAAATACACAATATTCGAAAAACCAAATTTCTTCTTACATACTTGATTATAATAATAATCAGAGATTTTTATTACAATATTTTAAAAGCACAGAATAAATAATAGTAGTACGTACTAAAAGTAAGTAGGATGTAATATTTATACTTAAATACGTCTTGGACTTTATGGAGTGACCTGAATGATGATATGATGATCATATGAGCATTATGAGTCGTGCACTTTTGGATTTTCCAAACTTTTTTTTAAATTGAAGTTTGACATAAAATTATTGGAAAATTGGAAGTATAATAATAATGATATTAGTGAAAACTTGTGTGTATTTAAACTACTTTAAAAAAAATCCGTATCCATGTTATAATTATATAATTTTTTTAATGCGCTTAGGGCATGCTCAATTGGATTTACCAATATTTTTATGTTTTATTAGCGTTTCGCATTCTGTCATTTACGGCGCCGTCTGTTAAATGAGTAATAACTTGATACTCGTACGTAACTTACTGAGTACACAATAACAACGTTAGCCGCCATATTGTTTTTTTATTATTCTAAGCCAGTGTTTGACTACTGTCCCACCTGATGGTAAGTGGTGATGCAGTCAAAGATGTTTAAGCCCACTGACTCAGCTTAAAAACCTATTCACTTTTGCCTTTAAGATACCCACATTATAATCGGATAGAAAGACAGATGCTATTAAATTATTCCACTCCTTTGCTGTACGCATTATCAACGACGAAGCAAACCGTTTGTTTCAAATGGGTTTAAACTATGATCTAAGGAAATTTTAAAATGATTGTTGATTGTTTAAACCGTGACAGAAATGTAGCTCGAACCTGTACAGCCTGATCGGGGTAGTCCACGCTCTTACAAAATACTAGCGTATAATAGCAGCTTAATGTTGCTTTGTTTTGTATGGTGAGTGTAGAGAACGTAAGACCCTATACATAGGAAACGAAGCTTTCTATCTTGGTCCCCAAGGACAACAACGTTTCTGCATTTTTATTGTTAATCGAGGATAGGTTTAGGTATCTATGGACCACAGAATACACTTACCATCAAGTGGACTTTGTGCTCATTTGTCACCCTTATTTTTTTTTTAAAATAACCTGAGACTATCAATAAATCACGTTTTACAATAAGACTGAATAACTGTCTTTTCAATTTGTTAATAACGTGAATCTGATTTGTATGCATCACAAAATATAAAGCAAACTGTAAAGAGGATTTTCGCACGACCTTCAGCTCAAAACAAAAAAAAAATCCATTTATATGAAATACCATAAACTTTTATTACAAGGGCCTTTTACTTTTGACAGCACTTTAAACTGCGTGTCCGCCTCAGTATCTTCTTTAATATGACTACTTTAAAAATATGAAAATTTTGCTGAACGGAACTGTATGTCATATAAAAGTGCAGATTTTTTTTAATGTCATAAATTTTTACGAATTTTATGGCGTTTAAATTAGGTTCTTACAACTAAAGTGACAAACGAACTTAAAGTCCACCGGCTTCTAAGTGGCTTCTGCAGCTCATGAATGTCTGCAACCAACTTCAAACAAAGTAGTTACAGTTACGTTGTCATAGCCTGCGAAAAGATGTCCTATCAGCTAGTGGTTTCAAGAGTACTTTGATCGCCCAGATGTGGTTAACCTTGACTACCTTCAGCTTTTAATTATTAATTTTTGGTCCATTCAATTGCCTTACAAACAAATTTCATTCAATTTATAGTATACACCTAAAAATAAGAACTGTCAAATATATTATACATATCTTCTTATGATTATCACCTTGCAAAAAATATCAAAATTTAACGTATTGCGAAATAAAATATGTGTCCTATTAGATGATTATTGTTATCGTCGTGAAGATAATCCACTACCCCATATCCTTCTGTGGGTTTCGTAAGAGGCGACAGAGGGAAACTAAAACTAGAGTGGGCAGTAGCATATTTCTGATAACAACTCAAAGCCTGCCAAGCGTGGCAACTATAGCAAACATCCCCTCTTATAGCCAATTTATTGGGGATGCCTATCCAGCAGTGGACTTCAAAGACTATGATGATGATCATGGTAATGATGACGACAGCGCGACCTAGTAGACAGTTCTAGGCTACATCGGAGATCCTGGTTTCTTATACAAGTCGGCGCCAAAATTTTTGGTAAAAATAAATTGTTGTTTCCGGGTCTGGTAGTGTAGAGGAACCGTACTAGCTCAGAGGCTAAACGCTGCACGTACGTTTAGCTATACGCAAACAAACTCGGTTCGAACTTTGCCAGCACCAATGAAATTGTTAATTTCATTTTAATTTTAACATTTACCACGCTTGGCGATGAAGGAAAATGTCATGATGAAACCTACAAGTGTGAGAATAAAATAATTCGAGGGCATGTGAAAACCACTAACAGGCACTAGAGCAATTGCAGGTCCAGCTATGTGACGAATAAGCTATAATTTTTATGTTGCGCTTTGACCCATACAGTTTATTTTTCGCTGGATAACTTATGCTTAAATCGATAATTCTGTAATTTCTAAAATATATAAGATAGGGTGATACAACAAATATTGCAGCAAACCACCATAATTTCTCTATGCACAGTTTTTTGGCTATGCTCAGTTGCAGGCAGCTTTAAAAATAAAGCCTATATTTAAAAAAATAAAGGCTTTATTTTTTTAAGCATTTGTTTTGTATACGCCCCACTGCTAGTCACATATCTCCTCCGCTACGCGGCGTGTTGAGATTTCGCATGTCTTCGAAGTATAATATTTTTTTTAAAGAAGTGTAAGTTCCCTCACCATGCTTACCTTCACCACTGAACATGCACAGTAAATCAGCTCTTGAAATTGCGACTTTTAACAATTTGATTGGTACCGGTCAAGATCGAACTGTTTTTGCTCGGGTACTGTAAAAAGTTTAAGCAGTAGCTTATTCCCTGAGCTTCGAAGTTCGAGCTTACTTTAGAGAATAACACTAATTTTATATATTTTTAACCTTGTAGTGTCGGTGTAAGAATATGCAGCAGCATTTTCCTGATAACAACTAGAAATAATAAAAAATTGCGGATGCCAACCCGCTTGCTAAGCGTGGCAACTATGGCAAAATCCCTCCTGAACTAATCTATGAGGGAGGCCTATGTTCAGCAGTGGACTTTTATAGGCTGTAATGGTAATAGTAATTGTATAATATATTTCTTTGTTGATAACTTAGTCGGGAAAACGACTTAATATGATTGTAGTTTCATATCTTCATGCACTGTTTCTTCCATTCATTTGTTGCTTTGTGTTCATATCTTCATTTAGTTAGAAATGAAGAAGCATAACAAAGTAATTTTTGTTGCGGAAAATAACAACGGACCCAATTATCATCGGCCACATGGTATAAGCGAATCAGATCAATTTATCACATTCCTTATTACGTTTCTTAGAGGCTTTCCAAGCCACGATAGTATCAAGCATCTTCGGAATATTTCGTGTAATTACATTTTCGATAATGTTTTCATATTATTACTTTTAACGTTTTTCACTATAGATCACATGATGTTGCTTGCTTAGGCAAACAATTTTAATTAATTGAAGGCATTAATTTGCTTAAATTCATTATAATATATACATAATACATATGTATAAATAAATTTGCTAAGATCTGCGTAATTTTTTTTTCTTTATATAACCGAAGTGACAAACGAACTTAAAGTCCACATGATGGTAAGTGGCTACAGCAGTCCATGGGCACCTGCAATCAATTTCAAATGAAGAAGGCTACATATGCGTTGTCATCTCTGAAGACTAAGATGGAATGCCACAAAGCCTGTAATTAAACTGACTCTATACCATTCAGACCGGAACATAGCTATGCAAGCATCGCTATTTGGCGGCAGAAATAGGTAAGAAAGTGTTACTTACCCCGACGGACTCCTACGCAGAAAAACAAAAACTTCGCAAAAAGGAACCCTACAACGTAATAATTAAGGAGTATATTTTTATGATCATTATAAAGCCAATGGTCCTACGCCTGATCTCTTCCCGGTTGTGTCGGATAACCGTCCCATCAGACTACGAGAGTGAGGGAATAGAGAAGCACCTGTGCTTGTGCTAGGGTACTATAATCCTGTCCTGCGTTATCGATTAAATTCAGTCTGGAGGACTTTATATGATTATAACCAATTAGTTAATTAATTCAGTTCAGTTATTTTCGACTGTCAGGACTGCTAATTAAGATGCCAATCTCTTGTGTTGCTTTGAATTTTTCTACTATACCATTATTTGAAGCAATTATATGTTTCTTTTTTTAATTTGTTAGTTCTGCCAGCAATTGCTAGATTTTATATTTATACAGACATATTGCTAATACAAATATTTGCGACTCATATACTAATATTTGAAAACTGACACGGCTTGCAACACAAAAAAATGAGCGAAGTACACACACTATTACAGGTTTTTATCAAAAATAACTTTTACCGTGTACACATTCAACAATTTGCAAGACACTTATTGGCCATTATACCAGTATTCTCTATTCTGAGTCGAATACCAACAGGAGTTTATCATTGTGTAAAAATTTCAATTTATTTTTTTGATTGAAACAGAAACTTTTTTATTCAATATAGATTATAAATAATACTTATTGAAAGTCACTCTTTTGTCTAATTACCACTGGTTCGAAAAAAAACCTCTGTCCTGGGAAGAACCAGCAAGAAACCCAGCGGGACTTTTTTTTTTAAATAACAGCTTACAATCATGTATATTACACAATTAACCACACAAAACAAATTAGAAACAGCCTGGCAGCGAACACCTCATTCCCAGGGGTTATTATCATCCATAAATTCCTTAACATTATAATAACCCTTTTTATACAAACTATGTTTAATAAAGTTTTTGAATTTTGAGCAGGTCGAATTTTGTATATTTTCTGGGATTTTGTTGTAAAAGCGTATACATCGCCCCAAGAATGAATTACTGACTCGGTGGAGTCGAGTAACTGGTACTACTAGCTTGTGTTTGTTCCTAGTATTTACAGAATGAACATAACTTATTTTTTGTATAACTACTTTTATTTTTGTGTACGTATATTACATTTTCATAAATGTATTGAGAGGCCAAAGTTAATATATTAATTTCCTTAAATTTTTGTCTGAGCGACTCTTTAGGTTTTAAATCATAGATTGCTCTTATGGCCTCTTCTGTAAAACAAATATAATTACAGTGTCAGTTGCGTGTCCCCATAGCAAAATACCATACGACATTATGCTATGGAAATAGCTAAAGTAAACAAGTCTAGCTGTTTCACACTGGTAAGATTTCTAATCTTTTTTACAGAATATGCTGCAGAACTAAGTCTGCTTGCTAACTTTGATATATGGGGCTCCATTGAAGCTTCGCGTCTAGTGTTATTCCAAGAAAATGGTGGTATCGACAAGACTCAGTTCTCCATTTAAAATTACATTAGTATTTAATTGTCTGACATTTGAGTCATGAACTTCATACATTTCGTTTTATTGCTATTTAAATGCAAGTTATTAACATTAAACCAATTTACTAAATTAGATATAGCATTATTTACTTCGTCATATTTTTATAATTGTCGTTTTAATTTGAAAATTAATGAAGTGTCATCAGCAAATAATACTATATTATGGTTATCCCCTACTATGTAAGGTAAGGCATTAATATATACAAGAAACAGAAAGGGCCGAGAACTGAGCCTTGAGGCACGCCCATTTGTACTATCGACCCGGAAGAGCTCATACTATTAATGACAACTTTTGAGTTCTGTTACTTAAATATGAAACAATTAATTTAAGAGCATTACTTCTTACACCGTAGTGTTGTAGTTTCCTGATTAATGTTTCATGGTGAACACAATCGAAGGCTTTGGATAGGTCACAGAATATACCCAAAGCATCCTGTGAATTCTCCCATGCATTGAAAATATATTTTATCAGCTCAACACCAGCATCAGTTGTCGAGCGACCCTTGTGAAACCGAATTGATTTTATGAAGTAAATTATTAACATTAAAAAATTAACATTTGATCAAGAATAATTTTTCAAAAATTTTACTTAGTGTTGGCAGTACAGAAATGGGTCTAAAATTGGGGTCTAATGTACTACCAGATTTAAATAAAGGTATTACTACTATGCTTCATCAAATCAGGAACACACCATATTCGATACTAGTATTAAAAATAATAGCTAGTTGAGGCGCGATTATATCGATTATAGACGCAATAACTTTAACGGAAATGCCCCAGATCCGCAGTTTTCTTTAAAATCAATAGTTTTAAAATATTTTACAATATCTTTTGATGATATTTTATGAAATGTAAAATTCTTTGTACACGCATTTATTTTGTTTAAGCAATGATTTACACGGCAGGAGAAGAATTCAGTGACATAGTGGTTAAGATCGGAATATCCGTAAAATACTTCTCAAAACCATTGCAACATCCTGATCTGATTCCAATTTATTGTTAAAACTCAACCGGTAGTTTGAATTATGAGAGTTGACCTTACCAGTTTCACTATTAATTATACTCCATGTCATTTTAATTTTATTAGAAGCCGTCTTAATTTTGTTACTCAAATGCAAAGACTTGGCTTTGGAGCACACTCCTTTAAATATTTTTGAATATTTTTAACATATTCTAAATTCGACGCTAGGGTTATATGACCTTTCATGGTAAAGTTCATATAACCTTTGTCTGCTCTTATGGACTCCTACTGTCGCCCATTCATTGAAAGCCTTCCGACTGTTCAAGGAGAATTTTGAAGTAAAAATATTATCAAATTCATTGCAAATAAGTTTAAACACTGTTCCATACAAAAATTAGGATCATTTTGGTATGAAAGTGATGGAAGTTTCTTCACTATGTTACTTCTAAACTTCTCCAAGCGACGTGCATTTACAGGAACAAACACATTTTCTCATCTACTTGCTTTTGTGAACATAAGGTAACGAAACTAACTGTCCACAGTGATCAGAACTCAATTTTGAATTATACATTTATGCAACGGCTTAACATTATAAAAATGTTATCTATACATGTTGCACTACATCAGTAATATGTTGGTTCTCTAAAATAAATTAAAAGACCATATGATTTAAACAATGATCTAAATTTAATATTGGTGGAGGAAGCTTCTAGGAGATTGATATTAAAGTTCCACATATTACAACAGATTTATTCTGTTTATTGCTTAACAAAACTTCCTCCATATTTTTTCAAAAGTATCGTATATAGAACATGGGGTCTGTAGACGCTCACAACAATGAGCCCAACTCAACACATGCCATTTCTACAGTTCGCTCAACAGAGGGCTCACAATATCTTTACGTTCCTTACATGATAATAATTTACTAGCTAATATTAACGAGCCAATTTTAAAACCGTTTCTATTGAACGAACTGACCACCTGGTGATTACTGAAATTAAACATTATGTATAAGCTTTTAACCAATATTCAGTAATACATAAAATATGAATATTGTTGCTATTTAAGAACAATTCAATTTCTAGCTCTTTGCCTATCATGCCTTGTATATTCTGATGCACCAGTAAACAATTTTTATTATCACTCTGTGAGTCATACAATGAAGGTTTTGTGTTACATTCTAAATTATTTAAATTATTATAACTGCTAGAGATTACCTCTATTGTCTCATTTTCTAATTTAAATTACTTGGAACTGATTCCAAATTACATATTAAGTCATTACACTGCTCAAAAGAAGCAGATGTCGGTGTAGCCAAGTCCTTGGCTGAGTTAATATATAAACAATAAGATAGCACATTTGCTATCTGTCTTAAATTATATTTGTTATACCTATCTCTAGTCAAAAATTTCTTAATTAAATTATTTATGTCTATTAAATTAATTATATTATTATAATTATAACAATTAGATGTCAAGTTTATATTGTTATTAAATGAAAAGTTATTCATTAATAAATTTAAATTGTATCTTATTTTATTTTCCTGTGGCGAACCCTGTATGTAAGGCAATGTAAACAAGATAATTTTATGTAAATTTAAAGTATTTAGATGATCAATATATTTTAATAATTGAGTTTTGTTTATATTGCTCTTCTCCCAACAAGAATTATTAATGTGCTATTAGGGCAAAACTTACTAGTTAAAACTTTATTCATTATATGACTAAAGATGCTCCAGGTATACAACAATTACTAACCTGATGTCCTTTTAAACAGTTATTTAACATTGTGCCCAAATTTTGCCTATGTCATCACAATACATAATAACTTTATTTTTATTAATATTTAAATTACTTTTAAGTTAATATTCTTTGTTATAGTACTGTCATAGAGTGTAGGTGAAAATAATGAGTCCTTACTGTTATCATTATTTTTTACACATATTGTCCCCGATGAAGATGTCCCGTATGGAGCGCTGATGCTCACTCTGATGTTTAATTAAGGAGTCAAAGGCCTCATTATACTTACATGACTTTACCAGATCATTCTATGGCCAATATGTGTTCTTTTATCTCATCCTGAGCCGATTCATATTTATTTGATATACTTTGTAGGAGTTTTTAGTGATAAAATTGTTAAATTTAGACACTCTATATCAGTCTCATAACAGTTATTCATATTTTCCACCTCAATTGAATATAATTTAAGTTTATTAATTAATTCTTGCTTTTCTTTACATACATTTATATAATTTTGACATTAATTTTAGTTTTAATTAACTTTTGTACTTTCCTAATATATTTACTAATTTTTTATTTCTTTAATTTTCTTCTACTGCAGGTAATCCTTGCTGCTGTTCTTGATGTGACATAATCATCACCAGTCAAATCGATTGTTGTGGAGGGTTGCAATGATTTAGAAGATTCACATTTAATGAGCTCATTGAACAGACTTTGAGTTCGGGACGCTTTCAAGTTATCTATGTATTGTTTTAATTGCACAATCTGCTCATTAGCCTCACTTAATCAGAATTTCAATGCAGCAATTAATCTGAGGATTCCTAATATTCCTTGCTGCATTGGTCAAACTCATCGACTGTTTTCTGAAGTTCATCCTTTTCTTTTAAAACAAAAGTATATTCTTTATGCAACTTAACCATATCACTTTAGCTGAGTATTTTTAGCAATTATATTTATTATTTTCGTTGTCATCCCTCTTTACAACAGCAGCTACATTGCTCCTTTGACGCCTTGTTTTGAAGCGCCATTTGAAGTTGGTTCTCCAATTATGGCGCGTTGCGTGGTGTATTTTTACTATTATTATGTAAATAGCAAAAGAAAACAAAGAAAGAAAACCGAAGAAGTAAGCAAATGTCCAGATCTATGGGTTTATTACAGATCTCAAATTAAATTATCATGTAAATAATTCAATGAAAACAGAACAACACTTACTTAAAAGGTAAATCTTAAAATGTTAAAGGGATAACAAGAATAACACTTACAGTATGTTTAAACGATGTTCGTTACAGCTGTCACTTTTGGTTAGAACACTAAACACAATTTAATTAAAATACTTATGACTTTTACTTATTTTACAAATAAAAATAAGTCGTATTTAACAACTGTAACTCAAAATTGAGGTGGATATTATCAATTTACAATTTTTAATTTTTTAAAATAGTTGGGAGCAAGTATTTTACAACTAGTCACCGGGGTTGCCACAGCAAAAAAAAAATTGATAGTATTATCTCCACATGTCTCGCTGCGGGTAAATCCCGCCTCAATCTTTTATAAAAATATTTACAAATGAATCCGTATCTGAATGTTTAGCTTGATAATCAGGGTATCCTAGATCTTGAAGGTTTTAGAGCAAAACTATACAACAAAAATATTTTGGTTCTTACTACCTTGCTACGGCGGTCATCTCCGATTTTGCTGCAACTATATGCAATATCAGTTCCAGGAAAAACGTTATTCTAAAATTAAAGACTAAGAAATTCGTATAGTCTTTCCTGCAAAACCCCCCTAAATTTAAGCCTTAAAGAGTACTAATTCAAAACTAAAAACTGAAATGATTTTAATTTATGTAGTAAAGTCACAATTCAATCGCAAAGAACAAAGCAGCTAGTTAATGAGAAACCAGGAGCACAATAAACCATGGATTTTAATTTTGCTGAGACCTTTGTAAATCGACGAGAATTATTCTGTTTATAAGCTGCAAAAAAGTTTTCTTTGTCAACTTTTCTCTTGGGACTAAATAACTGTCTTTCAAAAGGAAACGGAAGATTTCATTTTGTGGAAGTAATATTTTGTGAGAGTTATATAATATTCAAAAATACTTTGAGGTAATTTAAGTACCTGTATTTTAACAATATTTCGATGTACGGAATTTAATACTAACTTAATTATTTCAATGTATCAAAAATATTTAACATTACGAACAACATTATGAAAAGAAAAATAGGATATAAAAAACTAAATAAATAGGTTTTTAAAATTTACACTTGAGCATGCCAGTATCATCTGCACAAAGGAAATTTAAACACTTTTGCATGTAAATAATTATACTACCTACATGAATTAGTACCAACCTGTGTAGTGGCCGCGTTAGAATATTTATAATCCAATATGGGGTATGACATGGGGTAGTGAATATGAATATCCACTACCCTATATCATCCCGCGGGTGTCATAAATGGTGACAGTGGGAAACTGAAACAGGAGATAGCAGCAACAACTGCCTGATAACAATACAAGATAATAAAAAACTGCGGTTGGTCAACCTGCTTGACAAGCGTAGTAACTATGGCAAAAATCCCCCTATGATACAGTCATTGTGGAAGGCCTACGTTCAGCCGGATACTTTGAAAGGATGTAATGATGATGAATTTACCACAATCACTAAACAGGGTCCCACTAATTATATTACTAACTGTTCGACCATAAAGTACTGAGGTAGACCGGAAAACAAGAGTCAATATCAAAATAAGGGCGAAATCCATTTCATGGTAGGTATACGTTATTTTAGATATACTGTACTGTAAATATTCTCATTACAAAGTGTATTATGCAGAGAAACTCCTAGCACAGCCTTTTCCATTGATATCAAAATAAATAAATAAATATGTAAAGTTCTAAAGGCTTTCTTTGTGACTCTACAATTTAATTAATTTCTATATATACGTGAACGTATATATATATATATATATATATATATATATATATATATATATATATATATATATATATATATATATATATAATATGTGTTACAAATACATACATTAAATAAAATAAAATCAATCGAACAGTGTAGAGATAGTCGCCATAGAATTTTAAAATGTTACCGCTACTGTTACCGTTACAGCCTATTAAAATACACTGCTGAACATAGGCCTGCCTTATAGATTGCCCCATAGGGGTGATATTTGCCACAGTTGCCAGGCTTGGCAAGCGGGTTGGCAACCGCAGTTTTTTTGTTTTAGTCGTTATTAGGAAGATGCTGCTGCCCATCTCCTGATTTGTTTCACTCTGTCGCCTCTTATGACACCCACGAGATATGGGGTAGTGGATATACACCGCCACTACACGCTAACTACACGGTTATTAAACTGTTGCTAACAAATAATTAATGGCAGATTGACTGAATGAGCTGTGAATTTTGTGTGCTTTCAAATGTCTTTTTAAATAGTCAGTTGAGTGAAAGACGAAAAGCTTGTTTTATATATTAATGTGTAGTTAAAAGTGAAACACAGCTTGCTTAATATACAAAATAAAATAAAAAATATGAATTAAGAATTCACACAGACTTTAATAAAATTTCAGCTTGCTCAAAACTAAAAATATTACTACTAAACATCATATTACCATGTTTTAATATCGTAAGCGACTACCGGCGTACGTTACAGAAGTTGTGCCACGTAATTAAACGTTTTCAGGAGCGTGGAGAGTATTATATTAAAATATTTTATCCTTTGAAACGACGACACACTGTTTAATGTTCAAGGAGGAAACAGAAAAGTAGACATAAATTTGTTTATAACTGTTTTTATTTGTTACGTACACTATTCTTTATTTTTATAAAACTAAAATAGCAAACGAACTTACGTAAGTGGCTTTTGCAGCCCATGTACACCTGCAATCAACTTCAAAGAAAATGCTACAGGTGCGTTATCACCTCTGAGGACTAAGATGGAATGCGTCACAACCTGTAATTATACTGGCTCTCTATTCCATTCAAGGAAGGATGGTATCTAGCCAGACAGTCTCCTAGGCAGAAAAGGATTTTTTTAGTTCCTACCACCTAAAAAATATTTTCTATTCTTGAAATCTTCTCGTATTTGCATAAATAGACAATGGCACGCATATTTTTTAAATAATGTGAAAAAAGAACTAATAATCCACCTGGTGGTTAGTGACTTCTCTAGCCTATGGAAATCTGCAACTACCTTCAAGTAAATTCGTAATAGATGATATCACCCTCGAGTACTTTAATTGAATGCCCCACAATTTGTTATAATTTTGACTCCCTTATATTTTACGACTTTTTCCGGTATCCAGCAAGGGGTGCAATAATATTATGCGTCCTACCCAGACGGAGTCCTAGTCCTAGGCAAGTAATGAGCTTCCTAGTTTAATTATAGCCTGTATAATGAGTTCCACTACTGGATACAGGCCTCTTTAAATTTTTCTACACAATTTTGTGGCGATAAACCGAACACAGTCAAGGATATTTTTGGTCGACTTCACTATTCCTAATGACTAAAACGTCAAAGCCGAAACAGATAAGAATACAAAATGTCTATAGACATGTGGGATGGTCTGTCGACCGAAATTATTCAAGTTATCGTTTCTGCGAATGGGTTAATCCCGGTCAGCCTTTCGGGTTTCTTTGGCCTTCACCTAAATCCTCGGTCGTTTGCTATCCCCGTCGAGGGCTTCCGTCTGGTTGGACTTGATTTACGTACTTTAGCATATTTAGATTTATATTATTCCATATAGGAAAGCAAGGCTAGGTAAATGAAATTATTCCATTGGCTCTTAACAAACACATCCCGATTTACAGTTCTTTATTGTCTAGTTGTTATAAGGGAGACGGTGCTAACCATCTTTTGGTTCGTTTCCATCTGTCACCTCGTAATACACCCCCACCGGACGATATCTTTGACGTCTTTGATAGGCTGTAATTATGAATGAATAAATAATAACAATAATAATATGTTATCATAATATTTTATCTATTTTACTCTACCTTTTCATTTGATAGAAAGGTTCTCGATTATGTGTTTTGCCCTAAACTTAGCGTACCGGTAGCAGCGTCGTACCGTTAAGCTAAGTTTAGGGCAGCCAGCTACTATAGCTGGAGTAATGACCTGGTAAGAGATGCAGGAAGTCGATGGAAGCGGTAGCATTCTTTGGGCCTCTCTTCGGCAATGGATTATGAAGGGCTATAATGGTGATGATGATGATATATCTACCTTTTTGATTTCATAGAAATATTATATCGAAAAATTATACATCAAATCAATTTCGAGTCGTAGAAATGAATGCTTGTTACACATTTATATCGTATTTTAAACATTATAAGCCAGAGTTTAACCCCCATCATTTCCATCTGATGGTAATTGGTGATGCAGCTGAAGAAGGTAAAGCGCACTGACTTAGCTTAACAAGCCTATTCACTCTTTCCTTGAAAACACCGTCATTGTAATGATGGAAAGAAAAAAAAATATTATAAAAATGTTACATGATATTTTGCCAGCTATGTTAATAAGAATTTAACGATAAAAGTGTTACACAATGTCTTTATTAAACAACACCTACACAATGCTATTCTTTAAAGAGTTCGTATGGTCTTTGTTGTAATAGAGAAACACCTCTCCGGTGCAGTTGTTTTGTTTCATTCATCCTGTCACCTACTTATTTTCGCTTTTTCAATTTTATTTCAGATCGTTTAAAACGGGTGTGTAAAATTATTGTTTAGAAAAAATACCCGTCATTTTTAACCGAGTTCAAGAAACGGGAAGGTTGTATATCCGACACGTTTTTTTGTATACCGGCATTAATCAAAGGTCTTGGGATTTATCTGGTCTTGTGATGTCGTTCGTCATCAGTTCATATAGTTATCGTTACAGCCTCTTAAAGTCCACTGCTGAATATAAGCGTCCCCCATAGATTTTCTTATAGGGGGATATATGCCACAGTTGCCACGCTAGGCAAGCGGGTTGGCAACCGCAGTTTTTTCTTTTTAGTCGCTATTATGAACACGCTGCTGCTCATCACCAGATGTTTCCCTCTGTCGCCTCTTACGATACCCACGGGATGATATGGGGTAGTGGATATTCTTACACTACCACTACACGCAAGTTGAACATCCGCTCTCGTACTAATATTATTTTTGACAATTAAACTTCCGATGTATTTCTGACAGTTCCTTACTCAGCTTGGCTGCAATCATTTGTGGTAGATTGCACAGACACAAATTCTTTTTGTGTATTTGTTTAACATGTTTTAATGTTTTCAGTTAGGTACGTCCCATTTTCATATTCGCATTTTGTTAGTTTTTCCTAGGACTAACATTTATATTCACTTCAAATATATATTTGTAATTTTAAGTTACTTTAACTTTATTCGAGATTCCAGCTATCAAAATTTCGTATTCAGAATCAGCAAGTTACAATAATTATCCCTCAATATGCTGACTAATAAACAACTTGCGTAAACAAGTAAAGAAAACATAATTTAATAATTTGGGGAAAGTCACAGGAATATGTTATGGTAACAGAATGCAAAACAAAATATTAATGTTAGAAAAATATAAAATATGTGGTAAAAGCGGCACAAATATTTGGGAATTTCTGAAGGTCAGAGCGGTCAGTCCTTTAACCCTGGAATAAGTTATTGGCAGCTTTTTGAGGTGGAGGCGCATATCGGTGTACTTTTTATTTCCTGGTTAGGGTGTTATAGTAAATAAGGTGGATTAATACCATTCCACAATTAATAATGAATCAGCAAAGTAAAAAGTGCGTGTACATCGGCACAAATATAATTATTTACTTTTCCTTAGTATAAGTCTAAGATTGTCTATTTAAATACTATTTCTTAGTTGTTATGTCTATCATTGTTTCTTTTAAATAAAATTTACTTTTTGGTACATACGTAACGCTTTCGTATATACACTGATAAGATATTATTCTTTAAATAATTCCTTTAATGAATCCAGGGAGCGCAAATTATAAATTGTGTGAACTGTCGAGATTCAATTCAGACAAAGCGGTACGAAAATAGGACCGAACAAAAATCTCACCGGTAAAAAGATCAATGACTACATTCAACTGCTTTGAAGGCACGATTTCCATTTCGTTCGACATTTTGTTAGTTGAGACTGCAACTGCACTGACGGCACGTTTTTCATTTCTTTTAAGTCTTGAAACAAAGGAAATCGACGTAAACCGTATTTAATGTATTAAACCTATCTAATCTCGATCTGAATAAAACTTTGATGGTTTTAATTTTTAACAACGACTATGATACACGACCTGATGACGTCCCGACATATTGTGCTTGCTGTTGGTTTAATAACACATATATTATACCCGTAAGTATTAGAGCCAACACGTAAGAACACTCCTTTTGTCCACTCCATCCTGTACTCTTACATGTTCATGCAATCAATTCAGAGGATGCTTCTCATATAATAATATTCAAACCCAAAAATTAATACAATCAAAACTAATCCTTTCTTTAAATTCGAGCAGAGGTGCCATGGCTTATGCCCGCACGCGCTTAGTTGCCAACCTACCTACCAAGCGTGGCAGCTTTGACAAATTCCCCCTATGAGGCAATCTATGGGGGAGGCCTATGTTCAGAAGTATCCTTTTATAAGCTATAATGTATGTAAGAAAAACCTTCTCAGAAATGAGAGGACAATAACGTATATACTTATCCGATACATGGAGGTATAATCATCTCGTTTGCATTAGACGTAAAATACCTACTAAAAACAGCGACGGACAGCAGTCTCAACGGTGCAAGACCTTTGGCGCTGAGATCCTCAACCCGCCTGCCCAGCATGACGATTAAGCAAATTCTGCATACAACGGGAGACGTCCATGTCCGGCAGTGGACTTTTGCGGGCCAATAAAAAATATATATGCTGAGAATAATTAATTAATAAATAAGAACCATGTAGTGGCAGTGTAAGAATATCCACTACCCCATATCATCCAGTGGATGTCGTAAGAGGCGACAGAGGGAAACAAATCAGGGAATGGGCAGCAGCGTCTTCCTAATAACCGCTAAAAATTAAAAACTGTTGTTGCCAGCCCGCTTGCCAAACGTGGCAACTATGGCAAATGCCCGATATGAGGCAATTGATGAAGGAAGCCTATGTTCACCAGTGGACTTTAATAGGCTTTAACGGTAACGGTAAATGAGCACCCAACTGCTTGAATTTGGTAACGAAAAGCTATGGAAACGTTTCAAGAAGAGGCTATAAATTCGTTTGAACAAAGATCCATTAATGTGAATATGTAGAACAGTGATTTTGGGATCTATTGTTCACTTTAATACCAAACTGTTCAATAGCGTAGTGAGCGGCACCTATACTTGTATTATTTTAAGGAAATAACAATGCATTTATGTCGTGACAATTTTAATTAAATTCATACAAAACTAAGTGTAAAGCCATCGAATAAAAAGGGCAGATCTCTCCGGCGGGCTAAAGTGTTCAGCTTTTGAAGCGGTTAATATGCTTAATAATATAAATTAGCTCATAGAATATGATAATAAATTAATAACATAATATATGCAAAGTCGTACACGAAACTTAGATAGTGTGATTTCATCATCATCATCATCATCATTATAACCTATCAAAAGTCCACTTTAAACATTGGCCTTCCCCATGGTTTGCCTCTAAGAGGGGATATTTGCTATGTCTGCCACACTCGGCAGGCGTGTTGGTAACTGTAGTTTTTTTTTTCTATTTTTTTATCAACACTTCTCGGTGATTAAGGCTTTGTTCATTTTCCGGTCCGTCTTCGCTATTATGGCGCTATCACAGCGCCGCGTCAGAAGCAAGACATAAGAGTGGAAAGGGTAATACACCACGTCAACTTTTTCTCCAAATATTAACCTCACCTGCACCATGCTGAATGCCAAACGATTGATCTCGTACTGAATGACAAATGAATGAAAGAAAAAAAAGAACATATTTATTCATTGCTGCAACTTACTTTTACAAAATTTTTAAAATAAAGAAAAAAACTTAACGAAATACTTAAAAATATAAATATGGATTACACAACAAAAAGGCCACCGACTCAGCATAATGCTACAGTAACAGAGTTACTGCAGCGCTGATATTCCGTCGGTGCAACATAACTCGATTCGCGAGCAATGCCTTGACATAATTTATTACCTATTTATAACTAAAAATCACTAAGTACTTATGCAAAGTTCATATTAAATCTAATAGTTATAAGTATTATATATTACAAGTATGCACACTATACTAGTTAACTAACACTAAGCTACTTTCCTGTAGTCTGTGGCTATGTGATACTACTGAAATAGGGTCACGTGGATCAGAAATTGCCTTATTATAAATACTCGTTGGAATTCGTGCTCGTAAATGACCGCGCTACGTTCTATTGCGACCGAGCATCATCACATACAGGAAGATTTTGCGAATAAGCCCAACATTGTTTGGATGGACCAGGCACAATGAAGAATATTTTTGGTCGACTTTACCATTCCGTATGACCAGAACCTCGTGAAAGCCCAAACAGATAAGAAAACAAAATAGCTGGTCCTAGCTCACGAGGTGACTGATATGTGGGGTGCCCTGCCGACCAAAATTGTATTCATTTCTACGAACGGGTTAATCCCAGTCACTTGCCCGGGTCATCTGAAGTAACTGGGACTTCGTAACGAAACTCTCCGGGTATGCAGTAGGTAATGCTTCTCGATATCGCCCGCATCGTCCACCGATTTATTTCCCTTTCCCTCTAACAAGAGGAAGCGCAAGGCGACGTGGGCGGCCATCTACAGCTTCGCGCCCGAAAGTTGAAAGAATTTTCAATCCTGAAAAATTTAAATTTAGAACGCAACCGCAACTCCCACATCCAGCAAACGCACATCCAGCAACACGTCCTAAATTTGCAAACTTTAAAATTTGGTATTTCCTACTATACATTTGCCGGCAGTGAAGTGTAGTATACATATATCTAGCGCGGAATTTCCCATTCTATTTACTTCACGCTAAGTTCACGTGTCACAAGTCTCAATGGTTGCTAAGGCAATTAGATTGGCGCGGGTTACTGTAAAGTGGTCAACTTGTTTTGACGTCAAAAGCGTGGAACAAAAGCAAAAGTGGAACAAAATATCTTGACTTAAAAAAAAAAACTCTAACGCTTTTATGAGGAACTACATTTGATTTCTCTTCTAACCTACATCTACATGCTGTTTTTGAGAATCATAACGAGCTGTCTTGCACGCAGACTTCATGGCTTCTAGTCTTCCGTATAAGCTGATTTGAAACCTAGCACTATGCTTAGTTTAACCTACATTGTGTTTGCCAACGATTAGGTTAAGAACGGCTAAATCGTCAGAAAAAGATGAGATCAGAGATCGTACAGTGATTTCGGTGTATCCTGTAAAATTTTACACTTAAATCGAACTCCATCGATGAATACTAGTCCAATATACCTCAAAATTTCAAAGCTTATGAACGCATGAGACAGCTGAAAGTCATTCTGCAAGCTGTGAAGAGGGCTGTGCTCGGAGTTACATGCATAACAAAGTCCGTATCAAAGATATCCGTAGCAGAAACAGAGTTACCGATATCGTTCAATGTATCAGTTATGAATGCGCAATAGGCCGGTCATAGCTCGAAGAACCTTTGGAGATGGAAAGTAGCAACTTCCTGGTAAGCGGAGCGAGGTGACCTCTACTAAATGGAGGCAGAAAGTCTAGGTAAAACATACAGGATGTTAATGTATTTACGTGGATCAAAACAGTGACCGTCGTTGGGTGAGGCCTATGTTCAGCAGTGTACTTATGACTGGTTGTAATGGGAATCCAAATACAATGACGCAGTAACCTCGCAAAATTCATCTTGCCCACACCAAATGTAGGTCTTGCTCCGCCCCTGCCTCTAACCCGCAGCCGTTTGGTTCCTCTTGCCGAGCGCTACCGACTATATGGATTTTTTTATTAAGCTTACTGCTAGCTTAATATAAATATAGCAGTAAATTGTTTTTCATAGAAACACTTTGAGGTACAGAAACGTTTTTAGCAACGAACAATTAACTATTTAGCTACAAATTTCTAGCTTGATAGAGCTAGACAACCTTCCTACGATGGCCAATGAATTAATTTAATTGGGAAAGGCAGGTTCTCGAGTGGCAGCCTCGTACAGGTAAACAAACTGCAGGGCGGCTTTCACTAGATGGAGTAACGACCTGGTAAAAGATGCAGGGAGTCGATGGATGCAGATGGCTCAGGACCGCGGTCTGTAACATTTGGGGAGGCCTATTTTCGGCAGTGAACTTGTGATGGGCTGTAATGATAATCATGATGATGAAGGCCAATGAAAAGCCCATATCCAGCTGAGACTTTTACAGGCTATTGTAGAGGAAGAAATATTATACATTACTAAATTGCCTTATATCCTTCCTTTATATTATATCCGACTTGTAATAACTCTACAAACATTGTTATTTTACATTCGATCACAACTTCAAATGTTCGCCTTATCGTACCGCAAAGTGATAAATATTACATGTATTCTGAACTCAATCATATTCAAGAGGCGTAAGAATTTATATATGCCTTTGCGGAATTCTGATATTCAATGAATACCACAGACTTTGTCGCCCTTTGATCTCGATTGAATTACGTTACAGTGAATACTGGTATAAAGTTTTAACATGTAGAAGGACAATGGTTAATTTTCATAAAATTTTAGCGATATAATCATTTTGCATCTGTAGACAAAATATATGTAAAACTAGTTTCTATTCTTGGACAATTTCCTTTTAATATTTATTCTTAAAGGAAGTCAGGATTGAAAGATACCTCTGTTTAAAAATTTTAAAATTTCTTCACAACTTTAGCACTTAATCGGATGGTTAAATAAAATAAATAAGTGCATTTTTGGAGCAAGATAGACTACGGACTACGTCTATTCTTTCATTCATCCATAAATTACAGCTTATGAAAAGTCCACTGCCGAACATAAGTTCCTCCCATGGATTGGCTCACAGAGAGGATATTTACCATATTGCAACGCTTGACAAGCAGTTTGGTAACCGCAGTTTTTTATAAGTTTTAATTGTTATTAGGGAGATGCTGTTGTCCATCTCGTGTTTCATTTACCTCTGTCACCTATTTACGGGCTATGTCACGGGGTGATATGGGATATTGAATTCTCTTACATCGTCACTACACGGCGACATGTCTTCTAATAACTCTATAACGGAGTCACTGTTTACGGACGTGACGATGAAAGTTTGAAGAAAATATTTTTTATTAGATGCTAATACTAAAAACCAGATCTAACTAATTAGATTATGTTGAAGAATTCTGCCTCGAGTACATAATAAGTATCAATATCAGTTATATAGAGTTCTGTTAGTTAGACGGTAGACTAGTGTCGTTTGATCTACTCTCTGATAGCACACTGATAGTACGGATTGGCGTTCGCACCATATAGTTTGCGCCAATATCGATATTACTTATCGCCAGACTACATATCTTAAATCTGGTACAGAAACGAGACTGTAATATTACCATCTATGGGAAGCCACAATATCTTATCACGCCAACACCACACATCATCATCATCATCATTACAGCCCTTCACAAGTTCACTGCTAAACATAGCCACCTGCATCCATCGACTTCCTGCATGTCTTACAAGGTCGTCACTCCATCTAGTGGGGGGTCGCCCTACACTTCGCCTACCGGTACGAGGCTACCACTCGAGAACCTTTTTTTCCCATCGGTTGTCAGTTCTTCGAGCTATATAGCCAGCCCATATGTTGTAATATTGTGCGGAATATTATTAATTGTACTATATTAATATGTTATAAATGTTGTGTTATGTTAAAGCATTTAAGCTTAGGTTTTTACAGTTAACACGTGATTGACTCGAAGAAAATATCCCAAGGCATTAGGATCATCAACAGAGCTTTATATGCTGTGGTATTTATAAGGAGATACATAAATAAATAAATATTACCAAATAAAACAGACTTCTTTTTTTCTGAACTGAATAGCAAAATATTTTTCGTATCGGGTAAAACAAAACATGGCGTCACAACAGTTATTTCGGACCGCTTCAACGATATAATGCGCTATTTATTATGAGCAACAGCTCAAATATAGTGTTACTGAATGTTTGTATTGTATCAAAGGCAGGCTTGTTGTGGAATTCAGAATATTCCGCCGCATTTAATATTTACAAATGAAAATGTATCCAAATAGATTTTAAAACGCTTTTTATACTGACAATTTCAACATGAGGGAGTTTAGAAATCAAGGCAGCGAAAAAGTTTTGGCTTAGCTCAATGTCGCAGGGTTACCTACACTTTGTAATCTATAATTTATGTTGTGCTCTTGTTAATTAACATATGCAATGGCCCCATAGTAAAAGAGTTGTTAATTTAGCGATTTGGCAAATAATTTTTTGGAACATACATATCGTCTGGTACCGTAGCCCTCGAGGGCCCCAAATCCACCCATAGATTGATTTTTCTGGAGGGTACGTAAAAACTAATTTTACTAAATCTACGTATAATGAAATCTATCAATAATCTTGTGATGCAGAATGAAGTAAGCATATATGAATTAATATAAATCTGATATCTACATATTTTTTTTATAGGAGAGGGGGCAAACGAGCATACGGCTCACCTGATGGTAAGTGACTACCGCCGCCCATGAACAACTGCAACACCAGGGGAATTGCAGATGCGTTGCCGGCCTTTTAAGAAGGAGTAGGCTCTTTTCTTGAAGGTCCCTAAGTCGTATCGGTCCGGAAAAATCGCTGGTGGTAATCGATTCCACAAGGAAGTTGTGCGAGGAAGAAAACTTCTTCTAAATCGCATAGTGGTGGACCGCAAATCATCTAGATGGTATGGATGGTATCTCGAGTTCTGTCGCGATGTGCGATGGTGAAATTGAGCGGCTGGAATTAGTCCGAACAATTGTACATGCGATAAAATACGCAAAGAGATGCAACATCTCTACGCAGTGCCAGTAAGTCCAGCCAATCAGAAAGAACTCTGTCGTCGACGATTCGAGCCGCTCTGCGCTGGACGCGGTCAAGTGCAAGGAGCTGGCACTAGGGAGCATCTGCCCAGAGATGGGAACAGTATTCCATGTGGGGCCGAACCTGCGCCTTGTAAAGTTGCAAGCAGTGTGCCGGCATGAAATACTGTCCCGCTCTGTTGAGCACGCCAAGCTTTTTAGAGACCGATTTGGCCTTCTCTTCCAAGTGACCACGAAACTGCACATCACTCGATATGTCGACACCGAAGATTCCGATACTGGCTGAGGCAACAAGGTGAGTGCCTTGAAACTGAGGAGATACGACAAAGGGGTTCTTTTTAGCGGTAAACGCTCAAACTTGTGTCTTCTGGGGATTGAACTGGACTAGATTTGACGCCCCAGTCTGAGACTTTGTTCAACAAAGTCTCGACTGGAACCAAGTTTGTTCCGGTACTCAGTGACGTTTTCCGAGAAATATTGGCACCGGTGTATAGCATCACCGGTGCTGTTGTCCGCATAGCAATAGATGTTACCGGTTTGCAACATATCATTGATATGCAGAAGAAACAGCGTTGGTGATAGCACGCAGCCTTGTGGAACACTAGCGTTAATGGGCTTAATCGGAACATGCACCGTCTACGACCTTGATGCTCCGATCTGCAAGAAAACCGGTGATCAATTGCACAATTTCTCAGGAAGCCCATAGGAAGGGCTTCGAAAAGAGCGCTTTGTGCCAAACCCGATCGAAGGCCTTCGCTACGTCCAAACTAACGCCAACGCCTCTCCTTGGACTCCACTGCCTCCCAACTATGAGGTTAGGTAACCTAGAAGGTCACCAGCTGAGCGACCTTGACGGAAACCGTACTGGCGGTTACTAATCAGCTGGTGATCCTCAAGGTACCGCATGAGCTGGCAGTTGATAACAGTTTCCATTACTTTGGAGAACAAGGAGGTGATAGCGATAGGCCTGTAGTTGGCTGGATCTGAGCGGTCGCCTTTTTGGGATCGGTGCACAGCTGTCTTCCATGAGTTCGGGACTACGCCTAGGGTAGGAGTACCAGAAAAAGACGCGTTAAAGTGCTAACTCCGGGCACACGTCTTCAGCACAATAGGTGGGACTCCATCAGGCCCTTGACTTGTTGACGTCCAGGAAGTGCTTTACGCACCGAGCGCTGTGTAAACAGCACTTCCGCATGGAGCACTCACACCGCGGGATGGTAGGCGGTGTGTTCCCCGTCATCAAGTCGAGTTAGAAGCAAAAGAGAGCCCTGAGATCGGCTTTCTCTTTTTGCGTCATGGGCCAGTGAGTGTTCCACCTGTGCGAGATGTCGAGATGACTGACAGAAGTTCCTTGGTCAGCCTTGGCGAGACCAGAATGCACGTGTTCCCGAAGGAGGCGAACTAGTTTTCGCCAATTCTGCCGATGTGCTCTGACTTTGCCATGGCAATGACACTTGAAGGACCTGGGCGGAATTATACTTATGAGCGCTGGTGTTTACATCCCGGGACGTTGATGCGTCAGCCCAGGCCCGGTAGCACTCCTGCTTATAGCGTGATGCAATTTTACAGGAGCGATCAAACCATGGCTGAGTTCTGCCTCCGATAGGCACCACAGATGATGGAATAAATAATTCCATTCCCTGAAGTACCACATCAGCGACAGAATCAGCAACAACGTTGGGATCATCCGGCGAGAAGCAAACCCGCCCCCAAGGGTAGGATGCAAAAAAAGACCACATCCCATCCCGATCGGCTGACCTATAGTGCCAAACACGGCGGCGAGCTGCCGAAACGAAGGCTAAGGAAATTTATTTTTTTACATCTACATAAGTATACACTAATAGTTTTTATTAAAGTTAGCCCTGATACCACCTGTTATTCCGTTTACTTTCGGATTTGGCCATCCATGTCCAGTTAAAAAATCAAACCTCTATGTATTACAAAAACCTACAGTTTACAATAATAAGCAATATTTAACTTTACGTAAAACTTCTAAACTCAATTTAAAGTATTTCTTTTGAGTCTCTCAGCCAACTGATAAAGATAGCAATTTTCTTTATTAAATTGCCTTTTCAGAACATTGATTTATTTCTTGTGAATTTTTATTTCAACATCAACCAGTTAAAACATTACCTCTTGAGACGGACTTTTCACAAGTTAGGATTATTTCCTAATTCTACCGCCAATCTGAGGTAAGTCCATATTAGTATTACCATATGGTATTACGTTAGCTCGCATAACTAATTGTATATATTATAGTGGCTAAAGTAATAAGTGCGTCCATTATTACGTTAGCCTGTAAAGTATAAATACTTGTAAAGCCTCGTTGGTCTAGTGGTCGTAAGAACGATTGTTGATCATGAGGTTCCTGGTTTGAACCCAGGTCGGACGAAACCTTTCAGACGTGGTAGAGCCAAACTGCAGCTATATTATTGTTGTATCACGAATGGGTCGGCTTATCCGGGGCAGTTACATGCTCTCACAGAATGTCAGAGTTAAATAGCAGCTTAATGCTACTGTGCTTCGTATAGTGAGTGTAGAGATCCGAAGACCCTTTTTAATGGAAACGAGGCATTCCATCTTAGTCGCCAAGGGTGACAACGTATCTGCATTTTGATTCTTAATCGAGGATAAATGTTGATGTTTATGGGCCACAGCATCCGCTTACCATCAGGTGGACTATTTGCTTGTTTGTCACCCTTATTCTATAAAAGGCGCAGCACGGGCAGCAGCGTTTTTTATTTTCACAATAATACACTAAAGCATAAACATAACAAATTAAAATTATTGTTTTATTTTAAAATTTTATAAACGCTGTGCGAAGCCGGGATTATTTTGTCCAACATGCTAAAGCAGTCAAAGCATATCAAATATAACTAATAATAATAACAAACAAAACTATTGTGATTATATTTGTCAAGGTATTCAATACAGTTTCATGTTTGTGACAAAACTATTTTGATTTCAAGCATTACTACATATCTTATATTGTTTCATGTTTGTACCGAACTTTAAAGGTAACGTGCGCGATGCAAATAGAACGATATTGTTCACCGTTGGCAAAGTTCAGTATCTATTATATATATATTTGTGATTCACTCCTCACCTATCGGTTGTCAATAATTAAACGTAAAACATTACAGTGCTCAGATACGTGAAGAACGCTTTCACGATTCGATTAGTTTATCGATTAAATGTAAACAATCTATTCGTCTACACCAAAGAAAAAGTCTAAAAAAGCTATTCATAAAGTAGATGCACTGTTACAAGATTTGAGGAATTTTATATTAACTCATCTGTGGCTTTTAATGTTTACAATCGTCTGCTGGTGAGTTTTTAACTAGTAATAAGGCATTCCATCTTTTTCTTTAGGAGTAACAACGCATCAACTTTTTGGTCTTTAATCAAGGATAGATGTAGGTGTCTATGGGACACAAAATTTATTTACTATCAGGTGGACTGCTAATGAGACATTCCATCTCTTTCCTCAGGAGTAACGTCGCATCAAAATTTTGATCCTTAATAAAAGGTAGATGTAGGTTTCTATGGGCCACAGCTCTTACTTACCATTAGGTGGAATGTGTGTTCGTTTGTGTCCCTTTCTTCCTTAAAAACTGGCTAACCACTACTATAAAAACACTGTTGATTTTTAACATTGCATATAGTTTAGTATATACAATTGTTATACCCTTCTTTTATCCGTATTAATTTTATAACAAAAATGTGGTACTACACAGGCGTGGTAAAATTAATCAAGAAATTCCTTTAACCTTTAGCACCGACACATGGGCCTTTTATTAAAAACTTTTCATTAGATCTGATGTGTCTGACTAAGATAGAATGTGAGTATCAGCTATACATTAACAACGACGCATCTATAAGTAAATATACTGGTGAAATTCCTAAACTTAGAAATGCACGTCAACTGAGCAGCCTTGACAAAACTCTTGTCTGTCATGAATTAACAATGATAATAAAATAAAATAGGAACTATCTAACTTCTAAGGCTAAATTTTATAAATAACAATACACACAAGGCTAGTGCGTAAACCTGTATGTCCTTCAACGAATACTGTTTGATGATTCTGAGTATAAGGACCCTCGTCAACCCTCGTCGATAAACTCACAATCTTTACAGCGTTGTTAACGAAACACTTGTGGATAATAAATCCAACACCTCCTTGGGACAGATGGTTGCCCTCCCAGTGTTAGAATAAGTTGCCGGATTCGAGGATTACCGTGTCCTCTCCCTCTTTTTGGACCTCAGATAATCCTATAATATCCCAGCGCAACTTGTCTATCTCTTCTGCCAGCCCCAGGATCTTCTCGTCAGTCCTTAGGTTGCGTGCGTTAAACGTTGCCATGTCGAATCGTCTTAAGTGGCATCCTAACCTACCTTACCATACCTTACCATGGTAGCCAACATAGCCAGAAATAGAGGCGCCGCCGGGAACTGGGGGCCGTTTATTTGTGTCGTTACTCGGGTGGTAGGGGGAATATTGCCATAGTTGCCACCCTTGGCAAACGGGTTGGCAACCGCAGGGTTGTATTACTGTTATCAGAAAGATGCTGCTGCCCATCTCCTGCCTGTATGCCTCTGTCGCCTCTTACGACACCCACGGGAAGATATGGGGTAGTGGATATTCTTAATCCACTACAATCCACTTCTTAAGCCAGTACACGGCACGCAGTTGGGTAATAAAATAAAATAAGAAATAACTAACTTCTAAGACAGATTGCATTAACATTGTTTACAATAACAATCACCATTTACCCACCGTTGGTCGCGCTCAATTTTTGTAACAGGGTTGGTCACCTGGTGTCAGCCAGTATCCCCAAAAATAAACATGATTTTTTATAAAATCTATGACTTTTTTAATACTAATTTATGATTTAGTAAATAGTGTAAAGAAATAAAAATCACATATATTAATTAAAGAAATGTTTATTTATAATTTTTTTAACCATTGAAACAGCACAGAAGCTTTTGGCGTGTTTTTATAGGAATATATAATAAAAATTATTAAAAATAAAAAATAAATCAACAAAAACTTTTCTTCCACAAAAATTAATTCTTCATAAAGTAGACAACTATATGAGATCAAAAACCAGTAACTTACAATAAAAAAATACAAAAAACCATAGGCTGAAAGTGACAATTAGTATGCTAACAATGCTGAGATACATTTTTGGAATGTATAAATACTTAAAGCCTCGTTGGTCTAGTGGTTGTAAGAACGATTGTTGATCATGAGGTCCCTGATTTGAACCCGGGTCGGACCAAACCTTCCAGACGTGGTAGAACCAAGCTGCAACTATATTATGGTTGTATCACGAATGGGTCGGCTGATCCGGGGTAGGAACATGCTCTCTCAGAATGCCAGAGCAAAATAGCAGCTTAATGCTACTGTGTTAGAGAACCGAAGACCCTTTTTAATGGAAACGAGGCATTCCATCTTAGTCCCCAAGGGTGACAACGTATCTGCATTTTGATTCTTAATCGAGGATAAATGTTGATGTCTATGGGCCACAGCATCTGCTTACCATCAGGTGGACTGTTTGCTTGTTTGTCACCCTTATTCTATAAAAAAGACGCAGCACGGGCAGCAGCGTTTTTTTATTTTCATTTATATTACACTAAGGCATAAACATAACAAATTAAAATTATTGTTTTATTTTAAAATTTTATAAACGCCGTGCGCGAAGCCGGGATTATTTTGTCCAACATGCTAAAGCAGTCAAAGCATATCAAATATAACTAATAATAATAACAAACAAAACTATTGTGATAATATTTGTCAAGGTATACAAAACAGTTTCATGTTTGTGACAAAACTATTTTGATTTCAAGCATTACTACATATCTTATATTGTTTCATGTTTGTACCGAACTTTCAAGGTAACGTGCGCGATGCAAATAGAACGATATTGTTCACCGTTGGCAAACTTCAGTATCGTTTGTGATTCACTCCTCACCTATCGGTCGTCAATAATTAAACGTAAATATTACAGTGCTCAGATACGTGAAGAACGCTTTCACGATTCGATTAGTGTATCGATTAAATGTAAACAATCTATTCGTCGACACCAATGAAAAAGTCTAAAAAAGCTATTCATAAAGTAGAGGCACTGTTACAAGATTTGAGGAATTTTATATTAACTCATCTGTGGCCTTTAATGTTTACAATCGGCTGCTGGTGAGTTTTTAACTAGTAATAAGGCATTCCATTTTTTTCTTTAGAAGTAACAACGCATCAACTTTTTGGTCTTTAATCAAGAATAGTAGGTGTCTATGGGACACAAAATTTATTAACTATCAGGTGGACTGCTAATGAGACATTCCATCTCTTTCCTCAGGAGTAACGTCGCATCAAAATTTTGATCCGTGGAATGTGTGTTCGTTTGTGTCCCCTTTCTTCCTTAAAAACTGCCTAACCACTACAATAAAAACACTGTTGATTTTTAACATTGCATATAGTTTAGTATAGACAATTGTTTTAGCCTTCTTTTATCCGTATTAATCTTAGAACAAAAATGTGGTCCTACACAGACGTGGTAAAATTAATCAAGAAATTCCTTTAACCTTTAGCACCGACACATGGGCCTGTTATTAAAAACTTTTCATTAGATCTGATGTGTCTGACTAAGATAGAATGAGAGTATCAGCTCTACATTAACAACGACGCATCTATAAGTAAATATACTGGTGAAATTCCTAATCTTAGAAATGCACGTCAACTGAGCAGCCTTGGCAAAACTCATGTCTGTCATGAATTAACAATGATAATAAAATAAAATAGGAACTATCTAACTTCTAAGGCTAAATTTTATAAATAACAATACACACAAGGCTAGTGCGTAAACCTGTATGTCCTTCAACGAATACCGTTTGATGATTCTGAGTATAAGGACCCTCATCAACCCTCGTCGATAAACTCACAATCTTTACAACGTGGTTAACGAAAGACTTGTGGACATTAAATCCAACACCTCCTTGGGATAGATGGTCGCCCTCCCAGTGTTAGTATAAGTTGCCGGATTCGAGGATTACCGTGTCCTCTCCCTCTTTTTGGACCTCAGATAATCCTATAACATCCCAGCGCAACTTGTCTATCTCTTCTTCCAGCCCCAGGATCTTCTCGTCAGTCCTTAGGGTGTGTGCGTTAAATATTGCCAGGTCGAATCGTCTTAGGTGGCAACCTAACCTCCACCGGAGATTCTTAGCACCCTGCCCTGCCATTACCATGGTACAACGTAGCCACGAATAGAGGCGCTGCCGGGGACTGGGGGCCGTTTATTTCGTCGTTACTACTCGTTACTCGAACGGGTTGGCAACCGCATTGTTGTATTGCGGTTATCAGAAAGATGCTGCTGCACATCTCCTGCCTGTATGCCTCTGTCGCCTCTTACGACACTCACGGGAAGATATGGGGTAGTGGATATTCTTAATCGCCACTACACGGCACGCAGTCGGGTAATAAAATAAAATAAGAAACAACTAACTTCTAAGGCCTTCTTGGTTGCGCTCAATTTTTTTAACAGGGTTGTTCACCTGGCGTCAGCCAGTATCCCCAAAAATAAACATGATTTTTATAAAATCTATGACTTTTTTAAATTAATTTAAAATTTAGTGAATAGTTTAAGAGTATAAAGAAATAAAAATCACATATATTAATTAAAGCAATGTTTATTTATAACTTTTTTAACCATTAAAACAGCACAGAAGCTTTTTGGCGTGTTTTTATAGGAATATATAATAAAAAAACTATTAAAAAAAAATAAATCAACAAAAACTTTTCTTCCACAAAATTAAATCTTTATAAAGTAGACAACTATATGAGATCAAAAACTTGATAACAAATTTCGCGAAAGAACATCGATTCCTGCCAAGGATGATACGTGAAGCTATTGAAATGAAAAACATCCTGCTTGGAATCCTGTAATTAATAAAATTAAAACTAAACCCAAGCATACCACTGCAAGAATTCAAGACACAGTTAGTTCATTCTGCGTAGATCGGACCAAAATTAATCAAAAAAAGCTTGTACTCCGGATTAACTCTGACATCGGGACGTCAATCACCTCAGTCCCCGTGACCATGGGTGCTGTTAGCACTGAAACGTCGGGAATTAATAAAATAAGTTGATTAAATGCGATATAATCCGTAAAATTAGTTTTATTCAATGTGTAGTCTTCAGTAAATATAAGAAATCATTACATAGGCTGAAAGTGACAATTAGTATGCTAACAATGCTGAGATACATTTTTATGGGAATGTATAATAAAAATTATTGTGATGTTCTGACTGCGGGTGCGACATGTTGGTGGCGGCGGTTACTTCCTCCATCTGTAAATTACTTCAGTCCTACCATTTCTTAATTTTCTGTGCACCACGTAACACTGTGAAGTTTGCAAGTGAGACAAGGGAACGTCATCTTCGCTGCTTGAACCAATGCTCTGATTTTCCGTGACAGCTTCTGGTTCTGAATTGCATTCTTCTTCTGTATCAGTTTCGTGCTCACTTATTTGAGGCTATATTCATCACCACCTTCTTCATCATCTTCCCCACCAATTACCTCTTCATCTGATTCTTCTTCCAACCAGTTTCTAATACGTTCCTCTTGTAACAAACTCATTTTGTACTTCTAATAATAATTACACTTTTATAACGTTGCTGGTCGCGTGGGGTCAACTGATGCCCGTGCACGAAAAATACGTCCGTAGCGTTCAAGCGCACGGCGCAAACTGAAAGATCACTCGTTTGTGTCGCGTATTTAGTCGTTATAGGAAGGTAGCTATAGTTTGAATACGATAAAAACAGTAGTTTTTAAATATTAACCCTACATAGCTAACGTTCCTGAACTACTATGATAAGCTAACCATTCGACTTTTTGACGATCATTTTTTAAATGTGTTTTTTATTAAAATTTTATTTTATTTTAATCAGGTTTATTATATTTATAGGAAATATGGGATATAAATTAAAGATAATTATTATAAAGATGAATATTTATTTAACTTTTAGATACTAAATCACAAATATTAAATGGCACATGTTTTTTTTGAAATCAGTAAGGCACTAAATCTTAGAATAACTAAATTAGGAACTATGGTTTAGAAATTTCGTTTTCCTTTTTTGGTGTTATATAGAAAACCCGTTAAAATCAACGGTAATTATTAATAACTCAGACTTTTTTGGCACAAGTTGCACAAAAGTCGTTGGTTGGATGTTCGCCCCCAAATGAGAACTCTGCAGCTATTGCAGTAATTCTATGTCATGCGTATTTTCTTATAGAGATACAAACTGCAGCCTTTTTTCCTTGTTGAGGTATTTTCATCACAGGACTTCCAGATAGCTCGAGGTTTCTCTGCATGATAAACTTAGAAATGAGGATATCCGCAGTAGAATCAGAGTAACCTACATAGCCCAACGAATTAGTGATCTGAAGTGGCAATGATGCGGCCATATAGCGTAGAACCGACAACTGATGGGGAAAAAAGGTTCTCGTGTTAGGGCGGCCCCCCACTAGATGGAGTGACGACCTGGTAAGACATGCAGGAAGTAGATGGATGCAGGTGGCTCAGGACCGTACTTTGTTGGATTCCTTGGCGGATGCCTATCTTCAGCAGTGGACTTGTGAAGAACTGTAATGATGATGATGATGATGATGATAATGACTTCCAGAAAGTCATTTTCCACGTCATCTACCCACAAACCATCCTCATTTTTACTATGGGAAAAAACATAATTTGTGTTGATATAATTTTCATCATCTAACAACGCAAGAACTATATCGACCTCGCAGCCATTCTTCATAACCAACGTTTTAATTTTAAAAAAAAATGAAAAAAATCAACACAATGTACCGGTGTAAAAGTAACGCATAAGCTAACCATTTGTCATTTTGACGAGTATGCAGTAAGTATCTCAAAAAAAATTTACTATCTAGGCTAAAAGCCACCACTACGCGACGCATTCTAGCGGTCATTAAGTTGGTGCGAAACCGCGAGTGTGTAGATGAAACCATTAGAAAGGGAGAGGGAGATATTTATTAGATGCTCGTCATTTTGACGAACGTTAGCTATACCGGGTGTTTGTGAAACGCTCCCGAAAACGAAGACAGATGATAGTACTAAGCATACCTATGATGATGGGTCACAAAGAAATTCGATCCCGAATAATCATGAAAATACTTAAACATAAAACCAGCAGTGAAACTTAAAAAAGAAAATCAGCTGACAATAGGGTCAATATCCTTGCGGGCGCCGAACTCGTTATCTAGATCGGTACGAAACAATGCATTAGGTATACTACTCACTCTACCCTTCCCTTTCACACGCTGCCTCGTGTCGCCTCGCGCTGTGGAATTTACACATTCTTCAAGGACGTTACCTGTGCGCATTTGTTTTGGCTATAATTTTAGTTTTGAGACAGTTCCATGTTGACTATCACGAGCGACAGTTCAAGTTCAGTTGTTTTGTTTATTAAATTATTGTCGTTATTACTTGTTATTTATTACTTAATGATATTGTTCTTGTTGTTACATTTTGTGTTTTGTTTTGTTTTAATAATGCCTAACGCGTAGGTACGTTTATAGTGCTCGTGAATACGGCAACATGCTAATGTGCTCGTTTCGAATTTTTCAAGTAATCATCACGATTGTTGACTTTTATTCCGTATTTTATTGAAATGGCATTATGGAAGACGTATTTGTAAAATCAGAAGTATCTAATAATCTAACAAGGAGAGGCAAATTTTTTTCATGCCATCCCGTATTTTGTTCTGCCGATTTGAGGAATGTTAAAACATCAATGGAAGTACCTATTACCAACTTTTGTTTATACAATAGCACAATGTCTCTTGATAATACATAGTTATGTTTATCTATGATCACAATCATAAGTTATATCTAAGATAACCTAATCTATTACAAAATTTGACTTGCAAGACCTATCACCTCATGATCTTTTGTTTTGTATAAACGATAGTTTAACATCAAAGCGATCTACATAGAATTATAGTACAATTTTTTGTAGACAATATCTTCGGGTCTCTTCTTGCCAGTTTTTACCAAGTATTTTTTAATTAAATTATCATATTTAAATCAGTTGAATCTATAACTTCCTCGACGTTCTTATGCTCGTATACACACCAATGTTAAAGATGATTACTCATTTTTAAACGTCCAAAAATATCTTATTTCTTTGCAAAATCGTTTTAATTACTAGCGCAGTGACGTTACAAGCTGAACAGCATAGCGGCTAGCATTTTCGCGCGAAAATTTAAAACGAAAGATTAAAAGTAGTTTTCATGGCACTATTCGGTTTAAAAAATTATATAAAAATTATAGTGGTTCATTATCACTCTAGGATTTATTTAAAACACTATTTGAAAATGGGTGTAATACTCTATTGGCGGACTTAATGCCTTTAGGCATTATCTACCTGATTCCTTTTTTCTCTACCTTTTATCTATTTAAATTTATCATTACATGTCTAAAGATTTCACGTCACGAACTTTTACCTTTATAATATCATTATTTTTTATATTATACATTTGTATTAAAATAGTATTTGCGGAGTTCTGCTAATGAAGAGATGTGACATGAATATTTCTAAATATGTATTTAATAAACGCCGTCACATATCATGTTTAAAGTAAATAAATAATTATCATAATATTTTCACGTACGAAATTTTGTTATGATATACAGGTATTTTAAAACGCTCCCGAAAACGAAGACAGATGATAGTACTAAGGATACCTATGATGATGGGTCACAAAGAAATTCGGTCGAGGAAAAAAATCATCTTTTCAACGTTTTATAACTTTATTCACGCTCCATCATGTTATTAAAGTTATTTGACGATATTTAAAAAAATATCATGAAAATACTGAAATATAAAACAAGCAGTGGAATTACTGAATTACAATCAGCTGACTACGGGTCAATGTACGCGCGAACGCCGAATTCGCGCGGCCGCAACAACGATGGTACCACAATACCAATAATTTACAACACGTAAATACCTAACTTATCTACTTAACCTACTATTTTGCCACTGTGCTTGTCTCCACGTAGCCACTTTAATTCGAATTCACAGGTTAAATAAACCAAATAACTGGTTCGATTCCCTTAATAGAAAAATACTTAAATAATAATGTTAACAAGTTATTTAAAAAAATTAGCTTAAATAAACCAAATAACTGGTTCGATTCCCCTAATGAAAAAATACTTAAATAAAATGTTTACAAGGTTAAGTCATGCTTTGTTATCCATTGTGTAATTATGTTTATTATTCTGGTGTATTCAGTGTACCTATTCAGATCAGTTCAGTACTAAGTTATTTAAAAAAATTAGGTATGAAAACACCGATCCTCCGTGGCCTATGAGATTCTTCAAGGCACATTAACATGTTGCCGTATTCACAAGCACTATAAATGCCTACGCGTTAGGCATTATTAAAACAAAACAAACACAAAACATGTAACAAGAACAACATCATTAATTTAAATAACAAGTTATGACAATAATTTAATAAACAAAACAATTGAACTATCGCTCGTGATAGTCAGTATTAATGTCGATGTGATCATTTCGTTTATTTTGATTCGACGTTCATCGTACGTTGATCATATCGACATTACCGGTAGCTCATCATTAGGCCACTGCTGAACGTGGGCCTCACATTCTTGGAAAATTTTATTGCATACGCCTCAACTGATAGTAAATGACCTGCCGCTCATGAACATCTGCAACAAAAATAGCAATGTTAGGTGCGTCGATGTACCTTTAGAAGAGTGTAGACACTTATCTTGAGGCTCCCTAAACCATATCGGTCGGGAAAACTTCTAGCGACAGTAAATTCCACAATCTGGTCGTGCATGTCAGGAAATTCCTAGAAAGACGCCAGGTGGACTGTATTGGGGTTGACAAACCATCAAGATAATGTTGTTATATTGAAAGATCTATATCACAAAATTCCTATTATTTAAAACCTAACATCCACTTGAAAGTTAATATTTATAATCCACTAAGGTTCGAGATTAAGTTGACGTTTTGTTATGGAAGCCTTAACAGAGATATATAATTATTATTGCTATCTCACGTTGAGATTAAATTTTAGTATATTTTTTAATTTCATAAATATACTATGTGATTAGATTTTTTTCTTTCTGGTTTGGTAGTACCCTTTTACTACTTTTTGCTTCCAAGTTATGTTCTTGTTTAAACGGTAAGAGGGGCAGCATGATTACAATCCCTATAAGTAGTCCCGAGGGATGACAACGCACCTGTTGTCTTCTTTTTTTTTAATTAGCTTCTTAGTATAAGTGGAATTAGTCCACTACAACAAAACATTTTTTGGTCTTTAATTGTCTTTTTGAGATTTTTTTGGAATATCCCATAGTTATCTCTCACGATACTTAGGACGTATAGAGTTGATGGATTCTCTTATGCCCCCATCACACAGCTTAAGGCATCTTAAATAGCATAAATATTATTTTTGGTAATTGTTGCTCAAAGACAAAATGGCTAATTATTAATTGTACTTATACAAATTTATGTGCATGCATGCATAAATGCACATAAATTTGTGTTTTTGCGCAAAAATAACAGCTCCAAATGAGATTACAATTACCATAATAAGCAGAACTTATTTAAATGTTACTTAATATTATAATACAAATAAACAACTTTCTGGTCGAAAGATATGTTAGTTAATTTTAATGAATTTTCTTTGATATTTATTTGAAGCACATACACCAAAGTACCAACGGAAGTATAGAGTTGTATTTACAAATGCAATGTTTTATTTATGCGTACACAGCGTTCAACATCCACAAAAGCTAAAATCTGACAATAACACATGAATTTGTATAATAATATTAGGTCCTTACATATGAAATTGGCGTACAGTACGGTAGGAATATAAGGTCAACTTTTTTTGTAAAATATATTTAATTAATCAAAGTATGCACCGTTGTTATCTATGCACTTTTGCCATCTCATAGGTAGTTCATTGATCCCTAAAAAAACCATGGGGCGAGAATCAATAAACTCTTTGAAGGCGGTTTGGACTGCCGGATCGGAGTTGAATTTTTTCCTTGTAAAATGTCCAAATTCCGGAAAAAATGTAATCTGTTGGAGCAAGGTCCGGGAGTACGGTGGATATCGACATTCAATTATAGCTCATCTAACTTAGTGGTTGTTTGTTGTGCAGTGTGTGTCTTGCGTTGTCTTGAAGCAGTGGCCTAGAACGATTGACCAATCTCAGTTGTTTAGCAGCTAGTTCTTCCTTCATGGTTTGCAGTTGCTGACAATAGATATCTGCTGTAATCGTTTGGCCAGATTTTAAAACTGTTGAACGACACCGGCGCTAGTCCACCAAACACTCACAAGTAACTTTTTCTGAGTCAATTTTCGTTTAAGGCAGAATTTGGCTGGGTCTCAGGGTTCATCCATTGCGACGAGCGCTTCCGATTATCGTAAAGTATCCACTTTTCATCACAAGTAATGATTCGATTTAAAATCCTTCATTATTGTGTCGGTTGAGCAAAGTAACACAGCAGTCGACGCGTGTTTGCAAGTTCGATTCACTCAATTCATGAGGTACCCATCGTTCAAGTTTTTTACTTCCCGATTTGTTCAAGTGGATTAATACAGTTTTATCATCACCCAAAGCCTGCAGCTATCTCTGAAGTGCTTTGTGATGGATCCGCTTCCACAATAGCCTTTAATTCTTCATTTTCCACTTTGGTCGCATTCCCGTCCACGGGGTTGGTTCTGAAGGTCGAAATTTCCAGAACGAAAACGTTGAAACCAAAACGTACCATGTTTTTGCGACACCAGCGCCGCACACATCATTAATCCTTCGAGCTGTTTCTGCAGCACTGGTGCCACGGTAGAACTCACTCATAAATATACCGATATTTCATGTTTTCCATTGTGCGTGTAATAAGCGACGCCAAAGAAAAATAATGAGAAAAACAAATGAATGACTGTTTTCAAAACTCAAATGTACCAGCTAAATGAATTTATAAATTTGAATTTGGAATTCTTAACCAAAGAGGAGATATTTCAGATCAAAGTGGTCAGTACGACAAAACGCTAATTTCATATGTAAGGACCTAATATAAGTATCACAAAATCATTTTTATATCTACATATTTAACTTTATTTTACATATATTTTTATTAAATTGTCTATTTTGCATATTATAATAAATTAATAAAAATGTCTTGAAAAATAACAAGCATGTAAGTTAAAAATGATATATATGGAGTAACTCAACAGACTCTCCGATCCTCCATTATTCCCGTCCTCGAATGAGGCTGAATTCGACACCCATTTCTAAATCCAATTTTGCACTTCTTTTAACAGCTGCATTAACATAGCAGGTATTCTGTCTCACGTAATAGAAAGCTGATCGCGCAGTACAAAAATAATTTGAATTTAAAATTAAAGGTAGTTTATCGGTGAAGTTAGAAAGGCATTGAATTTTCACATCTTTTCGAAATTCTTTCCAGCACTATACTATTTTCTTTTTTTCATTTATTTATTCAGCCAAACTTATTTTTAACATTACAAACTCATAATTACGACTTAATTAATGCGCTAGTGTAAACATTTTACAATGTTATTTATTGTAACATTTTTTATGGAATAAGGGTGACAAACGGGCACACAGTCCACCTGGTGGTAAGTGCATGATGTGGCCCATAAACATGTACATCCATCCCCGATTAGGAATAAGAATTCTACGTGGTAGAGCCACGCTGATTTAACTTAATGTAATGAAATAATAATAAATATTGTATTAACTATATAGGTATACAATATAAAACAAAGATTATTAAAGTAATACGAAATATCATAATTTATATTTATAAAAAAATTATTTTAAATAAGTTTTTCTGTGCGAATGGCGACTGTTTATTACCTCGGTACTTTGCAAAGTTTTACAAATTTTTCTTATATTTTTAACAACATTCGCAAGGCTTTCTGGGCTCTGCATTCGCAAAGTTCACATAAAAGTATTACTTGTTCTTTTGTAAAATATTCCGCCGCATACAGTCTTAATGCGTGTTGGCGAAGGTATGCACTCAAAATAAATTTCTCAGATATACAGGTTTCCTCACCATGTTTTCTTCATCGAAGAGCACGTGATAAATTAGTACTGTAAAATTCGAATAAATAATTAATTCATTAATTCATTACAGCCTATCAAAATCTACTGCTAAAAATAGACTTCCCCATAGATTGCCTCAACAATGTTCACCTCTGACAGTTTACAGTGCAAATAGATGAGTTATCTAACCGCCGTCTGAACAGGAGGTGGCGGGTCACGTCTCTGACGGCGAACTCGTATCGTTCGATGTTCTGGGCGGTGAGAACTGCCCAGGGATGCGGTTGTACGGTGTGTACGCGGTGTGGAGAGGGGTGCGGCGCACCAGTCTGCGGACTCGCTGCGTCCTATCTGTTGTCCTGACGGTGTTTGTGATACAAGTGGAGTGTGTAGTGTGTGAGACGGCCGGCGACATTTGAGTCGTTAGAGTCTAGCGGAACTGGGGGTCCAATCCGGAGACTTTCCGTGACGCTTGGAGTGGGAGCGTAGGTGGGTGCTTTTACCACTAGCGGGTTAAAATGTGTTTGTGCCCTCTCAAAGTAGCACCGAGACATTTCCTTAAAATATTCACAGATCGTCGGAAGTTGGCAATCTCTGTGCAAGTCGGAGTTTCACTGGTACCACCGAGCTCCGGTGGCTATGCGCATTAATCTATTTTCGACGACTTGGAGGTCTTAAAAACTACGATGAGAAGCGTGCGCGAAAGCTACGCTTGCATAGGACATGATTGGTCTTACACGTTTTGTAAAGATGGAACTTGTGTCTTAAGGACAGATTGCTCTTGTTGTTAACTATCGGGTGGAGGCGACTGGAAACAAACCTGGCACGGTTACAGACATTGCGAATGTGTTTTGCGAAAGTCATAACGTGATCGAATTTGACCCCTAGGTATTTGCCCGTCGTTTGCCATTGGATCTGGCGGCCGAATAGGGTGATCGTACCTCTGGTTCTTATTAGAAAGACGCTGCTCTCCTGGTTTGTTTCCCTCTGTAGCCTCTTACGACACCTATGGGATAAATACCCCATATTCTACACCGGATATTCTCACACTGCCACTACCGTGTAAAATGCGAATAACTATATTATGAGATACTTTATTTCGTCCTGATGATTGTTTTAATAGACGAGAATATTAATGTAGGGTTAGGTAAGGTTTCACTGGAGTAAATTTCCTTTAAACAGTAAGGAGAAAAAAAGTGCGAGTAGGACTCGCGCATGAAGGGTTCCGTACCATCGTACAAGATTTAATATTATGTATGCAAAAAAAACACGTTTCTAGTAGGGGAGGCCCTTTAATTTTTAATTAATTTTATTTTTTGATATAGCAACAGAAATACATTCTGAAAATTTCAACTGTCTACCTATTACGGATCATGAGATACAGCCCGCTGACAGACAGACGAACGGACAGCGGAGGCTCAGTAATAGGATCTCGTTGGTTTCCCATCGGGTACGGAACCCTAAAAGTTAATGTTTCTTTAGCAGAGGCAGCGCGTCTGGCGCTGAGTGTCTGCATAATAAGACACTTCAATCCTTTGTTTATATGCGGACAATGAATGCGAGTCTAATAAAGAGTTGAGATAAAAGTTTCAATAACTTTTCAGTAGAAAGAACTTGGTTTTTATATTATATTTCATAATCGCAGCTCTAGAGTAAGTATTATTGAAGTTGAAATAGTACCCCCGCTGTAAAAAAATTCTTGTCATTGTAAACGGCATTTTTAAAAGGATTATGGAGGAGCATAAAGTTCGCCGCACTGGTCTAATACATGTTGGCGGATTTCATATGTCCTTGTAAAATATTTTTTTTTAAATTTCATACGATATCTTTTTTAACCGCCGACTACCTGGTTAATCAGTAATTATAATTTTATGGTTATATGGTTGCTTGCGTATAACCGTGCGCTTAACTCCTGGAATACCATCACAATTAATGATGTAAAATATCGCATAGATCGCAGACACATTGATTTCTATGATTTATAATTGGTATGAATTGATCCTATGATTATGATTAGTATAAAAGCATAAGAGCAGATCTCGCTGGTCAGCTCGGGTTCGCAAAACAGTATTTTGATATCTTAAATTTAATGCGATTCAAGTAACTCAAATTTTTAATTTCCTTATAAAAGTAAAATTAAAATATGGCAATTTTAAAGCAACAAATAAACTACATCAATTTATCACAGGAATTGTTACGCTTATTGCGGCTATTACGAGGTAAACCGCCGCTAGACTGAAATAACTTAGACGTTTCTGCGGCGGACGATCACTTTGTCATTTTATGTTCCGCTTTGGATATAATTCAAAATTTACGGGTGTTTACGTATGTATTGGAATGCCTCGTTGGTTTCATGGTCGTAAGTTTCGTTTCGTTTAATGGTCGTATGATCAAGATTTCCCGGGCTTGTTTGTTGAATTTTTCTGTTAAGAAATTCTCAGTAGCAACCCGGCGTTAGGAAGTTGGCGGTGTTTCGACCCCGTGCCTCGGAAAGGACGTAAAGCCGTTGGTCTTGTGCCTGTCTCTCTTCGTTGGTTTTGGATTACGAGGCGAGTTGGTTTTGGATTACGAGCGAGGGAATAGAGAATGCACTTGCGCTTGCGAATAAATTCGGGCACTATACTTCCGTCCTGCGTAGATGGCTAGTCTCCGTTATGCGACTGGACGTTGTTACTTTGGTCTGTTGTACTGAACGAGTCTGTGGTACGCGTGAACCCCGCTGATTTCAATATTAATTGCGCCTATACGATTACAACAACTTGTATGACAAGTTTTGTAGCAACTAGAAGTTCGTAAACATAGGCCTTCCCCAAACACCGCCACAAAACAAGGGCCTGTCCTATCTGCATTTATTTATTTATTTAGGTAACAAAATAAATATTAACACATCCGTAAATACATATACTTATACATAAATATTATATACATATATTCAAACATACATACATACATAAATATAACCTTGTTTAACAAACTCCAATAAAGATGTCTGGCAATAATTATAATTATGAGTAAGTCGGAGTTGATGTTTTCAAAAAGCGTTCTCGAACTAGTCTTTTGAAAACGTTCTTATTAGGAGCTTGCCTCATATCATCTTTCAAGGAATTCTAGAGAAGTGTAGTCTTAACAGTAAAAGAGTTTCCGCTAAACAACATATTTTATTGTAAAACGTTACCCACTATGAAAAAATTACCCACTGGACTTCCTGCTGGTTCATTCCAGGACAGAGAACTTTTCCAAACCAGATTGAATTTCAACATCTTTTGTTTTCTAAACCACGTTTAAGAAAAATTATTCTATTCCATTCTCTAAATATTATAATTTCACTACGTAACACAATCTCACCATCATTGGTTTATTGATAATATGGAGGACCATTAAAATTTGACTTGATTTGATTTGATTATTATTACCATTATCATTACCATTACAGCCTATTAAAAGTCTACTGGACATAGGCCTCCCCCATAGATAGTCTTAGGAAGGATATTTCTCATACTTGCCATGCTAGGCAAACCAAGCGAGGCAACTGTGGCAAATTTACCTCTTTTGAGTCAATCTTTTAGGGAGACTTATGTGCAGCAGTAAACATTAGATAGGTCTGTGATTAATGAATAAACGAAAATCAAAATAAAGGGAATAAATTTTATTTTTTATATCAATTCAATTTAAAATTAAACCGATGAATAAAAAACGCATAAATACATTTTGATTTGATTGCCCGACGCGTGGCTGAAAACATCGTTTGGATCGAAACATGATGTCCGTAGCGGCAACAAAACGACGATACATCAATTAACGATTTGTAGTTGGCAGAATTTCACCGATAAGCAAATTACTCTTACCGAACGTTGCAGTTGCTATATCGGTTTTAATTTTTGATAGCGATATATTTTATTTTTAATTATATTGTTTTTAAAATTGTCACCATTAATTACAAATTGTAAATATCACATTTATTTATAGAAAGCAAAAGTAAAGCAAAATTACAGCCTATATGCGTCCCACGGCTGGCCACATGCCTCCTCTCATTGCTGAGAGGGTTTAGGATAAGGAATGTCCGCCGCGCTACCCCAACGCGTGTTGGGGACTTCACATGTCTTCGAAATATATTTTTTAATTTTACAAACATGCTCGTTTCTTCACGATGTGTTCCTTCAACACAGAGCACCTAGTAAATTAGCACTTAACATTTCATTGGTGCTTGCGGCGATCGATCCCGGGTTGCTCGCATACAGTTAAATTTACAGCGAGCTCCTACAGCCATGAAAAATAATAACAAAAAGACATGTCGGTCGCAGCCAAGGCAAATATATGGACCCTCAACCCTAATGGGATATCATTGCAAGGACGGTAATAGTTAAAAAAAGTGGATGGTGCTATGGAAACGATCAGTGCACGCTGTGACGAATATACCTGTGGCACTACAAAACTGTGTCTCAATACCGCTCTGAACGCATTATCAAATTTGACACCGATATATTCTCCGATAAAACTGTAACCACTATGTATATTTATCATATTATCATTAAATGTGTCATATGCCTCCTCGTTATTATGATTAAATATTATATTGTATTCTTACTTTCACTTTTGTAGTAGTATTAGCTGTCTTTTAAATAAAGCTTTTTCAGTCCAAAATTGTATGATTTCTGGGTCACAAAATAACTAAAACATGACAAGTCAGCCCTGTCAACATCACTAAATAATGACTGTGCAGTCAACATGTATAAATGAGAATTAAAATCAAAATAAAGTTTAATTTAAATAAAATAGGAAGATATACTTTTTATGATATACTGTACAGTTTAACTTTGATAATATTATAGTATTCTTTCAAATTGTAAAAACAGCTATGTATTAAATACCTTTTTAGGTTTTTATTAAATTGAGGCAACATATTTACGTAGTTAGAAATATAGCTGCTGCTCTGCTAATATCCTCGCGGACGTAGTCTAACCTCAATGGGCATTGCTGGAAACCAACGCAACCGCAAACGTGCGCTAGCATTATTCCAGTTAGTGCCCATTTCAGCACAGCATCACTCATGCAATCAGATTAGTTTGTGTGCTTTTATTTATATTGATCTTTATTTTTACGTACTGTTTTATTTTCTTTAATAAAATTGTATAAGTGTAAGTTGCTGAATAAACGCTTGTCTATCGTACAATTTGAAATGAAAACTGATATCGCTCCAAAATGAAATAGTATTACTGTCCAATCATATCGGTAGCCGATAACGGCGACCAATACTTAAGTGTACACAGTGTAATAGCACTCGGAGTGAAGCCCGCGGCAAATATATCGATGTCCTCCCTCCGCGACATGTTTATTTTACATTTCTATCAGTAAATTGCTCGGTGCACCGCAGTGGTGCACTCGACTAGTTTTACCCGTCGCTTTTTGATAGCATAATATTTGCAACTACTTTCAATATGGCAAAGGTTGTAGATTTTTTTGAAGAAATACCTTGCAATGCGCAGAATCGCAAATTGCAGGCGCTCGCTGTAATTTGTACAGTACGCGTGCAACCTGGGTTCGATCCCCGACGACATTAATGAAATTGTTAATTGATTTTAGTGTTGATTTATTACGTACTCGATAGTTAGGGGAACGTGGCAAAGTAACTTCCTCCTTCCCTGATGTTGCAGTTGTTCGTGGGCGGCGGTCGACACTTACCATCATAAGCCGCAAGCTCGTTCATTCCCTATCACATGAAAAAAACCTGCATTTCTGATGATTTTTTACAAATATGTGAACTCTACCTACAGGCGCTGGAGTAATTACTCTATAACTTTCTTCGAAGTGAGAAAGCGATGGGCGTACCCAGCGGTGGATTTTCGAGGTGATGAAGAAGAACGAGCTTAATGCAAAGCGTAAAAAATTTGCAATTTAAAGCTTACTTGGAGAGGTTAATGGGAATAATAATGATGTTAACAATAAGGTTACATCTACATATATACGTCCACTGCTGGCAGAGGCCTTTCATTTCTGTTAGGATTTTAGGGCAAGGAAATGTCCGCCGTGCTTTCCAATACGTGTTGGCAACTTTATCTTCGTTTTTTTTTTATTATTCTAACGTTCAGGTTTTTTCAGGAAGTTTTTCTTCACCGCGAAGCAAGCGATAAATCAGTACTTATAATTGCATTTAACAATTTCATTAGTGCCCGCGGGAGTTGCTTGCGTACTGTGAAATTGCAGTACTTATCACTGACCTACCACAGCACAAAACACAAATGGATGTTTATTTTGAGAACTTTTATTTTTTTATTATATAGTATTATTTTTTTGGAATTCTATTTGTAGGGAATCTTAACAAAATTTTTGCGTATTAAGGACTATCAAGCTAAGTATGTGAGCTAACACGCGCTTTTAAGCCCCGACAAAAACAAGGGGTGTTATAAGTTTGTAGTGTTTATCTGTGTGTCAGTCTGTGTCATCATAGCTCCTGAACGGACGAATCGATTTTGATTAAAATTTTTAAGTTTAAAAGGTGTCTTAATCGAGAGTGTTCTTAACTATGTTTTAATAAAATCTGTTGCACCGTTTGAAGATCCTCAGCTCTTTTTTTTCGGTGATGTTTAAATTTAAGTTATTTACGAGTCATCATCACCATCATCATTACAGCACTTCACAAGTCCACTGCTGAACATAGGCCTCCCCCAAGGAATGCCACAAAGCACGGTCCCAAGCCATCTGCATCCATAGACTTCTTGCATGTCTTACGAGGTCGTCACTCCATCTAGTTGGGGGACGCCCTACACTTCGCTTGCCGGTACGAGGCTGCCACTCGAGAACCTTTCTTCCCCATCGGTTGTCGGTTCTTCGAGCAAAAGGGTCTCCGCTTCACACGAAACAGTATATTACACAGTATATCTTAAGTATTAAGCGGCTATTTTACACTGGTATTCTGTGAAAGCGTTGGTCTACCCCGGTCGAGCCGACCCATTCGTGCTACAACCATAATATAGCTGCAGCGAGGCGATACCACATATAACACGCTTGCAGTAGATACACAAAACACTAATTTATATATAAATATAATACAAAATAGAATATTAAATAAAAAATAAATATACAAAGGCAATGTAAAATAGTTCTTTCATTATATTTTTTTATAAAATTGAAATGACAACGAACTTACAGTCCACTTGATGATCCTGTTGATAAGTGATTACTGCTGTACATAGACACCTGCAACCAACTTGAAACAAAGAAGACTACAGATACGCTGTTACCTTTGGCAACTAAGATGGAATGCCTCAAATTTTGTAGTTTTTTGGTCCTTCGAGCTGGATATGAACCAGCGACCTATGAGCACAAAAGAAGTCCTACAACCTAATAAAATATATAAAGTGTATTGTGAGAAAATATGGAAATCGCATGATTTTTGTTAAGTGTACTTTTAGTGTTCTACAAATAAATTTGTATTCCGATCGGTAACGGTATTCATTGAACTGTCACAACCAATCTCATATTTGAATGAACAGCTGTTTGACGAGAACACTTGGTATTATTGAATAGATTAAAATGTTTATTAAAAATGGACTGTATAATCTTACAAGGTTTATTTTATAATATTAAAAATATAAACTAGCTAAGGTACAGTCTACCTAATACCTAAAAGAAGTTTTTGGTTATCGTTCCACACCAGAATTTTCCTCCTATATTGTGGAGAAATTTCACTATCGTGGAGCTATTTGACATAAACAAATTGCACTCAGACAAATATCCAGACCCGTGATTAGAATTTCAAACCGTAAAAAAGCAGTGCGCTCACCGCTATTTGGCTCCAGAAATAGGTAAGAGGGACACACAGAAATAGGGAAAGTACCCACGTGGACTACAAGGCAGATCTTTTTGTTCCTACCACCTATGAAGAATGCGATTTTTTTATTTTTAGGGTTTTTTTTATGGGGAGAATTTCTAGTACTTTGATGTTATTTGCTCAGTTTATCGTTTCCTACAGTATTCTTAAGTAGTCGTTGTTTTTTAAATTGGTCAGAACCATCATCATCAGTATGATCAAAACATTCGACGCAAGAGAATCCATCACTCCATTTTATCCCGTGGTTGCCGTAGGATCGTCAATGGTAAATGCTAAAAAGATCTCATGGCCGCCAATAGATGGCGGTCTACCATCTCGTATATTGTACATTTCGTATAGTGTAGTGAAATACCCAGGCCAACGACGAACAAGATGTGTAACATCTTGTTACAGACGTTAGCAATCCGGCAGCCAAAGAGTGGCGATTAATGAAAATTCTTCCTACATTAGAAGAGGCTTATGTCTATCAACAATTACTGGCTGAAAAAGAAGAAGAAAAAGATTCTCATTATTAAATGAATTCTATATTTAGAGCTAGGTTCTTCAAAATAATAATATAATTAACTAGACACTACAGGCTGGGCCATCTAACGTTTGGAATTGGAACTATAGGTTATTTTGAGGTTGGAAGGTTTGATGACATTTCCGATGTGACAGAAAGTTAGTTTTATGTTTGACATTTATGAAATGGGTCGCTTTTTGCTTGAACAAAGTTGGGAAATATTAAAATCTTATTTCTAAAGTGGTGAGTATTCTACTCAAACTGTAAGAAATTTACGAAAAAAAATTGGCAAAAAGGATGTGCCAAAAACGCAGTTTGTGGATCAATTTGTGAAACGAGTTCGTGAAACTGTATCGTTGTTGGATACAAGTGGTAATATTTAAAATTTTGTACAACCGACTTCAATATAAAATATTGAAGATGACTCAAATACTTTATTGGCCAGACCTTGGTCAAATTTATATGGGACCACCAGCTTTCAAATCAAAGAATCATCGAAATCGGTTCTCCTAGAAAAAAGTTATGAGGTAAACACATAAAGAAAGAACATACAATCTAATTGAATACCTCCTTATTGAATTCGGTAGAAAAAAACAACCCGTGTACGTACTCGTCCAGTTCGCTTAACTGAAAACATCGCTGCTGTTGCTCAGAGTGTGCGTGAACAGTCATCAACATCAACTCGTCATCGTTCTCAAGAATTGAAAATTTCACGCACTTCTTTGAGAAGAATTTTGTTTTGCATAAAGATCTCGATATGAATGCGTACAAAGTTCAATTAGTGCAAGATCTGAAGCCGCATGACCATCCGATGCGTTTTCGGTTTGCTCAATGGGCCGAAGACCGCTTGATCGAAGATGAGCATTTTTACCGAAAAATCATCATTTCAGATGAAGCTCATTTCCACTTCGGAGGATACGTCAATAAGCAAAATTGTCCTATCTGGGGCTCAGAAAATCCACACGTCATTGTGGAGAAATAAAAGTATCCACAGCGAGTGACTTTCTGGTGCGGATTTTGATCTGACGGCAATATTGGGCAATTTTTCTTCGAAAATGAGCAAGGACAATGAATGGCGATCGCTACCGCGCCATGCTAAGCGATTTTTTGTTTCCCGAAATTGAGGAGGATGACAAAGAAGACATTTGGTTTCAACAGGACGGCGCAACGTGCCACACAGCCAAAGCAACAATCGATCTTTTACGTACTGTTTTCGAAAATCGCTTATTCAGCCAAAATGCTGATCTCAATTGGCCACCTCAAAGCTGCGATTTGACTCCGTTGGACATATTTTTGTAGGAAGCCGTTAAGGATAAGTGTTACGCTAACCATCCAGAGACGATTTACGACTTGAAACATGAAATCGAAGTTGCCATTGACGAAATAGAGGCCCAAAAAATTGAACATGTACTGAAAAATTGCACTGATCGAATGGGGTATTGTAAGGCTAGCCGTGGCAGTCATTTGAATGATGTTGTCTTCCTTTCCTAAATGGAAAGGTTCAATCCTTGTAATAAACTCATAACTTTGAAAAAATATTCATTAGTTTTTTTTAATAGCCGATTAAAAATCCAAATCTTAAATGGCCCACCCCTTACTTCAAAGCTTAACATGTCTTTCACTCTTGATTAAATACTGCTAACTCGGCTACCACGTGAGCTGCGATGTCTAAATCTCATTATCCAAGACTGCTGACACTCCATTACCTTGCCAAATTTATGACGTAGTTCAAGATGTAGGTGAAAGCGACTACACATTAACTAGCAAACGATACTGATAATGATACATTACGCTGTTTCTTAAGATGAGTGTAAAGAACCGGGGACCTTTTTTACTGTACGTATACTTGAGCTTCAATGTATCTGCATTTAGATCCTTAATAGAAGAGAGTTGTTCGTGTCTATGGGACACAGCATCCACTTACCATCAGGTGGGATTTTGTGCTCTTTTGTCACCCTTACTTTTATAAAAACTTGCCGTGTAGTGGCGCTGTAAGAGTATCCACTCTAACACATCGTACCGTGGGTGTTGACAGAGGTGGGACTAAGAGGTGACAGAGGGAAACAAACAAGGAAACGGGCAGCAGCCTTTTTAAGATATCAGCTAGGAAATAAAAAATAAACTGCGGTTGCCATCCCGCCTTTCAAGTGTGGCAACTATGGCAAGTAAGACCCTTGTAGTGCAATCTATGGGGAGATCTATGTTCATGTGAACTCTGAAATGTTATAATGCTGGGGATGATAACACCGAAGTTACTCGGCGGGGAAAACCCATCGTGAGGAACTCTCCATGTCTGAGAATTAAAATATTTAATTGAATTAATTATTTATTAATAAAGGCATCTGAAGTCCGCATTCACGCACTGGAGCAACGTGCTGTACTTCTCCATAAATTACTGAAATATACGAAAGGCCTGCGCATAGCAGTGGCACATATAAAGGCTGTGGGAAACTTTAAAATTTTCTGGTATATTTGTTCTCCTCTATGCTTTAAATCATGTTGACCGTTTACGATATCCGCTGTCCGTATATGACTTTACCCATGTAAGTAGTTCAGCCGTATAATAGAATACTAGAAGGCGACATAACTCATTGCCCGTGAAGCGCCTTAGTTTTCTGCACATAATAAAACAATAGTATATTTCAGATTGCCGTGATAAAGAGACTTTTTTATTAAACAACTGCACGTTGGTTCGTAAAATTACGCTAGAAAATGCGGAGGTGGAAAATAAAATCTATTTGAATATTTTATACCTTAATATTTGCAAGGATTGTTTTTTTGTTGGAAGTAAGTCTTTATAATATGACATTACAGCCAAAAGTCTACTGCTGAACATAGGTCTCCCTCATAGATTGCCTCACAGGGTATATTTGCGATAGTTGTGACGCTTGGCAGGCGGATTGGCAACCGTAGTTTTTTATTTTCTAGTTGTTATTCAATCCCACGGGACGATTTGGCGTAGAGGATATTGTTACACCGCCACTACACAGCATCACAAAATACCTTACAAAATATCAGTTTAAAATAGCCGATTATTCTATTTAGCTGCTATTTATCGTATGGCTCGCGACGACAAGAAGCATGCAAGCACACATACATGCGTACGTAACATTATGTTGAAATTTGAAATTCAAAAATTGGTCCAGTACAGCAATTTCCAAAAGGCAAGTTATTAAAAGATAATGACTGCAAAGCCTCTTTTAATTTATTAATGTAGGTACTAGCGAACCGCTCGGGCTTCGCCTCATCATTACAGCCCTTCACAAGTCCACTGCTGAACATAGGCCTCCCCTAAGGAATGCCACAAAGCACGGTCCTGAGCCACCTGTATCCATCCACTTCCTGCATGTTTTCCTGTAACGTCTAAGTGCCTCCAAGTCGTCACTTAGACGTTATTTAGATTTAAGATAATTAGAGACTGCTTATTTTATATTTTTTTTAATCATGTATTTCGGATAAAACATAACCTAGAGGGATCCTGGCATTGCTTTTTATCTATACGAAAAAATTCATCACAATCGGTTAAGCCATTCCGAAAATAAGCCCGGACATACAGACGGATAAATATTTTAAAAATGGTTATTTACGTCTTAGTAACATGCATACAACCCCCCAGAGCTTCAATATTACAAACGGGCATTTTAATTTTATTTATATGTACCTATATTAATTAATTTTATTTACTTGCGTAAGCTAATATGAAATATGTTTGGTTTTGTAGCAGTTAAAGTACTTAAATTGTCTCTTGTACATTTTCGACCTTAGACGTTTAATTAAGATAATTGTCTGCAAAATTATATAGGCGGAGTAAACACAGTCTGCAATGAACTAATTACAGGGTCGCCTTGACTTACTCGCATAATAATATTTAACCTTGTGGATTATTTCGTTTAATGATAATAATAATTTTCGCCGCTTTTCTTTTTATTTAAACGGACAAAGTAACTTTCATATTCGAATATATTCTATCTTTCAATACAGTCTGTTCATAGTCCGCTGCTGACACATCTATAGGTATAGATTACCTCATAGAAGAGATATTTGCCATAGTTGTTATGGATCTCGTCGATTTTTATTATCATTGCATTCCTATCAGGAACATACTGCAGCCCATCTTCTGTTTCATTTTCCTTCTATCTCTTAAGACACTTGATGAAATCTTTTGTGTGTGTTTGAATGGGTTCCTGGATGGTTTAAATTCACAATTGGACCCGGTAGGTGGCGCTATTGTTCAGATCCAGAAGTCGACCGTGTGAAACCGGGGCGGATCACTAGTATTATAACTATATTGTGTATTTTGGTCGCAAAATTCTTCACAATTATCGCGTCACATTCCGAAATTTTAGGTGATATATGAGCAAGCAATCGATGATGACGGTTTCGCTAGGCCAAAATGGATGCGAGTTCTTGATGAAGGGGATGAATAGGTTTATGTCACCATTGGAGCATCTTTTTCATTATTTCCACTTCTAAAAAGTCGCAACTGATTTACTTTTACATATCAAAATCCTCTTCAAATTATTGTTTAAACCCTAACAGCGACAATAATCACCGGCAGTTTAGTTCACGCGAAAACATATACCTATTTATTTATTCTTGTGTTTACCGATCGCACAGCGGTGACCAGGAGACAACTAGGCTAATTGAACACCTCAGTGAAGCCTCTGATGTAGCTTTAAATCGGTACACTTTTTTTAACATGAGGAAATGCTTACGCATACCCGTCTCGCGGGGCAAGGAACTCGGAAGATAACTACTCCTCCCCATCTCCTTCTCAGGTAAGGCGCACCAGAACACATAGCGCGCTTTCCTCCACGGCTTCCAACTACACCTGCGCAACGGACGCCCCCGTGTCCCATGCGTGAAGGCCATGGGGCCAGGAAATACGAGTACTCAGAAGCACTAGCCTTCCTGACCCCAGCGGTGAGTCTGGTCTATGGCTAGGGTAGGGTAGGAAGAGAGATGCCTCGCAATATTGACACTTCTCTCCCCCCGCAGCCCCACCACCACCGCAACAACGGTGCGGCCCCGTCAGAGTTGCGGAGGATAGGGCGAGTGGCGCATCGCCATACCAACACTCCTCTTCCTCCGCGACTCCACCTCGGCTGCAGCGGTAGGAGGAGAGGACACCCCTCTCGCCGCAGCCCACCAACACAGATCCGAAGTGGGCTCCCAAGCCCACTCGGAGTGGCTACTTCGGGCCAGCCATGTGGGTTCCTCTTTGTTCACTGCGGGTAAACAAGCCACGGCTACTAAGGCCCCTGCCACGACAAGGCAGGAACGCGTTCGGGGGGTTAAATCGGTACCCTAATGCAAAGTTGGTTTTTCTGGGGACTTTAATGCCTGTCATCAGGACTGGCTGTTCTCATACCAGAAGACCGACTACGCTGGGAGAGCGGTGTGGAATTTTAGCTGGGGCTCTCCCAGCTGGTACAACAAGCGATTAGGGTACCTGATATGGATGGGCACACAGCTAATTTGCCTTGAATTTCTGCTGACGATCGATCCAGACAGGTACGATGTTCAGGTTACCTCACCCTTGGGAATTTATGCCCCCTGTCTGGTGAAATCTGTGTTGTTATATTGTCCACCTAATTACGATTTCCACGGTGTGCGACGATTGTGGCGATACAAGTCAGCAGATTAGTATGAGATGCAGCATTTCGTTATATCTTGTCTGCTTCTTGTCTGAAGATCTGTCGAATTGCGCTGATGACATAACCGATATGATACGTGAAGCGATGGAGTATTTCATCCCCTTTGCTGTCGTGCCGATTGGTGGGAAAGCTCGCCCATGATTCAACGCCGAGTGCGCTCCTGCTGAAAAGTACAAGCATACGGCGTACTTATCCTGGGTCGAAGCTCGAGACCGCAAAGCTCCGGATGTCAGCCTTAAGAAGAGAGCCTTTAACCAAGCCGCCAAGTCCTGCAAAAAGGCATTACGGCAAGCCAGTTTCGACCGCATTAAATGCATCGGTACAAAGCTCTATGTTAAACCATCTGGCGGTAGAGCTTTTTGATCTCTCGCCAAAGCGGTCAAGACAAACTTCTGTCGGTCTACACTGCCTCCGCTAGTAAAACCAGATAGCTCATTGCCGCATGCGCCTAAGGAGAAAGCGGACTTATTTACTCCTCTTTTTGCTTGCAATTGTTGCAAAAATTTGTAGCAATAGCGTACCATCTCAATTACCTCACTGCGGTACCTCTATGTCAGAGGTCCGTATCTTGCGAACCTTACGAAGTGTAAACGTGAACACACATATGGGGCGAAGCCCTCGAGAACAATGGTGAAGCACGTGCTGTTTCTCTTGATGTTTCGAAGGCCTTTGACAGGGTTTGGCACGCTAGCCTATTGGGCAAGCTTACAGCGTACGGCTTATCCCCTGGCCTGATTGACTGGGTGTAGGACTTTCTGAGTGATACCAACCAAGTGCCCGGGCCAGTCGGGATCAAATCCAGTCCGAAAGATAAGCTATGGTTGAGAGTGTGAATCTCACACTACAGGCACTTTCCGAATGGGGCGATGCCAATCTCGTGAGATTCAATGCCTCCAAAACACAAGCGTGGCTTTTCACCGCTAAAAGGAGCCCGCTCTTCCTGATTCCTACTTTCCGGAATGTATCCTTGGAGTACACTGGCCGCCTTCAGTTGTTAGGGGTTGAAAAAACCCATAGTTGAGCTTTGGAGAAAATTGAAAATGAGTTGGTTCATTGAGTCCAGAGCCAAAGCAGCCGCAAGCAAACTTGGTGCTCTTGCAAGAGTGCGGCGGTTCTACACGCCGGGGCAGCTTCTTACCTATAAAGCGCAAGTACGGTCGTGCATGGAGTACTGCTGTCACATATGGGCTGGTGCTGCAAAATGCCACCTCACAGCGTTGGACTCAGTGGAGAGATGTGCTAAGAGGCTTGAGTACAACATGGCAACCTTGGCAGCCTTGAGTACAGGCGCAGATTAGCCAGTCTCTCGGTATTCTGTAGGATGCATTTCGGTGAGTGTACGCAGGAATTACAGGCTTTAATTCCTCCCACTCCTTTCCACGGGTCTTCACACCTTTGTTGTCGACATTCCGCGCATTAGAACCAGACGTTTTGCTTTGTCTTTTGTAATGCGTACAGCAGTGGAATAATTTGCCGGCGTCTATCTTTCCGTTCAAATGCAATCTGGCCGTCTTCAAGTCAAGAGTGAATAGGCTTTTGTTACGCTAAGATAGTGCGATTTACCATCTAAGGAAGCATCATTACTTAACACCAGGTAGGATTGTGGTCAACCACTGGCTTATTTATTATAATAAAAAAAATAGTATATTTCTTATTTTATGACAGTTGCCGTGTGGTAGCGGGTTGATAATACCTACTGTCTCATGTCATCCCGCGGGTGTCGTAAAAGGCAACAGATTAAAAAAGAAAGGAGAGATGAGCAGCAGCATTTTCCTGATATACGACTCATTAATAATAAAAAATGTTGTCAACCCGCCCACTAAGCTTGGTAAGTATGCCAAGTGTCTCCCCTACAAGACAATCTAAGGAGAAGGCTTCTGTTCAGCAGTTGACTTTTGATGAGTTATAATAAATGAATAAGTATGACAGTTGCTCTCACATTTGGATTTTTAAATGGTTTCAGGGACAGACTCGTGTGTGGTGATGGAGTAAAAGAATCCATCAGGGAAGTTTTAATGATTTTGTTACCTCAGATCTCAGACTAGGAAAGAAAGAAAGAAGGAACGCTTCATTTTAAGTAATTCTGATATCAAGTTAAAACCATGCTTAACTTAATGTTAAAGCATTCGCACTGACTTATACATATCAATCTAAAATCATTTGACAAAAACATTGTTTACGCACCTAGCATACAACATGTGCGTCTAGGAGTGGAATTTTACGAATTTTAAAAGAATGGAAGAAGAAGTGAGTGCGTGTTAAGAGTGAGTAAGAGTGAGTATGAAAATATACGAAGCACTCCATTTATCTTTATTTGTTGGTACCTGAGTCTCCGATTGATAAAGTTATGACCGACCAACTTGATATGGTTATGACCAACTCGTTAAGCAGGTTTTGGCGGGAACTTGACCGCTGGCGTTTTGCTGCTTTTGTTTTATTGTATAAATAATGGTTTAAAGTGGATTTTAATACCTAAAAGAGAACTATTGGTGGAAACGATGAAACAAGTGCTCCGATGGTGATGTGAACCTCAAGATAATGTGCCTACTTAGGTGCCTTGAGATACTGTGTCATCAACTGTCTGCTGGCTCAATCTGCCGTCAAAATCTTCCTAAAACTTCGCTATGTGACGCATCAACATATTGCAAAGAAGTTTTAAACAAATTATTATAAAGGACTAGCGATCAGCCCCGGCTTCGCGCGGGTGATTTCTGGATCTTGAGAACAGGTCCAATTGTGAATCTGAACTATCCAGGGACCCACTCAAACACACACAAAAAATTTCATCAGAATCGGTCGAACCAGTTTAGAGTTTTAGCCAAACTAACGGACAGTAATTAATTTATATATATAGGGAACATAATTACGAGTCCATTATAAGAAAAAAAAAACTAGTGTAGGACACATTATGAAAAATAAAGGGTTATAACCAGTCGTAATTAATTTCAATTTAAAAGTATTTTGAAATCTATAAAACATTAACGTGAAGTTGTAGGTATGAGGTAAATATATTTTATTTGTGTAGTTTTCTCGGACATTTTGAGTGGTGAAAGCTTATTAATTATTGTCGCTTAAAAAGCGTTGAAGTTTGCACACTTTTCATTTGTTTGTGTAGTGGCGGTCTAAACTACAACAATTTATCTAGTGTTAAGGTAAATTATTACGCTAATTGGGGGCTTTGGCGCGGAAAAACCGCCGCGAGCCAGGGAAATAAATTAAAACAGCTTCATGTTGCGGTGCTTTACTTTATGCGAAATTGTGATTTTGTATTCAGTTAGTTGATCATATTTTTAAATTAAATGGTAAAAAAAAATTCAAAAACTTGATTCAACAAATTTCTCCAATCATCACTTTTATTAACAGCGTGTTCCAACTGATGCGGAGCCCACCTTACTATTAGGTTTTTTAAGATTATTATTTGGCTGGTATATTCGTAAATAATCACTACATTGAGTAACGAACTGGTAAGACATGCAGAAAGTCGATGGATGTAGGTGGCTCAGGACCGTGCTTTGTGGCATTCCTTGGGGGAGGCCTATGTTCAGCAGTGGACTTGTGATGGGCTGTAATGATGATGATGATGATGACAGCAAATAACTACGAACGACGGTTATGCCCGCAAATAATGCACGCACGGTCATATAGTACTAGTACTTAACTGATAATAAAATTACCAATATCATATTGTGGTAATTTTACTGTCATTTGTGTGTATATATTCATCTCTATTTATATTTTCTAAATGTCGGTTTTAACAATAAATCCTTACCAGGGCCTTACATGTGCAGAGTAAGAATTCGACACATTGTCCTTGATATTGATATATTTTATACAGATTTTGTAATAGGACTCCTCAACAAAAATTCTTTAACATGGCTTCCAACCGACCAAAAAAAGGAAGGGGTACTCAATTTGACTATATTTTTTTATGTGTGTTACCTCGGATCTTTTTCCAGGTAAATCGATTTTTAAGATTCTTATTTTATTTTAAAGCTGGTGCTTTTCATGTGGTTCCATATAAATTTGAGCAAGATCTGACTAGTAGTTTTTGAGTTATCCTTAATAATGCGTATTTAATTGACTTCGACTACATTGATGATGTTCTCATTTTATTTATATTGAAGTCAGTTGTACAAAATTTTAAATTTAACCCCTTGTTAAACTTTATGGTGATTCTTCCACTATATTTATTGTGTTCATAAAAAATATCATCACTTGCCATCAAGTGAGATCGCAGTCAAGCACTAACTTATTAAAAACTAATAAGAAATGGAAAGTAATTTAAATAGGTTACCTATTCCTTAGATTTATAATTTCCCACCGGGCTTCTACACATCGCAGAGAGGTTTTTGTTGTTTAGCCCCGTCACATAATAAATAATAGGCCCCGTTATTAAGGTAATTTCCAAATATGCGTTTGCTTAGTTATAATATTTTTTTCTTTAAAATTGAAGTGACCAACGATCTTAGAATCCACCTGATGGTATGTGGCTACTACCTGCCACTACCTGCCCATGCTTCAAACAAAGAAGGCTACAGAAGCGTTGTCACCTCTGAGGCTAAGTTAATGCCTGCATTTATACTGGCTCTCTGTACCCTTTAGACTGGAACACAGCAGTACATGTACTTGGAAGAATAGTATAGAATTTGGTACCTTCCCAAATGGACTTCTAGACAGAAGAAGAGTCCATTCAATGGAGGAGAATAGAATAATGTAGTTTTTTCAATATAGACTTAAAATAATATTTATGAAAAGTAATTTATGCTTTATGTAACACTGGTTCGTAACAATAATCATAGTCCTGAAAAGAACCACCAAGAAACCTAGCGTGACATTTTTAATGTAGTAGTTTCATTAATATTTAAAACCATTGTAGAACTCGCTTACCAACATTCACCACATTCACAGGGGGTTATTGTCAACTATGTATTCATTAATATTATAATAACCCTTTATACGCTGTCTTTGTTTAAATATTAAAGCTGTGATAGACAGACCTTGTATAATTTCTGGTCTTTAAAAGCAAAAGCTTGGACTGAGTTATTGCCCCTTGAAAAAATTACTAATTGTTCGAAGTCAAGTAATTGGTATAATTTGCTTGTGTTTGTTCCTATTGAAACTTCGCGTCTAGTATAATACCAAGAGAAGAAATAAAGCGCTCCGCTTTAAATTTCAGAGTACACGAGCAAACTGGGTTCGATCCCCGCCGGTAATAATAAAATTGTTAATTGCAATTTTAAGTGTTGATTTACCAAGTGCTCGGCGGTGAAGGAAAACATCGTCACACAATGTTTTCCTTCACCGCTGAATGTCTCTTCTTCTATAATATCAAAATAGGAAGTAATAGTAAATGTTATGATCTACATTGAATAAATGTTTGTGTATCTATGATAACTTTAGATGCTGTACTAGAAAGAAAGACATTTATTCTCTAGTATTACACACACCACATGAATCAAAAAGATAATTGTACATAGGGCGGATTAAGATCATAATTATGGGGTGAGTATCGAACCAGCCTACCTTAAAGCGCTAATAAATCTGCCATAAACAAAAACTAAAAATGCACGTTTTGGTTACTGACGAGAGTAATTTAGATTTAGTTATTCTATTTCACGATGAAGGTTTGACTTTGGTTGTTGTTAGCCGTGCACATACACATTGTGTTAGTGTGTGTAGGCCTCGGGAGTGAACCAAAGTCAAACCTTCATCGGCCACCACCTTCAAACAAACCTGTATATAAATTAAAACTGTTTCAATGGATGAATAAAAGTAACTTCTATAGCATAAGGGATTTTTGTAGCCAAGAGTATTAATGTATAAAAAAAATTGCATGCTATGTATAACCGTAGCAAAACATGCTCATCTGTAACGTCATATAAAATCTTTTGCAAATAAAATATTATTATTATTATTATAGAGATGAATCTGATCTGATAAAGTCAACCGCACAGTTAAATCACCCAGTTAAAACTGATGGTTAGCTCAACTAAGTTTTAAGCATGGTTTATATTGGAACACGTAGCAGATGTGGCCTCGGCTAAGCTGTAGTAATTTCAAGAATACAGAATGAATTGTGTCTCATTCTTATTTAAATATTCCGCTTGTATAGAACGACATGATTGGGTTATAATTACATTATACAGGACTCAATTGTGATTTAAAATATTGTATTACTATATACTCAGCGGTGAAGGGAAAAATTGTGTGGACATCTAAAGTCCACCAATTTTAATTCGCTTTAGAAATGGGAAGGGGAATAGCTCAAATTTGGTCGAGATCTGATGCTCAGAAAATTATGAAACTCTTCGATTTACAAAGGCGAGATTCAATTTACATTTGTACGATATAATATACGCGAATAATTGTTTACCACGGCAATCAATTTGGATAATTACATTTTATTAGTTCCTTTAAGTCAGTTTTAACATTTTTAAAAGTATAAATATGATAATTGTATAGTAAAAATAGTATAACGGCAATCAATTCGTTTACTATGTCATATTCCATCCATTAATTCCATTACAGGCTATAAAATCCAATGATCAACATAGGCCTCACCTATAGGGAGTTGATAGATGCAGATGGCCCAGAGCCGTGCTTGAAGGCAGTCTTTGGTGGAGACATATATTCAGCAGAGGACTTGTGATAGTTAGTAATGATAACGATAATTTTTTTTAAGTTTTTACAAGTGTTAAACTAAGTTAAATAATGAAACAGCATGGTACCAGTATACCTCTAACTTCCTTATTTGTGTTTTAAGTGCGATATGAAGGAAGTTATTCTTAAACCTCTTTGTGGATAAGCGCTGTTTAATTATTTTAAACAAAAAGAACTAAAAAAGTGGAAAATATAGTCGCCGCTAAGATGAAATAAAGTGATTTATGAAACAAGAACAGGCGCTTAAAAACTTTTAATAATCTACACTCCTTTGCTAAGATTTATGTTTATATAAAAACTAGCTGGTTTCCGGCATGTAGCATGCATGCGGCATCCAGCATGGTAGCGATCATGGTAGCGATCACCTCATTCCCAGGGCTTTTTTTCACTTATGTATTCTTTGATATTATAATAACCCTTTTTGTACAAAATTTTCTTTAATAAAACAATTCAATTTATTTATTGACAAATTTTGTACATTTTCTGGGATTTTGTTCTATAAGATTTTAATATAGACGAAAAAATTTTGATATATTACGTTTCCCAAAAACAATAAATTTTTATTTAAATTAGAAATATCGCCCGAAATGGCTTGAAAACACAGTAATCTAATAAGACTCGACTAATTAAATATTTCAGGGCAGCCAGGGAATTTTTACAATGTTTTTATGCAAAGTTATAAGGTGAATTTGTATGAAAATTTGTTCTAACCACTACACCTCGGTATCTAACTTTCTTAAAATTTTGCTAACTTCTACGTTTATTGTTGCAGATTTTGGCTGATACGGCGGTTGTGGAGCAAGGTGGATCAGATAGGAGCAAAAACGGAAGAGATTTGTAAGATTTTAATATAGACGAAAAAATTTTGATATATTACGTTTCCAAAAACAATAAATTTTTATTTAAATTAGAAATATCGCCCGAAATGGCTTGAAAACACAGTAATCTAATAAGACTCGACTAATTAAATATTTCAGGGCAGCCAGGGAATTTTTACAATGTTTTTATGCAAAGTTATAAGGTGAATTTGTATGAAAATTTGTTCTAACCACTATACCTCGGTATCTAACTTTCTTAAAATTTTGCTAATTTCTACGTTTATTGTTGCAGATTTTGGCTGATACGGCGGTTGTGGAGCAAGGTGGACCAGATAGGAGCAAAAACGGAAGAGATTTGTAAGATTTTAATATAGACGAAAAAATTTTGATATATTACGTTTCCCAAAAACAATAAATTTTTATTTAAATTAGAAATATCGCCATGTATACATTGCCCCATAAATGAATTACTAATTCTGTGGAGTCTAATAACTGGTATTACAAGCTTATGTTTCTTCCTAATGTTTAAATTTAAAGTATGAATTTCTTTATTCTTATCAAAGCTATTTATGTTTATGAATGATTTTGGTTTACAAAACTTGTCGTCAAACATGATTTGTACTATGAAATGTCAGACATATTTCACTTCAACTTCAACATACAAAAAACAAATTTACGGTTAGATTCATTACATTCCTTCATTACAGCCTATCAAATAAAAGCACACTGCTGAACATAGTCTACCCTCATAGATTGTTTTATAGATATTTGCTATAGTCGACACGTTTGGCAGGCGGGTTGGCAATCGCATTTTTTTTATTTTCTAGTTGTTATTAAGGAAGATGCTGCGGATTATCTCTACCCGATACAGTAGTCTCCACTTTTCTATATGGTGGATATTCTTACACCGCCACTACACGGATTTTACAAAGATCACCAAATGAATAATATTTATGTAGAATTAATTAGACATTGAAAATTGCAACATTAATAAAAAAAACCTTTTTAAGCAAGAAGTAATAGAAGCAAGCCACGTCACACAATCTCTCATTATGTTTGAGTTACTGTTCTTCTATGCTGTATAATGCTCAATTATTCTTTTCGTTTTATTTTTCAGGTACAGCTGTAAAGTAGTAGTATTCAGCTGCTATTTTACCTGCCATTTTACGCTGGTACAATTCCGTATAATTAGACCCTTTTTACTGGTAACGCGGCATTCAATCTCAATCCTCAAAGGTGACAACGCATCTGTAGTTTGATTCTTAATCAAAAATAGTTATAGGTGTCTATGGGCACAGCATCGACTTACCATCAGGTAGACTGTATACTCGCTTGTCATACTTAATTGTTTCAAAAAAATAGTATAATGATTCATGGGAAATATTAGTAACAATACATTTCATAAAAGTGTTTTAAATTTCAATATTCAATTCTTATCAAACACCGAAACTTCTTAATGAGAAATGTCGAAAGCGATCAAATTCGTCACTCAAAATATAAAAGCAGCTGTTACTAATGATTAAACTTTAATTTTGCACGTAGAGAATAAACATTTGCCTTTGTCTAGTTTGTTTGCATTTGCTTTTGAATTTGTTTAATTCGTCACACGCTTTGTTCTTAGTACCGTTAATTTATTTCTATTTGCCACCGACAACAAATTGACAACGATTTCGCCGCTACTTCAACAACGGAATTTCAACCATGGAAGTGTCAATCTGTGAAATTGTAATACATTTGTATAAACTTAAAATCATTGAATTAAAGAAAATACGTCATTTTTTTCTTCTTCATCATGCCATCAGTTATACCAGTTACTCGAATCCAAAGAGTCAGTAATTCCTTCCTGGGGAAATGTATATCTACGCTTTTACAACAAAGTTCCATAAAATATGCAGGACCTATCAATCAAAAAGTTTATTTTTTTAATTAAATTGTTTAAAACGGGTTATTATACTACTAAAGAGTACATAATTGATAATAACCCCTGGAAATGAGGTCGCTACCATACTGTTTCTAAATGTTTTCGTACTTAATTGTATAAAATATTTACAATTACAATATGTAAATTAATGTTTCAAAAAAAGTCCCACTGGGTTTCTTGCTAGTTCTTACCAGGACAGAGGTTTTTTTCCGAAACAGTGGTAAAACTTAAATGACATTCAATAAGTATTCTTGTATTCTATATTGTATAAAAATGATTCTATTCTATTCTATTATTTTGTTGATAGTCCACAGCTGGACTTGGGTCGTTCTTGTTGTAGGAAAGTTTCGCTTTAATCGTCATGCTCGGCAGAAGGATCCATCGCTCTGCCAGGTATTTTTCAGTGTTCTTAGATAAAAATAAATTGAAAGAACGATTACTGTTCTTGTTATGTATGAGGTAGTCAGTTTAGAAAATAATAATTATATTTGTGAATGTAGATTGGATTGGCGATTTAGTCACAGTACGCGACGTCTCGCATATCACGGCCGTCACTCAAGACTTTGTAATGCATAAGTGCACAAACTAATAAGAAGCAAAAGTGTATGTCTTATTTATACAGCTTCGCACCGGCGATTGGTCACCACTAGGCCTTGTTTTACAGAAGTTTTTAGAAGAATTTCAATTATTTCAACAAAATAACGGGCTCATTTTGTAAATGTAACCTGTTGCTACTTATATTGGATTGCTGCCAAACAATTTCCAGGACTCTTACAGGACTCGTAGGCGTTGATGCGTTGGCATTGCTGTAACTAAAATATCAAAAATGTTAATGAAAGTTAGACTAAGACATAGTGTGTTGAAGAATTACGAGTAATGCCCCGACTTAAGATGCTATAATGTAGATGTTTTTGGTTTTATAGTTCTCTAGTATCTCTAGCCTAAATAAATATTACATCATAAAAATATCAATTATTCTAATCAAGGAAATAAAAATTTTATTTTATAATTACTTATAGACTAAAAATATATCAGAATGAATAAAAATGCAGTTACTTTAAAATAATCACAAAACCAATTACTACTAATAATAAGAGGTAGACGTGAGATACAAGTGAAAGTCAGATTGATTTTCTTTTTTATTATTCCTGCCAAATTAGACAAGGGACCGATGAGACGTCTTTTACAAAAAAAAACTCATTTATTAGAAAGATATATTTTATTGCTTATATCGTAAGAAGTTCCTTTACACAAAAGATTAGGTACAAAAGATAAATATTTTATATCATTATTCATAATCATAACAGCCCAGTGAACGCAAATAAAACATATTTACATTCACTGGGTTGTTTACGCGTTATTTTTCTAAAAGATAAATTTCGAAACATGGTAGTGTGGTCAGTCAAGTTCGGAAAATAAAAATGCGAAAACAGGTAGTGAGCATTTTACAAGAACCATTCGAGCCACTTTCGAACCACCCTTTACTCAAAAATTATATATCTGCACACTTGTAATTTGCACACCTAATTAGTAGTACCCTTGTTATTTATCATAATTTCATAATTGCAAATTTTATATGTTATTTCATAATCCGAAAAGTGTAATTTTTGCCATTTTACTACAAATTATCGATATTTAGTGTGTGGTGATTTTGACAAAGTCATTGTGTTGTAGTTAGTTTCAACTACTGTACTTGAAAATAACCGCATTAATAACTTTATCAACAGTTAAATCTTATAGTTTAAAATAAAATTAGAAAATAGTAACGCCTAAACGGAAGATAAAATGTTGAAGGTCATGTTTTGATTTAAATTAATAAAAAGGATAGATTAAAAAAAAACTTTTTCTAAAAATTTACCTTAACCCACCAAATACATAAATGTAAAAAGGGGGCCAAGCCAAACCGAATACAATATATATCCCTGTGCATTTTATATTAAAACTCAAGTTATTATATTCATAAAATGAATTATACATTTTTAAGATGTACAATTTATTTTACTACTCCAAGACGTACAAAGCACGTTTTTTTGTTTGGTTGAGCGCGAGCGAATAAATTCAAGTTATTTTTTTTTATAGAATAAGGGTGACAAACGAGCACACAGTCCACCTGATAGTAAGTGGTTGCTGTTGCCCATAGACATCTACATCTATCTTCGTTAGCGAATTTAAATGCAGATGCGTTGTCAGCCGTGAGGACTAAGATAGAATGCCTGTTTTCCAGTAAGAAGGGTCTCCGGTTCTTTACACTCACCATACGAAACACAGCAGCATTAAGCTGCTATTTTACGTTGGTATTCTGTTAGAGTGTGGTCCTTCCCCGGTCGAGCCGACCCATTCGTGCTACAACTATACTATTAATATAACTGGCCCAAATGAGCACCAGCTTTCAAATAAAATAAGAATCATCAAAATCGGTTAACCTAGAAAAAAGTTCTGAGGTAACACACATAAAAAATTGGATGAAAAATAAATCAATCCAATCATTCAAGTCACTGTCCAATGAATCAAAATCATCATTTAATTGATATTTCATTATACATGATATTATTGTATTATTGACTGAAAACACATACAAAAAGACGATAACTGCTTTCTTTTTTCGTTGTTTCATTTTCTTCGGTTAGAGGAACCTTATGGATTTTTAAGATTAATAATGACTTACAAAGTTTTCAAATACACTACAAACTTGTGTACATATTGTTTAGATTACATGTATACATAGATGGTCTACTTATAAATTTGAGTTGTGCCGATGAAATAAGAATTTTTGTATTCTACAACTAAGGGGGACACGCGTGCACACATTCTACCTGATAGTAAGAGGAAAAATCCTTCACTAGGATTTTAAAAGCATTGTGGTAGATTGCTAACAAATGGAATTTACATTATTGTTCTGTCGCTAATGGTAATCTTAGTGGATAGAAATAATCCGATAAATTCCTCAGAGGACTCACCATGGTAATGCCTGTCGCAAGAATGCAAAGAGTTGCATGCAACGTTTCATGGCAAGATCGGTTTGATCCATTGTCAAACCGACCCGAAAGAACTCGATCGTCAATGATTCGAGCCATACACAACAATCATGTGGTGACGATCAAAGGCAAGTGCCCTGGCCTGCCACTTATCCATGAGATGAGCCATGTGATGCGGAACTTATGTCTGTCTGTTGAGTGTTGTAAAATCTATGGACTACTACAGCCACTTGGTATCAGACGGACTGATATTAAATTAACAATGTTTTTCAAATAAAAAGTTATTGATGTATATGAATGTATAATATATTACTTTTTAAAATAATTTTCTAATACATTTATAACTAAGTGCAAGAAAGTCTGTAATCATAAAACTTATTAGCAACAAATGGGGCCAGTGAGCCCAAGAGCTCCGTTCATAGAATAAGCCTAGCTCTACGTTGTCTAAAGAAATACATAAGAACTTGTAAGTCAGTAATATATTACTTTGTGTGCAATACAATGCAGTACTTTGGCTGTGTCTCTATATTTTAAAAGAATACATAGTTGGTGTGTGTGTGTGTGTGTGTGTGCGTGTGTATATGTGATATAACATTGTTAATATAGTTATTTTAGTTGTCTTTATTTGGCGATTATGAATGATTAAAAGATCGAAAAAATAGGCTTATTTTTATCATTTGCTAAGTACATGAAAAAAATAGAACTTAAAAAATTATCTTTAATTTTTTTGATATAAGTAAATACTATAAGGATACTATTATGTTATGTAAATAATCGTTAACCGTAAATAATATGGTAAACGTGTATTGGCGGTGTAAGAATATCCACTACCCCATATCGTCCCGAGGGTGTCGTAAGAGTGAACAGAGAGAAAATGAAAAAGGGTATGGGTAGCAGCATCTTCCTGATAACAATTCAAAATAATAAAAAACTGCGGTTGCCAATCCGCTGCCAAGCATGGCAACTATGGCAAAATCCCCCGATGAGGCAATCTATGAGGGAGGCCTATGTTCAGCAGTGGACTTTTATAGACTGTAATGGATGCATGGATGGATGTAAATAATCACATTTTAAAATAAAGATGAGAAATATGTTTGCATGAAAATTTATGATGTTAAAAAGTAAGCTAAGATCCGCGTAATAAAATAAAATCATGTGTCTTACTTAGAGCACCTCCCGCTCTCCCTCAATTGCGTGTACTATCATCACTAATCCCAACACTACTACTCTCAACACAATTACACTAGGAAAGACCACGTCGATAATACAGTAAATGTTTCGCCTCTAAAGGCATCCTCAGGTGAAATTATCAGGTGAAAGGTATTTTATAAGTGTCTACTTAAATTTCTTAAGTGCTATGTACGCCACAATTATATATATAGCATATATAGCAGAAGTAAATTCATATTATTTATTTTAGACTATATAGTATATATAGAATATTTGTATAACTTGGCAGTACTTTTTTAACACGCTTTTATTAGGTCGACCTGTATGTAACTAACTATGGTCGTAGCGTAATAAAAATTGGCAGCTGTATGTAGTTCTGATAAAATTACAATAATATGGTACTGTCGAACGGATCTGATGATAGAACCGGAAGATATGAACTGAAACTTCATGATGGAAAATCGTATCATAGCTGTTTTGGATTTCTTAGAAAAGTCTTGTAATGAACTTTGACCACGATTAGGTTTCAAGGTCTGATGATGAATCCGGAAGATAGCACTGGCATTCCATGATGGAATATCGTATCGTAGTTTGCACTTGTGAGAAAGGCCGTAATGAACACGATCAGTTTTCAAGGTTATAACCAACCTTTTTTTGTTTTTACGTGCATTTATAAAAGCGTGTTTTTCTAGTGTTTTATAAACTATTAATTTATTAAATTAATAAATAAAATACAAAGTTGTAGCTATATCGGGCACCACCGTCAGATATTTTGCATTGAAACATTAAGACGAACTTTCGACCCTTCAACTATTACCAGACTTGTATCTACATTTTCAAAGTTTTAGTAAATGGTTACCACTTCTAAATAACGGGAAACCTTTGTCGCGTGTACGGTTGCTAGTGTTGCTTCAACCACATCTGCTCCGTGTTTTGAAATTAACCATGCTTTAAAACTTTGAAGCACAAGTAACTTTATAGTTTTGGCACAATTTACTACACGATCAAAAGTGGTAAGTGCATCTGTACTGATAACTAATATAATAGTGTACTGATTTAGATTATAATATGATGTAACTAGCTGTTCCCCGCCACTTCGCGTTTTAATTTATGCAATGGTGGAATGAGAGAATCCATCACTTTAACTCATCCTGTTTTATCGTAAAGTAAACGCCTAAAAGTTCTTGTAGACGACCAATGGCAGTAAAACCACTTCTTAAAAAATTCGATTGTAATTGAATAAAATTAATTTAACGGATTTTATCACATTGAATGTAAATAAAAGCAAAAGTTTAATCTAATAAATTCAAAATAAATCGGGAATTAAAAATGTAAAATATTTAACAACTTTACGGAGCACGTGGTAAATCTTTGAATTGCATTGCAAGAACTTAAAATTACAATTTTGCAATTTGGTTTTCTCGTATTATGAAATTTTGATGCGTGAGTTTTGAGAAAATTTGATCTTACCTTTGAGCTCACCTTTATAGATTTTGTTTATAAAACAGAAATGATAAACGAACTTACAGTCCACCTGATGATGAGTGGCTACTGCACTCTATGGACATCTGCAACCTACTTCAAACAAAGAAGACTACAAATGCGTTGTCACCTGTGAGCACTAAGGTTAAATGCCTCACAGCCTGTAATTTTACTGCCAATGCGGTGTTACATTTTAATTTAATTAAATATATATATATAAACACTCACGCCTATCACCCAGAGGGTGACAGGCGTGAGTGTTTATGTATATAGGGTAGGCAGAGACTATGGACTTCCATTTGGCACATTTGGCACTCTCGCCTCCTCCACATCCATATACATACGCATAAACGCTCGTTGGTTAGGTACTCATTTGGCCCATTTTCAATATATCGCCAATTTGGTCGATAAATTTTCGCCTAGGCGTCCTTCCAGACTATGCCGTTCACCTCTGCCACATAAATTTGCTTTGTCACTCTTTCCTCATTCATTCTTTCTACATGACCAAACCACTGAAGCACTCCTTTCTTAATCCTGGTCACAACATCATCGTGCAGACCACACTCTTCTCTTATCACACAATTTTTCACTCTGTCATTTAGATTCAGCCCTAACATACTCCTTAATGACCGCATTTCTACAGCATTTATTCTACTCTCGTGCTTCTGCCACCCAACTATCACTACCACACATCAAAATAGGGACTAACACAGCATTATGAATTGCCTTACGTGCCTTTTGGGACACATTCTGAGTTTCTACAATAGAGTGTAGAGCCCCATTTACTCTATTTCCTGCGTTCACTCTTCGTTCTATATCCTTATCATATCCACCATCCCTGCTAAATACACATCCCGAATAAACAAACTCATCTACTTGCTCGACCAATTCCCCTTCTATTCTTATTTCACATATCGTTTTACTTTCTTCTCTTTCAAAAACTATAACTTTCGTCTTACTTGCGTTCACTTTCATTTCCCTTTCTTTTAATGACCTGTTCATTAATGTAACCATCATTTGCAACTTGGCCGCCGACGATGCAAATATGAATTGATCATCGGCGTACAAAAGGCATTTGACGGTTAACTCACCCATTCTTAACCCGCATTCTTCAACTTTCAAATTTTCCAAACAACTGTCCTGTCTGACACGTTTATGGATGCCAAACCAGTCCGAGTAGGCCCCGTTGATCCTGACACAAGCACTGGAGTCCCTATACAGAGACTTCAATGCCTGTATCAAACCAGCGCTCAACCCAAATGAGTTCAGTGTTTGCCATAATACATCCCTGTCCACTCTGTCATAAGCCTTTTCCAAGTCCACGAATACACAAAAAACCTTTTGGTGTTTGGCCACAAACTTCTCCGCGATCATGCGCATGGAAAAGATCTGATCCGTACATCACATTCCCTTTCTAAATCCCGCTTGCACATCCCAAATTTTTCCATCAGTATCTTTCATAACTCTTTCAATTAGCACCTTAGCATACAGTTTTCCCACAATGCTAAGAAGGCTGATACCACGGTAGTTTTTACAGTCCTGCTGCAATCCTTTTCCCTTATATATTGGGACTATCACGGCTTTGCACCAGTCTCCCGGTACCCGCTTAAGTTCCCAACACAAATTAAACAAGGTGTACAGCAGGTCTGCCACCACTCCCTCTCCAGCCCTCAGCATTTCGAGTGATACTCTATCATATCCGGCTGCCTTACCTGCTTTCGTACTTTTCATTGCTTTCATTATTTCATCTATGCTTATCTCTCTATCTCTTTCCTCTTCTTTCGGGTTTTCTATTTCTTTTAATTCAAACGTCTCATCACTCATAAACACGCTTTCAAAGTATTCCTTCCGTCTCCTTAAACTCGAAACTTCGTCATTCAGAATACAGCCATTCTGGTCTCGCATAGCATTAATTCTAGGCTGTTTTGAATATCCCCTGGCAGTTCTTACGAGTTTCCAGAACATTTTAATATTTGCCTGGAAGTTATCCGATATTCTTTTATCATTCTCATCAGTTCTTTCTTGCTTTTTCCTTTCAACTACTTCTTTTACTCTCTTATTTAGATGTCTAAAGGCTGCCTTTTTTCTTTCAATATCATCATTCATACTGCTAGAATGACTAGCCTTATGCTAGTAAATCTAGCCATGCTCTTCTTTGCTTCAACTTCCATCCGTACCTGATCATCCCACCATAAAGTGTTATTTTTCCTTTCATTCGTTATCTTAGTTACACCACGTACTTCGGTAGCTGCATTCACCAAACCTTTCTTGACATTATTCCACACAGTCTCCAAGTCTAAATCATTCATACACAATTCATCCATACCACTTATATTTTCTCTGTCTACATTTGAACTTCTCTTTCATACCTTCATCTTGTAACCTCTGTTGTTATTATACACTGTAACGCAGTGGTAGACACAGATATCCGATGCTGCCAACGTCTAAATAGACCATTAATTCGGCATACGACCAAGTAATGATCCGTCCCTACGTTGGACCCTCGGTAAACCCTTGTATCTACCACTGCGCTCCACATTCTTTCATCCACAATTATGAAATCTATCATGCTTCTATCACTACCTCTTTCCCATATATGAATCTCTTATGACGAAAGAAAGTGTTCGTCACAAAACGATTCTTTTCACACATACGGTGAGGAGGCTTTCACCATTCTCATTTATGATTTCATCACCAAACGTTCCCAATATCCTTTCATAACCAAGCCTCTTCACACCAACCCTTCCATTAAAATCCCCTAATATAACAATATTTTCATTACCCTTGCATTTCATTAGCACCATCCTTATCATCTCCCAAAACTGCTCTCGGATATAAGTGGCTTAGACATGTCTGGCGTAGACCCTTAGAACAAAAACTTCTTAAGGCACTTTCATTCGTATCCATAGCAGTCTCAGCTTGCACATTCATACTCTTTCACACAATGACCCATTCTTTCTGAAAGGATGATACAGACTCCCTGGCATGCCCGCTCTGTCTCGTCTACACCAGACCAGTACCAGGTATACATGCCATGTAGTGCAATACTTTCCTTCCGTTTCGTCTCATTTACACATACACATCTATTCCCTATCATACATCATATCGCATATTTCATCCATCTTATCATTCATTGCTCCACATACATTCAGTGCAGCCAGACGGGCTTCCGCAATCCACTTTTCGCTCCTGCGGAGACAGAACGTGACGGGTGGCGAACCTGAGTTGCCGAAAAAACAAAAATTAAAAAAACAAAAATAAAAATAAAAAAAGATATTAAATGCTAGCGTGTTTTAGTGGGTTCTTCTTTATAAGCATTTTTTTCATATTACATTAGCACATTAGCCAATTCACGAATATCAAAAGAACTTTTTTTCAGATTTTATGATTCCGGTTACATTTTAACAAAATCTTTAGGCCGTTTACTATAATAAATTGATATATTTTTTATATGTAATAAAATTAAGTTACGTTAAAGTTTCTAGTGGGCCCAAAAACTATTGTCTCCTTTATCTTATTTATCCTTTTTTAAATATTTATTTAAGTCCCAACTAGATGAGAGTACTACAAAATATCCCTAAATAATAATATAATAAATAATAATAAATAAATGAATAGCAACTTGAATTACTAGTAATCTAGTAGATGGATGGTAATACGGGAGATTATTTTACAAACTATACATTTACAACGAAAAGTCTGCATTATGTTACAGCACTCTAAATATATTTATTTATTAGATATATTTGCTTAAAATGGACAGATAAGTATGGCACAGTCTCAAAACACGACATGTTTTGCTATGATTGTAAATAGCATAAAATTTACATAAATAGCACATACAAATGAAATTTTTCTAATCAAATCTAATCCAAAACAAAACAATTAGACTAAAAAAATAAAAATAGTTTATTCATTAAAGAAATATATTAATTACATTTAACAAATAGGTCTCTGATGTCATAAAATTGATTTTCATGGAGATAAGCTAATAATTATTTTCTAAATAAATTATTATTATGTGATGTCATTTGGTATTTTATTATAAATTCGAATACACATGGTTAAACAACTTTTACTATATTTGTTTGATCGCGGTACATCATCTAATACAAGTCTATTTGCATTTCTTTTAAGTCCTATGTTCATATCATATCCCTTTGTAAAGAGATTGTTATGTTTACGTACGAAATTACAAACTTCGTATATGTAGAGAGATGGTAGTGGCAACAAACCTAGGCTCCTAAATAGCGGTTTGCAGGACTTATCCGGTGCGATTCCACCAATAGCTCTAATGCATATCTTTTGTGCAGTAAATAATCTCTGTTAATCTGTACCATTGCCCCATATTACAACACCATAACGTAGTAAAGATTCTATATAAGCGTGATACGTTAGGACAGCAGTTTTTTTTGTCTGTAACAATTTTACTTTATTAAGTGCATAAACAAATTGGTTGATTCTACTACATAGGTGACGTATGTGACCTTTCCAGCTTAAATCTTGATCGATTATTACTTCTAGCAATTTAGTTTGTGTTACTTCTTTTAATTTGTCGAGTTGAGATTAAAATTGTATTTTGTGTGTTTTGATTTATTAAATTGAATATAAGTTGATTTATTAAGATTAATTTTTTAATTGTTTCTGTCTAACCATTTAATAATTTTATCAATTGTGTTGTTAATGTCAATTTCATGATTACGTATTGAATTATTACTTACAATTATTGAAATATCGTTCGCAAATAAAATACATTTGTGACTGTTGACTAGAGTTATATCATTTATATTTATGTAAAGAAGAAACAATATTGGACCCAACAGTACAATGTAGCTAATGTCATCATCATCATCATCATTACAGCCCTTCACAAGTCCACTGCTGAACATCCATTGACTTCCTTCCTGCATGGCTTACCAGGTCGTCACTCCATATAGTGGGGGAACGCCCTACACTTCGCCTGCCAGTACGAGCAATAGAATAGTTAATGTATTGCTATATAATACATTTTACAAGTAAAGAAATTATTTATAACGAAATGCAAAGAGATCTATTTCTACAAACCCTTAAAAGATATAAAATAATTTGCACAACTTACCCAGTACGGGAATCACCTTAAGAACGGTTAAGATGTATATTTTTAGAGTAAAATATTAAGAAGTGACTATAAGTACACAAGGCTGTGTTAGAGATCTTATGATCAAATAAGACAAAATAAGCGCGAGTACTCTTTAACGACGTGAGACGTCGGTGCCCTATATAGTATATTATTATCTACGGACGTCGGTGTCGCTCGCAGCTATGACATCTGGCTATGACGTTCTTATGCCCGGTTCTCGTTTAGCGCTGTGCTTGTCTCCTCTCCTTCACCCTTCGCCAGCGTTACTTAACAGCTCCTACTCACCGATCGGACAAAAAATAAACGAAGGCGACTGCACGCCAATATTTTGGTGATATTTTTTTATAATTAATAAAATATTAAAAATTTACACATGTCAAAGCAGGCACTGCTATTTGGCGACAGAAATAGGTAAGGCCACCCCTCATCTATTTCTACCCAGACCTACCCAGACGGACTCCCAGGCAGACTTGGAGTCATAACATCTAGTAGAAGTAATTGGCATTATATGTTTTTATTGTATTTATTGTAAATATTTTAAATGTAAAATGGAATTGTTTGTATTTAAAAACAATAATTACATAGAGATTTTTTGATGGATATTTTTTCGAACTCTATTAAATGACACTAAATTCTCAGAAATGACTGAAGACTTCCACCGAACCATTAGACAAAAGATTTTTATTTATTCTTTACAAGCTTAAAGGTTAAAACAGTAATTAAAAACCTGACTGCGTAAATAAGTTTACTGAAACAACAAACACTATACATCCACAACTAAGACGAATCTAATGACACCCCAGATGTTAAAATCCATCAATCTGTTTAGAATACAGAGCGTGACAAATAATTAGACATACATACATACACACATACACTCAAAAAACATTACCCTCCTTCTGGGGTAGTCGGCTAAACATCCTGGAAAACTTATTTTAATATAAAATAAGGGTGAAAAACGAGCACACAGTCCACCTGATGGTAAGTGGATGCGGTGGCACATAGACATCTACATTTATCCTCAATTAAGAATCAAAATGCAGATGCGTTGTCACCCCTGAGGACTAAGATGGAACGCTTCGTTTCCAGTAAAATGGGTATCCGGTTCTTTACACTCACCATACGAAACACAGCAGCATTAAGCTGCTATTTTACGCTGATATTATGTTAGTACTATATAATAATTAGACATACATACATATACACATACACTCAAAAAACATTACCCTCCTTCTGGGGTAGTCGGCTAAACATCCTGGAAAACTTATTTTAATATAAAATAGGGTGAAAAAAGCAGCACACAGTCCACCTGATGGTAAGTGGATGCGGTGGCACATAGACATCTACATTTATCCTCAATTAAGAATCAAAATGCAGATGCGTTGTCACCCTGAGGACTAAGATGGAACGCTTCGTTTCCAGTAAAATGGGTATCCGGTTCTTTACACTCACCATACGAAACACAGCATTAAGCTGCTATTTTGCTGATATTATGTTAGTCTACACTAATATTATAAAGAGGAAAACTTTGTTTGTTTGTTTGTTTGATTGTAATGAATAGGCTCATAAACTACTGGACCGATTTTAAAAATCTTTCACCATTCAAGCTACATTATCCACAAGTAATATAGGCTATATTTAATTTTGAACAAAAATAGGGTTCCGTAAGATATTAGGTTTTTCGGACACAAAAAATCAACCAAAAAGTTACTTATTTTGCGTACCCTGCCTAAACTATTAAAGATAGAACCATAAAATGTTCTAAGTAATTGTAGATCTCATAAATATCTACAAAAAGTCCGCGACACACTATACCTATCTATGTCGAGGAGGCACAATAACCATTTTTTATTGAAAAATCTTGATTTTTTTGGACTACATTTAAACGCGTTTATTTTACTCATGCTATTAATCCTTATCAAAATAAATTATTTCATCACTAAGTACAGTTAATGTAGATAATATTTGGTCTTTGAATGATTAAAATTGGACGTTTGGTTCAAGTTATGGCGAAATTAAAATATTACGATTTCTGCTGCACGGCCCGTTGCGAAGTAGGCGTTACCAAGGCCCGGTGAGCGTGTGGGAGGGAGTTTAGATCTATGAGTAAGGTACCGCGCGGCTCAGTCCGCGGTCGGCCCCTCACGCAGCGGTCGTGTGAAGTCTAATAATTTTCGTGCGATTTTTTAGGTTTTGTTATTTAAACTACACCTACCAAAAGTTCTTCTCAGAGCTAAACAACAGTCCTTCTTAGAGCTAAACAACAGTTCTTCTTAGAGCTAAACAACAGTTCTTTTCAGGCTAACCAACAGTTCTTTTCAGGGCTTACCAACAGTTCTTTTCAGGGCTAACCAACAGTTCTTTTAGAGCTAGAATATTACACGCTAATAACATTATCTTAAACATTTGAAAATGCCTAAGAGAGCCAGGTCTCAACTTTCTAAACATAGTTCTCAAGCACGGGCAGCAAAAATACGTCGTATGAGAATCTTCACCTGAACGTTCACAACGCCTTGCTGAACAAAATCAGAGAAACTCTCAGGTACGCGCACGAGAGTCGAGTGTCGAACGTTCCAACGCCTTGCAAAACAAAATCTGAGAACCTCTGAGTTACGTGCACGAGAGTCGAGGCTGGAGCGTTCCCAACGTCTTCATGAACAAAATGTAAGAACCTCTGACTTACGCGAACGAGAGTCGAGTGTCGAGCGTTCGCAACGCCTTGCGTACAAAGCTTGAGAACCTCTGAGCTACGCGCTCAAGAGTCGAGGTTGGAGTGTTCCCAACGTCTTCATGAACAAAATGTAAGGACCTCTGACTTACGCGAACGAGAGTCGAGTGTCGAGCGTTCGCAACGCCTTGCCGTACAAAGCTTGAGAACCTCTGAGCTACGCGCTCAAGAGTCGAGCCTGGAGCGTTCCCAACGTCTTCATGAACAAAATATAAGAACCTCTCAGTTGCGCGAAAGAGAGTCGAGTGTCGAGCGTTTGCAGCGACTTAGAGCTCAGGCAGAGAGACAGCAGTTGTCCACAAATAGAGTTCGCAATCGAATTTTAGCTAACAGCAACAGACTGGCTTTCAGATATGATCTGCAGTTTGATTATGCACAACAAGCGTCCGTCCAAATCAGAGTCATGAATAAGATCTGCTCTAACTGCTCTGCCAAGAAATGGGCGGACGAACCTAATGGTATGTGCTGTGCTTCAGGTAAAGTTTGTCTTCCTAACCTGCAGGAGCCGCCACAACCAATAAAAAATCTTTTGACTAATAACCATCCATTATCTGGGCATTTTTTAACAAACATACGTAAATACAATAGTCTTTTTCAAATGACTTCGTTTGGCGCAAAAGAAATCAGGGAAGGAAATTTTATGCCCACTTTTAAAATTGAAGGACAAGTGTATCATCTAATTGGTAGCCTTTTACCACCATCAGGCCAAAACCCACAGTTCTTGCAAATATATTTTATTTCGGATGCAGACCAGTTATCGTTGCGATCAAGCATCGCACCAACCTTAAAAATGGATTTAATTCACGAATTACAGACCGCTTTAAATAATCATAACGTGTACATACGAAGTTTTAAACAAAACTTAGAACTTAACTCCTCAGATAATTTAAAGTTAATTATTCATTCAGATCGCACTCCACAGACAGCACACAGAGGCAGATATAATGCTCCTACTGTAAACGAGGTAGCTGTTCTCTTGGTCGATGAAGACAAAGGTCCCAGGGATATAGTCTTACACGGTAGAGACGGGCAGCTCAAGAGTTTCTGAGCTACATCGGTCCTATGATCCACTACAGTATCCTATAATGTTTGTGACAGGAGAAGACGGTTATTATTTGACTATCCTCAGCAGGGTTCTGCGCGTAATAAAACTGTTTCGTGTATGCAATTTTACATTTAGATTAATGATTAGAACTAACTCTTTTAATCCGTTACATTATTACAGAGACTTATTTAGTCAATATTGTGTTGACATGATGGCGAAAATGATATCGGAAAGATTAAATTATATTTGTCGGAATCAACAAAGACTGAGGGCTGATGACTACATCATCTCAGAGATGCCTTAAATCATGACGCAAATGTTGACCCATCAAATATCGGTCAACAAGTCATATTGCCATCGTCATCAATAAAAACTGCGGTTGCCAATCCGCTGCCAAGCATGGCAACTATGGCAAACTCGATGAGGCATCTATGAGGAGGCCTATGTTCAGCAGTGGACTTTATAGACTGTAATGGATGCATGGATGGATGTAAATAATCACATTTTAAAATAAAGATGAGAAATATGTTTGCATGAAAATTTATGATGTTAAAAAGTAAGCTAAGATCCGCGTAATAAAATAAAATCATGTGTCTTACTTAGAGCACCTCCCGCTCTCCCTCAATTGCGTGTACTATCATCACTAATCCCAACACTACTACTCTCAACACAATTACACTAGGAAAGACCACGTCGATAATACAGTAAATGTTTCGCCTCTAAAGGCATCCTCAGGTGAAATTATCAGGTGAAAGGTATTTTATAAGTGTCTACTTAAATTTCTTAAGTGCTATGTACGCCACAATTATATATATAGCATATATAGCAGAAGTAAATTCATATTATTTATTTTAGACTATATAGTATATATAGAATATTTGTATAACTTGGCAGTACTTTTTTAACACGCTTTTATTAGGTCGACCTGTATGTAACTAACTATGGTCGTAGCGTAATAAAAATTGGCAGCTGTATGTAGTTCTGATAAAATTACAATAATATGGTACTGTCGAACGGATCTGATGATAGAACCGGAAGATATGAACTGAAACTTCATGATGGAAAATCGTATCATAGCTGTTTTGGATTTCTTAGAAAAGTCTTGTAATGAACTTTGACCACGATTAGGTTTCAAGGTCTGATGATGAATCCGGAAGATAGGCACTGGCATTCCATGATGGAATATCGTATCATAGTGTTTGCACTTGTGAGAAAGGCCACGTAATGAACACGATCAGTTTTCAAGGTTATAACCAACCTTTTTTTGTTTTTACGTGCATTTATAAAAGCGTGTTTTTCTAGTGTTTTATAAACTATTAATTTATTAAATTAATAAATAAAATACAAAGTTGTAGCTATATCGGGCACCACCGTCAGATATTTTGCATTGAAACATTAAGACGAACTTTCGACCCTTCAACTATTACCAGACTTGTATCTACATTTTCAAAGTTTTAGTAAATGGTTACCACTTCTAAATAACGGGAAACCTTTGTCGCGTGTACGGTTGCTAGTGTTGCTTCAACCACATCTGCTCCGTGTTTTGAAATTAACCATGCTTTAAAACTTTTGCACAAGCAACTTTATAGTTTTGGCACAATTTACTACACGATCAAAAGTGGTAAGTGCATCTGTACTGATAACTAATATAATAGTGTACTGATTTAGATTATAATATGATGTAACTAGCTGTTCCCCGCCACTTCGCGTTTTAATTTATGCAATGGTGGAATGAGAGAATCCATCACTTTAACTCATCCTGTTTTATCGTAAAGTAAACGCCTAAAAGTTCTTGTAGACGACCGATGGCAGTAAAACCACTTCTTAAAAAATTCGATTGTAATTGAATAAAATTAATTTAACGGATTTTATCACATTGAATGTAAATAAAAGCAAAAGTTTAATCTAATAAATTCAAAATAAATCGGGAATTAAAATATGTAAAATATTTAACAACTTTACGGAGCACGTGGTAAATCTTTGAATTGCATTGCAAGAACTAAAAATTACAATTTTTGCAATTTGGTTTTCTCGCGTATTATGAAATTTTGATGCGTGAGTTTTGAGAAAATTTGATCTTACCTTTGAGCTCACCTTTTATAGATTTTGTTTATAAAACAGAAATGATAAACGAACTTACAGTCCACCTGATGATGAGTGGCTACTGCACTCTATGGACATCTGCAACCTACTTCAAACAAAGAAGACTACAAATGCGTTGTCACCTGTGAGCACTAAGGTTAAATGCCTCACAGCCTGTAATTTTACTGCCAATGCGGTGTTACATTTTAATTTAATTAAATATACATATACATAAACACTCACGCCTATCACCCAGAGGGGTGACAGGCGTGAGTGTTTATGTATATAGGGGTAGGCAGAGACTATGGACTTCCATTTGGCACATTTGGCACTCTCTCGCCTCCTCCACATCCATATACATACGCATAAACGCTCGTTGGTTAAGGGTACTCTTAATTTGGCCCATTTTCAATATATCGCCAATTTGGTCGATAAATTTTCGCCTAGGGCGTCCCTTCCAGACTATGCCGTTCACCTCTGCCACATAAATTTGCTTTGTCACTCTTTCCTCATTCATTCTTTCTACATGACCAAACCACCGAAGCACTCCTTTCTTAATCCTGGTCACAACATCATCGTGCAGACCACACTCTTCTCTTATCACACAATTTTTCACTCTGTCATTTAGATTCAGCCCTAACATACTCCTTAATGACCGCATTTCTACAGCATTTATTCTACTCTCGTGCTTCTTCTGCCACACCCAACTTTCACTACCACACATCAAAATAGGGACTAACACAGCATTATGAATTGCCTTACGTGCCTTTTGGGACACATTCTGACTTTCTACAATAGAGTGTAGAGCCCCATTTACTCTATTTCCTGCGTTCACTCTTCGTTCTATATCCTTATCATATCCACCATCCCTGCTAAATACACATCCCGAATAAACAAACTCATCTACTTGCTCGACCAATTCCCCTTCTATTCTTATTTCACATATCGTTTTACTTTCTTCTCTTTCAAAAACCATAACTTTCGTCTTACTTGCGTTCACTTTCATTTCCTTTCTTTAATGACCTGTTCATTAATGTAACCATCATTTGCAACTGGCCGCCGACGATGCAAATATGAATTGATCATCGGCGTACAAAAGGCATTTGACGGTTAACTCACCCATTCTTAACCCGCATTCTTCAACTTTCAAATTTTCCAAACAACTGTCCTGTCTGACACGTTTATGGATGCCAAACCAGTCCGAGTAGGCCCCGTTGATCCTGACACAAGCACTGGAGTCCCTATACAGAGACTTCAATGCCTGTATCAAACCAGCGCTCAACCCAAATGAGTTCAGTGTTTGCCATAATACATCCCTGTCCACTCTGTCATAAGCCTTTTCCAAGTCCACGAATACACAAAAACCTTTTGGTGTTTGGCCAAACTTCTCCGCGATCATGCGCATGGAAAGATCTGATCCGTACATCACATTCCTTTCTAAATCCGCTTGCACATCCCAAATTTTTCCATCAGTATCTTTCATAACTCTTTCAATTAGCACCTTAGCATACAGTTTCCCCACAATGCTAAGAAGGCTGATACTACAGTAGTTTTACAGTCCTGCTAATCTTTTTCCTTATATATTGGGACTATCACGGCTTTTCACCAGTCTCCCGGTACCCGCTTAAGTTCCCAACACAAATTAAACAAGGTGTACAGCAGGTCTGCCACCACTCCCTCTCCAGCCCTCAGCATTTCGAGTGATACTCTATCATATCCGGCTGCCTTACCTGCTTTCGTACTTTTCATTGCTTTCATTATTTCATCTATGCTTATCTCTCTATCTCTTTCCTCTTCTTTCGGGTTTTCTATTTCTTTTAATTCAAACGTCTCATCACTCATAAACACGCTTTCAAAGTATTCCTTCCGTCTCCTTAAACTCGAAACTTCGTCATTCAGAATACAGCCATTCTGGTCTCGCATAGCATTAATTCTAGGCTGTTTTGAATATCCCCTGGCAGTTCTTACGAGTTTCCAGAACATTTTAATATTTGCCTGGAAGTTATCCGATATTCTTTTATCATTCTCATCAGTTCTTTCTTGCTTTTTCCTTTCAACTACTTCTTTTACTCTCTTATTTAGATGTCTAAAGGCTGCCTTTTTTCTTTCAATATCATCATTCATACTGCTAGAATGACTAGCCTTGGTTGCTAGTAAATCTAGCCATGCTCTCTTCTTTGCTTCAACTTCCATCCGTACCTGATCATCCCACCATAAAGTGTTATTTTTCCTTTCATTCGTTATCTTAGTTACACCACGTACTTCGGTAGCTGCATTCAGCAAACCTTTCTTGACATTATTCCACACAGTCTCCAAGTCTAAATCATTCATACACAATTCATCCATACCACTTATATTTTCTCTGTCTACATTTGAACTTCTCTTTCATACCTTCATCTTGTAACCTCTCTGTTATTATACACTGTAACGCAGTGGTAGACACAGATGTCCGATGCTGCCAACGTCTAAATAGACCATTAATTCGGCATACGACCAAGTAATGATCCGTCCCTACGTTGGACCCTCGGTAAACCCTTGTATCTACCACTGCGCTCCACATTCTTTCATCCACAATTATGAAATCTATCATGCTTCTATCACTACCTCTTTCCCATGTATACATGTGAATCTTCTTATGACGAAAGAAAGTGTTCGTCACAAAACGATTCTTTTCCCACACATACGGTGAGGAGGCTTTCACCATTCTCATTTATGATTTCATCACCAAACGTTCCCAATATCCTTTCATAACCAAGCCTCTTCACACCAACCCTTCCATTAAAATCCCCTAATATAACAATATTTTCATTACCCTTGCATTTCATTAGCACTATCCTTATCATCTCCCAAAACTGCTCTCGGATATAAGTGGGCTTAGACATGTCTGGGGCGTAGACCCTTAGAACAAAAAACTTCTTTAAGCGCACTTTCATTCGTATCCATAGCAGTCTCGGGCTTGCACATTCATACTCTTTCACACAATGACCCATTCTTTCTGAAAGGATGATACAGACTCCCTGGCATGCCCGCTCTGTCTCGTCTACACCAGACCAGTACCAGGTATACATGCCATGTGTAGTGCAATACTTTCCCTTCCGTTTCGTCTCATTTACACATACACATCTATTCCTCTATCATACATCATATCGCATATTTCATCCATCTTATCATTCATTGCTCCACATACATTCAGTGCAGCCAGACGGGCTTCCGCAATCCACTTTTCGCTCCTGCGGGAGACAGAACGTGACGGGTGGCGAACCTAGTTGCCGAAAACAAAAATTAAACAATTAAAATAAAACAAAAAATAAGAATAAAAAAAAGATATTAAATGCTAGCGTGTTTTAGTGGTTCGTTCTTCTTTTTAAGCATTTTTTTTCATATTACATTAGCACATTAGCCAATTCACGAATATCAAAAGAACTTTTTTTCAGATTTTATGATTCCGGTTACATTTTAACAAAATCTTTAGGCCGTTTACTATAATAAATTGATATATTTTTTATATGTAATAAAATTAAGTTACGTTAAAGTTTCTAGTGGGCCCAAAAACTATTGTCTCCTTTATCTTATTTATCCTTTTTTAAATATTTATTTAAGTCCCAACTAGATGAGAGTACTACAAAATATCCCTAAATAATAATATAATAAATAATAATAAATAAATGAATAGCAACTTGAATTACTAGTAATCTAGTAGATGGATGGTAATACGGGAGATTATTTTACAAACTATACATTTACAACGAAAAGTCTGCATTATGTTACAGCACTCTAAATATATTTATTTATTAGATATATTTGCTTAAAAATGGACAGATAAGTATGGCACAGTTCTCAAAACACGACATGTTTTGCTATGTGATTGTAAATAGCATAAAAATTTACATAAATAGCACATACAAATGAAATTTTTCTAATCAAATCTAATCCAAAACAAAACAATTAGACTAAAAAAATAAAAATAGTTTATTCATTAAAGAAATATATTAATTACATTTAACATTGATTTTCATGGAGATAAGCTAATAATTATTTTCTAAATAAATTATTATTATGTGATGTCATTTGGTATTTTATTATAAATTCGAATACACATGGTTAAACAACTTTTACTATATTTGTTTGATCGCGGTACATCATCTAATACAAGTCTATTTGCATTTCTTTTAAGTCCTATGTTCATATCATATCCCTTTGTAAAGAGATTATTATGTTTACGTACGAAATTACAAACTTCGTATATGTAGAGAGATGGTAGTGGCAACAAACCTAGGCTCCTAAATAGCGGTTTGCAGGACTTATCCGGTGCGATTCCACCAATAGCTCTAATGCATATCTTTTGTGCAGTAAATAATCTCTGTTAATCTGTACCATTGCCCCATATTACAACACCATAACGTAGTAAAGATTCTATATAAGCGTGATACGTTAGGACAGCAGTTTTTGTCTGTAACAATTTTACTTTATTAAGTGCATAAACAAATTGGTTGATTCTACTACATAGGTGACGTATGTGACCTTTCCAGCTTAAATCTTGATCGATTATTTCTTCTAGCAATTTAGTTTGTGTTACTTCTTTTAATTTGTCGAGTTGAGATTAAAATTGTATTTTGTGTGTTTTGATTTATTAAATTGAATATAAGTTGATTTATTAAGATTAATTTTTTAATTGTTTCTGTCTAACCATTTAATAATTTTATCAATTGTGTTGTTAATGTCAATTTCATGATTACGTATTGAATTATTACTTACAATTATTGAAATATCGTTCGCAAATAAAATACATTTGTGACTGTTGACTAGAGTTATATCATTTATATTTATGTAAAGAAGAAACAATATTGGACCCAACAGTACAATGTAGCTAATGTCATCATCATCATCATCATTACAGCCCTTCAAGTCCACTGCTGAACATCCATTGACTTCCTTCCTGCATGGCTTACCAGGTCGTCACCCATATAGTGGGGAACGCCTCACACTTCGCCTGCCAGTACGAGCAATAGAATAGTTAATGTATTGCTATATAATACATTTTACAAGTAAAGAAATTATTTATAACGAAATGCAAAGAGATCTATTTCTACAAACCCTTAAAAGATATAAAATAATTTGCACAACTTACCCAGTACGGAATCACCTTAAGAACAGTTAAGATGTATATTTTAGAGTAAAATATAGAAGTGACTATAAGTACACAAGGCTGTGTTAGAGATCTTATGATCAAATAAGACAAAATAAGCGCGAGTACTCTTTAACGACGTGAGACGTCGGTGCCCTATATAGTATATTATTATCTACGGACGTCGGTGTCGCTCGCAGCTATGACATCTGGCTATGACGTTCTTATGCCCGGTTCTCGTTTAGCGCTGTGCTCTCCTCTTCACCCTTCGCCAGCGTTACTAACAGCTCCTACTCACCGATCGGACAAAAAATAAACGAAGGCGACTGCACGCCAATATTTTGGTGATATTTTTTTATAATTAATAAAATATTAAAAATTTACACATGTCAAAGCAGGTACTGCTATTTGGCGACAGAAATAGGTAAGGCCACCCCTCATCTATTTCTACCCAGACCTACCCAGACGGACTCCCAGGCAGACTTGGAGTCATAACATCTAGTAGAAGTAATTGGCATTATATGTTTTTATTGTATTTATTGTAAATATTTTAAATGTAAATGGAATTGTTTGTATTTAAAAACAATAATTACATAGAGATTTTTTGATGGATATTTTTTCGAACTCTATTAAATGACACTAAATTCTCAGAAATGACTGAAGACTTCCACCGAACCATTAGACAAAAGATTTTTATTTATTCTTTACAAGCTTAAAGGTTAAAACAGTAATTAAAAACCTGACTGCGTAAATAAGTTTACTGAAACAACAAACACTATACATCCACAACTAAGACGAATCTAATGACACCCCAGATGTTAAAATCCATCAATCTGTTTAGAATACAGAGCGTGACAAATAAGACATACATACATACACACATACATCAAAAACATTACCCTCCTTCTGGGTAGTTTGCTAAACATCCTGGAAAACTTATTTTAATATAAAATAAGGTGAAAACGAGCACACAGTCCACCTGATGGTAAGTGGATGCGGTATATGCTAGACATCTACATTTATCCTCAATTAAGAATCAAAATGCAGATGCGTTGTCACCCTGAGGACTAAGATGGAACGCTTCTTTTTGTAAAATGGGTATCCGTTCTTTACACTCACCATATGAAACAGCAGCATTACTGCTATTTTACGCTGATATTATGTTAGTACTATATAATAATTAGACATACATACATATACACATACACTCAAAAAACATTACCCTCCTTCTGGGGTAGTCGGCTAAACATCCTGGAAAACTTATTTTAATATAAAATAAGGGTGAAAAACGAGCACACAGTCCACCTGATGGTAAGTGGATGCGGTGGCACATAGACATCTACATTTATCCTCAATTAAGAATCAAAATGCAGATGCGTTGTCACCCCTGAGGACTAAGATGGAACGCTTCGTTTCCAGTAAAATGGGTATCCGGTTCTTTACACTCACCATACGAAACACAGCAGCATTAAGCTGCTATTTTACGCTGATATTATGTTAGTCTACACTAATATTATAAAGAGGAAAACTTTGTTTGTTTGTTTGTTTGATTGTAATGAATAGGCTCATAAACTACTGGACCGATTTTAAAAATTTTTCACCATCTGAAAGCTTATTATCCACAAGTAATATAGGCTATATTTAATTTTGAACAAAATAGGGTTCCGTAAGATATTAGGGTTTTCGGACACAAGGTGTAAAAATCAACCAAAAAGTTACTTATTTTGCGTACCCTGCCTAAACTATTAAAGATAGAACCATAAATGTTCTAAGTAATTGTAGATCTCATAAATATCTACAAAAGTCCGCGACACACTATACCTATCTATGTCGAGTGAGGCACAATAACCATTTTTTATTGAAAAATCTTGATTTTTTTTGACTACATTTAAACGCGTTTATTTTACTCATGCTATTAATCCTTATCAAAATAAATTATTTCATCACTAAGTACAGTTATCTACACTAATATTATAAAGAGGAAAACTTTGTTTGTTTGTTAGATTGTAATGAATAGGCTCATAAACTACTGGACCGATTTTAAAAATTTTTCACCATTCGAAAGCTACATTATCCACGAGTAATATAGGCTATATTTAATTTTGAACAAAATAGGGTTCCGTAAGATATTAGGTTTTTCGGACAAGGTGTAAAAATCAACCAAAAAGTTACTTATTTTGCGTACCCTGCCTAAACTATTAAAGATAGAACCATAAAATGTTCCAAGTAATTGTAGATCTTATAAATATCTACAAAAGTCCGCGACACACTATACCTATCTATGTCGAGTGAGGCACAATAACCATTTTTTATTGAAAAATCTTGATTTTTTTGGACTACATTTAAACGCGTTTATTTTACTCATGCTATTAATCCTTATCAAAATAAATTATTTCATCACTACAGTTAATGTAGATAATATTTGGTCTTTGAATGATTAAAATTGGACGTTTGGTTCTGAAGTTATGAAATTAAAATATTACGATTTCTGCTGCACGGCCCGTTGCGGTAGGCGTTACCAAGGCCCGGTGAGCGTGTGGGAGGGGTTTAGATCTATGAGTGGTACCGCGCCCAGTCCCGGTCGGCTCCTACGCAGCGGTCGTGCGTGAAGTCTAATAATTTTCGTGGATTTTTTAGGTTTTGTTATTTAAACTACACCTACACAAAAGTTCTTCTCAGAGCTAAACAACAGTCCTTCTTAGAGCTAAACAACAGTTCTTCTTAGAGCTAAACAACAGTTCTTTTCAGGGCTAACCAACAGTTCTTTTCAGGGCTTACCAACAGTTCTTTTCAGGGCTAACCAACAGTTCTTTTTAGAGCTAGAATATTACACGCTAATAACATTATCTTAAACATTTGAAAATGCCTAAGAGAGCCAGGTCTCAACTTTCTAAACATAGTTCTCAAGCACGGGCAGCAAAAATACGTCGTATGGGAGAATCTTCACCTGAACGTTCACAACGCCTTGCTGAACAAAATCAGAGAAACTCTCAGGTACGCGCACGAGAGTCGAGTGTCGAACGTTCACAACGCCTTGCAAAACAAAATCTGAGAACCTCTGAGTTACGTGCACGAGAGTCGAGGCTGGAGCGTTCCCAACGTCTTCATGAACAAAATGTAAGAACCTCTGACTTACGCGAACGAGTCGAGTGTCGAGCGTTCGCAACGCCTTGCTGTACAAAGCTTGAGAACCTCTGAGCTACGCGCTCAAGAGTCGAGGCTGGAGCGTTCCCAACGTCTTCATGAACAAAATAAGGACCTCTGACTTACGCGAACGAGAGTCGAGTGTCGAGCGTTCGCAACGCCTTGCCGTACAAAGCTTGAGAACCTCTGAGCTACGCGCTCAAGAGTCGAGCCTGGAGCGTTCCCAACGTCTTCATGAACAAAATATAAGGACCTCTCAGTTGCGCGAAAGAGAGTCGAGTGTCGAGCGTTTGCAGCGACTTAGAGCTCAGGCAGAGAGACAGCAGTTGTCCACAAATAGAGTTCGCAATCGAATTTTAGCTAACAGCAACAGACTGGCTTTCAGATATGATCCGCAGTTTGATTATGCACAACAAGCGTCCGTCCAAATCGGAGGTCATGAATAAGATCTGCTCTAACTGCTCTGCCAAGAAATGGGCGGACGAACCTAATGGTATATTGGTGCTTCAGGTAAAGTTTGTCTTCCTAACCTGCAGGAGCCGCCACAACCAATAAAAATCTTTTGACTAATAACCATCCATTATCTGGGCATTTTTAACAAACATACGTAAATACAATAGTCTTTTTCAAATGACTTCGTTTGGCGCAAAAGAAATCAGGGAAGGAAATTTTATGCCCACTTTTAAAATTGAAGGACAAGTGTATCATCTAATTGGTAGCCTTTTACCACCATCAGGCCAAAACCCACAGTTTTTGCAAATATATTTTATTTCGGATGCAGACCAGTTATCGTTGCGATCAAGCATCGCACCAACCTTAAAAATGGATTTAATTCACGAATTACAGACCGCTTTAAATAATCATAACGTGTACATACGAAGTTTTAAACAAAACTTAGAACTTAACTCCTCAGATAATTTAAAGTTAATTATTCATTCAGATCGCACTCCACAGACAGCACACAGAGGCAGATATAATGCTCCTACTGTAAACGAGGTAGCTGTTCTCTTGGTCGATGAAGACAAAGGTCCCAGGGATATAGTCTTACACAGAGACGGCAGCTCAAAGAGTTTCTGAGCTACATCGGTCCTATGATCCACTACAGTATCCTATAATGTTTGTGACAGGAGAAGACGGTTATTATTTGACTATCCTCAGCAGGGTTCTGCGCGTAATAAAACTGTTTCGTGTATGCAATTTTATGCATTTAGATTAATGATTAGAACTAACTCTTTTAATCCGTTACATTATTACAGAGACTTATTTAGTCAATATTGTGTTGACATGATGGCGAAAATGATATCGGAAAGATTAAATTATATTTGTCGGAATCAACAAAGACTGAGGGCTGATGACTACATTCATCTCAGAGATGCCTTAAATCATGACGCAAATGTTGACCCATCAAATATCGGTCAACATGTCATATTGCCATCGTCATTTACGGGTTCTCCGCGTTTCATGCACGAGAAAACGCAGGACGCGATGACGTACCCCGAATGGCCTGAAATAAAAGCCGAGCTGCTACCAGGACAACGGTCTTTCGACCGTCATGACATAATTTCACGTGTATTTCATTTAAAGATGAAGAAATTCATCAAATTATTTGTCAAAGAACAGATATTCGGTAAAGTAAAATGTTATATGGCAAGTGTGGAGTGGCAAAAGCTCGGTTTACCTCATTGTCATTTGCTGTTCTGGCTAGAAACTAAAATACAACCAGATGAGATCGACAGTGTCATAGTTGCGGAGCTACCCGATCAACAAATTGATCCGGTACTACACGACATTATAATTAAAAATATGGTACATGGACCCTGCGGAGAACATAATTTAGCTGCACCATGCATGAAGAACGGTGTCTGCACAAAAAAATACCCTCGCCGTTTCATGAACGATACCCAGACCGGAGAGGATGGGTATCCAGTTTATCGTAGGCGCGATACAGGAAATGGCGGTCGGAGCACTACGCTACAAATCAGGGGCAACATGGTGACGATAGATAATAGGTGGATTGTTCCATACTCCCGCTACTATGTAAGACTTTTAACGCTCATATAAACGTGAGTATTGCCACCTGTCCAAGCCATTAAATATATATGTAAGTATATAAATAAAGGTTCAGATCAGGCAACTTTTAGCCTTAGAAACCCACACGATGAGGTCGAAAACTATTTAAATGGCAGGTACATAAGCACATCTGAAGCTGTCTGGCGCTTATTTGAATTTCCATTCACGAGCGGCATCCTACTGTAGTGCATTTGGCTGTTCATCTAGAGAACGGTCAAAGGGTGTATTTTACACCAGGACAGCTCATCAAGTTGTCCAAAACCCACGCAATACCACATTACTGGCATTTTTTGCTCTCTGTAATGAAGATGAATTCGCGAAAACTCTTCTGTATCATGAAGTCCCGCAATACTATACATGGGCAAATAATACATTCACTAGAAGGAAGCGTGGTGAAGATGTAGTTGACATCCGGGGATAAAAAGATGCCGCTTTAGGTAGAGTCTACGGGATACATCCATCCCAATCAGAGTGTTTTATCTTAGGATTCTACTGCACCACGTACGCGGTCCGACCTCATTTGCATACCTTAAAACTGTAAACGGTATTGTCAAAGAGACGTATCAAGCAGCTTGCCGTGACCGAGGTTTACTTGAAAACGATGATCATTGGGGTAACACTTTAAGCGAAGCTTCGTTATCACATTGTCCAAAAAACTAAGGAGTTGTTCGTAGTCATACTTTTATTTTGTCAACCATCGGAACCATTGAAGTTATGGGATACTTTCAAAGATCAGTTCTGTGAAGATATTAGACATCGTATCAGACAACAAAATCAGGATAACACTTCACCCTTCACTGAAGTCATTTATAATGAAGTATTAATTGAAATAGAAAACAAACTTCTAGAACTAAACGACAAAAATTTAAGTGATTTTGGATTACCTTCTCCTGTTCGTACCAGAATAATACTATTGACACAATGGTACAACAGTATAACAGCAATGATCTAACAGCGTTTGTTAATGACAATGTGCCAAAATTAGTACCAGATCAAAGACATGCTTATGAGAGGTGTGGACAGCGTGAACAATAACATGGGAGATTATTTTTGGACGCACCAGGAGGCACCGGAAAGACTTTTCTCGCAAATTTGATACTTGCTAAGATACGGCAATCAGGAAGATAGCGATTGCAGTTGCTTCGTCAGGAATTGCTGCAACTCTCTTGAACGAAGGAAAACTGCTCACTCTACGTTTAAACTCCCGCTATCCGTATCTTTAGATCAACGGTCTACGTGCTCTATTCGAAAAATGAGCCTCTTGGTAAGTTGCTGCAAGAGGCGTCGTTGGTAATATGGGATGAATGCACCATGAGTCATAGAGCTCATGTGGAGGCCGTGGACCGTACTTTAAAGACCTCCGAAGCTCTGCTAATGTCATGGGTGGTATCACTTTTGTATTTGCTGGAGATTTCCGACAAACGCTTCCTGTCGTCAACAGAGGTACGCGAGCAGATATTATGAAGGCATGTTTAAAATCGTCTCACCTTTGGACATCTGTTCAACATTTGAATTTGCGTACTAATATGAGAGCTCATCTACATGGAAATACGCATAGCAATTTTCCACAACAGCTGCTGAAACTGGAGAAGGAATTTTTCCATCTTTAAATTTGGGCACCGATTATGCGGTTACTTTGGATGAGTCTCTAGGGCAAATAGTCTATAATTTAGATAGTCTGATAGATGCTATATATCCTGACATCGAAAACTTACATCAAAATGATTTTCGTTGGCTGTGTTGTAGAGCAATAGTTTCTCCCAGGAATGAAACAGTCAACGAAATAAACAATTTAATTATGCAGAAAGTACCGGGTGAAGTTAAGTGCTATAAATCCATAGACACCGTCACTAACATCGAGGACGCAGTGCACTACCTCCAGGAATTTTAAATTCTCTGAACCCCGCTGGGCTTCCACCTCATGAACTGTCGTTAAAGTTGGCACGCCGATAATGCTTCTCAGAAATTTAAGACCCCAACATGTGTAATGGCACGAGACTTCTTATAAAGGAGCTAAAAGATAATTTAATAGTTGCGAAGATTATCACCGGCCCTGCAGCTGGTGAATTAGCTCATATACCAAGAATACCCATGATCCCTACTGATTTGCCTATACCTTCAAAAGGCTCCAATTTCCAGTAAAAATTTCTTTCACTCACGATAAACAAATCCCAGGGCCAAACATTCAAATTAGTAGGAATTGATTTACGAAAAGAATGTTTTACGCATGGGCAACTTTACGTTGCTATCACGGGTCGGGGCTCCTGACAATCAGTATATTTTGTTACCAGAAAATAATATAACGTCAAATGTTGTGTATAGAGAAGCTCTACAATAATAGCTTAAGTTTTCTATCCTAAAACAACAGGTTGCACTCCGGGACTTAACAAATAACATCCACAGAAAGAAAATCTGTTCAGCCTGCGGATAGTGACTGCTTCGTCGATGTTAGTGTCGGTGTCTGTGAATTGACCTGGGAATCATTTTGTTTGCTGACCATGTCTTTCCTGGGTAGGTTTTTTGCAGCGGTAACCGACATCCACGCGGGCGCAGCCGCGGGCGACCGCTAGTACTATATAAAGCTTACCCAGTGTCAATGGTTTCTCGCAGTTACTACGCTGAAATCCTCCAAAAAATCCCATAATAACAACTTACAACAGTTCCTAGCTTAATTGTTATAGATTAAAACGCCACTGCATAGACGATTAATAATTATGCAAAAGTAGAGTAATTTTTGCCGTCAAGAAATTTACTCCAAACATTTTTCGTCGGGTCGGCGGAAAACACTAAGGAATAAAAATGAATTCAGAAGCGCTTAATTATAAAATTACCGCATATTTTTAAATTAATTTTACTACGGATTTTGTTAATTAAGACCAGTAAATTTTATTCTTCAATCTTCAACAAAATACACACATACATAGTGTAAAACAAAGTCGCTTCCCGCCGCCTGTACGCTTAGATCTTTTAAATTACGCGACGGATTTTGATATGGTTTTTATCAATAGACACAATGATTCAAGAGGAAGGTTTATATGTATAATAAATGTATATTATAATATATTATATAATTCTTCTGTCCGTATGTATGTTACTGAACTCCTCCTAAACGGCTGGACCGATTTTGATGAAATTTTGTTGTGTGATTAAGTTGATTAGAGAATGGTTTAGATTCACAATTAGACCCGGTAAGTGGCGTTGTTGTCGAGATCCAGAAATCAACCTTGCGAAACCGGGGCGGATCGCTAGTCAAATATAAATAGCATTACTGCATAAAATTTTTGGAACATTATCTTAGTCGTGTATTACCAGGGCAAGGAATTCTATCACTCCTTTTCGCGCCAGTGGCGTCTTTAGCTACTATAAAAAATGCCAATAGAGATCTTTATGACCTTTGACAGATCTGATTTCTGACAGACCGGCGACGGTGTAAGAATATCCACTACCCCATATCATACCATGGGCGTTGTAGGAGGCGACAGAGGGAAACTAATCAGGAAATGGCTGTCCATTATAGTCTTCCAAATAACGACTTAAAATAAAAAACTGTGGTTGCCAACCCTCTTACCAAGCGTGAAAACTATGGCAAAGTTCGGTAGTGGACTTTAGTAGGTCGTAACTTTAACGGCGACGGAGAGCAGCGAAAAACTTGCGAGATGTTGGGTACTGCTATCGCCAATCTGCCTTTCGGACGTGGCATTTATGACAGACATGAAGGATGCAATGAACTATGTGCAACAGTGGAATTTCACAGGCTAATAAAGCTAAAGAAGAGGAATCTTATCTCTCTCCTTAGTCCTTAAAAGCTTTCTGCTCCATTGGTTATCGTTTCTTCGAGCAACATTCGTTGGGCTATGTCGATTATTCTGGTTCTATTTCGGATATCCTCATTGCGAAGTTTAACACGAAACGAAACTCCAAGCATTACATAGCCTTCTAGATAGTCCACGTCGCGTTATACTGTTCCTTTAAGAACTTCACTGGACGTGGACCCCACGGACCCAAAAGTCTCTACAGCAAATAGTACAGATATGTTGTCATCTCTCAGAGGCTCATACTTACTACACCGTGGGGTGTCCCACCATCATCACTAAATATTCCACAAGGCTCTAAAACCGAGGGAACATTTATAGAGACTAGAGCCCTTCGGATAACATCATTCAGAGAAGGGCATAGTAGTCTTCTATTTCTGAATAAATTATGACTACTATAATAAGATAGCACTAATTTAGATTACAGTAAGCGACAGTAGCCTAGGGTAGTAGTAGGGTTAGGCAAACTTAGAAAGTCGTGGGTTCGAATCGGCCATATTTGACTACTGTGATGAACCACTCTTAACTGCTTGCGTTTTGAAGCTTACTTAAACTTGTTAACGGTAGTATTGATAATAATAGATTTACTAGTATTCTTTTTTTTTCTAAAAAAATTACATGCCCTTTTCATCCAGGAATTAAATCATTAAATTTAGCGTGCCAAAATACAATTTTGTTTTGTCATACATGTAAGAGTGACAAACAAGCATACGGGCTGCCTCATAATAAGTTGATGCTGTGGTCCATATACCTATTTATTTAATGAAGAGTCTTATAAAATTCTCAACTAAAATAAATCGTGGACTAAAACGAAATGCCTCGTTACCAGTAAAAAGCGTCTCCGCTCTTCGGTTTTGGTCATACATCATAAGAAACGCAGCAGCTTAATGCTGCTAATTTACGAGTAGATTAGTATTCTGTGAGGGCTTGCTCTTACTCCGGACGAAACGATCTATTCGTTTTGCAGCCATTATATAATTTACAACAATGAAACTATTATTTATTTAAATGTAATCAAAACGAATTATTGATATTTATTAAGACTTATAAGACTAAGAGATATACGTGGTAGAGCCACGCTACAGTATATTAGTTGTAGCACGAATGGATCGTTTCGAATGGGGTAGGACCACACTCTCACAGAATACCAGCGTAATATAGCAGCTTACTCTTAGGAGACCCTTTTTACTGGACACGAGGCATTCCATCTTAGTCCTTAGGGGTGACAACGCATCTGCATTTTGATTTCTAATCGAGGATAAATGTAGATCTCTATGGGCTACAGCCTCCACTTACCTTCTGGTGGACTGTGTGCTCGTTTGTCATCCTTATTCTATAAAAAAAAATCTTAACCCATCACTAATGGTATTTTATAACGTTTGGATTATTTGAATTTACTATAGTGGCCATTTTATAATTTTTCATTATCCTAATAAAAATTACGTATTTATGAATGAACTTACATTGTCATTATACTTTTCATGATTATTAACACGCCTCATGATAATATTCCGCAACAGCAAAAAGCTTTTAACCACGCGTAAATTTCAATAATGATTTTGAATTTGACACAATTTTTGTGATTTTAGAATAAAATATTATTATTTATATTTTAAAGTTTAGTTTAATAAAAATCTAATAATACAATATGGCCTATCTTCACTGTTGAGCATTATGTCTACTTGGTTTATTTCTGTAACTGTGTAATTTCGAAGAAAGCATTAAAATCGTCGTATGCAAACAACTCAACCTGAGTTCGATACTTCACATCACAGAAATTGTCAATCTAAAATGTTGATTTCCCATGTGTGTTGAAAAAAAAGTTAAGAGCAAAATCGGTATATCTGAGAAATTAAAAAAATCAATGACATGTAAAGTCTGCAAATATTGTCTGGTTCATGAATCTCTCAGAAATAAAGGAAGGCCTAGCAGTGAGACGTATGTAGACTGTTTTATTATATTATTTTGTATAACTAAATTATTTAGTTTCATTCATTCCGATTCGATATTATATATTGTTACGTTGTAGAGCCATGCTGCAGCTATATTAGTAGTTTAGTTGTAGTGCGAATGGGTCGGCTCGACCGGGGAAGGACCACGCTCTCACAGAATACCAGCGTAAAATAGCAGCTTAACACTGCTGTGTTTCGTATGGTGAGTGTAGAGAACCGGAGACCCTTTTTACTGGAAAAGAGGCATTCCATCTTAGTCCTCACGGGTGACAACGCATCTGCATTTTGATTCTTTATTGAAGATAGATGTAGATGTCTATGGGTCACAGCAACCACTTACCATCAGGTGGACTGTGTGCTCGTTTGTCACCCTATCCTATAAAAAAAAAAGATACAACGTAGGGCTATTATTTACTGCAGAAATAGCTGTAATTATGAAGTATTGGAGCAGTATCGGACATCGATTCATGGATTTCTCGGCAATTTATGAAATTAATTATCTTTCATAGTGGAAAATAAGTTAAGATTGTGCACGACTCAGGTCTTATATTTATAAAAATATATTATTTTACTAGTAAGTACAGTATTATTTAAATATTTTGTTATTTTCGAGGCACAGAGGGGGAAAACCGCCAAATTCTTGAATTAGAGCTGCTACTGAGAATTTTTCGATACAAAAACCTAATAAGTCATTTCAGCCCGACCCGGTATTTGAACTCGGGACCACATGATCAGCAGTCGCGCTTACAACGATTAGACTAACGAGGCAGTCATTTACAGGAATGTTAGTAATGTTAATAGCGTATCATGGGCTGCAGAAGATGTTTTTGAAGATCAGACGAACTGTTACTTTGTTTGCAATTATTTAAAAAATAACCGACAAGATCACAACATTGACATATATAGTATGTGTACGTTATGAAACATCAATGGCCTTACTTATAACCGTTCATTAATAAATATGTCTATACCTGTCCTGTTTTTTTCTCCAAATTTATATGGCTCCACGCCAGCAGCAGTGTAAACTATTTAATTAAAAAAATCGTTTCACACTTTACGAAGAAATCTCAAAATATACATACAAAACATACAGATGAATCGAGAACTTCCTCTTTTTTAAGTCGGCTAAAAAGACAGTCATGATTTTCATTTAAAAATATATTATTTTTGCTTCAACAAGATATTATATTCAAATAAGATGCTTACAACGTAGCCTTTCGCGTCTACTTCGCTTGCAAAAGCATTAGTCTCAAACATACTTGTTTTCAAAGTCCTTTGTAAATTTAGTTTTCTAGTGCAGGAAAATAACATTTCTAGTATAGTACAAATTGTTTGAATTCAATAAAGTTATATCCAATATTTTACACGATATATGAATAAATAAACTTTAGGCTTTTCATTGATTTTGTACCTCACAATAGATAATACATTAATTTCATTTACCGTGTAGCAGCAGTGTTAGAATATCCAATATGCGTCACCCACGGGATGATATAGCATCCCGCGACAGAGGGAAACACATCAGTATATGGGCAGCAGTGTCTTTCTAATAACGACTAAAAATAAAAAAAATTACTGCGGTTGCAAACCCGCTTGCCAAGCCTGGCAACTATGGAAAATATCCCCCCTATGAGGCAAATATGTGGGAGGCCTGTGTTCAGCAGTGGACATTAATAGGCTGCAAGGGTAACGGCAACGGTCTTTTGGGTGGTGTAAAAAATGATAATTGTCAAACAAAATTTTATTATCTCACGTTGAAGAAATAAAATATGTATAATTTATTAGTTATTTTACTTTAGAATTGTCATATTAACTTTTTTCTAAATCTTCTTCATTATATCTCTGCATCACCCCAACTGGTAGAGACTGGTAGAGAATGCCTTAGGCATTAAGTCTATTAATAATATTCAATTCATTTCATTAATTTCACTTCATTTCAGTGATGGGAACCGGATACACTTTTAAGCCAATTTAAAAAAGGTGGTTTTTAATTTGGCTGTTTTATGGTATGTTAAGCACCACCTTTGCTAATAGAGAACCTAACAATAATAGTACGATTAGCTACACCTTGTACTCTCGTACGTGCTCGCTGCTAGATGTTAAGGCTTACGTGATATTACTAGGGTTAGTTCGGGATGCAATATCAGAAACACAGACATCATTAAAATTCTAAAAGTCATAAACCAACAATTTGTATTTTGCATAAAGGAACAAACGAAGACTCACGGCCAAAAAAGAAGAGTAAATTGATAACCCTATCAAAAATGAATGAATTGATAAATTATAATGCAATAATTCAAAATTAAATATTTTGTACAACGGGCTTCGATATAAATTATTAAAAAAACTATTTGTCAGACATTGATCAAATTTATATGAAAACATAAAAATTATTTATATGAAGCACCAGCTTTCAAATAAAAAAAAGAATCATCGAAATCGGTTCACCGAGAAAAAAGTTATAGAGGTAACACACATTAAAAAAAAATATACAGTCGAATTGAATACCGTCTCCTTTTTGAAGTCGGTAGGAAAAGCACTTGAATCGAATTGTTTAGCGTACCGGACGAATAATTTTATTATCTTTTCTAGTAATATAAAAAACTAGCTGCAGCCAACTAAGATGAGAATTAAGATGAAATGTCTCACGGCTTGTAATTATAATGGCTTTCTATACCCTTCAGACTTGGACTGGACTTGGAACACAGCAATGCTGTACGTGTGACAGCAAAAATACGTAAGAAGGAGGCACCTACCCAAACGGGCTCATAGGAAGAAAAGGTGTCATTCCGCCTAGAAAATGCCTGAAAAAATAATAAGCCTAGATTTATTTGAACTTACTCCTATGATTCACCTATGATTTATTTTAAAATATATATTCACGGATATAAAGTAAATTCCGCATAGAGACTATGAGGAACTTACTAAACCTAGTTTTATCCGAAAGCAACCGCCTGCACTCTACACTTAAGTGGGAGGACTTTAGTCTTGTATATGTCGAATACAGTTTAACCAACCACAAACAACTGCAGCTAGTTTTAACCGGCATACCCTAATTAGTCTTAGCCTGATAATTAAAATAAATTTATTCATCTGGTTATCCGGCGTTAGTCACTTTCTAAAAGCACTCTGTGGCGTTTCCACTAAGGAAAACAGCTCAACACAAATAATAAAAGAACCTATTCGTGATCTACATTTTAAAACAACATGCCTCCGCAAGACATTCAAATAAGGCGTTTATTGCCCTTTGTTTCTGTTCTGCTTGCAAAGCACTTTATTCGGCTTTGTTGCAACTTCCTTTGTGAATGTTGCTTATTTTAACAGTGTATTGCAATTCTTATAAAATCCTTCCTGTCGTCGGTCTATAACATTCCATCGACTACTGATCATATTAAGGTACCGGTTTCGATTCTCGGGTAGGGCCAAAAGTCGGTCGTTCGATCTGGAGGACATTAACAATCAACTGCTGGACATTAACCTGTTCTAAGCCTACCTACTAGGTATTTTTGGTGATATTTTACATTTTGTGATTTCATTTGAGTTTGCACTACAAGACTTGTAGTGTTTAGATACCCACAAATTATGCTACATACCTAACCGTGTAGTGGTGGTGCTAAATATGTAGTGTCGGTGTAAGAATCCCCACTACCCCATATCGTCCTCCGGGTGTCGTAAGAGACGACAGAGGGAAACTGAAACAGAAGATGGGCTGCTGCTCTTCTTGCTGCTGCATCTCCCTGATAACAGTTGAATTAAAATAAAAAACTGCGGATAACCCGCTTGCCAAGCGTCGTAACTATGGAAAATATGAGGCAATCTTTGGAAGAGGCCTATGTTATGCAGTGCACTTTTATAGGCTGTAATGGACGGATAAACGAAGTTATGATTATTTTTAAAATATCTTAAACATCTTAAAACCAACAATTAGTATACTTGTTAGGCATTTACGCCAGACGTAAAATGCCCAGACTTTCGACGGGTAATAGGGACAAAGGTGTGACAAGTCGAGAATATTAGACAAGCAATAGCAATCGTCTATCCGCCTGCCAATTACATCCGCGTAAGAATTAAGGGAAACTCTTCTTACAACGAGAGAGATCCATGTCCATGTCTGGTAAAAACAAGAAGAAATATTATTCTATGTTTGTACACTATTGTTCTTATATTATCTGCAAGTACCAAAAAGTATCTGTGGATGAAATTAACGGTTGAATCTTGTCATTTATAGTATATACATAGGTAGTTGTTACAAATTATTTGTGTAGTTTGCTTTTTTTTCTGTTTTTATAGTATAAGGGTAACAAACGAGCACACATTTCACCTGATGGTAAGTGAATGCTGTGGCCCTTAGACATCTGCATTTATCCTCAATTAAGAATCAAAATGCAGAGTTGTCACCCCTGAGGACCTAGATGTAATGCCTCGTTTCCAGTAAAAAACGTCTCCGGATCTCTTCACTTACCCTACGAAACACAGCAGCATTAAGCTGCTATTTTACCCTAGTATTCTGTGAGAGCGCGGTCCTACCCCGGTCGAGCCGACCCATTCGTGCTGCAACCACAATATAGCTGCAGCATGATATGCACAACGTAAAGCGTTTAGCTTATACGCTTTTTCAAGGCCGGGCGGTAACAGAGACGGCTATACTCAGTAAAGGGCACAAAATGTGTCTCTGAATGATGACTATATATTTGTGCCCTTTGCTCTACATGCGGTGACTGTATCCGTAACTATGGTGACAAGAATGTTGGATCTTTTCTCGCTCATATGCTATGTAAAGTGGTGCCCTAAATCGAGGAAACGCAACCTCTTGGGACTATACCGCGTTCAGGGGGCTATGTACCTACTTTAGTGTTCAGGTTTTGATTAGATTCTTTAGTTACAGTTTAGAACAGATATGCATAATATAATGGTAACTGGGCGACCAAGCTTTTCTCGCTGTTAGAAAAATATATATTTTTCTCACGGTTAACACTTACTTATATCAACTTGGTAAGTGAAACACATCAAATATATATATAACGGAAATTCAGCAGAGGATCCCAATTTTGATCTCGGAAATACATCAGGATAGCGTTAATTGTTAATAATAAAAGTGTGAGGGCGGAAGCTTGCTCTCATGCTTACGCAATTAATCATTATCAGTAATAAGACAACGTAACGCACTATACATTCAGTATAGAGAAATTACAGTTCGACCACACCGTAACACGTTCCCGCCACAATCACACACCAGTGTAACGTGAGGTACGTAATTACGTGATAACACCAAAGTATGCAAACCAACAGCAACACTACTTATCTCAGTGTAACACAGGACAGCCTCTCAGCAACACCATCCTCCTTGCCTGCACCAGAAGAATTACTAAAATGAACAGAACCACAACACTGTCTTAATTATCAACACTACAACACTGTATTAATAATAGTAATCTTAGTACTCGTAGAATGACTCAAGCGGAATCTCTCTCGCACGGCGCCTACAGTGAACTTTATACTGCACAAACAAGTGGGGGTTTCTCGATATACCCTCAATTCCACCTCGCTACCATCGATATGACGTTCCGCTAGAGTGACGCAACCTCTCGCTCACTCGATTCAACTGGTATTTTGGTGACGCTCCGACATATATATACATTTAATTGTTAAAAAAAAGTATGAAAAAGGTTTGATCATATATTGATAACAAAAATTTCAATCAAAATTTTGGTCTTACGGTTACAAAGTACGAATAGCGCTAAAAATGTACGTAATTCACAAAACAAAACAATTTATTAGTCTGTAATTTATTTTTGTTCACCTGTGGGGACACGTGTGTTAGAATACTAAATAACTTACTGACTAGAAGAGTACGTTTCGAACTCGTGTACTCCAACGTGCTAGACCTACACTTTAGCCACTGGCCTACTGAGCAAATGATCTCTGTGGCGAAATCACCAATCATACGGGCAAGTAAAGTTTGTTGTTTTGTGTTTGAAAAGCCCGGGAACATGAATTTTCCCAGAAATGAGAGCTAGCTAGATCTATTTTACGCCTCTGTAAACTCCTAAATTGTAAATTTTATCGAAATCGTTAGAGCCGTTTCGGAGAATGAGATTACAAACAAACAAATATATAAATATTCCTCGTGTAATATTATTATTTACATATTAGATATTTAATATAATTTTATGATAATTTTAATTTATAAATAAATACATAATTAATGAACAATTTAATTTTCGTGCTTTATATTTAAAAACTGGACCAATTTTAGCGAAGGCGCAAAATTGAGCTTATTCTTGATCTACATTTTAAAATATAATGCTCCCTGATAATATTCAAATGAGGCATCCCTTGCCTTTTGTTTCCGTTCTGCTTGTAAAAGCACATTATTCCTTGTTATTTCATGGTTCTGAATTTTGTTGGCTGCTGCTATTGTGCTTTCTTCAAAAGTGGAATGTTGTTTTGAATTTCCCTCTGAGTCGTTTCTACAGTGACGTACTTATGGAAAATAGTGTCTAAGTCAGTGAGGGCTTTTGAGAAGTGGATCAAATTTAGTTCACTATTTTATTTGTAATAGCTCGTGGATCATAAGTCAGTGGCGTCACTTGAAAATCGAAGGAGAGGATTGTTATAAACTTCTTATTTTGGTGCTCACTTTAAAAATCATTTAGAAGAACATCGGTCACGGCTCATACATGCTGTGACCTGGCTATAAAATATCGCGAACATGACTAGTGTATGGATTAATCCGTTCCCCTAGGCACAATCTCAATCCTAAATTGAAAATATATTATTTAAAAGCTGAGGATCATAGAACGTTACACTTATGCATTTCGTCATTTTTGAGGTAATGATGTAATAAGTCTGCAGCCATGACTACAAACCTCACCTAAAACCATTGATATGAAAACTATGCAGTAATATATACTTAACTATATAAGTCAATGGCTAAAAGCACAAAAATGAATCAATAACCTTTCTAATCTTTTCACTGATATGTATCTAAGACACTTTTGACATTTTGTGTTTTTTTATTACTACTAGCAAAGGTATTTCAGCCTATACAGTATAACTGGAAGTGGCTTATTTTATAAAATTATTTACAATATGTTGATGCGTCACACTAAGTTTTTAGGATTTTGAAGTCAGCTTAAAAGACAAAAGACATCTAAAATTATGTTATTGATAATAATACACTACAAAAATAAATAAAAAATTTAGATTAAAATCTAGTATTTAAAAAAGTAAACGCATAATGGTAGTATTACTTTAGTGTAATTTTTTTTTATAACTGGCTTTACGGCTCTGGGTTCTAGCCCTTCTGAGCCTGAAGTTACAATGTATAGTTATCCTTCATAGTACACAGCTTCACAATATGTTGATGCGTCACATTGTGCAGCCCTTGGGAGATTTTGACGGCAACTTGAGCCAGCAGGCAGCTGCCAGTTGGCGATGGTATCTCAAGGCGCTTAAGCAGACAGACACCTTATCTTGAGAATCACATCACCATCAGAGCACTTGTTTCACCGTTTGCACTAATAGTTTACACGCGCAGACACTTAATACACAAAATCATACCACTTTTACATATCAAAATCCACTTAAAATCATTATTTAAACAATAATACAGGAGCAGCAAACCGCCGCCGGTCAAGTTCCCGCCAAAACCTTTAGTGTTATGATGAGACGTGTATCACAGATAAAACGGACGGGTTTATAGATGCGTTAAAATCCTATAAAAGTAGTCAGGAATGAGGTTTTATTTCAAAGCTAAATTATTTTACTGGCTCAATAAAATAAGCTGGACTCCGTAATTTAATACACACCTAAGTCACTATTTTTGGCGTATCAATCATTGGTGGTCGTTTCATATTTTGGTCAGGTCGTATGACCGATGTTCTTTTTGCTCCTTTTGTTTTACAAATTTTGCAAGTATTAAGCAAAAATAAAGGTCAACGTCAAATTTTTATATAAATAGGGTGATACGATGACTTACTGCACCAGGTGAGATTGTGCCTAGTTGGCAGTCAGTAGTAATGCACTAAATATTGGAATGAACAAGAATCTTATTTTTTACTGTGTAGAAACTATGAACGACAGGTCATAGTTTCGCCATTACTGGTATAAAGCAATTATACAGGGTTATTTTGCAATAACCGGCCAAATTTGCAGAGAAGGTTCAGAATAAGTAATAAAGGCAAATGGTGAAGAAAATGAATTTAAGAAATCTGAAACATTCTGTCCTTTTTATCTTTTAAATATAATAGAAGCGTTATTTACTCGTATTTTAAAAACTACAATAACAGTATATCATTATTTATATATTTGAACTTAAGTTTAAAATTTGGCTACTCTTTGAAAACTAACCCTGTATAAATGTAAAATGTAGATCTATTGGCAAGACGCTACACGTCTTGCCATTCTTGTTACGTAATCTAATTTAAATCAAAAATTTAATGAATTTCGACTTTCATTAAATAAAATTTTCAATTTCGTGAGTTCTTTGCGAGCTGACGATGACGAAGAATTTTTCGCATAAGAATTTTTCGCATTATATATATGTATATATATATAAAAATTAAAATAATTGATATGACATTCAGTTGTTAGTGTTTGTACCAAAAGGAGGCTGCATAAGCTTTATTTTAATGTGACATCATCTAGGACATTTATATATTAAAGGCCAGATCGTATAACATTGACTTTTGACAAGACGTGAGAATTATATAACATATAATAATATATATAGGAGAGCAGAGCATCATCCACTACATTGAAGATTTATATATTATAGTACAAACGATGAATGTCCCACCCATATACTACAATCACTTTTATATAAATACAGTTTATTATTATTATTAACAATTAAATAATAAAAAATATTAAATAGATTTTAAAAGTCATTTTAAGTTTCCTTAGTCCTGATTTTCTTCTTTTGCCTTTACAACGTCACTTCTAAAGTATACATTTACTTAAAACAACATGAATAAAGAAGTTAACGGTGTGTTTTTGAAGAAGGGAGACGCAAATCTTCGAACGACGCGAATCTTAGAGACGCAGGTGTTTCTAAGATTGCGCTCCGGAATGATGCAAATGAAAAGTGGGGTGATTTGCTTTCAAAGCAGGTGTGTAATAGTCCCAAATTAGCACCGTAAAATCTGTTCTTGATATTATGTAAACTTGTACTATTTTTGGAAACATTCCCAATTATTTTGTTGGATAATAAACCTTCAACTATTTAAATGCTATCAAATTAAATATATCATAAACTGACTGAATATAAAAGTCAAATAATTGAATTATTTTATATATATACAACTGTCATTTTTAATTTGATTAAGTACGTTGTATTTTATCATATGAATAACTTTTATTTGATAGAAAAATACGCCCTTCATCGCTTGTTTTTAATAAGTGTATTAAAGTAAAGTATATGTCATTATTTCTTTGAATATTATTCTATTTTGTCTATTAATATATTATTTTATTTTATCTAATGATAATTTCAAGAGCCTCAGTAGCTCAGGGGTTAAACGCCTGCCGTAAAGTTTACAGTACGTAAGCCACCCCGGTTCGACCAACAAAATTATTGCTTGCAATTATAAGTGTTTGTTAACCACGTGCTCGGCGGTGGAGGAAAACATCGTGAGGAAACCGAAACCGAATTACGGGGTATACCACCGCCAACTTTTTGACTTTTGGTTCCTAATTCCTAACTAAGAACTATTTGACAGAAAAACCCAGTAAATTTTGACCTGATCCAGGATTCAAACCCGGAACTACATAATCGCGCTTTCGACTACTAGACTAGCGAGATAGGAGTGTATTAGACAATGTTTATTTCCTTGAGTTATTATGATAATTTTTCGACTTTTATTGATAAAGGTGTTTATAAAGTAGTAAAGTGTTAATTTCATAATATTATTCTAAAAAAAACTTTAAAAAATCAGTTTAAGCAAGTGCGCTTTTTTATGTTCGGCTTTATCAGCGCTAAACATCAAGTGCAATCATAGATTGAGTATAAGCTGTACTAAACTATATTTATGAGTGGAATAGTCAAGCACTGGCTGAATAAAAAAAGTAAAAAATGGTACAAAACTGTTACTGTTAAACATTATATTTGTTCGCATCTTTTCATAAAAAAAACACAAGCAATAAAATACCCATTCAGAAACAAAGTTCCACATTAAGCAACATTCAATCTCTATAGCACCTCCGTTACGCTGATTTCGGAACGCTCAATTAAGTCGATATACACTTATTTATTTACACCGTTAAATAGAACTTGAAGTTTCCGTAGCGAAAGTAACGGGTTAAGAAGTTATAGGTGCTTTACACAGTTCTAATTCGGAACTGATTTGATTATATATACATAAGTCACGCCTGTCACCCAGAGGGGTAGGCAGAGACTACAGACTTCCATTTGGCACGATCCTGGCACACCTCTCTCGCCTCCTTTACTCCTTTATACTCCTCTACGCATACACGCTCGTCGGTTAAGGGTACTCCTAATCTGGCCTTTTTTCAATATAACGCCAATTTGGTCGATAAACCTTCATCTAGGGCGTCCCTTCCCGACTCTGCCGCTCACTTCTGTAACATAAATTTGCTTTGTCACTCTTTCCTCGTTCATTCTTTCTACATGAACCAAAGCACCGAAGCATTCCTTTCTCAATCCTGGTCACAACGTCATCTTGCAAACCACACTTTTCTCTTATCACACTATTTCCGACCCTGTCATTCAGATTCAGCCCTAGCATACTCCTTAATGACTGCATTTCTAGAGCATTTATTCTACTCTCATGCTTCTTCTGCCAGACCCAATTTTCACTACGATACATTAAAGTAGGACTAACACAGCATTATGAATTGCCAAACGTGCCTTTTTGACACATTCTGACTCTTCATAATAGCGTGTAGAGCCCCATTCACTCTATTTCCTGCGTTCACTCATCGTTCTATATCCTTATCATATCTACCATTGTTGCTGAATAAACATCCCAAATATACAAACTCATCCACTTGCTCAGTCAACTCCCTTCTATTCTTACTTCACATAACGTTTTACTTTCTTCTTTCAAAACCATCACTTTCGTCTTATTTGCGTTCACTTTCATACCCCTTTCTTTTAATAACCAGTTCATTAAAGTAACCATCATTTGCAACTCGGCCGCCGACGATGCAAATATGACTTGATCATCGGCGTACAAAAGACATTTGACTGTTAACTCACCCATTCTCAACCCACATTCTTCATCTTTCAAAGTTTGCAAACAACTGTCCATAAATAGGTTAAACAGCCACGGGAAAGCTACATGGCCCTGTCTGACACCTTTTGGATGCCAAATCAGTCCGAGTAGACCCCGTTGATCCTGATACAAGTATTAGAGTCCCTATAAAGATACCTTAATGCCTGTATCAAACCAGCGCTCAATCCAAAGGAGTTCAGTGTTTGCCATAACACATTCCTGTCCACTCTGTCATAAGCCTTTTCCAAGTCCATGAACGCACAAAAATTTTCTGGTTTTTGGCACAAACTTCTCCGCAATCATGCGCATGGAAAATACTCGATCCGTACACCCATTCCTTTTAAATCCAGCTTGCACATCCCAAATTTTTCCATCAGTTTCTTCCATAACTCTCTCAATTAACACCTTAGCGTACAGTTTACCCACATATTAAGCAAGCTGATACCACGGTATTTTTTACAGTCCCGCTGTGACCCTTTTCCCTTATATATTGGAACTATAACGGCTTTGCACCAGTCTTCCGGTACCCGCTTCATTTCGCAACATAAATTAAACAAGGTGTACAGAAGGCCTGCCACCACTCCCTCTCTAGCCGTTAGCATTTCGAGTGATACTCTATCATATCCGGCTGCCTTATCTGCTTTCGTGCTTTTCATTGCTTTCATTATTTCATCTATATTTACCTATCTCCACTTCTTTCGGAGTTTCTATTTCACTTAATTCAGACGACTCTTCACTCATAAATACGCTTTCAAAGTATTCCTTCCATCTTTTTAAATTCGAGACTTCATCATTCAGCATACAGCCATTCTCGTCTCGTATAGCATTCATTTTAGGCTGTTTTGAATTTACCCTGGCAGTTCTTACGAGTTTCCAGAACATTTTAATATTTGCCTGGAATTTATCAGATATCCTCCTATCATTCTTATCCTTTCTTTCTTGCATTTTCCTTTCAACAACTTCTTTTACTCTCTTATTTATACGTCTAAAGTCTGCCTTTTGCTTTCAATCTCATCATTCATACCGCCAGAATTACAAGCTTTGGTTGCTAGTAAATCTAGCCATGCTCTCTTCTTTGCTTCAACTTCCATTCGTACCTCATCATGCCACCACAATGTATTATTTTTCCTTTCATTCGTTCTCTTACTTTCACCACATAATTCGGCGGCTGCATCCACCAAATCTTTCTTAACATTATTCCATACAGTCTTCAAGTCTGAATCACTCGTACACAATTCATTCAAACCACTTATATTTTCCCTCAGTCTACATTTATACTTCTCTTTCACACCTTCATCTTGTAACCTCTCTATTCTTATACGCTGTAACGCAGTGGTAGACATAGATGTCCGATGCCACCAACGCCTGAATAGACCATTAATTCGGCATAAGACCAAGTAATGATCCGTCCCTACGTTGGACCCCGGTAAACCCTTGTATCTACCACTGCGCTCCTCATTCTTTCATCCAATATTATGAAATCTATCAAGCTTCTATCATCACCTCTTTTCCATGTATAACATGTGAATCCTCTTATGGCGAAAGAAAGTGTTCATCACAAAAATATTCTTTTCCACACATACGGTGAGGAGGTCTTCACCATTCTCATTTATACTTTCATCGCCAAACGTTCCCAATATCCTTTCATAACCAGACCTCTTCACTCCAACCCTTCCATTAAAATCATTTAACATAATAATATTCTCATTTCCCTTACATTTCATCAACATCATCCTTACCATGTCCCAAAACTGCTCTCGGATATAAGTGGGCTTAGATATGTCTGGGGCGTACACCCCTAGCACAAACAACTTCTTTAAGCCCACTTTCATTCGTATCCATAGCAGCCTTGGGCTTACACATTCATACTCTTTCACACATTGGCTCATTCTTTCTGAAAGGATGACACCGACTCCCTGGCATGCCCGCTCGGTCTCGTCTACACCAGACCAGTAAGCGGTATACATGCCATTGCAGTGGCATCCTTTCCCTTTCGTTTCGTCTCATTTACACATAACACATCTATTCCTCTATCATTCATCATTTCGCATACTTCATCCATCTTATCATTCATTGCACATACATTCAGCGTAGCCTCCGCAATCCACTTTTCACCCCTCCGGGAGACAGAACGTGACGGGTGGCAAACCTCGTCACCGGTTTTTCTCCCGGAGATTCTTCGCACCCTTGCCCCATTAAAGGGGCGCCGGGAACTCGGGGCCATTTCTTTTTTTTTGCTGGCTCATGGTGCAAACTAAGGGGTGGTAGCTTTTACGCCGCTACCATACGGCGAGGAGCCGGGTCTATCCTTTCGGCTTTGTCGCTCGTTTAGCATCACCCGGGGGACACGTGTAGGGTGGGCCTAGGGTCTGGTGGCCGAAGCCTACGGACGCGAGCGACTCATCCCCTTTATTGTTTATTTCTTAATTAACTTTTTATTATTCTTGAATTCTGACTTCTGACTTTCTGACTTCGGGTCAATTATGTAGTTACATTTAGTACAACTTTTTTTCATCATCATCTAATGATTAGGTAGTAATCTACCCATCACAAGTCCACTGCTGAACATAGGCCTCCTTCAAGGAATGCCACAAAGCACGGTCCTGAGCTACTCCATCTATCGACTTCCTGCATCTTTTGCTAGGTCATTACTCCATCTGGTAGAGGGCTGGAATTCTACTAAGCACGATCCAAACCCACCTGTTTTACTCCATCTTGTTGGGCTGCCCTAAACTTCGCTTGCCGGTACAAGGCAGCCACCAGAGAAATTTTCTTACTCATTATGTATTGTGCCGCTATTTAATGATGTTAAAGGATGCTTGTATAGCTAGTAGAACCAACAACTAATGGGGAAGAAAGGTTCTCGAGTGGCAGTTTGTTTCGGTAAAGGAAGTGTAGCCGCCTAGATGAGGTGACAACCTGGTAAGATATGCAGGAAGTTGTCGAAGCCACCAGGATAGCTCAGGACCATGCTATCTGGTATTCCTTGGGGAGGCCTATGACTTGTAAGCGTGTCACATTGTTTATATATTATGTGAGGGTGTATAATATACGTGAATAGATTACTCAGACGAGACAGTTAAAAAGTGGCTCTTATATTGTTCATGTCGATAATTTTGGATCAATCAGTCTGTGCAGTCGGTACTAGTGGAATATCCCACTGTCGGTGCTGATAAATTTACTATTACAGATACTCTTACTTGAAACTAGCGACGCGTCCTGGCTTTGCCTATGTATGAGGTAGATAAAATGTTTGACTGTCTGTCTGTCTGTCCGGGCTAATCTTTGGAATAGCCGACCCGATTGTAATGAAACTTCACGAAGAGATAAAAAGCAATGCCAGAAGTGAACTAGGTTATATTTTATCTGATAATCTTGGACATTTAAAAAAAGTTTTTAATTATCTTAAATTTAAATACCACCATAGGAATATACCCTACACAGGCGAAGCCGGGATAGCTCGCTAGTTACAAATATAGAATGTTTATGGTACACTTACTTCTCGCAATGATTCTGCAATTTCTTACGTACTCATATTTAAGCTGTGGATAATAATGGCAGTAATTTTTATAAAGTTTGTCAGTATTTTAATAATTATAACGACAAATTAAGTTTGAATATTAAAATATATTGTAAAAATATCAATGAAATAAACCATTCTGTAGTTTTGAAATTAATTTTGTTTGAGTAACAAAAAGTATTCAATCGTATATTTTTAATTATAAAGGCTTACATAACAGCCGACGTCACTTTAAGAATTGCTTAAATTTGCTCTTTCTCCTTTCACTAAATGACAATTGAAAAAGAGAAATATAGAGACAAATAATTTCTACTTAATTAGGCAGAGATTAAAGTGACCGATAATCAATAGAATTAGTGTTACTATTCGGAAACACATTATATTAAAGATGTTAAAAATTAACTAGCTAAGATCCGCGTAATAAAATAAAATAATATGCCTTACCCAGTTTGATAGCACCTTCCGCCCTCTCTCAATTGCGTGTCGTATTATTGATGGTGGTGTGCCTTTCCTAGTGTAGTGGTGTTGGGAGCAGTGGTGGCGATAGTGCACGCAATGATGGCTAATAATCTTCCGCTCACCAGATGTCGCTAGTTAGGACTGAGGTGAAGTTTTTTTAACACAATGTCATATAATTGAGATGTTGCTTGAAATAAAAGTTTATCGGTTTACTTTAAAAAATTTTGCACATTTATAACTCTTTTTTTGATTTTTCTACTTTCAGAAATATCCGTAGGTTGGTTTATTCATTTCTTATGTTAATAATATAAAATATAACTAATATTACAGAAAGAAACATTAACCCTTACATTTTCCTAACTAATTAACTTCCCCGATATGAGATCTATCAAATACTTCACCTCATTTCAAAGTGGCGCCGCTCTGGTGGCAGAAAAAGTCGTGGATACCCTCATTGAGAGAGGGTGGGTTGGTGCTTTTAATATAGATAAGGATATAGAATAAGGGTAACAAACGAGCACACAGTCCACCTGACAGTAAGTGGATACTTTGGCCTATAGACATCTACATTTTTTCCTCGATTAAGAATCAAAACGCTGATGCGTTGTCACCCCTGAGGATTAAGATGGAATGTCTCGTATACAGAAAAAAGGGTCTCCGGTTCTCTACACTCGTCATACGAAACACAGCATCATTGAGCTGCTGTTTCACGCTAGTATTCTGTGAGAGCGTGGTCTTTCCCCGGTCGAGGCGACCCATTCGTGCTACAACCAAAATATAGCTGCAGCGTGGCGTGGCTCTACCACGTTAAACTAGGTAAGACATATCATTTTATTTTATAACGCGGATCTTAGCTAATTAGTTTTTAACACCTTTACTTTTAATCAAGTATTATATGTAAAGACGTGAATATCTACGATCGATCGTCGTACATTATTAATAAACACACACAAACACTGATTTAATATTCACAGTCACAAACACAACATGTAAGGAATGCATATCTGATATGTTTTTTTTTAAACGTTACCCCTAGGATTATCTATTGTTTGAGGAGTAGAGGAGTCCTCTATGTCCTTGAGGAAGCAGTTTACACACATAAATTTCACAAGGACAAAAATCTAGAGCCGGAACAATTATTTGTAGGTCATACAAATACTTATACTGTGCAAGATTCCAACCTGCGGCCTTCAACACCCCAACTCATTGACAAGCCTAAGCGCCACGGAGCCGTCAAAATGTGATTAAAAGTTTTGATTAGATGTATCTTCGTCAACTTTCATGTATTTTTTCCATCAGGTCAAATATCAGGTCTCCGTTAAAATATATTGTGAATTGAAACGGAAAACACCATTAGCAAAAATTCTTTAAAGATGTTATGAAATATTACTAATTTTGAAATTCTTAGAATTCCATTCAACTCCAAGCCATACTCTCGTAAGAAAGAATAATTTATCCCCGGGTTTAATATCAGCTGCCAAGTAACAAATAATTTCCATAAATTATTGCTAACGGCTGCAAATTTGTGAAATACATTAAACTTTTATAAATTGCTATTGAAATTTTTTAAATTATTTCTAATTAGCTCGACCAAAATTTAGCGGGAGTCATCTGATAGCATGTTATGAAAGTAATACTATAATTAACTAGTAACCCGCCCCAGCTTCGCCTGGGTGGAGTCAATTAAAGTGGCGTTATTATATTTAAGATAATCATTAACGAGCATTTATTTTATTTAATCAATTTTTCGATTTCTCGAAAAAAATCTAAAAGCTATTTATATAAAACATAGCGAGCATAGCCATTTTCAGATCATTGGCATTCATTACAATTGGTTCAGCCTTTCCGAAGGTTAGCCCGGACAAATAGACAGACAGACAGACAAAAATTTAGAACATGCTCACTTGTGTCTTTTTGGTATGCAAATAACCGCCCTTAGCTCAATAAAGGCAGTTGCTTCAATATTATAGACATACTTTTACATTTCAATTTAAATTATGTGGGGTATGTAGTAATTAATTTTGGCAGGGCTTTTAGTAAGTGTTAGTGTTTCCCTTATTCTTAAGAATCCGTCCAGACATGATGATTTGATCCTGAAACAAAAAAAAATAAGAGAGTGGTCTCTTACTTAACAATCACGACAGCAATAACAGTATTCTGAAAATGTTTGGGAGCCGATGTAAATAATTTTAAATAATTTTTTATTTATAACAGTCGAATAATTTTACTATAAAGGGTTTATGTAATATAGTAGATGTTTTAGTAGTCCCGTGTTTGGAACCTGAGTTTGAATAAACTCAGCTTCACAAAAAAGCTGACTTTGAAACTGCTGTTACAGCTTGGCATTGTTCCTTATCTAAAATATACCAGTGGCATCTATTTATCTTTGAGTTTTATTCTTTTTTAATTTATGAAATTACAATTTATTAAATTCAAATAAAACTTTACAACACGTGCCATTTATTATTATAACTGCGGCGCGATGCTTCAGTATTCTCGGGGATTCATTGTAAAGCGTCGGAAAGTGTTTTTAAATTGCTGCTTAGAGCAGCCGCTTGTCAGTATAAAAATATGTGTATAGCGTCAAAGGCAGTAAATGCGAAATTTTGTAAGGAATTTTTATAAGTACTAATAAATATTAAATGAACTTAACGGGTTAACTTTGACGTCAGGTCATTGATCAACTCAGACTTTTCGTGACCATGGGAAAGCCATGAAACGAATTGAAAATAAAAAGTTAATAAAATTAATTTTATTAATAAGTCAACATGAAGTTAATAAAATGATTGATTATATGTATTCAAAAAAATCGAAGATATGTGAATTCCGCCAACACGCATGAGGCAGTGCGGTGGACATTTCCTTGCGCTAAGACCTTCTCAGAAGTGAGCGGAGGCCTGTGCCCAGAAGTAAGATGTAAATGGGCTGTAACATTACTGTAAATTATATTACTAACAAACATATGGCTATTAACGGCTATCCATAATTTTAAATTGAACTTTTTATTGCGAGCTGATAAAGAAGAAGAAGAACAAACTTACGTATGTAATATAAACTTTTATATTATTTATAGACTACCCACAACTAGCTGGAATGCACATCTTGCAAGACCACGCTTGCTTATTCAATTCGTCTTATAAAACGCGACTTATTTATAGTCTCAGTAAACGAAAGAAAACTATGGCATAAGAAAAGTCTTCCTAACTATAGAAGTCTCTTAGTTTTATGAGCGTACTCGTTACGATGCGACTAATAATTACCTAAGTTACTCATCTTTAGTATAATCGTAAATTTTTTCATTAAACTTTCAATTTTTATAATTTAATCTTATACCAGAGTCTGTACGACGTGATAATAGTTAAAAATATTGAATAATTAATTTATTACATTATTCAATTACTTAGGTCTGTTGTGGTGGTGTAAGTATATCCACTACCCGTATCACAATGTGTACAATAAAGTATATTTCATTCATTCATTCATTCATTCATTCATCCCGTGGGTATCGTAAGAGACAAGGGAGAGAAACTGCAACAAGAGTTGAGCTGCAGCATTTTTCTGATAACAACTCAAAATAATATAGCGTGAACACAATGGGAAAAAGCTCCCAACAAGTTTGTTTTTAAAAATCAAGTCCGTAAGCATGTGAAAAAATCGTTGCAAGTTTGAACTAACACAGCCCTTATTTTCATATACAGGTTGTCCAGTAAATAGCACGACATACTGCAGGGGTGATAGCTAGGGTCACTACCTATCAATACAACACAATATAATTATGTTCAGCAAAATCTTACGGATTTACAGTTTTACAAAATTTTCCGAAATACCGAAAAATCTCTACCTTGAAACATATTTTTAAGCATCTCGTAATGAAAAATCCTTTTTAGTAGTACTTTTTACATCAAATTATTCGTGAATAGTTACTTTACTCATTGATAAGTCTTTTTCTATCAAAGACAAGAATGTTTTCAAGAAATACTATTTTTGTTTAAATTTGCACAGAACTATTTTCTTTAACTTATTTTCACTTAAGTTTAACCTACAGTGGTGAAAAAAATGTATGTAGCAGTTTTGTACAACAATCTTAAAAATAGCTTGTTTAATGGTGATTTAGGAAAGATACAATACTAGTGCATTTTCATTAAAAATACAAAAAATGCTATTTTAGTTCCAGAGAAGCTGATTTTGTTGAAAATGTAATTAACGTAATTTTGACAAAACCACTATGAGAATAAGTAATAGCTGCTCATTTACGCGAATTATTATAAAACTAGTTGTGACACGTAAAATGCGACATGCAAGCGTAATGACTAAAGGTTTTACCTGCTCGCCGACCGACCCGACCCGACCGGTTACTGTCTAACAAAAGAAGCGCATGTCCTATCCCGCTCTTTCTTGCATTGTGATTTTGTGTCTCACTCTCAACCTTATTTGCGACACTTGTCAGTACGCTACCTTAAACCGTGCGCAACGCATCTCTGTGTTCACAAATTATTGTTTCGTACTGACGACTGTTTTGTGCCTTGGACCCCGAACTTTGTTTGCCTTACGATTTGGATTTTTATTGTGATCACTACGACGACTTGGCGACCACCTGGACTTTTGTGTTTTATAACACAAAACGCCGCGTTTTTCCTGGTTATACGCAGCGAGAGTATGCTGAGATGCACCTTATTTACGGAGAAGCTGGCCAAAGTTCCCGAGCTGCTGCCACCTCTACAGGAAAGGTTTCCTGATAGGAGACATCCACACCATGAAATGTTTACCAGAGTGCATAACTCCTACATGGAAGGCAGACTCCCTGGTCAACGTGGCGGTGGACGGCCTCAAGTTGTTGACGAAGACATAGTGTTTCAGGAACGAGAACAAGACCCGACAACTTCGGTTAGGGCGATACAACGGCGCACAGGGATACCGAAGTCCACTGTTCATTCAGTACTTAAGAGGTATGGATACCATCCATTTCACGTACGACGCGTGCAAACTCTTTTAACTAGAGACTACCTGCCGAGAGTTCAATTCTGCCGCCGCATGCTTGAAATGCATCGGGAGGACCCAAACTTTTTTAATAAGGTGTTATGGAGTGATGAGTCAGCCTGCAGAAAGGACGGCTACTTGAATTTGCATAATTTACATAGTTGGCAATTAGAAAATCCGTAAGTGTCAAGAGAAGACAGGTCCCAGTACCAATTCAAAATAAATTTATGGTGTGGGGTTTTTAATGGCCAGATTGTGGGTCCCGTCGAGCTTCCACCACATTAAATGCCAATAATTACTTGAGTTTTACGAGAAACCCTACCCACGCTCCTTGAAAATGTTCCGAGTGAGCTAAGAGAGGTGATGTGGCTTCAAATGATGGATGCCCTGCTCATTATGGCCGGGAAGTAAGAGCCTACTTAGATGAAGCTTATTCAGGCAGGTGGATTGGGCGACTGGGACCGATATTATGGCCACCTAGGTCTCGGACCTAAACCCTGGATTTTTTTTATTGGGGTGCCATGAAGGACAAAGTCTATGAAAACCGATCCAAAATGACAATGAATTGAGAGCAAGGTTAACATTGCAGCAAGAAAATATCGGAAATAAGCCTGAGAAGACTCAAAAGCTCATTTTTAAGAAGATGCCGAGCGTGTATTAGCACAAGGAAGCAATTTGAGCATTTATTGTAATTTATTTAAATAAATGTTTATTAAAGTTAACTCCTCTGTTTTTTTACTATCACCTTATCCTTCAAGATGTCATTTACAGACCGGCCGGCCGGTCGGCTGTAGATTATTTTATGTAATTCGAACCATAGTACGAACTTACAACGATTCAATTCAAAGTCACATTACTTGCATTTAAAATAAAATGCTCTTATTAACTAAAATAGCTTATTTTTGTATTTTTTAATGAAAATGCACTAGTATTGTATCTTTCCAAAATCACCATTAAACAAGCTATTTTTAAGTTTGTTGTACAAAACTGCCACATACATTTTTTTTTCACCACTGTAGGTTAAATTTAAGTGATAAGAAAATAGTTCTGTGCAAATTTAAACAAAAATAGTATTTCTTGAAAACATTCTTGTCTTTGATACAAAAAAGACTTATCAATGAGTAAAATAACTATTCACAAATAATTTGATGTAAAAAAGTACTAGAAAAGGATTTTTCATTACGAGATGCTTAAAATCTGTTTCAAGGTAGAGATTTTTCGGTATTTCGGAAAATTTTGTAAAACTGTAAATCCGTAAGATTTTACTGAACATATATTGTGTTGTATTGATAGGTAGTGACCCTAGCTATCACCCCTGCAGTATGTCGTGCTATTTACTGGACTGCCTGTACATATATTTCATATTTTTCTGACATAGATATTTTTTTAACCCTTTCTATTTTGATTATTGCTTCACCGCCTCTTATATGTCTATCTGTTAAGCCTAATGGTTGACTGGGAGAGAATGCCCTATGGTATAAAGCCGCCATATATACTACTTTGTGCGTGAACGTATAAATAAATAAATAAAATCGGGGGAATTTTGGCAATTATTCCCCTATAAGATACCCTATGGGGGAGGCCTATGTTCAGCAGTAGACTTTTGATAGGCTGTAATGAATGAATTTATTAAGTTAATTTTTTAATTGCGTTTATATTGTTGTATTGTTATTGTAGTGCCGTATAGCTTCCTTGACCCTAAGGCTCTCTATTCAATAGGAAAGATTTGTCGTTGCCATAGATATCGTCACTTTATACTAAATCTATGTTCGTTTCTAATACGTTTCTTAACTCGACCAGGAGAATTAATAATTGATAATTATTTTATTTGAAAATGATTGATTACGATTAAATCTGAAACCCAAATTAAATTAGAAAATTGGCACATATTGTTGGGGCTTCAATTTGTTCGATTAATTTAATAAATGCTTTGAACGTTTATAAGTCTTCAAAAAACGTTGTCTCTGTTAATTAAGCATTCTTGTAGAGAAATTTAAGCTCTTGTCAATGACAATAGCGAGGAGTATGCCCTCAAAATTAATAGCAGTGTTTGTTGCAACTCGGCGCTGATATTTTGCCTTTATTTCAAAGCTGTCGAACAGTCGAAGATGTTGATTAGTATTAATGTCGTATTGCTGTTCAGTGTATAATTAAGCAAATATTTTTATTTTTTATTTCATGCGTGATTATTAAGAAAATTGAAGTATCTCTCTGTAATGTTAAAATAACTGCCTTCTATTAAGCTCAGGGGGTTATTTGCATTCTATGAAGACTTGAATAACCATTTATCTTTCAAAATTTTGTCTGTCTGTCTGGACTAATCTTCGTAATGGCTGAACCGATTGTGATAAAACTTCACGAACAGATGGTTAGCAATGCCGGAAAGGATCTAAGCTATACTTTATTCGAAAAACATGGAGGACATTTTTTACAGAATCGAAAACCTGATAAATGGTTTTTAAAGATTATCTCATAATGTAGATAAAAAATTCAAACAATTTTTTAATGGTTTGTGAACAAATGGGGTATGGATTGTATGTCAAATAAAAAACCAGAGGTGCTCACAAGCATTATACTTGATCTGGTTTATTATCAAACAATAAAAAATTACAGTTCACACTTATCGTAAATGAAATGACATCTTTATACCGCAAGCTATATATCCATCAACGCCATCTACACTAGTAAAATCGTACTAATTTATACAAGTTAACAGTTTGTTTATATTAAAATATTTTAATACTTTATTTTCTATACCATACAGTTACCTATAATAAAACATTGATTTTTAAATTAAAAATGGTAATAAAATTGGTAAAGTTAAAAATTACTTTCAATAAGAATCACACATGTAATCTATATTGAATAAAAAATTATTCTATTCTATTCTAACATTATTTACTTAAACACCATTTTACAACTAAACTATTATTACTATATTTTATTAATATTAAAACTATATGTTAATGGATCACCCATTTAAGGGATCACAAGACCAATTTACATGAAACCAATAGATCTTCAATTTTAACTTAAATATTCTTCCATATTATATATTTTTCTTAGGATGGCATTTAATTAAAAAGGTTCATTCGATATTCGGAATAGAAAATATGTTTATGCAAAAATTCCTAGAAAACTACGTTTGAAGTCATGCCATATTAAACAGAAGCAAATTTCTTTTTACTGACTTCTAAAAACGTTTAATCGAATTTTTTATACCGCATTAAAAAAAAAAAGTAAAAAAATATGCTCGTAGTAAGCACCTACATACATTTAACCGCTGGTCACAAAATTCTTCTTCTTTCTGACAGAATTATGAACAATTTTTTCGCTGCACTTCTCCAGCACCAGTGTGTGTTGGAGGACTTCACACAAAATTACGTGGTAGAACCACCCTGCAGCTATATTATGGTTGAAAAACGAATTGGTCGGCTCTACCGGGAAGGACCACGCCCTCACAGAATACCAGCGTAAAATAGCAGCTCAATGATTAATAATATGGTGATAAATGATTCATATGGTGAGTGTAGAGAAACGGAGATCCTTTTTACTAGAAAAGAGGCATTCCATCTTAGCCCTCAGGGGTGACTGCACATCTACATTTTGATTCTTAATCGAGGATAAACATACTCGTCGATGTCTAGGGTCACAGCATCCACTCTATCGTGGACTGTGAGCTCGTTTGTCACCCATATTCTATATAAAAAATACCTTATCAGCAGGTGAGATAGCAGTCAAGTATTCAATAAAAACAAACTAGCAATTTTTAATAAATAATGATAGGCTTTATAAAAAATCATGCAGATTTAACTAAATTACTATTAAGACATATACCTTTTAGAAATTCTAAAATAAAACAGTCTTAAAGTTAAATAAAATTAAAAATATTTTTATTTTATACATATTTTTACACATTTTATTATTTTATTGTCTTGTGAAAAAATAAAATAATCGATTAGTTCAAGCGTTCGCACCTGCCTCAACCAGTGCAATAGAATAGAATAACGCCAGTAGAATAGATTAGTACCGATCTTTGCCAGTATTAGCTAATATGAATATATTCCTAAAGTAATATTATAATATTTTAACTAATATGTGAATATCACTATTATCTAAATATTACGGATAATCGTAACACTTTACACTACAATCTGGGAATTAGTTTATGAGAATATAATTTAATGCCCAGCATTATTTTAATATTAATGTTTATGTTGTTAATAAGTTAAGAGTAGTATTTCGTTGACTTATTGGAATGAATAAAACATAATTTTTATAGATTATTCATTCACTTATAAGTTAATACACATACACGTTAGTTATCTATGCGATATGAAATACCCGATACAAAATAACATAAAAATCTTCAAATATTCTAAAATAGAGAACTCATGCGCACTAAACGCGAAAAGAGCGTGAAAAGGAACTTTGCTTTAAACTGTTACCAATGAAACATATCCCGCCACTAACGAATGACGGGCTAAACAGTTTTTAAAAAACAAATATTTTAAAACACTATATTCAATAATAGTATATTTGGATTTAAATTTAATTTAGGTTCGTAGTCAACCGAACAGGTTACGAGATGGAAACAGACTGAGGTGGCCAAACTGCTCCACTGTAATCCTAACTGAACCAACATTATTAATAGGCAGTGCAGCACTAAGGCTAAAAAATATACATAGTGCTTAACAGTACGTTGTTTGTTCCGAAATTCTCCCAGCTTTAGTACTTTTGACAACTGCGTTGAATGAGGTAACGTTTTCATAATCGCACATCGTATGTACTACAAGATTGCCCTAGGTTATTGAAATTCATTAATGGCTAAAGTAAGGACCGAACATAACGAAATTGTAACGAAAGTGTCTAATTAAAAGACAAACTTCACCTTGCTGTGGAAATAATGTTTTCCCATACATTGGTCTACATCACAGTTGAGGCTCCAATAACAATTAATAAGATTGTAATCGCAATATAATTTTTTTTTGCGTGATATAACTACAAATTTTTTTTTTCGTATTTTGACGGACAACTGCATTTTGCCAAATTTCAGTGAAGTACCTCAAAGATTTTGATGAGTGATTCCCAGTATCAAAATATGTGACATAAATACTCATATCTTTTGATTTCAAGTTGAATTTAATTTCAAATACTAAAGTCCTTAGAAAAGGACCTTGACAAACGCACAAACTACTGGATGGTACACAAAGTAATATAAAGATTCCGTTTTTTTTTCTTTTGATGTATGGAACCCTAAAATAGGTTCTCTTCATTTATTAAAAATAAGAGATAAACATGAAAGGGCAAAGTTCCACTTAATACCAGCACTTGAAAACTTGTAAAATGAGTTTTGTTGGGAAGCTGTCACAGCAAGGATGCGAAGTTAAACCGCTGTGAGGTCAAAAGTTTTTAATTCCATAATAAGGCAGAGGACTTGGATAAGAAAGTTTTTAAATGCTCATACTTAAAATACGCAAATAATTGATTTATATTTAATTATTCCTCTTGATGGGCTACAACCTATGTATAGGTTGAAAGGTTACATCCTATATTCTTTTACCTATATTCAAAATAATTTTAGGGCAAGGAAGTGTCTATCGCGCTGCCATAAACCATGTTAGCGGACTCCAAATGATTTCGATATATTTATTTTAACGGTGGTAGAGCCACGCAGCAGCTTTTGCTGTTGCACGTATGGGCCGGCTCGAGCCGGGTTAGTACCACGACCTCACAGAATACCGGCGTGAAGTGTAAGCTCTGCTTTTGCGTTTCGTCTGGTGAGTGCAGGTGACTGGAGGCCCAATTCTCCCCCCCCCCCCATCAACATGGTAGCGGAATTAAATCTTAGACTACCCCGGGAGGTACCAGCACCCCTGGAGAATCCCTCGCTGAGCATCCACGACCATGCTACTCCACTCCTGAGCGTGGGTGCTCAGGCTGCCCCGCGTATTCTGGGGCAAAATTCCGCTCAAAACAATAACTGCTCGGGGCAAACTGAGCAACAAGACCAAGGCGACCCCTGCCACGCTATCCGTGGATTTCTGCAACATCAGGGGACTTCACTCGAACCTAAACGCCGTGCACTACCATCTCGAGACGGCGAAGCCGGCCTTGCTCTTTCTGACCGAGACGCAGGTGTCCTCCTCTCCGGCTGATACTTCGTATCTCTCCTACCCGGGGTACAAATTGGAACACTCCTTTGTGCCTCGGGCTGGAGTTTGCGTATACGTCAGAGAGGACATCTGTTCTCGACGCCTCGGCAGTCTTGAAGGTTCGGACCTGTCCATCCTTTGGCTACGCGTAGATAGTATTAGAGTTAACGAAAATTCATACAAAGAGTTTGATTTTCCTCAACAAATTTATTAGCTCTTCCGCTTACGCTTTATTATCGAACAATCCAAAAATATAATTATCGCTCAAATTCGCCGTAACGTCCTACTTAAGCGTCCTTCACTGTTAAATGCCGACGAACGAATGACTACGCCGGTATCGTTTCGCAAGTCGTGTGTTTACCTTTCCGCATAGCCGGAAACGGTAAATACACGGACCGGATGTAGTCTTACAATGTTTTTCTTATTTTACGATTTATCATCATGCGGGACTTGTCTTTCTATCCGAACTAAGTCTCCTACCTTGTACTTTCTACCTGCTTTTCTATGCCTGTTATATCGATCAACATCTTTTGCTGTTGTGTCTGAATACGTTGCTTAGCCTCCTCCTGACAGATTCTAATTCATCAGACTATATTACATTTAATGTATCATTGAATATTGTACTTAGGATTCCCTGACTTCTGTTATTTGTATTAAAGCCAAATAAGGGTTCTGATGGTGATTTTTGAGTAGTTTTGTGGACCGTAGTGTTAAGACCAATCTGTATGTCTCGAATGTGTTCGTCCCAAGCTTTTTCGTCCTTCCCACGATTTGATGTAGCTAGTGCCTCTGTAATGGTTCTGTTGAACCGTTCCACCTGACCATTTGCTCTTGGAGTCGCAACTGCGTTCATGACATGCTTTATTCCATACTCGGCAATAAAATCTTTAAACGATTTACTTGTAAAGCTGGACCCTCTATCTATAATAAGGCGCGTTAGTACTCCAAAGAAACTAATGTGGTCTTTTAGAACTTTAATAGTTGTCAGTGATTTAGTATTTTTAACGTGTAAAACTGTCTATTATAACTAATATATAACAATTTCCTACTTTACTTTTTATAAAAGGACCCAGGTGATCAGCGTGAATAGTATGAAATGGTATGCTATATTTTTCTATCGGGTGTAACTCACCTTCTCGCCTCCCACCTGGTACCTTATGGTGGGCACATTCTAAACAGGCTGAAACATACTTCTTTATGAACCGCCTCATGCGTGCAAACCAGTAGTGCTTTTTAATGCGTGCTAACGTTTTTTCATAACCGTAATGGCCAACATCGTCATGATTCCTCTTAACAATCTGCCACCGAGCTCCACTTGGCACAACCCATTTTAATTCATCACTTATAATGCGGTATACGCGTCCATTTTTAAGTTTGAAGTTTTTGCGGATGTCAAGTACATTCTCAGTATTCGGATCATTGAGTATGTTTTTTATTCTGTTGATTTCCTGATCAGCTGATTGCACGGTAGCGATCCAATCTTGTTCAGATTCAACCGACAGTACATCGAGAACGTGTGACTCGTTGACATTCGTATCTACTGGGTTGCGACTAAGGGCGTCTACATGAAACATCTTTATTCCTGGTCTATATTCAATTGTGCAATCATACTCTTGCAATTGGATCCACCACCGAGCAATCCGTGGCACTAAATCTCTCTTGGTTAAGGTCGACCTTAGCGCATTACAGTCGGTTTGTATAGTAAATGGGATCCCAATGAGGTAAACTCGAAATCTCTGTAGGGATGCAATAACAGCAAGGGTTTCTAGCTCAAAGGAATGGTATTTTTGTTCTTCCGCGGTGGTTTTACGACTGAAGTACGTTACCGGTTGTAAAACTCCATTTTGATTGCGTTGAAGTAGAATACCAGCCAAGCCATTCTTACTGGCATCGGTATGCAGATGAGTTTCGGCACGAGGGTCGTATAGAGCAAGTGACGGACGCTCGGACAATAAGTTTTTGATACGGGTAAACGAGTTTTCTTGCGGTTCGCGCCATATCCATTCGTTATTCTTTTTTAGTAAGTCAGTTAATGGGGCTGCTATTAATGCATAATTTTTAATAAATCTCCTGAAAAACCCAGAGAGGCCTAAAAATTGACGCAATTCGTGCTGACTTCTTGGCTTGGGAAAATTTGATACTGCTTCACATTTCCTCGAGCCCGGCCGTATACCATGTGCACTCACCTCAAAACCAAGGAAATCAATATTTTCGAAAAAGAAGTTACACTTATTTAGTTTTAATGTGAGTCCACCTTTCCTCAATAAGCCCAGTACTTCTTTTAGTCTTGTTAAACCTTCATCAAATCCTTTACATGGTATTAAAATATCGTCCATATATATTAAAGCGTATTTAATTTTGGCCTCGGATAAAATTTTATTCATAGTCCTCTGAAATATAGATGGCGCATTCACGAGTCCAAATGGCATCCGATTATACTCAAACTGCCCATCTGGGGTCACAAATGCAGTTTTAAAACGCGAGCTCTCATTGATCGGTATTTGGTAGTAACCGGACGCTAAATCTAATGATATAAATAGATTATTACCTGCTAGCAAGTCCAGTTGGTCTTCAATACGAGGAAGCGGATAGTGATCCTTTTTTGTCTTACGGTTTAAAGCACGATAATCCACGCACAAACTCTTATCGCCGGTTTTTTTCTGTACCAGCACAATTGGACTAGCATATGGGGATGACGATTCCCTGATAATACCACTATCGACCATTTCTTGAACCATTTCTCTAACTAGACACCTCTCTGAGTAAGCCATACGGTACGGTCTGTGTACGATTGGTTCAGAGTCTTCGAGCTCAATAACCATTTCGGTTGCATTAGTGAGTCCTAAGTCCTTCAGACTACTCGAGAAACAGTCTTGAAATTCGGTCAACGTATTTTGAAGTAACAGTCATTGCTCGGTCGTCAAATTAGGATTACAGATTATGGAGTCATCTATTTCAGTTTTTCTTATAGTAATTTCGCAGACTTCCGCAGTTTGATGTGTTTGGGTAGCCCTTGTCAAGAGTAAATTTTTTTTACGATAATATCCTCGTTGGACACGTTGTAAATCTACAACGCACATTTATTATTTCTTACGGCGTATTCTCCCGGTAGAAGATAGTATTCCTTGCCCAAGGACCCTCGAGTCGACCCATCTACATAGACGTATCCGTTGTTCAATGATTCGCAGTGAACGGGCAGGGCGCGTAAGCTATTAATGGGAATTATTACTCTGTTCTGCGAAATCAAATGAACCTTTTGATGTTGGATTTTTTGAAATATAATCTTATCTGGAGTTTTTGTAATCACTATGTCCGGTTTCTCAGAGAACGAATGACCCAGTAACAATGGATAGCTCAAACCGTAATCTTGTACCACATATATGTCGACAACTTCTTTGATATCCTGCACTTCTACGGTGGCTATTATCAATCCCAGTGGTCGAACAAGATTTGCACCAATACCCCTTAAGGTAAGCAACTCCGCGTCTTTAATCATACTCACATCTAGTAACTTAGCATCAGTTTCCCTCATAAGAGAACATTGGCTACCCAAATCCAAATGACATTGAAATGTTTTATCGTTAACTTTTACATCCATTACATATTTATCATTAGTTTTACCGGTTACACTAAGTTTAGAAACCTGTTTTTCATTTATGTTGGCGGAAGTATTACTAGAAACTTCCTTGTTTTTGTTTCTATAACAGTTTGACAACTGGTGACCAATCCTATCGCAATTCGTGCATTTAATCAATGGTTTCTCGCATTTAAAACTTGGGTGGCCTATCATGTTGCAATTAAAACACCGTATGTTAGAGTTATTTCCAGTAAATTTCGAAAAAGATGGCTTGTTAACGTTAACATTTTTATCTAATCTATTCTTCCTTAAATAATCGCTATTGTCCCTAGAGTTTCCGACCATAACAGACCTAAAATACTTAAGGACTTGTTCTGGTTCAGAAAATTGTGCTGCCTGTGCTCCAATTTTTATAGCACGGTCGTCAACGCCATGAAGTAGACAATCTACTGCTTGCCTACCGCTTATTTTGCACCGATTTAACAGATTAATTTTAGAGTAATAATAATGTTCTAACGACTCGCCATACCTAACCCGCTTGTTCAGCATTTCTGTAAGGAGTTCGGCATAATCTTCGCGACACGGAAACGATTCGATAAGCTTTTTCTTCCATTCCGTCCAATTATACAACAAAGTTGGAAGACCTTGATACCATGACCTAGCAACACCGCATAATTTCGAAAGTGAATAGTGAATTATTTCCTTTTCATCCCAACCATAGATCTCTGCACATTCTTCTACTTTATTAATCCACGTGAGTATGGTCTGTTCCTTTGTCATGGGATCAAAATCTGGAACGACGTTATTATTATAAGATAGTCTGGGTTTATCCGAACTCCTTAAGTCTTTAATTATGGAAAGGAACTTGTCCAGTATGACGTCTGTACTATTTGTAAGGTTTTTACCACGATTAGATTTTGAATGAGCCTTGACGGACCTACCTGAAGATTCTGATGATGTACTGGGACACCTACGTCTGCGCCTTCATATTGAATTGCCTCTCCTAAAACTTTCATTGTCATCAGACTCTTCCAAAGAACACGTTCTATCCCTGGTACGTTTCCGTAAACTTAAATTATCTCGCGACTGTCCCGGTGTTTCTTCCATATAATTCAAAGTTCTATACTGGTGCCCTTGACCTCGGGCGTTACCTTTTATAAGCCCTTGACCCCGGGCATCATAATTTCTCGACCCTTGACCATGGGTATTCTCACTATCTAGGCCTTGTCCTCGACCATTATCAACCATAAACCCTTGACCTCGGGAATCATCTGTCCATAGCCCTTGACCTCGGGCGTCATCATTAGGCCCTTTACCTCGGGCGTCAATATTAGGCCCTTGACCTCGGGCATCAATATTAGGCCCTTGACCTCGGGCATCAATATTAGGCCCTTGACCTCGGGCATCATTGATTAGAGACCCTTGACCTCGGGTTTTATCAATAAGCCCTTGACCTCGGGCACCGTTTTCATCCATGTCTCTGGAACTTAGAAAAATCAAAGCTTAGAGTGATAACCATGCGTGTAATTCCTTACTATCCTTCTCTCCATTGGTTAAGTGGATAAAAGTAAAGATTATTTGATATAAACAGAAACAGAAAATAAACATATTTAATTGTGACCACTTCATGTGAAATCCTAATATAATATATGTTTCACTCTTTCCATTCTTTAATTCATCGTTGACACATGTCATTCCCCTTTCATCCTCCCATATATTCTCTTTTTTTTTTTCAATAAAAAAAACAAAGGAAAATATACAAAAAAAAAGCTAATGGCAAAGGAAAAGAAACTAATACAAAGCAACGTTTTATAATACGTCCAAAAAGAAAAGCATTAATTGCAGGAAACAATGCACCATATTTAAATGCGTTCGATATGGTGCATCATCGTCGTCAGAAGTACTTAAAAGTTTATTGTATAATAAGAGCCTCTCCGCTACAGGAAAGATATGCTTCAATCGTCACGTTTAAAAATCAATGGTAATAAAAGGATTTCTTACACTACATACCAGCACATTCTATTATTACTAAGTAATATATTTCTCGAGTAATACAAAAAGAATCACAAAGTAGGGATTTAGATGTAAGTAGTAATGCGGGTAATATAAAAATAAAGAAAACACAAAAAAAACATTCATTCCCTACTTAGTTTAAGAATTTTTCAGAATTTAAGGGTTACATCATTTAACAGAAAATTATTCACTTTACTTACGTTTTTGTAGGCGTGAAAGGAAGTTTTATGTATCCTTTTCGTGATCCCACTTCTGAACTATTAGAGTTAACGAAAATTCATACAACGAGTTTGATTTTCCTCAACAAATTTATTAGCTCTTCCGCTTACGCTTTATTATCGAACAATCCAAAAATATAATTATCGCTCAAATTCGGCGTAACGTCCTACTTAAGCGTCCTTCACTGTTAAATGCCGACGAATGAATGACTACGCCGGTATCGTTTCGCAAGTCGTGTGTTTACCTTTCCGCATAGCCGGAAACGGTAAATACACGGACCGGATGTAGTCCTACAATGTTTTTCTTATTTTACGAAAGTTGTATTAAATTTCACAAAAGTTATATTAGCTTAATTATACATGGATTTTAATTAATTTTATTAATAGTGATTCGATGTTTTGAATAAAATCAATAGCTTGAGATTAATTAACCACCGGAAATGGCAATTTATATTATTTATAATAAGGTAATCCCTAACAATAGCGATGACCATCCGCGCGTCTAAGGGTGCCTCTATAGGTCCCATAGCGGTAATGCCGAAACAGACTGACTCATCGACCACGTCCAAATGGCTACAGATTCCTTGCTACAACAGGTCCCATCCGCAGAGATCGTGATCCTTGGCGATTTTAACGCCCACCACGCCGAATGGCTCGGTTCACGTTTAACCGATCATGCGGGGAGATCTGTTTATGACTTTGCCTTGGCATATGGTCTGACACAGCTGAAGGTGAAGGATCATACACCTTCCCTGTTGGACCTTCTGCTGACCTCTCATCCGGACGGATATCAGGTTTCCGTCGATGCCCCTCTCGGCTCTTCGGACTATTGTGGTGCCACTCACGCTCCCCTCGCGGTTGCGTTCTGCAGGTTGCCGCCGTGTTTGGCATTACAGGTCGGCGGATTGGGACGGAATGCGGTCTTTCCGATCAGCTGGTAATCTTCTGGTCTACCTGACGCATAGATGGGCGGAGGCAGTAGAGTCCAAGGGGGAGGCATTGGCCGTTAGTTTGGACATTGCGAAGGCTTTCGATCGGGTCTGGCACAAAGCGCTTCTTTCGAAGCTCCCTTCCTAGGAGCTTCCAGAGAAATTATGCAATTGGATCACCAGCTTTCTTGCAGATCGGAGCATCAAGGTCGTTGTAGACGGTGCATGCTCCGACTACAAGCCTATTAACACTGGTGTTCCACAAGGCTGCGTGCTATCACCAACGCTGTTTCTTCTGCATATCAATGATATGTTGCAAACCGGTAGCATTCATTGCTATGCGGATGATAGCACTGGTGATGCTCTATACGCCGGCCGTGCGAATATTTCTCGGGAAAACGTCGCCGAGTACCGGAACAAACTTGTGTCTGAAGTCGAGTCTTTACTGAACAAAGTCTCGGATTGGGGGCGACTAAATCTAGTCCAGTTTAATCCTCAGAAGACACAAGTTTGCGCGTTTACCGCTAAAAGAACCCTTTGTCGTATCTCCTCAGTTTCAAGGCACTCCCTTGTTACCTCAGCCAGTATCGGAATCCTCGGCGTCGACATATCGAGTGACGTGCAGTTTCGCGGTCACTTGGAAGAAGGTCAAATTGGCCTCTAAAAGCTTGGCGTGCTCAGCAGAGCGGGACAGTATTTCATGCCGGCACAACGCCTGCAACTTTACAAGGCGCAGGTTCGGCCTCACATGGAATACTGTTCCCATCTCTGGGCTGAGGCTCCCAGTGCCAGCTCCTTCCACTTGACCGCATCCAGCGCAGAGCGGCTCGAATCGTCGACGACCGAGTCCTTTCCGATCGGCTCGATTCATGGCGCTGCGAAGAGATGTTGCATCTCTTTGCATTTTCTTCGCATTTACCACGGGAGTGCTCTGAGGAATTGTTCGGATTAATCCCAGCCGCCAAATTTCACGAACGCACATCGCGGCAGAACTCCCGATACCATCCACACCATCTGGATGATTGGCGGTCCACCACTGTGCGATTTAGAAGATGTTTTCTTCCTCGCACAACTTCCTTGGAATAGTTTACCACCAGCGATTTTTCCGGAACGATACGACTTAGGACCTTCAAGAAAAGAGCCTACTCCTTTTAAAAGGCCGGCAACGCATCTGCAATTCCTCTGGTTCCCTGGTGTTGCAGTTGTTCATGGGCGGCGGTAGTCACTTACCATCAGGTGAGCCGCATGCTCGTTTGCCCCCTCTCCTATATAAAAAAAAACTTTGCAGATTTCATTTAGTGGACCAATTTCGCCTGCTGCTCGGTGCTTGTCTGGAGACAAGTCGGTTTATTGCAATCAAATCTAAGAAAACTCTAAAAGAGATAACAAAATGGATTTTTTCATTTTATATTTAATTTGCAATTTTAATTCTATCGCATTAATTAAGCAATCAATGCTTGTACAGTCCGACGTTGGCTATTCTGCCAGGATAATCAGGAGAAGTTAATAGAATTAAAAAGGTCTCGGCAAATTATGTTCTTTAATTATACCCTTGTTAGGAGCGTACTGCATCAGGCATAAGAAAATATATTAATTTACGTAATTTTAAACCTAAATTTTACTATTTATTGCAAAAGTTACGAAACTTGCTTGTGGGTGTTCATTTTAATTGACGACCGCTTTATTTCCCGCAGTACCTAATAATAATCTCCTACAGACCGAAGTTCGGTCACGGCGGCCAGTCTCAACAGAGACTAGCCATCTGCTCAAGACAGGATTATAGTGCATTTCCTCTTTCTCATAGTTCGATGGGACGGTAATCCGACATGATCGGAGAGAGGTCAGTTGCAGGACCAACGGCTTTTACGTGCTTTCCGAGGCTGGGTAGTAATACCGCCAACTTCCTGACTCCGGGCTACTACTGAGAATTTATTGAGAGAACAACCCAAAAAGTAATTTTTTGCCGACCCGGGATTCGAACCCTGGACCTCATGATCAGCAATCGCGTTTACGGCCACTAGACAAACGAGGCAGTCAGTCCACAGTACCTAACTACGTAGTCGCATTTCAATGTCTGAATCTCGTGAAAATTCATAGGCTAAGATCAACGATCTTAGCCTATGAATTTTTAATTTGAAGGCACTCTTCAAATTAGGTAATACACACCATTTTATTTCCTCCACCCTTACACAAATGCGAGCACTACCACTACCATCATTAAATCCTACGCCACTACACTAGACGACACCATTTCCAACACTTTTTACATGGGGAAATGCTTACGCATACCCGCCTCGCGAGGGAAAGGACGGGTTATGTCGTACTCGCACCTACTAAAGTCCCATGGTGTTCCACCTTCGCCACGGGCCACGGGAACGCTTCCGCAAACATTGGCAGCCCACCAGCGCCGGCCGCAGCATGGCAGCCCCTCCTCGGAAGAGGACTTTTCCTCCTCCTAAGAAGGAGTCTTAGGTGAGAGGTACCAGGAACATAAGGCACACACACTAGCTCCACCTGTTCAAAAGAGCTCCCCGAGTCCGATACGGGAACGCTGGGGGGCAAGGAAAAATTGAGCACTCGGAAACACCAGATTTTCTGACCCCAGCGTCGGAACTGGTCTGTGGCTGTTCAGACGCGGAAGGTAGGGAGAGCGGCGTCTGACTATACCGGCACTCCTTTTCCCCCTCGACTCCACCTCGGCTGTAGCGGGTGTAGGGCCGGTAGGGGAAGAGGAGATCAATCTCGCCGCAGCCCACCAACAAACATCCAAAGTGGGCTCGCTAAGCCCACTTGGAATGGCAATCTCAGGCTGGCTCTTCACCTTGGACCAGCCATGTGGGTTTTTCTTAGTTCACCCTTGGTGACCAAGCCACGGCTACTAAGCCCCCCGCCACGACAAGGCGGCAACCCGTTCGGGGGGTTTTCCAACACTACTCTAACCTCTACATACCGCCATCTATTGGAAGGCATAAGATTTTTCGGTAATTTTCCTGTTATTTCTTTTTTACTCGTCCTTGTTTTAAAAGTTCGATAGTAGTCATTACCGTCGTAAAATGTTACAGTCTTGTTGAAGGTGATTACAATATATCAAGTATTGTAATTGATGGTTTGTATAAATTAAAGACGAATGTAGCACAAATTTAAAAATGAAGAAAGGCTACAAATATGATTGAAAGAACCGCCAAGTTAGTTTTCATTTTTATTATTGACGACACGATATGTTACTGTAAATAATGTAAAGTTTTTAGTTCTAACATAGCTACATAACATAAAATTTACATAAACATACATAATTTATCTCTCGCTCTCACAGAATACTATCGTAAAATAGAAACTTAATGCTGCTGTGTTTCGTATGGTGAGTATAGAAAACCGGAGACCCTTTTTTTTACTTATTATAAGCCAGTGCTTGACCACAATCCCACGTGGTGGTAAGTGGTGATGTTTTTCGACATCGATCGACGTCAATCAATGGCATCGATCGACGATCGATCGATTTGTGCGATAGCACCCTTATCCACCACCACCACCCGGGTGATTAGGTGATGTTTGTCCACAACTAGAGTTTTATAGCCACGATTATGCCAGTTAATATTTAGTTATTATTTTTACTTCTCTCAATACAGATTCTCGTAAATAGTAAATGTCTTCGTGTATAATGATATACACGTTTTACAAGATTATATTATATGTCATTATCGGGCTCAATATTGAAAGCGGTCTTGAATGATAGTGTAGCTATGAGTAAGAATAGCGCACGCTTTAATAACAATTTTTTCCTTATAATATTTGTAAAGAAAGTTGACGATTCATTTTTAAACGCTTTATATTGACTTTACCGCTTACCAATTTACAAGTAGATTAATGTTTTATAACATTAGAACGCCAAACGAGCTAGCATTCCACTTTGCATGTTATTCACAAAGGTAAATGTTTGCAGAATAAAAACATTCAAGAACACGTGCCTCCAACATGCGCTGTAGCAGTGGACTAAATGCTGGTATAGAACTGGTAATTAGGTTCTTATACTAAAATCAGAACCGAAACCAAAATCCATATGCGAACCGTTAGGCACCTTTATCTTACCGGCTAACGAGAGAAACAAGTACTAACTTGCTTAATTTCATCGAGTAGCGGGCACAAAATGATATTATGAGTAAGAAAATACAACATGCAGTGAAAATTTTTATGTCTTTTGTTACAAAGGAAGCAATAATATAAAAACAAAGCTAAACTACAACGCCAAACGGCTTCACCTTCGACTTAAAACCTAAAAGATTTCCGCATTTTGGAACCGGTATCATAAAACCGATACCTTAACCGAAACCAGAAATTGAATCGTACTGAGATAATAATAACCTAAATAAGAATAAAACATACTACAAGCAACTGAAAAAGATTAGTAAATTTTTACCATCCGTTAAGTGTTAATATCCTTGTACTACTGGTCTCTCTTACATAGGACAAACAAAAATATCTATAAAAACCCGCGTGAAAGAACATATAGCTGACGTGAAGCACCATCGCTCCAGGAAGTCTGCAGTCTGTGAATTTTTTTAAAGATCGTCCCCGCCATTACATTAGATTAGATAGACCACAAATCCTCGCAAAAGGACACCGATTCCTACCAAGGGTGATACGCGAGGCGATTGAAATTAAAAAACATCCTAATTTCAATAGAGAAGATGTATGGGTACTGCTACTAGGGATCCTATAATTAATAAAATTAAATCTAAAGCCAAGCATACCCTGCGAGACTTCAGGATACTATAAGCTCATTCTGCGTAGATCGGACCAAAAAATTAATTATTAAAAACTGAAGGTAGCCGGGCTAACCATGACATCGGGACGTCAACCACCTCAGTCCCCCCGTGACCATGGGTGCTATAAAGCACCCGAAACGTCGGAAAAATAAGGAAATTTAACGCGATAAAATCCGTAAAAATAGTTTTATACATGGCTGTATCTTTACTGACACAGACGGAATATTAAGCACAGAAGGAGCTCTACTACCTTGTAAATAGAGGCTCCTTTAAATTACAACTAGAACACGGGAGTATAGTGTAGTACAGCATAGAGCTACACATCGGCAGAAATATTTAAAGGGTGGAGCTTATTCAGACGAACATCCAGTCAAGTTAAAATGAGTTACAATTGTGCAATCCATACTAATATATATTATATATAATATTATAAATGCGAAAGTGTGTTTGTTTGTTTGTTTGTCCTTCTTTCACGTCGCAACAGAGCATCGGCATGGCATGATTTTTTGTATGGGGATAGTTCGGTGGCTCTAGAGTGACATAGGCTACTTTTTTCCGCGGAAAAACATCTCATACCCGTGGGAAAATCGAATATGTTGCACAAGTTTGTCCTTCTATCACGTCGCAACAGAGCGTCGGCATGGCATGATTATTTGTATGGGGATAGTTCGGTGGCTGTGAGTGACATAGGCTACTTTTTCAGCGGAAAAACATATCATTCCGTGGGAAAATCGAATATGTTGCAAAATTAAATTCAGCTAGGTGGCGCCACCGTGATTCTACAAGACGGACGACGGTACGATGGACGAACACAGAAGGTCAGAATATCTGGATTATTATGTCTTTTACCAAAATTAAGATAAAAATGTATGGATCTGTATTTTTCCACGCAGGACCGGGAAGAGCGATAAAAACATAAAATTCACCAGCTGATTTTCTTCAAACGTTTTGGTGCATCGTAATTCACAGAATAGGCGATAACCTCGCAGACGATATTAAATAATCCGTTGATGCTCTGCCTACCCGCAAGGGTTACAGGCGTGATTATAAGTATGGATCAGAAACTATCACCACCTGTCACGCTTTCACCCTTAACTATTACTTAACAATGGTAGAAACAGTTCTTAGTAAGCCTTATTAATAAGCCTTAGTAATATTTATTGAACGGAAATGAATACAGTTCTTATATGAGGTTATGAATGAATCGGTATTACAATAAGAAAAATTGTGCAAAATTATAAGAAAAATATTTTTTGAGAGTTCTTATTAAATAACGTATACATAGTTTAAATTGATTCCGCTAGATGTCGTTACTAGGTTTTTAAAACGCGGTAACGAAATGTTTTCTGACATGTACTTAACTCCCGCCGTTGATCCGCGCGTCAACTTATAGTGCATACGGTACCTATACGCTTAAATTGTTTCTATTTCGTAGCTTATTCGACTACCTGCTTTCAATTTCGGTTGTTTGTTATTTGCTTTGTGATTTGGTTAAGGTTGAATGGATTTATATTGGCTTTCATTTTCGGATTTGTGTATTTTCTTGGATCGGTTTTGTTGATTTGGTTGGTATTCCTTTATACATATTTAGACTCTGGCTTTGATTTTGGATTTTGTTTATTTAGAATCGTGAATTGGTTTTCGTTGTTTTAGGTTCTTTAACAATATTTCAAAGGAATATTAATAGTATAGATAGTGTATACAGTACCTATACACTTACTTCTTTTTTCGTTGGTTATATTTATATTGACTACTGCTTTCGATTTCGGTTTTCTGCGATTTGTTTTGTGATTTGGTTTAAGTTGATTCGATTTTTTTTGGCTATCGTTTTCGGATTCGTGTTGTGTCTTGAATTGGTTTTGTTGTTTGATTTTAAAATATTTAAAAGGAATATTTATTCCTTTTAGATATTTTGGATTTGCTTTGAAAAATATTTAAAAGGAAATTTAATTCCTTTTAGGTATTTTAACGTTTTTATAAATAGGTTTTTCTTACTTCATAATGCCTCGCAAACGTAAGTCCAGCCTTTCAAGAGTATATTTTCAAGACAAGCGAAAAGATTAGCTCGATCGCTAGAATCTTTAGAAGATGCTGAACTGAGAAGGCAAGAACAAGCAGAGCGTCAGGCTACTTTAGAGCATCTGAGACACTTTCTCAACGTCAGCAAAGGCGTCTTGAACAGACAGAGCGTCAGGCTGCTTTAAGGGCTTCCGAAACACCTTCTCAAAGTCAGGAAGGCGTCTTGAACAGGCAGAGCGTCAAGTTACTTTAAGAGCTTCTGAAACACCTGATCAAAGTCAGCAAAGGCGTCTTGAACAGGCAGAGCGTCAATCTACTTTAAGAGCTACTGAAACACCTGCTCAAAGTCAGCAAAGGCTATTCGAACAAGCGGAACGTCAGGCCGCCTTAAGAGCCGCGTAAACACCAGATGAAACTCAACACAGACTCATTGAGCAAGCTGAACGTCAATCTACTATAAGGCATCTGAAACACCAGAACAGACACAGGCGCGGAGATGCAAATGCACAGCTCCAAGCTGAACGTCGACAAAATTTTCAAAGAAACAATTGGTCGGTTTTAATGACGCAGCATTCAATTATGATCCGTTGATTGATTATAAAAATCACAGGTTAGTTGTTATCGGACTGATGGACAAGGCGTGTCGATTTTGCAGCGCTTTAAAATGGAAAGATGAGACCGCAGGCATGTGCTGTTCAATGGCAAAGTGTCGCTTCCGTTACTTCGGGAACCAGAAGAACCTTTGAAAACTCTTTTATATGATGCTAATGAGTCACGGCGCTTTTAAACAGGATCCAGAAATATAACTCATGCTTTCAAATGACGTCCTTCGGAGTTGACCGGAAATAATAATGGGGATTTTCGCCTACATTTACGGTGCAAGGCAAATTTATCATAGAATAGGTTCACTTTTTCCAGCTGAAAACGAACAGCATAAATTTTAAAGTATATTTTATGGGTGATGAAGAAATTGAGGTAGACCGTCGCTGCTAATTTATCCAGGGAGTTGAGAGACACAGTGTTCAAAATTCAAAGATTCTTGCATGAACGTAACATTTTAGTCAAAACATTTAAAACCGCTTTAGAAAACCTACCTGAAGAGGATTATAAAGTCGTCATTCACGCAGATCGGACCCCTCGAGGAGCATGAAAGGCGCTACAATGCACCTTTGATAAACGAATTAGCAGCCGTAATTAGTGGTGATCAATTTTCTTCACGAGACATTGCAACGGGTAGCCGATACACACAAGTTTTATGACGCTCTGCAGTACCCATTGATTTATTACAAGGACAAGAGGGTTATCATTTTCAAATTCCACTCATTAACCCGGTCACAAAGGAGCCTACTCCGAACAAAAAGTATCATGTATGGATTTTTATGCGTATCATATGATGTTGCGAAAATGATTTTAACCTCTTAGCCGGTGTAGACAATTATTTCATCAATTTTTGGTGAACATGTATGTGAAGGTAGAAAGTGAACGTCTCCGTTATATATCTTTAAATCAAAAAGCTGCGCGTTGAGAATTATATACATTTACAAGGTGCAGTTTCTAGCGACGCCAATGTAAACCCAGAGATTTAGGTAAATGGTAATTCTGCCCTCATCATTCGTTAACAGTCCCCGCTACCTACATGAGTACACACAAGACGCATTCGCCTATGTACGAACTTACGGAAGACCTGATCTTTTTGTTACTTTTACTTGCAATCCCACATGGAAAGAAATAACCGAGGAGCTAATGCCGGGCCAAAAAGTACTGACAGACACGATTTAGTTGCTAGAGTATTTAGATTAAAAGTACAAAATTAATGTATGTAATTAACAAAGGGAAAATTTTCGGAGGTGCAGTGCTTCATGTATTCAATTGAATGGCAAAAAAGAGGATTACCGCATGCCCACATTCTAATATGGCTTAAAGAAGTTGCGGCCCAGCTAAATAGACGACATAATAAGTGCCGAGATTCCGGATCCTGAGCAAGATAAAGAATTGTATGATACCATCGTCCGAAATATGATTCACGGTCCATGTGGGCACGAAATTCAATATCGCCATGTATGAAAGAAGGAAAATGTACAAAGAAATTCCTAAACAGCTATTAAAAGAAACAGTGCACAATGACAATGGCAACCCTTTATACAGACGCAGAGCTCCCGAAGATGGTGGCAGGAAGTTACAATCAAATCTCGCTCTGGAGCGTTTGAAACCTTAGATAACAGCTGGATTGTTCCGTATTCGCCCATTCTATGTAAAATGTTTAATGCCCACATTAATTTAGAAGCATGTAGCTCTGTCCGCAATCAAGTATATGTGTAAGTACATAAATAAAGGAAGCGACCAAGCAATATTTAATCTCAGGAGTGAAGGTGAGGCAAATCCGTTAATGAAGTACAGACCTTTCAAGCAGGGCGTTATGTCAGCAGTAACGAGGCAGCGTGGCGTCTCCTTGGCTTCCCTTTACACGAAAGGTACCCAACAGCTACTCACCTTGCTGTGCACTTAGAAAATGGAGAACGTGTATATTTCACCGAAAGAAATTTCAAGAAAGAATTGCATCACCGCCAAAACTACACTAACAGCCTTCTTTCAACTTTGTCAAACCGACCCTTTGCAAAAACGTTGTTATATTCTGAAGTCCCCGCTATTATACTTGGAACACATCTAGGAAGGTCGAAACGCCGTATTCAAGGCGCGCCTGTTGCAAAACTGGCCCGGTGTAAAGTCATCAGATGCCCTTGGTCGTGTATACCGTCCATGTAACTAATTTTGAATGTTTCTGTTTACGATTGCTGCTGCACCATGTTCGGGGTCCTACAGGATATAAAGACCTTAAAACTGTCAACGGTCAGGAATGCGCAACTTTAGAGAAGCATGTGAAGCTCTGCATCTTTTAGAAAACGATAATCACTGGGATGAAACCATGGAGGAAGCTGTGCAGTGCCAGTCACCAGCCAAAATTAGGGATCTTTATGCAACTCTCATATCATCTTGCAGGATATCTAATGCACATAAATTGTGGGACAAATATAAAGTACATGGCGGACGATATTTTGCGAAGGTTACAGCAGACACACGCGAACATGACATACAATGAACACATTTATAATGAAGCACTTGGAAAATTGAAGATAAAGTAATGGCAATGGTAGGCAAAAATTAAGCGACTTTGGAATGATAAGCCCTCAGCGAACAACCGAAAATGAACTAAGTGATGAAATTATACGTGAAACAAACTACGATATACCAGCTTTGCAGCAAGTAGCCGAATTTGTACCCCGCTTGCTTCCCAAACAAAACGAGTTTTGACAAAGTATTAGGACAAATTGAATCTGAAATGAATGGTGCACATTTCTTTTAGATGCCCTAGAGGAACTGGAAGACATTTTTTTAATTTATTATTAGCGCAAGTACGGAAAGATAAAACATTGCTGTGGCCGTAGCTTCCTCCGGTATAGCCGCCACGCTGCTAAGCGGGGCCGCACTGCACATTCTGTTTTAAACTCCCTAAATCTAGCCCAGGAAGAATCGCCGATCTGCAACTTTAGCAAAAATAGTGCACGAGGTATAATGCTACGACAATGCAAACTTTTAGTGTGGGACGAAAGTACAATGTCGCATAAAAAAGCTGTAGAAGCACTAAATCGAACGCTCCAGAATTTGCGCAGCAATACCGATGTAATGGGTGGAATGGTGGTTTTACTGGCTGTTGACTTTCGCCAAACTTTACCTGTCATTCAAAAGGGCATACCTGCAGATGAAATTAAAGCATGCCTCAAGTCGTCTATTTTATGGAACAAGGTGACAAAATTCAGTTTAACTACGAATATGAGAGTGCATTTGTATCATGATATCAATGCTGGAAACTATGCTGATACACTATTAAAAATTGGCGATGTGCGGTTGGAAACGGATGCTGAGGACTGCATTAAATTGACGAGAGATTTTTGTAATTTAGTACAGAGTCATTCCAAATTAATTGCGAGCGTTTATTCAGATTTAACGAACAACATGCATGAAGACAAATGGTTATGTGAAAGGGCGATTCTTGCACCAAAAAATGAGAGCGTTAACAAAATAAATTCAGATATATTAAGCGAAGTAGCAGGAGAAATAACAGAGTATTTGTCAGTAGACACAGTTATGGACATAGAACAGAGTACTTCATATCCCGTAGAGCTTCTAAATTCTCTAGAGTTGTCAGGTGTGCCCTCACATAAGCTTCAATTAAAATTAGGCGTCCCAGTCATGCTAATGTGAAATTTAGATGCTCCTCGGTTATGTAACGGGACAAGGCTGCGTGTGACACATCTTTAACGGAACATAATCGGTGCTACAATTTTGACAGGCGTAGGAAAAGGTGAAAATGTTATTATACCACGGATCCCTATAATTCCCAGAGATCTTCCTTTTCAATTCAAAAGTTGCAGTTCCTATTAAGCTCAGTTTTGCAATGACAATTAATAAAGCGCAAGGGCAAACGTTACAGGTAGCGGGGTCAACTAGAAAACCGTGCTTCTCTCATGGTCAGCTGTATGTGTAGCATGTTCGCGTGTGTCAAATGCCCAGAATCTCCACATTCTTTCCCGAATGGAAAACATATAACATTGTGTACAGTAGCGTCTTAAAATAGTGTTCAGTTAGTTTTTCCAAAATTCACAATCAATTAATCAGAATTCCCACATGTCTTCCCTTTCAATTCAAAATTTCTATTTAGCTCAGTTTCTTTTCAATTCCAAATGCTGCACCACTGACGGACCTATTAAGCTCAGTTTCCTTTCAACTCAAAAGCTGCATCTCTGACGGATCTTTTATTTGGCTCAGTTTCCTTTCAATTCAGAAAACTGCATCTCTGACGAATCAATTTAGCTCAGTTTCTTTTCAAAGTCTGCATCCTGACGAATAATTATGCTCAGTTTCCTTTAATTAAAAATATCCCATTTCCATTTGGAATAAACAGGCTATTTTCATGCTTTCCTATACGCTGCGTTTCAAAACATTTAAATAGGCTGACGAATCAATTTTGCTCAGTTTCCTTTTAATGGCTGCATCTCTGACAAATCTATAAAACTCAGTTTTATTTCAATTCAAAAGCAATGGATAGTTCATTTCAGTGATCATGCGGGCGAAGCACATGTTGATGCCTCGTTTAGAGGTAAAACACGTGTCGTATTATCGACGGTGGTGTGTCTTTCCTAGTGTTGGGATTAGTGATGGCGGGGATAGTGCACGCAATAGAGGGAGGGCGGGAGGTGCTCTTCGAACTAGGTAATAAATAGTTATTTTTATTTTATTATGTGGATCTTAAGTAATTATTTTTGACATCTTTAATGTAATGAATTTTCTCAATGTAATTCCGTTAATTATGAAGTCGACAATTCATATCATATCTTCTATAAAAATGCCATAAACGCTGGCTTTTATATTAATTATCTGATGATAAATCAACTCCGACTTCTTTTGTAAAATAAATAATATACTAACTATAATACACGTCGGTGCGTCTATAAAATTGACGGCTCCGTGGCGCAGTGGCTTGACAATGAGTTGTTGCGCTGGGGGCCGCGGGTTTGAATCCCGCACGGAACAAGTATTTGTATGGCCTACAAATAGTTGTTCCAGGTCTGGATGTTTGTCCTCGTCCAATTTATGTTTGTAAACTACCTCCACGATACAGGAGAAAATCCTAGTGTGGGGGTAACGTTTTTAAAAAAAAATCGGTTGGATCGAGAGTGAGCGAGAGGTTGCTTCACTCTAGCGGAGCATCATATCGATGGTGGCGTGCTAGAATTGAGGGTACATCGAGAAACCCCCACTTGTTTGTGAAATATAAATTTCACTGTAGGCGTCGTGCGCGAGAGGTTTCGCCTAGGTCATTCTACGTAGTATTAGTGCTAAGATAGTAACGTGGTTCTCTATCCGTTTTGGTGGTTATTCTGATTCATACATATTTAAATGGCAACAAAATTTGCCTATAAGAAGTGTTTCACTTTAACATTTTCAAGAAATTTTTTAACGTACAAATTCAACGCATGCACGACTGCGAGACGGCAGAAATTGCTTTGGCGGCAATCCAATAGCAACAGGTTACAATAATTAGGAACAAGCCGCATATTTGTTAAATTGATCGAACTAAAAGTATCACTACTTTTTTATGTTTTCGGTGCATTTTGATTGGATTGATTGGTTGATGGTATACACCTTATAAACTGCAATTGTATAAAAAAATACACCTTTTTGTTTTTTTCTCAATTAAATGTTACTTGAATATTATGGGAATAATTAGTTATTCCCATAATATTCAAGATAATCTATTAACTTGAATTAATGAATGAATGATGTATTCGTCACCAAAACACAATGCATAGGTAATGTAGGAAATTACAAATACAAAGCAAACAAATAAATAACAATATATACAAATATATTGGTTTGCAGTAACGAAAAGTCATCACACTCATCATGATGCTGTAGCAGTGTTACCGTGGCCACAGCAACACTGTTATTCTATCGATGCTCATGTAGATAACATGAAGATGTTTACGTGGTAGAGCCATACTGAAGCTATATTGTAGTTGTAGCACGAATGGGTTCGTTCGACCGCGGAAGGACCACTCAATACTAGCGTAAAATAGCAGCTTAATGCTGCTGTGTTTCGTATGGTGAGTGTAGAGAACCAGAGACGTATTTTCTGGAAACGACGCGTTCCCTCTATATCCTCAGGAGTGACAACGTATCTGCATTTTCATTTTTAATTGTGAAAAGATGTAAATGTCTATGAGCCAAAGCATCCACTTACCAACAGGTGGCCTGTGTGCTCGTTTGTCACCCTTATTCTATAAAAAAGATAACATTTTATAAATACAGGTAAATACACACACATATCCCTGACATACGATTTTTATAGTATGACTAGCTGGCTCGGCGCCTTTTCAATTTTTTATCAGCGTTCACGCCGTAAATTTTTACAGTATTAATAAAATTTGTTAATAACCTGACTACAACGCTACCTATTGATTTGGCATTAAATCCACATATATCGTAAATAAGAGTCATTTGGATCCATAAATAATATAGAATCTGTTAAAATTTGACTACGCCTCTACCTATTGGATCCTTCCATAGCAATGAACCATAGTTAGCACAACATAAATATTAAATGTGAACATGACATCAATCAGTCAATTCCTTCAGAAATTACATGATTACTAATAGATTAAAGACCAACGATTAAATATGTCAGAAATAGAGGATTGACAATAAAAACAGATAAACAGAAGTTAGAGTAGAACTCAACACCCCTACTCGTTCGAGCAGTATAAAGTTCAACTCACTTGACGTGCCGCGAGATTAATGCTCGGACGGCGCTTACTCGCAAACACCAGACAGGTGAACTGTTGATTGGTCACGAACCCCACCATCGTCATCATCATTAATTATTATCTTTATATATTTAGCTCACGGCCTCAGTTACCAATTATGTCGTGATTCTGTCCTTTCCGTTTGTTCCGTTTTAGGAAGCAGAGTATCCTATGGTGTAGTCAACGAAAATTAAATCTTAGGAAGCAGCCTTGCGTCCCCACTAGATGGAGTGACGACATGCAGGAAGTCAATGGATGCAGGTGGCTCGGGAGCGTGCTTTGTGGCGTTCCTTGGGGGAGGCCTATGTTCAGCAGTGGACTTGTGAGGGACTGTAATGATGATGATGATGAAGCAGCCTTGCTGTTGGTTTGCTAAGTGTGCAAACCAACATCTATTCTATCTATTTAGTTGTTATGTTGTAATTATGTACTACATTTTTACACTACACATTGTGATTGCGACCAGCACGTAACAGTATGGTGGAGATGTAACTGCACTACCCTGAAAATGTAGAACGGTACGCTGTTTTATTTCTAACTAGCGATCCGCCCAGGCGGCATATATTAATGTGACGTTATAATCAAAGACCAATAATTTTATCAATTTTACAATTTCTCAAAAAAAAAGTTTTTCGAGTGTAATATAACCTAGATCCCTCCTTGAAGTGCTCTCTTCGTAAAGTTTCCCATTCCGCCAGCCATTCCGAAGATTAGCCCAGACAGACAGAAAGACTAAAATCTTAAAAATGGTTATTCATGTCTTCATGGCATGCAAATAAAACCCTCAGCTCAATAAAAAGCAGTTATTTTGATAGTATGTAGTTATAATACTATATACTATCGAAATAACTATGATAGTTAAGTAGTAAGTCGGTTGTCGAAGGAAGAAGAAAATTTTATAAATATTTTTCTATAAATTTTATGTGCAGTAGTTGCGTAGCAAGTTGGTTGTCGAGGAGAAGAGGAAGAAAATTTTATAAATATTTTTCTATAAATTTTATGTGCAGTAGTTGCGTAGTAAGTCGGTTGTCGAGGAGAAGAGGAAGAAAATTTTATAAATATTTTTCTATAAATTTTATGTGCAGTAGTTGCGTAGTAAGTCGGTTGTCGAAGGTGAGAAGAAAGTTTTGTAAATATTTTTCTATAAATTTTATGTGCAGTAGTTACTTAGTAAGTCGGTTGTCGAAGGGAAGAAGAAGAAAATTTTATAAATATTTTTCTATAATTTTTATGTGCAGTAGTTGCGTAGTAAGTCGGTTGTGGAAGAGAAGAAGAAAAAAAGCTTATAAATATTTTTCTATAATTTTTATGTGCAGTAGTTGCGTAGTAAGTCGGTTGTCGAAGGTGAGAAGAAAATTTTGTAAATATTTTTCTATAAATTTTATGTGCAGTAGTTACTTAGTAAGTCGGTTGTCGAAGGGAAGAAGAAGAACATTTTATAAATATTTTTATATAATTTTTATGAGCAGTAGTTGCGTAGTAAGTCGGTTGTCGAAGAGAAAAAGAAGAAAATATTATAAATATTTTTCTATAAATTGTATGTGCAGTAGTTGCGTATTAAGTCGGTAGTCAAAGGGAAGAAGAAGAACATTTTATAAATATTTTTATATAATTTTAATGTGCAGTAGTTGCGTAGTAAGTCGGTTGTCGAAGAGAAGAAGAAAAAAGCTTATAAATATTTTTGTATAATTTTTATGTGCAGTAGTTGCGTAGTAAGTCGGTTGTCGAAGAGAAGAGGAAGAAAATTTTATAAATATTTTTCTATAAATTGTATGTGCAGTAGTTGCGTATTAAGTCGGTTGTCGAAGGGAAGAAGAAGAAAATTTTATAAATATTTTTCTATAAATGATATGTAGCAAAACAGATAAAAACATATAAGCTGAGAGTTCCTAATACAGACGTTTAATCTCAGTCGCGCTTAATATTTATGTTGCAAACAAGCCGATTCCGCGGAGACACTTTTATTTCCAGTAGTTCTGTTTAATGTTCTGTGAATCAAACGACTAACTGTACACTGTCTATTTCTCTGAGTATTATCCAATATTATATATTATATCCTCTAATATACATGTAATTTAATTTGACTGTCTCGTAGACCTACGAGGTAGGTTCTCAACGCGATTGTTGTGAATTAGGTCCCGGGTTTGAATCTCCGCGGGCCAATATCAGTTATTGTGTTTTTCTGTCAAGAAATTCTCAGTAGCAGCCCGGAGTCAGGAAGTTGGCAGTGTTCCACCCCCACGCCTTGGAAAGCACGTAAAGCCGTTGGTTCTGCGCCTGATCTCTCAACGGTCGTATCGGATTACCGTCTCATCGGACTATGAGAGTGAGGGAATAGACAGTGCAAGTATGTTCGCGCATACACTCAGGCACTTCTATAATCCTGTCCTGTCGATAGCGAGTCTCCGTTGAGACTGCTCGCCGTGACCGCCGTGCTGTGACCAAACTCCTCCAGTCCTCCAGTCACGGTGACTACTAATTTCACGATCTTCCCATCGGTTTCAACTCCTTCACAGAAAAGCTCCTATTCATTATTAGTGTTTTGAAAGTATATTGTGTCTTCGAGAACTTTTTTTAATAATAGTTGCAGTATGTATAGCTGCTTGTTTTTGTAAAATATTTATGTCTTGTCACGGTAACTTTTTTAGACTATTATACATATATGTCATTGCATATTTATTGTATACATATAAATATGCTACAGTTTTGAACACTCACTAACCCACCTGCTTTGTGTGGTGATTTGAGATAATAGATTAAAAATGGAGCAGTATATTAAAAAGGATGATTAAATTTCAAATTTTGAATGGTGTAATAAACCAATACATCAATATTTGGATGACCAAATGTGGGATATGATCGAATCGAATTTTCGGTTACTACTTTGGGTGCTAAGAATCTCCGGTGGAGGTTCGGTTGCCACCTAAGACCACTCGACCTGGCAACATACAACGCACGGACCCTGATGACTGACGAGAAGATCCTGGAGCTGGAAGAAGAGATAGACAAGTTACGCTGGCATATTATAGGCTTATCCGAGGTCCGAAGAGAGGGGGAGGACACGATTATCCTCGAATCCGGCAACTTGCTCTAACACCAGGAGGGCGACCATCTCTCCCAAGGAGGTGTCTGTCGGATTTGTCGTCCACAAGTCTCTTGTTAACAACATTGTAAAGATTGGGAGTGTGTCAAAGAGGGTTGCGTATCTTATACTCAGAATCACCAAACGGTATTTGTTGAAGATCATACAGGTTTACGCACCAACCTCGGCACATCCCGATGAGGAGGTGGAGGAAATGTATGAGGATATATCTAGAGCCATGCATTCCTTCAAAACCCACTACACGGTGTTAATGGGAGACTTCAACGCAAAACTAGGAACAAGAGAGAACGGTGAGCTGAAGATAGGGAAATTTGGAATAGGGCAACGGAACCCAATAGGCCAGCAGCTGGCCGACTTCATGGAGAAAGAGGGAGTCTTTATGATGAACTCTTTTTTCCAGAAGCGACCTCACAGGAAGTGGACCTGGTCGAGCCCCGACGGTTTGACAAAAAATGAGATTGACTTCATTATGACGACCAGACGACAACTGTTCAGTGATGTCTCAGTGATTGCGAGGGTGAAAACTGGTAGCGATCACCGACTGGTTAGAGGCACACTGAACCTAAACGTTAAGTTGGAGAGGTCTCGTCTAATGAAGTCAACGCTCCGTCCCCCTCGTGCTCTAATCCAAAGTCCCGAAACCTTTCAGCTCGAGTTACAAAACCGTTTTCAGTGCCTAGAAAATATAAATGCAGTGGACGATATGAATGCCAAGCTCGTGGAAACTGTCCATGCGGTCGGAGCTAAGTTATGCAAGACCCGCCGCAGAAGAACACAAAAACTCTCCAATCACACTCTTAATCTCATGGCTGTTAGAAGGGAAATGAAGCTGCAGTCTTCAACAGATTTGAAAGCATACAGGCAGCTGAACAGATAGATTTCCAAATGCATGCGGCTGGACTTACGCAACTTCAATACAGCTTGTATTAAAGAAGCGATCGAGCGGAACCAAGGCTCCAAAGTCTTTACCAGAGATCTGTCTGCCAGAAAGAGCCAACTGTCAAAACTGAAGACCGAGTGTGGCAGCATCGTTTCCGGGACACCTGAGATTTTGAGTGAGATTGAGAGGTTCTATGGGCAGCTGTACACATCATCGTTGGAGCCACACGCAAGTGTGAGTAACGATCCAAGAGCGAGTCTTAATCGACACTATTTCGAAGATATCCCGGACGTCAGTCTGAGCGAGATTAGAATGGCTCTCCAGCACCTTAAAAACGGCAAGGCCCCTGGCGAGGATGGAATTACAGCGGAGCTTCTGAAAGTGGGTGGAAAACCGGTACTTGAAATCCTTCAGAAGCTCTTTAATTCCGTCCTCCATGGTGGGACTACTGCGGAGGCATGGAGCAGAAGTGCGGTGGTCTTGTTCTTCAAGAAAGGCGATAACGCTCTCTGGAAGAACTACAGACCGATTTCCCTTCTGAGCCGCGTCTACGTGCTGTTTTCGAGAGTCATTACGAATCGTCTCGCACGCAGACTTGACGACTTCCAGCCTCCCGGACAAGCCGGTTTCCGAAAAGTTTCATTTTCCCCTGTCGCTTCTTACGACATTTACGGGACTATACAGGGCTGTAGATATATTCTTATATCGCCACTACACGGTATGGACGACAAACTATTAGCAAAATAACATTAATCATTCAACAGAAACCACAATCGCAGTCGTAACACAACTCACATGCTCGAAGTGCATTCAAATGAGATTTATAAAAGTATTTACCCGAGCAATCTATCCTTCAAACATGTGCTCACAACTTTTGTTGGCTTTACAACGGTCTCTAGCAGATCAACAAATTAATGATAAACATTAAATAAGAATAAAGAATGTATCAAGCGCCTCTTTGAAAAGAACATGACTAAGATCTATGGTAGACTTGGATGAATTATCAGACCCAAAAGTTTGGTAGAAATTCGTAATTTCGCGTAAAACTAATAACTTGGCAATTAAGTAATAGAAACTACTATATATACAATTTTCGACGTATAAATACAATAATAATTATGTAATAACAAATGCATTTATAATATAATTTAAAAACATAAGAGTGAAAACAATGATTTCAATAATCGTGAAACTGATAAGCTACATCGGTTTACACACATTAATCAGATAGCTCAGGCGCTTCAGAATCATATTATATTCTATTTCATTTAATTTTTTTTAAGTTAAATTGAAAGTATATACGTCCCACTGCAGGGCACAGGCCTCCTCTATTTCTGAGAGGGTTTTATGGCATGGAAATGTCCGCCGCGCTGGCCCAATGCGTGTTGGCGAACTCCTCATTTCTTAGATTTTTTTTATTTCTTAGACATGCAGGTTTACTCACGATGTTTTTCTTTACCGCCGAGCACGTAGTAAATTAGCACTTAAAATTACAATTAACAATTTAATTGGTCCCGGCGGGGATCGAACTCTGGCAGCGAGAAGTTAGCCCCTGACCTACCACGGTTTTTTTATATGTTACTAAAATTTAAAGGCTATCTAATAAAAAACCAATATGGGAAAATTCTAACACAGGTTTATCTATTTCGAATAGATTTTCTTTAAGTGTACGAGAACTCATGACTTCTTTTAATTCCGAAATGCAAGTAAAATCATATGGATTCCGACAGAAAGAGACAAAACGTTTCCAATATGCCAGGCTTCATATACTAACACTGACGACGGGAAGCAGCGTCAATAGTACAAGACTCCATGTAATGCGATCGCTTATCGTGGTGATTATGGAAAATTATCTCTAAAACTATGAAGAATAAAAAATAAAAGAAGAATGTAGTTAGATAAATTTTACATGTAAAATTAACTAATTTAACGTTGCCTGTTTGATTGAATATGTTATAACTTTTTTTTTTGAGTAAACCTTAAATATTTAATTTTTAAATATTTAGTATCTTAATATAATCTTAAATACTTAATATAAAAAAAAAGGATTAAAATTTACTTTTTCCCACCTGATTTTAAGTGATTCCTACAGTCCACGGATCTACAATCGTCTACACACTAGGAAGGCCTTAGATTCTTTCTTACCCCTGACGACTACGACAGAAATATTTAATTGGTGAAGAAGGATTTTCTGACAAAAAAGCAACCTCCTATCACCTAAACTCAATTAGTACAAACAAAAGAAAATCAAATTAAATCATTTAGGACTGATTTTAATCCCCAAGTAAAATTTACCCATAGGTTAAAATGTAGTGTTACCATGTTAAAAATTACAGTTGTATAAGTAAAATAGTTCAATTATTTAACTTTTAATTTCAGTCAGGTTCTAATTAATTTAATGGATAACTTTTAAAGACATCATCAATGTCTTTATTTATGAGAAAGTTGCTCTGCAGAAAATCTCTGGTTACCTATTTCAATTAAAAAACTAAATAAATGAAAGTGTTTGCATGGTCACTTCGAACTAAGTTGAACTGAAGTTATTTATAAAACTCTCAGCACAGTGTTAATTAAAACCTTGATTAATGTTTGTGCTCCTTTGAAACGACTTTTTGTTTTCCTTCGTCCTCGTCTGCAATAAAAATGCAAGTCGTCCGTCGCAAACAAGTAATGAAATTTTGAGATAAGATTTGTAGTAGATTTGTCTTTCTTAATCTAATAAATTTCTTTAAGTACGAGGTGGATTGAAAAGTACTCGGCCTAACACAGATCCATTCAATTCTAAAATCAAATCTACCCACATTATTTAGTTCAGTTCAGACTAGTTCATTGTGTGAAGTTCGAAACGTGTGCGATAATTAGTTGTGATTTTATAAATTTATTAACAAAGTAATCGGACATAATTTCCGCGAATGGAGCAAATCGAGCAGCGTGCCGTCATTAAGTACCTCCATAAGAAGGGCTATCATCAAAGCCATCCATGATGACATGGTCAGTACATTAGCGATTGTGCTCTGTCATATTCATCCGTCAAAAATGGATACCATAATGAACGTACTGATGATTAACGGCAAAAATAGGTAAGAGGGCGGTAACTACTCCGAAGAACTCTTAAGGAGAAAAACACCTGTTATATAATAACAAAAGTCAACCTTATTTCATCATCTGAACTTATTTTTTTATTGTGTATTTTTAACGTTTTATTGTTATCACCCAGAGAGAAAAAAGAATTATGGTTCGTAACGAGCTAAATTTAAAAGTACCTTGGATCCACATCATATCATCGGGTTGCTGCGAATATTAGATACCGAGTTGTATGCGATGTGAAACTTAATACGTTACATGTCGTATAATGATGTCAATTCACACCAGCCAGTTAGATAAGGAGAAGCAAACTTTGTGAGATCAATGCCAGCGTAAGTTTCCAAACTGTAATTTGCTAGCGCGGGTGCCAGCGCAAAGAACAACTTCAGGAAATTCATGAAAACCTTCCCTCTTCAATTGTAACCTGCCTCCTTTTTGTCACAGCTCTTAGATTTATTTGATAATATAATCTTTGTAAATAAACATAGAATATCTATATTCCATTTTTAATAAAATCAAGTATTGCATAAAACTAATTTTACGGATTTCATCGTGTTTAGTTTTAAATTAGCGACGTTTCGAGTACTTTACAGTCGCCATGGTTAAATGGGGACTATAGGCTCGGGGTTCACTACTAGGGGGACACGAGGGTAGAAATAAGTAAACATTAACACTCCTATACTTGCGCCAAGTTTTATAACACTTAAACTCGCGTACGGTCTCACAGACCGATGGTTTGTACCCCTATAAAATATATTTTTACTATGAAGCCCAAAAAATATTATTGTCATTTCAAAGTTTAGAATGTAGTTTAGAATGTAGCATTCATTAGCTATTGCCTCGGTGCCCGAATAAATTGGACTTTTCGACTCTCCCTCGTATTTTCGTGAATTTTTTAGGCAATCCCCTTTTGTTTTTACGAATCGTCCCAATAATTGTCAATTTGTGTTGAGACTCAAGCTTATCTAGCAATAGAATACTAGTGAAGAAGTTATCACATGTGATATTACACCCAGTCCTGTAAATATTTTTACTCAATCGCAAAACCAAAGCCATAGCGGAGTTGTCAACTTGATATGGACCGTCTGGTTGCCTTCCAACGTAAACTTCCATGGTATGGGTATAAAACATTTTGGCATCTGCCAACGCATAAATTTTTATTCCATATTTGTTGGCTTTCGATGGAATGTACTGGCGAAAGCTACAACGTCCTCTTAAAGCCTCTAAGTTTTCGTCAATTGTAATATACTGAGACACACTGTAATATTTTTCGAACGCTCCCACAACTTCATCGAACAACTCTCTACTAGGTGCCAGATTATCCAGATTAATTCTCTTCTCGCGTATCTTGCTTATCAAATCTCAGACAACACATCAATAAAAAGAACCTGCTAAAGGTCATAGTCAATCGAAATACCTCCGGGGATGACCCGCCCGTTTAAAAAAAAATCTTTGGCATTTAATCGACCGTTTCTTCTGACTCCAGCAAATAGTAAAAGGCCTAAAAAAGCTTCAATTTCAATGTTGTCTATATTGGCACAGTCTCTTTCTCTTGTAAACTTAGGTTTCATTCGATTAATTTGTTAATTAGTGTACGTTGCGATCAGATTTAGAGAACCCTCCGAAAAAAAAAAAGCTTCCATAGCTCACCTGGTTCCTTCAAATTTCTGGCTTCTCCTCTAGCGCCTGGAAGTTGAGTAACTATGTTTCTAGCACGTCGCCTAGTTCGGTTTAAGGCAGGAGATTTATTCCAACTTGTCTGTCCATCTTTTCCTAAGTAAAAATCACGGGAACTTTCACTACATTCTACCTCATATTTTTTATCGTCGTCCTCTTGCTCGGTGTCGTATGTCTCTTCTTGTACCTCCACATAGTCCTCCACCTCACTGTCATTTTCGTCTTTATAGCTAGAACCAGAACTTAATTCCTCCAGCAGCAATCCGATTCAATCATCGTCCATTTTGATATGAAGTATAATCTAAAAAGAATAACAAAATTGGTTAAAACATAATATAGAGCAACATTATGATATGACGTATGTAAAGTAAAATGTATATCAACTTCCCAGAATTTTCGTGCATAAAAATAATTACGAAAATGTGTTTTGTCGGTCTCACAGACCAACCTGCGCATATAGGAAGGTTAAACGCAATAATGAACCGTGTAGTGGCAGTCTCAGAATATTCATTTCGTCTCACAGGTGTCGTAAGAGGTGACAGAGAGAAACACGCCAGGAGATGGACAGAAGAATTTTGAAAAACTAAAAAGCAAAAATCAAAAAAACTGCAGTTGCCAACCCGCCTATCTAGCGTGAAAACAATGGCAAATATTCCCCTATGAAGCAATCTATGGGGAGACCTGTGTTTAACAGTGGAATTTTGACAGGCTATAACGGTAAACGCAATAAAATCCGTAAAGTTAGTATTATTTACAATACAATACACTAAAATACAATACATTTTATTGTACACAAAGAAAATAAAAAAATAACAGAAAAAAATAAAAAAATATTGAGCGAAACACAGAGGTCAGTCTTATTGCTACATAGCAATCTCTTTCAGAAAACCCAGAGGAAGAATTAAATTAAAAAAATAAGAAAAAAAAAACAACGAATAAGGTGCGCTAAAATAAGAAAACATAGAAACTTATGCACCAAAAAGACAATATTCTTTAGGTAGATCAATGACCATAAATAAGAGTAGAAAGAGAGAGGGGTTAGAGAGACAAATAGTGTTCCTTAAACCGTTTATGGAACACATTTAAGGATTAAGCACTTTTAATTGACTAGAATAAGTAGTTCCAAAGTCTTACTCCAATAACAGAAAATAATTTATCATAAAAAGTCGAGGAGTGCACAGGACATTGGAGGGAGAGACTTTCTTTGGACCACAAGGAAAAGTTATAACAAGAGTTGAGCAATTTAAAACGTTATTTTAGATAGGAAGGACTTGATATATTAAATAAGACGCTGTAGAAAGCAGAAAGTATATGAGTATTCCGACAAAGACGGATTGAAAGCCACTTGAGCTTAGTGCGGTATTCTGAGACATGGTCATGTAAACGAAACCCAAATATAAACTGTGTATACAGAGATTTTGGAGTCGCTCAAGTTTGTTAAGTTGCTCCTCGGTAATATCAAGTTAACAAATGTCAGCATAGTCGAGGATAGAGAGTAGTAAAGATTGTGCAAGCGTAATTTATAAAGTAGTTAAGCCCCCGGAGTTACTCATATGCTGCAAACACTTCATTAATTTGGGGAGTCTAAGAAAAACTGGAATCCAAAAGGATGCTTAAATTTTTAACAACGTCATTATAAGGGATAGGGACACCATTAAATACTACGGGTTGAAGTTGACATTTTTATTTTTATTTTGGGAATCATTCTTGAACTCCCTATAATTATTGCTTGGGATTTCAAAGGGTTCACCGTTAACCCATAAGATCGACTCCAGTCAGACTCAGACAAGCCACATCCTTATTGATACATTTAACTGCTTTGGGAAGATCTTCAATGGTTATTTGTAAGTATATTTGGAGATCATATGCATACAAATGGTAGAGACAAGATATTTGGGATGAAGTCGTATTAAGATTGCGAATAAAAGAGGAGATAAGACGCCACCTTGCAGAACGCCAGCTACAGTATCAAGCCACGTAGAAAGTCTATTTTGGACACGAATACGTTGCCGGCGCCCATACCAATAACTATGAAATCAGGAAATTGCAGTTGGATATATGTTAAGAAAACGCAGAATTCTTAACAGGATGTCATGATCAACGGTATTGAAAGCATCGCTGAAACCCAGCAACACCAATAATGTGACTTGATGATTCTCCATACCATCGTAGTTACTATAACGCCGTAGTCCTACTATAACCAGATCTAAAGCCAGATTGGAGAGGGTTGAAGATGCTATTTCTTAAACAAAATGAATTAATTTGTTGTTGCACAAGGCATTCTTAGACTTTGGAAAGGAATGGAAGAATCGAAATAAGACGATATTCAGAAAAAAATTGGATTTTTTTTTCTTTTGGAGAGATCGAACATCATTCTTAAGAAGGCAAGTATTAAAATCGCCTATTAGCTCTGTATGTGTATATAATGGAGTTAGCTCTTCAAGAAGCTTATCTAACGTAGTGAAATAGTGAACTGTGGAAGAAGGACTATAAAAAACTCCAAGAAGTAATTTGTTGTGCGAAAGAAGTACTTCAATAAATAAGTATTCCGCTTCGTTCTCAGCTAGAAATTGAGATGATAAACGAACAATAGAAAATATATGAGTACAAAGATCAATGGCAACACCACCACCACTTTTTTTAATGTTCATCATTTCCAAAATATGTAACTACGATAAAATAAAGATGGTTTTGATATGGAAATAAAATTAGTAAAGTAAAGTACCCTACATACGTATCACCGGCAGGCAAAGGTTTTTGTTTATTTTTTAAAAGCTTTTTAAGTAAAGAACAGAGTGCCACGCTCCATTAGGGGCATAGGGTTTGATAACCAGCTTTACGTCTATCATTTTTTATACTTCCGGATATTTTTACTCAAAAATTTTAATCAGGCAAATTTTGCACAACGATTTCTATGAGGCCGGCGTGGATCGTATCGTAAATAGGTCACTCGGTTGCTCGCGTATTATGAAATTTACAGGCTCACATTTACGAGCAATAATTTTTATATATAACTAAAGTGAATCGAATTAACAATACACCCGATGGTAAGTGGCCACTGTTTTCTATGAAGCAATCTATGGGGAGACCAATGTTTAATAGTGGATTTTGGCTGTAACGGTAAACGCAACTTTTTATATAACAGATGTGACAATCGAATTAGCAGTTCACCTGATGGTAAGTGGCTACTGCAGTCAATGGGCACTTACATTCAATTTAAAACATATAAGGATACAGATGCATTGTAATACAGTGGACTAAGATGGAATGCCTAGCAGCCTAAGCCTTGATTAAAAAGGCTCTCTTTGCCCTTCATACGGTAACACAGCAATGCACGCACTTCTGCTTGGCGGCAGAAATATGTGCCTACCCAGACAGATTCCTAGGCATAAAGGAAAGGAAATCGATATTTTAAAATTACTTTGTATGTTAATTGATACGTGCGATATATACGTATAATATATTTTGACGCTAACGAGCTTTGAGTTCGTCAATTTTTTTACACGAATAAGGGTGACAACTAAGCACAAATTACTTCTCACGGTTAGTGGATTGTGTGGCCTAAAGACATCTACATTTATTTTCGATTCCGTATAGTGTCAGAGTCAGAATATCATCTATCCCATATCGTCCCGTGGGTGTCATAATAGGCGACAGAGGGAAACAAATGAGGAGATGGGCAGAATCGTTTTCCTAATAACAAGTCAAAAATAATAATAAAAAAACACAACTGTGGCAAACATGCCTCTTATTAAGCAATATATGGGGGAGGCCTATGTTTTACAGTGGACTTTTGTTAGGCTGTAACGGTAACGGAAAGTATCAAAAAACAGATGCCAGTTAAAATGTTCTCCAAAGTTTTCGTCACTGACCTTACAAAACACAATAGCTTTGAGCTGCTATTCTGTATAGTAAACTCATTTATTGGCCCTGATAAAATAAATACAGTCAATATTTATATTTTTAAAATTTGAAGACTGGTTCGCGATAAAATAATCTATTTTACAACAAGCAAACAGAAAACTCAATTATAAGCTTGACAACGTACTATAATAAAGTTGCCGTCCAATTTCAAAGGCTTTTATAGCGTTCACGTGAACTAATCTTGCAGAGTTACCAGTATTTTGATAATTATTCAGGCCTGTCGTTGAAATTTTACTAAATTGAATTTTATGGAAAAAAGATTTAAAAATTGTTGAGGTTCAAGTGAAACTTCAAAAAAGTTTGGTATTTTAATAGAGAGCAGATTTTTATGTTTTTGTAACCCTAGATTGGGTTTGTGTTGCTGAATACTTTATTTGATTTTTCTTATGTAAGTAAAGAACATACAGCGTTTTAGTTTATGTATAGATGAGATCTATAGCTGACCAACTATAGATCTCTTATGTTACAAAACCTTTACGACGTTTACATGTAATTTTAGTGCGTAGTTCGATTTTTAAATATAATAGTTTATTAAGTTTACGAAAAAATAAACAGTGAATGAAACTAGTTTTACGAATTTTATCGCGTTTATTTACTCATCTTATTCCCGACGTTTCGAGTTCTTTCTAGCACTGGTTATGAGGGACAGCTCGGCGTGCATATTTTAATATGCCTGACGTTTCCGTCAGGCGTCAGGCATATAAAATTTGCACGCCTGAAAAATAAAATATTTGGAGATATATGTGAAGTCCGCTAACACCAGCCCACCCATGGGACGTATTTAAGCTGTGACTGACTTTTCTTTTAATCAAAACTATACTACAATAATAATACTTACTGCACACTAAATACCAACTGTAGAATTACTGCAGTAAAATCGCGTGTGGCTCTATTTAATCCGTTTGTCTGATAAGGAAATCCTTGTGTTACATTAATTAAGACTAGATATAAAATGAACTATTTACAAAGGTAATATATGATGCTTATATCATCGTTTTACTATTTTCCTAGCATTTCCCAAAGTCGCCTGTTACGATACACAGGACGAGTCACATGGTTAAATTCTATATCATATGTGCATATAATATGTGCAAATATGTCACATACATTGCTAAAGTCAACTGTTCAAAGCTTAAGGTCGTTATTAAAACAATTTAAAGTCGTCATTAAAATTTTCCAACAATATGTAGCACTGCTCGGCAAATAAAAGCTCAATCAAAACTTTCGTTAGTACCTTCAGTCACTCCAAGTTCGAAACGAAAATTAGGATGCAATTAAATATGCATAATAATTTATAACTTTTTCTAAATATCTAATCCGTGAAAACGCTTTGCTCCATTAAATACAAAACAGAAACAAATCAAGTACTACTTACGTCTTCGGCCGAGGAGTTGCAGGAGATGGTAACTGCTATGAGTGAAGCTTTTGTTAGAAAGGAATGAAGATAAATGTAAAGAAGACGAAAGTGACGGTGTTTGAAAGAGATGAGGCAGTGACAGACTGCAATATCGTGATTGGAGATAAACAAATTGAACAGGTGAAGGAGTTTGTGTATCTGGGTTCAAAGTTTACAAGAGATGGAAAGTGTGAGAGTGATATCGAAAGAAGAGTGAATGCAGGAAACATGGTGAATGGAGCTTTGCACTCCTTTATGAGCAGTCGGAAGTTGTCTAACAAGGCTCGTTTGGCTGTGCATGAGGGGGTGTTGGTTCCGACACTCATGTACGGAAGTGAAAGTTGGGTATGGCAGAAGAAACATGAAAGCAGAATAAATGCAGTTGAGATGAGAGCGTTAAGAAGTATGATAGGAGTTAAATTGAGTGACAGGATAAGAAATAGTGGTTGTGGTTTGAAAGAAGATGTAGTGACAAAAATTGAGAAAGGTATGCTGAGATGGTTTGGCCATGTCGAGAGAATGAATGAAGAACGATTAACGAAAAAAGTGTATAAGGCGGGTGTGAATGAAAGTGTTGGAAGGGACGTCTTGAAAAAAGGCCAATTCAAGAGTACCCTAAACCGAAGAGCATGTATGAAGGGAATAATGAAAGTGGACGAAGCGAAACAAGTATGTAAGGGTCGTAGCAAGTGGAAAGAAGTGGTCTCTGCCTACCCCTACGGGAAAGAGGCGTGATTATATGTATGTATATGTGTGTGCTTAATTTTTTTTTTCATTTTTAATAGCCTATTTAATATCTTCCTTTTTTTTTAGAAAAAGCAATGCAGCAACTAGCAATGCTATTAACATTACTAATATTCCCTTTAACCACTCCTGGTAAGCTTAAAATACTTGTATTAGGAGTGGTTCACGACATTAGTCGAATGGCGGATTTGAACCCACGTCCTTTTGACTTTGCGGTCTGCACCCTGCCGTTAGGCTACTATTACTTCCAATCATTTGGTAATTGATATTAATAGAATATAATAGAATAGAATGATTTTTTATTCAATATTGATTATTTCATAATACTTATTGAAAGTCATTTTTTATTTACCACTGGTTCGGAAAATATCTCTGTCCTGGGAAGAACCAGCAAGAAACCCAACGGGACTTTTTTTTAAACATATTTCACTTAACAATAATTTTGTTTATACAATTTTTAAATAAATTTTCATAGAACCAGCATGATGGCAATCACCCTGGGAATAATCCCAGGGGTTATTTTCATTCATGTATTCCTTGATATTATAATAACCCTTTTTGTACAGTTTTTCTTTAATAAAACTTTTGAACTTGTTTATTGACAAACTTTGAACATGTTCTGGGATTTTGTTGTAAAAGCGTATATACATTGCCCCATAAATGAATTACTGATTCTGTGGAGTCTAGTAACTGACATTACAAGCTTATGTTTGTTCTTAGTGTTTAAAGTATGAACATCCTTATTCTTATTAAAGCTATTTATGTTTTTATGTACATACATTACATTTTCATAAATATAGTGCGATGCCAAAATTAATATGTTTATTTCTTTAATATTTTCTCTGAGGGTCTCTTTACAATTTTAGTTATAAACCGCCCCTACGGCTCTCTTTTGCAAAACAAATATGGCTTCAATATCAGTCGCATTACCCCATAGCAAAACTCCATAAGATATTACGCTATGAAAGTAACTAAAATAAACTAATCTAGCTATCTCAACATCTGTGAGACTTCTAATCTTTCTTACAGCATATGCTGCAGAGCTAAGTCTGCTTACTAATTAGATATATGGGGGCCCCATTAAAGTTTCGCGTTGATAGTAATACCAAGAAAAACAGTGGTATCCACAAGACTCAACTCCTCCCCATTTAAGAGCACATTGGTATTCGAATGTTTTACATTCGGTATTATAAATTTAATACATTTTGTCTTATTGTCGTTTAAGGGCAAATTTTTGGCGTTAAACCAATGTACTAATTTCAATAGAGCATTATTTACATCGTCATAATTAATTGACTGACGATTGAGTTTGAAAATTAAAGAGTAAAATTAGAAAGAAATTAAAAAAAAAAATACACCATTAGCCATACCTTTGAAAGTGTCTCCCCATATTTGCCACGTGTTAGTAGAAGTGTTGGTATTGCAACGTGGTGAAGACACGTGTAGCTTTATAATGACTTTTTGTGTACACACACTGTTGTTTGGAGACAGAAATAGGTAAGAAAGTGGTACCTACCTAGACGAACTACTAGCCACAAAAGAAGTTCTATTACCTAAAATCAAGGAAGGGCTATATACACACAGAGTACCAGCATTAAATAGCAGCAAAATACGCCAGTTTCCTATAGTGAATAAGAAAGACCCGAAACCCGGAGGCTAAGTAAAAACTGGTAATAGGGCATCTATCTTAATGTCGTTATAGTTTTACATCATCTACTGTGTACCGTTCTGAAGGGTATAGAGAGCCAGTATAGGTACAGGCTGTTAGGTATTCCGTCTTAGTCCTCAGAAGTGACAACGCATCTGTTACCTTCTTGTTTTACAACGAATCTAGGTGTAGGTGTCTATTAAAAAAAAATATTTATCTCTTTCTCAAGGCATACTAAATAATAAAGTAATTGGAGCCTCCTAGTAAGTATAAAACAATACCTATGTCAGGAGGCACCGCTCTTCCTAATAATATTAAATATTGAGATAAGTTGAGCAAGATTACCTATGATCTAATTTTGCTGTGTGTGTGCATGTGTGTGTGTGCGTGTGATTGTAGGGTAAATGTAAATGGGTTAACATATCTATTATTTTATGTTATTTTATTTAATAAACAAATATATATTTAATGGATATACTATTTTATTACGCGACGTAGAATGTTTTCTGTGCTGTGGTACTTTAATTTTTAAGATGGATTTTTTCGCATTCGCGATAATTAAGCCGGTGAAAGCTTCATTTTTTATTTAAATAATTGTAAATATATCATGATTGGGCACTGTACTGTCTCTCAGCAAATTTAGATTTTACATAAATTTGTTTAATGACGTCATGATTCCCCCGTATAGATTTTTTTTGGATCATATGGCGAGTTAGTATGTGTTTTTAAAATTGTCTGTAAGATATATAGTTGCCTAACCGTAAGAGCGTCACATATATTATACAGTTGTTCGGTATTAAATCTAATAGGCTTAAATACATAACTTTAAAAAGGTATCGTTGTCCTCTTTCTATGTTCAGTAAATTAGTTTTTGCCGCTCCTACCCATACCGTAATGCAATATCCTAGAACTGATTGAGCTAAAGATGTATAAATTTGATTTATCAACTTGGTGGTTGTAAGTAACGCAGTTTTTTAAATATTTAAATAAGCTTAGGAATTCTGCCGTTTACGTATTCTAATTGATTAATCCATGAAAGATGTTGGTCAAAAATTATTCTCAGATATTTTGTGTAATGTACCCGCTCAAGTTTTTTACAATTACAATTTAAAAAATCCTCATCATCCCATTGATGAATTTTAGTGAAGTTTCCCTGTTCGTTTATCTATAGTGAAGCTCATATAGTTAGTTTTATTAACACTTAGTATTAGTAGATTACGTCTAAGCCATCTAAAGACCTTAGAAAGACCTTTTTACCAGCCTTCTCAAATACACCTTTCCAAGTACTATCAGTAAACACAATAGCAGTGTCATCAGCATACGAGAAGACATGGCCACCCACGATATTCAATTCTGTGAGCTGAGTTATGTATATCAATAATAGAGTAGGGCCCAAGACACTCCCCTGTGGTACGCCGTAAGTAATGTCGAAGTCGTGGCTTTGGTAGTCTCCGATTTTTACCCTCTGGGTTCGTCCTTTACAATTCCAGTTCGCAGCCCCAATTTTGCTCACGCAAACCTAAAACCCTGTACAAACCCAAGTTGTACAAAACTATTTCTGTCAACGGGCTACGAACGCACCCTGGTACGTTCGTAACGCCGACCTCCACCGAGACTTAGAGTTCCCTACAATACAACAGTTCCTAAAACACTCTCTGAGAACTTCTTCAAAGCCTCAGAATCTCACTCTAATCACCTTATTCGTGAGGCAGCTTCCTGCAGCCCCACTTCCTCTCGCTATCGAGTCCACAGACCGAGAAACTCTCTGGACCCTCAACCAGCTTTCGGCCGACCTGAACTGCCTCTGGCGGCCCAGCAAGCCATCTTCCAATGTATAGCATGCCCCAATTGGGCGAAACTATCAGCGGCTAATCACCGCCTGCGCCCTTTCCCTTAAGGGGGTCGCATCAAATCTCGGTAGAAAGGCCACTATGGCTAATACCGCTCCCAAGGTGGTGTTTAGTGGGTAGGCACTTAGGTTGTTAGGTTAGTCACAGTCCCACATAACCACGCAGCCGGTTGCGTGGTATGCTTAGAGCATTCACCACCTCCTCCCTGCTTCCGAGGGTGCCTTTTGCATTGGGCGCAAAAAGTGAGCTTCATACAATATTTGGCTGTTGATGAATAGACGTTCAGAGTGTTCGACCTTATTGACAGACAATAATTGATTTTAACAAACTGTGCTTATCAGCGACTTTAGTCTACTCTACGTTTAATTATTTATTTTTAGATTTCTTTGGTTGTTATTTTATAAAATAGGTATTAGTTATTTTGGTAGTGTTTAAATATTTCTTAGTATTAGCTTAATTATAATCATTACATCATCATTCATTACAGCCCTTCACAAGTCCACTGCTGAACATAGGCCTCCCCAAGGAATGCCACAAAGCACGGTCCTGAGCCACCTGCATCCATCGACTTCCTGCATGTCTTACCAGGTCGTCACTCCATCTAGTGGGGGACGCCCTACACTGTCCGCCGGCATGAGGCCGCCACTCGAGAACCTTTTTCCCCATCGGTTGTCGGTTCTTCGAGCTATATGGCGGCCCATTGCCACTTCAGCTTACTAATCCTTTGGGCTATGTCGGTTACTCTGGTTCTACTGCGGATATCCTCATTTCGAAGTTTATCACGCAGAGAAACCCGAGCATAGCCTCTCCATAGCTCGCTGAGCGACCTTGAGCTTCCTCATACGGCCAGCAGTGAAGGACCACGTCTCAGTTCCATATGTCATCACTGGCAACACGCACTGGTTGTACAACTTAGTTTTGAGGTTTTGAGGTATGCCTGACGAGAAGATGGGTCGTAATCTCCGAACGCTGCCCAGCCGAGTTGAATCCGTCGATTGACCTCTCGGTCGAAGTTGACTTACCTAGTCGGACTATTTGTCCCAGGTAAACATACTCGTCAACAACTTCGAGCTTAGTGCTCCCAACAACTACCGGCAGGTGTGACATGGACATTAAACATGATCTTTGTTTTGTCCATGTTCATCCTAAGACCTATCCGTTGGGAGGCACTATTGAGGTCATTGAGCATAGTGCTTAGGTCCTCCAGCGATTCTGCCATAAGGACTATATCGTCGGCAAATCGAAGGTGAGTGATGTACTCGCCATTGATGTTAATACCGTATCCTTTCCAGTCCAGAAGCTTGAAAACGTCTTCCAATGCAGCGGTGAAGAGTTTCGGGATATAACGTCATCCTGTCTTACACCTCTGCAGTTGGATAGGTTTCACTCTGGTTCTGTACCGGATAGCCATCGTAGCCCTACTGTACAAGCACTTCAGCACTTCGATATACCGACAGTCAACTTGGCACCGCTGAAGGGATTGCAGCACCGCCCAAATTTCGACGGAATCAGGCTTTTCATAGTCACATATGCCAGATATAGTGGCAAATTGTACCTTCGGACTTCTGTACAATTTGCCGAATGGTATGTATGTGGTCTATGGTGCTAAAGCTTTTCGGAAACCGGCTTGTTCGGGAGGCTGGAAGTCGTCGAGTCTGCGTGCGAGACGATTCGTAATGACTCTCGAAAACAGCACAGACGCGGCTCAGAAGGGAATCGGTCTGTAGTTCTTCAAGAGAGCGTTGTCGCCTTTCTTGAAGAACAAGACTACCGCACTGCTCCACGCCTCCGGTGTATGTTGCACCATGGAGGACGGAATTAAAGAGCTTCTGAAGGACTTCAAGCACCGGTTTTCCACCCGCTTCAGAAGCTCCGCCATTCCATCCTCGCCTGGGGCCTTGCTGTTTAAGGTGCTGGAGAGCCATTCTAATCTCGCTCAGACTGACGTCATGACGAATAGTGTCGGATAAGAGTCGCTCTGGATCGTTACTCACATTTGCGTGTGGCTCCAACGATGATGTGTACAGCTGCCCATAGAACCTCTCAATCTCACTCAAAATCTCAGGTGTCCTGAAACGACGCTGCCACACTCGGTCTTCAGCTTCGACAGTTGGTTTTCTGGCAGACAGATCTCTGCAAAGACTTTGGAGCCCTGGTTCCGCTCGATCGCTTCTTCAATACGAGCAGCATTGAAGTTGCGTAAGTCCCGCCGCATGCATTTGGAGATCTGTCTGTTCAGTTGCCTGTATGCTGTTAAATCTACTGAAGACTGCAGCTTCATATCCCGTCTAACAGCCATGAGATTAAGAGTGTGATCGGAGAGTTTTGTGTTCTTCTGCGGCGTCTTGCAAAACTTAGCTCCTACCGCATGGACAGTTTCCACGAGCTTGTCATTCATATCGTCAACTGCATTGCAATCTTCTAGGCACTGAAAACGGTTCCGTAGCTCGAGCTGAAAGGTTTCGGGACTTGGATTAGAGCACGAGGGGATGGAGCGTTGACTTCATTAGACCTGACCTTTCCAACTTAACGTTTAGGTTCAGTGTGCTCACCATTCGGTGATCGCTGCCGGTTTTCACCTCGCGATCACTGAGACATCACTGAACAGTTGTCGTCTGGTCGTCATAATGAAGTCAATCTCATTTTTTGTCGAACCGTCGGGGCCAGACCAGGTCCACTTCCTGTGGGGCCGCTTCTGGAAGAAAGAGTTCATCATAAAGAGTCCCTCTTTCTCCATGAAGTCGGCCAGCTGCTGGCCCCTTGGGTTCCGTTGCCCTATTCCAAATTTCCCTACTTTCAGCTCACCGTTCTCGAAGTCTCCCATTAACACCGTATAGTGGGTTTTGGAGGAATGCATGGCTCTAGAGATATCCTCATACATTTCCTCCACCTCCTCATCGGGGTGTGCCGAGGTTGGTGCGTAAACCTGTATGACCTTCAGCGAATACCGTTTGGTTATTCTGAGTATAAGGTACGCAACCCTCGTCGACACACTCCCAATCTTTACAACGTTGTTAACGAGAGACTTGTGGACGATAAATCCGACACCTCCTTGGGACAGATGGTCGCCCTCCCGGTGATAGAACGTTGCGGATTCGAGGATTACCGTGTCCTCTTCGGACCTCGGATAATCCTATAATATTCCAGCGCAACTTGTCTATCTCTTCTTCCAGCTCCAGGATCTTCTCGTTAGTCCTCAGGTGCGTGCGTTGTGTTGCCAGGTCAAGTCGTCGTAGGTGGCAACCGAACCTCCACCGGAGATTCTTAGCACCCCTGCCCCGCCGTTACCATGGTCGCCACCGCAGCCAGGAATAGCGGGCCGCCGGGGACCAGCTGTTTATTTATTTCATTGTTCATGGGGTATATTGCCATAGTTGCCACGCTTGGCGAGCGGGTTGGCAACCGCAGTTTTTTATTTTGTTTTGCTGTTATCAGAAAGATGCTGCTGCCCATCCTCTGCTTCAGTTTCCTCTGTCGCCTCTTATGACACCCACGGAAGATATGGGGTAGTGAGTATTCTTACCCGCCACTACACGCCATACTTCCTCGTGTAGCTTAATTATAAATTAAACTTTTTATTTATTTAGCTGTAGTTTTAAATAGGTACCTAGGTATCAAATAGGTTATTTCATTATATTAGACGTAGTTTAGGTACCTACTATATATTTTAAGAATTTAATTTTGGATTTAAGGATTTATTTAGGATCCGTTTTATTATTTAAGTAGGCATTTAGATTTTTTATGTATGGTAGCTATAGTTAGACCTCTAACGTAGATTATTTTGTTAGGTAACTGAATGCCGTCAATTAAAAATAAAATACACAATGCCACCTAAAAACGATTATCTTTATCTCGAAATTGAGAGAAGCGGGCGTCTCAAAGTTCTTCTCAACGAGAGCTAAGGCTTACCATTGACCGAGAACAACATGTGTTATCCCGAGAAGCTGAAACTGCTTCACAACGAGAATTGCGGCTCACAGCTGACCGCGAACGGCATACATTATCTCGCGAGTCCGAAACCTACACTGAGAGGGAATTACGTCTCACAGCTGACCGCGAACGGCATACATTATCTCGCGAGTCCGAAACCTACACTGAGAGGGAATTACGTCTCACAGCTGATCGCGAACGGCATGTACTATCCCGTGAGTCCGAAACCTACACTGAGAGGGAATTGCGGCTCACAGCTGACCGTGAACGGCATACATTATCTCGCGAGATCGAAACCTACACTGAGAGGGAATTACGTCTCACAGCTGATCGTGAACGTCATATTTTATCTCGAGAATCTGAAACTTTTACTCAATATGAAGACCGTTTGACAAATGATAGGGTACCATAATATTATTCGATCTCTTGAAGATGAACATGAGCATGAACAACGATCAGAGTCGGGACGCGAATATTAGAATTTTTGAGACAAGAACGATTAATAAGTTTGTCTAATTTGATTAAATTAAGAATTGAAAATATTCGGTCTCTTGAAACGGACGAACAGCGAGAGGCCCGTCTTACTGCAGACAGATTTCGACATAGTCTTAATGATTTAGATGTACACATAGAAGATCAATCTACAAATTCGGTGGCGTGGTCCGACAAATATAAAATGGGTTTACTTATAACCTCACAATTGATTACAGATCATCTTCTGTAATAGGCGATATGAACGTAGTATGTTCTTTTGTAATGCTTCAAATTGGAGTAAGGAGTCGGCTGGTTTCTGTTGTTCTGGAGGTAAAATAAATTTGCCTTCGTTCGAAGATCCACCGAACCTTTGAAGTCACTACTTTAGGGAACATTTGCAATTCAAACAGTTCTTAGACAATATTCGCACTTATAATAGTGCGTTTCAAATGACATCCTTTGGTGCTCAACAAATCTCAGAAGGTCCTTTCATGGCTACTTTTAAGATAATCTGAGATTAATAACAAAATACTGTCGAATATACAGGGGAAAGCAAAGTTTATAGTTCGTTATATGCCCGGACTTCCTTCTCATGAAATTTGTTTAAAATTGGCATTCCGATTATTCTGTTCCGAAATTTAAGACCACCACAACTTTGCAATGGAACTCGGCAAAGTAACCCAGTTGCAACAAAATATAATCGAGGCTCAAATTTTAACAGGTTGCGGTGCAGGAGAAACCGTCTTTATTCCCAGAATTCCATAATACCAAATAATTTTCCATTCCAATTTAAAAGAACGCAATTACCAGTATCATTGTGTTATGCAATGACAATTAATAAGGCTCAAGGGCAGACTTTTCGTGTTGCTGGAGTAGACCTCGGTGTCAGTTGTTTCTCGCATGGTCAGTTGTACGTCGCTCTTTCCCGGGTCAGCAGTTCTAGAAATCTTTATGTTCACGTGCCGGACGGGTCAACTTTCAACATAGTTTACCCGGAAGCTTTGCGCTGAAGTATTTTTGTTCTATAAGTAATTAAGCTCATTTGAACGTGATCTAAATAATATTACCAATATATTAACTTAATAACACACAAGGAGTTACACTCATCCAAAGCCCAGCGACACTATAACATATATAGGAATGACGTCTAGCAAAAGTTGTTTAGTCTGATGGGCATTTCCGTTGACGTTGATAAATTTGTTTAATGACGTCATGATTCCCCGTATAGATTGTTTTGGATCATATGGCGAGTTAGTATATGTTTTAAAATGTCTGTAAGATATATAGTTGCCTAACCGTAAGAGCGTCACATATATTATACAGTTGTTTGGTATTAAATCTAATAGGCTTAAATACATAACTTTCAAAAGGTATCGTTGTCCTCTTTCTATGTTCAGTAAATTAGTTTTGCTGCCCTCCCCATACCGTGATGGGAGATTGCATAAACTGATTGAGCTAAAGATGTATAAATTTGATTTATCAACTTAGTGGTTGTAACGTAACGCAGTCTTTTAAATATTTAAATAAGCTTACGAATTCTGCCGTTTACGTATTCTAATTGATTAATCCATGAAAGATGTTGGTCAAAATTATTCCAAGATATTTTGTGTAATGTACTGCTCAAGTTTTTACAATTACAATTTAAAAATCCGCATCATCACATTGATGAATTTTAGTGAAGTTTCCTAGAGGGCTGTGTTCGTTTATCCATAGTGAAGCACATATAGTTAGTTTTAACACTTAGTATTAGTAGATTATGTCTAAGCCATCTAGAGACCTTAGAAAGACCTTTTACCAGCCTTCTAAATAAACCTTTAAATACACCTTTCCAAGTACTATCAGTAAACACAATAGCAGTGTCATCAGCATACGAGAAGACATGGCCACCCACGATATTCAATTCTGTGAGCTGAGTTATGTATATCAATAATAGAGTAGGGCCCAAGACACTCCCCTGTGGTACGCCGTAAGTAATGTCGAAGTCGTGGCTTTGGTAGTCTCCGATTTTTACCCTCTGGGTTCGTCCTTGAAAATAGTCCCAACATGGTCTTATTATTCAGAGTGATTCATTTTCGTGTATCACGGGCACCATTTCATCAGACAGTTTGAATAACTTATGAACAACTTGTTGCAACAAATTGTTGAAAAGGTTTGATGAATAATATCTCTATATCATAATCATTAAAAGAGTAGTGAACTTAGGTCTCCAATTTAGTTTGCTCCATAGGGAAACTATGTTGGAGTTAAAACTCGACATAGATTGGCCCCTAAGGGATATTTGATATGGTTGTCACGCTTTGTAGGCGGGGCTTTTGAAGTGAAAACTTCTTTAGAATCGTTGTGATTTGAAACTCGATGAAACGAAAAGGCAACACTAAAAAGAGACACACATACAATCTATGGGATTTAGCCTGCGAGAAAACGAGATAGAATATATACACGTACAGAAATACACTACATAGTTTTTATTATATTTTAACTATATAATCCCTGCAATTATCCTACTCCTGATACTCTGCATTTGTCTCATTCTCTCGAAGTTTGGTTTTCTGAATTTTTATATTATTTTGACTTGTTATCCGGAAGTTGCTTCTGGCCATCTCTTGGTACATTTTTCTCTGTCGCGTCTGACGACACTCACGAACGATATGGGGTAGTGCATATTCTTACACCACCACTACACGGTCTGTACGAACGCGCCACAGTCACGGTCGGTAACGAAGTATAAAAAGATAGTTATTAACAAAGGTGAAATTTAGTTTTTATATTATGGAGTGTTAAAAGGATTTGTTATTTTTTCTCCAAATATCAACCTTATCTACACACAAACAACCCTGTTGGCAGACAAGGCATTTGTTTTGAAAATTTTATCCATGTTTTAAAATATAAACATATGAACCAGAGCAACTCTTAAAACAGCGAACTCCGTTATTTCGAATTTTAAAGACAGGTTTTACGCTCGTGTTATTTATTTTATACACTTCCTGTAAATCGTTCGCTAATGCTCTGGAGACGCAGCGTAAACTTACTTAAACCGAGTTAAATGTTTACCGAACTGTTGCCAGAGCTTACTAAAATACATACGTTTAATGCATTTTAAATGTATAAATGAACGATTTTATGTAGAATGATGTTTAATTTTAATGTCAACAATACATTTCATTTGACCTTCTCTTGATTTTTTACGTAGTAGAGTCACGCTGCAGCTATATTATGGTTGTAGCGCGAATGGATCGGCTCAACCAAGGAAGGACCACGCTCTCACACAATACTAGCGTATAATAGCAACTTTTAGGAAACGAGGCATTCCATCTTAGTCCACAAGGGTGACAACGCATTTGCATTTGATTCTTAATCGAGGGCAGATGTAGATGTCTATAGGCGACAGCATCCACATCCTTTTTAAAAGGCCGGCAATGCACTAGCAATAAGGCAACAGTGAGTGTTCTGTTGCTTTTTGGTATCCAATCCATGGAATGTGGAACTAACCTAGATATATACTCCTAAACAAATGATACAGACTAAGTGCGAGCCGGTTGTCGCTCTAATATTAATCTAAACTATATTATGACCGTATGTTATGACCAATTAACTTTCTTTAAAGTAGATATTTATTATAATTTGGTAAAAAAATCTTTCTTTGCTTTGGTCACAGCTTACAAAATATAATATGAATCGATGTTTTTCAAATTTCAAATAATACGTCTTATTAAACTCACTTGTCACTCTTATGTTTAATTTGCCACTGGTTGGGGAAATACCTCTGCCTAGGAAGAACCAGCAAAAAAGAAAAAAAGATTAGTTTACATTAATTTGATATGTGATGTTGCCTAAATACAGTTATATTAGATTTTTTTTTATATAGACCACGTAACATAATCTTTCTAAATCTGACAACTTTGACAATAAATGGATAAAAGGACAAAAATACAGACGAACAGACAGCAGAGTGACATTTATAGATTTTAACCTTTTACCGTGACCGTTTTACCCTTTGGGTGCGCCCGTTAAAAACCCCTACCACTCCAAATACCAGGCTAAATATCTTCCTTTCTCACCTAGTACTCGAGCTCGTAACTTTATCTTGAACTAAGCTATGAAAACTTCATTTAGCGTTCTCTGAAAAAACTTCATAATGAAAAGGGCTTTGCAAATCTTAGTACTTATTTCAATTTTGAGGATTCTACCTTAAAATTTTAAGAAGTTAAGCTAATTCTAAGTTTTATTCGTGCTATTTATTAATGTTTGAACATTAGTAAGTCATTATCATCAGCTCTCATTCACGAAACAGTCCAGTTCTAAACGAATTTCTCCACTTTATAATATATGTTCCACGGCTCGACACGGGCCTCGCCGCGTTATAGTAGTGCAAGCAGTTTTCCTCGAGGTGTTTCCAAATATCAGGCAGTAGTTGGTAAACCAGAATTAAAAAATGCGGTTTACAATCTCAAAGCTGGCCAGCATCGAAAAGCGAACTCAGAATCTGCGCTACCACAGGTCAAATGAAATAAATAGTAATTAAATATATTGATGTGAATATATATATAGACATAATTTTCGACTTAAGAGAACCCATCTCATTCAACCCGTAAATGTCATCAGACGCAAATATGGAAAATACTAGAAATATTTCACCACATCCAATGTATATCGGTATAACAATGTAGTGCAAAGGTGCGAGACGACTGGTATTGTGATTGTTAATTCGCCTTTAATAATATCCTCTAGTCCAAATTTCGGTCATGGCGGCCAGTCTCAGGGTAGACTAGAGTATCTGCGCAGGCCGGGATTATAGTACCCGCGTCTATGCGCAAGCAAAGGTGCACTTTCTATTCCCTCACTCGCACAGTCCGATGGGACGGTAAACCGACACGACCAACGACAACCAACGGCTTTACGTGCTTTCCGAGGCATGTGGATGAAATACCGCCAACTTCCTGACTCCGGGCTGCTACTGAAAATTTCCCGAATGACCCGAGATTCGAACCCCGGACTTCATGGTCAGCAATCGCGTATCGCGTTTACGACCACTAGATCAATGAGGCAGTCAATATGGAAAGAGTGACAAATCCTCCTAGCTAAGAAGAAACTTATGTCCAATAGTTTAGCTGTCCTTTGTTACTTCTGATGGGGAAATAATGATTCAAACCACTCCGATTAACGTACCCTATGGGCGTTAGCTGGGACCATGAACGATGTTGCTATGTACTCAGGAGTCGTTGCCAGTTCTTCTTTTTGTGGCTTCAGTGGTCGTTGTCTAGCCGATGATTGTGCGTGATGGTTGTGGAGTACCGTTGCGTACACTGGACGAGACGGGTTATTAGCCATCCATGCCACAGTTCGCACAGGTTGGCGGTTGGCTTTTAAGTCTTGAACATTCCTTTACTGCGTGATCGCTACAACATATGCAACACAAGTGGTTCATCACAAGTGGTGAATTTTTGGCACCTATTGCATTGTGCTGTACTATTCTTTGCCTTTCAGGGTTCTACCTCTATGTTCGGCATTAACAGTAGATTTTGGATATCCAATAGCTTCTGGGTAGTATCCAGAAATCTTTTCATCTGCGCGTAAAATATGCAGCCCCACCTGTTGTTAATCTAATTGATCTGGCAGAAATTTTAGGATCATGTCCAAGATTCCCGCTTTTTCCTTAAGCTGCTTATCACCAGGTAGGTTGTTTGAGTTCTTTGTCACTTCAGTTTTATAAAAAAACATACTCAGGTGGAATCCCGGGCAGATAGAGGAGTCCACTACTCAGAGATATCACAATTTTCTCTTTTTTTGGAATAAAAATGTTTCCGTGAGGACCACGACTGTACAAAGGACATTTCAATCGAAGTAACAATAGTACTCTTAGGTAAAATGAACCAATCTAATAAAATGTTCAGGGTGCGCTTTTACGTTTCTGGTTCTGATTTTATTGTAAGAACAACGATTGGACTAGATTACCTTGTCTAATATTGTTAGCGATTTTGTTTTTAAATGATCAATCCGTTATAGATGTAAACATAGATATTTCTTCCACTTTTTTATAAATTTAAGTGAGCTAAAATAAGAACTTTGCTGTGTGTTGACGGTGTAAGATATTTCATTTACTCCATTTGGTCTCATGGGTGTAATAAGGGCTATGAAAAAACCCATAACGATCTTGTATTAAAACGGAAGAGGCTTCCTTGTACGTGGTAGAGCCACGCTATAGCTATATTATGGTTGTAACACGAATAGGTCGGCTCTAGTTGGGAAGGATCACGCTCACACGGAATACCAGCGCAAAATAGCAGCCAGCCTAATTTCCGTATGGTGAGTGTAGACAACCGGATAACCTCTTTACTGGATACGAGGTATTCTATTTTTGTCCTTAGGAATAACAACGCGTTGCATTTAGATTCTTAATCGAGGATAAATAGTTAGTAGATGTCTATAAGCCACAGTGCACTTACTATCTGGAGGAGTGTGTGTTCTTATGTGACCCTTATTCTATAAAAAGGGCTAATATACAGCCGTGGACTAAGAAAATAAGAAATATTTCTAAGCTTACTTTTTTAATAAAAAGACAGGAATGTGAATAAAGTTATTGCCATGATCTAATATCATCTAATATGACTAAGAAATATTTGTCATTATACGAACTAACATGAGCAGACATTAAATTTATTTATTACATGCTAACAACTTCAGAAGTTTGTGTCTAATGCCACAAACTAAATAATTTAATATGCGTGTTGTAGTTGTACGCTGCGCTGAGTTTGATGTTTGTGTTTTATAGAGGTTCGAGCGTAAATAAATTTATTTTTTAGTTTTAATATGAGTTAAATTATTTATGTGTTTTCTCTTAACAAGCTAGAAGCTTAATTGTGTTGGTAATTAAATAAGTACCACGGCTTATATGTAACGACGTTGGACAATTCCTTAATAGCCGATTTCAAAAAAGGGGTAAATTATAAGTAAAGGGTACATCTTTTGCCGACGAGCATGTATGTGAATGTATATGGACGTGGAAGAAGCGAAATAGGTTTGTCAGGATCTTGCCTAATGGAAGTCCGCAGTATTTGCCTACCCCTTTGGGTAACAGGCGTGAGAGTTTATGTTTTGTTAATTATTAAACATAAAATTAAAATTGAAGTATTTTACTTTAGGTTTCAAAACTGCCTTTTAAATTGATGATTGGATAAAAGCAAGATAAATGGCAGCATCACATTTACTAAAGACTCGCTTTAGTTTGATTAGAGCACACACTCAAATATACCTGATTAAGCCAACTTGATTAGTAACTTACAAACTCGTATATGAGGTGAATTGGTATAATAAAACCGAATTAGCGAATTTCAAGTAAGGAGTGTTTCGTGCTATCTGACATTATATAAAATGTAACAGTCTGGTTACAAAGTAAAATACATTTATAAGTTTCTCTACGTGGTAGAGCCATTTTGCAGCAATATTACGATTTTTTTTTATATTGATTATTTATTTTTATTTATTTATTTAAATAGTTTTATATTTATTTTAGTTTAATAAGCGTGAAAAAGACTTTTTACATCATGGTTAGTGTATATTGCGATCACCTTCAAATAAAGAATTGTTATAACCTTTTTACCGCAATACAAAAGTTATTGCAAACTGCTGGCGGCAAAAACAGATATGAGGATGGTAGGGACTTCTTGACTAAAAGGAGTCCTACCAACTAGTGAAGTTTAACACAGCGCCATCATTTTGTAAGTACTTACTATTATAAGTTTTTAATATGATATTATTACATGGCTTACTTCCACCATCGGACAACCAGAAGCCCGGTCAATTTCCACGTCTTTATTGCCAACACCACGCATTTGAACTGAGCGGTTTGCTTGGTCGGTCGTGATGGGAACAGCAATGGAGTAGAATACTTTGCCAGCATCTGCCTTTTCATCTCATTACAATATGGGTTTTCTTTAAGGCATTGCAATAGGCTTCCTTTTTTTGTGGCAACCTCAGTGGCAAGTCAAAAAAAATCTTCCGATTAATCATTGTAAAACGATTATATACACTTCAAGTTTTTATCGTAGTCAGTAATTACGGCTAATTTATAAAGTGCAATAATATAAGACTTCAGAAAAGTTCAAACAAAAAGGGGTAAACAGGTCAACAGGTAACGAACATCATTTACGAAGTTATCCGAAGGGATCTTTTCTCTATAAATATTCCCTCAGTTTAAGAGCCTTGTGGAATATTTAGAAACGATGGCAGGAGAACCGACGGTATAAATTTGGTCCCTTGAGAGAGATGCAAAGTCGTAGTGCCGGATGCTACGTGCTTAGACACTTTGGTAACCTCTCATCTTAAGTGTACCGGGTTTCGAGCCAGGATGGCATCAGAGGCGGCTGAACTAAGTGTCGCAAGTATGAATTTTTGAGGAATGATTATATATTTAGTCCATTTACTGCAAAGTCAGTCCGTGGGATCCACTATCGGTGAAGTTCCTAAAGGAGCTCTATCTTTGACTTATCATTGCCGCTAGAGATATGAGGGCAGGTTCTTTTCTCGCCCAAAGGCTAATGTATATATAGCCCTTTAGCGAGGAAACGCATTCAACGTTCTGGGCACTGTACCGCGGGGAGTTTAAATAAGGTTTTTGTTGTTGTTTTTTTTATTATTATTATATTTTATTGTTTTATGTTTTGTAATTAAGACTATTTATTATTTTATGCGAATGCTATACATTTATAATTATTGTAATTCTTATCATCCGTCTCGTTTTTAATTTTCTCTTAAAATTTGATTTGAGATTATTAAATTTAAAACCTAGTAACTCGACTTAGGGCATACTCTGCTGCTTTTGTTTCTTTTTCTTTGTTTGTGTTTTTTTATTTATATTAAATACTAAAATGAATACTGACACTGCCAAAACGCGTCACATGGATAAATAACTCTAGCTTATGCTTCAGAAACTAAAAGGAAGTATTAGCTGTTGCTTAAAGTAAGAGATAATATCGAAAAGGAAATAGTAGAAACAATCAATTATAAATGTGATAAGGCTCAGTTGCGTACTGAATGTTAAGGAATAAGATAAAGAAAGAGATCAATCAGCTGCAGAGAACGGCCGTTGATTTCACCAATGCAGCAAGGAATATGAGGAAGCTCTGGGGTTCGCTGCTCCACTGCAGTTTTAGTTAAATGAAGCTCATGAACAAATTGCATTATTTAAGTAAAACGTAGATAGCTCAAAAGCCTCTCAAACTCAAAATCTGTTCAATGAGCTTGTACAATTTTTTCAAATGTATTACAACGATCTGTAGTATTTAATATTTATTCTAATTAACTTTTTAATGTCACAAAGGAGAAACCCGGTACCCATACAAACTTGGTCCTGGCGTTACAGAGCTGAAAATTGGCCATTAATTAGAGCATTTAGAAAGTTTTCATGAGCCCAATTTTCATAGCTTCCAGCAATGGTGAAATTAGTGCAATCGTGCAATAAATACATTTTAGGTTATGTTTTATGTTTTGCGATATTTTATGAAAAGTGTAGGTAGTAGTAAAGTGGTAGTAATTATCTTCACAGAACATATTATTCTACGAGATTATCTTACTCATATGATCTTACCCAGCGTAAATGGCGGACACAGGCCATCGCGATACAGTTATTCTATGAAACCACGTAGAATGCGCGCGCGTGCCCGTCACGGTTAAGACTATCTAAACATTGCTTTAGAGCTTACTTACCCACCTAATTGACTATATCACTTCTATTTTGATTCACTACTCACTTGTAGCAATTGAGCCTACCAAACATACTAACAGAGTACTAAGGGATTTAATGTAGTAGGTACCTATGTGTAAAAATAAAAGCACGCATAGTTGTGATAAGTCATTTTATGATTCATCTTCATCATAAAATGAGATTAAGAGTGTGATCGGAGAGTTTTTGTGTTCTTCTGCGACGGGTCTTACAGAACTTAGCTCCGATCGCATGGACAGTTTCCACAAGCTTGTCATTCATATCGTCCACTTCATTGCAAAATTCTAGGCACTGAAAACGATTTTGTAACTCGAGCTGAAAGTTTTCGGGACTTTGGATTAGAGCACGAGGGGGACGGAGCGTTGACTTCATTAGACGTGACCTCTCCAACTTAACGTTTAGGTTCAGTGTGCCTCTCACCATTCGGTGATCGCTGCCAGTTTTCACCCTCGCGATCACTGAGACATCACTGAACAGTTGTCGTCTGGTCGTCATAATGAAGTCAATCTCATTTTTTTGTCGAACCGTCGGGGCATCCGGGACACCTGAGATTTTGAGTGAGATTGAGAGGTTCTATGGGCAGCTGTACACGTCATCGTTGGAGCCACGCGCAAGTGTGAGTAACGATCCAAGAGTAAGTCTTATCCGACACTATTCCGATGATATCCTGGACGTCAGTCTGAGCGAGATTAGAATGGCTCTCCAGCACCTTAAAAACGGCAAGGCCCCAGGCGAGGATGGAATTACAGCGGAGCTTCTGAAAGCGGGTGGAAAACCGGTACTTGAAGTCCTTCAGAAGCTCTTTAATTCCGTTCTCCATGGTGGTATTACACCGGAGGCGTGGAGCAGAAGTGCGGTGGTCTTGTTCTTCAAGAAAGGCGACAACGCTCTCTTGAAGAACTACAGACCGATTCCTCTTCTGAGCCGCATCTACGTGCTGTTTTCGAGAGTCATTACGAAACGTGTCGCACGCAGACTCGACGACATCGAAACGACGACGAAAAGGCTTTAGAACCATAGACCACATACATACTCTTCGCCAAATTGTACAGAAGGCCTAAGAGTACAATCAGCCACTTTGTCTTACGTTTGTGGACTATGAAAAAGCCTTTGATTCCATCGAAATTTGGGCGGTGCTGCAATCCCTTCAGCGGTTCCAAGTTGACTGTCGGTATAACGAGGTGCTGAAGTGTTTGTACAGTAGGACTACGATAGCTATCCGAGTACAGAACCAGAGTACAAAACCTATCCAACTGCAGAGAAATGTAAGACAGGGTGACGTTATAGCCCCGAAACTCTTCACCGCTGCATCTGAAGACGTTTTCAAGCTACTGGACTGGAAAGGATACGGTATTAACATCAATGGTGAGTAAATCACTCACATTCGATTTGCCGACGATATAGTCCTTATGGCAGAATCGCTGGAGGATCTAAGCACTATGCTCAATGACCTCAATAGTGTCTCCCAACGGATAGGTCTCAAGATGAACATGGACAAAACACAAAATCATGTTTAATGTCCATGTCACACCTATGCCGGTAGTTGTTGGGAGCACTAAGCTCGAAGTTGTTGACGAATATGTTTACCTGGGACAAATAGTCCGACTAGGTAAGTCCAACTTCGACCGAGAGGTCAATCGACGGATTCAACTCGGCTGGGCAGCGTTCGGGAGATTACGACCCATCTTCTCGTCAGGCATACCTCAAAACCTCAAAACTAAATTGTACAACCAGTGCGTGTTGCCAGTGATGATATACGGAACTGAGACGTGGTCCTTCACTGCTGGCCGTATGAGGAAGCTCAAGGTCGCTCAGCGAGCTATGGAGAGGGCTATGCTCGGGGTTTCTCTGCGTGATAAACTTAGAAATGAGGATATCCGCAGTAGAACCAGAGTAACCGACATAGCCCAAAGGATTAGTAAGCTGAAGTGGCAATGGGCCGGCCATATAGCTCGAAGAACCGACAACCGATGGGGAAGAAAGGTTCTCGAGTGGCAGCTTCCTGTACTGGCAGGCGAGGTAGGGCGTCCCCACTAGATGGAGTGACGACCTAGTAAGACATGCAGGAAGTCAATGGATGCAGGTGGCTCGGGACCGTGCTTTGTGGCATTCCGTGGGGGAGGCCTATGTTCAGCAGTGGACTTGTGAAGGGCTGTAATGAATGAATTCATCATAAAATATTAATATGTTGTCTAAAAATTGTGCAGGAGGCGCTATGCTATCTCGGTACCGAGTTTAACCAAGATACAATTACAGGAGTATTGGATTATGGCATTTCTTCCACTTAAAGAACTGTCAACCAAAATGTAAACAAAATAAATTATATTTCTGACGTGTCTGGATTTTTCATCCTCTTAAAATCCATGTTGTTTCGAAAGTTGACAGCTCTTGCATTAGGTCTTTGTCTACCTGTCTGTACACTTCAATAACATATGAGCCATCTGCTCTTATATGGTCCATATGTACTTAATTTGTTTTTGACATGCATATATTGATTTATCTTTTGCAGAATTTTCTGAGCATCATTACGGTTTGTAGCAAGAGGGTGAAACGCATTAATTAAAGCCGCAGACACTTCAAAATGTACCATAACATTTTTTGAAGTTTTATTTAAAAAAACACCGGCGAAAAAGTTTAAAGTCGACTAATTACGGATTCTAGGACCCACCTATATATAGTGACAGTCCTCGATTTATTTGCTTTAAGTGGCTGGCACAAATACCCTATAACCGCAATCACTGAGTAAGGGCCAGGCATCACGGAAATCCCTATGCAGTATAAACGTATCTCCAGATTGAAAATATTGTCTTAAAATAGATCCATTTGCAAACTCTTTATTAATTATATCTGTATCTGTAGTTGTTGCTGGATAGTAGCCCAATACGTCGACTATGTATCCGTCTGTACATATAAGTTTGATAAGATTTTGATATTTATGCAGACTATAAATCTTTTTTTGTTACTTATAATTTGAACTTCTTTGCACGTAAATATATGTACTATCTAAAATGACTATAGGTTTTACTTCACCATTGTGATTACCAAACAATTCATTTGGTATAAGCAGAATTCTTTCTGTTATTTTCTGCTTGTTTATATGATTAAGTCCCAAATGATCAAAATAATCAGACATGAGACTCCTGGCTTTACCCAATAGCGATAGTGTATCCAAGGTAGTTTTTGGAATTTGCAGAAGTGTTGACAACCGTTACTAGTTACCGCTCTATTGACATAATAAGAGCGTTTATGAAGATCGTGATGTATATATAAATAGTAGTACTAGAGTATTGGAGACTGCTAGGTATAGGATACTTAGAATCTGTAGGGTCTAATACTCTTTCCCACTATATTCATGTGCAGCTAGGTAGTTGAGCTACTGAAGGGGAATTGGGTTAATATTTAAATGAATAGCCACCTGACTGTACACGATCATTAGGTATTGCGTTTTACCCAAATAACCGGGCTATGCAACAAGAGAGACAAATGCAGCTTGAAAATATTGATAACTATGAAAAACTAATGAAATCATCGTTCTGTATTCCCCCGTTTCTTTCTTCAAAACTGAACCGGTTTTTTACAAGAACAACATAAGAAAGATTGTGTGTGTATAATGTGGCTATTTGTGGTTTTTAAAGAATGGATATGTACCATAGTTGCCACGTTTGGTAAGTGGGTTGACAACCGCAGTTTCTTTTATTCAACTGTTATGATGACTTACGGAACTGAAACGTCGTTCTTCACGAAAGGGCTGGCCATATAGTTTGAATAACAATTGATAGAGAAGAAATGTTGTCGAGTGACAGACTCGTACTAGCAAGCGCAGTGTTGGTCGACCCCCTCCCCCACTAGGTAGAGGGACGACTTGATGAAGCACACAGGCAGTCGATGGATGCAGGTGGCTCAGTAACTTACTTTGTGGTAATATATTGGGGAGGCTTATGTTCAGCTGTGGACTTGTGATGGGTTATAGTGATGGTATGGGATAGTGACGTGACTTTGTTTATCTGTTTTTCTTATATTATTTTATAGAATAATGTTGACAAACGAGCACTTGGTCCACCTGATAGTAAGTGGATGCTGTGGTCCATAGAAATCTACATTTATCTTCGATTAAGAATCAAAATGCAAATGCGTTGTCACCCAGGAGGACTAAAATAGATTCTCTCGTTTCCCGTAAAAAGGGACTCCTTTTCTTTACACTCATCATACGAAACACAGCAGCATTAAGCTGCTATTTAACGCTGGTATATATTTTATTTTTGTTACAATTGTTTGCTGGATGTCTTATAAGGCTGGGCAGTTTTAGTAATTAAAAAAGGTACTTTTTAAAATAGTAAATTTATGGGGAAATAACAAACATGGCAGTTGTAGATTGTATCGTAAAAAATATGAGCTTTAGAATAACAGAAATACGTTTGTATGGACAAAACACAGCCCGGATATCTTACTTATTGCTTAATAACATATTAGTAATTAATAAAATATTAATTACTAACTACTTAAAAGTTTAGTGGTGGTGTAAGAATAGCCACTACCTTTTTTTTTATAGGAGAGGGGGCAAACAAGCATGCGGCTCACCTGATGGTAAGTGACTACCGCCGCCTTTTTTATAGGAGAGGGGCAAACGAGCATGCGGCTCACCTGATGGTAAGTGACTACCGCCGCCTTTTTTAAAGGAGAGGGGCAAACGAGCATGCGGCTCACCTGATGGTAAGTGACTACCGCCGCCCATAAACAACTGCAACACCAGGGAATTGCAGATGCGTTGCCGGCCTTTAAGAAGGAGGAGGCTCTTTTGAAGGTCCTAAGTCGTATCGGTCCGAAAAATCGCTGGTGGTAATCGATTCCACAAGGAAGTTGTGCGAGGAAGAAACTTTCTAAATCGCACAGTGGTGGACCGCCAATCATCCAGATGGTATGGATGATATCTCGAGTTATGTCGCGATGTGCGATGGTGAAATTGAGCGGCTGGAATTAGTCCGAACAATTCCTCAGAGCACTCCCGTGATAGATGCGATAAAATACGCAAAGAGATGCAACATCTCTACGCAGTGCCAGTGAGTCCAGCCGATCGGAAAGAACCGGTCGTCGATGATTCGAGCCGCTCTGCGCTGGATGCGGTCAAGTGGAAGGAGCTGGCACTGGGAGCTGGCCTGCCCAGAGATGGGAACAGTATTCCATGGGCCGAATCTGCGCTTTGTAAAGTTGCAAGCAGTGTGCCGGCATGAAATACTGTCCTGCTCTGCTGAGCACGCTGTTTTTAGAGGCCAATTTGGCCTTCTCCAAGTGACCACGAAACTGCACATCACTCGATATGTCAACACCGAGGATTCCGATACTGGCTGCGTCAACAAGGGAGTGCCTTGAATCTGAGGAGATACGACAAAGGGTTCTTTTGCGGTAAACGCGCAAACTTGTGTCTTCTGGGGATTGAACTGACTAGATTTACTCGCCCCAGTCTGAGAATTTGTTCAACAAAGTCTCGAATTCAGACACAAGTTTGTTCCGATACTCAGCAACGTTTTCCTGAAAAATATTGGCACGGCCGGTATAAAGCATCACTAGTGCTGTCCTCTGCATAGCAATTAATGTTACCGTTTTGCAACATATCATTGATATGCAGAAGAAACAGCGTTGGTGATAGCACGCAGCCTTGTGGAACACTAGCGTTAATGGGCTTGTAATCGGAATATGCAACGTCTACTACGACCTTGATGCTCCGATCTGCAAGAAAACCAGTGATCCAATTGCATAATTTCGGGAAGCCCATAGGAAGGGAGCTTCGAAAGAAGTGCTTTGTGCCAAACCCGATCGAAGGCCTTCGCTACGTCCAAACTAACGGCCAACGCCTCACCCTTGGACTCCACTGCCTCCGCCCATCTATGAGTTAGGTAACCTAGAAGATCACCAGCTGAGCAACCTCGACGAAAACCGTACTGGCGGTCACTAATCAGCTGGTGATCCTCAAGGTACCGCATGAGCTGGCAGTTAATAACAGTTTCCATCACTTTGGAGAACAAGGAGGTGATAGCGATAGGCATGTAGTTGGACGGATCTGAGCGGTCGACTTTTTTAGGGATCGGGTGCACCAAAGCTGTCTTCCATGAGTTCGGGACTACGCCTGGGGAGTAGGAGTACCAGAAAAGACGCGTTAAAACCGGTGCCAACTCCGGAGCACACGTCTTCAGCACAATAGGTGGGACTCCATCAGGTCCACTCGACTTGTTGACATCCGGGGAGAGGAGTGCTTTACGCGCCGAGCGCTGTGTAAACATCACTTCCTGCATGGAGCACTCACACCGCGGGATGGTAGGCGGTGTCTTCCCCCTGTCATCAAGAGTCGAGTTGGAAGCAAAAAGAGAGCCTAGCAGATCGGCTTTCTCCTTTGCGTCATGGGCCAGTGAGTCGTCCACCCTGTGCAGAGATGGCAGAGATGGCTTACAGAAGTTCCCATGGACAGTCTTTGCGAGAGACCAGAATGCACGTGTTCCCGAAGGGAGGCGTACTAGTTTCTCGCCAATTCTGCCGATGTGCTCTGACTTTGCCTTGGCAATGACACTTTTGAAGGACCTGGAGGCAGAATTATACTTCTTTTTAAGAGCGCTGGCGTTTACATCCCGGGACGTTGATGCATCAGCCCAGGCCCGGTAGCAATCCTGCTTATAGCGTGATGAAATTTTACGGGAGTGACCAAACTATGGCTGAGTTCTGCCTCCGATAGGCACCACAGATGATGGAATAAATAATTCCATTCCCTGAAGTACCACATCAGCGACAAAATCAGCAACAACGTTGGGATCATCCGGCGAGAAGCAAACTCGCTCCCAAGGGTAGGATGCAAAAAAAGGCCGCATCACATCCCAATCGGCCGACCTATAGTGCCAAACACGGCGGCGAGCTGCAGATCGCAACTGCGATGGGAGCGTAAGTGGCCCGAAGAGCCAAGAGGGGCATCGACGGAGACCTGATATCCGTCCGGATGAGAGGTCAGCAGAAGGTCCAACAGGGAAGGTACATGGTCCTCCACATCTGGGATCCGCGTAGGTGAAGTAACCAGTTGTGTCAGACCATATGCCAAGGCAAAGTCATAAACAGATCTACCCGCATGATCGGTTAAACGGGAACCAAGCCATTCAGCGTCGTGGGTGTTAAAATCACCGAGCATCACGATCTCTGCGGAAGGGATCTGTTGTAGCACGGAGTCTGCAGCCATTTGGACGTGGTCGATGAGTCGGTCTGTGTCGGCATTATCGCTACCTATAGATATAGGCAGCCGTAGACGCGGGGATGGTCGTCGCTGTCTACGCGCATCCATAGGATGGACAGGTCCGTACCTTCAAGACTGCCGAAGCGTCGAAAACAGATGTCCTCTCTGACGTATACGCAAACTCCAGCCCGGGGCACAAAGAAGTGTTCCAAGTTGTACCCTCGGTAGGAGAGATACGAAGTATCAGCCAGAGAGGACACCTGTGTCTCGGTTAGAAAGAGCAAGGCCGGCTTCGCCGTCTCCAGATGGTAGTGGATGGCGTTAAAGTTTGAATGAAGTCCCCTGATATTGCAGAAATCCACGGAAAGCGTGGCAGGGGTTGCCTTTGTCTTTTTGTTCCGCTTGCTCCGAGCAGGTTTCGTATTGAGCGGAATTTCGAAGAATACGTGGGGCAGCCTGAGCACTCACGCTCAGAAAAAGTAGGGTAGCATGGGCGTGGATGCTCAGCGAGGGATTCTCCAGGGATGCTGGTACCCTCCTGGGGTAGTCTTCCGTTTAATTCCGCTACCATTTTTATTGGGGATTGGGCCTCGGCTACCTGCACTCACCAGGCGAAATGCAGAAGTAAACCTCTACTTCACGCTGATATTCTGTGAGGTCGTGGTACCACCCCGGTTTGAACCGGCCCATCCATGCGACAGCATTGGAACTGTCAAAAACATGGGGTAATCGTACCGTGAATATCGTAAGAGACGAATGGAGGAAACAAATAAGGAGACGGGTCGCAGTGTCTTCCTAATAACACCTAAAAATAAACTGCGGTAGCTCAGCCACCGGCCAAGCGTGGACACTATAGCAAATATTCTCCTATGAGGCAATCTATAGGGTTAGCCTATGTTTAGCAGTAGACTTTGACATGCCAGTGTTACTAACCATTATTCCATATACCATTTAATATAATTTTCAAGTAGAGTAGTATTAAGAAAAAAATTAGAAATTCCTTCTAAGAAAATTCCTTGTAAAATATATGTGGGCTAAACGCTTTCTCGAAAAATGTTATTTCACAGATACGCAGATTCTTTTCGATGTTTTCCTTTACCGCCGAGCACAGAAACACAAAACTGCGATTAAAATGCCATTGGTGCCGGTGGAGGTTATGCTTAGATTGCTAATATCGATTATTTATTCCTTTCAATGTTTATAAGTGTATTTTGGAATATTTGGCCACAAAATGATGCTCCGTGTAACACGACACTAACGAAGTTAATTAAGGGATGGAGTGTTCCCTATAATTTACGAGCACCACTAATGATTCCCAAAAAATTCCCGATAAATTCTACATGTAGGTATGAAGAATAGATAATATTCCAAGGGCGCTTGTGTGCCAATTTATATTGGAAACTGCTTAGTATGGCGACTTGATTGACATAGTGAGTGACACGACAAGCCGCTGCGCTGGTCTGATTTCGAAGCAATTTGTTTATTATCTTCTTCGGTAAGTCACCGTAACGCGATGTTCTGTTGTCAATCGCGTCTGCCCTTGATAAAAGTTAATAAATATTTAAGGCTGATTTTTCAATCGTCAAACAAAATTTATTTATAAAATGCAACATGAAAAATTAATATTTACAGTTGTGTAAATAAAATAGTCAAATTGTTTTACAGATTTGTCAGCTTATAATTCATTTGATGGTTAACTTCTATCTGATGATTTAAAAATCAGTCTTAAATAGTGGGTTTTTATAAACTAAAAAGTCTAATTATTGTAACTAATCTTTTCTTAGATTCTTTTGTTTTATCTGTTCTTTGATCTCCTAAATCTAAATTTCGGCAAAATTTAGGCAAATGGTGATGAAAAATTCATTAAAAAAATCTCAAACATTCTGTCCTTTTTATCTTTGAATACGTGGTAATGCATGGCGTGTAGTGGCGGTTAAGAATATCCACTACGCCATATATTCCCGTGGGTGTCGTAAAAGGCGACAGTGGGAATCAGGCAGGAGATGGGCAGCTGCATCTTCATGATAACAGCAGTAGTACAATAAAAAACTGCGGTTGCAAACTATAGCAAACATGCCCCCAGGATGAGAGTTATGAAAAGACGGGCCCCAGTTCCCGGCGGCCCCGCTATTCCTGGCTACGGTGGCGACCATGTTAACGGCGGGGCAGGGGGTGCTAAGAATCTCCGGTGGAGGTTCGGTTGCCACCTAAGACGACTCGACCTGGCAACTTATAACGCACGCACCCTGAGGACTGACGAGAAGATCCTGGAGCTGGAAGAAGAGATAGACAAGTTGCGCTGGAATATTATAGGATTATCCGAGGTCCGAAGAGAGGGGAGAACACGGTAATACTCGATCCAGCAACTTGTTCTATCACCAAGAGGGCGACCATCTGTCCCAAGGAGGTGTCGGATTTATCGTCCACGAGTCTCTCGTTAACAACGTTGTAAAGATTGGGAGTGTGTCGACGAGGTTGCGTACCTTATACTCAGAATAACCAAACGGTATTCGCTGAAGGTCATACAGGTTTACGCACCAACCTCGGCACACCCCGATGAGGAGGTGGAGGAAATGTATGAGGATATCTCTAGAGCCATACATTCCTCCAAAACCCACTATACGGTGTTAATGGGAGACTTCAACGCAAAACTAGGCACAAGAGAGAACGGTGAGCTGAAAGTAGGGAAATTTGGAATAGGGCAACGGAACCCAAGGGGCGAGCAGCTGGCCGACTTCGTGGAGAAAGAGGGACTCTTTATGATGAACTCTTTCTTCCAGAAGCGGCCCCACAGGAAGTGGACCTGGTCTGGCTCCGACGGTTCGACAAAAAATGAGATTGACTTCATTATGACGACCAGACGACAACTGTTCAGTGATGTCTCAGTGATCGCCAGGGTGAAAACCGGCAGCGATCACTGAATGGTGAGAGGCACACTGAACCTAAACGTTAAGTTGGAGAGGTCACGTCTAATGAAGTCAACGCTCCGTCCCCCTCGTGCTCTAATCCAAAGTCCCGAAACCTTTCAGCTCGAGTTACGAAACCGTTTTCAGTGCCTAGAAGATTGCAATGCAGTGGACGATATGAATGACAAGCTCGTGGAAACTGTCCATGCGGTCGGAGCTAAGTTTTGCAAGACCCGCCGCAGAAGAACACAAAAACTCTCCGATCACACTCTTAATCTCATGGCTTTTAGACGGGATATGAAGCTGCAGTCTTCAGTAGATTTGACAACATACAGGCAACTGAACAGACAGATCTCCAAACGCATGCGGCGGGACTTACGCAACTTCAATGCTGCTCGTATTGAAGAAGCGATCGAGCGGAACCAGGGCTCCAAAGTCTTTGCAAGAGATCTGTCTGCCAGAAAGAGCCAACTGTCGAAGCTGAAGACCGAGTGTGGCAGCGTCGTTTCCGGGACATCTGAGATTTTGAGTGAGATTGAGAGGTTCTATGGGCAGCTGTACACATCATCGTTGGAGCCACACGCAAGTGTGAGTAACGATCCAAGAGCGACTCTTATCCGACACTATTCCGATGATATCCCGGACGTCAGTCTGAGCGAGATTAGAATGGCTCTCCAGCACCTTAAAAATGGCAATGCCCCAGGCGAGGATGGAGTTACAGCGGAGCTTCTGAAAGCGGGTGGAAAACCGGTACTTGAAATCCTTCAGAAGCTCTTTAATTCCGTCCTCCATGGTGGCATTACACCGGAGGCGTGGAGCAGAAGTGCGGTGGTCTTGTTATTCAAGAAAGGCGACAACGCTCTCTTGAAGAACTACAGACCGATTTCCCTTCTGAGCCGCGTCTACGTGCTGTTTTCGAGAGTCATTACAAATCGTCTCACACGCAGACTCGACGACTTCCAGCCTCCCGAACAAGCCGGTTTCCGAAAAGGCTTTAGCACCATAGACCACGCTTCGGAAAATTGTACAGAAGTCCGAAGTGTTCAATTTGCCACTATGTGTGGCGTATGTGGACTATGAGAAAGCCTTTGATTGCGTCGAAATTTGGGCGGTGCTGCAATCCCTTCAGCGGTGCCAAGTTGACTCTCGGTATATCGAAGTGCTGAAGTGCTTGTACAGTAGGGCTACGATGGCTATCCGAGTACAGAACCAGAGTACGAAACCTATCCAACTGCAGAGGTGTAAGACAGGGTGACTTAATATCCCCGAAACTTTTCACCGCAGCATTGGAAGACGTTTTCAAGCTACTGGACTGGAAAGGATGCTCAATGACCTCAATAGTGCCTCCCAACGGATAGGTCTTAAGATGAACATGGACAAAACAAAGATCATGTTTAATGTCCATGTCACACCTATGCCGGTAGTTGTTGGGAGCACTAAGCTCCAAGTTGTTGACGAGTATGTTTACCTGGGACAAATAGTCCGACTAGGTAAGTCCAACTTCGACCGAGACGTCAATCGACGGATTCAACTCGGCTGGGCAGCGCTCGGGAGATTACGACCCATCTTCTCGTCAGGCATACCTCAAAACCTCAAAACTAAATTGTACAACCAGTGCGTGTTGCCAGTGATGACATATGGAACTGATACGTGGTCCTTCACTGCTGGCCGTATGAGGAAGCTCAAGGTCGCTCAGCGAACTATGGAGAGGGCTATGCTCGGAGTTTCTCTGCGTGATAAACTTCGAAATGAGCATATCCGCAGTAGAACCAGAGTAACCGACAAAGCCCAAAGGATTAGTAAGCTGAAGTGGCAATGGGCCGGCCATATAGCTCGAAGAACCGACAACCGATGGGGAAAAAAGGTTCTCGAGTGACGGCCTCGTACCGGCGGACGAAGTGTAGGGCGTCCCCCCACTAGATGGAGTGACGACCTGGTAAGACATGCAGGAAGTCGATGGATGTAGGTGGCTCAGGACCGCGCTTTGTGGCATTCCTTGGGGGAGGCCTATGTTCAGCAGTGGACTTGTGAAGGGCTGTAATGATGATAATGATGATAGTCCTTATGAAAGAATCGCTGGAAGACCTAAGCAGTATGTTCAATGACCTCAATAGTGCTTCCTAATGGATAGGTCTTAAGATGAACATGGACAAAACAAAAATCATGTGTAACGTCAATGTCACACCTATGCCGGTAGTTGTTGGAAGCACTAAGCTTGAAGTTGTTGACAAGTATGTTTATCTGGGATAAATAGTCGGACTAGGTAAGCCCAACTTCGACCGAGAAGTCAATCGACAGATTCAACTCGTCTTGGCAACGTTCGGGAGATTATGACACATCTTCTCGTCAGGCATACCTTTAAACCTCAAAACAAGATTGTTCAACCAGTGCGTGTTGCCAGTGGAAGAAGCTCACGATAGATCAGCGAGATATGACGAGGGCTATGCTCGGGGTTTCTCTGCGTGATAGACTTAAAAATGAGGTTATCCGCAGTAGAACTAGAGTGACCGACATAGCCCAACGGATTATTGAGCTGAAGTGGCAATGGGCCGGCCATGTAGCTCGAAGAACCGACAACCGATGGGGAAAAAAGGTTATCTAGTGTCAGCCTCGTAACGGCAGGTGAAGTGTGGGGCGTCCCCCCACTAGATCGAGTGATGACCTGGTAAGACATGCAGGAAGTCAATGGATGCAGGTGGCTCGGGACCGTGCTTTGTGGCATTACTTGGGGGAGACCTATGTTTAGCAGTGGACTTGTGATGGGCTGTAATGATGATGACGATGATGACGATGGTAATGCAATATTTTAACTGATTTTGAAAAACGTTTTTGCCCATATAAAAGTAGAAGCCTTGTTTACTCATATTTTCAAAAACTGCAATGACGGTATATCGTTATTTATATATTTGAACTTAAGTTTAAAATTTGGCTAGTCTTTGATAAATAACCCTGTATATAACTAAAGAAAGCAGGGAACATTGCTCTTAGAAAAACGTTAGTCAGATTGAAGGTAAAACTTAACTTTACAGTAAAAAACTGCAAAATTATGTTAGTTTGTAATTGGCAAAAAAAAATATTTGATTTTTTTTTGAGAACTACAGGTAATCTTAGTAAGTAAGTTTTGATGAATAACTGCAAGTATCCAAATATGTGACACAAAGGGCCATATCTTTTGATTGCATTGACTAAGAAGCTTGAATTATTTACACCACTAAGGAATGAGGAAGGGAGGATTTTCCTTTTCGGTCTCGGCACTCTAAAAAGGAACCGCATTTTAGTAAACAGATCTTTTTTTATAGATTATGGGTGACAAACTAGCACACATTCCACCTGATAGTAATTGGATATTGTAGCCCATAGATATATACATCTATCCCTGATCAAGGATCAAACTGTAGATCCTGCAGAAGGCGGCTCCATGGCGCAGTGGCATAGGAATGAGTTGCAGCGCTGGGGGCCGCGGATTCAAATCCCGCACGGAACATGTATTTGTATGACCTATAAATAATTCATCCAGATCTGGATGTTTGTCTTTGTACAATTTATGTTTGTAAACTACCTCCATGATACAGGAGTAAATCCTAGTGTAGGGTTAACGTAAAAAAAAAATGAACCCTAAAATATTAGATTTCTAACTGGAGCCTTTAATTTTGCCACGTAATCAATTCTCGTGGTTGGTTGTATCGAAATAATTAAAGAAGTTATGAAAATTGAGCATTAAGTATTACTCCTGCAACGTGGTCACTTTCTACATACATAAATAATTGTACTTGAACAAACAACCGTAGACGAATCTTTAGACTTATTTGTTTGAAATTTAAGAACCTTGGAGATCTCATCGGCTGCAGTGGCCACTTAGTATCACGTAGATTTAACCTGTTCGTTACCCTTAGATTTATAAAATGGATTAGTGCAAGTAGGACTTGCGCCTTGAGGTGAACCATAATAAACTTAATTATGTATGTAGATAGTTTATTCATCCCGGAATATATACGTAATGTCAGTACTGATAAGAGCAATTTTTCCGAAAAGGTAAGTCGTAGTAAGGGCAAACTTAACTTTGCATTACAAAAGTATTCCTATATATCGATCTACATAAAAAAGGCAAATGTAAATATGTAAAAACAAAAAATATTATACATGTGAAAAAAATACGTATTGTTTACTTTATTTATGCCGTGAGACCTTGCTTCTTGCCAAATTTTATAATTCTAAATCAACGCAAGGTACCCTATAGGTTTTAATGAGTATCGAAATATTGTGTCATAAATGAACTTATCTTTTAATTGTGTTTACTTATACTAATAATAGCTTAAATTAGCAGCTTAATGCTGCTATGTTTCGTTTGGTGAGTGTAGAGAACCGGAGAACCTTTTCACTGGAAACGAGCTATCCCATCTTATACATCAGGGGTGATAATACATCTGCATTTTGATTCTTAATCGAGAATATATGTGTGTTACATATCTGTAGGCTACAGCATTCACTTAGCATCAGATGGACTGTGTGCTCGCTTGTCACCCGGATTCTATAAAAATACTTAGATTACTCATTGACGGCAATTTCTATAGTTACCATGCTTGCCTGGTAAATGCTGCTGACCATTCTCTTACGATAAACACGGCATTATATCTAGTTGAAAACCACCTAGCACGGTACTGCCACCTGCATCTATCAACTTCCTACATCTCTTACCAGGTCGCTATTACATCTAGTGGGGTCGCCCTAGACTCCGATTGCTGGTACGAGGCTGTCACTCGGGAACTTTTCATTCCCATCGGTTGTCGATTCTTCAAGCTATATGGCCAGCCTATTACCACTACAGCATACCGTACCAGTACCGTTGGGCTATCTCGATTACTCTGATTTTACTGCGGATGTCTTTAATACGAAGACTATCATGCAGATAATTTCTGACACTAGCATTTTATATCGTTTAAGAATGATTAACAGGAGTTTCAATAAAATCACATTGTTATATTTGTTTTAAAAAGTTACACTCAATCAAATTGTAGAACATAAAAATATAAGTAAGATACGTATAATAAAATACATTTATTACTACTCTACTTACGTAAATTACAAATTTACTTAAAATAAATTATCGAAAAAAATCAGAACTTTGTGCGTCGTTCAGAAGCCTGAGATCCCGTGTAGTGGCGGTGTAAGAATATCCACTTCAACACCACCAGTGACCCCATATCGTGCCGTGATTTTTTTTGAGGCAACGTAGGGAAACAAACCAGGAGACGGACAGCTGCGTCTTTCTATATTAATAATGATTAAAAAGCAGCGTGGCCACTATGGCAAATATCATCCCTATGAGGCAATCCATGGGGGAGGCCCATGTTAAGCGGTGGACTTTATTAGGCTGTAACGGAATGAATAAAATGAGCCTGACCACTTGCTACCGGGTGCGATTGTAGTCAAGCATTGGCTTATGATTTCCGTAAAAAAAAATTAAAAGCATAAAACAAATTTGAAAGCTAACGGATGCCAGACGTTCATCTTAACCTTCTTTGGATTTATTTTATATTTTACCGCAATATTTTATGGCAACAATTCATAGATCTGTCACTCCTGCCCATAAGACACACATTGCAATCGGATGAAAGACAGATGCTGGCAACTTACTCCACCGCTTTTCTGCTCGTATTACGAACGACAAAGCAAACTAGTTGTCTGATGGTGAAAGTGAGAGCGACGAATCAAGTAATGCAATTCCTGCGTACACTATAACGATATTTTTTTTAATTATTATCACGAAGTTGCTGCTGCCCATCTCCTGCTTTATTTCCCTTTTTGGCATTTTTCTTGCATAGACAAAACAATGTACTTGTAATAAAATTCGAATATGTAACAATTTCTCAAATACTCTAGCGAGCAGTCCGTTTTCCTAAACAGCTTAATAGAATGCGGCCCAAACATCCAAACAATTTTTATTGTATCTAATGTAACGGGTCGTAAAGCCAAGAAAGTTTCGTGTCATGTTTGTTTATTCTTATTTTTTTTATATTTTATTAAAAGTTTACAATCAATTAAATGTGCTTATAAATGTCGACCACGTGGTAATCGTCAATCGAAAATGAGAACATTGGTTCCTCACCATAAGACCAAGATGACAAGGCATCTGTAGCCTTCTTTGTGTGCAATGGCTGCAGGTGTCCATTAACTGCGGTAGCCACTTTTCAATAGGTGAACTATAAATTCGTTTTTCATTTCAGTTTTATTAAAAAATATAATTTACAGACAATTGTGGTGAGGAGCATGACATAAAATTGCCACAAGCTATAACCGGCCCTTTAATTATGGCCGATTATTATAGATACCAAAAATGTCATATACTCGTAATATTTGAAACGACTAGTGAGAGCCCATACTCAATAATACTTACAACTTTCCAACTCCGATCCCTCAATAGAAGGATCTAATTAGGTTGGAAAGTGTTCGGGAGATTGCGACACATTTTCTAGTCACGTATTCTTCAAAATTCGGAAACAAGAAATGGGAATCCTTCATTTCTGACCGTATGAGGAAGCAGTCAAAGTTGCTCATAGAGCTATGTAGAGGGATTGGGGTTTCCCTGCGTGTAAAGTTCTTAATAATGATATCCGCAGTAGAATCTGTGAATCTGATATGATCCAATGGATCAAAAAGCTGAGGTGGGCAATGGACCGGCCATTAAGCTCGAAAAACGAACAACCAATTTGGACGTAAGTTTCTTGAGTAGCAGCCTCGTACAGGTAAGTGTAGGGCGGCTCCCCACTAAATGAGGTAACGTACTGGTAAGAAGTGCAAGTCGATGGACGCAGGTGGCTCAGGACCGTCCTATGTGGCATTCCTTGGGATGGGGCTATAACTATTCAAACAAAATTAAAAAAACGAATATATAATAACTTTCAAAAACATCCATTAGAAGATTTATTTCTTTTTATAAGATTTTTATTAATCATCTCTTTGTCCAGCAGTAATCGTTCCTCTATACTTCTTAATCTTGGTGAAAGCATTCTTCCAATTTCTCAGTGTAATTTCCTAAGTTACAAAAGAATTATAAATCCCAGACAAAATATAAAATAGGGGCCAAGGTCGGCATAAACGACGTCCGGAGTGGTCGGCATCGCCGATAAAAGTTGAGAACTGAACGGGTGCCAAGCTTCATAGATACATAGAAGAACGTTGTAGGTTTCTAAAGCTCTTATGCCTCATATGATTGTGTTAAGTCGACGCATTCGTGCTGCAAGAATAATACAGCTACAGCGTGACTCTACCACGTATAAAAGGATCTATAAAAAATCAGTAATGCAACAAGACAAGAGTTTAAACGGTTTACATTTGTTTCTTATAACGTCACCGTAATGTACCGAACGAATAGCTTGTGATCAATACGGTTTTACATGCACTTCGTGTTCGTTTAAATTAAGATAACGAAGGATAGAAAGTGATAACTAAACCCTTTTTGAATTTAAGAAGGGCATTAATCGAAGCTAAATGAGTTTATCCTGACAGGAATTGCACTCTCACCTGATATTTTAGCGTTGCGTTCTTCAACAACTTTAAGCGTAGTGGTGCAAAGAATCGATTTCAATAGAATAGGAGTGTTAGAGTATCAACATCATCATTATCATTACAGCCCTTCACAAGTCCACTGCTGAACATAGGCCTCCCCCACGGAATGCCACAAAGCACGGTCCCGAGCCACCTGCATTCATTGACTTCCTGCATGTCTTACCAGGTCGTCACTCCATCTAGTGGGGGGACGCCCTACACTTCGCCTGCCGGTACGAGGCTGCCACTCGAGAACCTTTCTTCCCCATCGGTTGTCGGTTCTTCGAGCTATATGGCCGGCCCATTGCCACTTCATCTTACTAATCCTTTGGGCTATGTCGGTTACTCTGGTTCTACTGCGGATATCCTCATTTCTAAGTTTATCACGCAGAGAAACCCCGAGCAGAGCCCTCTCTATAGCTCGCTAAGCGACCTTGAGCTTCCTCATACGGCCAGCAGTAAAGGACCACGTCTCAGTTCCATATGTCATCACTGGCAACACGCATTGGTTGTACAATTTAGTTTTGAGGTTTTGAGGTATGCCTGACGAGAAGATGGGTCGTAATCTCCCGAACGCTGCCCAGCCGAATTGAATCCGTCGATTGACCTCTTGGTCGAAGTTGGACTTACCTAGTCGGACTATTTGTTCCAGGTAAACATATTCGTCAACAACTTCGAGCTTAGTGCTCCCAACAACTACCGGCATAGGTGTGACATGGACATTAAACATGATCTTTGTTCTGTCCATGTTCATCTTAAGACCTATCCGTTGGAAGACACTATTGAGGTCATTGAGCATAGTGTTTAGGTGCTCCAGCGATTCTGCCATAAGAACTAAATCGTCGGCAAGTCGAAGGTGAGTGACATACTCGCCATTGATGTTGATACCGTATCCTTTCCAGTCCAGTAGCTTGAAAACGTCTTCTAATGCAGCGGTGAAGTACAAACACTTCAGCACCTCGTTATACCGACAGTCCACTTGGCACCGCTGAAGGGACTGCAGCACCGCCCAAATTTCGACGGAATCAAAGGCTTTCCATAGTCCACATACGCAAGGCAAAGTGGCAGATTGTACTCCTCGGTCTTTTGTACAATTTACCGAAGGGTATGTATGTGGTCTATGGTGCTAAAGCCTTTTCGGAAACCGGCTTGTTCGGGAGGCTGAAAGTCGTCGAGTCTGCATGCGAGACGATTCGTAATGACTCTCGAAAACAGCACGTAGACGCGGTTCAGAAGGGAAATCGGTCTGTAGTTCTTTAAGAGAGCGTTGTCGCCTTTCTTGAAGAACAAGACCACCGCACTTCTGCTCCACGCCTCCGGTGTAATGCCACCATGGAGGACGGAATCAAAGAGCTTCTGAAGGACTTCAAGTACCGGTTTTCCACCCGCTTTCAGAAGCTCCGCTGTAATTCCATACTCGCCTGGGGCTTGCCGATTTTAAGGTGCTGGAGAGCCATTCTAATCTTGCTCAGACTGACGTCCGGGATATCATCGGAATAGTGTCGGATAAGACTTGCTCTTGGATCGTTACCCACACTTGCGTGTGGCTCCAAGTGTGAGTAACGCATGGACAGTTTCCACGAGCTTGTTATTCATATCGTCCAATCCATTGCAATCTTCTAGGCACTGAAAATGGTTTTCTAACTCGAGCTGAAAGTTTTCTGGACTTTGGATTAGAGCACAAGGGGGACGGAGCGTTGACTTCATTAGACGTGACCTCTCCAACTTAACGTTTAGGTTCAGTGGGCTCTCACCATTCGGAGATGTGTGTGTTGGAGTATATTATTATCTATTTGTTACCTTACTTTAAAGTCTACCTACCTACCTACCCATTGAAACCACACAATTTATCCTATGATGAGCTTTTATTCGGAGAAGGTAATGGTGCTTTGCTTGCTTTACATTCTGTCATATAAGATATCATATTACTGAAGGCTTATGGCCGTAGTTAGATGTTTATAGGTTGACTATGTTTTTAACCCATACATTAACACCATGAAATTTAGAAAGACAGTTTTTTTTATAGAAGAAGGGTGACAAGCGAGCACGCAGTCCACCTGAAGGTAAGTAGATGCTATGGCCCATAGAGATCTACATTTATCCTCGATTAAGAATCAAAATGCAGATGAGAACATTATTACCCCTGAGGACTAAGATGGAATGCCTCGTTTCCAGTAAAAAGGGTCTCCGGTTCTCCACACTCACGACACGAAACATAGTAGCATTAAGCTGCTATTTTACGCTGGTATTCTGTGAGAACGTGGTCCTTCCCCGGTCGAGCCATTCGTGCTACAACCATAATATAGCTGCAGCATCGCTCTACCTTGTCTAAATTACGTTACGTTTACCTTAAGTACTACACCACCACCAACACCACGCAATTAAGCCTATGATCAGCTCTTATTCGGAGAGGGTAATGGTGTTTTGCTTGCTTGGAAATTCTCTGATTTAAGATCCCACATTCACATCACTACATCGCCGAAGGCTTATACACCGTAGTAAAAAGTTTAAAGGTTGGCTATGTACTTAACCTAATCATTACGCTAATAACATGAAATTTAGAAAGACATCAGTTTTCAAATTTCAAATCAAAGCAAGGCGTAGTAGTACTTAAAATTTTAATATTCTCAAACAAACTTGCTGACGTCGCTTGAAGTAGCACGTAAATACTTTAATTTATATCACTTGCTCACAAGTTTGCGTTCGTACTAAATTATTTAATATGTAGATCTCATTTTCTGAGCAGATATTTTCACTTCACATTTTACGTATACAAGTTAAACATAAAGAATTTAACTCAGTCGTGCATTTAAATAACATGTCTATGACGGTGTGTGAAAAAGATCCATAAGCAGAATGTATATAGGATATTATAGCCGAAATTAAGCAGTACTTCAACCCGGGTTCGATTCCAAGCAGTATCGCTGTGATTGTTAATCAAATTTCCCTGTCGCTCAGTGGTTAACGTGTTTGTCTGTATGAACTGCAGCAAGTTGATAGATGCAGGTGGCTCAGGACCATGTTCCGTAGCGTTCCTTTGGAAAGGCCTATGTTCGGCAGTGGAGTTGTGATGATGATGATGATGTTAGTGTAAGTTTGAACAAATTTCTCGCCAGTTTTCAGTAATTATGCTACATTTTTTTTACTTTTTTATAAAATAAGTGCGGCAGATAAGCACACAGTCCATCTCATGGTAAGTGGAGCCTGTAGCACAAATACATCTACATCTATCCTCGATTAAGGATCGAAACGCAAATGTGTTGTCATCTATGTCGACTATTTTACGCTTGTATTATGTGAGAGCGTGGTCCTTCTTTGGTCGACCCGTTCGTGCTACAACCACAATAAGGCTGCAGCATGATTCTACCATTTATACTTCCACGTAAAGTTTGTATCACGTTTTAATTGGCACCATAAAGGTCAGCTTCAGAAATTGTAACAATAAATAATTTATCAAAGTAACATGCAATCAAGCTCTATCTTAATTATAGGTGACCATGGTTAGATTGTTAATAAAATGACCGTTTTCGTTATTTTGAAAATGCACATGGCAATATCGAAATGCACTTGGGGTAAAGTGATAAATTGTTATTTTGTTCGAACAATATCTTTATCCATTGTACAAAGGTTTTTCGCATAATTGTATAATATTATTATTGTCATAGTGTTTTCAGTGCCTTAATAATTATTATTCTTCTTCATCATTCACTGCTGCATACGTGCCTCTTCGGTTGTAGGCGGAATCTCAATCTCAGTGCCAGACGTCTCACACCTTTGTTCCTAATTCCTGTCGCCGGTCTTTTCTATTTTATGTCAGACTTAGACATAATGGTAATAGATCTTAATATACAATTATATCAGCCGAAAACAAAAGTATAAAAGTAAAGTTAGTGACTACATACGTCCAAAAATATAGTAATGTACATTCTATAAATACTAGGAACAAGCACAAGTTAGTTATACCAGTTACGCGACTCCAAAGATTCAGTAATTTCTTCATGGGGCAATGTATACGCTTTTACAACAAAGTCCCAGAAAATATGCAAAACTTTTCTATCAAAAGGTTTAAATTATTCCTTTATCCTTCCTATGAGGTAATCTAAAGGAGAGGACTTTGTTCAGCAGTGGACTTTTATAGCCTGTAATGGAAAGAGATGAATGATTTTAATTGTTTTCTCTAGACGTTTTCCTTCACAGGAAGCGAATTTAGTAATCCTGATTGGATCCATCTAGTGGGGGCCCACCGTACACTTACTTCACTTACCAGTACGAGGTTGTCACTCGAGATCCTTTTCCACTTGAGAACCTTTCTCACTCGAGAACCTTTCCAGAATTGATAAACGAAGTGTAGGTCGGCCTTCCACTACATGGAGGGATGATCTGGTAAGATATACAGGAAGTCCATTGATGCAGGTGACTCAGGACCGTGCTTAGTGGCATTCTTTGGGGGAGGCCTATGTTCTGCAGTGGAGTTATAAAGGGCTGTAATGACGATGATGATGATGATTGGATCCACTCACACTTTATGATATCGTTTGAAGGTGAAATAGATGTCAATTAATTTCATACATTTAACATAAAAATGGCATCTCTTATTTTTCCTATAAATAGCAAAATAGGGTTTATATATGAACAATCTCGCAACGCTATCTAAATCAGCTTGGCTTATGATTTTATTTACATACCGAATTGTACATATAAAATTTGTGTATTTATACTGTCTGTTGTTAAAATTCATAAACACGAAGAAGTTTTCTTATTGGGACCGCAGCAATATTAGCTTTCCCTTTTCAAAATAATCGAAGGCTATAAAAGTTACTTAGTTACTGCAAAGTTTCATTTCAATTGGGACGGGTTGAAGGCAACGCGGTTTGTACATTAACGTTTTTGTGTTGCCTTTATCAAATAGATTATTTATTCTATCATAAAATAAACTCCTCTTAAAAGGGAATTTCAAGCCCTTGTCATTTCAGACTTCGTCCGGTTTTTAATAGTTTTTATTTCAATTAAGCAAAATATAATATTTTTTAATATTTAATATGGCGTTGACTACAAGGCCTCCAGCAAAAAGTAGGTATAATGCCAGGTTTACACTCTTGCCAAGTCTCAGCAAGCATCCACAAGCACAAGCGTGTGAACGGGGGTGCTTAGCTTGGCTTGCGTGAACTTGGAGAAGCTTGTCACCGTTTCAGTCGAGTGTCAGTTTTTGAAAATAAATTAAAAGGCGCTTGTGACAAAACTTGCGACGCATTCATACGTTGGTGCGCTTTATTATCGCTTGTAATCTTGCGACGGATGGACGATTTATTCAAATGCATCTTCGATCGCAAAATTAGTGGCGGATCGGACTAGGATCCTTTCTGAAATATTAACAGAATGAACCATTCATCTGGAACCCCAAAGATGTCAACCAATGAAAAAAGATTCAAAGCTTATTCATGACAATTCAAATTATAATTAAATATTATAAGCATGTTCATAACAACTTTCATTTAAAAAAAAAACGTTTAAAGAATCCAAACGCAATATCTGAAACAAGCCTGATACATTCAACAGCATTTAAATGATAGCTTTAACAATATCTACCGCTCTCACAGAATACCAGCGTAAAATAGCATCTTAACACTGCTGTGTTTCGTATGGTGAGTGTAGAGAACCGAGACCCTTTTAATGGAAAAGAGGCATTCCATCTTAGTCCTCACGGGTGACAACGCATCTACATTTTGATTTTTATTGAGGATAGATGTAGATGTCTATGGGTCACAGCAACCACTTACCGTCAGGTGGACTGTGTGCTCATTTGTCACCCTATCCTATATAAAAAAACGAAAACGCGGAAATGATTTCACATGTACAATTTTGCTAATGTTGAATTACCAAAGTAATATTTTTGTTACATTTGTGATTCATATTTGTGGATCATCATCGGCACTGACTATTGCACGGATGTCTTATTTTATTTCAAAGTATTTTATGTAGAAGGCGAGATGGTGTTAAGAATGACGAGATAAGCAGTTTGAAATAGCAACATACATACATACAAGCAGCTTCAAATGTGTGCCACATACATACAAGCAGCTTCAAATGTGTGCCACACATACATACAAGCAGCTTCAAATGTGTGGCACATGTGAAGTTGCTTATACCGTCCGGTGACGGGCCATAATCCTATAAAAAAAATTTCATAAATATCGAAAAGTTTCTACCTTGAATCAAATTTTAAGCATCTCGTAATGAAAAATTCCTTTATACAATTTTTTACATCAGGTTATTTGTGAATAGTCACTCTACTCAACGATAAGTCTTGTTTATCAAAACGAGAATGTGTTCAAGAAATAAATATTTTTAAATATTTTTCACTGAACGATTTCCTTATTGCTTAACTTTTACCTACAGTGGTAAAAATGTATTTTGTACAATAAACTTAAAAATAGCTTGTTTGATGGTGGTTTCGGAAGATACAACACTAGCACATTTTCTTTAAAAATAATGAAAAATATGCTATTCTTGTTCCAGATAAGCTGATTTTGTTTAAAATGCAATTAACGTAATTTTGACAAAAAGTAATACGAGAGTAATATTATGTTGCTCTCTATTATGCTGCTCATTTACGCCAATTATTATAAAACAAGTTGTAACACCTTAAATGCGATATGCACGTATAATGAACAAAGGACTTTACCTGCTCGCCGACCCAATTCAACCGGTTATTGTCTAACAAAAGATGCCGATGTGCTTTCTCGCTCTTTTTTGTATTGTAGTTTTTTCACCATCAGGTGGTTGGGATCAAAACATTTAATCTCATAAGAATTTACATAAATTCACTTAAATGAGAAATACATTAAAAACAAAATACATATTGAGTGTTTGGTAGTAAAAGTCACCAGCGTGCCAGGCAAAGTACACAAATATTTTATATTACAAAAATAAATAAATAGTGGGTAGAAAATTACCATCATAACAGGATCGAAGATCGGCTATGCAAACAAAAACAAACGGGGCAGATGAACACAGATACATGGATTTAAAGCTGTTTAACTACAATGGACTACCTATCACAATGAGAATGATTGTAATATTGTTATTTTTTATTAATTATTAATATGAATGTTTAATGATGGTTGATAACCGTAACCATGGTTATGGTTTTTACTATTTATTTGTTCATTGTATATTTATTTGTTTATTGTTGTTTTTTATTATTAAGTAGTTAAGGTGTTATTATAGTTTGTGATTTTGTAACCTATTTTTTAACAGTCTTCTAAATGTTAGCATAATTTTAGCTTCCTTGATATCTGTAGGCAATTTATTATATAGTTGTGCGCTTTCATAAGTAATGTTCTTTTTCCGTAGTTTGTTCTTGGTCATCGCAGAATTAAGTTATTAGCACTTCTTAACATTTTAGTATGTACATTTTTCTTTTTGTAAATGTTAAATTAGTATGTATGTTTTATTTAAGATTTTACGCAGGAAGAGTATTTGTATGATTGTTCTATATTAAGTATTTTAGTATCTTTGTATATTTTGGTTGTAGATGTCAGGAAATCATAATGGAAAAGAATTTTGATCAACTTGTTTTGCTGATTTGAACAGAATTGAGGTTAGTTTTGGCAGCTGATCCCCAGATTTCTACCAGATATTCGATGTTTGGCTTAGCTAGGGAGTTATAGACAGTGTAACGGACTTTCTGTGGAAGGCAGCGAACTATTCCACGTAGTGCTTCGGTTAGGGATATTAGTTTTTGTTTTAATTTTTTCAAGTGTTCTCTCCATGTTAGTTGGTTATCTAAAGTAAGGCCCAAATACTTCTCGCTTGTTACTCTATTGATTACGATGTCATTAATTTTTAGAAGTGTGAGATGACGTATTTTTTTATTTTTTGCTGCAAAAATCATATAGTTTGTTTTGGGTATGTTTATTGTTAGTAGGCTTGAGCAAAACCACACATTAAGTATGTTTACATCGTTTTGCGCGTCTTGATTAATGGATTCAATACTGTTACCTAAGTAAAATAGGCTGTGTCGTCCGCATATAGTTATAGGTCTCCTTTTAGTTCTGTGCTTACGTTGTTAATGTAAATAAGGAAGAGCAATGGTCCTAAAATTGAGCCTTGAGGACGCCGTACGTTATCTGTTTTGGGTTGCTTTTGTATCCTGCAAGTTTAACTATCTGATAACGGTCGGAGAGGTATGATTTAAGAAGTTCAAGAGGCTTTGCTGTGGTACCTATATCGTGTTGTTTATCCAAGAGAATTTTATGGGAAACTATCGAACGCCTTTTAGATCAAAGAAGATGCCAAGAACAACCTTTTTTTCATCTACATTGTTTTTATTTTGTTACAAGGTCTACAGTCGCTGATAGTGTGTTGGATTTGGGTCTAAAACCATATTGTTAGTGATAAAGAAAATTTATAGAGTTCAAATAAGTCTCAAGTCGGTTGTAGAAAATTTTCTGAAAATTTTAGAGACAACGGGAAGAACTGATATAGGCCGGTAGTTGCTCGGCCAGTTTTGCTGCCAGATTTATGAATAGTTTTTGTAATCATTTCTGTCATTTTTTTCTGAATATCAGACAGTTGACCTTGGACCTGATCATATTTCCCGGTGGAATGCTTGCGTTTATTACGGAAAGTAATCGTAAAGGGTTTGGAGACTGACGCACTGGGCATGTCTGATAAGTTTGATTGGGAATCACTACGCTCAAAGTTCGTGTCGCTTCCAGTTGGTGATCGAAGTACATTCATGTTCGCTTCAACGTAACAAGCACTTTGGTTTCTATGACGCACGCACTGAGATGTCAGACCGAGTCGAAAAAGTATAAGTAATTATATAAGTATAAGTAGTTTGACTTTTACAATTTATTTTTTAAGAATAATCAGCAACACGTCCGCCTCGCACGCTCGCGTACTACTTTATTTCAAGCATGCGGCGGCAGAATTGAAGTCTCTCGTTAACAGAGTTTGCACGCGACGTACATGAAATGGATGGTATCCATGCCTCTTGAGCACTGAATGAACAGTGGACTTCGGTATCCCTGTGCGCCGTTGTATAGCCCTATCCCAAGTTGTTGGGTAACTTGTTCTCGTTCCTGTAGCACTATGTCTTTGTCAACAACTTGAGGCCCACCACCACGTTGACCAGGGAGTGTGCCTTCCATGTAGGAGTTATGCACTAGAGTGCAGAGTTTACCAGAGTAAACATTTCGTTGTGTGGATGTCTCCTATCGGGAAACCTTACCGCGTAGAGAGAAGCAGCAGCTCTGGAACTTTGGCCAGCTTCTCCGTAAATAAGATGCATCTCAGCATACTCTCGCTGTGTGTAACTCAAAAAAACGCGGCGGTTGGCCGTGTTATACAGCACAAAAGCCCAGGTGGTTGCCAAGTCGTTGTAGTGATCACAATCAAAAATTCAAATGATTAGGCAAACAAAGCCCGGGCCCAAGGCACAAAACAGTCGTCAGTACGAAACAATGATTTGTAAACACTGAGATGCGTTGCGCACGGCTTAAGGTAGCGTACTGGCAAGCGTCGCAGATGAGGTTGAACGAATGAGATAAAAACCACAATACAAAAAATCGAGAGCGAAAAGCGAGATAGCCCATCCGCTTCTTTTCTTAGACAATAACCGGTCGGGTCGCGTCGATGAGCAGGTAAAGTCCTTTATCAATTATGCGTGCATATCGCATTTAAGGTGTTTTAACTTGTTTTATAATAATTTGCGTAAATGAGCAGCAATAATATTACTCTCGTATTAGTTTGTGTCAAAATTACGTTAAATGCATTTTAAACAAAATCAGCTTATCTGGAACAAGAATAGCATATTTTTCATTATTTTTAAAGAAAATGCTCTAGTGTTGTATTTTTCCGAAACCAACATCAAACAAGTTATTTTTTAAGTTTGTTTTACAAAAACTTCACATACATTTTTTTTTCACCACTGTAGGTTAAAATTAAGGGATAAGAAAATCGTTCAGTGAAAAATATTTAAAAAATGTATTTCTTGACCACATTCTTGTTTTTAATAAAAAAAGACTTATCTTTGAGTAGAGCGACTATTTAAAAATAACTTGATGTACAAAAAATAGTAGAAAAGGAAAAATCTGGTTTTAGGTAGAGATTTTTCGATATTTTGGAAAATTTTATATAATTTTAAATTTGTATAATTTTAAATCCGTAACATTCTCGGAACATATATTGTGTTATTTTGGTAGTTATTGACCCAATCTGTCACCCTCTGCATTATGTCGTACTATTTACTGTATACTTACTTACTGTATATATATATACATATTATAATAAGAGTGACAAATGAGTACACAGTCCACCTAACAAAAAAGTAAGTGGAAAGTAAGTGGCCCATAGACATAGACATATACATTTATCCTTGATTAAGAATCAAAATGCAGATACGTTTTCACGCTTGCAGACTAAGATGGAATGCCTCGTTTCCATAACGTGTCTCGAAGTTGTGATCAGTCTGACCCACGTAAACGGCGTGGCATTCGTCACAAACAAGTTTGTTAACACCCGACTTTTGACAAATATCTCACTTATTTTATTACCAACCAGTCGATGTAATTCTGAATATAATAAAAATAACCCAGTCTCGATACATCAATTTTTTCGGGAGTTATTGTGACCACATACAAAATCATCATCCAAACGTCCACGTTAATTTTTATTCGAACCGTTTCTTTTCAAACTAACAATATTAAATGATTTTTTAGAAAATATGAGATGGATCAATTAGAGTGTTTTATTGATATACGGCTACTCATATTATCGTATAAGTGCAATATGGTTATGATAGAGGCATTTTAAGAACACAAAATAGCTTGACCTTGACGTGTCGAGAGTAAAGCACTAATAACGCTTCACGTTATGAGGCGTGCAATAAACTCTACGGATTATTTTGATATATATAGCTAACTCATTTCTGATCCGAGTGTGGGTTGGGTCATTTTGTTTCCTTGTTACTTTAAGTGTGTGCAATTATTTCATAATATAAAACTAATATATTATAATATAATTACAAGTGATTGAAAATTATAAATTATAATTATGAAATTATTATTATTTCTAGGCTGGAAAATGAATTAATTATTTTAGAGTATTTTAAACAAAGCAGGTTTAAGTTACAAATCACTAACTTTGTTTCAAATACAACAAAGTTTTGACGGGAACTCGAGCGCCGCCGGAATGCTGCTCCTGTAATATCGTGTAAATATTTTTAAGTGAAAAAGTTGAAGGTCTAAAGTAGATTTTGACGCGTAAAGATTTTGTGTATTAAATTTCTGCGCATGTTCACTATTAGTGGAAACGATGAAACAAGTGCTGCGATGGTGATGTAAAACTCAAGTTATTTTGTCTGTTAGGCGCCTTGAGAAACTATCATCAACGACTGTTTGTTGAATCAAGCTGCAATCTCCAAAACACTTCGCAATGTGACACAAACATAATTTTGTGTAAAAAAAATATTAATAAAGGATAATTTATAATTGATTGACGCTGACAAAAGTACAACCGTACGAATCCATTACCAATAAAAAACAAATCTGAATCAGTATTAAAAAAAAATCTAATAGATTTTTTTAAATTATACTGCACTAATGTGCAGTATAAAAATAATAAACCAGAATTAATAAAAGCGGGTAGCGTGAGCTTGTCAAGTACAGTAAAGCCCAACCTCTTCCGCTTCGCGTTCAAGGTGTACAATAAGATATTGGGGTGTAAGATGTGGGAATTATTTTTCTTCAAGTTCCAAGCTCTCCTGCGAGTACCACACTAGTTGAAATATCATATCATATCATAATCATAAACACTCACGCCTGTCTCACAGAGGGGTAGGCAGAGATTACGGATTCCCATTTGGCACGATCCTAATACACCTCTCTCGCCCCTTTTACATCGATATACCTACGCATACATGCTACAATTTAAACAAAATTTCATTATGTGATAACATGGCAGTTACCATTGCGAGAGTGTAGGCCCTAAGCTTACCAAGTCGCCTAGCCGAAGTGGTAAGTATGCAAAAATCCTTTATTAAATGATTGCCGTCTGACATTGGCGTAAGAGAAACCATCACAGAATTTTGACCCGTAGGTCCTATGAGGCGACTATGGATAAAACTAGAAATTTATTATGGCTTACGATAGATGGCGGTACAATTATACCTATATCATTTACGCCCGGCGTACAATACATACGACAACGAGGTGCAGCGTGAAAGCTGCAAGAAGTATGGGAGAACCCACATATCTAGCTTAGAAATTTTACGGGCTGATGATGAAGAAGTAGATAAAGAATATTTGTCAGCGATTCCGCATACAAGTATAAATTCAGGTGATGATGTAATACGATGTAATGAGATATGAATTTTTTGAATTGTTTTATCTCCCTTGAAATTTATGAATTTCATCGTTAGATTTGCGTTTGTGGCTTAACTTCATCGATAAGCGGTTTTTAACAATGTGTCACTAACTAGTTTTACTTGCCTTAAAAATACTCTGCTAAATAAGTTTTGTCGTTACTGAATTATTAGAACCTTGTTTGTTTATATTTTTTTTAAAACGCACTCCCTTCCAAAGCCGGAAATATTAGCATTGGCTACACTTTCAAGACGAAATTTCGCGAAGTATTATTTAATAAATTGGTAGAATCATCTCAGTAATATTTTATTCGCTTTTTTTTCATAATACATACATAAACACTCACGCCTGTCTCCCAAAGGCGTAAGCAAAGGCTGCGAACTTCCATTTGGCACGATAACTATATTTACGTATGTGTAATGTACACAAAAAGAGTATTAAATAGATATGTTTTATATCATACTTGCATATTAAATTTCTGCACAACCCTATTGTTGACTGTTAGAAATTTCTCCAGGCATTAAGTCTGCCTGTATACATCATTATGTGTATATGAAGTTTATGTAAATAAATAAATTTACGTGGTAGAGCCTTGCTGCAGCTATATTATGGTTGTAGCACGAATGGGTCGGCTCGACCGGGGAAGGACCACGCTCTCACAGAATACCAGCGTAAAATAGCAACTTAATGCTGCTGTGTTTCGTATGGTGAGTGTAGAAAACCGGAGACCCTTTTTTACTGGAAACGAGGCATTCCATCTTAGTCCTCAGGTGTGACAACGCACCTGCATTTAGATTCTTAATTGAGGATAAATGTAGATGTCTATGGGCCACAGCAACAACTTACCATCAGGTGGACTGTGTGCTCATTTGTTACCCTATACTATAAAAAAAAATATTTATGATAATAACACGTAAATTAGTACCATTTAGGATAGAATAAAACTTGACGTACGTCATGGATGTACGTCAAGTTTTATTGTCGTTTTGCGTCGTGCATCGTCCATTACTTTGGCGGGACGTACCTCAAGATGGACCGTGTATAAGACGTTTAATGGGAGCATACTTCATTTTAAGAAAAAACTGATGTTACAAAAATACACTGAAATGTAACAAAATTTTATAATTTTTACGTATTTTTATGGGGTTTTAATTAATTAATGAGCCAACGAGCTAGCTAAGTGCTGTAAGCTCAAGTGCAAATTATCATGTAATCAAGTTAATAAGTTAAATTGCACTTATTATTTCATGTCTTCGAATGGAGGATTATATTGGAATATGTGTGTGTCCGTTTCTGTGATGTGTTAAAGTGATGTGTCAAACTAGGTAAGACACATTATTTTTATTTTTTAACGCAGATCTTATTTAATCAATTTGTAACATCTTTAACAGAAAAACTTTTAATAAAAAGTAAAAACCTTAAAAGAAAAAAATTATTTCCACATATGGCTTCTGAAGTCGGTGCTAAGTAAGCATAAAAAATAAATCCTCTGACTTCAGAAATATAAATAGGAGTAAAAATGTTGATTCCAATTTTTATTTTACAATAGTGTATTCAGTTACAAGATGGATTATACAAATCATATTAGAAGTAGCTTGGTAGCGATCACCTCATTCCCAGGGGTTATTATCATCTATAAATTCCTTATAATTATAATAACACTTTTTATATTACAATGTTTGTTATTGAACTTGGCGGTGAACAAATATTGTATATTTTCTGGTCTGCTGTTGCAGAAGCGTACTCTATTTATTGTGCCCCAAGAATAAATTACTGAATATGTGGAGTCGAATTACTGATACGTCTTATACCTAGTTTTTGCAGAATTAATATTACGGATATTTAATAATACTAATATTTTTAAACTACTTATTTTTTGTGTCCCTAGATTACATTTTCGTAAATGTATTGAGTCTTTTTATGTGTAAATTATTTTGGTATTTTTAGTCCTTTGTAGTGGTTTTTTCCTTTATAAATTTTATTTCTTGACTCTTTGACTAATGCGGTCTTAAAACTATTACATTCTACTATCAGGTGGACTGTGTGCTAGTTTGTTACCCTTATCCTATAAAAAATAGGTATTGTAGTATATTTTATATACTCACAGTATTTTAAGTACTAACATATTTAAAATTAATTAAATCATTGCAGGTTGCTCGCGTACTGTGAAATTTACAGCGAGCGCTAACCATCTGAGCTACCACGGCTCTGGGTTCGATCCACGCCGACAACAATCATCATCATCATTACAGCCCTTCACAAGTCCACTGCTGAACATAGGTCTCTCCAAGGAATGCCACAAAGCACGGTCCTGAGCCACCTGCATCCATCGACCTCCTGCATGTCTTACCAGGTCGTCACTCCATCTAGTGGGGGGTCGCCCTACACTTCGCCTACCGGTACGAGGCTGCCACTCGAGAACCTTTTTTCCCCAACGGTTGTCGGTTCTTCGAGCTATATGGCCGGCCCATTCCCACTTCAGCTTACTAATCCGTTGGGCTATGTCGGTTACTCTGGTTCTACTGCGGATATCCTCATTTCTAAGTTTATCACGCAGGGAAACTGAGCATAGCCTTCTCCATAGCTCGCTGTCCTCATACGGCCAGCAGTGAAGGACCACGTCTCAGATCCATAAGTCGTCACTGGCAACACGCACTGGTTGTACAATCTAGTTTTCAGGTTTTGAGGTATACCTGACGAGAAGATGTGTCGTAATTTTCCGAACGCTGCCCAGCCGTGTTGAATCCGTCGATTGACCTCTCGGTCGAAGTGGACTTACCTAGTCGGACTATTTGTCCCAGGTAAACATAGTCGTTAACAACTTCGAGCTTAGTGCTCCCAACAACTACTGGTATACATTGAATAAAACTAATTTTACGGATTATATCGCGTTTAATCAACTTATTTTTATTAATTCCCGACGTTTCGGGTGCTTTACAGCACCCATGGTCACGGGGGACTGAGGTGATTGACGTCCCGATGTCAGAGTTAATCCGGAGTACCTTCAGCTTTTTAATTATTAATTTTGGTCCGATCTACGCAGAATGAACTAACTGTGTCTTGAAGTCTTGCAGTGGTATGCTTAGGTTTAGTTTTAATTTTATTAATTACAGGATCCCAAGCAGGTGGTAGTACCCAGCCTCCCTCTCTATTGAAATTAGGATGTTTTTTAATTTCAATAGCCTCACGTATCATCCTTGGCAGGAATCGATGTTCTTTCGCGAGAATTTGTGGTTTATCAAATCTAATGTAATATATGATCACAAGCTGCAGACTTCCCGGAACGTTGGTGCTTCACGTCAGCTATGTGTTCTTTTACGCGGGTTTTAATAGATCGTTTTGTTTGACCTATATATGAGAGACCACATTCACAATCAAGCTTTTACACTCCTGCATCTTGTAGAGGAATATTGCACTTGACGGATGGTAAGAACTGACTAATCTTCTTCGGCGGTTTGAAGAATGTTCTAATAGAAGCTCGCTTCAAGATGTAGCCAATCTTGTCTGTGACACCTCTGACATATGGTAGTACAGCAGGCACACGTTCAACTGTGGCCGGCTTCACTCGGTCACTGTGACGTAGGTGCGGGACCCGAAGCTTATTGTCGTGCAGAACCTGCTTGACGTGCTGAAGCTCAGCGGCCAGGTGTTTGCTGTCACAGATCCCTCGTGCTCTCTGTAACAAAGATTTGCCCACAGTAGCTAACTGTGAAGGATGATGGTGGGATTCACCATTTAAATATCGGTTTGTATGGGTCTTTTTTCTATACACAGTGTGACCCATGGTGTTGTTAGGATTTCGAATGACTAACACATCCAGGAAAGCTAAAGAATTATTTGCCTCTAACTCCATAGTAAATTGAATTTTAGAGTCTATGGAATTAAGATGTTCTAAAATGCAGTTACTTTGTCTGATGGTAAAATTGTGAAAGTGTCGTCTACGTACCGCTTGTAGAACCTTGGAGTTACTGATGCAGTAAGCAGGGCTTTCTCCTCAAAGTCCTCCATGAAAATATCGGCGACAATGGGAGATACCGGTGAGCCCATTGCAACACCATCTACTTGCTTGTAAAACTCTTCCTTCCACAATAGATAGCCAGATGTAAGGCAATGTCTAAGCAATATTGCATATTCTGCTGGCATGTTGTTTTCCTCTAGTTTCCTAGTTACAATTGAGATGCAGTCTTCAACAGGTAGGCATGTAAATAGAGACTGAACATCAAAACTGACCATAGTTTCATTGTCAGTAAGACATAGGTCTTTTATCTCACTAACAAAATGGTATGAATCCTTAGTGTGTGCTCTTGTGTGTCCTCTGAGTGGTGATAGTATTTTTGCTAAGAATTGAGCCAATCTGTAAGTTGGCGAATCGATCTGACTCACTATTGGACGTAATGGAGCGTTCGGTTTGTGTATTTTTGGTAACCCATACAACTTCGGTGGTTTGGCATACGCAGGTATTATCGAATTAACGTCTAGATTCAATTTCTCGGAGTATTTCTTAATTAGATCGCTAGTTGTTTTAAGCGTATTAGTTGTAGGATCTGTTTTGACTTTTACGTACGTACTTTCATCCGATAAAAATTGTTGTATTTTAAATTTGTAATCGTAGCATTACTTTTATCTGTGCGGAGAATCGTTAGATCTGGTCTGTTGCGTAAGTTTTTCAATGCATTATATTCATTTTTTGGAAGATTTAATTTCGGCACTTTATTGGTAAGGAAGATTTAGAGGCCATACGTCAAGACATTTCGTCCTTGTTACGTCGAAGCTCGACGTAACAGTCAACTTGGCACCGCTGAAGGGACTGTAGCACCGCCGAAATTTCGACGGAATCAAAGGCTTTCTCATAGTCCACATACGCAAGGCAAAGTGGCAGATTTTACTCTTCTGTCTTCTGTACAATTTGCCGAAGGGTGTGTACGTGGTCTATGGTACTAAAGCCTCTTCGGAAACCGACTTGTTCGGGAGGCTGGAAGTCGTCGAGTCTGCGTGCGAGACGATTCGTAATGACTCTCGAAAACAGCACGTAGACGCGGCTCAGAAGGGAAATCGGTCTGTAGTTTTGCAAGAGAGCGTAGTCGCCTTTCTTGAAGAACAAGACCACCGCACTTCTGCTCCACGCCTCCGGAGTAGTGCCACCATGGAGGACGGAATTAAAGAGCTTCTGAAGGACTTCAAGTACCGGTTTTCCACTCGCTTTCAGAAGTTCCGCTGTAATTCCATCCTCACCTGGGGCCTTGCCGTTTTTAAGGTGCTGGAGAGTCATTCTAATCTCGCTCAGACTGACGTCCGGGATATCATTGGAATAGTGTCGGATAAGACTCGCTCTTGGATCGTTACTCACACTTTCATGTGGCCGACAACAATTAAATTGTTAATTGCAATTATAAGTGCTGATTTACCACGTGCTCGGCGGTGAAGGAAAACATTGTGAGAAACCTGCATGTCTGAGAAATAAGAAAAAAAATATTTCGAAGACATGTGAAGTTCACCAACACGCATTGGGGTAGCCCGGCGGACATTTTCTTGCCCTAAAACCCTCTCAGAAATGGGAGGAGGCCTGTACCCAGCAGTGAGACGTATATAGGCAGTAACTTTAACTTAAAAACTCCAGCAGCCACTATACTAATGTTAAAGACTCGCTGCCCGCGGTGCAATAAAATGGGGAATAAAGACGCCGCCTGTTGCACTTTGCGCTCTCTGTGACACGGCAGGCCTGCCGTAAGTCCCGTAATTGTTTCCCTGTTTCCTCATTTTATTGCACCGCGGGCAGCGAGTCCTTAACATTAGTATAGTTTTTTAATTATTATTTACTCATTAACACTGTCAGGATAATAAAGATTCTGCATACCAACCAATAAACTACGCCAGTATATTCTAAGTCTGTGGAATAAACAATATTCTCATGAGATTTACGATTAATTCTACCAGAGCTATGCATCTACAATCAATTATGAAGCCAGTAGCTTTCAATTTAACGAGGTGAATATTGTTGTTGATTAAAATGTTATGGATTATATTCTGCTCGAAATAAATTAGTCACTACGTACAGCCAATTTACTAATGTTTTAGTCATTTATTTTGATTTCTTGGCTCAATATTTCATAATACAGTGGAAAACTTTTAGACAATGAAGAACTTTCATAGTCACAAAGGTTAAGTATGATATAGAGTTGCAATTTTTAATATTCATGTAATAATCTCTACGTACTCTTTAGGGGCTGTTAACCCCTAAACAGTACGTAGATACAAAAAGTTCACCTGAAATAGTGTGAATTTTTTCGTAATCGCTACGCTTCGCATACGGATTGACGATCGCCGTAATAATAAAGTCCTCTAGAGCGAATTTCGATCACGGCGGTGAGTTCCACTGGAGACTAGCCATCTGTGCAGGACAGAATTATAGTGCCCGAGTGTATGCGCAAGCATAAGTGCGCTCTCTATTCCCTCATCCTCATATTCCGATGGAACGGTAATCCTACACGACCGTAGAGAGATCAGGCAGGATCAACGGTTTTAAGTGCTTTTTTAGGCAAGGACGTGTAACACCGCCAGCTTCCTGAATCCGGGCCGTTACTGACAATTTCTTGTCAGAAATACCCAATGACTGATTGGAACCCGGGAGACTCTCAAGATTAGACTAAAAAGGCAGTCAATAGGTCTCACACCTTAGAGTTGTGAATCTGAACTGATTTTTTATGTTGATTTTTGTGCATAGTAGGGGCTAAAGCTGTATTAGTGCTGTAGCACAAATAAGTTGGCAAGACCGGGAAAAAACCATGCTCTCAAAGAATACCAGTGATAAATAGCAATGCTGTGTTCGTATGGTGAGGATAGAGAACCGGAGACCCTATTTGACTGGTAAATGGGCATTGCATCTTAGTATTAAGGGGTCGTAGCCCATCTGTTATTTGATTCTTAATCGATGTTAGTGTCGATCGGTCAAAGTATCCATTTACCATCAGGTGAATTGTGTGTTCGTTTATCACTCTTACTTTGATAAAAACATAAATACAAAAATTTTACATCATCCCATGTAATTTCATATCATCCCTTGGCTGTTGTAAATTGTGACAGAGAGAAATGAAAAATGAAATAGGTAGCAGAATCTTCCTGTTAACAACTCTAATGATAAAGATCTGTATTTTTTAGTAGAATAAGTATGACAAACGAGCACATAGTTCATCTGATGGTAAGTAGATGCTGTGGCCCATAAACATCTACATTTATCTTCAATTAAGAATCAAAATGCAAATGCGTTGTTACCCCTGAGAACTGAGATGGAAAGCCTCGTTTTCAGTAACAAGGGTCTTCCGTTCTCTACACTCACCATACGAAACACAGCAGCATTAAGATGCTACTTTACGCTGGTATTCTGTGAGAGCGTGGTCCTACCACGGTCGTGCCGAACCATTTGTGCTACAACCATAATATAGCTGCAGCGTGACTCTACCACGTATAAAAACTCACTTGTCAAGAGTGGCAACTAAGGCAAATATAAGATCCCCCACTATGAGGCAATCAACGGGAGGAGGCCTATGTCAAGTGGACTTTACATATGCTGTAACGGTAGTGGTAACGAAAAACTAATAACTAAAACAGTTTATCAGATATTAAAAGTTGTAAAATAATGAAGCTAGTTAAAATTTTAGGATATTAGTAAGTAGTTTAGTCTATTATATTTAAAACCAGCGCGTAGTCGTAAAAATAATGAATGAGGAAAAGGTGACAAAGAAAATCTGTGCTGCATAAGTAAGTGGCAGAGTCGGCAAGGGACGCCTTAGACGGAAGTTTATCGACTAAATTGACGATAAATAAAAGCCAAGGCCAAATTAAGGGTTAATTTATGAGTACCCTTAACCAACGGGCATTTATGTGTAGATAATATATGGATGTGAAAAAAGCGAGAGAGGTGTGTCAGGATTATGCCAATTGGTAGTCTCTGCCTACCCTTTTGGGTGCTAGGCGTGAGTGCGTACAAAAATGTTCATAGTTACCTATCTATCTATTAGTTCCCGGTAGTGTAACCCTAAGATATACATGACCGCAACGAGCCATCCCGTAAACCATTACTACCCTAAACTATCCTAAGGGTCGCCCCGCCAAATTGAACGAACTTAAAGAGAAAAACGATAAATTCCTCTTAATTCGGCTCTATCATTCCTGCAACTTTACAAGGCGCAGGTTCGGCCTCACATGGAATACTGTTCCCATCTCTGGGCTAGAGCTCCCCAGTGCCAGCTCCTTCCATTTGATCGCATCCAGCGCAGAGCGGTTCGAATCGTTGGCGACCGAGCTCTTTCTGATCGACTTGACTCACTGACATCAACCGCTTTAATTTTTTTAAGCAATATCAAAATCTCGTTGAACCTCAGCAATATAAAGTTCATTAAGTCTAAAATTAAAGTAGCTGCAAGAAAACTGGAAATATGAAACAGCTTCTGACTGAATAAGGGCATCCGCGACTCTTTCCGCCACCAGAGCGGCGCCACTTAAAAGTGAGGTATAATATTTGAGAGATTTCATAGCGGGGAAGTTAATTTGTTCGGAATATGTAAAGATTAATGTTTCCTTCTGTACTATTAGCTATATTTTATATTATTAAGATTAACAATAAATAAACCAAACCACAGATATCCATAAAAGTAGAATTTTTTTAAACAAAGTTAAAAATGTGCAAAGCATTAAAGAGCAAACCACTGAGACATTGTTTTGTGTATTACTATAATACTCTAGAAACTGGTAAACTTTTATTAAAAACTAACTTCTCAATTAAATGACATTGTGTAACAAAAACCTTTACCTCAGTGTCAAATAGCAACATCTGGCGAGCATAAAATTATTAGCCCTCATTGTAAAGGATTGCTGTTAATTAATAGCGTCTTTTCCGGTACTCCTACTTCCTAGGCGTTGTCCCGAATTCATGGAAGACAACTTTCGTGCACCCGATCCCTAAAAAAGGTAACCGCTCTGATCCGTCCAACTACAGGCCTATCGCCATCACCTCCTTGTTCTCGAAAATAATGGAGTCCATTATTAACTGCCAGCTTATGCGGTACCTTGAGGAGCACCAGCTGATTAGTGACTGCCAGTACGGTTTCCGTCTGGGTTGCTCAGCTGGTGATCTTCTTATTTACCTAACACATAGATGGGCGCAGGTGATCGAGTCCAAGGGGGAGGCATTGGCCGTTAATTTGGACATAGCGAAGGCCTTCGATCGGGTCTGGCACAAAGCACTTCTTTCGAAGCCTCCTTCCTATGGGCTTCCCGAGAAATTGTGCAATTGGATCACAAGTTTTCTGGCTGATCGGAGCATCAAGGTCGTAGTAGCCGGTGCATGCTCCGATTACAAGCCTATTAACGCTGGTGTTCCACAAGGCTGCGCGCTATCACCAACGCTGTTTCATCTGCATATCAATGATATGTTGCAAACAGGTAAAATTCATTGCTATGCGGATGACAGCACTGGTGATGCTCTATACACCGGCCGTGCCAATATTTCTCGGGTAAACGTCACCGAGTACCGAAACAAACTTGTATAACTTGTAAAGTCTCGGATTGAGGGCGACTAAATCTAGTCCAGTTTAATCCTCAGAAGACACAAGTTTGCGCGTTTACCGCTAAAAAGAACCCCTTTGTCATATCTCCTCAGATTCAAGGCACTCTCCTTGTTGCCTCAGCCAGTATTGGAATCTTCGGTGTCGACATATTGAGTGACGTGCAGTTTCGTGGTCACTTGAAAGAGAAGGCCAAATTTGCCTCTAAAAAGCTTGGCGTGCTCAGCAGAGCGGGACAGTATTTCATGTCGGCACACCGCCTGCAACTTTACAAGGCGCAGGTTCGGCCTCACATGGAATACTGTTCCCATCTCTGGGGAGGGGCTCCCCAGTGCCAGCTCCTTCCACTTCACCGCATCCAGCGCAGAGCGGTTCGAATCGTCGACGACCGACTTCTATCCGATCGGCTTGACTAACTGGCTCTACGCAGTGCCATCTCTTTGCGTATTTTATCGCATCTACCACGGGGAGTGCTCTGAGGAATTGTTCGGACTAATTCCAGCCGCTCAATTTCACGATCGCACATTGCGACAAAACTCGCGATACCATCCATACCATCTGGATGATTGGCGGTCAACCACTGTGCAATTTAGAAGATGTTTTCTTCCTCTCACAACTTCCTTGTGGAATCGATTACCACCAGCGATTTTTCCGGACCGATACGACTTAGGGACCTTCAAGAAAAGAGCCTACTCCTTTTTAAAAGGCCGGCAACGCATCTGCAATTCCCCTGGTGTTGCAGTTGTTCATGGGCGGCGGTAGTCACTTACCATCAGGTGAGCCGCATGCTTATTTGTGTACTCCTATAAAAAAAAATAGAATCAGCGTTACTTTGCGGAAATTCATTGTATTAAAGATGTTAATAATTTAAAATTAAAAATTTTGTACAACCGACTTCAATATATATTATTAAGAATAACTCAAAAACTATTGGACAAACCTAGATCAAGTTTATACGGGACCACATGAGAAGCATTAGCTTTCAAATAAAAAAAGAATCATCGAAATCGGTTTATGTAGAACAATGTTATGAGGTAACACACATAATAAAAACATACAGCACTACTCTTACTTTTTGAAGTCGGTAGAAAATTAATTACCTAAGATCTACGTAATAAAATAAAATGATACGTCTTCTTACCTAGTTTGAAGATCACCTCCCGACCTCCCTCAATTGCATGCACTATCCCCGTCACCACTAATCCCATCACCACTACTCCATCCTTATACAAAACGTGTGGTAACACCCTTATACAAAAGCAACTATGGAAAATATCCCCCTTATGAGGTAATATATGGGGAAGCCTGTGTTCAGCAGTGAACTTTTATGGGCTGTAATGATTGAATGAAAGAAAATCTGAAAAAAAAACAAAATATGTTAGTAACGAGTAGCCATTTGCGTAATGTAAGCAATAAACCTGTCGGTTCTTAAACTCTTTATGACCAAAACGTTTAAATCTTGAGATATAGAACATAAAATTACAAAGTATCTTGGGATTAGGGCTCCTTTTCTGTCTAGGATTCCATTTGGGTTGCTATAGTCCGGTCGTTAACTCGTCGAGTCATAAATCTTTTTGTATATCTGTCTCGCTCTCACTCTTTAGGCTTACGGAGCGCAAAAGTGATGTGCGTAATAGTAGTGCTGTATATTGATGAATTGTAACATTGTCAATTTTAACTGTTAATAAAAAGGGTTCTTACTTCAGCTATGGAAAGCCCTTAGACAATTTAATGAACTTTATAAACAAACATTATATTTGTTTGATAAAAATTAAATTAAAACATATTACATTAAGCTTATCTAATTATGAAATTAATTTAAACATTTTAATATTCATTTCATAATCTGAGCCGTTAATTCCACTGTCGTTTTACTGGAGATTTATAATTAAGGTCGTTATCGATCCTTTAAAAAGGCTTTCTTCAAAAACAAAAACATTGATAATTTCTTTTAAAAGGACTTCAACATCTCAAATGTGTGATTGTTGGTAGACTACTTTTACATGAGCTCACACGAATTTCATCTTTAGCGAAAAAAAATTCTATTTTGTACAACTAGGTACCTATGAGTATCCACGCCGATGTAAAATAAACTAAAGTTAAGTTACAGCATAATACATACGTCCCACTGACGACAGGTTTTTAGGGAAAAAAATGTCCATCGCGTTCCCCAATGCAGCGGACATTTTCTTGCCCTGTTAGCGGAATTCACGTGTCTTGGAAATATTTCTTTTAATTTTTCAGACATGCGAGTTTTCTCACGCTGTTTTAATATACCGCAGAGCATGTGACAAAATGGGCACTTTAAATTGCAGTTATAAATCTTGTTGGTGTAGAAGGGGATCGAACCCGGGTTACTCGCGTACTGTGAAATTTACAACGATCGCCTTGCCCCTGAGTAACCACGTCTTTCACGAAGGGCAAGGCAAGGAAATAGGGTTATTAAAATAGTGTGGGTGTGACTTACTGCTTAATTTCTCAAACGTCTACAGAAGTATCTAAAAATAAAATGCCGACCGTCCGTGTACACTAAATTATCCAAACGCACAGAACTGTACGCCTTCGGCAACCCCTTGTTCACAGTCGAGATGGATCTTAAGATCCATCTTGAGTGTGAACAAAATAAACGTTATTTTGACTTTATTCATGAACTAGTATAGCCCAATATCATACCGATGGTAGTGTGACTATGTAGTGAGTGATAGAAACAAAAATATATACGGCGTACGTTCAATGCTATTCGCATCACGATCGGTATCGCGCTTTCCGGACGTCTGAGTAGGCACAACCCATCTATGATCAGCGGGCGTAATGAGGGTTTGTGTGCCGTGTAATGGCAGCTTAAAAGTATTCACTACCCCAAATCACCCCGTGAGTGTCGTAAGAGGCGATAGAGGTAAACTAATCAGGTGAGGGTAGCATCATCTTCCTATATATTCTTATATTTTGATAATAAATCAAAATAATAAAACCTGCGTTTGACAACCCACCTGCCAAGTACATGGCTAGTATGGCAATATCCCCATGAGATCATTCAATGGGAAGGCAATGATCAGCAGTAGGATTAGTTTTGTGGACGAAGACGTCATGGTATATTTGTTAAAAAAATAATGACATCTCGTACTTTAAAATCCATCACACTGTTCAATTTACGGGATGTTACAAAGGAACACTAAATAAGCATTATAGTAAAATGCATACACTTTGTTAAATACCAAAGCAGGAGTTCTTTGAGTGTATTAATAGATCTCGTTAATAAAAAAAAGGTTTCATTCACGAAACTATAACCATACGGAAATACTGCAATTACGCTGATATTATACGCTGATATTCTGTGAGGGGTGATCTTTCATTCCTTCCGATTGAACTGACCCATCTGTCCTGCAGCCATAATACAGGTAGCGTAACTCTTTTTAATTAAGATAGTATTAAATCGCTTAATAATCCACAAGAATTCATAATCATTATTCATCATTAAATAGTCCCCATAGAACATCCCTTTAATAATATTAAGTTGGTATCAGGAAGTTGCCTCTCTCCATCTCCTGTTTCAGTTTTCCTATGTCGCCTCTAACGACACCCACGGAATTACTTGGGGTTGTAGATAGATATTCACGGCACATCCAAAAGAATTGCAATATCAAAAATATTGTCCATAAGAAACTTTCTTATTTCCCCAGTTTTTATTTTTACATCAGTGTATACACCAAAAACATTGCAATCGTTCATTAGGCTGGGTAGTCGGATAAAAAGGCTATATGCATTGTCTATAAAACAATCTGTCTGTAATACGATGTGGTGCGGGTTAGTTAAGCTCACTTAATTCACTTAACTCGTGATTCGCTCTCTCATTACAATTTACTACTTGCTGCATTATTGGGACTGCGCCAAAGCAATGTTAATATTGTTTAAAAAAATTAATAACATAATACGTGCACGTGACATAGTACCTGCCGTGTAGTAATGGTATATGAGGATCCGTTTCTCTATTGTATCCCATGGATATCGTAAAAGCTGACGTCGGGAAAGTTCAGAAAGTCCTTATAGCCTAAACGATGATATCATAAACTATATATCATTTCATAGACGATGGTACACGGTGACAGTGATCTCTTGTGACAGATGTAAGTACCCAGAGCGGTAACTGGGAGCAGCGTCAAATTTGCGAGATATCTCAGATTAAATCTGCCCACGTTGGGAGAGGCTCAAGTCCAGCTGTTACGTATTGAGTAAGTAAGAACATACTTGTGGATATTGACGGAAAAACTCGCTCCAATTGTATAGAAGTATCAAGTTTGAAGTTGCAAAAAATAAAGCCGATATGAATAAAAATTATATTTCAAAACTTTTTTAGAAATTTGATGCTTTCCTTGTATTAGTGTAGTCGTTCAAATTGCAGCTTCATGTAGCAGATATTGCTTGCTATTTAAGACTATGATGTAATTTTTGACGATAAAAGTTTGGCCACTTTACTTTAAACTTTAACAGACTTATATATCACGATTATTCTTGTATTAAATTTGTTTTTTGCTGTGAGATCAAAATAAATTTTAAAACTTTAATTACACTTACTTACTATGATAAACATAACCATTTTTAAAAAAAACTAACATCTAATTCATAGCAGGCAAAAATATTACTGCCTATTTTGGCTCATCCGCAGTAGGGTTAGTAAGAAATAACACTAGAAATGCAATGTGAAATGACAATTAACCTAGAACTAATATTTAATTACAAAAAATACAGACATCTCGAATTAACGTTGTTGTAATTTTAAATATTTTCAAAAAACATCAACAACTTAAAATGGGTTTTAAACATTGACAAGAAACAGTACATAGATATTTAAAGTAACAAGAAATCCTACTTAAGTAAGCAGCGTCATTAATCAAGCTGTCGAGCGATACTCTGTTGAGTTATATAAATTGCTCGGGTTCAACTCTGCTTCCAGAGCAATAGGAAAGATTTGTCTGCATATATTTTACTATGCTTCTAAACTACTACTTTGATGACATGACGAAAAACTTAAAATCTCAAACGTCCTTCAAGAAACAAAATATATATATAATATTTTTATAAAAGGAAACGGTCAAGCTGATGGTAAGTGATGCTGTGGTTTATAGACACCTTCTTTTATTATCGATTAAGAAATAAAAATTCAAAAGTGTGGTCACCTGCTGAGGACTAAGATGGGTATCTCGTTACCAGTAAAATGAGCCTCCGGTTTTAATCACTCGTCCTAGTGGCGCAGTCATGCTGCAGCCATAATTTAGTTGTATATAGCTTTACCACGTAAAAAGTATTCTGTATCACATTTTTATTGAAGGAAAACTAAAGTTAAATTGGAAGCCCCGCAAATTGGTAATGCGCTGGAAACTTGTCACATTAACGTCACGTGATAACATCCGCAATTAAAAAGTACAGTGAACAAAAAAAAAAAATACCAATATTATTTATGTGAAAGTAACTCTGTCTGTAGCTTTCACGTTTAAACCGCTTAACCGATTTTAACGTACATAGTTTCGACGGTACGCAGAGAATGATAGTGATGCTGATAAGCTACAAATAAAATCAACTATTTGAAAAAAATTCAATGTTTATTTTATTTTTACATTTAAAAAATTTAAAAAATCTTACCTAATTCTTCAACTCCTCTCATATAATCTAAATCAGATTTAAAATTGGTTTCTGAGTGTGTTGTCTCTGATTCACTATCATTTCGTGTATTGATGATAAATAATTCGTCAACTAATCTATGTATCTGTATTATTTGCTATACCTGTCGCGCTCATTACACGCTCTGTGACCTTAATCGTATTTTGTAAGTGTTTTAAAATTTCTATTAGAGTTTGCTTCGAAATAACTACATCCTCACTAGTGTCAGATGCATTTTTCAGGGATCGAGTTACATTATGAAGTAGTACCTTAGTGTCCTCCTTCTCTTTTACAAAATCATTGTCCACTTTAATTATAATTTCACGAGCACGGCTATTAATTATTTTTCTACTCATTTTAACACAAATATGATAAAAATAATTTACAACAATAAAACGTAACAACAATAACAAACAAAACAAGATAACTAGAAAAAATAACAATAAAAATGTGCGTGTTCACAACTCGATACGCGTACTCGCCGGCCAGTGTTACAATATTGCTGAGTGTTCAATGTCACGAGATTACGTCACCAAAATGGCGGCCAGGCGCATTAGCATGCGGGGCTTATATCTATTAATTCGAAAACCATTTTTTGCTTTTCTCTTAACTTTTCGTCTATGTAACTCGGATTAAAAAAAACACAACAAGAGCACTTAAAATCCAGTTGATAAGCAGATTTAAATCGGGGAGCGTGATATAATTAATTTTTAAATATACCTCATAATATTTCATTTTAAATGCTCAGAGTAATTAAACAATTCCCTAAAGGTTCCGAACTCTTAGAAGCAAACCAAAATCGTTATTTAAATTCAGAGATTCAAGTCACGAATTTTTCACGAAAACTTGTTTTGTGTTCAAGTGGCTTGACAACATATGTATATAAATTTATGTAATTTGCTCTCGGATTTTCCATCCGTACACGACTGTGAATGATTTATTATGCAATTGCTTAATTTTTTTGTAATGTTTAGTAGAAAGCAATTTATTTGAGCGATAATTTTAAAGACCAAACATTGAAAATTCAATAGTGCTAGATACAGTCTTACCTACATCTTAATGATTTCTGATATCCAGTTACTAGATGTATTTTTGCGCGTGACGTTATTTGTTCTATAAATAAGGAAGGTATTAAATAAATTAGGCAAATATTTAAATTTATAAGAAGCGTGAAGATACAGGAAAATACTCCGAATCCCTTATCCCATTTTGTCTCGTAAGTGTCGTAAGAGACGACTATGGTAAGTGCGGAATCTCATGTTCTTCTCATGAATTAAACGGACTCTTAGGAGAAACAGGAGTCCTACCACCTAGCAATTTCTGAATACCGTCAAAAGGTATTAACTGCGCTGGAGATATTATAGTGCCAAAGTACGCACTAACACAGAGTCATTCATTCATTCATCAGCCCTTCACAAGTCCACTGCTGAACACAGGCCTCCCCCAAAGAACGCGACAAAGCACTGAGCCACCTTGAGCCACCTGTATTCATCGACTTACTGCATGTCTTACCAGGTCGTCACTACATCTAGAGGGGGGCCGCCCATCACTTCGCTTACCAGTACGAGGCTGCCAAGAACCTAGCTTCCCCATCGGTTGTCGGCTCATTGCCACTTTAGCTTACTAATCCGTTGGGCAATATCGGTTACTCTGGTTCTACTGCGGATATCCTCATTTCTAAGTTTATAACGCAGAGAAATCCCGAACGTAGTCCTGTCCATAGTTCGCTGAGCGAACTTGAGCTTCCTCATACGGCCAGCAGTGAAGGACCAAGTCTCAGATCCGTAAGTCATCACTGGCAACACACACTGATTGTAGAATCTTGTTTTCAGGTTTTGAGGTATACCTGACGGGAAGATGTGTCGTAATCTCCCGAACGCTGCCCAACCGAGTTGAATCCGTCGATTGATCTCTTGGTCAAAGTTGGAATTACCTAGTTTGCTTAGTCAGCTTTGAGCGTAGTGCTCCCAACAACTACCGACATAGGTGTGACACAGACGTTACACATTATCATTGTTTTGTCCATGTTCATCTTAAGACCTGTCCGTTGGGAGACACTATTGAGGTCATTGTATAGTGCTTAGGTCCTCCAGCAATTCTGCCATAAGGATTATATAGTCGGCAAATCAAAGATGAATAATGTACTCGCCACAACGTGAAGGTAAGTGATGTACAACACAGAATTGCCTGATCCGTATCTACCTATGTCGGGCACATTTGTTACACTTATCCCATAAGAAAAATGTATTTTTATGAATATTGTGTTACACACCTTATATTAATAAATTGATAGTCACATTTTAACAGTTTGTAGTTTTGCATATAATATTATATTAATATTTTTACCAAAAAAAAATACTTTTTGAAAAGCTTTTTGAAAGGTCTCCCAATACAAGACAACTTGTGTTCATCTACCAGATCTGTTAAATTTTTAAAAAAATCATATAATATCGAATTTATATATTTGGTATATTTTAATTACTACATAGTAGCAGCGTAAGAATTCACTGCTCCATATATCACGTGAGTGTCGTAAGAGACGACAGACTTTTAATGTGATATAATGAATGAATGGATGATTATTTGAATTATGTTGAAGTACTAAGATATATAGAAAAGCAATACATTTCACTTAAAGAAAAGCCGTCACTTATATAGCCTTTGAACTATATTCCTGTAAGTTATATAAATTGCTTTTATTCAAACGACATCGACGCCATTTGTACAGGTTTCTTGATTCATTATTCTGGCACTTTGAGAGTCTCGGCAGTTTTTACAATTTTCATTTAATATTTATTGATTTCAAGACCTTCAAAAAGGCATTTGAACATTATTTCCCTCTTCAAAACTCATAAAATACAATAAAAATTATGAATAAAATAATTTCGGATGCGTAATAATATAAACTTTACCAAGATCTATGTAGGCTAGAGGTTCCCAACCTTGCGTAGAAATGTAACGTACGTAGTAATTAACAAAACGACAACCAAATTTATTCTAAGCAAAAACATATTAGAACATATTAGTATACATAACTTAAATTGCTTATTAACCTAATAACAATAAATTAAGTATTTGAAATCTATATTTTATAAAATCATTTTTATTATGACAAACACAGAAGTCATTTGGGTTGAGCGCTGAGTTGATACAGGCATTAAGGTCTCTCCCCCCCGAACGTGTTCCCGCCTTGTCGTGGCGGGGGGGCTTAGTAGCCGTGGCTTGGTCACCCGCGGTGAACAAAGAGGAACCCCTTGGTTAGCCCGAGGTGTAGGGCCGGCCCGAGGTGGCCACTCCGTGTAGGCTCGGCGAGCCCACTTCGGATGTGTGTCGGTGGGCTGCTGCGGGAGGGGTTGGTCCGCTCCCCTTACCGCTGCAGCCGAGGTGGATTTGCGGAGGAAGAGGAGTGTTGGTATGGCGATGCGCCACTCGCCCTATCCTCCGTGACTCAGACGGGGCCGCACCGTTGATGCGGTGGTGGTGGGGCCGCGGGGGGATAGGAGTGTCGGTATTGCGAGGCGCCGCTCTCCCTACCCTCCGCGGCCGAAACTTGGTTGGCGGCGGAGCCAGATACCAGATCCGCCGCTGGGGCCGGGAAAGCAGGCGCTACTAAGCGCTCTTCCGGCCCCCATGAATGGGTCCAGGGGCGAGGGACTTGGGGAAGTCCCCGCCCCCCCTCTTCGATGGACCCGAGGCGGAGGCGCGAGCGGGTGTCGGCGTGCGCCTCTGAGGCGATGCACGGGGTAGTCGAACACCTCACTACCCCGTGCAGGAGACGAGGCCCGGACAGACCGGGCCAGCACTAGTGTGGGGCTGCGGAAGAATTTGGATTCCCGCGGCCCCGCGCGCATGTGCGAGGAGACACCGGGGTGGTTTTAGCCGGTAAGAGTCCGACACGCCCCTCCGCCTTTCCCCAGGCGGAGGTAGTCCATGAGGATTTCCCCGAAAAAAAAGGCATTAAGGTCTCTAGTGCTTGTGTCAGGGTCAACGGGGCCTTCTCGGACTGGTTAAGCATCCATAAAGGTGTCAGACAGGGCTGTGTAGCTTTCCCATGGCTGTTCAACCTATTTATGGACAGTTGTTGTTGTGACCATGATTAAGAAAGGAATGCTTCGGTGGTTTGGTCATGTAGAAAGAATGAATAAAGAAAGAGTGACAAAGCAAATTTATGTGGCAGAGGTGAATGGCAGAGTCGGGAAGGGATGCCCTAGGCGAAAGTTTATCGACGAAATTAGCGATATATTGAAAATGGGCCAAATGAAGAGTACCCTTAACTGACGAGCGTGTATGCGTAGGTATATGGATGTGGAGGAGGCGAGAGAGGTGTGTCAGGATCGTGCCAAACGGAAGTCCATAGTCTTTGCCTACCCCTCTGGGTGACAGGTGTGAGTGTTTATGTATGTAAAAATTCAAATTCAAATAATATAATATATAGCCAAACAAAATTACAAAACAAATATATGTCGATATTTTCGTGCCGAATGAGCATGTCTCCGAGAATAATGCACGCACGTGCAGATGGCTTTAAGTTGGTGAATAACGCGCTCTAGGAAGGATTCAGTGGCCACTGTGTAACGGTACCGCCCCCGTTGTGCAGATATGACTAGGTCATTAGATTTTTCACCCACGGTCAAGATGAGATAATGGGTTGTCTTAGGCCGCCAACACGCGATGAGATTTTAAGCTATTGATTATCATCACAGCCTATCAAAAGTCAATTGCTGAGGCCTCCACCATACATTTCCTAATAGTGAGGATATTTGCTATAATTTCTATAGTTTGACAGTTTGGCAGGCAACCACAGTATTTTTTTAAGGTTCCGTAACTAAAGGGTAACCAACGGGACCCTATTACTAAGACTCCGCTGTCCGTCCGTCCGTCCGTCCGTCCGTCTGTCTGTCAGCGGGCTGTATCTTATGATCCGTTTTCACAGAATGTGTATTTCTGTTGCCGCTATAACAACAAATAATAACAATAAAAATAAATTAAAAATTAAAGGGGGCTCCCCTACTAGAAACGTGTTTTACGATGGTACAGAACCCTTCATGCGCGAGTCCGACTCGCACTTGGTCGGAATTTTACTATTTTGAACTTTTGTCAGGAAGATACTACTGCCCAATAAATTATTTGTTCTGTGTCAAAATGTTTGCTATATTATGCTTTACTATGTTGTCTTTAAAATGGGCAAGTTTCCAATTTAAATATATTTAAGTGTATGTAAAATATTATCTCTAAAGATATTTAATAGATTTTAATAATTTTTCTTAACAAAAAATAATATTTTTACAGTAATTGTTCCATTTAATTTGTTACTAAATCCGATGATAGTTGAGATCGGTTAATATTTTTAAAATCATTGAATTATAATTAAATTTTTTAAACTCTATTACTTTTTATTTTTAAAATAAATTGTTATTTCGCTCATGAAATACTTTTTGGGACTTCAAAGTCACTATGAACTTGAAAGAGACAATAAAGAAAATTCCAAAATTAAAGGAATATTCAAGTCACGGATTTTCTAGGTGCATTTAAGCTCTTACAGAAACTACCCTTAAGTGATGCACGTTACCATCAATTTAACGACGTCAATCCCGTTGTTGAAACCCGAAATCTCTTCACCATCTGTTCCCGAGAGATTTTGAAACGCTTTCGTAAAACGTGAATATTTTAAAATTAAAAATAATGTTTAAAGTTTCATAGTTTGAAATTTTGTGTAACTTTTCAAGATAACTTTCGTTATTTAATACAATAATAAGCTTAAGTTTAAGAAAACTAAAAGAGAACGTATTAATAATGTGCTGTTATGATCCTACTAAGAAGAGTGCTAGATCATGGTCAAGAATTTTTTTAACTTATTTTAAGTGAATTATAAATAGTGTATTGTCATTGGTTCGTATTACGTCTTCAAAATTTCAGATTATTCAGACGTCTTAAAGTATTTGAAAACTGTATTACGAAATTCTATTACATTCATACCACAGACTAACTAGTAGATTCTACCCGAATCAGACGGACATCTCACGAACCAAACTTACTCGACTTAGCTTCTGCATCCTGATTGGTTGTAGCAAAATGATATATGACATTTCTTATTTTTTTTAATTTGAAGCAGCTATACCAGGCAAAGGACGTCCCAAATAATAGCCACTTGCAAAATTAATTTTATTATATTGAAAAAAAAACGAGGTAAATACAAATGAAACAATGCTGATTTTTTTTATTAGTTATTAATTTTTACTTTACAATAACTTTGTTTACAAATTTAATAATTAATTTATTTATGTATATAATATTAAAAAAAAACTAAAACTAATAACGTAATTATCATACAGTCCTCTTTTTAAGTTTACAATAATTTTGATTACAAATTTAATAAATAATTTATTAATATATACAATATATAAAAAAAACTATATTTAAAAAAAAAACAAAACTAATAATTTAATTATCATTATCAATAACTTTACAATAACTTTGTTTACAAATTTAGAATGAGACTTGTTTTTTTGATCCCATTTTAGCTAATTAAACACTTAAAACTATAATTTAAAAAAAAACTAAAACTAGTAGCTTAATTATCATACAGTCCTACTCCCCGCAGTAGCGTGCCAAGAACGCTGGCTGCGTTTCCCCGCTGAATGGCTATACTTAGCCTTTGAGCGAGAAAAGAACCAGCCCTCTATTTAGAATTAATGGATAAGTATCAATATAAGATTCACCAGTTTCACCACTTTCGTTACTCACTTCCCTTTCATGTCCTTTAAACAGGCTTTTTATTTTAAATAATTGTGCACTAACATCATCTCCACAATTACAAATGTTTTTGAAATTTAATGAAACCTGTAATTAATAAAGATTTAAAAGCATTTATGAAATTGTGGTAAGTTGGATTATTGTCCCTAAAATTATATGATCTTATTTGACCGAAAAATAAATTAGATTGCATCGGAATATATATAGCGGGGTCTAATAACCTTTATATTTGTCTTGGACAAAAACTGCCACATATTCATAAATCTTTTTATGGTACTTATCCAGTTCTTTATACTGGGCACTGTACATTCATGACCATTTTTATTCATAAATTTTAAATTTTCTAGTTTTAACAAAGCTTGCATGCCAGAATGCATGGTGTCTTACATTTTTCTGTAACAGCAATTCTTAAATCTTTCTCTCTTCTTTTTTATTTATCACCGCACTTCCAGGGTCTTTGTTTCTCACCACTCTCCATATAAAATACTACAGTTTTATGGTGCTATAAATCTAATAAAATAATTAACATAATAACTTACAAAATGCAGAGGTATAAATTAAAGCTCCTGCCACGGTTTTACTAAATATACGAACATAATTCTTAACCTGCAAATAATCCAAAAGAATTTGATTAAGAATAAGTTTATTACATGTACAGAAATTAAATTACATGTAATTGAAATAAAATTGCAATTAATTTATACCTTAATTTTTTTATTATAAGGAATAACATATTCGTCAATCTTTTCTTGATATTGTATATTTTTTGTTAAAAAATTGATTCGCATTCCTTTGATTAAATGCATTGCATCAAATATGACAAGCATATTATAACCACTTATATGTATCAGGTCATCTAAAAATATAAAACATATTAATAATAAAGTAATTCTATTACGGGTAAACATGAATGGTGAAGTTTTAATTAATTGTACCCGGATTTTTATTTTCCCTTATTTGAACTGCTCTAGTTTCCTCTTGCAGTAGTTAATGAACAGATCTGAAAGTAGCCCCTTGATCTGAGACTAATGTTATCGTATCTCACCAACAGCCGCAACAATTTCTTTTAAAGTATTTTTCACATCAATAGTAGATGTTGATCCTTTACTAAAGTAAAAGGCAATAGGTTGATACAAATAAATGCAAAGAAAATGCAAAAAGAGGGCGGAAATAAATCAACGCAACCAAACGGACATTTATCAGTAAATCAGTTATAATATCACTCAGTGATACAACGATTACGGACAAAATAAACAATATGGCTGCCACGGCTTGCATTGAAGCTTAGAAGGGATGTCGAGGGGCGAGGGGGGATGTTAGCTGTCATATATCATTTTGCTATGACGTTTCCTATGTCCAATATTTTTTCTATGAAGGTTACTGCCCGTGATTTATACATACTATGCATATAGATCAAGCTAATTAAATGCGTATAAAATCTACCTGGCTCATTTTATTTATAATTTTTATTTATACTTAGTGTAACTAATCTATACAAATAAATAAAATTTAAGTGTTTGTTTGTAATGTCAAAATAACAGCTTTTTACTACATTCATATGATGAAAGTATATACGGTAATTATACCAAAAACTGTCTGTCTGTCTGTTTGTTCCCGATGATCTCCGACACGGCTGGACCGATTTTGACGGGATTTTTACTGGCAGATAGTTCATGTTATATATAGGAGTAACTAAGGCTACTTTTATTTTAGAAAAATAATTAGGGATCTACGCAAAAAAATTAAAACCCATGAAATCCAATCGTAATAAATAACACACGGGCGAAGTCGCGGGGAACAGAACGCACTGATTTCTTAAATTCATTATATTTTGTGGTGGCAGAACGCGCTCATCACCTCAAGTCATTTGGATGTCATACTCATTAATGGAAATTCCAGATCTATCCCGTGGACTTCGGTTGATGGTAGTAATATCCCGTATAATATGCCACATGTGCCCAAGCCAGGTGAAAAAGAAGGCAGGCACAACGTATTTTATAAGTGGTAGGAATTCTTTTCTGCCTAGAATTCCATCTGTATAGGTGCCGCCTATTTCTGCTGCCAAACAGATCTTGTAAAGCTGCGCAACAGATCTTGTAAAGCTGCGCTCGTATATTAACACTTTCACTGTCCGATTTTCAGACACAATAGTAAGACAATAGCAATGACCTATATATAGTGCACGGGACAGCGAAAGGGTTAAGAGTATAGAGAGCCAGTATAATTGTATAATTCCAGGCTGTATGGCATTCCATCTTAGCCCTCAGAGATGACAACGCATCTGCATCCAGCCTTGTTTAAAGTTGGATGCATGTATATTTTGATTGTAGTAGCCATTTGCAACCAGGTTGACTGTAAAATCGTTTGTCACTTAAGTTTTATAAAAAAAAAAAAAAACATTGAACAAACTGAGAAGTGGACTTTAACTGGTTGAATATAACCAGACTACCATAACCGATTTTCTTAAAAGTTAATTTACCTCGCAAAGTACTATATATTCATTTCATTTCATTTATACGCGATAGATTCATGCTGCATGCAGCGCTGATAGGTTGGTTTGTAATATGGGAAGGATCCCACTCGAAATTAATATTATTATAAAATAGCAGCATAATGTCTTTTTTTACATATTATAAGCCAGTGCTTGACCACAATCCCAGTGATAAAGTACTAGATGGTAAATTACACTGTCTTAGCGTAACAAAAACTTATTGTAGTATTTTGTATGATTGGGGACGGGAACACGAGTACCTTTTTACTGGTAACGAGGCATTCTATGTATGTCCTCAAGGGTGACAAGACGTCTGCATTTTGATTCTTATTCGTGGTTAGATGTCGATGTCTATGAGTTGCAGTATCAATTGACCATCAGGTGGACTCTGTGCTCGTTTGTCATCCTTATTCTTTGAAAAATTTATGTAAGCGTCTGTGGGATTCTGCGCTCGTTTTCCACCCTTAATTTATTATTAAAATAGAGACATTTTACACTAGATATTAATTTTAACGCCATTTTAATTACATAAAATACACATTAAAATTAAATCAGTTGCTCGTTACAATTTTATGAAATCTGCCACAAAAATACTTTCATTAATTATGGTTCGCATTTGCTCTTCTTTCACACGCCAGTTGGTTTTGAATAGAAACTGAACGTCAACACTGACTTTTAATAAAGGGTGCTAATTATTGCAAAGAAGTCAGACGAAAACGTTTTCGTCATTAGTCTGGAGCTTAAACTTTTAGTTTACGTGAGCAAAAAAAAGATATTCCTTTTAGAATAAGTTTTTAGGGTTTCATGGGGCAAAATTTTTTATTGTTAAAAAGTAATTTTCCTAGCAAAGAATGAATTTTTATTCAAGACTAGCTGACTTAGCAGACGTTCTTCAAATTGTAAACATTAATAACTGGTCACGTTAGATCTTTTTTTTATGGGGAATTGCCTACGCATACCCGTCTCGCGGGGACAAGGACGGGTTATGTCGGACGCGCACCGACTAAAACCTCATGGTATTCCACCTTCACCGCATATTGGCAGGGCCACGGCATCGCTTTAAAGAAAGAAAAAAAGAAAGAAAATAAACTTTATTGACAGTAATGCATGCATATTTACAAACGGTTAACAGTAAATTATGTATATACATAAATACTGTGCCGAAACAAGCTTCCGCTCAGCATTTGTCATGACATGCTTGCAAGGAGCATGTCAAGACGCTGGTCTTCCGCGGACACCTATTGTTGGTATTGCGCATCCTTTCCAGAAGACACTAACTTAAAATTCAGTAATTATTACAGGAATGTGTTTATGTGACTTGGGTGTCTCTCGAAAGGGTGCACAATACGGGGACGCTTCAATGGTTGTCATCATGGTTGTCAAAAAAACAATGATAAAAAAACAAAAGAGAAAATACAAGGTTAAAAAATATTTATAATAGTGATCGGAATTATCCGGAATTATGAAATGAACAAAACAAACAACAATATTCCCTTAAATTACATTACATTACATTAATCACTATTAAATAACTACTAAAAACTAAAATTGTGGCTACTCCAACAAACATATACAGAAACATAGACTTAGAATATTACGCCAGTATATTCTAAGTCTATGTATAGAAAGCAAACAAATTGTTCCGAGTCCCGACCAAACGAACGAATCCAAAAAAAATAATACTGTCAAACAAACTGTATGTCCATACATCTCTTCTAATCTGTGTTATTTGTTTATGACGTCTTCGTTTAAAGCCATGCGTTTGCCACGTATTTTATTTATAGTGAAAAGTGTGAAGAGGTGCATTTTCACCTAAGTGTGAGTGTGAGCATCTTGTATTATTTACCATTTTATTATTACGGAATGCTAAACGCGCGCGATTCCGCTCAGAGCCGATCGCGCCAACCTCGGCATGCACGTCACGCAATACCTCCTGGTAAGCATTGACCTATTACTTGGTTTCCTTCGTTCTCTGTCCAAAACGTCATTGACTGGATTGTTTAGATTGGACCATGCCGAGAGTACTGAGGAGAGGGAACGCGCGTCAGTCGGAACTCATCCGGACGCTGAAATTATTTACGGTGGGACGGGCCCGTGCAGGCCCACTCTAGCTTTAGGAAGAGTTATTTAGGTTTTCTTGTAGTGATGACTCCGAACATCATAGTAGTCAAATGCAATCTTATGCGTGCCTCCATCCTCAGCATGTTTGCGTCATTGAGATATGAGGTAACATGTGACCAAGGTGGAACTGTAAAACAGAACCGCGCACACGCATTCTGCACTCTCTGAATAAGTTTGAACGTTCTTGATAAGAGGCGTGAACCATATACTGAGTCACAATAATTAAACCTGCTGAGAACCAAGGACTCGCAGAGGGTAATTCTCAGTCTCTCAAGTAAGTTCTCAACTTGTAAAGGAGTTTCAGCCGGTAAAAACTATTTATAATACACTCCGCTATATATTTTTCGAATTTTAAGTTGGATGACAAGTCCTAGATTTATGGCTGTATCAACCTTTGTAATAGGTTCTCCATTTATATGAATATTTAAAGTTATATCTTTAAGTTTAGCAATATTCTTGGACGTACCTATGATCATGAATTGGGACTTCTTGGGGTTAATGGTCAAACAGTTTGAACTGTACCAGGCAGAGATGCTGTCCAGGTCCTCGTTCACCTTGGCTACAGCACCTGCAGGTCATCAGCGTACAGATGACGACGACAATTTGTAATAGTATTAATGATATCGTTACTGTACAGGATGTACAAGATTGGCCCCAATATTGACCCTTGAGGAACTCCGCGAGTAACCATTTGTGGTTGTGACCTCAGTGAAGTACCATCCATCTGCTTCAGCTTCACATATTGCAGTCGTTGTGTCAGATAGCTGTGCAACCATTTCACTAAATTACTGTCAAGGCCATAATATCTCAGTTTAGATACCATGTATTGATCGAGTCGAAGGCTCGAGAAAAATCCAATAGTGTAAGAATCGTTAGCATCCCCGATCCTGAGCAGCCAACAAATTATCGATCACGTCTGCTAGAGCAGTTGCCGTACCATGCCCTTTCCGGAAGCCAGACTGATAGTGTGGGAGAATGTCCTGGGCTTCGAGATAGTTAGTAAGTTGGCTGCACACTATTCTTTCCAATAACTTAGACAGGCATGGCAGGATGCTTATAGATCGAAGTTCCTGGATTGTACTAGGTTGACTTGTCTTAGGTAACGGTCTCACAATTGCAACCTTACAGTTCTCTGGAAATACACCGTCAAGTATTGACCGGTTAACTATCACATTAATGGCCCCCAACGACTGAGGCAATGTGAGCAAAAGAATGTCCAAAGACAGACCATTGTCCCCTTGTGAATTTCATCTCAGGTCCTTTATGGTCTTGCAGACTAAGTCTTTATTAACAGTGTACAATGAAAAGGTAGCAGAGTTTTCATGCCTATGGTACTCATAAAAAGTCAGTTGTGAGATTGTAACACTGTCCTCGCCTGGTACATTCAGGAAGTGTGCGTTGATTAGATCTGGGTCATTGAGCGATGAAGGGAGGTCCGCAATGTTCTTCTTATTTGGCAGAATAGTGCTTTTTAGGTTCTTCCAAAGTGTTTTGGGGCTGTTCAAATTATTATTTATTTGTTTTGAAAAAAAGAAGGTCTTCTCACGTTCAATTTGCATTCAAGATAAGGCTCTTCATAGTTTTATAACTGTTTCTGAGGACTGAGGTTTTATGCTGTTGGTTTTTTTTATGGTAATTATCTCGAATACGAATCATCTCCTTGATGGTATCAGTTATCGAAGGATGCGGGGGCTGCTTAAATTTACGTGTCCTTGTTGGGGCATGTAAGTCCATCAGACCCATGACGCATTGTGTGAAAGCTCCCACAAGCTCGTCAACGTTGTCAAGACAGTTGAAATTAAGACCACTCCAATTAATGGCGCTCAGACCTCGCTCAAACTGCTCCAGGACGATGTCTTTGTAAGGTCGGTATGTGACCCATCGAGTACTGATTTTCTCTGTTTTGATTCTAAATTCAGCCAGCAACATGGCGTGGCGGCCCAGGTCTGGGGAGTATTTCACTACTACCCTGAGTGCTCGCACGTCTGTGCAAATCATATCAATCAGTGTCGCACTATAGTCAGTGTGATGTGTTGGTTCAGTCACTAATAGCTTGAGGTTTTGACTGTGTATACACTGCATTAGCTCCCTGCATCTACTACTGCCCTCATCAAGCAGGTTTATGTTGAAGTCTCCAGTCAAAATTAGTCCGTACGCCCAGGTGAAGGAGGCAATAGACTCAGTTATAGCGTTAAGGAACAGTTCTGGGTGTTACCAGGGTAGTCTCTAAGCTGTGCTAATAACTATGACCTTATTGAGTAGGCGCGTGGAAACCCACATCTGTTCCACCGATGCCACAGTATTGGGGTGAGGACAAGGCCTCACATTCATACCTCTGCGTATGTAGAAGCCTACCCCACCCCCAAGCCCGTTTTTGATATAGCTTGGCCTCGGGGTGTGCCTCAGCCGGTAATCAGCCAGTTTAGGAGCTCTGTCCCCCTCTCCAGCTCTCAACCATGTTTCATTTATAGCCATAATGTACGGGACCAAGTCATCCATTGCCACTATAAATTCCTCATGCTTAGTACAGAGAGAGCCTGCATTGAAAAAACCAACCAATATATTCTTTAACCCTGGGCCCTTGATGTGTGTGTGTAATATAAACACCAATAAACTGTAATGTTAGTAGTTTTTGTGTGATCATTTACTATAGAAGTTATAAATAATAAATTTGAAATAATATTTTTAAACAAGAAATTGTAAATATTTAGGATAGAAATTTTGAGAATAGAATTGTAATTATTTTTCATGAATATATGATATTGGAATAACCCGCAATGGTTTACAATAGTATTTTTTATTGAATTTCCTAATACTAGACTGACACAAAAAAAGTAGCAATAAAAGAAAGAAAGCACCGAGATCATATCAGAGGTAAGCCAATGAATAATATAATATTTTTCAGAGTGACAATGTGTGTGAAACTTATTGTTTTTTTGTGTTTGCTTTCGCACACATCCGCGGCCCCACCAGCGCCGGCCGCCCCATGGCAGCCCCTTCTCGAGGAGGACTTCTCCTCCCCTTCCTTCTCAGGTAATTCGCACCAGGAACACAAGGCGCGCCTTCCTCCACGGCCTCTAATTTCAACTGCGAAACGGACTCCCTCGAGTCCTATACGCGGAGGCCATGGATCCAGGAAAAACGAGCACTTAGAAGCACTAGCTTTCCCGACCCCAGCGGCGGATCTCGTTTATGGCTCCGCCGCCAACCAAGATTCGGCTGCGAAGGGTAGGGAGAGCGGCACATCACAATACCGACACTCCTCTCCCCACGCAGCCCCACCACCACCGCATCAACGGTGCGGCCCTGTCAGAGTCACGGGGGATAGGACGAGTGGCGCATCGCCATACCAACACTCCTCTTCCTCCGCGACTCCGCCTCGGCTGCTACGGTAGGGGGAGAGGATATAATACATTAAAATAGCCAAAAAGCTAAAACATAGCCAAAGACACGTCATTAGGCCTGAGGACTTAAATAGAATGGTTTCAATGGGTGATGTTTAATTATACTGGGTCTCTCACCTTTTGAACTACCTCTGGAAAACAGCGACAAGAAAATGGATGATCCACAGAATTACTTTTTTAATCTTATTCTAGATATTCAGTACCATCACCATAAAGCTGTTTCCTTTTGACTGCCTCTACGGTCTAAAGGCCGTAATCGTGACTACTGATCACATAATGATATCACTGATCAAATAATAATCAAAATGACATAATCAGTTATTAAGGCGGCTCTTCACGTTGGGCAACATAGTGGCGAATGTGTTGGCCAATACCAATGGCCATCGTGTAGAGCTGGTGTTTGTGCTTACGTTGGTATGTATTGGAATGATGGCCCACAAGTTGGCGCGAGATCCGTGTGGTGTCGGTTTTTTTACAAAAGATCAAAGAGTTGTGGCAGAGTATTGGCCGCCGCATCCACACGTTGGGCGCACGTTTAGTTTCTACGAGCTCCCAGAGTGATCGCACGCACCTGATTTAAATTTTGTATTTAGGCATGGTAACTAGTGTCTACAATATGGCACTAACAATGACTAATGAAGAAACTTTTCGCTTTATAGAGCTCTACCAAGCCGAAAATTGTTTGTGGAACAGAAGAAATAAAATTTCTTTTTTTCCATTTCTTTTCGATCACCCTTTTCTTATACACATTCACGTAGTAGAGGTATGCTGTGAATAAATAAACCGCAGCAGCCGTTAACGCCTCAATATCCATTTTAATAAATTCGTCCGCACATTGACCTGAACCGAAGCAAACTGAACGACCTACCAACGTGTGGACGCCATCACAAACTCTTGGCTACAACTTTGCCAACACATTCGTCACTATGTTGGCCAACGTGAAGAGCCGCCTTAATACCGATGGCCATCGTGTAGAGCGGGTGTTTGTGCTTCACTTGGTATGTATTGGAATGATGGCCCACAAGCTGGCGCGAGATCCGTGTGGTGTCGGTTTTTTACAAAAGATCAAAGGGTTGTGGCAGAGTATTGGCCGCCGCGTCCACACGTTGGGCGCACGTTTAGATTGCTACGAGGTCCCAGAGTGATCGCACGCACCTGATTTAAATTTTATATTCACGCATCGTAACTAGTGTCTACAAAATGGCAGTAACAATGACCAATGAAGAAACTTTTCGCTTTATAGATCTCTACCAAGCCGAAAATTATTTGTGGAATACAAGAAATAAAATTTCTTTTTTTCCATTTCTTTACACATTCACGGAGTACAGGTATGTTTTTCTTATACACATTTACGGAGTAGAGATATGCTGTGAATAAATAAACCGCAGCAGCCGTTAGCGCCTCAATATCCATTTTAATAAATTCGTCGGCACATTGGCCTGAAACGAAGCAAACTGAACGACCTTCCAACGTGTGGACGCCATCACAAACTCTTGGCTAATATATTTGCCAACACTTTCGCCATTATGTTGGCCGACGTAAAAAGCCGCCTTTAGGTTTATCGGTCTAAAATCCTAAAATTTACAGTATCATCCGGAATTCAGAAAGTTGGCGGTGTTTCATCTCCGTTCCACGGAAAACACGTAAAGCCGTAGGTGCTGCGTCTCCCCTTGCTCCGGTCCTGACGGATTGCCATCTTTCTGGACTATCAGAGTGAGGAGGAATAGAGAGTGCACCTGTTTACACACTCATGCACTCTAATCATGGCGGGGTCCATTCCTATTCCTAGTCTATTATAATTTTACCTTCCTTTGTAGAAGATAATCATTTTCATTTATTTTAACGTTTACATTTTAATTAGACGGCAATAAAAAATTTACAACACCAAATATAAAAAATTTGAATTAAAATATGTTTTTAAGTGAGGAAGAACAGAGCCTTGTCGATTCCATTGTTTTTCTTGGCATTATTCTCGCAAAACTTCATTGGGGCCCCATTACAGTTAAACTACCAAGCAGATTAAGCAGCTTATGTTGAAAAAAGAAAAGAATTGGTACTAGTGTCGAGATAGCTAGATTAGTTCGTTCCAGTTATTTTTACAGAATAATTTCATATGGGATTTGCTTTGAGAAAATACGGTTGATTTAGAATTAATTGTTTTTAGCAGACAAGGGCCATAAGAGTTATTTTTAACAAAACCAAAAGAGTGTGTTAAAAAAATTAAGATAATGAATATTATAACTTTGGCCTCTTATTATTAACTAAAATTTCAAGACGAGGTGATCGCTTTAAAGCTGTTTCTTAAATAAGTGGTGTAAATAATTGTTTAACTGATATTGTATTGTTGAGAATGAGAATGAGGGTAAAAAAAAAAAAATACGAACAAACGAAGGTAGAATGGTAATCTCACACTTGTTTTAGCAGTATAAAGTATCGCACAGGCGACTAAGAGGCATCAGTCTGTAATTCTACGAGTCTCATTGTCCTTACTATGCCCGTTGGAGTATTTTACTAGTGTAGGCAAGGAAAGTCATGTTGCTGAGAGGCTGCCCTGTGTTACATTGAGATGGGGAGTGATGCTATTGGTTTGCATACTTTGGTGTTATCATGTAATTAAGGTCCTGATAGTAAGCAGGGTTTGTTACCGAGTAGTGTTCTTTTATTTAAATACTTTTGAGGATAATTTCTAACATCAGAATTGGGATAGTTTGTTACAGTATTGTATAAATGTAACTGTAGTCCCGCTGGGTTTCTTGCTGGTTCTTCCCAGGATAGGTTTTTTCGAGCCAGTGGTCAAAGTAAAACGACATTCAAAAATAATTATTTATAATCCATTTTATTTTATTAATTTTCTGCTATTATGTTTTATTCTTTTTTAAGGCAGATTCTATATCGGGAGAAGCCCATGTCCAGCAGTGAACTTTAAGAGGATGAAGAGGGAGAAGAAAGAGAAGAAGAACTTAAGGCTGATTTATATTAAGTCAGTAACAGGCTGTCGAATCAGCTTAGTATTGCTACTGTATATATATTTTCAAACCAGTTCAGCAATGTGTAATCATTTGCAAGTATGTAAGCAAAGTGATGGATTCGTTTGCATCACCGCTACACGGCAAGTTTATTTTCATTACTTTATCTCAACACCTGAAGATAAGTCTGATAATAAAAGTAAATTGTGTTCTCGCCACAAACAAAAGCAAAATATTAGACCGTTCGCAAGCTGAGAGTTGCTGCAACAAATGTCTTGAATTTTGTGTTGTTTGCAGCGACTGAGTATTTCTTTGTCTTTCGACTCTTTGTTACGAGCTTTGTTAGCAACTGTCAACTAAACCACCGGGAAACGAGCCTAATCAAAACAAGAATTGATCATACTTTAGTACAAAGTCTGTTAATTTTTGCTCTGAGTTCAATAATATTACGATTTACAAGAAATAGTGCCATAAGGGTAAGTTTGATCTAACAATTACATGACATAATAGTATTATTGAAATTTTAGATTTCTAAAAATACAGGCTTCTTCTGAAACTGGACGTCTATTTAAATTCTCGAGCCGTGTAACAAATAAAGTAACGACGTAGGTATATAAGCCCCACTGCTGAGTAACGGGCTTCTCATACGATAGAAGGTTTATATATATCATCATCAGCATCATCAGCCACTGCTGCTTCTTCACGACAACGCAAGACCACACACTGCACGACAAACAACCACTAAGTTAGATTAGCTACAATTGGAATGTCTGCGACATCCACCGTACTCCCCGGACCTTGCTCCAACATATTACAATTTTTTCCAGAATTCGGACAACTTCTTACAAGGAAAAAAATTCAACTCCGATGCGGCAGTCCAAACCGCCTTCAAAGAGTTTATTGATTCTCGCCCCCGTGGTTTTTTTAGTATAGGGATCAATGAACTACCTATAAGGTGGCAAAAGTGCATAGATAACAACGGTGCATACTTTGATTAATTAAATATATTTTACAAAAATAAATTACTTTATATTCCTCCCGTACAAAACGCCAATTTCATATGTAAGGACCTAATCAATGTCAAGCAAGTGAAATAGTGATATTGGTCAATTCACGGATGCTTCTTTATATAAGATTTATTTCATTGGGCGTTAAGAAAGTTTCATAACATAACAGATATACTTTGGCCACGGACAACAGACATTAGGGGGACATTTTGGGAAAGAAAAATCAGCCTTAACTTTATCGTGTTAGCATTTAATTTTCTGATAATATAGATAATCGACACACACACTTGCACATTCATGTTTCTCATTACAGTTTATATTTTTTTAATTCATTATAAATTATATTATACATAGTTAGAAAGATTTGTGGATTTTGTATTTTAAGATACATGCGAAATTTCGTTCTATCGGCTCCATACTAAAGTTCACCAATCTAAAGTTCTTACGCTATTTTATGATAAGATCAGTTTGGAGAAAATAATTAAACCAAAACTTATTCTTTATTGCATCATACACTATTAATCTAATATACCAAAATTAATGTTTGTTTGTTCGTATTTTATGCACTGTCATACCGTTTATCTGAATGCGGTAAAACTTTGTCAACTTATTGTTTGCACTTGCGCGGAGGTTATAGGCATAGTACAATTAACTTACAGTAGGTAGCGCGCGTATGGTACCGACAAATTTATTCGAAAGTTTTATATCATTCACCATTAATGAAGGTATTATCATTCCCAATTAAAAAATGTAGCTCTTCCAAATTGAAAACGATATTTTTAAACAATTATTTCTTCTGCGGTTGCAACGCGCAGGGTACCAGCTAGTTTAATATTTTAAAAAAAACTGTTCTGTATATACATGTTAATATTTATCAATAATCGGTTTTCCACTTGAGTAAGTTTGTAGGGTAATACGAGTACAATTTGTCGAGCACACACGCACGTTTTTCGCACACTGGCGTATTCTGTTTCTGTTCGCGTCTATATTCGTATCTATAGTAAATCTATGGGAAAATTGAGTTTCTCGACAACGTGTTTGAATATATTATTCGTGTCGGTATCCTGTCGAAGTTTGAAGTTATTTATTATTAAAAGTTTAAAATATAAATATTTCTTATAAATCTGGATGTTTTCTGCGGAACTACCTAAATTACTAAAGTACAACACAAAAATAGTAAGGATTACTAGATGTCTGAGAAATGTTAAGAATACCATTCGGATACATACGAAGTTTGCCAAACAGCCTTGGTGGACTTTTCACCACCTCAGAAACCTACCACCTCCACTGACGCTCAGGGCCAAGAGATCGCATACGAGAAGGCTGTGACTATACTATACTATACATATATCTTGGATGTCGGATCGACAGGATGCTGTAAGTAATCGACTCCACTTCACAATTGCCGCAATCGATATGTCGCCCATGTGGCAACTCGCCACACCCACAAGCTCAGGGTCACATTCAGACTCCATAGCCGACCGCCGACCCAATGAATTTAATAGAAATATAGAATAAAATGCTATCTTCAAAATTGTATTGCCTTGTATTTATTATATAATATATACGAAAGTGGACACGAAAATTATGATATTTTAAATATTCTGTTCCAGTAGTGTATATTTTCTTTGGTTCCAGTAAGGAACAACACACACTTTTTAATATCAATTACATATAGTATAGTCTGACAGTGTTAAATTTGTAGAAGTTTCAAATTCTAAAACTGAAAAATCATTCATTCATTCATTAATAACAGCCTATCAAAGTCCACTGCTGAACATAGGCGTCCCCATAAATTGCTTCCTTATCGTGTTGGCAAACGCAGTTTTTAATTTCTAGCTGTTATTAGGAAGATGCTGCTGCAAATCTCTTGGTTTATCTCCCTCTGTCGACTCTTATGATACCCACGGTACGATATGGGCTGATGGATATTTTAACACTTCCACCACACGATCAATATAAAATGTAGATACACACATTTGCGAAGCTTAAAAAGCTATTACATATTTATAAAAACTTTATCAAATTATTTCGACCATTCGTCAGCTTAGTGAATGTAACCAATCACTGTATAGATATACTATAAGAACCATTATATATCTACCTCAATTAGTCCTCAGGTCGGAGTGATTGATAAGGTCTAATGATCCGAATTTCGTTTTAATGTAATGGACGGTCCATTACATTAAAACGAAATTAATGACTGTTTTCATAAAAATATGTTGATTAAAAAACTGTATTTGTTTTGTTTACAATCGCTAAATAAAAAGGTTATGTTAGTTTATATGTAACTTATAAAAAAGTTTAAATATTATTAATATTTATACAATACTAGCTGGTACCCAGCGCGTTGCTGCCACAGAAATAATTAAGAAAAAATAATTGTCAAAGTATCATTTAAATTTGGAAGAGTTATATCGTTTATTTAGGAATAATAATATGTTCATTGAAGTTGAGTGATGTATAAATTTCAAATAAATTTCTTGGTACGATACTCGCGCCACCTATTGTAAGTTAATTGTACAATGCCTATAACCTTCGCACAAGTGCAAGCAAGAAGTTGACACAATTTTAGCGCAATCTGATAAACGGTATGGCAGCGAATAAAATACGAACAAATAAAAATACGTTTTTATATATTAGATATTTGGGTATACATATTTTGACATCCGCTAAGTGTTTCTGCTGAGCACGTGGTTGACTGGTAGAGAATGGCTAAAGGCTTTAAGTCCGCCAGTTATACACTTTGTGTTAAAAATATTTTTTTAAATTTTAATTTACTACCTTGCTTGGTATAAGCGTCGTAAAGCGGATCAAGAGAGTTTTAAATATTTTTTTAATATTTTGAAAGTCAAATTGCTTCAAATAGTACTGGACATAAAGACAAAATCAGTTACTGGGTTTTTCTCAGTCAGCCTGGAGAAGTTGGTGGTGCTTCAACCCCATGCTTTGGAAAGTACTTAAAGCCGTTGGTCCTCTCCGGTCGTGTCGGATTGCCGTCGTATCTGACTATGAGAGTGACGCAATACAGAGTGTACCTTTGCTTGTGCACACACTCGTGCACTACAATCTTGTTTCGCGCAGGTGACTAGTCTCCGATGAGACTGCCGTCACCAAACTTTCGTCTGGAGGTCAAACAAAATATACCAATATACAAGACAAAATATTTTGAATCTATCTATTTATCAATTACAAAAGAACCACAACTTTCGAGCAATATTAGCACTTTGGAATAATAAATTACTAGATGAATAATACGAAAACCCTTTTCAAAATTGATCAATATTATACTCAAGTAATTTAAGTAGTTAGGGTAAAACCAGTCCTGCTATTATAAGCATTATATCTTATCTTATTCCAAATTATAGAGAACAATGAAATAGTTACAATACCTTCCCAAGAATACTTGACAGCTCCGTGGCGTGGTGGCTTGCGGCGCAGAGAGCCGCGGGTTCGAATCCAGCACGGTACAATAATTTGTATGTATGACCTATAAATAATTATTCCGGGTCTGGATGTTTTTGTCCAGACCTTGTAAAATGTATGTATGTAAACTGACTCCATGGTATAAGAGAAAATCCTAGTATAGGGGTAACGTTTAAAAAAATGAATCAAAACTAGTTTTTTGTATAAATATTATGTTATTTTACTTAAATATAAGCTAAAGTTGACTATAATCCCACATGGGGGAAGTGAAATTAAAGCCCTGGATCGTAAAACGCACTGTCTTAGCATATCATTTCTAAAAAAATGTTCGTTTATTTTGGTCATAGCATACAATTTACATTATTAATCGAAGTTTTAACACAGAATATGGTGCGTAATGTAAAAATATTAAAATTTCTAACTAGTTTAATTTTTGTGTTCGACTTTGACGGTCCATCATTTCTTTATTTTTGAAGATGAAAAAGAATAAATATTATTACAAACATTTAATAAGCTCTAGAGAATGACACCCTGCAGGAATAAGGTAAGAAAAAAAATTCAATCAGTCGCGCTTACGTCCATTAGACCATCAAATAAATTTTTAATATACCACAATGAACAACTTTAATCAAAATCACGTTTTTTATTGCCTCTATAAGACTTTTCAGAGTAAACCACTCTCGCAAACACATACTTTCATAAAATAATTTCGTTACTATCTCTACGGTGGGAGTGTTACATTTTCTTTTTGATTGAGGAAACCCGTCGCTCGTATATCAAAGCTTTACCGAAGCTGGGAATGATATGGGATGAAAAACTAAATTAAAACGTAAATTTTAGCTTGTTTGTAGCTTAGTATATATTAAAAGGTAAAGTTGAAGTTCACAAAGTTAAAGCTAGGAAGGGAATATGCGCAGCGCAGCCATCAAGTGCCATCAAGTGTTTTTTTTTAAATATTTATTATATTATATAACCATAAAGCGAAAACAAATTCTTTTTGTTCTAGTGAGTAAAGCTAGAGAAAAAGCTCGGGGAAAAAGCAAGTGAATTTATATTCTAGTTGTAATATAATTCGTTACCTAAAAATTAAACTTTTAATAAAAATTAAGAACCGGCTTAAAAACTAAAAATACTTTATGGTGCTAAGATATAGTACAGATAAGCAAAGGGAAGGGCGGAATCTCACTAGATGGGGTGATGACCTGGAAAGGTACGCTGGACGTCGATGGCTGCAGGTGGTTCGAGACCGCGTTCCTTGGGGGAGGCCTATATTCAGCAGTAAACTTGTAAAAGGCTGTCATGATTATGATGATGATGAAGAAGACATAGTGTATTAAAGATTCAAAGCCCCGACTTCTGAAGCTCCCATGTTGAAATTATTTTATTACTGTTTGAAGTCGGTTTTTACACTATTTTTTACCTTTTTGAGCGGACTAAGTAATATCATGAGTTATAGGTAATAACTGGAATGTTGTTTAATATTTATATTGAAATCTTCATCCCCTATTTTTCCACCTTTTGTGGTGGAATTTTTTCTCCAAATTTATATTGCACAACTTCTGATAGTCCTTTTTGCGTAGATACGACCAATTATTAACCCTTCGAAGGAGGTATTAAATACAAACACAAACACAACTTTTCTGACAGTTGTCTAGACGGCGATATAACCATCTCATTAATAAAGGTTATTATTATTATTATTATGGGATATTTATGAAGTATTCTCATTTAGTTGGGCTGAATAAATATATAAAAGAAATATAGTAAATAAATATACATAAATATAAATGTATATATATTAAATATACTAACACAAATAATACATAAATAAATAAAACCCAACCAAATGGAAGCCCTCGGCAGAGACCAAACAGCCGAGGGTTAGGGGAAAGGAAAGAAACCGGCGGACGATGCGGGCGGTGTCGAGGAGCACCGCCTTCTGCATTTGAGCACGGAGCGGTCCTTCACGGAGTCCCAGTCGCCTCAGATGACCCGAGAGGCTGATCGGGATTAGCCCGTTCGCAGAAACGACCACAGGAATAATTTCGGTCGGCAGACCACCCCACATGTCGGTCACTTCGTGAGCCAGTTTTTTCAGCTTATCTGTTTCGGCTTTCACGAGGTTCTCGTCATAAGGAATGGTAATATCGACCAAAAATATCCTTGACTGTGCCCGGTCCATCAGCACAATATCAGGCTTATTCGCAAGAATAGTCCTGTCTGTGATGATGGCCCGGTCAATGAAACCTGGCGCGGTCATTTTCGAGCACGGCTTCCGGCAAGTATTTATAATATGGCATTTTCCTATCCACGAGACCGTATTTCAGAGCGAGCTCCTGGTGTAGAATCCTGGCTACTAGGTTGTGTCTGTGCAAATACTCAGTGTTAGAAAGCGCCGAACAACCGGAGATGACATGCCTAAGTGACTTGCCGGGATGGCGACAAGCTCGACAGATGTCGACGGCGCCATCCTTTAGGATGTATCTCCGATAATTGTTGGTCTTAATAACCTGATCCTGTATCGCACAGACAAAACCCTCGGTTTCCCCAGAGGTCAACGAAACGTAGCCAGTGGAGGGAGGCGACTGTGTCTACGAAAAGCTCATGTAGAGCCTTGTAGAACCTCCCGTGGAGCTCCTTCTCCTTCCATACGGTCTCCCGGTCGGAAATGCACTGTACTGCTGGGTCTTGCCATTGCTCGTTGGCTAAGGATAGAGGTAAGCCCTTTATCACACGAAATGACGTCCCTGTAGAATGGATCATCCGATCTCGCCAGAAAGTAATTACGAAGGCTGCACACTTCGCGATTATGCATGGTGAGAGCGCTCAAAAAGCCGTGCCCACCATGTTTCCGCGGCAAGTACAGCCTCATTACTGACGATCTCGGGTGATGCATCCTGTGTGACGTCATAACAGTGCGGACTTTTCTATCCAGAGCGTTCAGTTCGGTCTGAGTCCACCTGAGCATGCCGAAGGTATATATGAGAACAGGCATGACCCAACCGTTATATGCGTGTGTCTTATTCACACCCGACAAAAGACTGTTGAGCACGTTTGTCAAGCGTGCATAAAACACATCGCAAACTGACTGTTTCATATCCGCCTCATCGATACCTATGTTCTGTGACATACCCAGATATCGGTATGTTTCAGCCTGGGAAAGGGTCCTTATGTTGATGGGCATAGATAAATCTATGCCCTCAGAGTTAGCAACCCTACCCCTTTCGACATGGAGGACCGCACACTTATCCGTCCCCAGCTCCATTCTAATAGAATTGCTAAAATCACAAGTGATGTTTAGCAATTCCACAAGATGTGAGCGTCTGTAGGCGAATAACTTGAGATATAGAAAAGGTGGGTCACTTTTGTACCTCCTTTCCGAAGCTGAAATCCCCTCCCAGAACCCTCCAGTAAGGTACTGAGAGGGTTTAGAGAGAGGCAGAACCAGATTGGACTCAGACAATCGCCCTGGAAGATACCCCTTCTTATCCTTATGTGGTTCTCCGCAGCCGTCATCCACTCGCCTAGATGACAAAGGATCGTACTTCACTGCTCCATATACTGCCCGAGGAAGTCTCTAACTGTACAGTCAACCTTGTACAGCTCAAGCACCCTCTTCAGCCATGTATGAGGCACCGAGTCGAATGCCTTTTTGTAGTCTATCCAGGCGGCGGAGAGGTTCCGACGGTTGCGTTTAACCACCTTGCCAATGACCGCGTCAATGAGGAGTGGTTCCTTGGTTCCACGACCACCGCCCCCGACATCCATTTTGAGCGCGCGACATCACCTGATTTGCGTTCAGGTGACGAGTGATTCTCGCGCTCAAAATGGATGTTAGTGTCTTGTATATGGTAGGTAGACACGTTATGGGGCGGTATTTGCTCGGGTCTGTGGAATCCCGGTCTTTAGGAACCAAATGAGTGATCCCAGTAGTGAAGAGGCTCGGGAGTGACTTTTGGTCGAAAGCCTCTTGAAACTGTCGGGCGAGCACAGCGTGACACACCACGAACCCCTTCAGCCAGTAGTGATGCAATCCGTCGAGTCCCGGACTTTTCCAGTTCGGGGCCCTACGGACTGCCTCAGCTACGTCATCTGGCGTTATGATGACGGGGTCCATGGGCGTAACACTCGCACACTGACTCGCCACAACTTCCGTCCAAGGGCCCTCGCTGTGGTTTACGGGCTCTGACCACAGGCCGCGCCAGAATGCGATAGTGTCGGCCTGATTCGGTGCTGAGCCCGTTTCACGTACCATCGGCCGCTCCAATGATTCATAGAGCCTCTTCTGATCACTCTGGAAGAGACGATTCTGGTTGAACCGTGTCGACCTCTCGGTATATCGCCGAATCCGCTTCCCCCAAGCAGCGATTCTCTGCTTCAGGTCGTCTATGCGCTCCGTCAGTTTTTGCGTTATATCCGGCTGGGACAAACTGATATTTGTCTCAGCAAAGGCCATCCTGACGGTGCGCACAATTCTCGGTCTATTATTACCCGACCTGAAGCTTGTCAGTCTGCCGATGAGGGCTCTTGCCTTTGCGATACGGTCCTCAATTCTTTTTCTCCAGGCTAGGATGGCGCTACTTTCTCTAGTAGCGCGTCCAGCCGTGGGAAATTTGGCGCCAATAATACGGCAAACTGCCAGTGCGGCGCCAAAAGAATTGAGTCCGTCTCGCAAGGTCCCGGCTGGTTTCCAATAGGTCACCAGCATTGGGTTGAGAGCCTCACGACAGCCCGATTCCGCTTGCTTAAGGGTATGCGGGGAAGTCGCGGTCGATTTTCGAGAGGCGTACTGCGCGTTTCCAAAATAGCCTCTTTCAATATGCTCCTCATTTGCACTAGCTTGTGGGAGACTATTTCATCATCGTCTGAATTAACCACAACTGGAATATCCACGGCAGTATCCACGTGCGCAGGTTGCTCTGCAATTAGTGGCACCGCATTACCAGCTGTAGCATTTTCATCCAATGAGGGAACAGCCTCACGTCGTAGTCGTTCGAGTCGAACTCGGTCTGCCAGGTTTTGCTCCGTTACATGAACAGATGGCTCCAGCTATGCGAAAAAGCGATGCATGCGAGCCCGATACGCTAACATTCCAGTTTCTTCCCCTTTTGCCCTAAAATACGCTCGCAATGCGTTTGCGTTCATAATTTGCGTCCAACGCATGCGACGTGTTCCACCAGCGGCGGGTGCCGCTTGCCGAGTCCGAGAAGACCCAGCCGACACGAAGCCCTCTGGTGGGGATGATGGATGCGGGCGGCTACTAGGTGGTCTTGCAGCCCCCCGCGCTTGGCTGGCGACCCGCATGCTGTCGCGTCCAGCGCCAGCTCCAGACGCGCCCTGGCGACCTCCAGGCAGCGGCCCTTTGCGTACTCTTTTTTTTTTCATCATCCATTTTTGGGCGTCAATTAACGGGAGACGCCCAGGCCCGGCATCGTTTCATGGTTCGGCCATATGCACAAACGGACCTTTGCACCCTCAATTTTGCCTAGGCACGGCGCTCACACCTTTTGGCAGGGCGCTGACTGACTGCACCGACGTAGCAGTTTTGTCACTTAACTGTTACGTCAGCTGTTATTATTATTATTATTATTAACGCCAGACGTAAAATATCTATACTCAGCAGCAGGCCAATAGCGTCAGAAGTGATATTCATGGTACTGCGATCGTTAATGCGCCTACAGAGCGTATAGATTAAGGCAAATCCAAGATACAACGGCAGAGTCCATGTACAGCAGCGGATTTTTACGATTTGTTGATGATGATGTCGTGTTTTTAATGAGCCAGCATTCATTATGATCGAACCATGTGCGACCCTCACTCCGCTCGGTTGGTGTGTGTACGGACGTGTACCTGCTCATTTGGCTTCGGAGATGACCGGTCACATTAATTTACATCTTGGCGAGGTCTTGGAAGCAGCTCAGGTGGAACAGCGCATGTTGGCTGAAATCCATGATGAGATACGTCGATTCTTTAACTTAGATTCGTTAGGGGTGTCACTACAGCCACGACAAAATAAAGAGAATGTCCAAGCGTGGTCACATCTGGAACGGACAGCGAATCTGGTTGAAGGTAGATGGCAAGTCGGCTTACCTTGAATAGGTGGTTTTAATTCGCCAGCATTCATTATGACAGGAACGTGGCATTTCCTGCTTCAAAGTCCTCACAGAAATGAGAGGCCACCCTTAGGCGACCAAACAGGGTATGAGTCTTTAATGTTATTATTTAAACGCCATTGAGATTGTGATGTTCCTTTACTCACTCATATCATCTATCCATAACATTACAGCTTATAAAAGTCCACTGCCAAGCATAGGCCTCCCCCATAGATTTCCCATTGGAGGGTTATTTGCCATAGTTGCCACGTTTGATAAGCGGGTTGGCAACGGCTTTTTTTTGTCAGCTATTATCAGGAAGATGCTGTTGCTCATCTCCTGGTACAGCTTCCGTCTGTCGCCTCTTACGATATCCACGGGATGATATGGGGTAGTGGATATTCTGACACCGGCACTACACGGTCAACCCACTCAAAACAGTAAAAACAAAAAGCAGTAAGTTATAAAAAATAAAAGCCGACTCCAAACAGCTAAAAATAAAATTATCGTATTATTTTTGGTTATATAAAATCGGCTTTAACTCATTCCCAAAGATTTAAAGATTTACCAAAAATTACGAATTCATTGTGTGTGTTTCAATCAAATTGATGATAACAATATTTCCATAAATTTTGGAATAGAATAATAAAGATTTGGTCAAATGAAATTCAAGCGAAATTTAGTAGTGGTGCTGGGATTAGTGGTGACGGGGATAGTGCACGCAATTGAGGGAGAGCGGGAGGTGCTCTTCAAACTAGGTAAGACACATCATTGAAATTCAAGCGAGCAAAGCCTCGGGAAAAACTTAGTGACATTATATTCTAGTTGTAGATGATACGTTACCTAAAAATTTAACTTTAAATAAAAAATAAAAACCGATTTCAAAAACTAAACATAATAAAATAATTTCGCGTAAAGCATATTGTATTGAAGAGTGAAAGCCCCGAATTCAGAAGCTATAATATTGTGAATTTTTTTTTAATTTATGAAGGCGGTTTTTTTATTTTATTAAAAGTATAATTTTTTACTCTTTTGAGTGGACTAAGGACTAATTTTTATATATAAGTTCAATGTTAAAAGTTATATTAAAATCTTCATCCCTATTTTTCCACCCTTAGTGGTAGAATGTTTTCATCAAATTAATATGGAACCACCCTTGAAGTATAAGCCTTTTAATAAAAACGATTAATTTTTAAATAATTTCTGGCATTTCCGAGTAATCGGTGAATATCAAGAAGCTAAAGTGAACATACATAAAAAACATAGGCGTCGAATATAAAAACTCCCTTTTTAAGCTTAGTTAAAAAAAAGAAAATATCTTGAAGTAATTGCAAAGTGTCGTGTTGTATACGGGCAATAGTTTTTGTCCTTGTTTGTTGATACTTCGTTCTGAGCTCAGGTGTGGGCAGCTAGCTCTGTAAAGAATAAATACAGTAGTGAGTGAAATTTTTGCTAAAACAACACTGTTTGTTTGAGGCTAATTAATTGAATGTCTTTATTTATAACTTTGATATTTTATTGATATATACTTAGCTAGACATTTACATTATATTTTGTGATTATCATTCATTCTTTTATTCTTTCTTTCTATAAAAAAAAAAACGTTATCCCCACACTAGGATTTTCTCCTGTATCGTGGAGGCAGTTTACAAACATAAATTGCACGAGGACAAATATCCAGACCCGGAAAAATTATTTGTAGGTCATACATATACTTGTTCCGTGTGGGATTCCAACCCGCGGCCCCTAGCGCAACTACTCATTGCTAAGCCACTGCGCCACGGAGCCGTCAAAGGAATATATTAGGTCCTTACATATGAAATTGGCGTTTTGTACGGGAGGAATATAAAGTCAATTTTTTTTTGTAAAATATATTTAATTAATCAAAGTATGCACCGTTGTTATCTATGCACTATTGCCATCTCATAGGTAGTTCAATGATACCTTTATTAAAAAAACCACTGGGGCGAGAATCAATAAACTCTTTGAAGGCGGTGTTTTTGGTTTGGTGTTAGTGGTTGTTTGTTGTGCAGTGTGTGGTCTTGCGTTGTCGTGAAGCAGCAGTGGCCTAGAGCGATTGACCAATCTCGGTTGTTTAGCAGCTAGCCTTCCTTTGCAGTTGCTGACAATAGATATCTGCCGTAATCGTTTGGCCAGATTTTAGAAAGCTGTAGTGAACGACACCGGCGCTAGTCCACCAAACACTCACAAGTAATTTTTTCTGAGTCTATTTTAGTTTGGGGCAGGATTTGGCTGGGTCTCCAGGGTTCAGGCATTGCGACGAGTGCTTCCGATTATTGTACAGTATCCACTTTTCATCACAAGTAATGATTCGATTTAAAATCCCTTCATTATTGTGTCGGTTGAGCAAAGTAATACAGCAGTCGACGCGTGTTTGCAAGTTCGATTCACTCAATTCATGAGGTACCCATCGTTCAAGTTTTTTTTACTTTCCCGATTTGCTTCAAGTGAATTAATACAGTTTTATCACTTACCCCGAAGCCTGTAGCTATCTCTGAAGTGCTTTGTGATGGATCCGCTTCCACAATAGCCTTTAATTCCACGGGGTTGGTTCTGAAGGTCAAAATTTCCAGAACGAAAACGTTGAAACCAAAAACGTACCATGCTTTCTTTTGCGACACCAGCGCCGTACACATCATTAATCCTTCGAGTTGTTTCTGCAGCATTGGTGCCACGGTAGAACTAGTACTCGTAAATATACCGATATTTCATGTTTTCCATTGTGCGGTAATAAGCGACGCCAAAGAATAAAATAATGAGGAAAAAACAAATGAATGACTGTTTTCAAAACTCAAATGTACCAGCTAAATGAATTTATAAATTTGAATTTGAAATTCTTAACCAAAGAGGAGATATTTCAGATCAAAATGGTCAGTATGACAAAACGCTAATTTCATATGCAAGGTCCTAATATTAATACATTCTACACTCTTTTATAGAATAAGGCGAGCACACAGTCCACCGGATACTGTGGGCCCATAGATATCTACATTTATACTCGATTAAGAATTTTTTAAGATGATTGGATGCTATGGCCCATAGGCACCTACATCTCTAGGCAGTAGTATTGAAAAACATCCTAATTTCAATAGAGAGGGAGGCTGGGTACTACCACCTGCTTGGGATCCGGTAATTAACAAAATTAAAACTAAACCCAAGCATACCACTGCAAGACTTCAAGATACAGTAAGTTAATTTTGCGTAGATCGGACCAAAATCAATAATTAAAAAGCTAAAGGTACTCCGGGCTAACTCTGACATCGGGATGTCTATTACCTCAGTCCCCCGTAACCATGGGTGCTGTTAAGCACGCGAAACGTAAGATAAAGATGTGACTCGAGTAGAATTTTGTGACTCGAGTCACTCGGGTTTTATCATGTCATTTTCACTCGAGTACCGAATTAAACAAATTCACTCGATTCACTCGAGTGAAAACAGAGTTCGAGTTGCATCACTAGTTTAAGAATAAATTCTGTGGTTAATGGTTATTATACTTTATTGGTAGCAAAATTAAAAAATTTATACTTGTTTGTTTACATTACAAGACAATAAAATATCGTCTCATCGATGCTCAAGTGTATTGATACATGGAATACATGGATATACATTATATTCGTATAATAATAGGGATATAATATTATAATTTTAGAAAATCTATAATGTGTTGAATTACCTAAAACAAATGAAAAACACAGGTCTGAGAACCTTATTAGTATGTTAAAAGTGATAATGTATTAGTTTTATGTTGTTAGTAAAATCTAAATTATATATTATATATAATAAATACACAAAACAAGTTTTTGTGTATGATGAAAGAAAATTAGAATCTATGGGTCGAGGGATTTAAGGAAGCTTCTCTATTTGACGTAGTTTCATGTGCTTTGAAGAGTGATTCATTTAACTGCATTTAGGTACAAATACCTTATGTATTCAGCAAAGTGTTCCATATAACTTGACAATACCAAATGTCTTATTTGGTAGTCCAGACATGGATCCTGAATTCATGCCAGCCTTAGTAGATAGATAGTATATATTATATATTTATGTGTAAAGAAAGTAGTAAATAGTTGTACCAGAAGCAAATATACAGTTCGCATAAGTATTGTGACTTAGTTAAGCCATTTTAAATTGTGTAATGTTTATATCCTCGATGTTTTTGGACCATATCCTGCGACGGAATCAGATTCTTCTATTATGCTTAGAATGCTATGTTGTTAACTCTACAGAAAGGAATATTATTTTGTCATCAAAAAATTACATCTTTTTTCTCCTACATGAAACCAGTGAAAATAAAGCCAGACAACTTTTACATAGTCAAATATTGTTGATGTAAATCCATAATTATTATTTTTGTATTTGATCAACTGGAGCTAATTAATGGTGTATGTTTTATAATAATTTCTTATATATTTAACATACAGGCGGAGATAACAAAATGCTGACAGAAATATGGAAATATAGTTTATTGACATTGAAGGAGTCTTATGTCATATCTCTTATTATTGAAAATGTCCTTCTGATTCCTAACAATATCATAAATGGACGTTTTTTGGTTTTATAGTATTTGAAATGTAAAGCAATACATATGTAAACATAGTCTCCACAAGCTATTTAGAATGAAACAAATATAGAAAAAATAATATATTGATAAGAATTAATATTTAGTATAGGCACACTTTACAATAGTCATTAACTATTTTCAGGTCGATCGCTGAGAACATATCTGTATGCCTTGCAGGCTGAAAGCTTGCAGAGTTGCCTGTAGGCAGAGACAAAAAAGAGTATGGATATTGAAGACAACAGTCTTATATCATATCTCTTATCATTGAAAATGTCCTTCTAATTCCTACCAATATCATAAATGGACATGTTATCATCAAGTTATTTAGAAAAATTTTTTTAAATGATGATTGACAGTAACAAATACAATTAAATTGTACATGTGTTTTATTATCCCTCCATTAACAGTTTAAAACATCTTACTTTATATTTATCAGTGTGTAATAACATAAACATGATATTACCTAGTCATTTTGGCTTTAATGGTGTTTGGGGTATGATAACTAATCAGTTAATATATTTTAAAACAAAGTTTACACACTGCACCTTTACTAATCAACCAAAACATATTAACACAAAGTCTTGACACCGCACCTGTCTGTCTGTATGTTCCATTATTAATAGACTGTTTTGGAAATAATTACAACAATATATGCAGTGGCATTTTACTTTGTGGTTTATCCTTATACAACCAGTTTAAAACATCTTTCTTACTATATAGCATTTAAAGGTAATATTATAAATAGACATATTATCCGTTATTCATCTTGGCTTTAATCATATTTATTTAATTACTGTAATGGTGTTTGGGATGTATATTCACTAATCAATTAAAACCTGTAAAAAATAGTCTCCACACCACGTTTGTTTGTCCTATTATTGCTGAATGTACCTACAATTTTGTTAAAGTACCTATAATTGCTGAATGTACCTACAATTTTTTTTAATACTATTAATTATTAAGCTATTCTATTCTATATACACTATTCTACTAGAAAATCGCTTTTAGTTTGTTTTAAGGTTATTGTGGTATTCATATTTTAATTTTTAATTTCTCAAAATTCCCGTTAGATGCGATAAAACTAAAGGTCGCTGCATACGTAACGTGTTTTATTCCGGACGGAGCGGGACGTGAAATTTTGGAAATATTATTTCATAGAAAATGTACGTGAAAATGCATACGTTACGGATGCACGGAAGGGACAGGGACTTGGCATGAACGGGACGAGAAAAATATCGTCGGCGACGATGTTTACCCCGTCCCGCCCCGTGCGCGCCACGTCTCGTCAGTGGTTCCGCTGCGTATGCACAGTCGCTTCGTTGGCTCCGCAGTGATGCGCGTGCCGTACCGAACAAAATGGACGACGAAAAACTAATTAAATGTGTACGATCATATCCATGTTTGTATAATTTTGCACACCCGAATTATTTGGACACAAAATATAAAAAAAATCTGTGGCGGAAAATTGCAGTCGAATAATCACTCACTGCAAATGGTTAGTATAAATTTTATTTTTCATTTATTGTTTGCATAAGTTTACAATAGATATGTAACAATAACAATATAAAATAGACTCATGTTTTACAATGTCGATATTTATTACATCAGTAGAATTAAATACAACAGAAATCAAGTAGGTACATAACCAACTTTTTGACAGAGTATTTGGTTAAAATTTGTTTGTAGCGCGTTTATGGGTAAGGGTGTTAGTATTCATTCATGCTAAAAATGCCGACAGGAGAATTGAGAAAAACTTTGAATTTTTCTCGTTCACGAAATGCTTGACTAGAAGCACTGCCGCCTTGAGAACGTAAATTGTCAATGCTCGAATCCTCTAAACTTTCTAAATTACATTGATTAACCTCATTTTCACTATTTTTTCTTATAAAGTTGTGTAATATACAAGTGGTTAGTATTATATTATCTTATCTATTCATTTTTATTCTTCCTTGGTAAATTCTAAATTTCTGAGTAAAAATCACGAAAGCATTTTCTACGCAGCGACGAGCAAGACCTAAGCGATAGTTGAAGACTTCAAATTCGCGGTTTCCACTGTTATATGGATACGGACGTAACAAGTACGTTTTTAGTGGAAAGGCAGAGTCACCTATGATGAAATAAGGAGCAACAATGTTTGTACCGGGTAAAGCTCTGTTTTGAGGTATGTTTTGAGTACCATTCTCTAAACGTTGCCCTAGCGAAGAAGTTATAAAAATTCCTGCGTCATGATTTTTTCCCTGAGCATCTACATTTATGTAAATAAAATTACATTTTGCAGCTATTAGAGCCTTATAGTTAAAAAACAAAGATCCGCTGTTGGGTGGCGCTTCAATCACTACATGTTTACAGTCTAGTGCTCCTAAGCAATTTGGGAATTTCCACACTAGTCAGAAGTCTTCAGCAACCCCTTTCCACATCTCCGTAGTCATCTCGGGTAATACCTCACTCATTAATTGGTCAACAATAATTTTGCATGTCTCTTAGACAATTTTATTAACTGTGCTATGACCTAAACGGTAGCTAAATGAAATTGTCATATGTGAATTACCAGTGGCCAAAAATCTAAAAAAAAAGCAAAATATAACTTAAACTTTATTCATAATAAATAATTTTTTAATTTTTTTACATTGGTTCTCCTGCAAGCAAAAATGGACAAATATAAGAGCCAATACAAAAAAAAAAATATAAAAGTGAAAAAACTGTTACTGGCCAAGCTGCAAAGAAGATCAAACTGTATAAGTTTTCTGAACAACTTCAATTTCTCAAGGGTGTTGACGAAGATAGAGATTCTATAAGCAATTTTGTACAATTCAGTGAAACGATACCTTCTCATCATCTGAGATACAATCTATGAGCAACGATTCCATTGACATAAATCAACAGTTAAATTTGCAGGACCAAGATGATGTTGTAGTTAGTCCATTGCCTACGTCATCAGCAATGTCATCAGCAATGTCACCAGCAACATCTTCGGCTACAAATGAACAAGCTGAGTCTCCACCAGACCTACCATTATCAGCGATTCAGACTACTAAGCGTTTGAAAAAAAAGATGTCTGGCCCCGATTCTGAATCTGCTTCAAGTACTTTAATGAAGTATGTTCTTATGAATAATAGAAATAAAATTAAAGAAAGAGAAGAAGAGGAACATCCCATGGACGCATTTTTGAAGGGACTAGCAACAACATTGAAATCATTTTCTCCTTATTATCAGCATTTAGCTAAAGGGCAAATTTTTAAAGTCATTCACGATTTGGAGCTTCAACAATTGACTGCATATTTAATTTCATCGTCTCCATCTACACCTATTATAATGTCTTCTCCTTCGCCTTCATCTTCATCAATGCGGGTTATTTTATCATCTCCTCCGCCGTCTTCTGAACAACTAAAGACAACAGAGTCAATACAATCTTATTTCTCGCAGTATAAGCTCAGAGAGTATGATAGTACAAAGAATTAATATGCCAAAATGTTAAAATAAATATGTAAAAATAAAGTGTTTATTGTTTATTACCTTAAACATACAGCCAATCGTTCACAGGGTGTTTTGGCTCTTTTCATAAAAGTGTCCTTCTTATGTAAGTGAGGTCTTAGCTTGTTTTCCAGTGAAGCAAAACATTATTTTGTCATACGAAAATACATATACAATTGAGTCTCGTCATCCAAAAGTTCTTTGTAGAGAGTGTGGTATTCACCTTCTTGTTCTCTTTTCTGCCACGTAGGATGTACAGAAAATCTCCTTTTACACTCGACGGTTGTAGCTTCTTCATCATCTAAAGCAATAGCAATTAATGCCAATTCTTCAAATGAAAAATCCATCTTTCACAACACTAGCACGTTAGTTTCGAGTCACTGTCACGGTGCGTATGCATTAAACTCCCGTCTGTGTTGACATACAACCGCTCTCCGTCTCCGTCCCGTGCACGTGCTGATTCCGTCCTGTATGCAGCGACCTTAATATTAATTTTGTAATCCATAGATTATAAGGAATAAATCGGCATATATTTCATTAAGTTTCTCTAAAATTCGTGGTGGGCCCATTCTCCATACAAAAAGAAACTGTCTCCTTTGATACATACTTGACCAAGGTTATTATTATTTTTATAATCACAGATTTTTATTACAATATTTTGTTTCGCTTAAAGTACGTAGGATTTATATATAAATATACTTATAGGTACCGGCAAGTGAAGTGTACGGCGTCCCCCCACTAGATGGAGTGTAAGACATGCAGGAAGTCAATGGATGCAGGTGCAGGCCTATGTTCAGCAGTGGACTTGTGAAGGGCTGTAATGATGATGATGATGATACGTCTTGGAATTTATGGTGTGATCTGAAGGTGTACTTCGGTGTATACTGGAACTCCTCGACGAGTAGCACTAGGTGTGCCGAGATTGTGCTCGTTTTATTACTTATGATGAGACCTGACATCCAGACTTGAAAGAGTGACCTGAAGGTGTACTTCGGTGTATACTGGAACTCCTCGACGAGTAGCACTAGGTGTGCCGAGTTTGGCCTCGTTTTGTTAGTTATGATGAGACCTTACCTCCGGACTTGATAGAATGACCTGAAGGTGTACTTCGTTGAATGCTAGTGGAACTCCTCGAAGAGTAGAACTAGATGTGCCGAGTTTGGCCTCGTTTTGTTAGTTATGATGATACCTTACCTCCGGACTTGATAGAACGACCTGAAGGTGTACTTCGGTGAATGCTAGTGGAACTCCTCGAAGAGTAGAACTAGATGTGCCGAGTTTGGCCTCGTTTTGTTAGTTATGATGACACCTTACCTCCGGACTTGATAGAGTGATCTGTAGGTTTACTTCGGTGAATGCTAGTGGAACTCCTCGAAGAGTAGAACTAGATGTGCCGAGTTTGGCCTCGTTTTGTTAGTTATGATGAGACCTTACCTCCGGACTTGATAGAGTGATCTGTAGGTTTACTTCGGTGAATGCTACTGGAACTCTTCAAAGAGTAGATTTAGGTGTGCCGAGTTCGGCCTCATTTTGTTAATTATGATGAGGTCTTACCTCCGGACTTGATAGAGTGACCTGTAAGTGTATTTCGGTGAATGCTACTGGAACTACTCGAAGAGTAGAACTAGATGTGCCGAGTTTGGCCTCGTTTTGTTAGTTATGATGAGACCTTACCTTCGGAATTGATAAAGTGACCTGAAGGTGTACTTCGGTGAATGCTACTGGAACTCCTCGAAGAGTAGTAATAGTTGTGCCGAGTTAGGGCTCGTTTTGTTGGTTATGAATAGACCTTACCTCCGGACTTGATGGATTGACTTGAATTTGTACTTCGGTGACTGCTACTGGAACTTTTTGACGAATAGAACTACAATTTAATTTTTTTTCCACGATCATATGAGCATTATGAGTCGTGCACTTTTTGATTTTCAAAGGTTTTTTAAATTGAAATTTGACATAAAATCATCGGAAAATTGGAAGTATAGTAATAATTATAAGGTTTTAGTGAAAACTTGTGTATTTAAAAATTTACGTATAATCATGTTATGCGTATTTTTTTAATGCGCTTACGGCATGCACAATTGGATTTAAGGTGATACTATCGAACACACGACCAAGGGAATTTCTATAAAAGAGCCTCCTCCTTTCTTAAAGGCCAGCAACGTACTAGTAAGTCACCTGGTGTTGCAGATGTTCGTGGGCGACGGTGATCAATTACTATCATGTGAGCTGTATGCTCGTTTACCTTCTTTTCCATAAAAAAAGAAAATTGTTGTTAAAATAGCTGTGGGTTATCTAAGTAAATAAAATAAAAGAGACTATTGTAATTACATTAAACGAAACCTTTTAACAAATTGAACAAGTCTATTGCAAATCAAATTTAGCAGAGTAAAGGATTTACGGCTAACTCGTGATGACCCTTCGATAAAATTTGACCTACTAACAGAGGGCAACCTTTCTTTATTTGCTTATCGTTAATAACCTTGTTACAAAGTTTGTTATACTCGTAGTAAAAAGTAAGAAATGAATTTCCTTTACACGTTCCACACGAACATAGGCCTCCTCCATAGATTGCCTCATAGAGGAAATTTGCCATAGTTGTCACTTGGGTTGGGTAGTGGGTGGTGGCGGTGTAATAATATCCACGCACGTGTGGGTGTCGTTAGAGGCGACAGAGAGAAACAAACCAGGAGATGAGCAGCGGCGTCTTCCTAATAACATTAAAAAATAAAAATACTGCGGTTGCCAACCCGCCTACAAAGCGTAGCAAATATGATACTCCCCTATCAGGCAATCTATGGGAAAGACCTATTTTCAGCTGTGGACTTTTAGCAAGCTGGTTATTTTTATTGATTAATGAATGAATTGCTTATATTCTACTAAATGTGAGAAAACTATGTTGCCATCCAACACTATGACTATCTCTAGACTGTTTTAAATTTATAACATAACTATGCAAATTTACAAGGCTCATGTCAATTTACTATCCGTTAACTTGCATGTTCGCGAAGCTCATTTTCTTATCCACAAGCTAGAGAATGTGGCACAGACACGCGATATTGCAGCAATCGCGTCGCAGTGACGTCAGTCGCTGGACTTGTCTTGTATTTATGCTACGTTGATTTCAAATTGAGTACAGAAACTTTGTTTGTGTACTCAATTATGTAATTACTCAACAATGTTTACATTAAAGCGATATTACCTTCTTAAATTAAAATCAAGCTTATTAAGTCTGCAAGTTATATAGCCATATGAAGATACGACTTGCGTATAGTAGTTTGACGCTAGAGCCGTTTTATGTCTTTTTTTTTTCATATTGCAAGTTTTTTTTTTTATAGAACTGAAGTAACAAGCAAACTTACAGTCTTTTTATGTATGTGGATACTGAAGCCCACGGTCACCGGAAACCAGCTTTAAACAAAGAAGGCTACGGACAGATGCGTTGTCACTCTATATCCTGCAGACTGTAACACACTGCAAGCTCTGCTATTTGTTGACAGAAGTAGGTAAGAGAGTGGTACCTAACCGGACGAACTCTTGGGCAGAAAAGATGTTTTTTTTTTATATAGAAGAGGGGCAAACGAACATACGGCTCACCTGATGGTAAGTGTCGACCGCCGCCCACAAACAACTGCATCACCAGAGGAATTGCAGGTGCATTGGGGGTCTTTTAAAAAGGAGTAAGCTCGTTTTTTGAAAGTCTTTAAGTCGTTTTGGTTCGGAAAAATCGCCAATGGTAAACGATTCCACAAAGTAGTCGCGCGAGGAAGAAAACTCTTAGTAAATCGCACAGCAGTGAACCGCTAAGCATACAGATGATGTTGATAGTAACTTAGTTAGCTAAGTGTTCTACCATTGTAAGTTATATGAAGAACACATTTTTTAGTGTCTAAATAAAATGGTAAGCGATACTTTATTTTATTCACTGCTCTTAAATTTTATGGATTGCTATAAAATCGGATCATTGCTATCAGTTAAGATTGTAGTAAAAAGTACTTTGTAGAGCTTTTGTATGATATTCATACTGGCGATCGCGTGGAATCAGGTACAATTTAGTAAAATCTATTTAATTAAATTTATCATAAATTCTCACTACACCCAGGGTTGACTGGTAGGGAATACCAAAAACCATTTAAGTTAAAATTCTTCATAATCATACATAGGCCTCCCCCGAGGAATGCCACAAAGCACGGTCCTGAGTCACTTGCATCCATCAACTTCCTGCATCTCTTACCAAGGCGTCACTCTATTTAGTCTTACTTCCACATCGCTTACCGTTTAGGCTTTAGCTAACTGATTATCTGGTCTATTTTGTTTATTTTGGTTTTTTGGGGGATATCCGCAGAATTACTCCGAGTATAGCTTTCTCCTATAAATTATAGCTCGCTGAGCGACCTTGAGCTTCCTCGTACAGTGATGACGTATTAAGATTTTAAAATTAAATGCGATAAAATCCATAAATCAATTATATTCTATATAAATTAAATATCAAATATATATTTTACGCTTGCCTTTAAAAGTAACACAGTTTACATACATGTGAATCGAAAACTTTATAAAACAAAGAAATATTCGGTTTTTCTAAATATTGCCCACGTGATTTTTACAAACTTACATTGCCTCAGGAACCACAGCCGTTCCAGATTAAGAACGTGACCAGAATAAGAAATTTGTCGACTAGAATGTTTTATAAAATGACAATTAGGTACGTTACAAGGGTCCAAATGTCGTAAAATTTCCTTTATCTGGTAATTTAAATTTAATTTGCTCAAATTTTTCATACACTACGATCAATTAAAACTAAAATATCGAATATGTTATTCATTTTAAGCTAATAAAAATCTCATAAAATCTACCACCGATTCCAAAAGCAAAACTTCTATAAGCCATTCCTCCAATCATCAATATAAGTAGGTGATAATTATGTATCATTGATTATGTATGTAAAACTAAGCACGCACGTAACCATAATATCGTTAAGTACTGCAGCGATCAGCGTTGTGTAAGATGGCTGTATGAAATAAAAATAGAAATCGAAATAAATTTTTTGAATTCAATATAGATTAGGTATAAATCATTTTATTGAAATTATTTATTTTTAAGTTTAATTTTCTACTGATTCGGAAAATATCTCTGTCCTGGGAAGAACCAGCAAGAAACCAAGCGGGAATATTTTAAATAAAAGTACTGTTTACTGTCATATATTATGTTACACAATTCACAAAACAAATTAGAAAAGGCTTGATGTGGCCATCAATTCATTGCCAGTGGTTATTATCATCAATAAATTTCTTAATATTATAATAATCCTTTCTTTATACAATCTTTGTTTAATAAAGTTTTTGAATTTGGCGGTGGATAAATTTTGTATAATTTTTTGGGATTTTATTTTAAAGCCCCACGAATGTATTACTGACCCTTTTGATGTGGTAGAGTCACGCTGCAGCTACGTATATTATGGTTGTAACCGCCAAAGAATCAAAATAACCAAAATAGCCCAGCTGATCAGTTAGTTGAAACCTCTTATCGGTAAGCGAAGTGGAAGTTAGACTGAATAGAGTGACGCCTTGGTAAGAGATGCAGGAAGTTGATGGATGCAAGTGACTCAGGACCGTGTTTTGTGGCATTCCTAGGGGAGGCCTATGTATAATTATGAAGAATTTTAACTTTAATTTTCTTTTGGTATTCCCTACCAACCCTAGGTGTAGTGAGAATTTATGGTAAATTTAATTACATAGATTTTGTAAAATTGTACCTGATTCGACGCAATCGCCAGTATGAATATCATACAAAAGCTCTACAAAGTGATTTTTACTACAATCTTAGCTGAAAGCGATAATCCGATTTTCCGGAAATCCATAAAGTTTAAGTCATCATCATCATCATCATTACAACCTTTCACAAGTCCACTGCTATACATGGGCCTCCCCCAAGGAATGCCACAAAGCACTGTCCTGAGCTACCTGCATCCATCGACTTCCTGCATGTCTTATCAGGTCGTCACTCCATCTAGTGGGGGGACGCCCAACACTTCGCCTACCGGTACGAGGCTGCCACTCGAGAACCTTTTTCCCCACTGGTTGTCGGTTCTTCGAGCTATATGGCCGGCCCATTGCCACTTCAGCTTAACAATCCATTGAGCTATTTCGATAACTCTAGTTCTACTGCGGATATCCTCATTTCTAAGTTTATCACGCAGAGAAATCCCGAGCATAGCCCTCTCCATAGCTCGCTGAGCGACCTTGAGCGTTCTCATACGGCCAGCAGTGAAGGACCACGTCTCAGATCCATAAGTCATCACTGGCAACACGCACTGGTTGTACAATCTCGTTTTCAGGTTTGAGGTATACCTGACGAGAAGATGTGTCGTAATTTCCCGAACGCTGCCCAGCCGAGTTGAATCCGTCGATTGACCTCTCGGTCGAAGTTGGACTTACCTAGTCGGACTATTTGTCCCAGGTAAACATACTCGTCAACAACTTCGAGCTTAGTGCTCCCAACAACTACCGGCATAGGTGTGACATGGACATTAAACATAATCTTTCTTTTGTCCATGTTCATAGTCGATAGCCATCGTAGCGCTATTGTACAAACACTTCAGCATTTTGATATACCGACAGTCAACTTGGCACCGTTGAGGGGACTGTAGAACCGCCCAAATTTCGACGGAATCAAAGGCTTTCTCATAGTCCATATACGAATAGCAAAGTGGAAGATTGTACTCTTCGGTCTTGTGTACAATTTGCCAAAGTTCTATGGTGCAAAAGCCTTTTCGGAAACCGGCTTGTTCGGGAGGCTGGAAGTCGTCAAGTCTTAAAGTAGTAAAATTTAAGTGCAATGTGTAAAATAAAGTATCTCTTATCGTTTTATTTGGACAATAGAAAAACGTGTTCTTAATATAACTTATTTATTTATTTATTCTTTATTACATTCCTTAAAACAAAATAATACAAAGGTGCACTTAATGCCTTGAGGCATTCTTTACCAGTCCACCCACGGTGTGGTGAGAGTTTGACGTAGGTGTGGCAATATAGAATAAAAGAACACAAAACAAGAATGATAATTAACTACATAATATATAATTTTACTAATAAACTATACATATATAACCTATACATACATATATACAAATATATGAATACATGCATATACATATTTATATATATACATAATTAGTACATACAAATGACTATGAATATATACGTCTGTTTAGCAATACGTATTAAATGGACGAATCATCTAAAATGCGTTGTCTTTAAGATGATTATGGACCAACTTTTTAAAAGTATACTTATTGGGTGATTTTCTGATGTCATCGAGCATGGAGTTCCAAAGACGTGTAGCCTTAACTGTGAAGAAGTTATCATAGAACTCGGTGAAGTAAACAGGAATACAGATTTTGTTGTTGGAAGAAGAACGTAGAACCCTATCATGAGACGAGGAGGGATAGTGATATTTACTCTTAAGATATGAAGGCGATGTTGGGTCATTTAAAATATAAAAAAGAACAAATAATATTCTGGAATATCGCCTCTACCGAATTTTAAGCCAATTACGCTTAGATCTATATTACGAAATATGGTCATACTAACGAAGCCTGAAAATAAATCTTATACAGTTATTGAGAAGGTATTCCAGCTTGTTCAGAAGATCTTGGGACAGATCTGGGTAACACACATCTGCATAATCAATTATGGGTAATGTGAGTGATTGGACAAGCATGATCTTAGATTTTGTGAGAAAAAAATATTTTAAACGATACAGAGAGCATAACGTGGCAATCACTTTAAGACTCACTTCTGAAACCTGAGTTCTATAATTCAGCGTGCTCTCGATGTGTAGAACATGATTTTTAACAGAATTACTGAACAGAATTATAATACTATTGTAATAAATAGGAGGTAATTCAAAGGATTGAGCAAAACTGCATAACGAGTAGATCAATCTTTTATAACTGATAAGTTGTCGTTAAGTTTTTTGATCCCACGTACAATGGTAAATTACAATGGTAGAACGCTTAACTAACTACGTTACTAACTTACGTTATCAACACCAACATCATCTGTATGCTTAGCGGTTAGCTAATGTGTGATTTACTAGGAATTTTCTTCCTCGCACGACTACTTTGTGTAATTGTTTACCACCGGCGATTTTTCGACCTTCGAAAAACGAGCTTACTCCTTTTTAAAAGCCCCCGACGCACCTGCGATTCCTCTTGTGTTGCAGTTGTTTGTGGAGCGGTCACTTACATTCAGGTGAGCCGCATGTTTGTTTGGCTCATCTTCTATGAAAAAAAAACACCTATTTGCCCAAGAGTCCGTCTGGGTAGGTACTACTCTCTTACCTATTTCTGTCACTAAATAGCAGAGCTTGCATTGTATCTAGAACACAGAGCAAGCTCAGTTATTTGAATCCTTCAAATAACTGAGCTTGCTCTGTGTTCTGGAGATAGAGAGTCACAGGCTATGAAATATTCCATTTTAGTCCTCAGGCCTCTCTTATAGATAGAGGAAGCATATTCGCCATCTTGTCAACGGCGGCTTGCATTGCATTTTATTACGTTATATATGTTTAAGTATGATTAATTCTAAGTTCAATCATCATTATAACTCAACTCACTAGTCGCAAGTCCACTACTGAACATAGTCCTGTTCCAAAGGAATGCCACAAAGCACGGTCGTGAGCCACCTGCAGCCATCAATTTCCTACATCTCTTACCAGGTCGTCACTACATCTAGTGTGAGGCCACGTTACACTCTTCTTACCGTTACGAGGCCTCTCGAGCAAGGGTCGGAAACCGGTAAAATTTTCAAACCGGTTTGGCTTGCAAGTACATGTGAACGAAATATTAAGGTTTCGTTCCAACGTAACCTTAATTTAACCGGTATTTTCAAATAAAGTTCCCATTGTGGTTAGTGTTCATTAACCGTTATTGAACACTATTTTTTCGTTCTTTAGATTTAAGGCAAGGCGGGGATAGGGGAATCCACCGACCCGCGCGCCGCCGCGCCACACGCCAGTGGCAGCGGCAGATAGCTACAAAAATCACGTCGCACAGACAATTATATTACTTTTCTTAGTGTATAGGTATCGTGATTCAAAAAACCGGTTTATTTTGTTTACAGAACAAAATGAATTCCGGTTTTGTTCTGAACATACCACAAAACCGTTATTAACCTTTATTAATCGTTATTTTTCAAACCGGTTCCGGCCCTTGCTCTCGAGAACCCATCAGTTATCGATCCCTCGAATTATATGGCCGGCGATTCTACTGCGGATAGTTGTTGAATAAATGGTTTATAATAACAACGGAGTTCATATTACCTTTCGCAAAGAATAAAACCAATCATACGGACAACGATTTATTTTTTTCAATAAAGTATATAAAGTGGTTACTATATGGATATCGTATTTTTATCTAGCGACATATGACTTGCAGAAGTAATAAGTACGATTTTAGTTTAAGAAGGTAATGTCTTTTTAATGTAAACATTCAAAAATTTCTGTACTCAATTTGAAATCAACGTAGCGTAAATACTCGTACAACAAGAGTCTTGCGACTGCAGTCATTGCGACTGTAATATCGCGTGTCTGTGCTACATTCTCTAGTCTGTTGATAAGAAAATGAGCTTCGCGAACATGCAAGTTAACAGATAGTACATTGACTTGAACCTTATAAATTTGCATTGTTATGTTATAAATTTGAAACAATCTAAAGAGCGTTTTAGTGTTAGATGGCATCTTTTTTTTCTAAAATTTAGAAAAATCAGTTATTGCATAGAATTGGTTCTATATATTTTTAGTTGGAAATTCGTATTTCATTGTATAATTTATGAATTACAGCCACTGGTAAACATAGGCCACCTCCATATATTTCATCATAAGGGGATGTTTGCCATAGTTGCCACGCTTGGCAGGCGGATAAGCAACCTCAGTTTTTTTAGATTTATTTGTTATTAGGAAGACGCTACTGCTCATCTCCTGGTGTGTTTCCCTCTGTCACATCTTACGTCAACCACGGGGTGTTATGGGGTGGTGGATATGATTACACCGCCCCTAAACAGTCATAGATAACAGTCATCAAAAGTCTGTTATGTCAATAATCTATAGGGGAGATAATTTCCACAAATGTCACACTTAGCAGGCTTTCGGCAATCACATTTTTTAAATATTTTAGTTGTTGTCTGGAAGAAACTACTGCACATCTCTTCTTCCGTTTCCATCTGTCGCCTTCGTAGTAGGAGTGGATTCTCGTCATCGACTCAACAGTAGATCAACGCCAATATACGGTTAAAAATTTCATAATAAATCAATTTTTTTTGACATAATAATATTTATTTACATAACATTCAAATATATACAATATTTAATACCATACTGAAAAAAAATTCTAAACAAAAAACTTAAATTATCATTCAGACCTATTCCGTGCCAAGAACGCTGGCTGAATTTCCTCGCTGAACGGCTATAAAGTGAGAAAAGAACCAACCCTCTAATCACCAGCAGCGACGACCAGTTGCGAATACAATTCCTTTAGGAACTTTACCGCACGTGAACCCCACCGACCGTTAGTCTCTGCAGCAAATGGCACAGATATGTAATATTTTCTTATGGGATAAGGGTGACAAACGAGCACACAGTCCACCTGATAGTAAATGGTTGCTGTGGCCTATAGACATCTACATCTATCTTCAATTACGAATCAAAATGCACTAATAACTAATAAAAAAATGACTAATATGGAATGCCTCGTCTCCAGTTAAAAGGGTCTCCGATTCTCTACACTCACCATATGAATTACAGCAGCGTTAAGCTGCTATTTTACGCTGATATTCTGTGAGAGCGTGATCCTTCCCCGGTCGAGCCGACCCATCGTGCTACCACTATACCAGTAATATAGCTGCAGCATGGCTCTACCACGTAAAATCCATCTCTCAAAGACTCATATTTGCGCCACTTACTTAGTTCATATATCATAACATAGCCTCTGATGCCTTCCCGGCTCTAAACGTGGTACCCTTGAGATGAGAGTTCCCAATCAGTCCGTCCAGTGGGTGTTGTAAGAGGCGCTAAAGGGAAACTGAAATAGGATATGAGCAGCAGCATCTTCCTGGTAACAACTCAAAATAATAAAAACTGTGTTTGCCAGCCCGCCTGCCAAGCGTGACAACTGTGGCAAATTTTCTCTATGAGACAATCTATGAAGGAGGCCTATGTTCGTGTGGAAGGTGTAAAGGAAATTCATTTCTTATTTTTTACTTTTATCTCTACGAGTACAACGAACTTTGTAACAACATTATTAACGATAAGCAAATAAAGAAAGGTTGCCCTCTGTTAGTAGGTCAAATTTTATCGAAGGGTCGTCAAGAGCTAGTCGTAAATCCTTTACTCCCATAAATTTGATTTGCAATGGAATTGTTCAATTTGTTAAAAGGTTTTGTTTAATGTAATTACAATAGTCTCTTTGATTTTATTTATTTAAATAATCCACAGCTCCTGCTTTTTTACAGTCAAATTTAGTTGGATGATATAATCCCAACATTAGCTATATTGTAGGTAAATTATTTGTACAGGTTACCCTAGATAAATTCTAATAATATAAATAAATAAAATATAGTAATGTCCTCCAGACATAACTCCGGCCACGGCAGCCAGTTTCAATGGAGACTAGCCATCTGCGGAACCCTTACTCGTTTGTGCAGTATAAAGTTCAGTGTAGGTGTAGAGCAAGGAGATTCCGCTTACGTCGTTCTACGAGTGAAGTCATTCTACGAGTGTTAAGATAGTAACGTGGTTCTGTCCGTTGTGGTTGTGATTCTTCTGGTACAAAAATTTTTGAAATTAACAATGGATAATTTTTGTATATTTTTTTGGGATTTTGTTGTACAGCCGCAATAATGAATTACTGGCTCTTTTAATGTGGTAGACCCATGATGCAGCTATATTATGGTTATTATTATATTTATTATATGAATGGGTTGGCTCGACCGGGGAAGGACCACGCTCTAACATAATACCAGCGTGAAATAGCAGCTTAATGCTCCTGTGTATCGTGTGGTGAGTGTAGAGAACCTTCCAAGTGTAGAGTGTAGAGTGTCTCCTTTTACTAGAAACGAGGCATTCTATCTCTAGTCCTCAGGGGTGACAATGCAATCTGCATTTTGATTCCTAATTGAGATGATAAATGTAGATATGGGCCACAGCATCTACTTACCATCAGGTGGGCTGTGTGCTTGTTTGCCACCCTATCCTATACTCTGTGGAGTCAAGTAACTGGCACTCCTAGCTGTTGTTTGTTCCTAGTAGTTACAGAGGAAATAAAAAATTAAACCACTTTTTTTTGTACTTACATTAAATTTTCGTAAATGTATGGAGAGGATAAATTAATATATTAACCTTCTTAAAGACTCTTTAGTTTTTAAGTCGTAGATTGCTCTAATGGCCCTCTTCTGTAAATCAATTATAATTTCAGTGTCAGTATTGATAAGAAATTGTGACATGAACCATAGACAATGTACTAATATTAGGGAATGAATGAATGTTTTATTAGTTAGTAAAAAAATGTTTTGTATAGTCCTAACAATGTTCGGTTCTCATTCACTGACCCAATAGAAGTAGTCGTCAATTTAATAATTTAGAATCAAGAAAACAATACTTTACTCTACATTCTATACTATGCCACGAACTCAGGTTTCTCGCGTAATGTAAAATTCAAGCCCAGCCTTTTTGCTATCACGGGAGGTCTACAAAATATTTAATTTGTTTTAATATTTGATGATTTCTAAATAAACAGATATTAGATTAAGATATGAATGTTAGACAGCTTATTTTATTTGTTAAATTTGGTATATATTCTGTGCGTCTCTGACATGAATCTCTTCCATGTGGTTCGTTATGATAAAATAATGTTTTAGCTGAATTTTTTACGATAGGCAAAATATACCACCAGAAAGAAAGAATAGCTATGAAAAATTTGAAATATCATTGTATTACAAGTTAAAAATTTGTTACTTGTTTGTAAATGTTATTTTAGACTAGCTGGTAAACGGCGCGTTTGTGCCACAGAAAAAATAATTGTGGAAATATCGTTTCAAATTTGGAAGAGTTATATGGTTTAAATATCTATACTAATATAATAAAGCGGAAGAGTTTTTTTTGTTTTTTCGTTTGTTTAAACTCTGGAACTACCAGTCCGATTTGAAAAATTATTTTTGTATATTATGGCCAGATTAATGAGGAACAGTATAAGCTATCTAGACAACCTTGGGATTTATAGGATTGCAAGAAAACAATAAAAATATGTGTGTGGTTTGGTGACAAAAAAAAACATTATTTTTATTATAAACCATAAAATAGTAATAAACATGCATAATATAGAATGGTATATAAATACATAGATATGATAAATACATACATACTTATTTATATATATATATATAAATAAAAGGACAAATATATATTTTAAAACTATTACATATAACATAAATGTGCAATACATATAAACAAATAGTGTAACTAGATAAGGGTAGAATAGTTATATACAAGTGAATAAAAAGATAGAACTCCATTAATCTTGCCAATTTGTTAGCTAAAATGATTGAACTACATGAACGAGGTGTCATGTCATGTCGCGGGGCACAACTAGTGAATTATCGTAAAATAAGAAGTTTTGAACAAACTGTAACACCCTATTTCACCTTCTTAGGGGTTGAATTTTCCAAAATTTCTTTTTCGTGGATGCCTGCGTCATAAAAGACAACTACTGTCGAAATTTCAGATTTCTAGGTCTAGCGGCTTGGGCTGTGCACTAATTGATGAGTCAGACACTTTAAACATCTTTTTTTTATATAAAGATGATAGAATTGTAAAATGATGTCAATTTTAAAATAATATTTTTACTGCAGCAGTTGTTTTTCTTTTAAAACTTGACGTAACTTGCATCATATTCCATTTCAAAACAAGACTGTAGCGAGCGACGAGCTTTTCTTCTGCAACTGCGAACGTGACATAGCTGCGGAAGTAGAGTCGATAATTTTTCTACAAACTGTAAACAGATCCGACTCAGACTTTCGTCTTGATAAACAAAATTTTTAGTGTGTCAATGAAACTCATTTTATTTTGAGAAACGGTTATTAATGTATGTGCCAACGAGAGGAAACTATTGGTCGCTAAAACTAACATTAAAATGTGTAACATGGGTGAAAAACAAAGCATTGTCTCTGAACTACTGTCAAGTGCTGCTCAAATTGTGTATAATTTACTTAGAATATTGTTTATGTAATTTAATAAATTGTTTTGTGTTATTAAGTTATAAGATACAATGGGACTGATATGATAAAAATAAAGAAAGTCTCTTAATTAAGAAAGAATAAAAAACAATAAGTGCCATTTATTAACCGTTACTAAAAATAAAATAAGCTGATAGGGTATTAATTGAGTTTGATCACATTACAGTAATATTTAATCGGTGCGATGGAGAAGTTATGGAGGGCTTTGTATTCGGATGTTAATAAGTTTTACTAACTAGTATATCATTTATTGTAATAAATCAATATATCGTGGAAGAAAGGTTCTTGAATGGCAGCCCCGTAACGGTAGATCAAGATCGAGATGTAGTGACGACCTGGTAAGACATGCAGGAAGTCGATGGTTGCAGGTACCTCAGGAATGTTCTTTTGTGCCATTCCTTGGGGGAGGCCTATGTTCAGCAGTAGACTTGTGAAGGACTGTAATGATGATGATGATGATTAATATATCATCGCTAGATTATATACGCCTTCGTACATACTAGTACTACTTCTGTTAATTTTATCAAAAACACGAAATCACCTATCAAGTAATACAAGCGACAGTAGTTTGTGGTGCTAACTCATACTACGAGTATGTTCATTTAATTCTAGTTTGAATGTACTTGCTCTAATTATGAAAAAATATAAATAAATATACTCGTATGTATAAACTGTATTACTACAATTATAAAAGAAGAATATTCAATGAGGTTACAATTTTCTTTTTAGCTTTTTGAGTCCACTGCTAGACAAAAACTTTTTCAAGAATATATTGCATGCATTTCATGAGAGAGTTGTCGATCGCATTACTTTGAATGTTTTTCGCATCGGCAACGCTTCCTACAAAAGTGTTAGTGTGGCATAGACTTATGTACATTATACAGATTTTGGATAAAAACGGTGATAATTATATAATGTGTAGTGGCGGTGTAAGAAAGGCGTGGGTATTGTATGAGGTGACAGAGGGAAACAAAGCAGGAAATGGCCAGCAGCGTCTTCCTAATAACGACTAAAAATAAAAATAAACTGTGGTTACCAACCCGCTTGTCAAGCGTGGCAACTATGGCAAATATCCCTCCCTATGAGGCAATAAAATATAAAATAACCCCAAAGTTTCTTGCCGATTCTTCTCTGAGGTCTTGTTTTGCGAACTGTTGTAGGTTTGAATTTCATAACAACTTTAAACAAGCTTAAATTGAATTAAATAAATTAACTTTAACTTTGAAATATTGATGACGGAGATGATGATGGTAATGGGTGTGAGGAAGATTTTATAATTTTTTCTCCAAATGCCAACCTCAATTATACGCGGTGAATCCTGACGGAAGAACGAGAATCTTTGATTTGTTATATTTTTGGAATTTCTGACATCGGGAAAATACTAAACCTAGATATCACAGACTTTTAACAGTGCGAGGGTATCAGCTAATTATCGAAGCAGTATATACATACCCACATATCTATTCTTGGAAAGGCCTACATTTTATATGGAAATTGAAAAGACTGTTAATGTGTGCTGATAATAATGAAAATATTTATTGCAATCGTTGAAATGCATCACTTGTACCATACAACCACATGCAAGACGTACAACTTTGCACTAAAGTTTGTTATCTAAGAGCTTTGATAACTAGACCTAATCAAATCCCGTACCAGGTGCAGCTTAATATTTGTTTTTATTTCAAAGATGACGAATGTTTATCTGTAGTAAACAACTACGTAACATGTTAATAAATTACTGAGAAAATGTTAGTAAGCCTTCTCAATGCAGATTCAGAAATTAAATTGTTACCTATTATTAAAGTATAGCTTAAAGTTTTAGTTTATCCTTTAGTCTATTTGCATTTACAATTAGACGTAGGCTTTTTATTTGAGAAGCACTATGGAATACAGTTCTTCAAAGAGTTTCCCATGGAACGGAATTCTTCGGAATGTGACGGAAGTTTATCATAGTGATATATTTGAAGATGGGCCAAGTTAAATGTACTTTCTATAGTTATGTATACGTAGATATATGGATATGAAAGAAGCGATAGATGTATGTCAGTATCGTGCCAAATGAATGAATTAATGATTTTTTATTCAATATTGATTATTACATAATACTTATAGAAAGTCATTTTTTTTATTACCACTGGTTCGAAAAATACCTCTGTCCTGGGAAGAACCAGCAAGAAACCCAGCGGGACTTTATTTTTAAACATATTTCACTTTACAATAATAATTTGTTTGTAAAAATATTTAAATTAATTTTCATAGAACCAACATGGTGGCGATCACCTTATTCCCAGGGGTTATTTTCATTCATGTATTTCTTGATATTATAATAACCCTTTTTGTACAGTTTTCTTTAATAAAACTTTTAAACTTGTTTATTGAAAACTTTGAACATGTTCTGGGATTTTGTTGTAAAAGCATACATTGCCCCATAAATGAATTAATGATTCTGTGGAGTCTAGTAACTGGCATTACAAGCTTATGTTTGTTCCTAGTGTTTAAAATATGAACATCCTTATTGTTATTAAAGCTTTTTATGTTTTTATGTACATACATTATATTTTCATAAATATATTGCGATGCCAAAGTTAACATGTTTATTTATTTAAATTTTGAAAATTAAAGAGGTATCATCAGCAAATCATACTATATCGTGATTGTCTCCTACAAGATAAAGTAAGTCATTAATTAAGAACAGGAATGGGCCACGAATCAAGCCCTGAGGAACGCCCATTGATACTACCGATCCGGAGGAACCTTTATCATTGATCACGACTTTTTGAGTTCTGTTACTCAAATATGAAATAATAAGTCTAAGCGCAATATTTTTGATACCGTAATGTTGTTGTTTCTTGATTAATCTCTCATGATGAACACAATCGAAAGCCTTGGAAATATCACAAAAAATACCTAAGGCATCTTGTGAATTCTCCCAGGCATTAAAAATATATTTCATAAGCTCAACACCGGCGTCAGACGTCGAGCGACCCTTTGTAAATTAAACTTGACTGCATGCATATATACATAATTATAATTACACCAGCCAGGCCCAACAACCGGGTAACACGTCTCACTGCACACATCCGCATACCTGATATGATTTATCCAAAGAAATTTGCATATATGGGCCAAATTAAGTTTATTCTTAACCGATGAGCATATAAGCGTAGATATATTATGTGAAAGAATCGATAGAGGTATATCAGTATCGTGCCAAATTGAAGTCCGTAGTGTCTGCCTACCACATTGGCGACAGGTGTCGGAGTTCATAATATACTTTCCATATTCACATAGATAGTGTAATTAATGAGTACAGAACTAATAAACTCGTTCTACTGACGGTCGTCAGAGCTTGGCTAGTTAGGAAGCAAGGTGCAACACTCGTTGACTTAACGCTAAATCCATATTTAACTTTGGAAACAAATGGTTCTTATTTTAAATTTTAATTAATAATTTTTAAGGTTAAAACTTGAACTGTATTTATAGAACTATAATAACAAATTTTGAATACTTGTTAATCCAAATTTAAAGCATGATATAATCCCTTTGCAATACACTCATCGATCGAAGAGTACTACAAACTTTGAACGTAATACGACTGCAGAATTCAAAGAAGAAACTGAAATTATATTTGCAAATTGAAAATAAATATGAATGCTATGACTAGATGTAACATACTTTTATACAAGTAAATGTAACAAAGTAGCACACATTCTACCTGATTTAAAATTGTTAACTTGTCATTTATATTATCATTGATTAACCTTTTCGCTGTTCCGTGCACTATATATAGGTCACTGCTATTGTCTTACTATTGTGTCTGAAAACCGGACAGTAAGTGTTAAGAATCAAAAGTAGTTGCGTCTCCATACTAATACTGAGAATTTCTTGACAGAAAACCACGTACACAGCACCATAAGATCAACGCGACCAACGAGGCAGTCATGTCATATTACGAAATTAAGGACAACCTTGTAAAAATACAGGAATTCCGTTTCCATCTGTCGCCTTCGTAGTAGGAGTGGATTCTCGTCATCGACTCGACTGTGGATCACCGCCAATATATGGTTAAATATTTCATAATAAATATATTTTTTGACATAATAATATTTATTTACATAACATTCAAATATATACAATATTTAATATCATACTAAAAAAATACTAAATAAAAAGCTTAAATTATCATACAGTCCTATTCTCTGCGGTATAATGCCAAGAACGCTGGCTTAATTTCGCTGAATGGCTATGAAGTGAGAAAAGAACCAACACTAATCACCAGCAGCGACGACCAGTTGCGAAACAATTCCTTTAGGAACTTTACCGCACGTTAACCCCACCGACCGATAGTCTCTGCAGCAAATGGCACAGATATGTATTATTTCTTTATGGATAAGGGTGACAAACGAGCACACAGTCCACCTGATGGTAAGTGGTGGCTATATACATCTACATCTATCTTCGATTACGAATCAAAATGCAGATGCGTTGTCATCCGTGAGGACTAATATGGAATGCCTCGTTTCCAGTAAAAAGGTCTCCGGTTCTTTACACTCACCACACGAAATACAGCATCGTTAATCTGCTATTTTACGCTGGTATTCTGTGAGAACGTGATCCTCCGGTCGAGCCGACCCATCGTGCTACCACTATACCAGTAATATAGCTGCAGCATGGCTCTACCACGTAAAATCCATCTCTAAAAACCATATTTGCGCCACTTACTTAGTTCTAATATCATAATATAGCCTCTGATGCCGCCCTGGTCTAAACGAGGTAACCCCTGAGATGAAAGTTTCCAGCCAGTCCGTCCAGTGGGTGTTGTAAGAGGCGCTAAAGGGAAACTGAAATAGGATATGAGCAGCAGCATCTTCCTGGTAACAACTCAAAATAATAAAATACTTTGTTTGCCAGCCCGCCTGCCAAGCGTGACAACTCTAAATTTTTCTATGAGACAATTTATGAAGGAGGCCTATGTTCGTGGAAGGTGTAAAGGAAATTCATTTTATTTTTACTTTTATCTCTACGAGTACAACTAACTTTGTAACAACATTATTAACGATTAGGCAAAGAAAAGTTGCCTCTGTTAGTAGGTCAAATTTATCGAAGGGTCGTCAAGAGCTAGTCGTAAATCCTTTACTCCCATAAATTTGATTTGCAATGGACTTGTTCAATTTGTTAAAAGGTTTTGTTTAATGTAATTACAATAGTCTCTTTGATTTTATTTATTTAAATAATCCATAGCTCCTGCTTTTTACAGTCAAATTTAGTTGGATGATATAATCCCAACATTAGCAATATTGTAGGTAGATTTTATGCAGGTTCCCTGATAAATTCTAATAATATAAATAAATAAATGTAGTAATGTCCTCCAGACAGAACTCCGGCCACGGCAGCCAGTTTCAATGGAGACTAGCCATCTGCGGAACCCTTACCGTTTGAGCAGTATAAAGTTCAGTGTAGGTAGAGCGAGGAAGATTCCGCTTACATCGTTCTACGAGTGAAGTCATTCTACAAGTGTTAAGATAGTAACGTGGTTCTGTCCGTTGTGGTTGGATTCTTCTGGTGCAAAAATTTTTTGAAATTAACAATGGATAAATTTTGTATATTTTTGGGATTTTTTTACAGCCCAATAATTAATTATTGACCCTTTTAATGTGGTAGAGCCACGATGCAGTTATATTATGGTTGTAGCATGAATGGGTTGGCTCGATCGGGGAAGGACCACGCTCTAACAGAATACCAGTGAAATAGCAGCTTAATGCTCCTGTGTGTGTGGTGAGTGTAGAGAACGTTCCAGTGTAGAATGTAGAGTGTCTTCCTTTACCAGAAACGAGGCATTCCATCTCTAGTCCTCAGGGTGACAACGCAGGGTGCGAAGTCAGAAGTCCTCCACGTGTGCCTGGTAGTTGCGGGTCCTCTCGATAAGTCTGGAGGAAGAGCAGCTACTGGGCTGGTGACCCTGGGCGCGGCAGTAATCTTCTCGAGAAATGAGAAGAAATTCTTACCTTGGGAAGGTTACTGCCGCTAATTATTCTGACATGGGTGGGGTCCGTCCCGACCAACGGCGCGTTCCACTGCGTGACCTCTGATCAGCAGAGGGCATAGCAGAGGAGTGAGGGCGGCTCGGTGTGCACTTACCCTGCCTCCGGGCAGACAGTGAAGGATTCATCCTTTGCTGTCACCGCCGGTCTCGTAATCCCAGTATCGAAGTGTCGTGGATCATGTCTCGCGGCTTTGATTGGGACCGAGGGTCTTGGCTTAACCGCCCGGACCGCGAGGGAGAAACTCTATAAAAAGTTACCCGAATCTCAAGCGGCGACGCACCGCGAGGGATGGATGGCTGACGGGTTCTACGAACAAATCAGTCGATAGTGCGCCTCGCCAGGGTACCTGCAGACCCCTGGCGAGTAATAAATCCTCTAAATCTGCTTACCTTGGTAAGGGTCATCGCTGGTGGACCTTTAATTACCCCATACTCGTGGGTACAAACATGGAAATAAAAACCAAACCGCCGACAACGGCAACATAGGGAGAGGAGGAACGATGCGGGGACAGAGTCCGACGCCGCATCGAGTAGCGTGGAGGCCCAGAGCTCCCTGACGCGTGGAGCCTGGGACCGCGGAGACCAGTAAGTTCTTCCGCAAGCGGTCCAGGCGGGATGGCGACCAGGGTCGTCAGCCGATGAAGAGGAGGCTTCGCCTGAAAATCCCACCAACAGGCGGGGGCGGCTGAGAGGCAGAGGGGCCTCTGACAATCAGAGGGCGGAACAAGTGCAAAGCATGCCGAGGAGGGCGCCACCCGGCGATACGGCCTGCATTGCGAAGAGACGGATGCGACTGGCGGCTCCTGAGGTGGAGCAAGGCCAGATCTGCAAAGGAGGTGGAGGCCGCGATCAAGGTCGTGGCCCAAGCAAAAGGCCTCCTCAAAGTTAAAGGCCATTCCCGCGGCTCCGCCTCCATCATGGCGGCTGCGGAGGCTAACTTGGTAGCGGAGCTGCGGGCGGATGCCCGCCTGACGTCCGCCATGGAGACTCTCCAGAAGGAGAACGAGAAGCCCGCGCAGACCTGGCCAGTCTACGTGAGCCTGCCTCGCGCGGCGCCCCAGACGCAGCGCCCAAGCCAGCCTGTGCTGATGGAGAACCAGGTTCTGAACCTGGTCCGGCAGGGATGGCTGCCTTCCAGCACCGGTTCTCCGTGCTGGAGGGCATCGTCCTGCGGCCCCTAGGGCAAACAAGACGGCGGCGAGGCGGCAACGGTCCTCGCCGCGGCGGCCACAGCTGCCGCATCCGCCGGGTCGTCCAGCCAGCCTTCGGCGGGTTGCAGCCGTCCTCCTGAAAGCCGGCTCCGGCAAACCGGTACCGGCTGAACGGCTCCGCTAAGCCGGCAACGGGAAGGAGAGGCAAGGCGAAGGGCAAAAGGGCAAAGCGCGGCATGGCTGCGCCAGTGCCAGCCCTAGTGCCTGCGGCGAATGTGCAGCGCCAGCGGCAAGCCAGCGCCGCCGCCGCCACCGCCCTCAGCTCCTCACACCTCCTGCGGCTGAAGCCGGCTGGCAGGTGGTCGGGGAAAAATAAGGGAAGAAGGCACAAAAAGGCCAAAGAGCAGGAGCGGCAGCGCCAGTTCAGGGCGCGCAAGATCGCGGCTAGGCTCCGCGCCCCGAAGACCGCAGCTGGTGATTACACTACAGCCGGACGCGGAAAGAAGGGCGTTAATGCATCTGCTCGCAAAGGCGAAAGAGGCGGCGGTGATCTGGGAGCTGGATCACCGGGGCCTCCGCTCAAAGTCACCCAGACGGGGCCCGTGGCGCTGGAGATCCCCGGGAATCAGTGGCGCGACCGCGGACGCTCTGGCTGCGAAGCCTCAGAGCGTCCCTGGACGCGGAAGAGGCCGAGTGTCCAGGCTCGCTCAGATGCGCAGACCTGCGCACCGCGGGTCTGGACGACCCGGTATCGAGGAGAGTTGGTGGCCGCCGTCGCCAGGTCCGGGGTACTACTGACCAGATCAGGTCAGGCGCCATACGCCCGGTCCAACAGGGCGCCGCCACGGTGTGCTGCCCGTTACGGCGGCCAAAACCATAGTGGAGGGCCGAAGGCTTTGGTGGGCTGGGTCTCAGCGCAGGTTAAGCTGCTGGAGCCCAGACCTCTGAGGTGCTACCGCTGTCTCGTGGGGCACCACGTATCGGTGAAATGCGCCTCGGAGGTTGACCGCAGTGGCCTTTGCTTCCGCTGCTGTCAGCCCGGACACATATCGGCGACCTGCTGCGCCACGCCGCACTGATGCATGTGCGGCGACCGCGCTCGCCGATCACCGCCGGAAGCAGGGCCTGCGTGCCACCTGCCAAGCGCTGCTGCCGGGTAGGAGGCCTCCGCCACCGCCTCTGTGGCCACCGCCGCGACTGCCGCCGCCGCCGCTGTCGTGCCGCTGCCGCCGCCGCCGCGACACCGACGCCCGCAGAGAGGCGCCCCGTGGAGGAAGCTGAAATGGAATGCCTATAACGGCCCCATTAAGCTTCCTCCAGGCGAATCAACCACTGCGCCTGTGCTCAGGATCTGTTGCTCCAGAGCATGGCGCAGTGGTCGATTAACATCGCTGTGGTCGCTGAGCCGTATTTTGTCTGGCCTAGGAGGACTGGGTGGCGGACCTTAACGGCTCAGTGGCCATCATCTTCAGCCTGCCGCCGGTACCCCGACCCCTGAAGGTGTCAGGAGGGGCCAGGTGCAGCAGCACGGTTCGGGGAGTTCGTCATTGTGGGGTGTATTCCCCGAACCGATCTCTCGCCGAGTTTCAACCTCTTGCAGAGCTGAGAGCAGTCGTCGTCGGAAGCTATCCCTCCCGTACTTGTCCTCGGGACTTCAATGCCAAGAACTTGGCTTAGGGGTTCTCGTCGTACAGATGTGTGGGGTGATGGTGGAAGACTGGCTCTGGAGACAGGCCTGGTCGTCCTAAATCGGGGTTCTGTCCCCACGTGTGTGCGGATGCGGGCGAGTCGGTGACATTTCGTTCGCTAGCCCTGCTCTGTCGCCGCGTGCGCCATTGATGGCGTGTCATGGAGGGGTGAGACCTACTCCGACCACCGGTACATCCGGTTTGACGTCCCACCCAGGCCTCGAGCGCGCCAGTCCCACAGGCCCTGAGTGGTCCGCGTTGGGCGCTGAAGCTGGACCGGGAGCTCCTCCTGGAAGCCTCGATCGTGCAGGCCTGGGTGTCATCACAGGCCTCCTGCCGACGTCAATGATGAGGCAGGGTGGTTCAGGAGGCCATGTCCGAGATATGTGACGTGGCAATGCCCCGCGTCCGCCAGGAAGTGCCCGGCGTCAGGTGTATGGTGGTCGCGTGAGCTGACGTCTCTGCGCGAGGGTGTGTCGCCGCGCGGCACCTGTACGCCAGGCATCGCAGGCTCCGCATTCGTCCACCGAATGCGGCAGCCATTGAGGCGGGGCTGTACGAGGGATACAGAGCGGCGAAGACCGTTCTCCGGGAGGTTGTCCCGGGGCCCGGATCGGGCCCGTGAGGAGATGCTGGAGACTCGATAGAGATCCGTGGGGCGCGCACAAGATGTGCGGGATAAACTCCGCACCTGGGCCCCTCGCTGACGCAGAGTCTCCGGCCCAGCTCGTGGAGGATGTGGTGAGCGCTCTGTTCCCGCGCGCGGGAACATCCGCCCCGTTTATGGCTCCGCCACCTGTGTGCCGGAAGCGTGACCACCAGGACGACGACGACGACATCCCGGAAGGGACTGGGGTAGACCTGAGAGTGGCGGTACGGGCTCAAGGCCAGGTACCGCCCCAGGACCCGATGGCTTGCCTGGCAAAGCCTGGGTCCTGGCCTCGGAGGCTCGGGCCCTGACTGAGGCCCTTAAGCATGCTTGGAGAGAGGCCAATTCCCGCTTCGTTGGAAGACGGGAAGCTGGTCCTCATTCGAAGTTGGCGCCCTGCGGACTCTCCGTCCGCATACCGCTCGTGGTGCTGCTCGACGAGGTGGGCAAGCTCTTTGAAAGAGTAATTGCAAACCGCCTCGCCGAGCACCTGCGGGACGGCCGGATCTTGCGGAACACCAGTTTGGTTTCCGCAAGAGGCGCTCTACGGTGACGCCATCATGCGCGTGAGAGCCCTCACGACGGGGGATGCAGGCCAGGGGTTGTATTGGCGGTGTCTCTCGACATCGCCAACGCCTTCAACCCATGCCCTGGAGCTGCATTAGGAGGCACCGGTATCACCGCGCCGACCCATCTCCGTCGTATAGTCGGGGACTATCTGACGGACAGGCCCACCCCGGTCGAAACGGTGAGTGGAACCGCGAGAGAGATGTCGCGGTGTCCCACAGGGTTCGGTTCTGGGGCCGCCCCTGTGAACATCGGTTACGACTGGTGCTGCGCGCCGACCTCCTTACCGGCGTCAGCGTAGTTTGCTACGCTGACGATACGCTGGTACCGGCACAGGGGGTCGTACGGCGGCGGCGGAAACTATGACACGCGGGCTGCGATAGTCGTTGAGAGGATCCGGCAACTGGGTCTCGAGGTGGTTTCAGACAAGTCCGAGGCCATGCACTTCCATGGTCTCGGAACAGGCCACCACTGGGATCCCCAGTGATGGTAGGAGGGTATCCGTCGGCGTCGAGTCGACGTTGAAGCACCCAGGACTCGTCCTCGACGGCCGATGGAACTTCGTTGAGCACTTCCGACGTTTGGCCCCAAACTGGAACGGACCGGGGCTGTTTCAGGCGGCTCCTGCCGAACCTGGGCAAACGCTTCGCCGGAGGCTCTACGCGGATCGTGAGGTCCATGGCCCTTTACGGGGCCCCTGTGGGCGCGGGTTTGGCGCGGCTTGCCGTCCACCACCCAAACGCGCCCCAAAGGGTGGTTGCCGTAAAGATGGTTCGCGGCTACCGCACGATCTCCCGCGAGGCGGCGAGCCTCCTGGATTGCCGCCATGGGATCTGGAGGCGATAGTCCTCGCGCGCCTGCACGAATGGCGCGCGGAGGCACTATGCCGGGGAAACCCGCTGCCGCGGCAAGTCGTCGCGCAGCGGACAGACTTCCGGCATGATCTCGCGCACGGAGAGAGCGACTGTCGCAACCCTGCTGGGCACGCCACTATAGCGGCGATAAGACCTCTTTGAGGAGTGGCTTGAGAGACGTGTCCTCACCTTCCGCCTGACGCAGGTCCTCACCGGACACGGTGTGTTCGGGAGGTTTCGCACCGAATCGGGCGGGAGGAAACGCCCGGTGCTCCCACTGCGAGGATCGACGGAGGACGGTGGAGCACACCGGAGGTGTACTGTTGGGCGGAGCACCGCCGTACTCGTAGCGGCGATAGCGGCGGCGACCGCGTCCGGCCCTGGTCAGCCATGGTCCGGAGCGAGACGGAATGGGATGCCGTCACCACCTTCTGCGAAGCAGTGATGCTAGCGAAGGAGGTGGCGGAGGGAGAAGGCGGCAACAGTTTCCCGGCCGCTGCGGAGACGCCCCGCGTCGGGGCCACGTCGTGGCCCCACCACCGTAGGCGCGGATCCGTGGACGGCGAGCAACGGTAGCTTGCCGTCCGTCCGTCTAACGACGACAGGCCGTGTCGACGGCGCGTTTTGTTCCACGCGCGCCTCAAAGAGCTGTCAGCAGTGGGGCCCGCGGGGCGATTGACACGGGCCGGGCTGTTCGAAAGAGATACCGCGGCTCCGGAACGTAAGGGCACCCAGGAACACGGTTAAAAAAAAAAGGGTGACAACGCAATCTGCATTTTGATTCCTAATTGAGATGATAAATGTAGATAGGGCCACAGCATCTACTATCAGGGGCTGTGTGCTTGTTTGCCACCCTATCCTATACTTTGTGGAGTCAAGTAACTAGCACTCCTAGCTTCTGTTTGTTCCTAGTAGTTACAGAGGAAATAAAAAAATTAAACCACTTTTTTTGTACTTACACTAAATTTTCGTAAATGTATTGAGAGGATAAATATTAACCTTCTTAAAGACTCTTTACTTTTAAGTCGTAGATTGCTCTAATGGCCCTTTCTGTAAATAAATTATAATTTCAGTGTCAGTATTGATAAGAAATTGTGACATGAATCATAGACAATGTACTAACATTAGGGAATGAATGAATGTTTTATTAGTTAGTTAAAAAATGTTTTGTATAGTCCTAACAATGTTCGGTTCTCATTCACTGACCCAATAGAAGTAGTCGTCAATTTAATAATTTAGAATCAAACAATACTTTACTCTATATTCTATACTATGTCACGAACTCAGGTTTCTCGCGTAATGTAAAATTCAAGCCCAGCCTTTCTGCTATCACGGGACGTCTACAAAATATTTAATTTGTTATAATATTTGATGATTTCTGAATAAATACAATATATTAGATTAAGACATGAATGTTAGACAGCTTATTTTATTTGTTAAATTTGGTATATATTCTGTGCGTCTCTGACATGAATCTCTTCCAGACAACCTTTGGATGGATAGGATTGCAAGAAAACAATAAAACATGTGTGTGGTTTGGTGACAAAAAAAACATTATTTTTATTATAAACCATAAAATAGTAATACATGCATAATATAATGGTATATAAACATAGATATGATAAATACATACATTTTATTATTATATATATATATATATATATATAAAAGGACAAATATATATTTTAAAACTATTACATATAAAATAAATGTAATAATATATAAAACAAATAGTGTAACTAGATAAGGGTAGAATAATTATATACAAGTGAATTAGATAGAACTCCATTAATCTTGCCAATTTGTTAACTAAAATGATTGAACCATGAACGAGGTGTCATGTCATGTCGCGCACAACTAGTGAATGATAATACATCATTGAAGTTACTTTCAATAAATTTCATTGCGATATGCGCGCCACCTGCTGTGTTAGTTTTACTATGCCTCTAACCTTCGCGCGCACAAAGTTGTCAAAGTTTTACCGCAATCTAGTGAACGGTATAGCAGCCCATAAAATACGAACAAACAAACATTATTTTTTTAATGATTTCATATTTACGCGAACACTAATACATTTAAATAAAACTAGTTTTACGGATTTTATCGCGTATATTAACTTATTTTATATTCCTGACGTTTCGAGTACTTTTTACAGCACCCATGGTCACGGGGACTGAGGTATCTGACGTCCCAATGTCATAGTTAACCACGGTGCCTCCAGATTAAAAATTATTATTTTTGTTCCGATCTACGCAGTATGAACTTACAGTATCTTGAAGTCTTGCAGTTGCTGCTTGGGATTTAATTTTATTAATTATAGGATCCCAAGCAGATGGTAACACCCAACCATCTTTCTATTGAAATTAGGATGTTTTTGATTTCAATATCCTCGAATCAACCTTGGAAGGAATCGGTGTTCTTTAACGAGGATTTGTGGACTATCAAATCAAATGTAGTGACGGGGGCGATCCTGTATATGTTCACAGACTGCAGACTTCCCGAGAGCGTCGATTCTTCACATCAGCATGTGTTCTTTAACGCTAAATTATTTTTATATCAAGATTTAAGTAGTGAAAAACGAACTTACAGTCCAACTGTAAGTTCGTTTGTCACTACTGTTTTTTAAGCAATACTGCTGTAGCAGTACAATAGGCATTGCAGTAAAGTGCAGTCCATGGAAACTTGCAGCCAACTTCAAATAAAGTAGGCTAAAGATCTTCGAGGACTAAGATGAAATGCCTCATAGCCTGTAATTAATCTGGCTCACTACACTCTTGAGACCTAGAAACAGTAAGTGGAAGCACTACTGTTTGGCGGTACGAATAGGTAAGAGGATGACACCTACCTAGAAGAGCTCCTAGGCAGAAAAGTTTTCAAATAAAATTCTTCATAAAAATTTAAACACTCTCTGGGTTCCCCGTTAGGGGTTGTTTTGAAAAATTGCAAAATACGTGTTCGTTTATTTTATTCACAGAATACTTTCAGTAAGTTTCGAGTAAATTATCGTAAAATAAAAAGTTTTGAACAAACTGTAACACCCTATTTCACCTTCTTAGGGGTTGAATTGTCCAAAATTCCTTTTTCATGGATGCTTGCGTCATAAAAGACAACTACTGTCGAAATTTCAGATTTCTAGGTCTAGCGGCTTGGGTTGTGCGCTAATAGATGTGTCAGACACTCTAAACATCTTTTTTTTATATATAGCGGATAGAATTGTAAAAAGATGTCAATTTTAAAATAATCTTTTTTATTGCAGTAGTTGTTTTTCTTTTAAAACTTGACGTAACTTGCATCATATTCCATTTCAAAACAAGACTGTAGCGAGCGGCGAGCTTTTCTTCTGCAACTGCGAACGTGACATAGTTGCGGAAGTAGAGTCGATAATTTTTCTATAAACTGTAAACAGATCCGACTCAGACTTTCGTCTTGATAAACAAAATTTTTAATGTGTCAATGAAACTCATTTTATTTTGAGTAACGGTTTTTAATGTATGTGCCAACGAGGGGAAACTATTGGTCGCTAAAACTAACATTAAAATGTGTAACATGGGTGAAAGCAAAAGCATTTTCTATGAACTACTGTCAAGTGCTGCTCAAATTGTGTACAATTTACTTAGAATATTGTTTATGTAATTTAATAAATTGTTTTGTGTTATTAAGTTATAGAATTATAGAATCGAAAGTCTCTTAATTAAGAAAGAGTAAAAAAAATTACGTGCCATTTATTAACCGTTACTAAAAATAAAATAAGCTGATAGGGTATTAATTGAGTTTGATCACATTACAGTAATATTTAATCGGTGCTATGGAGAAGTTATGGAGGGTTTGTATTCGGATGTTAATAAGTATTACTAACTAGTATATCATTTATTGGAATAAATCAATATATCGTGGAAGAAAGATTCTTGAATGGCTGCCCCGTAACGGTAGATCAAGATCTAGATGGAGTGACAACCTGGTAAGACATGCAGGAAGTCGATGGTTGCAGGTACCTCAGGAATGTGCTTTGTGCCATTCCTTGGGGGAGGCCTATGTTCAGCAGTGTACTTGTGAAGGGCTGTAATAATGACGATGATGAATATATCATCGCTAGATTATATACGCCTTCGTACATACTAGTATTACTTCTGTTAATTTTATCAAAGACACGAAATCACCTATCAAGTAATACAAGCGACAGTAGTTTGTGGTGCTAACTCATACTATGTTCATTTAATTCTAGTTTGAATGTACTTGCTCTAATTATGAAAAAATATAAATAAATATACTCGTATGTACAAACTGTATTACTACAATTATAAAAGAAGAATATTCAATGAGGTTACAATTTTCTTTTTAGCTTTTTGAGTCCGCTGCTAGACAAAAACTTTTTCAAGAATATATTGCATGCATTTCATGAGAGAGTTGTCGATCGCATTACTTTGAATGTTTTTCGCATCGGCAACGCTTCCTTTAAAAGTCTTAGTGTGGCATAGACATATGTATATTATACAGATTTTGGATAAAACTTTGATAATTATATAATGTGTAGTGGCGGTGTAAGCAAGGCGTGGGTATTGTATGAGGCGACAGAGGGAAGGAAACAAAGCAGGAAATGGCCAGCAGCGTCTTCCTAATAACGACTAAAAATAAAAATAAACTGCGGTTACCAACCCGCTTGTCAAGCGTGGCAACTATAGCAAATATCCCTCCCTATGAGGCAATAAAATATAAAATAACCCCAAAGATTCTTGCCGATTCTTCTCTGAGGTCTTGTTTTGAGAACCGTTGTAGGTTTGAATTTCATAACAACTTTAAACAAGCTTAAATTGAATTAAATAAATTACCTTTAACTTTGAAATTAAAACCTAAACCTAAAACCTATTGATGACGTAGATGATGATGGTAATGGGTGTGAGGAAAATTTTATAATTTTTTCTCCAAATGCCAACCTCAATTATACGCGGTGAATCCTGACGGAAGAACGAGAATCTTTGATTTCTTATATTTTTGGAATTTCTGACATCGGGAAAAATACTAAACCTCTAGGTTTAGTATTTTTCCCGAGGTTACCAGCTAATTATCGAAGCAGTATATACAAACCAGCATATCTATTCTTGGAAAGGCCTACATTTAATATGGAAATTAAAAAGACTGTTAATGTGTGCTGATAATAATGAAAATATTTATTGCAATCGTTGAAATGCATCACTTGTACCATACAACCACATGCAAGACGTTCAACTTTGCACTAAAGTTTGTTATCTAAGAGCTTTGATAACTAAGACCTAATAAAATCCCGTACCAGGTGTAGCTTAATATTTGTTTTTATTTCAAAGATGACGAATGTTTAACTGTAGTAAACAACTACGTAACATGTTAATAAATTACTGAGAAAATGTTAGTAGGCCTTCTCACTGCAGATTCAGAAATTTAATTGTTACCTATTATTAAAGTATAGCTTAAATTTTTGGTTTATCCTTTAGTCTATTTGCATTTACAATTAGACGTAGGTTTTTTATTTGAGAAGCACTATGGAATACAGTTTTTCAAAGAGTTTCCCATGGAACGGAATTCTTCGGAATGTGACGGAAGTTTATCATAGTGATATATTTGAAGATGGGCCAAGTTATGTTCCTAGTGTTTAAAGTATGAACATCCTTATTGTTATTAAAGCTTTTTATGTTTTTATGTACATACATTATATTTTCATAAATATATTGCGATGCATATAACATGTTTATTTATTTAAATTTTGAAAATTAAAGAGGTATCGTCAGCAAATCATACTATATCGTGATTGTCTCCTACAAGATAAAGTAAGTCATTAATATAGATTAAGAACAGGAATGGGCCAAGAATCAAGCCCTGAGGAACGCCCATTGATACTACCGATCCGGAGGAACCTTTATCATTGATCACGACTTTTTGAGTTCTGTTACTCAAATATGAAATAATAAGTCTAAGCGCAATATTTTTGACACCGTAATGTTGTTGTTTCTTGATTAATCTCTCATGATGAACACAATCGAAAGCCTTGGAAATATCACAAAAAATACCTAAGGCATCTTGTGAATTCTCCCAGGCATTAAAAATATATTTCATAAGCTCAACACCGGCGTCAGACGTCGAGCGACCCTTTGTAAATTAAACTTGACTGCATGCATTAATACATAATTATAATTACACCAGCCAGGCCCAACAACCCGGGTAACACGCTCTCACTGTGCACACATCCGATACCTGATATGATTTCCCATCCAAAGAAATTTGCATATATGGCCAAATTAAGTTTATTCTTAACCGATGAGCATATAAGCGTAGATATATTATGTGAAAGAATCGATAGAGGTATATCAGTATCGTGCCAAATTGAAGTCCGTAGTGTCTGCCTACCACATTGGTGACAGGTGTCGGAGTCCATAATATACTTTTCCATATTCACATAGATAGTGTAATTAATGAGCACAGAACTAATAAACTCGTTCTACTAACGGTCGTCAGAGCTTGGCTAGTTAGGAAGCAAGGTGCAACACTTTCGTTGACTTAACGCTAAAATCCATATTTAACTTTGGAACGAACAAATGGTTCTTATTTTAAATTTTAATTAATAATTTTTTAAGGTTAAAACTTGAAAATGTATTTATAGAACTATAATAACAAATTTTGAATACTTGTTAATCCAAATTTAAAGCATTATATAATCCCTTTGCAATACACTCATCGATCGAAGAGTACTACTTCAAACTTTGAACGTAATACGACTGCAGAACTCAAAAAAGAACCCGAAATTATATTTGCAAATTGAAAATAAATATGAATGCCATGACTAGGGATGTAGCATACTTTTTATACAAGTAAATGTAACAAAGTAGCACACATTCTACCTGATTTAAAATTGTTAAATTGTCATTTATATTATCATTGATTAACCCTTTCGCTGTTCCGTGCACTAAATATAGGTCACTGCTATTGTCTTACTATTGTGTCTGACAACCGGACAGTAAAAGTATTAAGAATCAAAAAGTAGTTGCGTCTCCATACTAATACTGAGAATTTCTTGACAGAAAAACCACGTACACGGCACCATAAGATCAACGCGACCAACGAGGCAGTCATGTCATATTACGAAATTAAGGACAACCTTGTAAAACATACAGGAAGTCGATGAACCCAGGTGCCTCAGGACAGTTTTTTGTGGCATTCCTTGAAGGAGGTTTTTGTTCAGCAATGGACATGTTAAGGGCTGTAATGATGATGGTAATGATGATGATATTTAATTCACAAAAAAAATCAATTAATATTTGACAACCCTAAACATTTTGTAGACCGGCAAACAGACGTTGTTAACCTAAGAATTTATCGAAGGTAGAAAACATTTTATGGATTTGTCTGAAACGATTGCAGTTACTTCGACGCTAAAAAGTGTATCTCACAGTTGTGCTTTCCAAGTTCGATTTTCTTTCTAAAGTGAGAATTCTGTGAGCTATCTTTTTCAGTAAATTAAGAGAGAGACATTCTATTAATGAAATACATTACTTAGTATTTAAAAAATGAAAAGGTAAGGTAAGTTTCTTTTTAATTTATCACAATAAGTCAAGTAAACATCTGAAGTTTAAGGTTTAAGGTTGAATATGAAATATAAAACAAAATACGTACATAGCATAATAATATTATACAGTTGCTACTAGCCGTGCATTGGCGGCATAAGAAAATCCAGTATCCCATATCATCTCGTGGGTGTCTTAACAAAATTATAATAAATAATAATAATAATATTTAAGCTAGCTGAGAGATGTAGTCTAGTGCTAGATAGCTTATACTGTTCCTCATTAATCTGACCATAATATACAAAAATAATTTTTCAAATCGGACTGGTAGTTCCAGAGTTTAAACAAACGAAAAAACAAAAAAAATCTTCCGCTTTATTATATTAGTATAGATATTTAAACCATATAACTCTTCCAAATTTAAAACGATATTTCCACAATTATTTTTTCTGTGGCACAAACGCGCCGTTTACCAGCTCTAAAATAACATTTACAAACAAGTAACAAATTTTTAACTTCTAATACAATGATATTTCAAATTTTTCATAGCTATTCTTTCTTTCTGGTGGTATATTTTGCCTATCGTAAAAAATTCAGCTAAAACATTATTTTATCATAACGAACCACATGTAAGAGATTCATGTCAGAGCCACACAGAATATATACCATATTTAACAAATAAAATAAGCTATCTAACATGCATATCTTAATCTAATATATTGTGTTTATTCAGAAATCATCAAATATTAAAACAAATTAAATATTTTGTAGACGTCCCGTGATAGCAGAAAGGCTGGGCTTGAATTATACATTACGCGAGAAACCTGAGTTCGTGACATAGTATAGAATATAGGGTAAAGTATTGTTTTCTTGATTCTAAATTATTAAATTGACGACTATTGGGTCAGTGAAGAAAACCGAACATTGTTAGGACTATACAAAACATTTTTTTAACTAACTAATAAAACATTCATTCATTCCCTAATATCAATACTGACACTGAAATTATGATTGATTTAGAGAAGAGGGCCATTAGAGCAATCTACGACTTAAAAACTAAAGAGTCTTTAAGAAGGTTAATATAGTAGAAGTGGAAGCGGATTCTCCCTCGCTCTACACCTACACTGAACTTTATACTGCACAAACGAGTAAGGGTTCCACAGATGGCTAGTCTCCATTGAAACTGGCTGCCGTGGCAGGAATTCTGTCTGGAGAACATTACTACATTTTATTTATTTATATTATTAGAATTTATCTAGGGGAACCTGTACAAATAATTTACCTACAATATAGCTAATGTTGGGATTATATCATCCAACTAAATTTGACTGTAAAAAAGCAGGAGCTGTGGTTTATCTAAATAAATAAAATCAAAGAGACTATTGTAATTACATTAAACAAAACCTTTTAACAAATTGAACAAGTCCATTGCAAATCAAATTTAGGGGAGTAAAGGATTTACGACTAGCTCTTGACGACCCTTCGATAAAATTTGACCTACTAACAGAGGGCAACCTTTCTTTATTTGCTTATCGTTAATAATGTTGTTACAAAGTTTGTTGTACTCGTTGAGATAAAAGTAAAAAGTAAGAAATGAATTTCCTTTACACGTTCCACACGAACATAGGCCTCCTTCATAGATTGTCTCATAGAGAAAATTTGCCACAGTTGTCACGCTTGGCAGGCGGGCTGGCAAACACAGTTTTTTATTATTTTGAGTTGTTACCAGGAAGATGCTGCTGCTCATATCCTATTTCAGTTTCCCTTTAGCGCCTCTTACAACACCCACTGGACGGACTGACTGGAAACTCTCATCTCAGGGGTACCTCGTTTAGAGCCGGGGCGGCATCAGAGGCTATATTATGATATATGAACTGAGTAAGTGGCGCAAATATGAGTCTTTGAGAGATGGTTTTTACGTGATAGAGCCATTCTACAGCTATATTACTGGTATAGTGGTAGCACGATGGGTCGGCTCGACCGGAGAAGGATCACGTTCTCACAGAATACCAGCGTAAAATAGCAGATTAACGATGCTGTATTTCGTGTGGTGAGTGTAAAGAACCGGAGACCCTTTTTACTGGAAACGAGGCATTCCATATTAGTCCTCACGGATGACAACGCATCTGCATTTTGATTCGTAATCGAAGATAGATGTAGATGTATATAGGCCACAGCAACCACTTACCATCAGGTGGACTGTGTGCTCGTTTGTCACCCTTATCCCATAAAGAAATAATACATATCTGTGCCATTTGCTGCAGAGACTATCGGTCGGTGGGGTTAACGTGCGGTAAAGTTCCTAAAGGAATTGTATTCGCAACTGGTCGTCGCTGCTGGTGATTAGTGTTGGTTCTTTTCTCACTTCATAGCCATTCAGCGAGGAAATTAAGCCAGCGTTCTTGGCATTATACCGCAGAGAATAGGACTGTATGATAATTTAAGCTTTTTATTTAGTATTTTTTTAGTATGATATTAAATATTGTATATATTTGAATGTTATGTAAATAAATATTATTATGTCAAAAAATATATTTATTATGAAATATTTAACCATATATTGGCGGTGATCCACAGTCGAGTCGATGACGAGAATCCACTCCTACTACGAAGGCGACAGATGGAAACGGAACAAGAGATGTGCAGTAGTTTCTTCCAGATAACAACTAAAATATTCAAAAAATGTGATTGCCGAACGCCTGCTAAGCGTGATAATTGTGAAAATTATCCCCCCTATAGATTATTGACATAACAGACTTTTGATGACTGTTATCTATGACTGTTTAGGGGCGGTGTAATCATATCCACCACCCCATAACACCCCGTGGTTGACATAAGATGTGACAGAGGGAAACACACCAAGAGATGAGCAGTAGCGTCTTCCTAATAACAAATAAAACTAAAAAAACTGAGGTTGCTAATCCGCCTGCCAAGCGTGGCAACTATGGCAAACATCCCCCTATGATGAAATATATGGAGGTGGCCTATGTTCACCAGTGGCTGTAATTCATAAATTATATAATGAAATACGAATTTCCAACTAATAATATATAGAACCTATTCTATGCAATAACTGATTTTTCAAAACTTTATATAAACAAGATGCCATCTAACACTAAAACACTCTTTACATTGTTTCAAATTTATAACATAACTATGCAAATTTATAAGGTTCAAGTCAATGTACTATCTGTTAACTTGCATGTTCGCGAAGCTCATTTTCTTATCAACAGACTAGAGAATGTAGCATAGACAGGCGATATTACAGCAATCGCGTCGCAATGACTTCAGTCGCAAGACTCGTGTTGTATTTATGCTAAGTTGATTTCAAATTGAGTACAGAAACTTTTGAATGTTTACATTAAAGTGACATTACCTCCTTAAACTAAAATCGAGCTTATTACGTATGCAATTCATATGTCGGTAGATAAAAATACGACATGCTTATAGTAGCTTGACGCTGGAACAACTTTATATACTTTATTGAAAAAAAAATTCGTTATCAGTATGATTGGTTTTATTCTATGCGAAAGGTAATATGAACTGCGTTGTTATTATAAACCATTTATTCAACAACTATCTGCAGTAGAATCGCCGGCCATATAACTCCAGGTACCGATAGCTGATGGGTTCTCGAGTGGCCTCGTAACGGTAAGCGGAGTGTAACGTGGCCTCCCACTAGATGGAGTAACGACCTGGTAAGAGATGTAGGAAATTGATGGCTGCAGGTGGCTCACGACCGTGATTTGAAGGATTCAAATAACTGAGCTTGCTCTGAAATTGTACAGAAGACCGAAGAGTGCAAACTGCCACTTCGTCTTGCGTATGTGGACTATGAGAAAGCCTTTGATTTCGTCGAAATTTGGGCGGTGCTACAGTCCCTTCAGCGGTTCCAAGTCGGTATATCGAAGTACTGAAGTGTTTGTACAGTAGGGCTACGATGGCTATCGGAGTACAGAATCAGAGTACGAAACCTATCCAACTGCAGAGAGGTGTAAGACAGGGTGACGTTATATCCCCGAACTCTTCACCGCTGCGTTGGAAGACGTTTTCAAGCTACTGGACTGGAAAGGATACTGTATCAACATCACCTTCGATTTGCCGACGATATAGTCCTTATGGCAGAATTGCTGGAGGACCTAAGCACTATGTTCAATGACCTCAATAGTGCCTCCCAACGGATAGGTCTTAAGATGAACATGGACAAAACAAAGATCATGTATAACGTCCATGTCACACCTATGCCGGTAGTTGTTGGGAGCACTAAGCTCGAAGTTGTTGACGAGTATGTCTACCTGGGACAAATAGTCCGACTAGGTAAGTCCAACTTCGACTTCGCTTACTGATAAGAGGCTTCAACTAACTGATCAGCTGGGCTATTGTGGTTATTTTGATTCTTTGGCGGTTACAACCATAATATAGCTGCATCATGACTCTACCACATCAAAAGGGTCAGTAATTCATTCGTGGGGCTTTACAACAAAATCCCAAAAAAAATTACAAAATTTATCCACCGCCAAATTCAAATACTTTATTAAACAAAGATTGTATAAAGAAAGGGTTATTATAATATTAAAAATTTATTGATGATAATAACCACTGACAATGAATTGATGGCCACCATTAAGCCCTTTCTAATTTGTTTTGTGAATTGTGTAACATAATATATGACAGTAAAAAGTACTTTTATTAAAAAAATCCCGCTTGGTTTCTTGCTGATTCTTCCCAGGACAGCGGTATTTTCCGAATCAGTGGTAAATTAAACTTAAAAATAAATAATTTCAATAATAATTATTTATACCTAATCTAAATTGAATTCAAAAAATCTATTTCGATTTCAATTTTTATTTCTGACAGTCATCTTAAACAACGCTGACCGCTGCAGTACTTCACGATATTATGGTTACGTGCGTACTTAGTTTTACATACATAATCAATCATACATAATCATCACCTGAACTACTTATATTGTTGATCGGAGGAATGGGTTACAGAGGTGTCGCTTTTGGAATCGGTGGTAGAATTTATGAGATTTTTCTAAGCTTAAAATTAATAACATATTTGATATTTCAGTTTTAATTGATCGTAGTGTATGAAAAATTTGAGCAAATTAAATTTAAATGATCAGATAACGGAAATTTTACGACATTTGGACCCTTGTAACGTACCTAATTGTCATTTTATAAAATATTCTAGTCGACAAATTTCTTATTCTGGTCACGTTCTTAATCTGGAACGTCTGTGGTTCCTTAGGCAATGTAAGTTTGTAAAAATCACAACGAGGGCAATATTTAGAAACACCAAATAATTCTTTGTTTTATAAAATGTTCGATTCACTTGTATTTAAACGTTTAGTATTAATTTTAAAGGCAAGCGTAAAATACATATATATTTGATATTTAATTTATATACAATAATACTGATTTACGGAAGTTGATGGCTGCAAGTGACTCAGGACCGTGCTTTGTGGCATTCCTCGCAGACACCAAAAAATGTGTTCTTCATATAACTAACAATGGTAGAACACTTAGCTAACTAAGTTACTATCAACATCATCTGTATGCTTAGCGGTTCACTGCTGTGCGATTTAATAAGAGTTTTTTTCCTCGCACGACTACTTTGTGGAATCGTCCACCATCGACGATTTTCCGGACCAAAATGACTTAAGGACCTTCAAAAACCGAGCTTACTCCTTTTTAAAAGAGAACCAATGCACCTGCAATTCCTCTGGTGATGCAGTTGTTTGTGGGCGGCGGTCAACACTTACCATCAGGTGAGCCGTATGTTCGTTTGCGACCTCTTCTATAAAAAAAACATCTTTTCTGCCCAAGAGTTCGTCCGGGTAGGTACCACTCTCTTACCTACTTCTGTCAACAAATAGCAAAGCTTGCACTGTGTTCCAGTCTGCAGGATATAGAGTGACAACGCATCTGTCCGTAGCCTTCTTTGTTTAAAGCTGGTTTCAGGTGACCGTGGGCTTCAGTATCCACATACACAAATAGACTGTAAGTTTGCTTGATACTTCAGTTCTATTTAAAAAAAACTTGCATTATGAAAAAAAAAAGACATAAAACGGCTCCAGCGTCAAACTACTATACGCAAGTCGTATTTTCATATGGCTATATAACTTGCAGACTTAATAAGCTTGATTTTAATTTAAGAAGGTAATATCGTTTTAATGTAAACATTCAAAAGTTTCTGTACTCAATTTCAAATCAACGTAGCATAAATACAAGACAAGTCCTGCGACTGACGTCACTGCGACGCGACTGCTGCAATATCGCGTGTCTGTGCCACATTCTCTAGCTTGTTGATAAGAAAATGAGCTTCGCGAACATGCAAGTTAACGGATAGTAAATTGACTTGACCCTTGTAAATTTGCATAGTTATGTTATAAATTTAAAACCGTCTAGAGATAGTCATAGTGTTGGATGGCAACATATTTTCCTCACATTTAAAAATCAGTTATTCCCTAGTATTAACCTCTATATATTTATTTCAGTATAATATAAGCAATTCATTCATTAATCAATAGAAATAACCAGCTTGTTAAAAGTCCACGGCTGAAAATAGGTCTCTCCCATAAATTGCCCGATAAGGGTGTATCATAGTTGCTACGCTTTGTAGGCGGATTGGCAACCGCAGTATTTTTATTTTTTTGTTGTTATTAGGAAAAAGCCGCTGCTCATCCCTGGTTTGTTTCTCTCTGTCGCCTCTTACGACACCAACACTTACGTGGATATTATTACACTGCCACCACCCACTACCCAACCCAAGCGACAACTATGGCAAATTTCCTCTATGAGGCAATATATGGAGGAGGCATATGTTCGTGTGGAACGTGTAAAGGAAATTCATTTCTTACTTTTTACTTTTATCTCTACGAGTATAACAAACTTTGTAACAAGATTATTAACGATAAGCAAATAAAGAAATGTTGCCCTTTGTTAGTAGGTCAAATTTTATCGAAGGGTCATCACGAGCTAGTCGTAAATCCTTTACTCTGCTAAATTTGATTTGCAATAGACTTGTTCAATTTGTTAAAAGGTTTCGTTTAATGTAATTACAATAGTCTCTTTTATTTTATTTATTTAGATAACCCACAGCCATTTTAACAACAATTTTCTTTTTTCTATAGAAAAGAAGGCAAACGAGCATACAGCTCACATGATAGTAATTGATCACCCTTGCCCACGAACATCTGCAACACCAGGTGACTTACTAGTGCATTGCTGGCCTTTAAGAAAGGAGGAGGATCTTTTATAGAAATTCCCTTAGTCGTATGTTAGATAGTATTATCTTAAAAACTATTGGTAAATCCAATTGTGCATGCCTTAAGTGCATTAAAAAAATTACACATAACAAATGATTATACGTAAATTTTTAAACACACAAGTTTTCACTAAAAACCTTATAATTATTATTATACTACCAATTTTCCGATAATTTTATGTTAAATTTCAATTTAAAAAAAGCTTGGAAAAGCTAAAAGTGCACGAATCATAATGCTAATATGGTCGTGAAAATTTTTTTTTTATAAATTGTAGTTGTCCTATTCGTCAAAGAGTTCCAGTAGCAGTCACCGAAGTACACCTTCAAGTCAATCCATCAAGTCCGGAGGTAATGTCTATTCATAACCAACAAAACGAGCCCTAACTCGGCACACCTATTACTACTCGTCGAGGAGTTCCACTCGAAGTCATCGAAGTACACCTTCAGATCACTCTATCAAGTCCGGAGGTAAGGTCTCATCATAACTAATAAAACGAGGTCAAACTCAGCACACCTAGTTCTACCCTTCGAGGAGTTCCAGTATCATTCACCGAAGTACACCATCAGGTCACTCTATCAAGTCCGGAGGTAAGGTCTCATCATAACTAACAAAATGAGGCCAAACTCGGCACACCTATTTCTAATCTTCGAGAAGTTCCAGTAACATTCACCGAAATACACTTACAGCTCACTCTATCATGTCCGGAGGTAAGGTCTCACCATAACTAACAAAACGAGGCCGAACTCGGCACACTTAGTTCTACTCTTTGAGGAGTTCCAGTAGCATTCACCGTAGTACACCTTCAGGTCACTCTATCAAGTCCGGAGGTAAGCTCTCATCATAACTAACAAAACGAGGCCTAACTCGGCACATCTAGTTCTACTGTTCGAGCAGTTCCAGACTCGGCACACCTAAATCTACTCTTTGAGGAGTTCCAGTAGCATTCACCGAAGTACACCTTCAGGTCACTCTATCAAGTCCGGAGGTAAGGTGTCATCATAACTAACAAAACGAGGCCGAACTCGGCACACCTAGTTCTACTCTTCGATGAGTTCCAGTACCATTCACCGAAGTACACCTTCAGGTCACTCTATTAAGTCTGGAGGTAAGGTCTCATCATAAGTTATTAAACGAGGCCAAACTCGGCACATCTAGTTCTGTTCTTCGAGGAGTTCCAGTAGCAATCACCGAAGTACACCTTTAGGTCATTCTATCAAGTCCGGGGGTAAGATCTCATCAGAACTGACATAACGAGTACAATCTCGGCACACCTAGTTCTACTCGTCAAGGAGTTCTAGTATACACCGAAGTACACCTTCAGATCACACCATAAAGTCCAAGACGTATCATCATCGTCATCATTACAGCCCTTCACAAGTCCACAGCTGAACATAGGCCTACCCCAAGGAATGCCTCAAAACACGGTCACTAGCCACCTGCATTCATTGACTTCGTGCATGTCTTACACTCCATCTAGTGGGGGGACGCCCTACACTTCGCCTGCTGGTACGTATAGGTATATTTATATATAAATCCTACGTACTTTAAGCGAAACAAAATATTGTAATAAAAATCTGTGATTATAAAAATAATAACCTTGGTCTAGTATGTGTCAAAGGAGACAGTTTCTTTTTGATGTAGGTTGCATTTTATTATTTAAATTTATTAACAATTACAAACGTTTTTCTTTTTTATGGAGAATGGGTCCACCACGAATTTTAGAGAAACTCAATGATTTATTTCTTATAATCTATAGATTACAAAATTAATATTAGTTTTATCGCATCTAACGGGAATTCTGAGAAATTAAAAATTAAAATATGAATATCACAATAACCTTAAAACAAACTAAAAGCTATTTTCTAGTAGTTTTCACCGATATTATGAGTTAGAATAGTGTATAATAGAATAGAAATTTAATTTGTCAATATTTACATAACATAATAAACAATATTTTATTATATTCTATTCTTTGAACGATGTCATCCGAAGGGCTCTTGTCTCTATAAATGTTCCCTCGGTTTTAGAGCCTTGTGGAATATTTAGAGACGATGGCAGGAGACCCGACGGTATGACATTGGTCCCTTGGGAGAGAGGTAAAGCCCTAGTGTGGGATGCTACTTGCGTAGATACTTTGGCGGCCTCTCATCTCAGGGGTACCTCGTTTAGAGCCGGGATGGCATCAAAGGCAGCTGAACTGAGTAAGTGGCGCAAATATGAGTCTCTGAGAGATGACTACATATTTGTGCCATTTGCTGTAGACTATCGGTCCGTGGGGTCCACGTGCGGTGAAGTTCTTAAAGGAACTCCATCCGCGGCTGGTCGTTGCTGCTGGTGATAAGAGGGCTGGCTCTTTTCTCGCTCAAATGCTAAGTATAGCCATTCAGCGGGGAAACGCAGCCAGCGTTCTTGGCACGATACCGCGTGGAGTAGGACTCTTTGATAATTAAATTACTAGTTTTAGTTTTTTTTATAGTTTTTAATATTGTATATAATAAAATTGATATTTATTTTGTACTTAAAATGATTTAATATGAGATGTCAAGTTTAAATACATAACATAATATACATTATTTTATTATATACAATATTAAAAACTATAATTAAAAAAACTAGTAATTTAATTATCAAACAGTCCTACTCCACGCGGTATCGTGCCAATAACGCTGGCTGCGTTTCCCCGCTGAATGGCTATACTTAGCCTTTGAGCGAGAAAAGAGCCAGCCCTTTTATCACCAGCAGCAACGACCAGCCGCGGATGGAGTTCCTTTAAGAACTTCACCGCACGTGGACCCCACGGACCGAATATCTTAATAATTAATAGTATTAAACAAAGTTGTAGGTACATTCAGCAATTATAGGTACTTTAAGATTGATGGTAAAACCCTTTTAGCAGTTCCGGCAAAACAGTGCACAGACAAACAAACGTGGTGTGGAGACCAATTTTTACATGTATTAATTGATTAGTGAATATATATCACAAACACCATTACAGTAATTAAATAAATATCATTAAAGCCAAGATGAATAACGGATAATATGTCTATTTATAATATTACCTTTAAATGCTATATAGTAATAAAGCTGTTTTAAACTGGTTGTATAAGGAAACACAAAGTAAAATGCCACTGCATATATTGTTGTAATTATTTCCAAAGCAGTCTATTAAGAGACAAAAAAAGTTATATGACACAGAAAGTTACACAACAAATCAATAACAATAAATAATGGCTGCCAACCCACCCACCAAGCGTGGCAACGGTGGAAAATATAGGGAGGCCTATTCTCAGTAGTGGACTTTTGATGGTCTGTAATTAACGTATGAAAAAAAATCTTATACGACATCTACAATAATAAAAAGAAAACTTTGAAAACCAAAATTGTCATAGAGGTTTTGGCGGGAACTTCACCGCCGACAGATTGCTACTCCTGTATTTTTGTTTAAGTAGTGGTTTAAAGTAGATTTTGATACGTAAAGTGGTACAATTTTGTGTATTAAATATCTGCGCATGAGTATAAATTAACTATGTGTCTATGCAATAAAATAACTAGTAGTAAAAACAATGAAACAAGTACTCCTATGGTGACGTGAACCTCAAGATAATGTGTCTGCTTAGGCGCCTTGAGATACAATCGTCATCGACTAGCTACTGACTCAAGCTGCAGTCGAAATCTCCCAAACACTTCGCAACGTGATGCATCAACATTTTTTTAAACAAATTATTATAAAGAACTTCTTATTTCTTGACACTGGCAAAAAAAGCCGTACGAGTGCATTACAAAAGAAAGAAAGTTATCATAATATAGCCAAACATACCCACCCCACGCGTTGCTAAGAAGGCATTTATGACATTCTAATTTGTAATCTCGACATTATCGATTTTCTTATCAATTTTCCACTATGTTGCTGTCTTCCTGTAAGCATTTGTGCAAAAGCGACACAAATGCGAAATCAATAAGATTTATGTATTAAAATTTGTATGTGAGTAAGAGTTCTTCAAGGTCATTTAGCGAGCTATATATCGAGCACCGGTACAAAGTAGATAGTTTAACGTTGTTTTACAGGATACATATGGGAGCTGGTATGTGCAAGAATTACATAACTCCTCTCTCTTTCCCCTCCCTCTGTTTCATCATCGTACGACATGACGCTCGGCTTTCATCCTTTTTGTAGTCGACATAACATGTATTGAATCAAAAAGTTTGCTTCATCGTTCGTAAAGTGTAGAGCAATGAATTGGAATAATTTGCTAGCATCTGTCTTCTTGGTTACAATATGTGTATCCGATTACAATGCTCTTTACCATCTTCGGCTATATCACCACTTACCATCAGGTGAGATAGTCAAGCACTGCACAAGCACACAATCAAGCACTGGTTTATAATATCTGAATCACAATATCTGAATTGTAAACATAATTATTATTTTTCATGATCGAAGCTCGGGCTTGCAATAATCTCGTACATCTACGAGTATGTTAATGTAAAAACTATTTTTGTCTGTGTGTAATTAATTTCTGTTTGAATCATTAGCTACTATAACATTAGTTACATAAGAGCCGTGGTAGCTCAGATGGTTAGCGCTCGCTGTAAGTTACACAGTACGCGAGCAACCCGGGTTCGATCCCAGCCGACACCAATGAAATTGTTAATTGCAATTTTAAGCGCTGATTTACCACGTGCTCGGCGGTGAAGGAAAACATCGTGAGGAAACCTGCACGACTGAGAAATCAAAAAAAAATATTTCGAAGACATGTGAAGTTTGCCAACACGCATTAGGGCAGCGCGGCGGATATTTCCTTGCCCTAAAACCCTCTCAGAAATGAGAGGAGGCCTGTGCCCAGCAGTGGGACGTATATAGGCTGTAATTTTACTTTACTTTACATTAGCTACTAGCTTTTTACCCGCGACTTCACTGGCGTGGGCTTCAATTTAGAAACATCATTAATACTCCGTGCCAAAATTAGCAAAATTGGATGACTTGTACAGTCACCTCGGTATATGTGTTTATATTGGACGTAAATGATTGAAATTCGGAAATATAATATGCTACAGAAACACAAGTGAGTTTTTTTTTTATAGGATAAGGGTGACAAACGAGCACACAGCCCACCTGATGGTAAGTGGTTGCTGCGTCCCATAGACATCTACATCAAACAAAATGCAGATACGTTGTCACCCGTGAGGACTAAGATGGAATGCCTCATTTCCAGTAAAAAGGGTCTCCGGTTCTCTACACTCACCATACGAAACACAGCAGCGTTCATTTGCTATTTTACGCTGGTATTCTGTGAGAGCGTGGTCCTTCCCCGGTCGAGCTGACCCATTCGTGCTACAACTATACTATTAATATAGCCGCAGCATGGCTCCACCACGTAAAAAGTTTATCACAATTGCATTAATATCACATGTCTAGCAACACCTTTTTTATATCGGGCATGTCTTCCGATGTGTCTTTATGAAGGGTAAATTATCCTAGAATTAGAAATGCGTTATTTACATTAATTCATAATTGAAGCTAATATAGTTTTGACAAAATATATTAGCTTTTATTAATACACGGCATAGTGTTTATTTGCAATATTTGATTCAGATCATTGGCCTCATTGAATATTGATTGGCACTATAAAATATATGCCGGTATTTTTTACGTTCGAGTAGACTTTAATATTTCATAAATGTAGTTCTATTTACGTTATACGAGCGAGAAGAACTATATTCATGAACGGGTTTAGAAATATACAGAAGATGGTAGGCAGCGTCTTCCTGATTACAGCTAAAAATAATATAAAGATGCAGTTGGCAAGCCGCCTGCCAAGCGTGGCAATTACAGCAAATATCCAACTTATTTCGCAATCTATGGTGGAAATCGAATTGCTAAACAGGAGTAGAAATATATTAGCCATGTAGAGGCGGCGAAAAAGAAACTAATACCCCATTTCGACTCGTGGGTGTCGAAAGAGGTGACAGAGGGAAACTGAAACAGGAGATGGCAGCATCTTCCTGATAAAAGCACAAATAAATATAAAACTGTGGTTGCCAACCCGCTTGCCAAGCGTGGCTGCTACTGCAAATATCCAGCCCATTTGAGAAACAATGAGGGAAGCCTATGATCAGCAGTGGATAGCAATATTAAGAGTAAAAAAGTAGCAGCCTACATACATCCCACTATTGGTCATAGGCCGCAGCGAGTTTTAGGACAAAAAAGAGTTGATGACTTCAACGCGGGATGACTGACTTCACATATACTTAAAAATAATTCCGGAAATATTTTTTAACTTCTCAGATATGCAGGTTTCCTCGCGATGTTTTCCTTCACCACCGAGAACGTGGTGAATCGACACTTCAAATTGCAATTAAAATAAAGTGTCGGTGCGGATCGAATTTGGATTGCTTACGTACTATGAAATTTACGTTTGGATCGGTTCGATTCCCGGCTTAGACAGATGACTTCCTTCCAAGATTCTATCAGTGCAGTTCCATTCATAGTTAAAATAAAAATAAACCTGTGTTTAAAATTTGCTGTCTTTGATATTTATAGTACTTTTTCGCAAGAGCCTGTTCATTTACTCATGTGAGTTATGAAACCGGGTCTGTCACAAGAATCTTAATATGTCTGAAAACATTTTGTCATATATTATATGACAAAATGTTTTACAAGTCTCATTAAAAGTAAAAGGTACAAAAGCAACTTACATACGTTTTACAACTATGCACAAGGCTTCTAATTACCCATAGAGCAAAATAGCGGTTTTCATATGTTCACGATTTTAAACTACTCTGACATCTAGATTTCTACGCGAAGTTATTCTTCACCACTTCACTGAGCACGTGAAAATAGTCAAATAAAATTTCCTTACCAGTTTCGGTGGTCCTCGCGGAAATCGTACACTTTTTGTTACTGTGCTATGCAATCTTACGGTGAGCTACAGGGCTCTCGTATATCATCATCATCATTACAGCCTATCATAAGTACACTGCTGAACATAGGCCTCCCCAAAGGAATGCCACAAAGCACGGTCCCGAGCTATCTGCATCCATTGACTTCCTGCATGTCTTACCAGGTCGTCACTCGATCTAGTGGGAGAAATAGTAGGGCCAACGGGGACTGGGGGCCTTCTCTTCGTAACTGTCTTCATGGGGGTATATTGCCATAGTAGCCACGCTTGGCGAGCGGATTCGCAACCGCAGTTTTTTTATTGTTATTTGCTGTTATCAGAAAGATGATGCTGCCCATCTTTTATCTCAGTTTCCCTCCGTCGCCTATTATTGCGACACCCACGGGAAGATATGGGGTAGTGGGTATTCTTACTGGGAGGTACACTCTCGTATTTGCTTAAATAAAACTAATAAAAATCGAAAAGAAGCTTTTGCACGATTGTGGACCATATCTAGCAAGTAATTAGTCATTCAACGATATCACAAACTTGATACAAAAGGGAGTTGGTGAAATATTGCTATGCCGATAGACACCCAACATATTCAACTAAAGACCTTCTCTCTTAATCACAGTTTTGTAAATTTTTTTCATACCGTTTTTTTTGAAAGTAGCAATATAAAATGATTTTTTTAGAAAATATAAGATTAATTAATTAGATTGTTTTCTTGATATACTCATATTATCGTATAAGTGCAATATTATTATGATAGAGGCATTTTAAGAACACAATATTGCTTGACCTTGACGTGTCGAGCGTAGAACACACCTATAACGCTTTGCGTTATGAGGCGTGCAATATCTTTATTTAAACTGCGAGGATAATGAGAGATTTGCAATAATTTCAGTTTTTATCAGTTTATTTATACATAGAAAAAACTAATACGAACTAAAACTTTTTATAGATTAGAAATTAATCTTAGAAACATCTCAGATTTTATGATTTTCGATAGATGTCACTATTATCTATTTAAGTAGTAATTAGTTAGGTACTATAAAATTAATGGAGTCAAAATGTTACTAGGTACTTTTTGTATTTTACGTTAGATGGCACTGTTAAAAATAAGTGAAACTTAGATTGTGTGTATACCTCGTGGCCGCGGCGGGTGCATGCAGGCGGGGTGCGTGTGTGTGTATACAAGTCTAGGGAGGTTAGGGAACTCCCTACACTTGTTTTTTTCCAGAAAATATTATACTTACAGACACGACTTATTTTATGTATAGATGTATAGATTAAAAATGACAAAGAAGAGAATAACTGTGAAGTATCTTTCATCGTTTTTCTTCGTCCAGAGAAAATTTATTTTGTATGAAGATAAAAAATTGAAAAACAAAATTATTTTTTCTTACGTTAAAATTAAGAAATTCTTTACTTATATTCCCAACAAGTAGAATAAAATATTTATTTCTATGTAAAATTTGACTAAAGCCAATTTTTATTTGGCCAACTGTACTGAATACAAGAAATTAATGCATTTGTATCAATGACTCACCAAACTCTAAAAACTCATTTGTATAAAAAATTCTTACAACATAAAACTAAGAACAACAAATCTCAGCAAGAAAAGCAATAAAAACTAAAAGAAGAAACTTTTATTATTTGCTTAGCATGTCGTAAAACGCGGCTAATGTGATATATGGGCTTGTGATTCAGTAGGCAGTGGGCTGGCCACTAATCACTTCTTTCACAATTTTCCATCTAAACCCATGTTTTTCGCTAAACGTGGTCCTAGTAACCCGCTGCTCTTTGGACTCTGCCTACATCCTACGTGACGTTATGTCTGTGTAAACAAGAAACAGTAGACCAAAGAGTGTATATTATTACTACGTTTCTACCGTACCAAAGCCATTCTTGTGTCTAATTTTTTTATAGAGGAGGTGGCAAACGAGCATGGGGTTCATCGGGCGGTAAGTATCGACCGCCGACCTTGAACATGACAATCAGGAGATGTTCGATATGGGGTAGTGGATATTCTTACACCGTTGTTGCACGAAAAACAAACATGGGGATGGACTCAAATGAATGGATGAATAGTTTAAGACATAATCATCAAATACAGATGTTTAAATCAGTTTTAAGATTCGACACAAAAATAAGTCTATCATGTTTTTGGATAAAATATAACCTTTAAAATTGTTATATAAGTCTTAATAGCATGCTAATAGCATCCCGAGCTTAATAGACGCCAGTTCGATATTACAGACAGAAACTTCAATTTTATTTAAACGACTAGATTAACGTGCAGCTATTGGAAGTATTTATAACATTAAGATAATTTAACTTTAGTGAACTATAATGTCTTTATAAAAACATGTGTAAACAAGGCGTTTATAATATACTGCTCTTTAACACAAATAACGTTTGTTTAACTCTTGCCTCACTATGATTTATTATGAGCAAGTAACAAGCCCGGACCAAAATTTGCATTTCGGTCTCTCATCGCTTAATTTACAATTCTAATTGCACTACATCGGGTGGAACCTGATCAAACAAAGTGGCGTAGCGCTCTTTTATATTATTTTAGCGGTAACGCTATTTATTATAACATTTTTTTACTATTATTGTAACATTTAAATGTAAACTTATTTACATTTAAATGTTTGACAATTTAAATGTTACAATAATATCCAGAAAATATCGATGATTAAAGAAGAAACTTTTATTATTTTCTAGTTTATCGATCTATTACTTTGTATATGCTCAATTATCTATATTAACGTGTTAGAGTCACGCTGCAGCTATATAATGGTTGTACGAAAGCGCCGGCTCCACCCGGGTAGGACCACGCTCTCACGGAATACCAGCGTAAAATAGCAGCTCAATGCTGCTGTGTTTCGTATGGTGAGTGTAGAGATCCGAAGACCATTTTTACTGGGAACAAGGCATTCCATCTTAAGGGTGATAACGCATTCTGTATTTTGATTTTTAGTCGAGGATAAATCTAGAGGTCTATGGGCCACAGTATCCACTTACTATCAGTTGGACTGTGTGCTTGCTTGTCACTCTCATTCTTTAAAAAAAATCTACCTCATTGCCATATTTCAAGTTTCTAAGTAATAAAAAGTGGCCTAGGTTTTTGATGAGCGAGTCAGTGAGTGATAAAAATAGCACTTTGCAGACCTTAATAACTCAACAACTGTATGAGTTAAAGAATCCTTAGTATGCAAAATTACAAGTGTGCAGGTCCAATAGTTTTTGAATTTAGGTACTAGGTTCTAAATTCAAAAACTTACGAGGTTCTAAAATGGCTCGAAATGGTTTGTGTATACACACACAATGCTGTTGCATTACTCTTTTCTTTTCTAAACTTGGCTGACACCGCTGTGTTCTAGTCTGAAGGATATAGAAAGCCAGAATAATTATAGGCTGTGAGGCAATCCACTTTAATCCCCATAGTTGACAACGCAATTGTTGCCTTCTTTGTTTGAAGTTGGCTGAGGATGTGAGTTTGTTTGTCTCTTCACTTTTATAAAAAATGTAACAGACAGAACAATGACCGCTAAAAGGGATTCAAATATAGTTTTATTGCATAACAAAATCATACATAATGACGGATATATCGCGAGGCAGTGTTCTGTTGCAAGAGTAGCTATTATTTTAGATTCCCCTCCGGAAAATTACAGGGAACTCTCTTCCGTTCCGCTTCACTCCTCGACCTCGTTCAACGTTTGAATACATTGAACGTGAGTATGATTATGGGATTACATTTTGTCATAAAAGGCTTTTAATTGAATGGACTCGAGATAGTTGGTAATAATCATTGTACTCTTTTTCAACCGCATTTCATAGCTTAGTGGTAAGAGTAGAACAAAAATAATGCAGTTTCGCCCATATCAGAGATCAGAAGTCCCACTCGCTATATCTTACCAAGGTATAAATATTGAGGAAGTTCGCACATTTTCGCTACTCGGGATAACAATAGCCTCAACTTTTTCATGGAAAAATCATATATAGAGCGTAGTAAGTAAGTTGAGCAGCTTTTGCTATGCCCTGCGAGAGCTACGTAAGGATACAAATGAGCAGTGTGCGCTTACTGCGTACCACAGCCACGCCGCTGCCTGGATAAGATACGGCATCATATTCTGAGGCAATTCTACCGAGGTGCACTGGTATCCGTGCTCCAAAAACGTTGCCTTAGGATCATCACATTCGCAGCTCCAAGAGATTCATGTCGAAGGTTGTTGCCTAGATAACACTTATTAACTGTAACGTGCATATATTATATTTTTGAATTACGCCGCTTTGTTAGGAAAAATCCTTATTATTTTCAACGAATTGGAGATAGACCCAATCGATATGGCGAACGTCACCGTGGTTATAACCTGATTGCTCCTACCGCACATTTCACAATATTTAAAAATGGTCTCTACAACAAGGCTATAAGGGTTTACAACCATTTACCTAATACTATAAAAGCCCTCTAATGTCGTAAATTTGAAATAGTACTTAAGAAAATGCTTATTGTAAAAAGCTATTATAATTTGAATGAATATTTTAATGATAAATTATAAATTTTTAATTATTTTGACTAAATTTATTATTTCTATTTACTTATTTGACATTGTTAATATTTTCATTAAAATTTTAAATCTTATTTACATGAATGAAAAATGACCAATAGTTGAGATGAAATATTTATTGTCATTTAATTTTAAAATAAATATGTTTATTATTTAGTTTGATATTTAATAAATTATTTAATAATAATATCTAGATTATGTACTGTAAGTATTGTAATTTAATTTAATTCTATATTAATTAACATTTAAACTCCTTCTTAATATGCTACGCCCGTTCAGGGTGTCACATGCTCTGTAAATATATTGTAACAACTTTATACTTTGTGACATGCAATAAATGAATTATGAATTAATAATACTCCGTATAAAGTCATATTAACAAAAATTCATGTAACTTTTTAATATATTTTTTTTATCTCAGAACAATAAAAAGAGGTAGACAGAACTATACGTACATAATAAGAGAAGCCCAAACCAAGCCGAAACGATGCTCAATTTATTGCAAGAACACGCACTCACGCACACATATGCATTTAAAATAATTTTCAACCAACAACATGGTTTTTGTTGCATACATCCAACAGTAAACTTTTATGGGCTGACTAAGAAATAAAGAAGAAAGATATGTGTGTGAGTCAATAAGGTGAGCATGGTTTCGGCGTCACTGAAAATGTACATCATCCGCATCCAATGTACGTACACGATCCTTTCTATCCCTTCTTGGTTAAGGATTCTCTAGCTAACGTAAAGAAGGTAGGTATGAAATAAAAAAAATTATACCGATGTTTATTATATTATTAATTCAATAAATTTTAATATCCTTAAATTAATTTTGATATAAATGGCATTGAGTATTGCTTTTAATAGATATCTGAAACGGAAATCAGAACTTACGCCGTACAGACACATAACTGAACTAACTGTAGCAATATAGTAGCTAGTTTCAAAGTCAACGATCCTTTGTTGTGGTTCCAATCAAAGCAATAGTATCGTAATGTGCAAATTTATGTATGCGTTAACTGGTATATGCTTTGTGTTATTATTAATGTAGCATAATTATAATCAAAAGTAATAGATAGTATATAATAATGTATAATTTTTTTATACAATGAGGTGACAAACAACACAGTCCACCTGGTGGTAAGTGGATGCTGTGGCCCATAGATATCTAGATTTTTCAATATATGGCAGCGATATATTTCAAAATTACCTTTGATCTCACATTTACAGTTTTCCCGTCATTTATGCGTAGATGACAATTCGCATGTGTCGCTACACGCCTTCGCCGACGCTAGTAAAAAGGCTTACGGGTGTGTCATTATTAGTACATTGTTAACGGAAATAATTCTCCTATTACAACGATCATCCGTTCTAAATCTCGGGTGTACCCATTAAAAACTATAACTTTAGCCAGGCTTGACTTATGTGCCTATTTTTTGCTCGCTAAGTTAGTACGCAACGTTACCGATTCGTTGTCGTTGAGGCATCCGTTGGACAATATTTGCGCATTTTCAGATTCGGAAGTCGCACTCTGTTGGGCGTGTTCTTCATCGCACAAGTTCAAAACCTTTATTGCTAACCGTATTTCGCAGTTACAGTCTTATGTATTACCGGATAATTTTATCACATAGCACAAAGCACCCAATATTGCTACAAAAAGGGGACATATTATTGATTTTATAATTGATTATTTATGATGATTTTATAATTGTCCTCAGTATTTACTTTTTATAGGATAAGGGTGACAAACGAGCACTCGGTCCACTTGATGCTAAGTGGTTGCTGTGACCCATAGACATCTACATCTATCCTCAAAAAAAAATGCAGATGCGTTGTCACCCGTGAGGACTAAGATGCAATGCCTCTTTTCCAGTAAAAGGGTGTCCAGTTCTCTACACTCACCATACGAAACACAGCAGTGTCAAGCTGCTACTTAACGCTGGTATTCTGTGAGAACGTGGTCCTTCCCGGTCGAGCCGACCCATTCGTGCTACAACTATACTTCTAATATAGCTGCAGCATGGCTCTACCACGTATAATTGCTGCATTACGGGAAAATATTTGATATTATCAGCTCGCCGCGTGGATACCGCATTCATAGGTGTAACATCTGTTTTAGACATAAACCTAAACCTACTTACCCTATGATGTCTGCTTTGCCTGCTTGCCGCTTAGAGCAGTGCAATGCATTTACCCACACAGGTGTGGATTTTTCGGGCCCGCTTTATATTACATTGACGCGTAAGCGTGGTATACGCAGCCAGAAGGCTTATTTATGTTTATTCGTATGCCTTGTTACTAAGGCAGTGCATTTAGAACTAGCGTCGGATCTAAGTTCGGCAAGTTTTTTAGACGCCTTTAAGAGATTTATATCTCAGAGGGTCCGTGTAAATTTGTATACAGCGATAACGGTACTAATTTTGTCGCCTCGCGTTCATATTTTTGCCGTCTGAAGAATATTATAAGGCATTCAATCAGGTGCTCACTGATAATCGCATTATTTGATAACTCAACGCTCCAAGCGCTCTACATTTCGGGGTTATGGAAGTCCAATTTGGTTTTGTAAAAACATTTGATTCGCGTAATAGGCAAGCAAATTCTCACGTAGGAGTATGAGGAAATGCTTGCAACACTCTGTCAAATCAGTGTATCTTAAAATATTGCCAGCTTTATGTGTTAGGTACCCTTCGGAACTTATAGCACTCACGCCCGCACATTTCCTATATTAAAAACCGCTTGAATACCAGCCGCTGATTTAAAGTAAGGAACATATTAATTTGTTATTACGCTTCTCTTTAGATTCTTTTATTCAGTCCTTTTGGAAACGCTTTAGATTTGAATACTTACATACATTACAAAGTAGGGCAAAGTGGAATAGTTAATAGTTTTAATTCTAGGTTATAATATCGCTTCGTTTCGCTATTATATAAGTATTTAGCGCTATTATATATATTATTTTATATTTTATTTCGTTATTTGAGGATACCTCAAGGCCGGGGGGATGTTTGCGCCACTTGCAACTACCGCCTAACGCTTAGGAAATTTGTTATTGTTATCCAATAAGAGTACTGCAATGTCCATTGCCGGGTTTTCCTATCTACCCCTTTTTAAGCCCAGGATGTGCACTCGTGTGTTAATACGGACCACACGAGTTCACACGCAGCTGATCGCACCGCTATATCTCGCTTCATCACCTCGCCGTGGTGTAATTTAGATATTGAACAATACAAGAAAACTGCAAGTGTATAGTCATATATTTCTCCCGTAATGCCGTCATCCAACCAACGGCCAACACAGCTCAAGGAGACACGAGGCAGCTCAGCGGAAGTCAGGTGAGTGCACATGCCTTCCTCACGTCGGTCCTGTGGCCCGAATTTGGGGACATTTGCAGTATCGCGAGATAATATATTCTTACCGCATCACATCATCCATAGGTTGCCTCCTCCAGGCCGGGATAATTAATTTTATCCATCAATTTTGGGCCTACACATAACAACAGTCCATAGTTACCATAGTAACGGTCGTGTTGTTTCAGATTTGTTTACCACCACAGACCACTCGCCCTCATACAATATGCGGCTCGGTCGGGCGACTGATCCGAGTCTGTATCCGAGTTGTTGCTGTCAACGAGCGATAGTTTTAATATACCAGTTTGTATATAGTTATCGATAAAAATGACAAACGGCAAATACGGTACATACAGCCATGTCTCTTGTGCATATAATTATTTTTAAGATTATGTTTTCTGATTTATTTAATATATATTGTGAACTTTATTATAATATAGTTTAATAAACATTTATAACATTTTAACAAACTCTGATGCAGATGTTCTTGTGAAGGTTGACCTAAGGAATGCTTTTAACTCTATCGATAGGGTAACCCTGCTGAAAGAAGTGGCTAACAATACCCCCGAAATTTATCACTACGTTTGGCAATGTTACAGTCAAAATACTAACTTGTTTTACGAAAACCATGTTATTGATTCTGCAGTCGGTGTTCAGCAGGGTGACCCACTAGGTCCAGCACCTTTCAGTTTGGGAATTCAACCCATTATTTCAAATTTGAAATCCAAGCTGAATATCTGGTACCTGGACGACGGTACACTAGGAGGTAGAGCAGATGACGTCCTCAGTGATCTTACTTATATTTTTCGAAATTTTAAAATATTGGTCTTGAACCAAATAGCAATAAATGTGAAATATTTTTTCCAATAATTTATCTACTTCTCACAGAGACACTTTAATTCAAAATTTCAATCATATTTCTCCAGGAATAAAACTGTCAATACGGAATCGCTATACCTGCTAGCTGCCCCGTTGTTTTCGATAGTATTAAACCTGTTTTAAAAACAAAATTTGATCAGTTTTAAACCACGTTGATAAATTATATAAATTAAGCCCCACATTGCGCTTACTATCTTAAAATATTGTCTCCTTGTACCTAGATTTACATACTTACTCCGCTCGAGTCCAGTCTGGAAATGTTCGGATATTTTAAAAGATATTGATAATAATCTTAAAATAGCTATAGAAAAATTCTAAATTTAACTTTAAATACAACAGACTGGACTCAAGCTACTTTACCTATAAAATTTGGTGGTATTGGTGTGAGAAATCTTTCTAGCGTTGCATTGCCTGCTTTCCTTGCTTCCGTGCATAGTGTCAGTAATTTATGTAACATAATTTTAAATAATAAAGTAGACCTGTGCTTTGCTACGGAGGCAGGGCAGACATGGCAAACGCTCTGTCCCGGCGAAAATATTCCATTGGAAGTTAACCAACAAAAACAGTGGGATATTCCGTTGGTACAGAGGGTGCAGATAGATTTGTTTCATAATTTCCATAGTGACCAAGATAAGGCACGCCTTCTAGCTGTTTCGACTAAGGAATCTAGTCACTGGTTACACGCTTTACCATCAAGTAATCTCGGCACATTACTTGATGGGGAAAGCTTGCGCATCGCTGTAGGAATCCGACTAGGAGCGGCGATTTGTCAACCCCATCAGTGCCCCTGTGGCAGCAGCGTCGACAAGTTTGGGCTCCACGGACTTTCTTGTAAGAAAAGTGCTGGTAGGTTTTCACGGCACGGTTCTTTGAATGATGTCATCCGAAGGACTCTTGTCTCTATAAATGTTCCCTCGGTTTTAGAGCCTTGTGGAATATTTAGAGACGATGGCAGGAGACCCGACGGTATGACATTGGTCCCTTGGGAGAGAGGTAAAGCCCTAGTGTGGGATGCTACTTGCGTAGACACTTTGGCGGCCTCTCATCTCAGGGGTACCTCGTTCAGAGCCGGAGCGGCATCAGAGGCAGCTGAACTGAGTAAGTGGCGCAAATATGAGTCTCTGAGAGATGACTACATATTTGTGCCATTTGCTGTAGAGACTATCGGTCCGTGGGGTCCACGTGCGATGAAGTTCTTAAAGGAACTCCATCCGCGGCTGGTTGTTGCTGCTGGTGATAAGAGAGCTGGCTTTTTCTCGCTCAAAGGCTAAGTATAGCCATTCAGCGGGGAAACGCAGCCAGCGTTCTTGGCACGATACCGCGTGGAGTAGGACTGTTTGATAATTAAATTACTAGTTTTAGTTTTTTAAATTATAGTTTAATATTAAAATTGAATCAAATTAAATATAATACAATACTTATGAGTATACATTAAAATAAAATATTGGTAAATCAAATTGTGCATGCCTTAAGCGCATTAAAAAAATACAATAAATATGATTTTTACTTAATTATTAAGTAGTTTAAATACACACATGTTTTCACTAATAACTTTATAACTATACTTCCAATTTTCTGATTTTTTATGTCAATCTTCAAATAAAAAAAGTTTGGAAAATCCAAAAGTGCACGACTCATGATGTCCATATGATAGTGAATGCATTGTAGTTCTATTCGTCAAAGAGTTCCAGTAGCAGTCACCGAAGTACAACTTGAAGTCAGCCCGTCAAGTTCGGAGGTAAGGTCAATTCTATATATCTATTCTATTCTCTAACTAACAAAACGAGGCCAAACTTCGCACATCTAGTTCTCCTCGTCGAGGAGTTCCAGTAGCAGTCATCAAAGTACACTTTCAAGTCACTCTATCAAGTCCGGAGGTAAGGTCGCATCATAACTAACAAAACGGGACCAAACTCGGCACATCTAGTTCTCCTCGTCGAGGAGTTCTAGTGGCAGTCTTCAAAGTACACTTTCAAGTCACTCTATCAAGCCCGGAGGTAAGGTCCCATCATAACTAACAAAACGAGGCCAAACTCGACGCATCTAGTTCTCCTCGTCGAGGAGTTCCAGTAGGAGTCATCAAAGCACACTTTCAAGTCACTCTATCAAGTCAGGAGGTAAGGTCTCATCATAACTAACAAACCGATGCCAAACTCGGCACATCTAGTTCTCCTCGTCGAGAAGTTGCAGTAGCAGTCATCAAAGTATACTTTCAAGTCACTCTATCAAGTCCGGAGGTAAGGTCTCATCATAACAAACAAACCAGGTCAACCTCGGCATCTATTTCTCCTCGTCGAGGAGTTCCAGTAGCAGTCATCAAAGTACACTTTCAAGTCACTCTATCAAGTCCGGAGGTAAGGTCCCATCATAACTAACAAAACGAGGCCAAACTCGGCACATCTAGTTCTCCTCGTCGAGGAGTTCCAGTAGCAGTCATCAAAGTACACTTTCAAGTCACTCTATCAAGTCCGGAGGTAAGGTCTCATCATAACTAACAAAACGAGCCCAAACTCGGCACATCTTGTTCTCCTCGTCGAGGAGTTCCAGCAGCAGATACCGACACACCTTCATGTCTATAAAGTCCAAGACGTATAAGTATATTTATATATAAATCCTGCGTGCTTTTAGCGAAAAAAATATTGTAATAAAAATCTGTGATTATAAAAATAACAATAATATCTTACTTTGGCCAAGTATGTATCAAATTTGGTTTTTGGAATATTTTGTATTTCTACGGCGATCGATATTTTTCAGCACGAGTCGCTGTACCAAACGACCACTCACGACGGCATCTGAGCCCGGAGTAAATAAAGTACTCTGTGGCTGTGGCTCGGAGTGCGGCTGCGGCCTATTTAGTAATATAAATTAATACAAGTCTGCACAAACCACCGAAAATTTCGCCATTTCTTAGCTGAAAATAATTAATTATAACTAAACGAAACAAAATTAAAGTGCCATTTACGTTCCAAGGCTTCGCATATGATAGATGAAGAGTCTTAAAAATAGATTGAGTTGAACAATTGATATTTTCGAAAGTTATCGTGTTTACGCCGCCATGCGGGCTTGATAAATCCACACCATAAGCCAATACAACCCCTTTTTTATGTAAAAATTGCAATTAATCGATTTAAAAAAAAATATTAATAAGTTCAACAATAATTTATCTTTCTGACAATGTGCTTTTTATATCATTTATATGTATAATATGATTGCTAGATGCGATTTCATGCGACAAAACGTTGGAATCTTTATTTTTAGGCCCTAGCACAACATACCTGCGTGCTTGGCGCTTAAGGCATACAAGTATGTTTATTAAAATTACTAAGTGTGAACTTCAACCATGTTGTTTTTTTATTTATTTATTGCAGGTTTCCTAAACATCAGAGCTTAAAGGATATATGAAGTACTTTTGTAATAACAGGCTTACCTGGCTTCCCACAAGAAACAGTGTCATTTGCTCAGATCATTTCCAGACCTCTGACTTTCAAGTTTCAAGTGTTGGCGAACAATAGAAGGCGATTGGTCGAGGGCACCAAGTCCACTTTAATACCACACTGTATTATTGTTCCTTAAGCTTTTTTAGATCATGTAGAAGGCAAACTAGCGTACAGTCAACCTGATGTTAAGTAAACTGTGGCAGATTGCAAATGCGTCGCCAACACTAAGGACTAAGACGTAATGCCCAGTGCCACCCGTAAAATGTTGAATAATATGTAGTTTAGTGTAGTATGCGGTAAGTCATAGTTGTAGATGAAGCTCAGATTTCAAAAAAATTACAATGTTAAATCTAATTTTCCAGAGCCATCAATTATCATTTACTCTACCAGGTGACAGACTGTCATCTTACGATGCCATTAGTGCCACTCTCACTATTTCTGATTCGTTGACATCTGTATGAACAACATCAACTCCTCCACGTGCGAGTTTCCTTTTAATAGTTTACTGTAGATAATATGTTTGATTAAAATAAATAGGATTGAGTAAGCTGCATAGAAAGATGATAACAGCATAATATAGCCTATTTATTTTTCAGGCTTATTCAAAGGAAACATCTGAAAATTATAATTTGATTCCCACTATTGCACTTACATCAAGAAAAAGAAAAATGCAGGAACACCTATATTATCAGAAAAAATATTAAAAGGCTCCAAGCTAAACCTCCTTTTTTAAAGAAAAAAATTGCTGGATTGAAAAAAATTGTTCAGAATCTGGATCACAAATCTTTGATAGATAAAGAAAAACGGATGCTTTTTGAAAAAAAATGGTGTTGAAGAAACAGAACTTATTAAGCGTCAACTTAAGAAAAAAATGTAAAACTGGGAAGCTCTCACGAGCTAAGTATTCACCACAAATGCGATGTTTTGCTTTAACTCTCTATACTGATACAAAAATTTCTTTCTTAATGAAAAAAGCGAACCCACAAAAATGTATTCGTTATATATATACAAAACTAATCCATTATAAAAACCAGTGATATGTAAACTATCACTGGTTTTTTAAATTATATAAACATTAAGTTTATTAGTTAAATGATACGAAATTATAGTAGTAATAAATAAAGTCCTATCTTCATTATAATATCCACCTTTTCATCGATAATGCGTATAGTTGTTTGTTACATCCATGGCTGTATGCAACTTGTCAATGTATCACTTCATAACACTGTTATGATACAGAATATATTATCTATGTTTGTGTGAAATTGGTAATGCATTATTTTAATTGTTATGTGTGAGTTTCGTAGTGACAGACGATTATTTTTGGGTGGGAGTTTGAGAAAGTGCGTGGCGCAGATTTCCTCCGCAAAAAATGACAGACAGTTTAGTCTCGGAAAATAACGCTATGGCTTCTCCCCTCCTGTGTTGCTCTATGCTCATTACCTTAGAGCAGCTTATTAAGCTTGAGCGAATTCAAAACATGTATTTAAGATTCATAAAATTGTGTAGAAACATGTATAGATTTAGGACTTTGGCAAATACTTAAATGGCGTCTGCTTCGGATTTTGTAGGAATTAAACAATTTTTTTCTTTTTTAGCCGACTTCTAAAAAAGGAGGAGGATCTTGACTCGGATATCTCTATCAATTATTCTTATTTTATTAAATAGGTTATAACTTCAGGGGTGGTCCCATATAAATTTGAAGAAAAATTCCATCCCTAAGGGTTTCTAAATAGGGGATAAAAACTTTTACCTTACCTAATTTGAAGAGCACCCAATCATCAAAATAGATGATAACATATAGAATAACACATCATTTTTATTTTATTTTTACGCGGATCGTAGTTAATGAATATTTAACATCTTTAATATAATTGATTTCCGCAACGTAACGCCTGATTCTGACTTTTAATATACTTGATCGAATGAAACAATTGCTAACTTATAAGCACAAAAAGAGTTCGAAGTCACTTTTTGAAATTCTTGTAGTTTTAAAAAAAATATTGTAATTGGTTATTAGGTTATATTATCTATAGTATTTCAACTATTAAATTGGGGTCGTTCTTGTACGGTTTCTTCCTTTTATTATTTTAAATAATAAAAGCCAGTTTTTTCAGCCATTGTTGCCTCTTGCTGTAGCCTGTGTAGGAGTCAAGTATACAACAACAGATACGTTGCTAAGATATAAATTTTCTGGCCATATTCTAGAGCAAAATTTTGCTGTGACATATTTGAAAAAAAAAATGTAGCCAAACATTTCAATTGGCTCGCTTAGTATATCACCTGTAAACTCTTATTTGTTAATAATTTCCAATTCTTGTCTTCTCTTCAAATATAAATTCCTTTGAAGTAGATTCTCAGTTCGAATTCATGTGTAACGTTGTCACAGGGAAACCCAGAATAGAGTTACATACAAATCAACCTAAAATCAACAAATCCTGACATGAAAAGGGCGGCAACGGAACTAAAGCAACCGTGTACTCAGATGGAACTAGGAATAGGGTTTAAAAACTTTGAATTCTATATGACTATAAAACGACGTTTAAATTTTTATTTTCATTGAATTGGATCGTAATTTAGGGAGTTTGTGTGTCAGGATCGTGCCAAATGGAAGTCCGTAGTCCCTGCCTACCGCTGTGGGTGACAGGCGTGATTGTTTATGTATGTATATATGCAATTTAGAAGATTATGGATGACATTATAAAATATAAAATTAAATAAAAATCACTTGTACATACGTAATTTTCAATACAATTTTAATATGAACTGATTTCACTGTGGGAACGTTAGTAATAATAATTGGATATTGTCAAAATAATTAAGCTGAAGTGGCAATGTGCCGGCGATATAGCTCTAGAAATTGACCACCGATGAGGAAGACAGATTCTCAATTGACAGCTTCGTACCGGTAATCGTGTTGGGAGACCCACCAAAAATGGAGTAACGAACTGAAAAGAGATGCAGGAAGTCGATGGAAGTAGATAGCTCAGGGATGTGCTTTGTGGCATTCCTTGGGGAAGGCATATGTTCAGCAGTAGACTTGTGAAGGGCTGTAATGATGATGATGGTAACAAAACTCATGAAAATGAAATATAGTCAATTAAAAAATCTTAATATCTTCGAAAATATGAATGCGTAATGAAAGAAGAAAATAACTATTCAATAGCTTCATTGAAAAAGTTCCAATAAAACTATGTTACTATTTATATTGTAAGTACTGTAAGTATATAAATTTATATTTATCGGCCTTACTCATACGACAAATTATGAAGTTCTTAAAGTTGTTATCTCTCTTTTTCCTAAATGATACAAGAAAGAGTCAGATATAAAGATCAATAATAATTAATTTAAGTTATCAATTAAAAGATCTATACTCTTAAAAATACAAAATACAAGAGCGTGAAAGAAAAAATAAATAAAAGTTGGTTGCAAAAACAAAACTATCACTAGGCAATAAAATAATAGAAATCCTACAAAAGATGGTAATTACACGAAAAATTTAAAAAAAATTCTTCATCATCATCATCATCATTACAGCCCTTCACAAGTCCACTGCTGAACATAGGTCTCCCCCAAGGAATGCCACAAAGCACGGTCCTGAGCCACCTGCATCCATCGACTTCCTGCATGTCTTACCAGGTCGTCAGTCCATCTAGTAGGGGGACGCCCTACACTTCGTCCGCCGGTACGAGGCCGCCACTCGAGAACCTGTTTTCCCCATCGGTTGTCGGTTCTTCGAGCTATATGGCCGGGCCATTGCACTTCAGCTTACTAATACGTTGAGCTATGTCGGTCACTCTGGTTCTACTGCGGATAACCTAATTTCTAAGTTTATCACGCAGAGAAACTCAAAGCATAGCCCTCTCTACAGCTCGCTGAGCGACCTTGAGCTTCCTCATCCGGCTAGCAGTGAAGGACCACGTCTGAGTTCCATAGGTCATCACTGGCAACACGCACTGGTTGTACAGTCTCGTTTTCAAGTTTTGAGGTATACCTGAAGAGAAGACGTGCCGCAATTTCCCGAATACTGCCCAGCCGAGTTGAATCCGTCGATTGACCTCTCGGTCGAAGTAAGACTTACCTAGTCGGACTATTTGTCCCAGGTAAACATACTCGTCAACAACTTTGAGCTTAGTGCTCCCAACAACTACCGGCATGGACGTTATACATGATCTTTGTTTAGTCCATGTTCATCTTAAGACCTATCCGTTGGGAGGCACTATTGAGGTCATTGAGCATAGTGCTTAGGTCCTCCAGCGATTCTGCCATAAGGACTATATCGTCGGTAAATCGAAGGTGAGTGACGTACTCGCCGTTGATGTTAATACCGTATCCTTTCTAGTCCAGAAGCTAGAATAAAAGAATAAAATCTTACAAAAGATGTAATAAAATAACACACCAAACAAAATCATTTATGGCAAAAAAGGGCTCGAACAATAGTAGGATAAGCTGGTTAGTACATAGTGCTCACTTCAGATTTATAAAGAAAAGTATCCATGGCGCCGCCGATACACGATAATGGTCATGCATGTTGTAGTCGATTAGTATCATGAAGTTTTAGTCGGTGCATGCATTCGATCGGTCGTCTACAGTGGCTGTTTGGTACGTAATAATTCAATTAGATGTGTTACCGAAATTTATAGTGTAACAAAGTCTCATCTATTTACAAGCCGAATGCCTACAGGAATTATAGAGAATGATTTACCATACTATACAGTACCAGCCTATCAAAAGGCCACTGCTGAATCAGCTGTTATCAGGATGATGCTGCAGCCAATCTCCTGGTTTAGTTCCCTCCGCTGCCTCTTACGACACCAACGGGACGATATGAGGTGGTAGATTTTCTTGCACCGGCATTACATGGTTAACAAAGAATATCAGTCAACTGCCTCATCACTGTCAGCCAACGGTCCCGTTTTAAATCCTGGGTCGCGCCAAAATCAGTTATTGGGTTTTTCTTTCAAGAAATTCTCAGTAGCAGCCCAGATCATTGTGCCTGATCAATCTCCGGTCGTGTTGGATTACCATCCCATCGGACTATGAGGGTGAGCGAAACTGTACTTGTGCGCACACTCGGGCAGTATAATCCAGTCCTGTGCAGATGGCTAGTCTCCATTGAGACACGTGGCCGTGACCGAATATCAGTCGGGAGACATCATTTGCAACTCAGCCGCCGACGGCGCCAATTTGACTTGATCATCGGCGTACAAAAGGAATTTGACGGTTAACTCACCCATTCTTGACCCGCATTCTTCAACTTAAAAAATTTCCAAACAACTGTCTATAAATAGGTTGAACAGCCACGGAGACGCCACACAGCTCTGTCTGACACCTTTATGGATGACTAACCAGTCCGAGTAGGCCCCGTTATATCCTGACACAAGCACTAAAGTCCCTATAAAGAGACTTTAATGCCTGTATCAACCCAGCACTCAACTCAAATGAGTTCAGTATTTGCCATAACACATCCCTGTCTACTCTGTTAAGCCTTCTCCAAGTCCATGAATGCACAAAAACTTTTTAGTTTTTGGCTAAAAACTTGATCTTGTAACCTCTATGTTCTTATACGCTGTAACGCAGTGGTAGACAAAGATGTCCGATGCCGCCAATGTCTGAATAGACCATTAATTTGGCATGAGAACAAGTAATGATCCGTCCCTACGTTGGACCCCCGGTAAACCCTTGTATCTACCACTGCGCTCCTCATTTTTTCATCCACAATTCTGAAATCTATCATGCTTCTATCATCATCTCTTTCCCATGTATACATGTGAATCTTCTTATTACGAAAGAAAGTGTTCGTCACAAAAATATTATTTTACATACATACGGTGAGGAGGCTTTTACTATTCTCATTTATACTTTCAACACCAAACATTCCCAATATCCTTTCATAACAAGCCTCTTCACCCTAACCCTTCCATTAAAATCTCCTAATATAACAATATAATTTCCCTTACATTTCATTAACATCATCCTTACAACGTTAAAGTGGCAACTATGGCAAATATCTCACTTATGAGACAAAAGATGGGGAAACGTATGTTCAGTTGTGAACTTTGATAGGCTTGAAGTCTATGCATGAATGGATGGAATATTATAATTCGGTATATTTCGAAAGCATCTTTGATGAACTGAATGAACTGCTTTGGTGCAATAAAACTTTTTACAGCATTAAATATTACCACTGCAACATTGAAAAGAGGATTTCATTCAAAGTTTATTTGAAAGATAGCTTTTACGAAATTTATGCAATATTTCTCGGCACGTAACTTTTTTACTTTTCCATCCAAACGCATTTCATGTCATTTTAAAATATTCATCAATAATAGATATTATTATAATGTAATTTGATGAGATGATTTTGGACATTGCATCGCAAACCAATGTACTACCAGATTTAAATAAAGGTAAAGTTTATTATGTTTCATTAAATCATGAAAAAAAGGCTAAAATCGTTTTCGAAACTGTAAATTAAACACAGGTGACAAAATGACAAATTTTATTAACTACACAGAAATCTGCAATGCAGAAATGAATTTTGGCATCCAGGAATAATCTATTAAATACAAATATAAAATGCTTTCAGAGTAGTACTGTAAAAAACATTACCGAAATTAACTTTATGTAATATTTTTGGCAGACGTTCTGAAAATTACTTTAATGTATTAGTTTTAGAGATATTTTTCCGTTGCTATAGGTTTTTTTTTTAAATCATCGAGAATAATCAAAAAAATCGACTTTAACATCTCGCTGTTACTTATCACTGGAAGATATATTCTTTAATGCCGCCACAATAAGAAAACAGATGAGAAAGCTATGAAGACAATGGACTGGCCAAGGAAAGGAAGGTTCTCAAGAAGCAGCCACGTACCGATGTGCCGACATTGCAACTTCCAATGAGATTTATTTTTGCTTATAATAAGCCAGTACTTGACTGCAATCCCACCTGGCGGTGAGTGGTGATGAAGCCTTAAACGGTAGATTCTACTGTACCAGCGTAACAAAAACTTTTCATCCTTGCCTTGAAGATTGTAATTAGAGGGAAATGCATACGAAATATGAGAACCGATTGTAGCAGGTTGGTAAGGACTTTGCTTCGTAGCAATATAGGAGGTTATTTTTCCTCTCAGAACAAGGATGTCCGACTTCTACGCATGTAGGTGAATGCATCCCCATGTTCCTAATAGGGACGCTTTGATTAGCCATCTCATGGCTAGCCGACTTCGGAGAAAGACAACACTTCTTCTTATCACTTTTCAGGCATCAGCATCATCATCATCATCATTACATCCTTTTACAACTCCACTGCTGAACATAGGCCTCCCCCAAAAAATGCCACAAAGCACAGTCCTGGGCCACCTGCATCCATCGACATCTTTTTCAGGCGGGCGCGCCGGATATCTAGAGATGTTTTTTTTTCATAGCCTCTGTCTCCATCTGCGCAACGAACCTTACAAAAGGCGTTATGTGTTATTAAGACATGCTCTTCAACTCCGGCCAGCCATGTGGGTTCCTTTTTGTTCACCGTGACTGACCAAGACGAGCCTATTAAAATTAAAATAAATATTTATAAATTTTACACTAAAAAAATAACATTTCTTGATGTTGAAGAAAATATTTCTTATTTGTGTACCTTCATCACATTTTAATTGTCCGAGAGAAAGTCTTTGTATCGGGTGTTTTGTGTATAATTATTGCAAGATTCTTTTAAAGCGAGGAAGCATGAATTTTAAAGGAAACGCCGGATATAAAACTTGATGCAAATGGAAAAAGGACGAATTTTTAAGTTCTGTGTGAAAAGTACGGGGTCTTTAATCCTGCATTAAAATTATATTATGGACCTACACTAAGCGGGAACGAAGAAGCAAGTACCAAGAATTTGAACATCCAAGAGTTTCTGACTGCCTTTTGAATATTAATTCTTCCAAGAGACTTAAAACAACAAAGTTATCAAATAAAACAACAAAGTTACATTCAAAGATAATAATTTATGAGCGAAACCTCTATTATTAACTGATAAACTTTGAGCTATTTTATTTTATTACTAGCTTTTTACCCGCGGCTTCGCTCGCGTGAGCTTGAATTTAGGAACATCGTTAAATGCTGTTCCGTGCCAAATTTAGCAAAATTCGGTCACTTTTAGAGTCACCTCAGTGTCTGTGTCTCTATGTCTGTCAAAGAATTTTTTTGAATTCTAAAAGACTATTAGATGATTGGTAAAGATATAATTCAGACATAGATATAATATGCTATAGGAACACGTTTACACATATGTCTAGAAACACCTACTATTATTTATGTCGGGCGTGTATTCCGATGTATCCATAAGAAAGAAAAATTGTCTTGGAATCAAAATTTATAATTATTATTTACATTTTACTCTTTACATTCATTCATAATTAAAGTTAATTTAGTTTTAACTAAATAATGATGAATTTCATGGTCTTCTATCAATTTACGGGATAATGTTTATTTGAGATATTTTATTCATATCATTGGTCCTATTTAATATTGATTGGCACCATAAAATAGATGTAAATATTTTTTTACGTTCGAGTAGACTTCAAAATTTCATAAATGCAGTTCTATAATGATTTATACTACACATGGTATAAAACTAATGTTACGGATTTTATCACGTTTAATTTTAACTTTTTTTAACTTGGGGTTTTTTTACGCATCTTTGGATGAAAGTTCCGTAAAAAGTAAAAACCCGCGTAAAAGAACACCGATCACGGACAGCAACGACACTCCGCGAAGTCTAAAGTATGTCAACATGTTTACTATCGTCCCAACCATTATATCGGATCTGATAGACAACAAATCCTTGCAACAGAACACCGATTCCTACCAATTATGATTGGCAAGGCTATTGAAATTAAATAAACATCCTAATTTTAATAGGGAAAATGGCTGAGTGTTACCGTCTGCTAAGGACCCCATAATTAATAAAATAAAATTCAAATCCAAGCTTACTACTGCCTTTTTTCTATTCTATTCTATTCTAACTATGACATCAGGTCGTCAAACACCTCAGTCCTCCCGTGACCTGGGTGCTGTTAAGTGCCCAAAACATTGAGAATTAAAAAGTTAAAATTAAACGCGAAATCCTTAAAATTAGTTTTATTCCTTATAAATTTTATTCACAGTGAACGTGGAAGCACTACACTCATGAACGGGAGTAGAAAATGTTTACCTTGTTGTGGCGGTGAAGAGAATCCGCCACCTCATATCGTCCGTCGTAAGAAGCGACATAGGAAAACAAACAGGAGATAGGCAGCATCGTCTCTCTGACAACAGATCAAAATAATAATAGCTGCTGTGGCCAACCCGCCTACCAAGCGTTGCAACTATAGCAAATATCCAGATACTTAACAATTTATGGGGGAGGCCTATGTTCATTTCAGTGGACTTTAAATAGGCCGACGATAATGAGTTCTACTCATCTTTGCAACCCTTAATATTTACGGTAGAGTGAAAACCAAAAGTAACATACCCGAAAATATGAATGAAATAAAAACTACATATATTACCCATGAAAAGTAAAAAGTAAGCTTACAACACATGTTACTACTGGGCACAGGCCGCAGAGAGTTTTTAACCAAAAGAGTGTTCCCTGCGCTGATTCCAACTCGGGATGACCTCAACTGGGAAACTTATCAGATATGCAAGATTTCCTTCACCGCCGAGAACGTGGTAATCGACACTTCATTATTAAAATCGACGAAAGTAAATCGAGAGCATTCTGTTATTTAATTTTATCAGTGACTTACCATTTTAGTTTATTTAGAAGATGGCGTTATTATTAGATGAAATAATGAAATACAAAACTGTACTATCTAATAATATCAGCAAAAGAAGCGAACACTTATTTATTATATCAATAAGGCATAAAGTGATGCCAATTCTGTTAAAAGTTCTGTTTCTATTAAAAAATACGCTATCAGCGCCGCTAGTGGTGAAAAACGGTTTAATGATATCGTCATATGACCATATATGAAAGAGCAACGTTGTGTTTAGTTATTAATATCTTCAAACGATTTCTATTCATTGACTTGGTCAAGCTATATCATGACATGGTCAACAAACAGTGTTAAATATCATGAATGACCACACCATTTCACGAAATGATACACTACTTAATAATATACTTAACAATATAATCAATTCTACGATCTGGCCTCGACATATATAAAAATCTTTTAATAAAACTATAATCATAATGAAAATTTTGCAATAATTGCAGACAGACCAGTTTTAATCGATTTACATATAGATTAGTATTTGAAATAAAAACATTATCAATTTTCATATTTTGATAGACCTCACTGTTACCTATCTATTGAAATTATTACACTTTTATAATGAAACAATAAAATACTAAAACTAATGTTAGAATATTTAAATAATTTAAAAATCTAATTATTTAAACATATAAATGTAAGTTATTTAATTTATTGGTAACTGAAGGCAAAATATACTACTTTTTCCATTTGATGATAGATGGCGCTGTTTAGATAACTAAATCGGCGTAGTTTCAAATTATTTTACCAAGGTTATAACTATATTTTAAACTTTATATATAAATATGGTATTTATTTGAAAAACACCCGTTTCTATTATATCTTAGTCATAGGCATCCCGCCTATGACTAAGATATAATAGAAAATTAACATCTAAAGGAAAGGAAATTACTTAACCTTTTTTGTAAGTTCCGTAATCGGATAAATAGCCTATAAGTTGCCCCGGGTTACTAACTACCTACATACAAAATTTCATGTAAATTGGTCCAGTAGTTTTTGCGTGAATCCGGAATACACAGACAGACAGACAGACAATAATTCTAAAAACCACTAATTTGGCTTCAGAACCATTTATTTAGTCCCCTGGACTTGTTTTTTCAAGAATATATTAGAATTACAGACACGTCTTTTCTACAGATTTATTATATGTATAGATTTGACGTTTGTTTGTTTTTCATTTTGTCTATAATTATAACTAAGAGGCACATGGTTCATCTAATTTAAAGTGCTATTAATGATTCCTGCAAGCCAAGTATGACTTATATCTTAATATTAAATTAATTTGATTTCGGTTTGAAGTCATATTAGGACATTTCTAAGATACTGTACTCTTAACATATAATTTTTTTAAAGAAAAATGCTGACAAACGAGCACACAATTTACTGATAATAAGAATGCTGTGACTCATAAACTACATCCATCTTCGATTAGGAATCAAAATATATTTTCGCCCGTGAGGACTTCGATGGAATGCTTCGTTACCAGTTAAACGGATTTCGTTTCTTGTTATAAGCTTTATAAGAAACACAGCAGTATTATGCTGATATTTTACGTTGGTCTTGTTCTGTGCGTTCTATATTACAGCGCAGCGGCGTTTCTGTACTTACTAGGGTAAACAGTATTAATGTTGGCACTCCACCAATGATTGGCACTTTGCTATTTTAATCTGAATATTAAGAATGTTTTCTTTTTTCTATATCGTAGCAACACAGATACTGCTAGGATATACAATTTCTGATACTAACAACACATATTTATATTTAAACTGTCAACTATCTTCCTATAACGGCTGTTTTAAAAATATTTTTGGACAAGTACGTTAAAACTTAATAAATTGTTAAGATCTTGTGGCTAGATTTTGATACAAAAAGTGACTTTCAGGTAAGTTTATATGCAAGTTTCTATCTATTTATATCAATTTACCTCATTAAAGCATATTAAATGTTATTTTATCGTTGTGAAAAAGATGCATCGGCTTTTTCATTGGTGCCAGTGACTATACTTTAATTTGTTTGACAATATAATGATTGGCATATGTGCCAATCACTATACTTTCTGGCTTCAAGCTTGCTTTTGTCCAAAATCTATTCTTGACACCGCCAATTACTGTTTCTTTTGGGTAGTGCCAATGACTATGACTTACCTTTTTCATATTTTAGATTGATGAACAATGTCGCACAAACATTTAACATTCATAACACCCGAATTTGCAGTTCCCGCTAAAGAAGTGAAGTCAAAAAATCTAAGAAGCTGAATACACTGATCCTGACATAATTTTATCGAGTGAGGAAGGAAACCAGCTAGTAAAATGGATCATTGAATCTAGTAGAAAATATTTTCCACGACGTAAAGAAAATGTCATGAAAAGGGTCAATAGTAAAAACTCCATACCAAACCGTTTTATAAAGTGGGGAAAAGAACGTCTATGAGGTGGGTCATGCCTGATCGAAGTCTTACATCACTGTCTTTTGGAGTAGATCCCCCCTATAGAAATTGCGACTAGACGTTCAAAAGTTAGTGCCTAGAGAGAGGCGTATTTACTACGTTATACGTGGCTACTTATCAGAAAATAGGTGAATGAAGGCAGAGCTTTTATCTATTACAAATAAAACGTTTTCCATTATACCTATAATAAAGAATGTAATTTTTTCAGTGGTTCTTTTTGTAGATGGTCATAAGAGGCACATCAATCTTGAGCTGCCCAACTTTGCCCAAGTCTTAGCATAATACTTATAGCCCTTAGCCTAAATGTAACGCTACTATTGCAACCAGCTGATATCCCTGCATTTCAGCCCATCGCAACTATGTGGCATAAAGCTGTCTTCGAATGGCGGACAAAAAAATTGACAAAAATGTTACTAAAACAGATATGAAAAAAAGAGAAAAATATTCCAAGGAGATTTGTTAAAAATAATTTGTTAATAACAATAGTATGGAGCTTAGAAATATCTGGGTATAAATTTTTATGACTTCCAATTGTGCTAATGATTATACTTGATTTATAGTGCCATTCACTATGCTTAAGTGCCAATAATTGTAACATTCTGTAGAAAAAAGTTTAATTTGTATTTTAAATAATTAATCATTTATTTTTAATTATTTCAATTTTGTTTATGGCTATGTATGTCCAACAAAACAATCAAAAATATTACAAATTTTGTTTATTTACAAGAATTAATCACTTACATGTAGAAGTCAACATAAAGTGCCAATCATTATACTGTTTTCCCTATATAAGCCTGATAAACATGTCGAAGTTAGTTTAAATAAAAAATCGAAGTTTAAAATGGATGGATTAAAAATTATTTGACGAAATGAAAAACCTACGTAAACTGAAATTTTCTTTACCCTTTAAAAACTAGGTTTTCGGAATAACGGATAGAGGATTCCATATTAATTTGAAATAAAGTTTTTGTAGAGCGGTGCTATTTTATTTCATACTTTGTAGCAGTTTTTTTTTTTCATTTTTATGTTGAAATAAATTTTAATTTCAGCGAGTATTTTTCTACAAATTTATGACCGTGATATATGATGACATTTTATAATAGGTCGGGGAAAAAGTTTCTTCGTATTTTATATACAAATTAGAGACATTTTTCTTCAAAGTTTAATTATATTTAATATATATATGCCATTTTGTTCGATAACTTGTTGCCATCTTGTAGGTAGTGACGTAATTAATCCCGTTGCTGTAGAAATCTTGGGATTTTTGATCAAAAAAATGCGACAAGTAGTTTTGAGAGTCCTCTCTTGACGTTAACCTAACACTACCCAAAGAATTCTGAAGAGACCGAATCAGGTGCAAATCTAAGAGTGCAAGGTCAGGACTATATGGTGGATGCATTAACACTTCCAAACCAAGCTCTCTCAATTTTTGCTGAGTGGCCAAAGATGTGTGTGGTCTGGCGTTATCATGATGAAAGATCACTCCTTTTCTGTTAATCAATTCCGGCCGTTTTTTCTAAATTTCTTGCTTGAGTCTCATTAATTGTTGGCAGTGGAGATCCGAATCGATAGTTTTGCCCGACGGTAGTAAATGCTCATAATAAACGATGCCCTGCCAATCCAACCATACACACAGCATCACCTTATTGCGTGTTAATCCGGGTTTCGCTACAGTCTGTGGAGCTTAACTACCCTTTGACCATGATCTTTTTCACACGTTCTTGTTGTAGGTGATCCACTTTTCATCACCAATGATCAATCTTTTCAAAAATGGTTCGGTTTTATTACGTTTTCATAGAGAATCGCAAATGAGTGCACGATTCATTAGGTTTCCTTCAGTGAGCTCGTGTGATATCGAGCTTTTCTGTATAGTCAGACTTTTTAAAAAATTGTATCGAATTTATCCGTATGAGGGCGACCAGAGCGATTTGCATTTTTGACATCAAAATTCCCGGACTGAAAACGCTTGAACCAACTTTTTGCTACTCTTACTGACACTGCATTAGGTCCATAAACGTCACAAATTTTTTCGCGGCTTGAGGCGCATTTTTCCCTTTTTTATAATAAAACTTCAGCATGTATCGAATTCAGAATAATTACTAGCATAGAGAGACTCCTAAAATATGAACAAAATTCTTATAGTTGAACTCTTTATACATATGACGTTTAACATGGAATAAAATAAAATAGCTCTATATTATTTTCACCTTCTTTCTTTTACAATGTGTTTGCCGTTTTTCCATTCCATAGACACCTCTGTTGATGTGCCATTAGCGAAACAAAAAACGTTGTCGATAAATTCATTTAGTCTATAATTTATTAAAATTAGGGATTTTTATTAGTCCGGTTCGTAATACTTATTTATAACAATGAAAGTTTATGAAAGCTTCATCCGACATCTTACAACAAAAACCTACATTCGACTACTCGAATAATGCGGAATTTCGTACTATCGTTGTATAATTCAAAATGTATCGTGGAAAGGTCATTATGATTTTTTTTATATAGGATAAGTGTGACAAACGGGTACACAGTCCGCCTGATGTTAAGTAGTTGCTGTGGCTCATAGACATCTACATCTATCCTCAACTACGAATCAAAATACAGATGCGTTGTCACCCGTGAGGACTAAGATGGAATGCCTCTTTTACAGTAAAAAGGGTCTCCGGTTCTCTACACTCACCATAGGAGGCACAACAGTGTTAAGCTGCTATTTTACGCTGGTATTCTGTGAGAGCGTGGTCCTTCCCCGGCCGAGCCGACCCATTCGTGCTACAGCTATACTACTAACATAGCTGCAGCATGGCTCTACCACGTATAAATCTACTTGAATTCAGCTGGTATATTTCCGCCAAGTTATTGTTAGACTTATTATGGGTTTCACAGGGAATAATAACTGTGTTTGTTTAATTGACACTGGGTTTGCTTCACGGAACATACACAGAGGGCACTGCTACGATAGTACAATAACAGCGGCACGGCCGCGGTCTGCCTTTTCTTTTGTCGCTCAATCGCAACTACCAATAAATCGATTACGAACGTATTACCCGTTTTCTCTCTGCTCCTTCAAGATATTATCCATAATTCATTCATTAATTACAACCTATCCTAAGGAATATTTGCCATAGTTCCCTCTCTTAGCAAGTGGGGTGGCAACCGTAATTTTTAATTATTTTGGATTTTATCAGGAAGATACTGTAGCCTATCACCTGTTTTAGTTTCCTCTGTCGTCTTTTACGATACTCACGGAATTGTATGGGTTCTTAGAGCTTCCAAGTAAATATATATATTAATTGGTAGGAGGGAGTGCATTCTTTTACGCCTCCGCTACACGGCATTATCAAGATCCTGCCTTAACTTCATGATTTCGAAATATTTTCATGCAATCAGAAAAAGCTTTGTTGAATATAGTTGATGGTTTTTCGCTAAGCAAGTGGTAAATCTATATAAATCAAAATTAATTGCTGCCTCTATGAAATATCATCACATGAGAACGGCTGCACCGATTTTGATGAACACTCACACTCACAATAATTGGACCCGGTACTACTTACCGCTTGCTGTTGTCGAGATCTAGAAAACAGTCGTACGAAGCCGGGGCAAATCGTTAGTAAGCATATAAAATTGGAATTACAATTGGGATTCAACTCGCTTATGTACCGTGTCTCTGTCAAGACTTAGTATTCATACCTCCCCAACTATTTTTTTTAAAGTTTGCGAAACGAATATTTGCAATGTAATATAATAATCATCACTTGATTTAGAAAACAATTTACTTGATCGTTCGGATAATAGTTCTATTTATTTTTAGACATATAATAAAATAATAAAAATTAATAACTAACAAAAACGAGTTAGCGATGTTGATTATTGCTAACATTGTGAACGAAATCACTATAGATTAAAGACGTCATGTCTTGTAATGTAACGTCACATATAATACTACTACAATAGGGATGTAATTTTTCTAGTAAATCAGAAGATACGAGTGTATTTATGCTCATATTTGGTTTAGTATAAAGAGACCAAAGATGACCACTACACATTTCTATTTCCACGCATGAATTACACGCAACATCTTTAAAAACAGATTTAAAAAGTGAGACAAGTGTATTGACTCAATTTATATGGAATTGTAGGTTCTCACTATGCATACTTATGTATGTAATTACTCTAAGGTATCGTTTAATTTCTTCGTTAGATTCACTCATTTTGGCGGACAGAAAAACAATTGAAAAATAGCGGAAAGTATTTTTTTACTTTTTATTTTTATTTTTATTTTCTTAATGTCTTATATGTATCGATATTAAAACCGACCAGATACAAACAGTACAACCAAAGAGATTTTTCTTCAATTTTATACAAACGAAATACGACGAAACTTTTTCCCCGACCTATTATTAATGCCAAAGTAACTTCTAAATTATATCAGGGAATTTTAAAAAAAACATGGTACACTCTGTTGATTGATGGACCAACATGATGGCGGAAAATCATTCGGAAAACGCTAAACCTGAATTTCACTGGCTGGTGTGCAGCATGATTGCAACACCGTTACCAACCGTCAAGCCCAGGTCTATGTCCAGACGTGGCCGTAAAATGGCAGCATTTGTCTTTCCATCTTATTACAATATGGGTGTCTTCAGGACAAAAGTAAATAGTCTTTTCTAAGCTAAGTCCTTACCGTGTAGTGACGGTGTAAGAATCTCTACTAACCCATATCACCCCGTGGGTGTAAGAGGTGTAAGAGGTGACAGAGGAAAACAATTCAGGAGATGGGCAGCGGCGTCTTCCTATAACGACTAAAAATGAAACACTGCAGTTACCATACCCCCCTATAAGGCAATCTAAGGGGGAGGCATATGTTCAGCTTGTAGTTCAGTTTGTAATAGGCTGTAACGGTAAGCTAAATCAGTGCGCTTTACCATCTTCAGCACCAAAAAACATTTGGAAATCCATTTCGTTTAGTTACAGATCAAGGGGCCGCATTTACGAGTAGTAAATTCACTATTTTTTACTTATAAATAATATATAGAATACGTTCAAACAATTTATTCAACAACTTTAATTGTGTTATAACTTCTCCGCCAAACTGTTCAAACATGGGCATCTCCCGTTGTAGAGAAGATTTGCCTCAATCGTCACTCTTGGCAGGAGAATTTACGATACAGTACCTAAGGTCTAGCACCGTTGAAGTTGTTCCCAGTCGCCTGCTGGGTACTCAAATCAAATCAAATATCTAACTGCCCTGACTGATTCATGTGGACTTTAAACAAAGCACTTATGAACTTCAAAATATCATAATAATAATAATAATAATTGTTACTTAGTGTTCACACTATACTACTTACGAGTACTTAAATATTACTATACTATACTAATAGTTACTATATACTACTTACACGATACTTTAAAACTACCCAGTGAAAACGAAATGATTATACGTATATTATAATGATTTAATGATTCGTTGTTATAATGATTAATTTAATACGTGGTAGAGCTATGCTGCAACTATATTAGTAGTATAGTTGTAGCACGTGGGTCGGCTCGACCGAGGAAGGACCACGCTCTCACAGAATACCAGCGTAAAATAGCAGCTTAACACTGTTGTGTCTCGTATGGTGAGTGTAGAGAACCGGAGACCCTTTTTACTGTAAAAGAGGCATTCCATCTTAGTCCTCACGGGTGACAACGCATCTGCATTTTGATTCTTTGTTGCGGATAGATGTACATGTCTGTGGGTCACAGCAACCACTTACCATCAGGTGGACTGTGTGCTCGTTTGTCACCCTATCCTATAAAAAAATACCGCCATCTATCGCAAGCAATGAAATCTTTCTGGTATATCTCAAAGTTGACTCTTATGACACCCGTGCGACTAAATGTGGTGATGCATTCTCTAAAACCGCTACTACAAGGCAAGCGTTAATTAATAATTATTTAAATTACCCTTTTTACTGGCAACGAGGTATTCCATCTTAACCCTCAGGAGTGACAACGTATCGGCATTTTGATTCTTAATTGAGGATAAATGTAGATGTCTATGGGCCACAGCATCCATTCACCATCAGGTGAACTGTGTGTTTGTTTGTCACCCTTATTCTATAAAAAAATATCCCTGCTCCAAAAACCCTCACTGAAGAAAGGTTTTTTGAGCGAGAAACTCATATAGTCTGTTTGACGCGAAGTTTTAGTCGGTGCGACTTCGACATAACCAGACTGCGAGTTGTTTATGCGTAGACATTTTCCTATTTGAGTGAGTATATGAAGGAGTGGAGAACTTCAATAGAACTTCTTCAATGAGGGCCTATTGGCTACTGCCATCGATGCTGCGGCAGCGAGCGAAAGCATTCCTGTAGCTCCAGCAAAGGGCAAAGCAACGGACGCCATGGGATGTTGGGATCTTCCTGGACACTAGTCCAAGAAAATCCCAATATCCATAAAAACTAATATTTATTGTCAGAAACAAGCGGATAATCACAGCGAGGCCTGCATACCAGTCAGATCGGAATGTACTCAGTTCTTGGCTGCGGTTGGATTTGAACCCAGAATCTATGAACAATCTATAAAAGATTGTTTCTTAATGTTTGGAATGTAAGATCCCTTAACAAAAAAAAAACTCATAATCCATGCTTAATATCAAGTGTTATCTGTGGGTAGAATGTTACATGTAGTTCACATTTTGATCTACTATGTTTACAGCAAAATATTTATCGTATTCTTGGTTTAAAAAGATTCAACAATACGGATATCCTACGATTTGGACGGTGGCCAAAAATTTGTGGCCATAAACTAACAATTTGGCTGACACCCCTTTAACTGTCCTCGTTATTTATTTACGTTGAAAATAAATTTTCAAATGAATAGCTATTTGTTTATTTCTTCGTTGGACAGTGTATGAATTATTATGATGACAGTATATTCAAGGCAGTTGCAAGTGCAAATGCTATATCGTGGCTGTAGCACGAATAGGTCGGTTCGATCAGGGTAGGACCAGGCTCTCACAGAATACCGGCGGTTAATGCTGCTGTGTTTCGTATGGTGAGTGTAGAGAACCGGAGAAACTTTTTACTGGATACGAGGCATTCCATCTCAGTTCCCAGGGATGACAACGCAACTGCATTTTATTCTTAATTGAGGATAAATGTAAATATAAATGAGTTACAGCATCCAATTACCATCTGGTGGTCTGTGTGCTCGTTTGTCACCCTTATTCTATATAAAAAATATGGATATGATATGTTAGGTAGCGGTGGTAAGGTTTAATATTTAGGTATTGTGGGCAATTGGTAAAATTGCATTGCAACGTGTGATAACATCCTTGAGTCTTTACAGCGGTAAGATATTCTTGGGTACGCCTGCCTAGACCGACAGGAGCAGTACCAAAATCGCGTGAAAAATCTAGTAGTGCGATCACCAATCTGTCTGTAAGTTTGACGATTATAGCAAATCCTCCCAACCGTGGGGATGGACTCATATCCAAATGTGCACTCTCATGGTCTTATAAAGGAAAAGTGAAATAGTGCCGTGTAGTGGCGATGTAAGAATAGCCACTAACCCATATCTCTTACGTCTCGTGGGTGACGTAAGAGGCGACAGAGGGAAACAAATCAGGAGATGGGTAGCAGCGTCTTCCTAATAACCACCGCTTACCCGCTTGCCAAGCGTGGTAACTATGGAAAATATCCCCCATGAGATATTTGCCATATGGAGGCCTATGTTCTATGTTCAGTGGGCTTTAATAGGCTATAACGGTAACGGAAATAGTATCCGCGAAAAGAGTTTGTAATATACAGACTCACCAAACAGATTGCATTATTATTTCCTTCTTTGTACACAGTGAAAAGTACGTCATGAAAATAAGCTAATGTATTAAGTCTCATTAGAACCCTGATAGCAGGGCTTAGCTTTCGCCGTAAATTAGAACCCTCGGCACCAATGAAATTGTTAATTGCAATTTTAAACTTTAATTCAACACGTGCTCGGCGGTGAAGGAAAACATTGTGAGGAAACCTTCATATAAAAAATTTAAATGTTTCCAAGACATTTGAAGCCCGACAACATGCATTGGAGCAAAGCGACGGACAATTCCTTGCCCTAAACCCTCTCTGAAGTGAGAGGTGGCCTGTGCCTAGCAGCGGGACGTGCTCGACTACTTTTACTTTAACTACTTAGTCTCATCGTGCCGTGTAGTGACGGTTAAGAATATCCACTACCCCATATCTTCCCGTGAGTGTCGTAAGAGGCGACAATGGGAAACAGGCAGGAGATGGGCAGCAGCAGCTTTCTGATAACAGCAATATTACAATAAAAAAACTGCGGTTGCCAACCCGCTCGCCAAACGTGGCAACTATGGCAATATACCCCCCCGATGAGTAAAGTTACGACGAGATGGCCCCCAGTCCCCGGCCGTCCCGCTATTCCTGGCTACGGTGGCAACCATGGTAACGGCGGGGCAGGGGTGCTAAGAATCTCCGGTGTAGGTTCGTTTGCCACCTACGACGACATGACCTGGCAACTTATAACGCACGCACCCTGAGGACTGACGAGAAGATCCTGGAGCTGGAAGAAGAAATAGACAACTTGCGCTGGATTATTATAGGATAATCTGAGGTCTGAAGAGAGGGGGAGGACACGGTAATCCTCGAATCCGGCAACTTGTTCTATCACCGGGAGGGGGACCATCTGTCCCAAGGAGGTGTCGGTTACACACAAGTTTCACGTTAACAACGTTGTAAAGATTGGGAGTGTGTCGACGAAGGTTGCGTACCTTATTCTCAGAATCACCAAACGGTATTCGCTGAAGGTCATATAGGTTTACGCACCAACATCGGCACACCCCGATGAGGAGGTGGAGGAAATGTATGAGGATATCTCTAGAGCCATGCATTCCTCCAAAACCTCCTATACGGTGTTAATGGGAGACTTCAACGCAAAACTAGGCACAAGAGAGAACGGTGAGCTGAAAGTAGGGAAATTCGGAATAGGGCAACGGAACCCAAGGGGCCAGCAGCTGGCTGACTTCATGGAGAAAGAGGAACTATTTATGATGAACTCTTTCTTCCAGAAGCGGCCCCACAGGAAGTGGACCTGGTCGAGACCCGACAGCTCGACAAAAAATGAGATTGACTTCATTATAACGACCAGACGACAACTGTTCAGTGATGTCTCAGTAATCGCGAGGGTGAAAACTGGCAGCGATCACCGAATGGTTAGAGGCACACTGAACCTAACCGTTAAGTTGGAGAGGTCTTGTCTAATGAAGACAACGCTCCGTCCCCCTCGTGCTCTAGTCCAAAGTTCCGAAGCCTTTCAGCTCGTGCCTAGAAGACTGCAATAAAGTGGACGATATAAATGATAAGCTCGTGGAAACTGTCCATGCGGTCGGAGCTAAGTTCTGCAAGACCTGCCGCAGAAGAACACAAAAGCTCTCCGATCACACTCTTAATCTCATGACTGTTAGACGGGAAATTAAGCTGCAGTCTTCAACAGATTTGACAGCATACAGGCAACTGAACAGACAGATCTCCAAACGCATGCCTCGGGACTTACGCAACTTCAATACAGCTTGTATTGAAGAAGCGATTGAGCGGAACCAAGGCTCCAAAGTCTTTGCCAGAGATCTGTCTCCCAGAAAGAGCCAACTGTCAAAGCTGAAGATCGAGTGTGGCAGCATCGTTTCCGGGACACCTGAGATTTTGAGTGAGATTGAGAGGTTCTATGGGCAGCTGTACACGTCATCGTTGGAGCCACACGCAAGTGTGAGTAACGATCCAAGAGCGAGTCTTATCCGACACTATTCCGAAGATATCCCGGACGTCAGTCTGAGCGAGATTATAATGGCTCTCCAGCACCTTTAAAACGGCAAGGCTCCAGGTGAGGATGGAATTACAGCGAAGTTTCTGAAAGCGGGTGGAAAACCGGTTGAAGTCCTTCAGAAGCTCTTTAATTCCGTCTTCCATGGTGGCACTACTCCGGAGGCGTGGAGCAGAAGTGCGGTAGTCTTGTTCTTCAAGAAAGGCGATAACGCTCCCTTGAAGAACTACAGACCGATTTCCGTTCTGAGCCGCGTCTACGTGCTGTTTTCGAGAGTCATTACGAATCGTCTCGCACGCAGATTCGACGACTTAAAGCCTCCCGATCAAGCCGGTTTCCGAAAAGGCTTTAGTACCATAGACCACATACACACCAAATTATGCAGAAGACCAAAGAGTACAATCTGCCACTTTGCCTTGCGTATGGGACTATGAGAAAGCCTTTGATTCCAACGAAATTTGGGCGGTGCTACAGTCCCTTCAGCGATGCCAAGTTGACTGTCGGTATATCAAAGTGCTGAAATGTTTGTACAGTAGGGCTACGGTGGCCATCCGAGTACAGAATCAGAGTACGAAACCTATCCAACTGCAGAGAGGTGTAAGACAGGGTGAAGTTATATCCCCGAAACTCTTCACCGCTGCATTGGAAGACGTTTTCAAGCTACTGGACTGGAAAGGATACGGTATTAACATCAATGGCGAATACACCAGTCACCTTCGATTTGCCGACGATATAGTCCTTATGGCAGAATTGCTAGAGGACCTAAGCACTATTCTCATTGACCTCAATAGTGTCTCCCAACGGACAGGTCTTAAGATGAACATGGACAAAACAAAGATTATGTTTAATATCCATGTCACACCTATGCCGGTAGTTGTTGGGAGCACTAAGCTCGAAGTTGTTGACGAGTATGTTTACCTAGGTTAAATAGTCTGACTAGGTAAGTCAAACTTCGACCAAGAGGTCAATCGACGTATTCAACTCGGTTGGACAGCGTTCGGGAAATTACAGCACATCTTCACGTCAGGTATACCTCAAAACTTGAAAACGAGACTGTACAACCAGTGCGTGTTGCCAGTGATGACCTATGGAACTGAGACGTGGTCCTTCACTGCTGGCCCGATGAGGAAGCTCAAGGTCACTCAGCGAGCTATGGAGAGGGCTATGCTCGGAGTTTCTCTGAGTGATAAACTTAGAAATGAGGATATCCGCGGTAGAACCAGAGTGTTCGACATAGCCCAACGGATTAGTAAGCTGAAGTGGCAATGGGCCGGCCATATAGCTCGAAGAACCGACAACCGATGGGGAAAAAAGGTTCTTGAGTGGCGGCCTCGTACCGGCGGACGAAGTGTAGGGCATCCCCACACTAGATGGGGTGACGACCTGGTAAGACATGCAGGAAGTCGATGGATGCAGGTGGCTCAGGACCGTGCTTTGTGGCATTCCTTGGGGGAGGCCTATGTTCATCAGTGGACTTGTGAAGGGCTGTAATGATGATGATGATGATGACTTAGTCTCATTACTTACCACCAATTTCTTTTTTCACAATTTTCCATTAAAACCCATATTTTTAGGCTAAACATGGACCGAATAGCTCACTGCTTTTTGGACTCTGTCTATCCTCTCGAGAATTACAGGCGTGATTTTATGTACGCTCTCAGAAATAAGAGAAAAACTGTACTCAGAAATGAGAGATATTTAAATTATAACATAACTTACTCCTTCATATTGTGTTTAATATTAAAATATATTGAACAACATAATAATATGCACATGGACATAATAAGGTCGCGTACTTGTTTCAAATATCATGCGAAATTGTTATTAAGCTCTCTCTGTAACGCGGAATGCTTAATATGAGAATATTTGTGCCGTGCCTCATTGTTTTATAATTCGTCATGTATTCAACATTTTAATGTTCTATTTACAATATTTTATATTTTATTTTTAATATGTACGTCTGGTAGAAAGAAAGAAACTTATTAACTGCTACAACATTCCAAAAACAAAGAAACAAGATATATTTTTTACTTACATAACACAAAAGTGCCTACATTTTTTACCATAATAAAAAATATTAAAACTAAAAACTTAAATCATCATACAGTCCTACTCCCCGCGGTATATTACACATATTTTTTGCTATAGCAGCAACTTCATCGTTTCAAATCAAATAAATTAAAAGAACACTTAGCACAATGCTGTTATATTTTTTTAAACTAGAGTCGCCAGAAATACCTACTGATAAAACTTCCGGGATATAACAAGTTTTATTTGATACCTATACGTTTCGTTTTTTGAAGTGAAAATTCTTTAGCATCGTTGTGATTTAAACAAATGAAACGAAAAGTGACACTAAAAAGAGACAAATATATAAATCTATAGGAGATAATGAGATAGAATCTTATACTAATATAATAAAGCGAAAGAGGTTTTTTGCTTGTTTAAACACGCTAATCTCTGGAACTACTAGTCCGATTTGATAAATTATTTTTGTATATGATAGTCAGATTCTCGATAAATAGTATAGACCATCTAGCATTAGGCTACAACTCTCAGCTAACCGTAAATATTGATTTTTGTTGAGCAAGTCGAAAGAAAAAGTGCTCCCGAATTGCTTAATCCACGTGCGCTAGCATAATAGTTAGTGATACGTAAATACCATATTCTACATAAATATATATCATTCCTCCATCTAAAAAAAGTCCCCGATACGATAGTCCTATTTCTTATACGTAAGCCACAATAAGATATTTTGTGATGAAAAATATTCATAGACAATTTTATGAAGATAAACTTTGCTCTTTATAGCATGTTATTTAGACGCATAGTTTAGAGATAATGAAAAATTAAAATAATTCAACACGGCTCGGCACGTGAACGACGCCTAGCTACCCGATGAGAACCGAAAGATAAGCGAGGTGTGATGTCGCGCGGCTCAGAGTGTAATTAATATACACGAGTGATACCGAGGGGAACAGCTAGTTCAGTATAAAGTGTTTTCTATTATCTCTGCCTTCTCTGTGTGTGGTGCTTTAAAAATGGCTAATATTACTAATAAATGTTGAAATAAAGAAATAAAAAATTACAAATGTATTATCAAATAAATAAAATTAGTTATATTGAATAAAATAATTATCATATAAAAATAACTAACAATCCACGATTTCATATCTTACCGATTTATATTAAATTAGGCTATTTTACGGAACACATTGAGTGTCAATCAATTTTTGTTACCTTGTTCGATAAAATGATTTTACTTAAAGAATTCATTGTATAGCTAAAGTCATTTTGTCGAACAAATTTTTCTTTTGATTGACATCAGTAGACGTCGTTATTACAGAGCAATTTTAGTCGAATCAAAATATTCTTTTGATTTAATACACTAAAATTTAGGCTCTACAAGTCTAAAAATAAGGATTTTAACATTTAATTGCTATAAAATTACACTTTTATGTTATATTTTATGCCGCACTTGTGGTTGGAAATTATGAAATTAAATAAATCATTTGCTGTGAAATATTTTTGTTTTATTTTTATTTCATTTAATCTGAAGGTTCCACTTCTACCGTGTGTGAAATGCAAACATGTTTTTTTTAACTGCGATAAACAACACCGAATTTAAGGTATCCCAATTAAAAGTTACGCTTTCATGACTTCAAAATCAAAAGTCAATGTGTTCGTTGTTTTTATTTCTAACAATATCTTTTGAAACGAGGACTTTGAATTTATGATGACATTGGAAGTTAATTAAAACTTTCTTTGAAAACATAAAGAGCATGAATCAAATAAATTTAAGCATCAATCAAAGATTAACTTTCATGGTTAAAATTTACAGCAATTTTTAAACATTTGCCTCATTGTAAATATGATCAGAAATTACTCCACTAGTTGAACTATGGTCATTTAATGGTGTAAATATTTAATTAATTGTTTATAACAACGTTACCTCCACACTAGGTTTTCCTACTAAATCGTGGGGCAGTTTACATACATAAATTTCACAAGGGCAAACATCCAGACCAGGAATAATTATTCGTAGGCCATACAAAAACTTGTTCCGTGTGGGATACGAATCCGTGGCCCTTAGCGTTACGACTCATTGCTAAGCCAATGCGCTACGTAGCTGAAATGGATGGATTAATTATGGTTGTTATGAGATAATCATAAAAATAACAGCAGCGTTCGATTTTCAACCGACTTCAAAAAAGGAAGAGGTTCTCAATTCGACTGTAATTTTTTATGTGTGCTACCTCAGAACTATTTTCCAGGTGAACCAATTTCAATTATTCTTTTTTTTTATTTGAAAGCTGGTGCTTCTCGTGTGGTCCCATATAAAATTGATCAAGGTCTGACTAGTAGCTTTTGAGTTATCCTTAATAATGCGTATTTAATTGACTTCGACTACATTGATGATGTTCTCATTTTATTTATATTGAAGTAGGTTGTACATTTTATTTTTATTTTACCACTTGTTTTCTTGTAGATACAACTTCTATTTTAACCTTCAGAAGTGACAATACATCTGTAGCTTTCTTTGTTTGAAGGTGGCTGCAAGTGTCATTGAACTGCAGTAGCCGATTACCACCAAGTGGACTGTTAGCCTCTTCGCCACCTAATTAGGCTCATCATTTCTAAAAATGAGGTTTTAATGTTAACAAACGGTGCAGGTTTATATACGTCATTATCATCGTCATTACAGCCTATTAAAGTCCACTGCTGCAAATAGGCCTCTCCCGTAAATTGCCTCAAAGGGTGGAAATTTTGGTTGTCATTAGTTGCCAATAATAAAACCAATATATTTGGTTTAACCAATATATTAGTTGTTATCAGGAAAATGCTGCTGCCCATCTTCCATTTCAGTTTCCCTCTGGTGCCTCTTACAATACACTCTTGCGGCGCCACTACACGGCATTGTTATACGTAATGAATATAAATCGCTGAGCAGTATACTAAGTTTTGGCAACACGGTTCATTCAATTAACTTAAGAGAGGCCTTTATCCAACAGTTCTATAGTATATTATAGCAAGGAAGTGATAACAAGCTAAAGATTGGGATATCATTAACGATGGGTGCTGACACAGTTATGATTTGTGATATGAATTGCTGGCTGACTTCATTCTTCAATGATAATGGCGAACATGTATATAAAGTACGCTTAATTTGCATTACAATCATTAGTCCAAAAATAGGACTACCGCTATACATGGGCCTCTCACATTATAAGGATATCCCACTAAAGGAATGGAATAATTTGCAAGATTTTTAACTTAGTTATATTAAAGCAGGCGACTTAACCAATCGAATTGAAGATTTTTGTCTTACAGTGATTTAAATGAAAGTGAGAAATAAAAAAGTTAAATAAAAAAGTAGTTAATACTAGCGATCCGCCCCTGTTTCGCAAGGGTAATTTCTGGATCTCGACAGCAGCATCATCTACCGAGTCCAATTAAGAATCTAAGCCGTCCAGGGACCTACTCAATCATACATAAAAATTCATTAAAATCGGTCCGGCATCTCTTAGGTGATGATCTTTCATGCATGCGGCAATTGATTTTTATTTCTATAGATTTAATATAGAACATTCCATTAGTAATAAATCAATTCACGGTTTAGAATAAAATACTATTATTGAAGAACATCCAGCTAAATATCTGTAGGTGTGAAATTAATGTGACTCGTACGTGCGGACTATCGTTTGTTAAGGTTACATTCAGTCCGGCTTTTGACCCAGTTCCGACCACATAGTTATTGCGGACACGTTTCTACGTGTACATGAGACCCTTATACTAAGCTTGTACCTTTGATCTCTATATAGAAATAATTTCTCTCTTAAACTTTTCCGTTGCGTTGAAATTTATTTTATTTTTATTATATTCTTTATTTTATTTAAGTATTACATTAGAGGATTTGTTATAATCGCTACGCATCGTAGAATCATTGGCAATCCCTGGACTAGAGGTCTCGCAATTTTGATGGTAGTCATAATTGTTGTACAGTTAGAGATAATTTCTCTCTTAAACTTTTCAGTTGCGTTGAAATTTATTTTATTTTTATTATATTTTATTTTTGTTTTTATTTAGTATTATTTAAGGATTTGCTATAATCGCCACGCTTCGTAGGATCATTGGCAATCCCAGCACCAAAGTTCTCACAATTTTGTTGTTAGTCATCTTCAACGGTCACTGTCCTTTACGATTATCGTAAACGAGATGTTTATGTGGCCATCTACCGAATCTTTATCAAATTGCATTCTAAATTACTATTGTTAATTTCAATGGTGTCGATAATTATTGTAATGTAAAATAATTTCAATTTCAATGCAGGAATTTAATTAACTTCAAGTTATAAATAGTTTAGTACTTTTATTTAGATACCAAGATTGCTATGGGATGTCTACATAAAAGGGTAATTTAACGCATAACAATTACGGCTCTACTTATGTGAATTTTTCTTTAGTTAATTGGTTGTAGCACGAATGGGACGTCTCGACTAGGAAGGACCACGCTTTCACAGAATACAAGCGGAATATAGCAGCTTAATACTGCTATGTTTCGCATGGTGAGTGTAAAGAACCGGAAATCCTTCTTACTGGAAATAAGGCATCCCATCTCAGCCCTCAGGGGTGACAACGCATCTACATTTTGATTCTTAATTAAGGATAAATGTAAATGTCTATGGACCACAGCAACCACTTATCATCAAGGTGGACTGTTTGCTCGCTATTCTTTAAAAAAAGTTAAAATAAAAAATGCTTTATTTTTAACTCGGTGAGTATTTTCGTACTCATAATTTTTGGTTTAAAATTTTTGATCCAAATAAATGATAGCGATACGAAAATATTCAACTTTTAATTGAGTCGCCAAAACCGGCTTAACTTTGTCCAGGTGTTCGAAGTGTTAAACCAAATTGTACCTTTAAAATTAAATTACAAATTTTGTCATCAAGTTTTTTTTAACAACACATAGTGATTTATAAATTATTATTTTTTTCAGAAATACTAGCTATAGTGTTATATAACTTATTACGAGATGGTAAAGAAACTATGATTGTTCAATTCTTAGATCCTTCGGCCTTATTAAAAAAAGTATTTTACATTTAGTGTCAGGTTAAACTAAAATCTTTTTCACGAAATAAGAACCGCGGAAACATGCGAAATAAATGTAATTTATGTATTTTGAGAGCAAACGTAAAATTTCATGAAAATTGTGGCGCCACGCCCAAGGGACTTCTTTGGTTAAAAGGATTCTTCTTAAACCGTACTTTAAATCCCAGACTATCAATAAGCCACATTTTGTAATATGACGGTTATAGAGTAAGAACATACATAGGCGTTGGACTAGTGTCAGTTGTTTTTTTTTTTATTGTTAGGCAGACTTACAGCGGCGTTGTTGACATATTCTTTAGTTTACACGTACTCGTATTACGATTTATTTATTATAAATTCGTAGGTTTACACTCTATTCAATTGAAATATTACTTAAGACCTCCTAAAACACAATTTCTATAGAAATGTAATAACAATAATTCAAGCTTGTTTTCAATAAAAAAACCTTTTTTATCAGACTTAGACAGTTAATGTTTAACATAATTTGAAAAAAGAAGCTATGTTTAAGATTTTGATTGTCCTATATAAATAAAAAACTTTAATATATAGGAAATATATTTATAAATAAAAACTAATGAAACTTGTTTATCTGTAACGATTTTATTTAACGCACGGTACGAATTTGGCTGATGGGGGCTAGGCGAGAAAAAGTGTAAGATTTTTCCGTCACGACCCCCTTTCTATAATGCGAGCGAGATGCAATAATATCCATCTCCCTCGCACTTTTTCTTATCTTGCCATGAAAGAAATATTATTTTAAATGACGCTTCATTTTAATAGACGCTAGTAATTCATTTATTTGTATTTGTTAATCAATAATATAATACGTTTATCAACAATAATATACTACGAAAGAACTTCGTTCCAACCGAGTGTTCCACGACACTCACGCATGTTTTTATATCATTGTTCTTTATCAAATATAGTAAAGTTACCTATATACATCTCACTTCTGTGTACAGACTTATCTCATTTCAAGGGCAGTTTAAGGGCAAGGAAGTGAAGTGTTGACGAACTTTATATGTCTTCAAAATATTTTTCTTTTATTTATCAGACAATGGTTTCCTCACGATGTTTTCCTCCACCGTCGAGTACGTGGTAAATCAGCGCTTAAAATTCAATTTACGATTTGATTCATGGCGGCGGGGATTAAACCCGGGTTGCTCGTGTACTGTGAAATTTACAGCGAGTGCTTGGCCTCTAAGCTACAACAGCTCTCTAATATAGTTTTCTATATAAATTATGCAACTAACAACGCTTGTTGGTGCGTGGTATACGATATTTACATGAACACTGAAATTTGCCGTGTTGTGATATCGTAAAATAATCTATCAACTGCCATCTCAGAGTACATATATCCTAAAGACATGGACGTTTTATGTAACTTAATATCTTTCCTATGCCGGTATGTTTTGAGAACACTTCGCCCGATATTGTTGACGAGTATGTTTAACTAGGACAAATTATCTGACTAGGTAAGTCCAACTTCGACCAAGAATCCAATCGATGGATCCAACTCGGCTGGAATTTGTTCGGGATGTTACGACACATCTTCTCGACATTCCTCGAAATCTTTAAACAAGAGTGTGTGCAACCAGTGCGTATTACCAGAGATATCATATGGATCTGAGATGTGGTCCTTCACTTATGACCCTATGATGAAACTCAAGGTGGGTCAGCGAGCTTTGTAGAAGGCTATGCTATGCTATGCTATATGATAAAGAGTAGCTGACTTAGCCCAATGGATCAGCAAGGTGAAGTGGCAATCGACCAGCCCATATAGTTCGTAAAAACGTCAACCAATGGGGGAAAAAGGTTCTCGAGTAACAGCTTCGTACCAGTAAGCGAAGTGTAGGGTGACCCCCAAATAGATGGAGTAACGGCCTGGTAAGAGATGTATTGAATGAGATCGAGTCAATGGATGCTCAGTACCGTATTTTGAAGCAGTTCCTTGCAGGAGGCCTTTGTTCAGAAATGGGCTTATCATGATGATGATGATATTATTAATGATGATGAATAGCTGCGTCAAAATCATCCCTACATTTATTCTTATGAGAGTTGTTAAAGTCAAGTAAAAGAGGATATAAAAGTTAATTCTTGTGGCACTCGAAGGATGATGGTTTCACCATCCAAAAAAAATAAATTGACATTACGGTGAGTTTAAGATCAGTGTATAAAAACAAATAAAATAAAAATGATAAAATACATTAAATTTTACAACCATCTATTTGAATGAAATATCGCAATGCATAAAAATAGCACGCGTGCATATGTTACTGTCAGCCGTCATATTTATGACGTACACCCTCAGGCAGCAAAACTCATGTTACTGTCTCTGCTGAATAATCACATGCAATGTGATTGCATTTAATGCAACAGTTTCGCAAAATAAATACTTCATTTCCCTTTATTTATAAAACTGAAGTGACAAACGAACTTACAGCCCACCTGATGGTAAGTGGATACTGCCGTCCAACTTCAATCAATGAAGGCTTTAGATGTGTAGTCACCTCTGGGGACTAAGATGGAATGCCTAACAACCTTTAATTATACTGACTTTCTATACCCTACAAACCGGAACTCAGCAGTGCAAGCACTGATATTTGACAGCTCAACGGCAGAAAAGAAGTCCCACCATCTAATAAAACTCTTTAGTACCTAACTGAAGACACGTAACGCACTTCCAGACATTTTATTAAGTTCATGACGACAATCTAGTATGTTTACTAGGACCACGACAGCTTAAAATCTATGCGTGTTGTATAAACATTTTGAAATTCTTATTTTATTACTTATACATAAATATTTCATTAAAAACCTGGCCTGTATATATAATAAATAATTCAACAAAATAAAAAACAAAACTGTCGTACAAAACCAGACTGCCTGGGATCTTCAAATGAACAAAGGCATTTTTAAACGCTTATAGTTAACTTGCAATGTATGTTTGTTTGAGTCAAATCTTGCAACTGAATTTTAAAGCAGTTATCCTCAACCGATTGAGCTGAAATATAGCGTACATGTTTAGTTTGGATGACACTGCATGGTTAGCTGTGACGTCATACTAAATC